>OU696668.1:1482500-2732500 GCA_916049575.1 Ancistrocerus nigricornis | reverse complement strand
TATCGGAGTCCACTCGGCAAAAGTATTCCGAACTATCCACCGTGAATAACTTGGTCAGGGTCTCGCGAGAAAAGCGTCTCGGTAGCGTATCATCCTTCCCTCTCTCTTTCTTCAATCGGGGGTTCGGAGTCCTCGCTCCAATAAGCGAACCGTTCGTTTCAAGAGCTCCAAAGAATAGTCTCGGTCCTCTCTTTTTTATCCTTAGCCCTTATCAAGGATAGGCACCAGTCTTTCCGGCGTTGCATAACACGAAAGAAAGAGAGAGAGAACTTACTATGCATCGCCTCTTCTTCGTTTCACACGCACAAAAGAGAAAGAGACTGAACGAACGGACGAAGCGCATCGAGGAGATTGCAGTTGGCAAAGAAACGCACGCGGAATGCCAGGGAATAGCAGACATCGCGAAAAGCTTTGTGAGCGGCCGCACTGCAGGCACTCATTTTAAAGACGCGCTCCTCCGCGTGCCGTTGGATGCTGGATCTCTCCCTCTCTTTTTTTTTCACTGTCTTCTAACTATCGCTATGCCTCGGTTACTGGCCTGGAATAATGAAGGACGAGGAAATGCATGGGGGATGCTAGGCAAGATAGGGGAAGAGAATAGAGGAGAGAGAGAGATAGAACAATATCTCATCCTATCGACGTTACCTTTGCCTTCTCGTTTCCTCGAAAATCGCGTACAATGCGAGATGATACTCCCCAAAGAGATGCTTACTTCCGTTTGTCTATTAATAAAGACCCGTGTTAGTTTCTCTGCACGCGTGCCTGCTTGTATCGAGGCAGAAACGAACGAGCCGTGGATAATAATGAGCGAATGTTATTGATGATTCTCGGGAATCTCTAATCTATTCTTTCTTCGTAGATACGCGTACATCTAGCTAATGGGCATTCGATACTTTGTCTTGCAAGTTTTCAATCAATTCAATCACCACACGGAATCGATTCGGTATTTATTCAAAGTTAGAAATTCTTGAAAATCTTGAAAGTCTTCAGACTCTTGTGTTTCCTAATAAAATTATTGCTAATATTATTATGTTTGTATACGTTTATACTCTTACTCATACCAATGTTGATAAGCCGTTGTTTCGTGATAGATTTAACATATCAAGATTTTTAATCACTCTATCACATCAAATCACTATGAACATGCACGGTCAAAAGTTTCGATCGTTCTATACTCTTCGAATTAACTTACGTCTCTCTTATAGGTAGGTATAATTATATTATTGGGAAAATCGATGTTAACCTTTACGATACCGTTCTATCAGTCGATTCTAAAAACAACCTCAACATTCTTCTAATATTACTTTTCCCGAATTGGAAGATCGTTTTGAATTAAACATGCAATCGGTCTGGTAGCCACTCCGATTTATCGAGAATCGTTACCCATATTGACGAACATTTTCCTCCTACATGGTCTGTTTCATATATACCTCCACGTATACTGGAAATGGTAACTTTACGAATGATTTATGTGTTCGAAATAGGAGCGGTTTCGTCCGCGCTCGTTTTCTTCCTATCGATTCCGCCCGGCGTCGTGTTCCATTTTTAATCACCGGGGTTCGTATCGGTTAGAAAAGGGCAGAAGGAAATTTCTTTTTTGCTTCTTTTTCTCGACCTTCGATCACGTCAAAGTTTTCGAAGCCTACGGTAGCAAGAATGCCAAGTTCCACCTTTAATCGAGTCGCGATTTCGAAGCGTCACGAAAGTTTTTCCGTTTTTGAACACGAAGTAAATGCTGTCCAGCGAAATGTTCGTTCGCTCGACGGCATCAAAGTTCGCGTGCGAGCGATAAACTTCCGAGTTGCATGGAAATTTCGTAGGGCCGTGCTTTCGAGTACTTTTCGTTCGAATGGAGTAGCCTCGGGCTGCCAAATTTAGTGAACAGTTGGCATCGGACGAACTCGCTCGATTAACGATAGCTATGAGATCTGTAGATCACGCTGGGATTTAACCTTTAGGGGCTCGGGTGGTTACTGTGGTGGCTCAAAGTAGACAACCGTTTAATGTATCTACACAGGACATGTTTTATTTGCATGGTGTGAGAAGAAGGATAAATAACCTGATAAACAAAGTGGAGAGTTCCACGATCATAGATCGCGTAATGGGTGGAAAAAGAGCAGGAAAAGAGTTGTAAACTACAAATTAAAACTTTCTAAATCGTCAGTTCTGGGTTAAACCAAAGGAAAGTTTTATAAACGAATGGTACTGTTATTGTTCGGTTAGACTTACTCAGATTGATAAAGTGTACAATTTCTGAATTCACAATCGTGATTTGTGATATAAATGAAAACATTCCAAATTTCAATGGAAAATGATCAGCCCTCTAAAAGTTAAACGGCGTTCGGTTCAATTAAAGGAGAAGTTTCCTTTCTACGAGTACCTATCTACTATTTCCGTTCGTTTCTCAATCGTCAATTTTTCAAAACGATTTCGTATGAAACCTAACACAGTGCTTCCTTTCATCGAATTCATGAATCACGATCGTTTATTTTCTTACATCGTCGGATCATTTTCAGTAAAACGTATTCGAGGGATCTTTCAAGATCGTTTGCTACTTATTCCCTCGGTAGGTACTGTTTCGTTACTTCCTATGAGTACGGCGATAAATTCTGTTTTTAGCCGGCTAATCAGAATTCATTAACGTAAAGCCAGGATTATTACGTCGGTGGCCACAGCGTAATTCAGGAAGGAAACGCTTTTGAATCGCTTGGTCGAACTTTCGCTGCACGACAGCTGCTATGACTCGTCCGAAGGAACAAGGAAAAAGGCAACTTCTGTTTCACCCATAAAAGAACATCTTTCAACGATTGCAAAACAAGGGTAATCGAATTTAATAATTCGATTTAATATATTTTTAATAGAAAATGTTAAAAAATTTTAACATACATTTTGAAGGAACTCTAACTGAAAATCCCGTACGATTTGTTTCTTCATTTTTTCTTGACGCTTTCAAAACAGCACGCATGTATTTTTTAATTAAACTCAGCCATGTCAGTCGCAGGAATGAATTCTTTCCGGTAAAGGAAGCTAAGAGTCACCCTCGGAATAATTCCTTGCGGGTTTATCGAAATATTCATCTCTTTTACTCACTCGTGTGCGCGAGGGTTGCAACAGCGTCGTGTATTTTTTTTTTCATGGCAGTAGCGCGTGCCTCTCGCGGAGCGTGCACATACTGCGCGCATATTTAAAGATTAGAGGGGGCGAAGTGGAGAGACGTAATATGAAAGACTCCCGTATGTTTGCACGTAAACAAGGGATTTCGTCAAATACGTACTGTTCTACGAGAATTGTCCGAAAACGGCGATAGTACGACATCGAGAACGATATGAAGGTTCCATTGTCGAGTGAATCGAGTTGGAAATAATTCATTTTTTATTTCTCCAAAAATAAAATTATACGTAGGTATACTCGTCATGAAGAAATGTCAAATTTTTATTTTATGACGAGTATACTCGTCATGCGGAAAAAGTAATTACCATTTGCTATTTAAATTAAAAACTTTTATTCGTAAATTTCAAACATTTTTAAATATTTTTAAACGAGGATAAATTATTAACAAATCTTTTATTCGTTACATTCTTGACGAAACCGGAAACCTTCCAGTTAAATTGAAAGCCAACAATGTTGCTCAATTATTAGAAATTTTTATTGTCCTCGTTGAAGAACGTTGTCTTTTCGCGACATTACATAGGCGTACGCTTTTAAAATCGGACTTACACGGTTAAGAAGTTAACAATTATATAATTAATATAAATGATACATTATCTCTTAACCTATACCACGTAGATGGTAAGAAGAGATTGGATGAACATTTTTCGACCTTCTTCGGCTATCACTTCGACATCGAAGTCTAGTACCACGATATCAAGAGAGTCGAGTGTATGCCGTACATGTTGGCCGCGCCTAAGCTAAAGATAGAGATACTGCAGCTGCAGCAGGGGTGCCAACAGGTCGATACTCCATAACGCGTTATGTTGTGGAGCTTTAAGCCATGGCGTTCCTCGTGCTTTCGTTGCACTCGCTTATCTCCCTCGTCTCGAATCTTCGCCGCAGGAGTACACTTGGAAGATGAAGGCGTTCGATTGTTTGCGGACTACCTAAAAGGGCCGCAATAAGGGCCTTATCTCGAACGATTTATCGTACCCTTTTTACCCATTCAATATACTTACTTTTTTCCCTCATGTTTTAGTTTTCGAGATAAAAAGTGTATTTAATGGTATCACTTTGAGAGCAGTTTATAGTTGACCTCTGAATTAACACTGACTGCCACGTGACCACCACCTATTTTTTCAGTGAGACTGTGGTGATCACCATCGATAATCATGGATAACTACCAGTGATCTAAAGGCACTAGTGATAAGAATATACTCTTATTTAACCATATTATAGATAATTTATTATTATATACTTGAAATAATGACAATTTTATTATGATTACTCGCGGTAAAATTCTTACAAAATTTGGTGGCAGTCAAAGTGTTCATAAAATACATGTAGCATCGTGCATATATTGGACACATGATCGTAATATTAAAAATGAGAGAAAAACTAGATCCTACATTCTACTGGATAATAACAAAGTATGACTCCGTTTTGTTGCGAGGAACAGTCGTCGGCAATGCGTCATTCTTTCCACACCTGCCGTACTTCTCCGCGTATAGGAGCTTTCCACGCGATCGATTTTATCGCGTTAAATGAATTTAATCTTTTAAATCGTTGGAACGTGACCCTCGCGCGAATGCATCACCTCACTCGACCACCCACCTACGCCATCGGTCTAATCGGTTTGCGTACGACAGATGCGTGTCGACGGTATGAATGAAAATTGTTGGCAAACGCGACTCGAGCTCCGTTTCGCACAAGTCACACTCTGGTGTGGTTCCATTGTTCCGTTACTGGAAATGAGAACGGTTCTAAATGATTAATGGTGTTTCAAGATTTGAGAAACAGACAAGATAGGTAATACTAGGAGATATCGTTATCACTGTTTAGCTTCTTACAATCTTAAGGGGGGACACCACTGTGACGGGCTTAAAAAAGGTCGTTTGTCTCGAATTTTTTTTGGTAACTCAATTATTTATTAAAATGTATGTTATTAAGCATACATTTAACTTATTTTATGTAAATTTCGAGAAAAACGACCTTTTTTCAGCCCCTCACAGTGGTGTCCCTCCTTAATGATACGACATTATAAAAATAACGACAAGAATTAAGATGGAATCGATGGATATTTTTTGTTTAAAAGTAGACTGTTTATTTGTTACAAAAGAAGCCAAAGATAAATGGATATTGAATGAAGTCTAAGGTCAAGAAAAGGGAAACGTGTCAAGTTCATCGTCAATGTAATCTCTCTCGGAGAAGGTTGATGAAAGCGTGTCAGTGGTTAGCTCGCATCTTTTGCTCGAGAAGGCCCGCATGTGACCCTTACGTAGAGACGACCGAACTGCTGACCTCTACCCTAATTTGTCCGATGTGTGAGTGTAAAAGGGGTATATGAATGAAGAAGATGGTAGAGGAACGGTCTCGTGCCAAATGCACAGCGTTTTCGTCTTTCCTTCTCCCCATCCTCGCGTTCTCGTTCGTGAGCAACGTGCTCTGGACTCCATCGACGTTTCTACGGTGTCAAAATGTACGCGTGCGTCCTACAGTCGACGAATGTTTCTAATACGTCGTCTCGTAGTTCGCCGCGTGCCTTTGGCTTACACGCTGTTTGTCCTTTTGGTTATGTATACACTGAAATCACGAGTTTCCGGTACGAGCTCACGAAACGGTGATACTCCTTCGTTGACGTTGCGATTAAATGTTCCAGCATCTCCGGCACGTTTGGAGTAGCAGACGGATTCTCAAAATTCGATGTGTGTCTCGGATATACAAGGGAGTATCACGTTCATATTTCTTTTCGTTTGAGTAGATGATCTGTTAGACCAGGAATTAAATAGAAACCTTTTTCGTGTTATAGGGGACGGTAATACCAAAGGGGTTTATAAAGGATGATGTTTTTGTTCGAGTAGGGTGGTTCAGACTTTTTTACAGAGTATATTTTTAATAAGGGAAAAAGAAGAAAAATTAGAAAAAGACGAAAGGTCCTTCGCACGTTAGTCACGCATGCAAGTTTCCTCGACCGGTATGCACCCGGAGAAGAATCGCTTGCACGCGGCTATAAATTAAATACCTACCTTCGCTTAGCGCTTGGAGGCTTAATTAGCGGGTATGCTCACGCGCGAATTCATTCTTGTAGGTGGAAAAGCCAACGATAGGGGGAATTTCGAAATCGGGATTTCGTCTTTCACCCTCTCGTTACTTCATACTCTTCCACAGGGACGCTGCGTGAGTAAGAGTCGCCTGTATCTAAAAGAAATGTAACGCTGTTTTCCATGATACAAAATTTGGAAATTGCAACAAAATAATTAGTTTTTATTAAACAAATGTATATTTAGTTAGCAACAAATACCAACTTTTTTGTTCGAAATAAAATTTTCTATAAGAATCTGTTATTAAAGTGAATTATTTTCAAAAAACGTGTTTTTGCCCCACTGTGTGGCACGCTGCGTCCCTGCTCTTTCTCATTCTCCTTCGAGAAAGATTTTTCCAATAGCGCAGCCTCACAAATACGGTATTAATGTATATACCGGTAATACGTGGATCAGTGTCGACTTTATCATGCGTGCAGAGAAACGTGGTGGTTTCGTTGCTCAGTTATAATTAGATTCTATCGCAGTGGCGGATCATCCCGATAGAAGTACCCTTATTTCTACATTTTCTTTGATAATTTAAGATAATTAGCAAGGATCAGGATGATTTAGAAGAGATAAATGTTAACGAGAAACGATCGTCCCACAGTTTTGACGCCATCCGATATCTTCCCGATCCCGAAGCGCGTCTTTTCGTCTCTTTTCTTTCCTCACTTTTCAGTAGGAACACTTGATACTCGAGGTTAGGCTTCGCGTTCTTTATAAATGGTCTCGGGTTGCAGCACTTCGCTCGGATGCGTCCCTTCTTGCTTCTTCGTAAAGAGAGTCTCTTTGCTATATTTCCCCCTTTATTCGACGCTACTTACCAGTTTTTCGATCGTTCGATATTTGACGTAGTTATTCTTATAGGCTATCGAACGATCATTTCCATAATGGATTTTATTATCATTAATATGTAAAGTATAAAATAAAAAGTAGAGAAAATGGATTGTTATATACATTTTTTATTCAACAGGTCATACAAAGTTTTATTCGCTGGTGACGATAAGCTCGATTGTTAAGAGAATTGATTTGGTAAATAAAAAGTTAAGTTCCAATCAAGTGCTTTGCCAATAGAGTTTAAAAAATTCTGAACGTAAAGATAATTGCTTCAGTTTGGGGACTGCTCGTATATTCCATGCAATATAATATAGAAGGTGATGTATTTAATATATTGATGTCCACGAACGTAGATAAAATATATTACATTGTATAGGTATTATATTTCGTAGTACAAAATTTGTAAATGTACACTTTACAAATGTTTATACTATACAAGGGTTACCCATTTATAATTAGTCATAAATACCTCTTTGCATAGAAATGACAGAAAATGTTGTTATCTTCCCATTTAAATACTTCGCCCTCTATTATTTCTATATCATATACAATCGTTCCCTCTCAGGACGTTCTCGTCATTGATATTTCTACATCTCTCGTGCGGTAAAGCCTTCCTTCGATCGAACGAGATGCCGGTCCGTGCCAGAAAAAGTGCCACGGCACTGCGGCATATCGAATAGAGAGCGTGCACCGCAGCGCGCAACTCGAGTAGCAGAGGTACGCGAGAGAGAACTCACGAGTTTCTTCGCATCGCGGTTGTCTTCCACGAGACGAGAGCTTCGAGGCTTGAAAATGTCGTCCTCCTCTCTTTAGTGCCGGTCTCGAAGTGAGGGAAAAAAGAAGGAAAGAAAGCGGGTCGAAAGAAAGCAGCGCGAATGCACTTACCTACCTAACCCTTATATATGGTTGCTGCACTTTAAACGCCGCATACTTATGCACGTACTTATCGTCGGTTTCTAGCTAAACGCGTTTTTTACTGGTACACTTATTACGAAAATTGATGTTTTTTTTTTAGGAGGTAGCTTTGGGATTTAGTTCTATGCTAAGAAAGGGATGAAAACAACGACGAAAATATTCATATTTAGTCGGACTACTTACTAATTTTTAGTAAGTTTTCGTCAGACATTATTATTGATTGGTAGGAGACATGGCCTATCAAAAACAAATTTTTGATAAAACATATAGCATATTACATAATAATTTCTTTTATAAATATAATCTTCTATATACATAGGTTCGTCCGCATGCTCGAATCCATCATAAATCTGTCATTTAAATTGCCATTAACCGAGAACTTATTTCGGCTAGATTTATTGGACCGGACTTATCAAGAAGCCGACAATACGACGTTTCTTGCAGTCATACACATACTCACGTTCCTCGTTTTTCCAGTTATAGATCGGGGTCGCAGACTAGTCCTGATGGAATATAGGACCTCTGTACTCACACTCGACATATTTCTTTCTATTCTATACGTTACACGTGGTATATATCTATACATGGACGAGTGTCTATCTTTATTCATCCGGGCGTACGTTAAATGTCGCAGTCTATATAGTCAGCCGACAGGTGACACGTCGAAGCCTTTAGATAGGTCAGTAGATCCCTTTTATGTTGACGCGTGCTCCCTTTATGCGCTGGGGCATACGTTACACGTCGTATACCTTCGACGTCGGGGCAACGGTCAGCTTTTCTTCTCTCTCTATTTTTTTTTTATTATTTCCGATAGGGCAATTTCATGAAACTAATCCGTTCCGATACGATTTCGTCTCATCGGGATTTAGCGGATTATTGAAATCGACAATCGAGATCGCGGTTGAGTTTTTACTCGACTAATTCCTCCATGTGATATTCCATTTTTGTACTTGCATTGACAAACTATATTTTCTTTTTTTTTTTTTTATTGGTAACGTTGGATTATCGAGATTATTCGACCCAGTACCGATTTCGAGCTTTTTTCGTTACTAGTGCAGAGATTACATGCCACTTGTGTATAACAATACCGCGTTTGGCGAACCCTGAATATCGCGTGTTCTTTATTTATACGCTCCAACTAAAACAACCGTGAGTTACAAGGTCGTACCGTTTGTCCGTTCTACACGTTGGATATCATTTTTGCAAGTAATAACGTTACTCGAATGCGTGCACGGAATTTGTATAATAATTTGTATCTCGCTTTATAGCACGAGTCTTGTAAGTACTTGACGAAGTACTCGTTGCATTCGTCAGCGGCACGTCGCGTCGAATAATTCAACGGGTGCAAACCGAAGGAGAAACGTATGCTATGACGTTAACGATCACGCACGCATTTCTATGCAAAGTGCGAGCTGCCCATAAACGCGAATTTCGCGTTGTTTAGCATCTCACGGGACACTCGACGCGTCTGTGAGAAAGTTCGTCGATGATACTCTCGGTTGGCTAAGTGACTCCTCGTATACTTTGAAATATACTCGTGAAAACTTTGAAGATCGACGTAGGAGCATCATTATCGTTAATACGTTCGAAATACCTTAGTCTTCTATGATGTAACGAACTAGGATTCTTAATGGTTAGCCACACGTTCTTCGTTAGAGGAAATCACACGGTAACCCGAGTCGAAATTTTAACCACGATTTGATCCTTTAAAATATTCTTTTAGGAATTTGAGATTAAAAGTGAAGCTTATGGAATAGAAAAATTCGAATAAACTTTGGTTTCAAGTGGCAGGTATGCTTGTTTTTAACCATTTGAGTATCAAAACGAAGCTTATGAATTTAAGTTTGATCCTACAAAATGCTGGGAGAGTGCGAATAGGAGCAAAGCAAAATTTCTAAACTTCGTTTTGACATATAAAAACCTACATTTGTCTAAACTTCGTTTTGAACCTACTAAGCATACCACAGCATCTCGTAGGGTCAAACCAAAGTTTCGATCACTCGTTAAACTTCGATTTGGATCTACGGCATATAGGAGCAACAAACGAAAGTAGGCTTTGGTGGGCCAAATCGAGTTAAAAATTTCGACTCAATTGATATTTCCTCTTTTTATGAAATTATATCATGTTTCAAGTAACCGTCGTATAAACCGGCGCGAATTTAAATATTTTCTAGAGACGTTGTAGTCCTTGGTAAACTTTAAGCACGCATATAGAAAGAGAAAGAGATATACGCTAAACTCGACGATGGTTTAAACGCATGACGGAATCTCTTTTACGGTTTCGCAGTCTAACGAAGATGACACACTTAACTCCGAGAGCACGATTTTCCTTCTACCGAGGAATCTAATTTCACGGTTACGCGTAAAACGCTGGCTGGCTCGTATCCTCTAACCGTGTGGAACTTCGAAGTGTGCTAGGAAAACTCGGGAAAAGAATCGCGTGCGCGGAGCCGTGGAACTTCCGCGCGCGTTAAACCGTCCTCGCCGTTTATTCTTACACACTTTATCCCCTTCTCGATCGAAATAAAGATTTTGTATTTCATATCTCCTGTTGTTCCGTTGTGCTGATATCTCACTTCATTTATCGTAGTTGCATGCGTGGGTTGTAGCGAGCGGCTCGAATAGTCGAAGGGGGGAAGAAACATTTTTATAATCCCTATATTGTTCTACTAGACGATCCGCTCTTTTGTTTCCTCCAGACAACGAAGCGATGCCGGTGCCAGGAAATTCTCGTTTGCGTCTGCTTCGCCCGAGGACACTTTTGGATTATTTTTTAATCCTTCGTATACTTTTTAACGACAAAAACGATCATTCTTTTTTTTTTTAAGTCATTATCATTGCTCTTTAAAATCCTCTTCCCTCGTAAAACAGACTTTTGATATTTGTCAGTTTGCAAGTAAAACTTTTCACCTTTCCTTTTTTCGACACTCCTTATATTTCAGGGCACTTAGAAAAATGGAGGTCTTTAAAGGTCTTAACGTTTCTCTCTGATTTTATTTGCTTTCGCGAAACGATCTTTCTACCTACATTATTATTAACGTCCTTGAGACGTTTCCACGCGAGAAGTTGAAAAATTAAAGTTGTCGTCTGAACCGTTTCACGATTCGCGTTTGTCGCGTGAGAGATCTCGCCGCGGCGAGAGCTTTTAGTTTCCTTCTTTGACTCCCGTAACAACTATCGTTGCACCTGCCGTCGACGAAATCCTGTCTGGTGGGATGAGGACGGCACGCGAGAGGACCGAGAGAGAGAGGAAAAAAGATAAAAAAGGGATCGAGCGGCGGGATATACCGAACGCGTTCGAAAGATCAAAGCCTCTTTGGTTTCTCTTAGGCGAGGTATTCGTAGTAGCGTGTCCGCGCGTGCCTGCGTTTTTACTTTACACGTAGAAAGAGAATCAGAGGAAAAGCTCACGAGCTTGCAAGTTTTACCGTCTCTTCGCTCGTGTTTCTCTTTAATCTCTACTTCGGTTTACGCACGAATCATTTTTTCCTTTTCCATTTTCATGTTTTATAAACGGAATATCAGTAACTAAAAGTGCTTTTGTCCGAGGTATCCCGACCGAGCGAGACAAAGTCTAACCCTTCGTCCTGTTTTATGGAAAATGGAACGCTTAACGAGCGTTGAATTTATTTTCAATTTACTTATTTTTTTTTTTATTTTCTCCTTCTCTTAACGATAGTGGTAAAGTTCCTACTATTCGAGTGCTTCTCTTCTTCCAAGAATAAGCGACTAAGGCGGGCTAATTTGGGATAATTAGTAGGCCAACTCGCGATTGAAGCTCGTCGTGAGGTGGAGAGAGATTAGAGGAACGTTTAAAATGTCTCGGACGATTCGCTTGAGAACGTAACGGCAACAAGATCGTTATAAACATTTTTAGTAGGTATTTAGTATTTTTCCAATTGTATGGCATAATTATAATCACCACGCTCTACCAAGCGTCTCATGGACACTTATGAGAAAGGTATACAACTTTGCCCTACCATCAAAAATACCTAAATATAATCGTATTAAAAAATTACCAAGAAAGGTTTAATTTCACCTTATATTTGTCTTTAAACCTTAGAGGGCCGGCATGACGTCAAGGAAAATTTGACCTTTGTTTGGCTTGGGGACCTCAGATTATTTTTCAATAGAAATAATGAATTTCAAATTTTTAAAAATCCTGGCCCTCTAACGCTTAACAACATAAAAAATAGTTTAACAAAATATATATTTCCTAATAGTACGTCTAGAAGCCATTATCATCGGCCTAATTTAGGTTAAACGCGTATAAGAAGTAGATCGTACTTCCAGATCGACCATCCGTGAATAAGGACTACACACGTACGAAACAAATAGTCGGTGAATCGAAGAACCTTCGTGAAACTGAAAAGCTTTAGACGAATGGGAACAGTTCCTTCACAATTTTAATTTGAAAAAAAAAAAAATGAACACTCGTGGAAAGCTTTTTCTGTCGTTGGCCCACAAACACATATCTTCCGCACGATTAAAATTAAATGGATCACCCGCTATACATCGCTAATTACGAAGACTTTTCGAACGAACGTAACACGACCCTGCCACAGGGAATCGCGTATTGCGGCTCGCTTTATCGTTCGCGCGAGAAGTGGATCCACTTCGACCCACGTCTCGAAGTTGAAGCCACTATTCTGGCAAACAGCATGCAACAGCGAGATGAACGATACGAATGGCTGAGTCGTCTAAACTTCACGGCGATTCATCTCTCGAAAGCAATATCATCGTGCGAGCCGCGTTGGCCTAGTTGCGTTCCGTGTGTACTCTTTCAATGCTACTCTCGTAAATGTACAGGGTGTATCTTAATATGCTGGACCAACTTTGAGGGAGGAAAGGTAGATTAGAGAGACACGTAGAGGATGAAAAAAGTTCATTTCAACGCGTGTTCTATTTCACTTTGTTTTGGGAACTATATTAAATCTTCTTTCTCTCTTTTTTTATCATTAACCCTTTGCCTTATAACGTCGTGTGAGACTCGTTGTACAAATCCCGAGACTAGGATAAAAAGCACGAGTCAAACTCATGGTTTAATTCTTCAAAGTTTATCTTTTTTATTTATTTGCTTTTTAGTGTTCATTAGTCTCTGTTTGGACAAGCTTATGATTCATTTTTTCTAAATTTCTAGTATCAATTTGATCGATCGTCGAATTAAATCATAAGGCAAGTGGTTAATTGAAAGTGAGGAAATTTTACATGAATTATCTCGTATCTTTGAGATTAATTTTTGAAAATACCTAAAATGGGTCATGTTGTACAACGAATCGTGTGCGTGCCAAGAGTCAGGTAGATCGTGTAATTTCCGTGCTTTATGTAACCAATGATCGACATTCTACACCCCTGGTATCGCAAATTGGAACAACGACGGTATCGCTATCGACAAAACATATAACCGTACCTTGGTATCCTTTTATTTCTACGCCGAGCATTAGTTTTTTAGGTCAAGGATGATGGCGTTATACAGGCTGAAAACTCGTAGCTCGCTCGTTACATCGGGGCAGCGAATGGTCGCGCGATAAATGAGAAAAACGAGAGGAACTCTCGAAAAAGTACTAGCTTTCTCGTTTTTTTCTTTCTCTCCTACCTTCCCTCCCTCTCGTTCCCCTGCTACGGTGAGGAAAAAAAAGGCAGGATGGAAAAGTCGGAGAGTACCTCTACCCCCTTTAACCCGAGCGTTTTTTTCCCGCGTTTCGTAAATGAAACGACGTCTGTCTCTGCTGCTTGACATCAGAAAAAAAGTCGTCGCAGCCCTTCCTCGCTCGAACGCACCTCGCACGTATTTTCCTGGCACGAAATTTCTTTTCGAAAGAGACGAATGCAAAGCAACCAGAAAATTGCTGTAGTTCTTCAGACGTTTTTCTTCAGTTTCGCGAGACTTCTCCTTCGTTCCGTCGTTCGTGCGAACCCGCCGAAGAATGGATATCGAATATAGGGGTCGATTTGCTAAAAGTGCTTTCCCGTCGTTGGTAGAAATGCTGAATTACACTCGACGCTCAGCTTATCGATTATACCGCTAATTCATAATTCGGAAGTGGATTTGAGCCTAGAATATTATCGCCTTACGAGCTATCAACGGATACGAAAATAGGTCTTTCCGGTAGAATCGATTGCCGGGTGGGTATTATAATTGAGTATGGTTCGTTAAAATTCATCGTGTCTAGCCTGTTAATTGTTGTAAAACGATCTCTTTCGAAGAAAATTAATGAGATATAGGTATGTGTGTGCGTACGAGGGCTTTTCAACCTATTGAGATAATAAGAAAAATAATTAGAGTATAGCGCAATTATTGGCAAGTACAATAGCGTGTTGGAATTTTTTATAGGTACATCAGAGTATTTATATTCTGATTTCTATTATTAATTATATCCTGTATGATTAATCAGTAGCGTATGTTTTATTTGTTACAAATTGTTTCGGTTTAGGAAACAAATCTATGTTACATTGTTTTGTTTGTTATTTGCAATAGCTCGTGATATCATTCCCTGCAGATAATTAAACCAGACACGCAATATATCGCAAATTGTCGTACTTTCTCATACCCGTGTAGATAGGTGGATACGGTCGTGGAGACGCGTGGCTTTAGCATATCGCACGCACGGTACGGCGCACTGTTTGACACGCATCGCTCGTTTCTCGTCCACGGTCAGCCGTTCCTATGAAAACCGGCTGTGCGAGAGAGCGAATTCCCGAACAAAGGCCCTTGAAAACGCCAAAGAAAGTGAATAAATTTGAAAGCTCGAGAGATCGAAGAACGTACGCGTGTTTACGGAAGTTCACTTTGGACGTTTTCATCTTTCTGATATAAAAAAAAATGTATAAGTTGGAAATGTAGCTTTTCCTATTTAAACTACATCCAATTCTGAATCTTTTGATGCAAATCCCATTCAATTCTGAACATTGGAAGTTGGTGAAAACATGGTTTTTTTTTTTCATTTATGTAACCTCATTTTTCTGATCACGCTATCACTCTATGGAATACTTTTATAGGTCGAAATTAATTTTTTTTACCGTTTACATTATACATTATACATAAAAAGAATATCTGTATCTTTGTATATCTATAAGAATTAATCGGTGTTCATTAAATTTCACCGGTTTTTAAGAAAATATACAATTTTATTTATAAAACACTTTTTTCAAAATTCCTCGAATCGCTATATTTTAAACAACTGTCACAACAACATAAATAAACTCTAACAATTTTTAATATTCTCGATGTAAAGTAGACAATGTCTACTGAATAAGTTTTGAAGCAAACGCATCTAAAAGACAAAGAAGTTGTTTTTATCAACTGGGTTCCTAAAAGGATCACGTTCTCAAGGGGTCATGCTCAGTCAGGAGGCCGAAAAATGCATGATTTTTAGGAATTTTTTTCTCGGAAACTATGAGTTTTCATAAAAAGGTTTCGTGTATGAAATAAAGTGTACCTTTATGTCGCAAAATTTGAAGGAAATCGATACGATAGTATTCAAATCATCCTGGGTACTGCATTTGAAAAACTCGTTTTCGAGATGAACGCGTTTGAGGTTTGATCACTTTAATTCTCGAGCGCAGCGTACTCTCTGAATGCCTGTAACTCCATCAATTTTGCTGGTTTGATTTGAAACATTCAGAGAATATTGTCCAAATTTCATACTTACAGAAAAGGCGAAAAACAGCAACGATTTTTTTAAATTTCTCATCGAGCATGACCCCTTAAGACGATCAACTTAAAATAATAAAAAAGTGAGGTAATCGTAGACGAACTCACTCTTCGCTGATGTCTATCATTTGAAGGTATTTAAAATTCACATGTTTAAATTACAGAGAGGAACAGTACAATTATATGGTAAAGGGTTACACACGTAAACTCACACACAGACACCGATTGTTGTATTCCCACGGTGCGAGAGCGTTTATTGAACGCGCGCCGTTTAATTCACGCCTCGACGAAACATCGTCGTGCACCAGATGGTGGTCGCGTGGAAATCCTCCTCGTTCATCTTTTTTTTTTCTTCTTCCTCCCGCTACCGATAAGAGAAACGTGTCCTAAGAAGATCAATACAAATACGAGATCAATGTCGACGCGAGATCACGTTCGTCTTTTCAAAAGCGGTACCTACTATCAGATAATTCACTGTCGGTCGTCGAGTAGTGTTACGTGCGCGTCGGACCGTGATCTTTACAAGGTCATAGAGTATGACGAACCTTTTTCTCGCTGTACACACGGGTGGAGACTGTGGTAGCTTCTCTTTTTTTTAGTGAGAGAGAAACTTTGACATTTAAGCCACGATTCATTCGCGCGTCGCCGGTTTTCGCAATATGTTAATATCGTCACTTTCCCTGTCAAAGTTATTCCCTTTGGAAGATAAGTCTTCGATGCGTTCAACGAAAGGAAACTCGTTTTCTTTACTAGTCGATATCACGACCCAACCGATCGACGTGCCCGATGTTTCATCGCCTTTCAAATCTTTTCATACGGATCTTATATTCATTTTTCTACGGTAACGAGGTTCGTGCAATTGTAATACTTTGTATCGAAAGCATGGATTTAAGGTATACACTTTTAATGAGTACAGATACAAATATGGTTGTAAAACATTTGGGATGGTTGAGATACGGTATGAAAACGAGGTTTTCTTACTTAATGACGTGTACTGTGCATACTTGAAGAATACTTGGAGTGACATATGAGTATTGAAGCAGGGAATGTCTCCGGGATTATAAAATAACGAAATTTGGATATAATTTTCTATTAGAAATGATTTATTACGATTCTAATTAGTAATATATTTCACAAATTAATAAATATTTACATATACTATAAAAAATATTAGTTTCTAGGAACAAATTATAATAATGCATCTATCATCCTAATAAATTTTTTTTATCAGATCTGTTAAATTGTGTCATTGCAAATAATGGCACCTAAATAATTGCCATTAATGTTATTAGTAAATATTAATGTACTCGAATAGAAATTATTTATCATCGAATTTGGTATACATCGTGCACACGAATGAAATTATGGTTTTTAGTAAACCATAGTCACAAAAATAATTCGCCAAGTGTGAGCGACGTCATAACGATATAAAAGAAGGAAGAGGAGTGGGGGGTAACCGCGGTTATGTCTCTAAAAACGATACAGCGGAGTCGATCGAATATGCAAGTCTCGTCCGGACTCGCGTCGCCGGAAGTGGTGGCGGTCTCTCACAAAAGCGTCGGAGTCTCCCTTCTCTCTTTTCCTCATTTTCCATTGTCCTTCTCTCTCTCTTTCTCCCTCTCCACTGTCTCTCTCTTTGCTACCTCCTGGATGGTAGCAAACGTGCTGGCAGCAGCAGCGGCTACGACAGTCGGTCGCGCTCCGCCTATGACACGGCAATACTGATGGTTCAAGGACAGAGGAAGAACGAAGAGAAACGTTGCCACTCGGCGAACGGCTCTGCCACGAACTTATTTTCTCTCCCTCTTCTTCCTTCTTCTATTTACTCGTCGCCAACCTCTCCTGCCACATTTTACTGTTTTAATTCCATTCACCCTATAGCGTTCTTCTTGCATATTATCTTATCGTTTCTGTTGAATAAAAGTTTTTTTTATCTCATTAAAAAAAAAAAAAATTTAATTGGATGTTAGCTATCTACTAGTCTTCATTTAATAGCTATCTTCGAAATTTTGAAGGGAATAGTATTCTCATATTTTTCACGAAGATAAACGCGTGAGATACGACTGGAATTATACAACAACCTTGTACAAACACAGCATGTATACGTGCGAATATGTACATAGGTGCACTTGGCATTCATCATCCACCCCTTTTAGCGATACAGTTAGACAATAGTGCACTTCCTTCTACGATTCTATGGCGAGGTAGTGACGAAGAGACCAAGAATAAAGAAACTTGACTTACCGTGCATGTTTATGTGTGTATATGTATGGAAGGGATTATTCATTTATGAAGGTAGTTTGCTCAAACGATTCAGGGATATCCCAGGAAACTGGTTTATGAGGCGTCAAGGCCGATCACGAAACCGAGTATTTTGGAATTAGAAAGTTCATAGTTTAGTACGAATATCTGCTATATCATTACAACGATATCGATTTGTCGTTAGCTTCTTCGTCATTAATTTATTACTGTGGGTGTACCTATACGTGCAGAAAGAAGATCAATGTAGTTCGTCTTTTGTATTTGATAAAGTTGAACAATTTTTTCACACGGCACTCGTTATTTCGAGAATATCCCATTATTTATGTACCATTATACAAATTCGTAATAAACTTCATTTACTCAATGTCACGTCGAGAAATAGAACAATTCAAATAATTACATTTTACTAAATCTGTCAATTAGTAAAAGAATGACTCTCTTTTCTACCAATAATTTATCGTTCGATTACCATAACTGGTCATTTAAATAATCAAACTTTTACCACGCAATCAATATTTCCTCTATAGTCTTTGAAAGTTCTATCTCTGGTGTAAATTTAGGTGAGAGCTGGTGTTGAAAATAAAGCATATAAAAAGGGGGGGGGGTCTCTTTATTCCTTTCCATGGTGGACGCGAGTGCGCATGGCACGTAAGGAGAGAGCGTACGATGCACCTTGCACGCTTAACAGCGAAACCCATGGGGCAATGTTTGCCATGGGGACGTTATCGATCGGGCAGGCCTCCTGTTTCCACGGTTTCGAAGCAGCAACCCTTATGTGGCCTCTTATAGCTCCCCTCTTTTTTTGCTCGCCCACTCTTCGTCCTTTTTTCGTCCCACTCCTTCCGTGTTTCTTCTTCCATCCACCTACGCGAGATAATCTAACGAAGTTACATTAATATCCGTGCCTCTCGTTCGAACAAATAAGAGACCAAGCGGCTTCATTTATCTGCACGCTTGTGACACGCGATACGCTGGTAAATATTGCATTATCGATCGCGAATGTAATCTAGTAACGGATGAAACCACGATTGAGAAACTGGAATTGAATTACGTTGAGATAGAAATGCGCTGCAAATCAGTCGTCGATTGAGTACAATGTCAATTGTTCGATTTTGGGGACTGCTTGCGTGGACATACCGATGTAATCAGTCTTTAGGTAGCTTAACATTTTACGATTGATATGAATTTTACATATACAGTAGTCCCTCAGTAATCCCTCAGACGTTAAACGAAAGAACAATTTAACAGATAATTTATTAATACTAGAACTACCGGCAGCAAAACTATATTTTTATCGCATGTAGCTATTTGATAAGTGATAAAAAAAGAACCATTTTATTTCCCATCATTAATGAATAATATTCAATAAATAAAATAGATAATAAATATTTTCTAAATCTCTCTTTTCCAAACCAATCAGTGACACACCAAATTACATTGTTTTTTGACACATTAAATATAACAGCAACTCTTTCGATAGTCCCTTAAATCGTACCCTTCCTTCTTCGACGATGTCCAATTTGTTGTCATTTTCTTGCCACTCGACCTTCCTGTCGTTGATCGTTCGCAGAAAGACACTGTGCACCGAGAACGATATGGAAAGAAGAATGTCGCGTGACGCGTTTCAATTAAGCAAAGAAAAAGCACGATTTTCGCATGCCTTCGGGCGATCTCCTCAGGACAGCCGAGGAAGGAGTCGCGAGAAATCCACTCTTACCTGTCGCACGTAATACCCTCCTCTTCACCGATCTTGTATTTTTTCAAAAGAAGGAAAATGTATCTGGTGGGAAAAAAAGGTTTCTCGTATGAGATTGCGAGACAATAATCGAGCGTGACTGGCGGAGAAGGACAAACGAATCTCTTGGTGAATATCGCGATCATTGCGTCGACAGAAAGAAACGTATCTTACCGGCTTTGTAGCTAGAATTCTTCCCCTCTCGCTTGCTGCTTCTTCTTCACGAAAGACAGATAGATAGAGGGAGCGAGCGAGCAAGGAAAAAGGAGTTCCCTTGTATTAGCATTCAAAGCGACGAGGCAAGACCTTAAAAGCTACCACTGCTACCACCACCATCATGTCCCTCTCTTCCTTTCTTTCTTTCATCCATCGTCGTACTCGCAATTAGATGGAAAGCTGAACTTGCGAGCGAGCGAACGGGCGAGATCTCTACGGTACCTACTACTACCTAGAGCGAACGGCAGAACCTGCCAGCGGACATAAGGAGAGCTAAAGTGGACGTCTCGCCATGGCTGGACATTTATTTCTCTGGCTTGGCCTCTCGGCGAGCGTCTTAACGTGTCGGATTATCGTTGAAATTATGAGCCCGCGGCATATTTCCATTACCGCTACTACTTCGCCAGAAATTTTACAAGTTCTTTGCTCTTTCTTTCTCTTGCTTTATATCTTTCTTTTTCATCCAACGAACATTTCGGATTAATATCGTTAAAGCGGTACCGAGGATCATTCTAGCTACGATAATCACGAATATTTTCAGAACGAGGACTCAGCCATAATTCGAGCTTCAGTCACGAAAGTACATGCTTGATTAAACGAGCTTTCCATTAATCTTCCTCTCTTAATCTCGTCCCTTTAACAGGCGAGCTTTGATCCGACGACTGGGTAAACTCATCCGGTGGCATTTCGAAGGATATCTCGTCGATGAAATGGGAGCAAACACGGTGGCGTGTGTAAAGGGTGTCTTCGAAACGATGTCAGTAGATTTATGGTCGAATTAGGTTCCTCTAACTAAGAATCTTTCTTGTTAATAAATAACGTGAATATATTTGATCTAATTTAGATAATTCCTAGCCGATTTTCTCGTTCATTTTATACCATTCTTAAAGCAAATATACTGGAAACACCAACAAATTTATAAAAAGTGATCAAAGTTAGTTATGGAACATATTTAAAAGGTGTTACTGTAATTAACTAATAGAATTCTTTTTACTAGCCTTACGTTTCGCTATACGTTTCAGACTTTCTTCAAAGGAGACAAAATATTGATTAAGTAATTACACCTCTCTAATTTCAAAAATTATGGTGTAAAAGTTGTGTGGTATGGGTTAAATTAAAAACAATTGTTTTGTTATTAACAGCTGTATAAAATTGAATCAAAAAAAGTTAAAATATGTCCTGCTATTGTAGTCCATTCGGGACCTATACACTTTGGTAAAAGATACAATAAGCGACCGAAGAAGGTTCGTGGAAAGCTAACGTTTTTACTTTTACCATTCTTAAAGTGCAAGATATCCGTACCGTTTTTATCCTTACCATATATAACAAACCCATAAATTTATTTAACACCCCATATTCACAGACACGAGTGCCTCGATTAAGTACTCTTCTACACGCAACATGAACACATATCTTCATTTCCTCTGTTTCATCGAATCACCAAGCCCACGGTACTTCCCTCTTCCTATTCTCCCGATACATCGATGATTTCGTGCCGGGACACGCAGCAGTTTGGGAAGCCACCGAAAAAGTGGAGGCTTCTGTACCTCGAGAGTGGTCGAACGCTGGCTTTGTCCGTCGTATACAACGGTAATCGAGAAATACATTATCGCGATAGACAAGACAGACAGGAACAGCCACGCCCATGGGACCCCCTCGAAAACGTAATGTCATAGTCCGTTTTCCCGTCACGCACGATTATATTTGTATATGTATATATAGATATAGCGTCTATGCGTAGTATCGATCCTTCGCGCGAGCCAGGACCTCGACCTTGAAGCGTAGTACGACCGTCGAGTGCGACGACCGCTCAGTAGACACCCCCTATTCTCGTTCCTTCTCTCCCTTTCGAGAAACCTTCGTAGACTAATGTAAGAACGAGAGAGATAGAGTAGGTACGGAAAGACCAAGAGGGTCGATGTCACGATTTTTATCGGCCGTCACGGAGAACGGCACTTTCGCTGACCGTTATTACCGGAAGTGCTTCTCTTCGCGGCACGAAGTTTCGCTGATTTTCATTTTTGCGCAGTCGTTCTTTGTCGGTACAGAGGCGTTACCCGAGAGAACGATGTCAGACGTGGTCTTTCAGAAAATAGAATCTCACTTTTTTTCTGCTCGCTCTACCACGTGCGTTCCATGTCATGTGTCACTTGATTTAGCTACTTTCTTTGTAGACTTCATATTTCTCGGGTGAATATTCTCATTTGGAGATAGTTGGGAAATATTAATATTGTTTATAGGTTTTTTAGAAGATAACTCCACGTGTCAGCTGTTATATATTTACGTTAAGGATAGAAGGCAAGGATAGCACCTGAAAATTTAATGAAGATATTTTCAGTAGGTACCCGAAAATGACCATTTTATTTATTTATTTTATTTATTTACGGGAAACACCCTTTAGTATATAATACATGGAATGAGAAAGAAATACAACTGATAAGCGGTAACAGAATGAAACAACAATAAAGAGAGAACGTATACATAAGAAAGAGAAAAAGAAAATAATACACAAAAAAAAAATATTCCCATATACCGCAAAAATTGCCTTCAACTCTTAAATTAATTAATCGTCCTCGGCAGAGGTAAACTTATTGGAAAACGCGAGATCAGTTTTAGAAGTTGTATCAATTTATATTATTCTTCTATTGATAAATTATCTGTGACTTTTCGAAGGTCCATCAATCAAAGTTCGGCAATCGTTCGAACCCCTTTCGCCAAAAACAAGTCAGTCTCCCAAAAGTTAGACGTACGGTCGCGAAACTTCCACGCCGTCGCGTCGCAACTCGAGAAGTTATTATCCAACGAAAAATGTTTACGAGAGTGCGGCAAAAGAGTAGGAGAACGGCGAGACTTTTCGTGTCTTTCCGGGGAAAGGAAGAAAATGGCGGCTAAGGGGATGAGAGGGCCGGACGCGAAATTTGCAGGACTGCCAGGAACGTGGGTGAAATAATAGCGAGGAAGCTCGAGTATTCCTACGTATATATTCCGTGGGAGTTGGCACGTATTTATGGGGACTCGTGCAAGGGGTTCCATCCCCGTCTTCGAAGCAACGAACGGACTGACGGGACGACGCCCTTTCCTCCATGATTATTCGATCGACCGTGTACCATCGATTCCACCCCAGCTCTTCGGAATTATCTTCGTTGGGAACCCATTCTCGAGGACCCATTCTTCGTTCGTACAAGAAAAAGACTCCAGCGTGCCTTTATTTTCCGAATTTTATACATCCCACCAGGGATAATGGTAATGTCCTCGTCCTTAAACCACGGCTGATGCTGAACAAGCATTTCCCTCTTATCCTCTCGAATCTCTTGGCTGTCTTCGAGACTGGCTAGACTACTCCAAGAGTTTTTACAAGTCTGGACACCGAAGAAGAACGGGAAAGCGTGCCTTGGAGATACATACATTAACGAGACAAATTGGCTACCGCTCTTGTTTGCATGAATTCCTCGTCCGAGTAAAGCGTTCCCTTTTTATCCGATACTTTGCCACAGTTTTTTGGTCAAGTAAGAGAGGTTGATTTGTGACTTCTTTTCGTGCCAGGATTTCTTTCGTACCAGCTAAGTAACTCCATTTATCGCGTGCTTACATCATTGAGTAGAAAAATACGTACGAACTCGTCCAGTTTGATCGCGAAAGGAGGTTTCTTGGGTATTTCTGTTGACACGACGATTGCCAATTTCCGTTCGGATCTTCCTGGGAACGGATTCGATGAAAGGAGATTTGGCAGGCGTATCGGAAGAGAGAGATTCGTAAAATTTCCGCGGATTAACCTTCGTCCTTACGATGGTTCCGATCTTTCGAAAAAGGGACGCTTTTTCCCTCGCTTCCTTTAATCCTCGTGATTTATATCACTCTAATAACACGAAGGAGATTAAACGGCTGTTTGCTCGTTTGAGTTCGTTGGAAACGTCGTTGATGCTAAAGCATCGTTGGATATCTAAACGCTTAAACCAGAAAATCAAGTTCGTTAAAAGACTCGTTTTGCTCTCGAGGAAGATTCGACAGTCGTATTGGCGGCACTTTAAACGATCCTCGTAACGTTATCAAAATGTTCCATCGTAATAAACTCTCGATCGATACGATAGAAACTCGTCTCATTTAACTCAATCGATGGTCCCTATCTTGTTTCGATCGGAGACCGCTGCCAATTGAATCGTTAATTCCAATCTGGACAATCGAACGGTCGCTGTACGAGGTAGTAATTTCTGTCGCTCGTAGGTCTACCCTGTGTAACTTCTCTATTTAGATACCGGTATTCGGATGCGTCAGATCGGGATAGAAGAAGTTTTCTTTCTTAGTCGCGGCACGTCGCTCTGTAATTAAACCCTCCAAAAAGAGACACTCCGTGCGAACGTGACGTTGAAAAGATTATTCTCTGTCCGGAGGTTCGTCGAAAAAGACCGGTCTTTTTTTTTTTAATATACAGTCGAACCTCGTTAACACGAATCTTAGGGGAACACAAAATAATTCGAGTTATAGAGGTGCGAAAACAAAATTTAGAGAATTGTACAGAGAATTTGTACAGTTTATACAATTAGTATATTGTATGTCTTGAACTCAATGTCTTCTCTTAATTCTTTGTTTACTACATATTGATTTAATATTTTTGAAAATTTGTATAAAAATTATTGAAATAATATGTTTTTTAAATTTTACCGCTGAATTATGATATCAATGTAGTAAGAATAGTGAGTAGTAGTGTGAAAAAAATAAAAAAAATAAAAATTATAGAGGTTTTCGAGTTAACGAGGTTCGACTGTACCTACACCAAATCACACCTTGAATATAAGACACATCCTCTAAAATTATAAAGATCAGGACAGAAAAATATTAGAGTCCCAAAACAGTTTTTCAATCTTTCACAAAATCTTTGAAACTCTTGCATCGTATCAAGCATTAACCTAATTACCTTCTTCCATATCACAAAATCGCTGGATTTCGTTTCTCACCTTTCCAGATGTAGAAATGAACGCGTTGCTTCGTACCATATCGACATATTGGTAGTGGCTATAAATGGGCCGCGAGGGCCGTATCGCAACGAGTTGGCCGGGGGGTCTTGTTAAGGAGCCGGTAACGTTGGAGGTGGCTTAATAAGGCACCGATATGTCTCCCGTAGCAACAGCTGTGTAGAGACTCGGCTTGCTTGGGGTGGTCTTAGCTACTTCCCGGATAGGTCGTTGTGAATGGGGCGCGACGACGGCCACGTGCGTGAACAACCCCGAAGCTTTGGAAAAGGGTGGCTGCTGCTCTCTCACCGACTCTCTACAACTTTGGACCTCCTTTCTGATCAATAACTTACTCCTCCGTTCTTATCGAGCGTTTTCTACCTCGCTAACTTACTCTACGAATATTACCCGATTTCCCTTCGATCTCCCGTACGATAGCGAGGTTATGCGTATAAACGTTCGTGGAATTAATCGCGCACGGTGCCTGGGAAAAATCTTTCGAGTGTAGAAAACTCACGAACAATGACAAAACGTTCGTCACTCTCCCTTCGCATGACGCACATCGTCATTCGAACGCTCGTTAACGTTAATGCGTTATTTTTGTTGCAGATCTTTCGAAGAATCGCTTCGCCGAGCTGCCGGAAGAGGTCACGGAATTTCCTTTTCTCGAGAAACTCCACCTTTACCACAATGCCATAAGAATCATACCGGAAACCGTCGTGTTGCTCCAGTCACTAAACTACCTCGATCTTAGGTTCGACTTTTTTATACTATAGAAAATATCAAAACTTTTTCATAAGGATTCTCGTATCTTGCGAGCGGGTACAAAAGAGGGGAAAGGCAGGATCTGCTACCACTTTCATGAATGTTATTAAATTTTTAATAAAGGGAGCCTGAAAAATAGAAAGCGTTCTCCTCCTGATGCGTCGCTTATGTTAAAATGTGATCTTGTGTCATTCTTTCGAGGTGCTTAGGTACCTTCTGGATGTCTCAGAAAATATATTAGAGTCAAGTACTTGGTAAGTTAGTCAATTCTGCTCAAGACAATGGAACAATTTTGTATCTTAGGAAAAATCTAGAATTGGGATGAGAAATCATGAATAAATATTAATTTATATTAATTTTAATAAAACCATTAACGATCTCGTTTCAATGTTTTTTTTTGTCAACAGTCGAAATCAATTGACGTCTCTACCTCGAGAAATCTGTAGGCTACCTCTTCAAACGTTGTTAGTCGCGCACAACAGATTAGCATCGCTGCCGGACGAGCTGGGCAGGATGTCGGCTTTGGCAGAACTGGATGCGGGCTGCAACGAAATCGCGACACTTCCACCTCGTATAGGTGACCTTGCACGACTCAGATCTCTCGACCTGAGGAGCAACTTGCTGGTGCACCTGCCTATAGGTAGGGCGGATCTGACAAGATCGAGAGACGTCTCGATATATACGTAACTCGAGCATACTCCTTCGAGGAGATCCTCTTTCATCGGGAATAATCTTTTTTCGGCTATTTCGGTTATTCATTCGATTTTTATCTTCGTTTAGCTTCTCTCTTTTTAACATAATAAATTAATATCTATATAAATTTATAATTATAGGATTAATATTATATAAATTAATAATAAAAAGATTTAATTTGAAAAGTCGATCGATCGATTACGATCGGCTACGAATTCTTGGAATGCTTAGCATAAAACATTATCGTCGTTCGGTAAAGATGTCGGACAACGCTTGTCCGAGAACGCGAACGAATTTACGTTGCTCCGAGCCACACCTTCTCTCTAGTCGATATAAAACGAGCTTAGCTTGTTGGCCTTATCTAAGATTATCGTGTCTCTCGCTATGAGAGAGAGAAAAGACTTTTCCGTATCCGATACGTCATGCTTGCAATAAGTTTACAATCGTTACGCGCGTCGTTGCTCGTGAAACGTGGTAATAGATGACGTTTTACCGGTTAATTACTTAAGCTAATTAGGATGACGTGCGAATGGATCGTCAAGCAACATAATTGCAAGCGCCTTAATGAGAATTTTTTCATGCAGAACTTACGTACCTGAGGCTCGTGAAGCTGGATATCAGCGGTAACCGGATATCTGTGCTTCCAAACGAAATGAGAAAGATGAAGAGCTTGGTAGATTTTAAGCTGTCCGACAATCCTCTGACCTCGCCGCCTGCCTCGGTGAGAATTTACATTCGATCGATTACTTTGCACCAACCCTTAACACACCTATGTACACCTACACATGTACATACATATGTAGCGATCCTTTTTCATCACAGGAAGTGCTCCCAATGAGATACCCTACTCTACTTTCTTTTAAAAATATGACATTTTACAAAAAAAAATTTGTATGTACAGAAACTTATTAGTAATTTTCCAGAGAGATGGCCAACATACAATTTTATGAAATTATTTAAAAAATACCCTGTGCTAATTCGATTCTCGATTTTCCTTAAGAGAATATAAGTATATGTAATATTTTTCGGAAACATGTCAAATTACGTTATTTGCTAATTTGTATTTTCGAGATTTATCCTCATAATCAAATATTTTTGTGCACAAGACATAATTATAGAACACCTATACGTATGTGGCAATTCAGGCATTAGTAGGTTTTTACAATGGACGAAAAATAATTTTTAAAAAATCAATCATTAGTCACACACACAAATCAATCACACAAAAAATTACTACATCGCATATTACAATGACTAGCGTCCATTTAGCCCCTATGCACAGAACAAAAGTTAAAAAGTCGTAACCTGAGTTACAACCATATTCCTTGGAGATGTCGATATAATATATAAAATTGTCAAATTGATTAACACATATCTAAGTCATGTCTCATATTCGAAGCACTTCCTCGCCAAGTCCCATTATTTACCAATCACTAAAAAATGCATGAGCCATGAGGGAGAAAGGGGGACTGAAGGACGACAATTTCTGAACTGCTTTAGTTATGCATTCGCGGGCGAACGCACATCTTCAAGTACTTGGAGAGGCAGGCGGCGAAGCACGAGAGGGCGAGAGGAGGACGAGCAAGAAGAGGACCCCTGGACGCTCGAGGTCACGCAACCTTGGACATCAGATCGCACAGGCGCCATAACGTCGACAGTGGTTACAGTACGAGCGACGGTGTGGACAAACGTTGGTCCCAAGAAATCCATAGCGCGGTTAGTTTCCTCATCCTTTTGTTGGCCCTTCCATTTTCTCTTCGGCTACTCTACTCGATCCTCGGTTGGTTCCTTTCCTTCTTCAAAACTGTCACTTCCGATGAACAGTCGTTAGAATAAAGGAATCCTTTACAGTAATTTTTCCATATTTAATATGATCCATACAATTATAATATATTTTTTTAAAACGATTGTGTAATCTTGTTCGGGTTATGGGATCAATGTATAGACATAGAATTTTCCTGAACGAGCCAAAGAGTCCCGGGTCAACCCACGCTGTGATAATCATGTAGTACAAGATTGCACGAAATAAAAATATCAATCATGGGCGATACCCAGTAGGTGGTGTGATTAACGATCTTCTCCTTGTACCTTTTGGTGGACATCATTTTTGCATGCAGGTGCACGACGGTGAGGTACGGGGTTTGTGGCGGCAGGAGTGCTCGCCACTTTCGATAACACTGCCACACGAAACCGGCATAAACGGATCCTGCAGTGGCACTTCCACGCCGAGCACGATATCACCGGGTGAACATACGTCCTTGGAGGATGAGTTGGGCAAGGTGGGTTTCTGGTGCTGCTTGTAGTAAAGAAAAAAAACTCAACGACCGCCAGTATGATTTTTTCGTATCAATAGACCAAAAAACGAGATTATGAAATCTAGTTCTTCTTTTGTTTTAAAGTATTTATAAACCCCTGGAACTATATTTCGATATAAGAAACACACAGAAAGAGTATTTCCAGTTCTGGATCTACCTCCGTTATAGGAATACAAATTACTTTAAATTCCGTTCCCTCACGTAGCATCATACCGTGCCGCGTTATCGTCTTTATTATCTCATATTATATCGCGTTATCATAGGAATATTCAAGAAATTCTTATCAACTAATGTCCTTCCTTGGAGCCCTTGCTCACGTACGGGAGTACATTTTTCACCAAGAAAAAGAGAGTCGTAGTATTATGCAACGAGGAATAGACGGACGCTTCTTCGAATACCAAAGAATGACTCGGTGTTCTATATTTAGCACGATCGAGTGGGTCCCGGCTCCGACGATGATATCGAAGTCGGTCCACTCTGTCCCTCTCTCTCTTTCATTCTCTATCTTCTTTTCCTTCGTTGGCCCTCGTTCAAGCCACGATCCACGCGACCTTGACCCGCTACGTAGCATCATCATCTTTGAAAGTGATGCGCTGGTGGTATACTAGAGGGGCACGGTGACACGTTAAAATCGCTGACGGACGATGTACGGATGATGATCATCGTTGTCACTCGTGATTGCCTACCTCTTGAACGATTTTCTTGTCTCGTACAGGCCATGATACTTCACGATCAGCTGGAGAAGAGGAGGCTCGAGAGAAGCACTTCGGAGAATGGAGCGGACATCAGAAGACCGATGACCTCTGGCCTTCACCACACGTCGATCACGCCTCCAGGGTAAGTCGATTTTGTCTTTTTCTTTCCTCGATGATGATGACGATGATGCCTCGGGGGAAGTCGATAAGCAGGTGGATAAATTGCTCCCTCTAAACGCGAGAATCGACTATATGAGACGAGTAGCTGCAAGAGTGGTCATCTCCACTTTTTTCACAAATGCATTTTTTTTTTGTAAAGATTCTGAATTTATTTGATCTCTTTTATTACTTGGGAACACGAAAATGTTTCCAAATTGGTCAGGTCTAAGCTTAAAATGCGTATGAAAATGATGGTATACTGTAGAACTGGCATTAAATAATTTAAGTAATCCACGTTATAGAAAAAGCGAGCATCTAATTTTTGTCTCTGCTAAAAGAATAAAACTTCATGCATCGCCTTCATAAAGTGTATTCTTCGAATACTATGCAGTTTTTTTTTTATCTGATTGTTACTCTACGTGACAGAAAATGTGTTTTTTTCCACAAATTTTCTTTTTTGGATATGTCCACTTTTGCAGCTATACGACTCATATATTTTCTCTTCCTTTCTATATTTAGCTTCCGACACGAAGAAAACGGTACTTTAATGCTTCGACGAGAAGCAAGGTAGTATTTCATGAGTTCGACGTTCTCACAAGAGTATCGTTATTCTTTCCTTAACATTGCACCACCCCAACCCCCCGTTTTTTGTTTCTTTTTTTTTGGTTTCCCTTCTCTCCTTCAATTCATCGTAAATGTACTAAACGATCTATCGGGGATGCGTCTGCATGCATGCATGTGCATTATCGTGCGTGGCTCTTGTTTTTCAGTCCCTTGGAGACGACGACGCACACGAGCCAATCGCAGCCAATCTCGACGAGTCAGTCGGTGCAACCGATTCAGCCGACGACCAATTCTACGTCGCTGTTGAACGGGGACGATAAGAGGCCGTTGAATCACATACAAACGTACAGGTACTCCGTTTTTTGTTTCTCCCTCTCCTATCTTTACCTTAATCTTTCATTAACCTTCATCAGGATAGAATGATTTTATAACACAAAAGGATAGAAGAGATTCACTGGCTTCGTACAGAATGGATGAAATTAATAATTTAAAAATATTTAATTTAGTTTAATTTATTTAGTATATTTTTTTTAAATATATTGCACCTCTTTTTCAAGATATAGTGCGTGGGGGGTGTCTGGGCCATATTTGGGTATCTAAGCAATAGTGTCAGGTGTCATGGTGTCAGCAACGAAACTCAAAGACGAACAGCAGCACATAACGTTTTTTGTGGAAAGCTCCTTTTTCCACTTTGTTTCTTGACTAGTTATGAGCTCGAACGAACCGCTTTTCTTCGCTGATCGCCGTGATTGGCCGATTTTTGTTTGCTAATAACTCGTTAACGAGGTCGAATTTCGAAAAAAGGTATTAGACTATTCGATTCAGATTAATAAAGTGCATATGCCATTTCCCGGTGGGAAAGTTCATTTGGGACACCGTCTATACGATATATAGGTTTGCAGAAACTATTTTTGGGATTTCTTTTCATTGTGAAATAATAAGAGCCTCGGAGACTGTTTTATTCGGATGAAGGTTAAAATAGAACTTCTTCTACTCGAGTCACATTTAACTCGTCCCTTCTTCGAATCGTGGCGTGACGTTTGCGATTGTTTTGTTATTAAAACTTGAGACTCGTATATTCATTCGTTAAATCGATCGTCTTATTCGCTCGTTTGGACGATCGTTTTAAAGGTACGTTGCTTTTGAATTTTCAGGGAATACAAGGAAGCGTTGAGGCAACAAAGGGCCAACGAGGGTCCGAGTGTTTACAGACCGCGAGAACAGGTGACACCTCCGGGCAACGAATCGCAGAACAACGAGACTGACTCGAGCGCGGCGGGCAAGGAGGGCGTTGCCCTTACGGGTAAGCAGATCTTTAACGAGGAGAACGCGACGAAGAGGCCCGTTCAAAAGGTCACACCCTCGAGGATCAATTACCAGAATACGCCGATTATCAACGGAAGTAATAACGAGTATAACAATAAGAACGGAAAGTATCACGAGCAGCCTTACAAGAAACCGAACTCGCCGATCAAGACCTCTAGCAGCATCATGTCGAATAACACGAGTCCAGGTCACACTCCCAGACTAGTCAAGACTGCCGTCGGTTATGTAGAAGGTAAGAAAATTATTCTTGCACGAACAGCTTGGAAATGATCGCTGATCGTTTTCTTCTTCTTTTTTTTTTTTAGGTAATAAAAGTCCGAGCAGGAACGGTGGTAGCCCGAAATCCGCGAGATCCGTCACGTGGAACAGCAATTTGCCGGAGAAGTATTCGTTCACGATGAGGAGGGAGTTCGAACGTGCCAAAGAGGAAGCCGACTTGATCGAACAGCTTAGGAACGTGAGTGTCGATGCGATTTCGTAAGCTCTCGCTTTCCTATAATTAGCTCTTGGAGAATTTATTGTCGTCATTACTACTACTACTACTATGATTATTATTATTATTATTATTATTGTTAGTCTCTCGTCGGTATAGTTTATGAAGTACTCTCGAGAGGATTGCGCGATACATTTCTAATGAGGCATTTGTATTGTTCCTTCATTCGACTTCGTACAGCATATAGAAACGAGGCTTAAGATGGCTTTGCCGGAAGACCTGGCGCCAGCGTTGACCGATGGCGTCGTACTTTGCCACTTGGCGAATCACGTGAGGCCACGATCGGTAGCCAGCATACACGTCCCTTCGCCAGCCGTGGTAAGTTATGGTGCAATATGAAATATGATTTCAACGAACTTCTTAGAAAGCGTCGAACCCGATTTATATTCCATTTCTTTGTCTTTTTTTTTAGCCTAAGCTCACGATGGCTAGATGCAGGCGTAACGTTGACAATTTCCTGGAGGCGTGCCGGAAGATCGGCGTTGATGAGGTAAGACATGACACACAGATAATGCTTTACTTTTTATGATGCGAGCCTCGAGAAATTCCGTGCTTGTATTGAAGTTTACTTTTTTTTTTGTTCTCTTACTCTGGAGTAGATCTTTTGCATGGATTGTTTTTTTAATGAAACGTGGGATTGGATAGTTCGACTGGTTCCGAGATTGTGTGCAAGGGTGTATGGAAATTGAAGGGTATACAATTTATAGGTTCACGAGATTCGTTTAAAGGAATGTAGTAGTTTTAGTAATGAAGAAATTTTAATCAGTATATGGAATTTGTCTACATAGAATTAAAGAAATGCAATTATAGCTGCCATTATATTATTGCATCTTTTGGAATCAGCATATTTTTGACCAACGCCAACACTTACTTCGACTCCACAGCCCTGCTGAAAATGATGAATAATATATTAGACGTTAATGTAATCATGTTTATTTAACGAGTCTCATGAGCCTGTAAAGTTTGTATCCACGTTATATAGGGTAATTCATTTTAATAAGATTTGAATACCTCTGCGAATTGTAGTAGTACAATAATGTTTTTTTATATGCAATCTAAATGGTTTAAGGGATCAAAGCGTTGAAAGAATATTTTCTTCTCAACATTATTTTTATTCAAAGTTTGCAAGTTATTATCTACGCATAAATTTGTATAACTTTTTTTCGATTGCATCGTGATATTTAAATTGCGCATAAAATATTTCCCGTACTACGGCAATTTCCAGAGATATTTTAAGTGGCTTTATATAAATGTACCAGCCTGTATATACGCTCGGTTCATCGCCAGCGACCAGTCTTGTCTCTTCTCTATTTCCATCTTCCACTTTTCGCACCACGACGATCGCGAGGAACAACGCGTCAGAGAAAAAGAGAGATAGAGTTAACACGATGGGTGAGCCTGAAGCTCAACGTATGTAAACACGTTCGTACAAATCGTCGAATCACGAAGAGGCTACGCTTTGCGAAATCTCTATGTAACGATAATGTTTGCGTAACACTTGTAACTAACGCTTGTAAAAAAAAAAAACGGCCTCAGTCGTTCATAGTCGAATGGTACAACTTCCAACAACTCTACTAGTCAGTCCCCAATGTAGCTGCGGGCAGCTTGTGAAAAAAAAGAGAGAGAGAGAGAGAAGGAAAAGAAGTAACGACAATAAAAAAGAAAAGAAAACGCGTTTCTTGAGGGTGGAAAACACGTATTATCCAAATAATACTCGACGAGAAAGCGAGAAAGTTCTAAGAAGCTTATAGATGCATGCGCCTAGAATTTTCAAATTGCTTCTGTGTCGCTCGTTGCTTCTTCGCGAGGGTCTTTGCACTCGCTGTCACTAAATATCGCTCTCGCCTGAAGGTCTCTCCTCTCACAATCTTCTTTTCCGATCGTTCGATTCATAAAATAATAACAATAAAGAAAACATTCGTCATATCTCTATATACTCTATCTCGTTCGAGAGGGATCAAAAGTTGCAAGGAGAGTCGGAGAGCAAGGGTGGTTGCTTGCGGTAGTATCCAACCTCGAGAAACACGCTTGATTCGCGAATAAAAAAAAAAAACAAATTGCCGGTGATCGAAAATATCAAATAGAGGGATTATAAGGGAATAGTAAAAAAAAAAAAATGTAAAACCACGTTCTCGAGGGCGGCTATATTAAAATGAAAGAGAAAGAAACTATTTTGGGACTGAGTAGTATCGTTGTTGGTTGCAGGAGGTGTTAATGGACGCGGACGCAATCATGGACGTGGGTTACATGGACGCGTACGGGCTGGAGGCTTTGGCGCGTCTCGTCTCCGCTCTTCTCCTTCTTCCTGAAGAAGTTGAGAAAGGCAACGAAGAGCCGGCCGCAGGTTCACCCCGTACGATTCAGGACCGCGTCTTGTCCGCGATGCTTTTTGCCACATTCCTATCCACCTTGGTTCTGCTCTATCTCTTCCCGATTCCTGACTAGAAAGAGACAGAAAGGGAGAATGAAATAAAAGAGAGAAAGAGACATGCAACGAATGGCAACACGAGAAACGGAATGTTCGATACGAATGGAAATATGTGTGAGACAATTGAAAAAGAGAGAGGGAGAAAATAAGGAAAGCTTGCGGTTCTCGAAATTTTTTCGTTAATTATTTATATAGCGTTAATTGGTATGGTGTGGCGTTTTTTGTTAATTTTGTTAAGAAATTAAGAGGAATTGTAATTATTTGTATTCGTGTTCTCTCGAGTTTTATTTTCTTGTTATCATTGTAATCGTTCAATTTGTTCCTTTTCTATCGTTTCGGGAACCGCAAGGTAAAAAATCGCACGCGACACTTTTGCCAATATCTTCCGCAACTCGGCGCGTTCTTTATACGTTCTTTGAGACTGTAACGCGAAAAATGGCCGAATTATTTTTTCGATACCTTTTACACACGATTCGATAGCGAGGTTACTTGCAAGATGCAGCTTTCGCAGTGCACGTATCGCAGATGCAAAATTGAAACCTTGCGATCGTAAGAGAGAGATAGATAAATAGATTTTCTCGATTGTATCGTTCTTTGCTTTCGCTCGCTTCGCAAGATCGAACGAAAGTGCCGCGTGCCGTTGAAAAAAAGATATGATTCCCTTACGTACGATTTTGCGGGTGCATCGATTGTTTATTTAAAAGTCGTATTTTGAAAAGACTATTTGCGTCTTCCCTCGACGGTGTACCTTATTCCCGGTGAATGAAATTCGAGATCGTACGTATGGAAATTTGTATCATACTCTCTCGTCTCTGTAAAATGTCTCCGTTCTAATCTTCATCTTGTTTTTCCACGTGAAATAGACGACTGAGAAAAAATCACTGCCGACTTTTCATAAACGACGAAGCATTTATTTCTTCTGTTTTCAGTGATTATGACGATAAATAACTATAACGTTAGGCAGTAAATCAGCATAGTGTATTTATTTAAGCCATTTGTAATCACTGGAACGTTAAAAAAACGGGACACTTTACAGAGACGAAGCAGCAAAATGATTCTTGCAAGAGGAATAAAAATGCTTGGCTTTTTGAAGATCGAATGATCAATTAAAAGACATCGATTCTTTTTGTTTTCTTCTGTTGTCGTAACGATAGTAGCTTTAACAGGGTTTTTCGCTTATTTCGAATATTCCACACCTATGGTTCGCGACGTCTCTCGAGAATCGGCTAGTATTCGTCGAGACACGTCGAGCTCGGTGGAAGTTCCTTTTAGTTTTCTCCTTTTCGAAATAATCGTTAAGTCCGATAATCGACTTAGATCGTACCAAACGAAAGGTTGAGAATAATTATAAAATCGATCGAGTCGATTCCTCCTTTTTTCGTCATTTTGTAAGCACTTTAAGCGTAGAAGAAGAAACAAAAGCTTGATATATGATAGTCGCCTGATCGTAGAAGATCGCCATGTAGTTTGTAGGTTCGTCTATTTTTATTTTTAAACGAAAAAAGTCGCTCCGTCAACGACGGAGCCGATTTCGTGCCGATCAACGAGAATTCGAGACAGAAGAGGAAAAAGTTATTGTAAAAAGAAAAAAAGTGCACGAAAAATTATTTAAATTTACACACGAGTCGTAGAAATTTTTATAACTAATATAGAAACAAAAAAGAGCGAAAACGTGCCGAAAAAAAAATTAAACTCGAATTCTCGTTGAATTTCCCACGAAATTCGCGACCGTGTATGTGTGTGCGTGCGTGTGTGTTCGCATACGTGAGAACGTATAATCAAAGAGCGCAATCAAAGGTATAAGCAAAGAAAAGAACAAAAAAAGGGGAGAAGTCGCTCGCATATCACCTTTTATCGTCTATGAATGTACCTCTAAGAAAGGGACGAACTTTCGATCATTGGAAACGCTAGCCGTGGCCGGGCAAGTCTAACGTCGGGCAGGATTTCTCGATGAGATAATAATATTTTGTCTAATACGTAAGGGGGGAGGGAGCCGGTGGAGGTCGAAATAAAGGGAAAAAAAAAGCAAAAAGAGACAAAAAATTTGTGAAACTGTATCCGCAATCGTTCGAACGATACAAGAATAACAAAAAGTAACTTTTATCTATTCTCTACGCGTACTCCGAATACAGGCTTTGAGAAAAAGAACAAGATAAAAAAAAATGGCATTTTTTGAAAAAAAAAAAACGTATTTAATGGAAAGTCGGAGAACGTTCATCTGTAATAATGCAATCGAATTCAGTGTTCATTACCGTGACATAGCCTTCGAATAAAAGAAGAATGAAGAAAAACTAATGAAAGGAAAAGAAAAAAAGTAGACATTTGTCCGATATGCCGCCGATGGCAGTATTTTTTTAAACGATTCGACCAATACACACCGCCTATGGCTTTTTCAGGTTCGGTGGGGGTCTGTGATAGGTAGCCTGAAGAAAATAGCGCAGGATTATTATTATTAATATTATTATAATGATTATTATTATTCAGAACAAGGTGCTAGCAATCTTTTTCTCCTTTTAGTTCGAAGATTTTCTATTTTGCTACGTGTAGGGCTTACGAACGCAAAAAGCTAGAGAGAGAAAAGAAAAAGTGTTGGATCGTTAGAGAGAAGGATCGTCATCCATTCATAGATTTCATAGATCCGTTGTTTCCTCATAGTTTTGTAGAGAAAGAAGCAGCACGTGATTCCTCCATCTTCCTCCGTTCATATAAAAAAAGGAAAGATTAATAATTATACAGTTAACTTACCGACTACGATATCTCTTCTTACGGTTTTGTAAACTGCTAAAAGCATTCTTTCCATACGAGGTCGTCTTATTTATACGTCCTATGGTTGTTGTACTCGCGATTCTTCGCAAAAAGGGTTGTGTAAAAAAAGGATTACTTATAAATATCTCCGAGTATATATTTAGCACGAAAAGTCTACTTTCGCGCGTGCCGTCGTGTGATATTATTTTTACGTTCTGCTTTTGTTTTTTTTTTTAATTTTTCTTCTCCTCCATCGTTTAGCGTGGCAGGTGTTATTTTCGTTCTGGGAAAAAGACGCGCGTGAGAAACTACAACAAAACAGAAAGAGATGAAGGAAGAGAGAGAGAAAAAAAAATGCATTTAACATTTTCACCGGTAGCCTAAGATATGTATTAGTATATGAGATGGTAGAGACACGGTGCCTGCTACCCGCCAATTTATTTTCATAAATCCGCGATAGAAAAAAACGTGTGGAGGGCATATTATATAAATATGCATATATCGTCTATATTAATATATATACACATATAACGCATATAATTCCGTATTCTATATTCGTACGGTAGAAAGTTTAACAAAAGAAAATCGCGAAGAAAGGAACGAACGTATTTTGATGCATTTAATTCCAATTTTTTTTTCTCTCATTTTTTTAGCCCCGGCCCATTCATTAAACCAAGATTATAAAATCTCCCCATTGTTAAGGTACATATCCTCGAAACTTTCTTCCGAAAATTTGTTTCATTTTCGGAAATATTTTCGAATTTCCCTGAAGCAAAGTAGTTACACTTTTCATTATCTAGTCCACGCCGACGTGGTGTCCGTGTATGTGTGCGAGTGTGCAAGAACGTAAGTTTAAGGCTATTTGTTCCTCTAGTCACGTATTTTGTTTTCTCTTTTTTTTATAACCACTTTCGTCCACTTTAGTCGCGCTTATCTCGATCACTATAGAGAGAAAACTAGGATCTTTAATAATTAAAACAGGTTTCGTTCCAGGATTAACGTTTAACATCGAATATCTATGAGAGATTTTGGAATACTCGTGAAGTTTATATTTAAAAAAAAAGTTAAGAAACGTCGATAAGATTTCGACCAACGAATCATTAGTTAAATTTTATCGTCATTTCCTTCGATCGCGAGTATTCCCTATCACCTCCTCGTTGCACAGACGTAGAACGTAACAATAAATTATAAGTCACATCAGTATTATTTCTCGCCCGATTCACTGAGAAACTTAATTTTCCGAGGTATTATTATAGCGTGTAAACTAAAGACTGCATTCAGAATTTTAACTCGTTTTCTGGAATATCTCGGGGTTTTTGCTGACAATGAGTTAAACGCGCGAGTGGAGAAAAGGGAACTTGTATTTTCCTTCTGCTTTTATTATTTAAGTTTTATATATATATATTATATATATTCACACACAAATTTCGCTTCCACGAGAGAGGCTAAAAAACGAGCACGAAAAAAAAGACGAAAAATGGGAGCGTAATATTAATACTACTTCTTAAGGATAATAAACGAGTAACGATAATAACGCTAATTAGTTAATAGCATTAACAAATAAGGATAATAATAATCAGAGTGAAACACGATATCATTCCGTTGCATTAGCTTGCATCATTTTTGTAAAGTACACAAAGGAAGAGCGTATATGATGCAGATATATGTATATTATATATTATATTATTATATTATATCAAAGCAGATATATAGTTCGTTGAACGTCAGGTTTTTTCTCGCTTAGCGTTTTATCTTTATTTCTTTTTTTTTTAAATTTATTTCTTAAGCGATCGTTGAAGGCTTCGTGCGAGTGAAACGGTTTTATATACCTAGGAGGGTCGCGTAGGCGTTAATTATTTGATAATAATCGATAGATAAAATCGGTGCTTGGTTTTTTCTACGTTCGTTGGTTGTTTCTCGTAAGGCTTTGTGTATGTGATTGTTTGTCGAATAATTTATTTTTCAGTTCGATCGAGGTTAGTATTAATAATACGAAGCGTTGTAAAACGATGGGACCCTCTGCTCGACCGTTTTCGCCGGATCGATTATGGCTCTGTAACACTTTTTTACGCTCGGTGACGCGAATCACTTTTACAAATAACGATAAGGCCGAGTGAAGCGTTTTATAAATTTATCTGATAACAACGACAGAACGATCGAGGGGCGGGAGGAGGGGGTCACTAGTGTAAAAAGGCAAAAAAAAAAGAGAAGTGGCACGGCATGCTCGCATAATATTTTATTAAGACACACAAAAGTTTCATACTCGAGAAACGTGGTTTAATTTTGGATCCGTGAACTTTTTTTTATAACGACACGATCCTTATTCGCGTATCGATCGAGTATATGAACGATTGTGGTGTCTGCATACGTCGAATGATTCACTTGCAAACGCACAAGTTCTCATAGTATTAGCGTCTACAAGTATTATCGTACAAAGTTATGTTTTTTTTTTTTTTTCTTTTAGAACCTTATTATTATTTGTTAACGATTATTTGTTTTCCTTTTTATCGTTGTCATTTATATCTTTTTTTTTTATTATCGAGACACGTTGACGATCCTATTACGTATTGCAGTAGATAACGTGATTTTATTTCGCGAATTTGTATTATTTTTTTTTTTTTATGTTATAATTGGTTTGGAAAAATTACAGGCGATAAATTGAAGTGTTTGTAGATCCTAAACGCTTTGTACTTAAGTATAAGATATTCGAATGGAATTTTCACGAGGTATTTCCTTTTTGTTTATTGATTTGATTATTTATCGATTACGATGCATCGGAAATCAAAAGGACGTGTGGTCCTGATAAGAGAAGGGTATTTAAAAATCTGCTTTCCTTTACGGTTCGACAAGGAAAGAGAAACTTTATTTTCGCTTTTAACAATAAAGAAACCACTTCGCTATATGGACGAAGTGACGCCATTGCTGATTTTAGTTTTGGAGGCGTACATTGTAACGTTGATTGTATTGGTAATGTAACGATTGTAATACTTATCGTCATTTATAATAAACTATTCTTTTTCATATCTTCGTTGAAGTAATGAATGATAAATTTCACCGTGTGGAAGTTTAATATACACTTTGCATCACTCTTTATAACCTGAAATATTTCTATTGTAATCTAAACTTTGGAAAAAAGGGTTTGCTATAAAAATTCCACAGTTTCATGATAGTCAGTGCACAGTAAAAGTACTATTACTTGAGTAATAGTCAACGAGATTAAACAATCAACTTTGTTTTTTTTTTTAATGGAATATTATACATTTTATTTATTTGTATGCTAGCCATTTTTTATACAAATTCAATGAAACAATGAATAATATTCTGTTTAAAAACACAAAGTTAATTTTTTTATTCCTGTTGCAACGAAATAAATACACGTGCAACCATGAAACTATAGAACCTCTTCAAGAAAACAATTTTACGAAATTTATATTGCAACAGAAATATATCAGGTGACAAAGTTAGGTGATACATCCTCTATGTCATCACAAAAGTATACCTGCAGTAAATCCATTCATAAATCCAAGACGCTTCATTTCGTTAAAAGAAAAAAATTTGAGATTTTTTGACAGTACTCGGATGTATTTTATAGGCATTGCTACGAAGCATCATCCTTTCAGGAGTAACACAAATATTGATCCTTTGACTCGATCTTGTTTCAGAATCTGGTATGCTGTGCGAGCGACGTGCTAGAAGGCGGCCGTGGCGTGGTCCGTGTCGCGGTGACTGTCTCGGAGCTCCTTAGGTTTCATCAGACTCGATCGCCTTTGCAGACTTCGTCTAGCATGCCGAATCACGTGCCGGCTTAGCGCCAGACGATTTAATTCTCGAATCGTCTTAAAAGAGATCACGGAAACGATCTCGTTCCCTGCATGCGCGGAGGAGGGATCGAAGAAACATACGCCGTGTTTCGTGAAATCAACGAGAGAGAGACTCTATCGAGCCTTCTTTTCTCTAGAAACTGAAATTGATCGATCGTTTATATAGTAGAAATTATAATGCAAACATTGATATAAGTTTTTTTTATCGATGGTTAGTAACCTAAGCCTTGTCGGTAATACAGGAATCTACAAGGCAGAAATCAGTTTTATCTACCACGATACTTTCGTTTATATTCGATATTCACATTTTATCAGTGTGTATTTCGTAGAAATGATTCAGTGTCAATAAGATCGTGATTTCTTTTTTTATAATGTTCATGAAAAGGAGTATAGTTTCTACGATCGATCGAGAAAAGATGAAGGCGAGATAGGATTTTTACATAAACACACACAGACACACATACGTTGATACCGATCGAGTAACCGATCACCATCGTTTCCGTTTCTCAACGTAATCCGATAGACTGTAATCAGCCATGACACTTAAATAGATATATAGCGAATTTTATACGAAATATGGTCGACTACACGACAGCGGCTTGTGTCCTTCGACGATAAAAGGATGTCGATCTTATCCAAGATGATCGTTTCCTCAAAGATCTTCCGAAAGATCGCCAAGAGAGAGTGAGAGTGTGTTCAGTGAGTTTTTACACGAAAGATGTATGCGGAGTATCTTGCGTACGTAGAATTAGGACCAATTTATAAAAGTGAAAAGCTTCGAGCATGCATCACCGTATTTCATAGAGATAAACCAAAAAAAGCTAGAGAACAATGGTAACCGAGGAGAAAAGCATTAGTGTTTGCCTGAAATGATTTCTGTGAAGTTTCCAAATACGACGAGCACGCGTTTAAAAAAAGGAAATTGAATAGGTAGAATTAATACGCTGATTACAGTTCGAAACTTCTTTCGGTCGTCGCGTTAATTCATTTCGAAATATACCCGTACACGCTTTTCGTGGTTTCTAACATGTTGTGTTCTTTTTTTATTATATAATTCGCGCCACGTTACGCCGAGGTATTGCTGTAATATTTCGCAAAGGATAGGTAGTCGCACTCTACCACTATCGGCTTTCCCTCGATATTTTATTAGTGAGATAAGAATATCGGGATACGTACATGTACGGATAATCGCGAATCCAGGAAGTCTCGAGATTACTCGAAATTCAGTTTTATGGGTATCTGTAATCGATGATCCGGGCTGTCGTTTTGCTTGAAAATATTTCAAGTTATACGAGCGTCTTACGTTCGGTTTCAATGAAAACTTCAAAATTGGACGACGAAGTTTAAGGAAAACATAATGAATTTCATTTGCTCTCTTTTTTTCTTTCACTTCATTCGCGTAGGACCGATCGAAGAATTATATATTATTATCATAGTTCATTACGCGAAGCAAATGGTAAGTTAGGTAGAAATCGTTCACCTTCATCGTTGACGATAATAAAATATGGATCGAAGGAATCATTTTTGAAAGGGTGTTTCCTTCGACAGTGAGAATAATCGCTGATTATATATATTATTTTTATGTTTTTTTTTTTTTTTGTATGTATATAGATATATTCACGCACTTCACTGCCGAGAGTCGAGTCCAGCAACGTGCCATTATTTTTAATTTTTATTGCAAATTCGATCGTTCGAGCCTTCAAGGCGAAAAATATATTATATATATGTCTATATATTTAATTTTCTCTCAATTACATCGAACCTTTACTTTGCAGTAAAAGTATCGAAAGGACATTGAACGAGAATTTGTCATTCGCATTTCTTTTCTTTTTTAAATTCTTTTCTCACGCTCAAAGTTTGACTCATCATCGTTTCTATGATTAAATTTTCGAACGTGGCTCGTCATAGTTTTAGCCGTGACAAACGATATATCGAGTTAGATCGAAGAAGGGTTTTTAAAGGGCCTAGGTGTTCACGGTGTAACGCATATCGAAGAAATACAACAATCTTTTTGCAGCCGATCGACGAGTCGATCTTAAGTTCGCTTAATTCGTGTTTCGAGTTTCATACACGTATTAGATATTATAAAAAAAGTAAAATTATACCGATCATTTTTGAAGTCGTTCGAAAAAGCGATAACCCCGATCGATTAGGTGCTAAGTCTTAAATATCGTTACTACAATTAATTGTCATTATCTCTAATTATTCTTCTTATCATTATCATTATTATTATTAGCATTCGTACGTCATAAACGAAAGTCGGTCTTCTCATTTCTTTGCGTGCGATCGCGTAAAAGGAAAACGAAGGATCTCAAGAGCCGTAATCAATAATAAGTGGGTCACGAAGGAATACGAGTCGATGTTTTCCCGTGTGAGAAAATATCGACGATTAGAGAGATGTAACTATAATATTCATATTTATTGTGCCAAAGATGTAAGTTTCTTTCACACTTTCGTTTTTTTTTCTCTTCTTCTTTCATCCTTTTTTTTATACTCGCACCGAGAATGATGTTTGTGATTTTTACTACGTTAGGAAGCGAAGGATCGACGGAGCTCGAGATTTTCTCTCTAATCCCACAACGAGAGCTATCGATGTCCGTTCGATCGTTTTTTTATCAACATCGATCATTCGTCGAATTATTATTATTCCGTTTATTATGGAAAGAAGGTTGTTTGACGAATTTTTGATGGTTTCGTCGCACGCGATTAGAAATACGGCCGATCGGATTTATTCGAGATTTTTAATACGTATATTTAGATCGATCGTTTCGAAAGTTTCTTCTTTTCGTGCAATTTGAAGAAAACGCTCTACGAGATGATAGTTATTCTAAATATTTAAAATCTCGTTGATCGATCGGCCGAATTATTCGTTCTTCTTTTTTCTTTCGCGTTTCTTTTTTTATGGAAACGCGTAAACACGTAATCTGTAAGTCACGTGTCGTTGAGGAATTGTATTATTATTATCATCCATCGGATCGTTCGTCTTGGCGTGTCCGTCGAATCGTTCGTTCGAAATTTGTTTCACAAATTTAATTTCTTCCAATCGACAGTATTATATTATTCCCACCGGAAGTTCATTCGCTAATAATAAAATAAAGGAGATCGATTCGATTAATTCGCTCCCACGTTTTCTCTATTCTTATAATTTTCATCTCGAAAGGAAGTACGAACGCGAAAGTGAATCCTTTAAGAAAAATTCTTCCGCCAAGCCTTGAACGTTTCTAAATAATCGAAAAGCTTATTTGTACCGTAGTCGAGCTATTTTTCACCTAACGCGTACCACAAAGTAAAACGTCAATTTCAAATGGGAGAAAGAAATATATCTGAGGATTCTACTTTTCGTACGTTTATTTCCATTCGTTAAAGTCATCTATATTTCGTTCGATCGATTCGTCCAGAACGATCGCTCGCTACGACGGATTATAATGCGCACTACGTAATATATATGAAAAGGAAATTAACGATACCATGTATAAAATAAATCGAGAAAATATTGCGTACGCAATCCGCCATTTTATTATCCACACGTTTTATCCTGCCAAAACCATCATTAATTATTCCTTAGTAATTCTTTACATACTTAAATTCTAATTCTATTTTCTATCAAATTCTATAACGAACGAATAGATTAAATTAGCTTAAATTGAAAGCTAACTACAGTCGAACCTCGTTAACTCGAATCTTAGAGGAACAGAGAATAATTCCAGTTATGGAGTATTTCCAGTTAGCAAGACGGTTAGAGAAAAAGGAAGAAACAAGTAAAGTTTTTTAAAGTAAAAAATAAGTTTTTTAAGTTTGAAATAATAAAGTAAATTGCAAGTACTTAAGTAAATCTTAAATCGAAAAGAAGAACCAGTTTTCTTTCATTCTGGCCGAATTTATCAATAACTTTATTTACAAATCTTTTACGTGGGTGACGAAAAATTTTCCTTAAATGAGATATTGAAAATATCAAATAAATTATGATTATACATTTTGTTTTTTCATATTTTAGGAGCGGAGGGGAGGGCAGATGCCTCGCGGACGCCCTTGGACCGAATTATATCGAAGTTAATTGAAACGACTGTCGATAATTTCTCTCTCGACAGATATCTATTAATAATCGACGTTATTTTCGATAATTTCCATCTATTTCTCATCGCTCACGTCGCTCATTAACCAAATGAAATTTTTGCGACGACCGAGCTCTTCTCCGAATAAAAAATGACCCACCGTTAAGCCCGAGAATGGAAATAAAGTTCGAGTTGGCTTTCCGCTCGATTATCTCGCGGAATTCTCTGTATCTCCCTCCCTCCTGATTCGAAAGCAAAAAAAAAAAAAAGAAATATCACAAGGAATCCAAAGGAGAAGGGTTAAAAGGAGACAACGTGGGTGGACCGTACGGTGGGCGGAGCTTCGAGATTGCTACGACTCCATTTTGTTTGGAGTGGGCGGGGCTTCGTTTGGCGGCGCTGTAACCACACCAGCTCGGTTAGCTCGTACCCTACCAAGAGGTTCGTTGCTTCTCTCTCTTTCTTTCTACCTAGGCTACCTTCTCTCGAGTGCCGCCACACGATCGAGCACCTCGTGGTGGAGGGAACGCGGAGGCGCACATTGCCGAGCAGGAGTTCGCGATACGCGTGTGCCGCCGTGCCTCGCCTTCTTTGCCGGCTCCGATAGTATACGTCTATCTTTCTTACCTTCCTTCCTTTCTTTCTTTCTCTTTCTTTCTCTCGCAATCTCTCTCTCAAGTTTCTCTTTCTCGTAATAATTTCCTACGCAACTTCTCACGAGTCTCGATCGATCTCGTTACCCTCTCTAATCTCTCTAATCCTTTCGTCTAATCGCGAGTTACTACGAGACGCGAATTAGTGCCGTACGGACTATTTTTTTTAATTGTATTTCAATCTTTTTCTACGAGTATCACTCGTATACGTAACGACTTGTTTTTGTGGATCGGTCGAAGCACGTGGCTTCTGACGGAACTGTCAAACGTGTGTGTGTCACCGGAGCAGCGACCGAACGGAGAACGCCGGTGAACGGAAGACTACTTTAGTATCGTTAAGAGTGAAGAAAACGAAGTTCGTCTTACGAGTTTTCTTACCATCGAGGAAACTTTTGTGTCACGCGGAAGTGTACGTGGTAATCACGCTTGTTATTGGATAATTATACCAGGAGTTAATTGGAATGGTTTTTATTGAACGAAAAAACAAAATGTTATGTTATCTTTTGCTTGATTAACGAACTTGGAAAGTGAACGTTTTAATCATTTTTTTTTAACGAGTCAATAAAGAAAGAGATCAAGTACCAAGTGTCTATAAATTAGTCAAGACCGTCGAATACTTCTTAATTACAAAACAAGTTACTACAAATAATGGAATAATTGAATGTTCGAACCTTGATTGGATTAAATCTTGAAGGATAAGGAGAAAGAGCGACAAGTCCAGGGAAGAATGAAACGACTACTACGCGAAAGTAGAAGCGAAGGTAAACAAAAGCGAGAATCGTTTGGGAGGTCGCGCGCCCGAACGAGTCCATTGATCCTTTCCTCGTAAACGTAGCACGTAGTCCGTGCTGTGTTTACACGAATCGACGTTACTCGAGTCAGTTTTTGCAGGGATACGAGCACGATCGTATACGAAGAACGACGACGTTAAGTCAGTCTTCCTCGCGTTCCTTTGCAACGCGAACCTCGAAACGATAGGATTGATAACGATCGCGTGTGTCGCGAGCGTCGAAGCACCAAAATATAATAATTTAAGGAAATAATCGATAATGGAGAAAGTTATAGCAATTTTGTCGCGTTTAACGTTGTTGAAAAGAGTTAAGGAATTTTTGAAAGCTGGAACGTGTGTTTGACGAAAGGAAAAGACGGAAAGCGTTGTCGCCGATCGCTAGGGAAAAAAACGGCAAAGTTCGAGCGTGTTCCTGGTATCCTTCATTCGAGTCGTTAATTAAACAGGTTTTTAATTAGATCGAATAGGATCCGGGGAAGAACGTGACTTTCCCGACGGTGGTGGACGCGCATGGGAGAAACTTGACGAAGAAGAAGAAGGAAGGTGGTGGAAAAGAGATGTTTTAGCTCTCGTTTAACAAAAAAAGGAAAGAAAAATACAAAGAAGTTGTGAAAATCTTTGTGATATATCACATCGAGAACGAGTTGCATCGGTGCTTCCACGCGATAACAGCGAACTCGTACGCGGAACGCGAAGATAATCGAATGATCGTCGACGTGACACTGTGTGTATTTGAAATCCAACTTTGACGAAGATAGAGACAGACAGAGATAGAGAGAAAGTGCAGGAGGGAGAGATAGAACGTCTCGATGACGCATTATCCGATCGTTGCAGATCGATCGACGACACCGACGACTCGAATATTTACACGAATTTATCGGCCTCGTGGCTTTCACGGATAAGACGACTCCTTCTCGTTTCCGTTCGAAAAAGATACTTTTTTTTTTCTTTCTTCCTGAGAATTATCTGCGAATAAGCAAAGAGAGAGAGAGGAAGGAATCTCATAAAAACGTTTCGCTCGAACGAAATATCATCGAGTTTTTCTCGCTTCATCGAGTCGGACTCAACGAGAGTCGTGAAAAGAAAAATTCGATTCTTGGATCATTTGAATAACTTTTGATCTGAAATAAATGATTTATTTATCGGATTTGGATCTTATCGAACGCGAGGACGAATAGTAGAAAGAAGGAAGAGAAAGAAAAATGTATGCGGACTTTTTTCAAGACGGCCGACCAGAAATTCGAGGATGTCGATAGTGAAATTTTGGTGCGCGTTCTGAGAGAGAGGCGAATTTTTTCGTCATTCTCTCCTCCCCCTCCGTTTTTTATCATACCTTATCGAAGATGGATCTCAGTACGACGCCTCGTAGGGCGGACGGAGTCGGTGACCTTCAAAAAACGAGGGTCGCCAAGAGTGTCTTCAGCATACGCAGTCTCGTCGACGTCGAGGAAGCGGAATTTCCGATGAACGAGGAAGATAGGACGTACGGTGAGTCCGATCACGATTCTTCGATAATTGAGAATTCCATTCTTATGTGTTTATTTCTTGATCCTCTTGTTTCGTTGATATTCTGGTAATTCGGGAGGTAAACACTTGAAACTCCGTGTTTCGATCGTGTAAACACTAGTCGTTAGAACTTCGGTGAACAAGGTTTTAGCTCGCGTGATTCACTTGGTGGATGTTGTGATTTTATTGGATGAGATCGATAAGGTGTGATTTATTTCATTGATCGGTATAATATGCACACGTTTGCGTGTGCACGCGTAGCTGGAGATTTATTGTAGACACTTACGGGCCAAAGCAATTAATTCCGGTTTTAGAATTTTTTTTTACATTTTAGTGATGAAGTATTTGATAGATGCTTCACTTTTTCATATTTGAAATCAATTTCCTTAATAATTAGACTTAATGACCATAAAGTGAGAAACATTTGTATAGTCCTTGAATAATAAATGTATATAATTTTAGCAATCTTCGTTGTAGTCGTTGTGTTTAGTCTTCCTGGTTACTTCAAGAGACGAATTTATATTTTGATAAGTTCAATTCTATTTTGGGTACATTACTTAAGCATCTTTAGGCACTATTGATGATGCATACATCAGAATTTTTGGCAAAAATCGATGCATCTCGAATTTGCCCGATCAAATACTCGTTCGAAAGGGGAAAGTCTCTAATTTACGAATATGGCAGTGTGACTTCGATAGGATGACTGGTTAAAAAGTTACAGCAATTTTTCTCTTGAAAACGACCCATACTCCGACACTTAAAAAATTAATTTCTCATCATTGCTTAACGATATCGAAAAACGGACAACGGAACATTATTCTGCATGCTTTTTTCTTTCTAAATCTTGATGCATACATCAGGATTTTTGCCAAAAATCGAAGCATCTCGAATTTGCCCGATCAAATACTCGTTCGAAAGAGTAAAGTCTCCTCTTTACGAATATGCAAGTCGCGTTTCGATAGGATGGCTGGTTCGAAAGATACAGCAGTTTGAAGCTTGAAAAAGACCCATACTCCGACACTTAAAAGATTAATTTCTCATCATTGCTTAACGATATCGAAAAACGGACAACGGAACATTATTCTGCATGCTTTTATCTTTAAAATGAGCCATTAAACATTGAAATCGGCGGTGGTGACCATTTTGGCAAAAATCATGATGCATAGGTCAGGATTTTTGTCAAAAATCGAAGTATCTCAAATTTGCCCGATCAAATACTCGTTCGAAAGGGGAAAGTCTCCTCTTTACGAATATGGCAGTGTGGCTTCGATAGGATGACTGGTTAAAAAGTTACAGCAATTTTTCTCTTGAAAACGACCCATACTCCGACACTTAAAAAATTTATTTTTCAACACTCCGCAACGATATCGAAAAACGGACAACGGGACAGTATTCTGCATGCCTTTTTCTTTAAAATGGGCCATTAAACATTGAAATCGGCGTTGGTGTCCATTTTCGCAAAAATCATGGTGAAGTATAGTACCTATTTCGTTCTAAAAGTAAAGGATGCTCCAAACTTTTGCACGGGACTGTATCTACACACCCATGTTTCTGTCATAAATTATTATCAACGGGCGAGTGACACCGATTACGAAAAATCCGATGAATCGACTCACGGAATGCGATCGATTACGAGATAGTTAAACGCATAAAGAATGCCAACGCGCGTCCTTGGACTTTTTCACCGAATACTCGAGCCTTTCGCGAGATTCGAGAAGAATCGTGATGGTGAAGTACCGCTCGGACCTTATAAAGAACGGGAGTCGAATAAGGGGCATTTTAAAGTCGTCGGTAGATCGCGATAAGACGGCGATTAAATCGGAATTAGTTCTCTTGTCTTTCTCGTACATGAACACACACGTACGATAGTGCATATGTTCCAATATCGATCGTTACAGTTGACGCGAATCGACGAAACTAGATTAATCCTTCTCTTAGCACAATTTTTCATGTAAATATCCTAATCAATGGTAAATTGTGATTTCCACTGGTTTTCCTTGGGGACTGAGTAGGAAAATGAATGAAAATAGAACAATGATAAGCATTATCATTAGAATCCAAGAAAATCTTAATGAAAATAGACTCCATTAGGATTAAATAGAAATTTCTTAATCGAAAATAAATAGAAAATTTGAGGAATTTAAGTAAGTGTATTTTTATTGACACTTAATCGTTTGGTCACAGAAAATTCCTATGAGAAATAGAATTCTTCTTCCGGTACAAGGCAATGAAACAAAGATCTTGACTTCATTAAAATCAAAGATCGAAGATTCATTGCTGGCTCTTTTAAGCAAGACCAGAACCTACAGAGAGCCATCGTGTCAGTACTGATGATAATGATAAGAGTGTAAGTTGCATAATTTAGTTCGCGCTACAATACGATCTACTCTCTCTTATCGTAAACGACTTGGTCGATAGATAATCCGTAAATTAATTTAAAGATTCTATCGAACGTTAACTCAACGTCCGACGTCTCTTCTTTTTCCGTTCATAATAACAATCATTATCGGATTTCCATCGATCAAAGCTTTAATAAGATCCGTCCGGTCCGGTTTATCGTCGTCGTGTTAACGTTTTTCCGTTGCGATCGATCTCAGTGCTAGATCATCGAGCGATCTCGATTTAATAGTGTTCGATAGATAAGACGACGGCTCGTGGATTATTTCCGGATACTCTCTAGAACGATGTGAGAAAAAGAGATTGAAAAAAATAGCAAAATGAAAATAAGCCCGAGACGAAATTTTAGTTGGCCAACGAAAGTCTAGTTTCCTATGTTGTTTTTATATGCTGCTTGAATTAAGATTCATTTTTACTCTACGAGATGCTGTGGTAGGTTTAGGAGATTAAAATAGAAATTTAATGAGTGATATAAACTTCGATGTGACCCTACAAAAGGCTGGGAAAATGTGAATAGGGGCTAAACGAGATTTATAAACTTCGATTTGACCCTACAAAAGGCTGGGAGAAGTTCGAATACGAGCTCAGCAAAATTTCTAAACTTCGTTTTGACACAATCTACATTTGTAATGTTTGGAGGGTCATATCGAGGTTTATTAACTTCGTTTTGACCCTCAAATGGTTAAAATCGGATATAACTGCCATTTGGAGGTTCAAACCGAAGTTTATTCACCAAATATTTGTCCTATTCCATAAGCTTCGTTTTTAATCTCAAACTCGTAAGAGAACATTTTGAAGGATCAAATCGCAGCTAAAATTTTGACTCGGGATGCGAGTAGATACTTTAAAATTGAAAATAAAACATCGTAGAAACAAGAGTTGTACAGTTATAAACGATATGCAAAGGGTGCAACTTAGGGAGAGACAAGCCGATAGTAAACAGAACCGCGCGCGTTACTCGAGTTTCTCCGTGGAAAATAAATAGCGAATTACCATTCGTTCGTCCGCGATAAAAGCGAAACGGGTCCCGCGATAACCGAATCTCATTCTCGCTGACGCATGCTTATCGCCGTGTTATCGGGTAATTAACAAGATAACGCGTCGATTAACAAATTACCAAGTGGCTCGTTGTCGTCAGCTACGACTAACAGCTATCGGGAAATATCTAATATTCTAAGTTTCTAAGCGACGAACGAGCAACGCGTATTAATTATCGAAAGAGTTTGGACTGGTTGGTCGAGCAAGCGCGCATGACTTATAATTTTCAAGTAAATAGCCATTTCCATTATCGATGCGGCCTTCGACGATCGAAGTCTCTTTTTTTCGAGGAAGTAGACTCGAACTGGCGCTATGTATATTTACGTAGCGATACACGCGGTTTCTTAATTCGTTAATTGAAACGTTATCGCGTTTAATCGATCTTACTCGTTGAAAAGACACGCTTAAGTCAAAAGCTAGAAAAAAGAAAAGGTGGTAGCAAAGCGATTCTGTTCGAAACAACGTTGACGCGCAAAAAACTTTTTTTCACTCCGTAATGAATTTTCTAGAGCTCCGAGACGAGTGCGGCTACTACCCCGGCGCTCAAGGCCGACGATAAATTCACCTCCTATCTTAATCCGATAAATTTCCTGTATAATAATAATAACGAAATGGGACACGCAAATTTCGAAGGCTGTTAGCCGTTTTGGGAAACCTAATTAAGCGAGTTCGCGACGATTACACGAGCGTGGAGTAGAACGACGAGCGCGTTTGGAAAACTATTTTAACGACTTTTTAATTACTTGCTATTTAATTTTCATTTTAACGGAAAGGAAGTAAAGGGAATACTAACGGTCGTCTATGTGTAAAATTAAAGATCGACCAAGTCGATCCCCGTTCGTTGAACGAGACGAAAAAGTGATCCGTACGAGAGCTCTTCTTACCGGTCTCTCGCTCTTATCGATCCAGGGCAATCGATCTTGTAAAATCGGCGCGTCGTTACCGTGCACGACAAACGATCCGAAAAAATGCAATTCTCTCCTCGAACGTAATCTTTCTTGCTGAATCGTTCGACCGGCGTTCCTTCGATTATTTTTCTTTTCAATCTTGTTTTACTCGGATATCGAAGCGTTCATCAAGCGATCGCCATTCTAAAAACTATTAGCAACTTTTAAGCTCGTCGTTCCTTCTCGAAAGAATTTTTACCGGTACGTACCTAATCCCTTTTATGTTTCCTTTAAAGAACAATGGGGATTTATATGGTCTTCGATTTAGTTTGTACGCTCTCGTTCTTTCCCTTTCTGTTGTAGAACAGAAAAATTCGTAATGGAAGATACAGAGACGAAGGGAAAACACGCGAAAGCTATTGGATCGCGTCGACGCCATGTTATGTGCGGCTTGGTCGATTAAACGCTATAAATGGCCATGACAGAGGGGTGTAATAGAATTGGGGTAACTTGCCTCGCTTCTGTTCTTCCTCCCTCCCTCTTTCTCTTTGTCTCGATATCTATTTATCCTTTTCTCTACTCCCGACCAATAGGAAGGCAAGATCGAGGGCGGAAACTTTCGTGCTCGATGGTCTTTCGTGAACGAGGGCTCGATGTTTCCTCGGGGAGGGGTATGTATCTGCTTACCCTACCGTGAATTTCGATTATCGTTCTCGGGAAGGGACTCGTTTGAAGATTTTTAACGTTTCAAGATTTAGAAAAAATCGCGAGTATTTTAATTAAAAAGGTAATTTACATTAGTTGTTTAATGTTGTTCGAAATCTATTATGTGAAATATTGATTTAAGTTTTGTTTATAGTAAAACATAAGCTTCAGTGGCTAAATCAATGAACGCGACATAAAAATTTAGAAAATTGATAAAGTTATATACATTTCTTATTTAACAACCACACAAATTTTGCTCGTTTAGTGGTAAGTGTTAATTTTGTGTTAATTTATTTTAAATATGAAAACCTAAGTATGAAACTAGAGTTTTGGAAGGAACATTTTTAAAAATTCTAAAAATGCATTTAATCGTTTTGGCCTTTGGACAACTAAAATAACGCTTATTTGAACATAGTTATTTTTAGGTAGATACGTTCCGTATCTACACATTAACTTATAAATGCATTATCATTTATGAAAATGATTACTATCTTCGAATTTTTTCACAAAATTCTTCAATAATAATTAATATTTCTTCAAGAACGATCATTCGCTGATGCATCCACTTCGTTTCATCGAACGAACGATCGAGGTCTTAAAAAATCTAATCTACGAGCGTGCCGAAAAATCCCGAAGTCGTTTTTCGATGGTTCTACGTAAGAACGACGAGTAGTGGCTAATTGCAAAAAAGGAAGAGATTATGCGAGCACGAGAGAGAGAATCTCTTCCAACAATACGTGCCGGTAGGGCCGTAAATAATGTTGCACGGTTGGGTTTTACGCTTACCGCGGCATCGCTGATTGGTCGAGCCAAGTAGAGCCACGCTAATTGTGTTTTATTAGTGCTGGACCCTTTCTCCCTCGTAGCTTCGAACGTATTTGAAAGCTTGGCTAACTAACCTGCGCCTATGTAGTACCTACTAACTATAAACGACATTGTTATTAAGGAAGTTTACAATGTTTTACGTGAGATTCTCGCACACATTTGCGTAGTTTCGCAAACAGGTAAAACAATCGCACGTGGTACAACATATACATATCTTGGTAAAGCGAGGCATCAGCCAAACCATCTATCCTTCTCTCGGATCCTCGTTAAGGGTTGTTAGGTAGCATCTAATTTGGAAAACGACGTTGGCACGAAGACGACGTTCGATTGGTCCTTTTAAATGGGTGAACTTCTTTAATGAGTGACAATAAAATTGAAAAGAACGGTACGTAAATTATGGTTGGTCGCTTTTCGAATATGCATGATTTTTTAACAAGCATCACGATGCTTTCACGAAATTTTTGGGGTCTCATTAACGAAATAAATTTTGACCAATTTTGACCAGTGATTGTCATTTGAAATTCTAATATGTTTAACACTAGCAAACCGAATCGAAATTTTAATCGCAATTGGAGAGTTAGGAGTTTGAGATTAAAAGTGAAGCTTATGAGATAAGAAAAATATGTGGCGAATAAACTTCGGTCTCAAACTAGAAATAGCAGTTATGTTCGCTTTTAACTATTAGAAGGTCAAAACGAAGCTTATAAACTTCGATATGTCCCTACAAACCTTATAAATGTAGGTTTTTAAGCTTATAAACTTCGTTTTGACCCAAATTGAAGTTTAGATCAATTGTTAAACCTCGGTTCCAACCTCCAAATAGCATTACGTCCGCTTTTAACTATTATAAGGCCAAACCAAAGTTAAAATTTCGACTCGGGTATTTCTTTATTTATCAAGAGCACAAATTACTTTCAAAAAATGTTAAAAAATTTCTTTAAACAATCTTCGCTCCAACCATAAAAAGATATGACTCGCCAAAGTCGAAATAATTTTTGAAACTTTGGTTCTTAGCACGGACCCAGCGCTCGTAGTCGTATCCTTTTCCGGTAAGAGCGTCGGTGGAGGCTCGCCGTGGCTCGGCAAGAGTGGGGGCAAAGTCTTATTACACCGAGGAGAGCCGGGCATGCTGGTGCAATCAAATAAATTAGTCGGAATTACGCGGGCCATGAGGCCGCGTGGTTGCAGTGTAGGCGCTCACCGCTCGTCCTCGCCACCAATTAGCGAAGCTTTATCCCATGCGAACCCTATATATATATTTCACTTGGCACCGGTATATCGCTTTCCGAGAAATTCGTGGTTGTTCTCCATCGAAGAGAGAGAGAAAGAGAATAAAAAAAAAAAAAAAAGAAGAATAAAAAGAAGGAAAGACAACGGGCATGATATACTCTCGATCTTGCACGCTCCGTGCAATCTTCTTACCTTTTTCTTCGGCATCTTCCCCGCCCCCTCCATCCCTCTTTTTATTACAACGCGTTTGTTATTCGTATTGAATACCGAGGAGAAGAGAAACGCGTTTAAGGGCGAGATCCCGTACCTTACATGGCGATAGTGTCTCGTTTAAACGAGTAAGTCCACTTCGCGGATTGATATCGTAACGGAGTAGCGACGAGCGAAAAAGGGTCGCCCGCGAGAGTGTAAACGGTCGACGTTCAATTAGAGGACTCCCCTTCGGTGGAAAGAATTCGAGGTAAAAGGAATCGCGATTCCTCGCTGCGCTAACGAAGTCTAACGAACTTTTCTTCTTACCATACGGACGACGATTAATCGCGATCGACTTTGTATTCCGTCTGGCGAGTCGCGCGTAAACTCCGCGTATGCGTTCTACTTACTTATTCGGACTTGGGTAATTGTTCAAAGGGAGGGTAAAAAGATGTTTCGTGTCATTATTAAGGACAATGTAGTCGAGCAACGGGAGGAAAAACGAGTTTGGTAGTATGTAGTTGTTAATTATAAAGTGATATAATATATTTTAGAATTATTTTATATAGGGTAGGTTTGATTGGTATGTAGATATATCGGGAGATAAATAAGCAGAGATTTATTTGATTACTTGGTTTACGGCATACTTTTTGTTTATTTCTTTGTTTTTTCCGAGTGCAATTTTGTAATTTTGTAGATCAATTTGTCATAGACCGTTGGGTAAATTGGTACGAATTCCTGATCTTTAATCCTGTTGAGTTTTGAATAGTTACGGTTAAGGACGGTTAAACAACTTTTTTATTTGGTTAAATAAAGTGGTTAGAAAATGCATGATTTCCTGATTTTCTCTTATAGGCATCAGGTACTTAACAGAGTCGAAATTCTCCAAAACCTACACACTCTTGTAGGTTTTGTAGGGTCAAAGAATTACCTATTCCAATCCAAGTAATATGAGTAATACCAAGAGACATATAATAATTTCTACCAACTAACCCGAAATATTAGAAGCTCGTATTCCCGCGAGGCTATCGATAGAAAACTTTTTTCCGCGATTGTGAAAGCGTTCCGGGCAATACTCGAAAGTGTCGTAATTTTCTAACGAGGCACGATTCTCGTGGGAGTGACGATGTGGTAACGGCCACGAGAGAACAACGGGTAAAGAGAGAGAGAGAGAGAAAGTTCAGAACTTCGTGAGAGTCGATTCGTCTAACTCGAAGCAAACGATATTCAACAAACGGTGACGCGACGCGAAACGGTTACCGCGTATTCTTGCGTGACGCGTTATTAGCCGATTGGCTCATTAATCGCTCCGTCGATCCGAGACAACCCCCGTCCCCGCCACCCCCGCATAGCTATCTCTCATTCGGATTATAGGAAGTAATTGCTAATCGCTAATTGCGAGCTCAAACACTCCATCCAATTAACCCAGCGAACGGACGAACGAGTAACCTGAAAGAGGGAATGAAAGAAAACACCCTCACGAAAATTCTTTCCTCCACTTTTTCGACCAAGCCACGAATTATGGATAACGATCTCCTGAATTTCCTGCCACAGAAACTTTTGAAAAGATAAAAAGGGGAGAAGAAGAAAGGTTGGGTCTTGTTAATCGACGACGATCCCGTCTTAATTTCTCAACCCCCTTTTGCCTATCCTTTTTCTTTTCATATCCACCTGTTAACGCGCCGTATCATCATCGTTATGGCGCCGGCGTCATATGCGGCGCGCGTAAAGAAGGGCTCGTTTTCACGACGAGTCCGTTTTCTCCTTTCCCTCTAATGAAATTTCGAGTCTCGAAAAAGGAAAAGAAGGAGAGAGAGAGAGTGGGAAACTCGAGGGATAGATGAGGAGCCCTTTCGATCAATTAGCCCTAATAAATGGCGTCCGCGTTGAAGTCGAGCGATCGGCCGGCTAAAGGGGTGGGAGGAAATATTATTCGAACGGCTCGACCGGTCTGTGGGTTTATGCTATTAAAAATGTAAATATCTCCTGGCGGCTCGTTATCGGATGTAAATATGGCGGCAGCGGTCTCTCCGGCCAGATGCCGAGATGGGAAAGTGTGCGAGAGAGAGAGAAAGACAGAGCTAGAAAGATACCTTCCCTCTTCTCTTTTGTTTCGTTATTTATTGGAATGCGTGGCGTGGCCAAACGAGAGAAAAGAAAGAAACAACCCCCTTTCGAAACGTTTCAATTCGAGTTTAAACGTTCGAACGCGAGACAGACCTTCCATATTTTCTTGGGTAGTCCTCGTTTTATGGATTTCATTTATCTCTACCTTTCGTAGATTAGTTTTCAAGGTCTCTTCGAAAACCGCTAAGAGGGAAAGCGTAGGTATATGTAGTGTACGCGGTAGGTAGGTCGTGACGCGTAAATGGAAAGTCATTTCCAAAGGTGAATGAATCAACGGGCAAACGTTTACTCGAGATTCGAGAATAGATTATCGAGAGAAGGTATGGCAGATAGTAAAAAGTCGGGCATCTTTCTTTCTATTTTCCGGAGGGCTGACCGTTCGTTTCATAAGTGCAACAGGCCCTATCCTTCTTTATTTCTTTTCTTCTCTTTCCTTCCCTCGAAGCTTTGATATATGACTCAATAAAACGAGACCCAAGGCGGGCCTCGAGTAAATATCAAACGTAAAATGTTCACCTCGTTAACTTGTTCTCCGATCCGCCGGTTCTCCTTCGCGAAGAAGGGATGGAAGGCGTAGGACAAGGGGAGAGGACGGTGACCACGAGCAAGTGCCAATTAGGAATTCCGCTAATTAATATAGAGCAAATCGACGGTGGATGGTAGGAGGAAAAAGGGAGAGATCGAATGGAAGGGAGACAGACTCGTTTGTCTACATTGTAGAAATCAGCATGTTCGGCCATAGTTTTCTCTTAATAGACTAGTTTTATTTCTTCTTCTTTTTTTATCAACACTCTCTTCCGATACGACCAGTGCTTCTACTCACAAATTTGAAATAAACCTAGATTGCAACTTAAATAAACCTAGAAAAAAAAATAGATTTTATGCGACTTCTGGTTTAAAAATGACCGAAAAACCAAAATAATGAGATATTTTTATGATAAAACCCTATTACAGTAAACAAAACCCCAGATTTGGGTGGAAAAACTCAGGCGTGGGAGGACTGGATAAGATCACTTGTTTCTTACTGGATTCTGATGCAACAAATCGATCGAGGGATCAATTTCGAAACGCATCGATCTTAACATCGTTCCCGTTGGTCGACACACGAGATGAACATTGTTAGATCCCGAGTTGCATCGTTCTTTCGGGCCAACGTTGTTTCAGCTGGACCTTCGTCTCGTTCGCGCGTGCCTTTCACCTTGCTCAATTTCCGGGAACGAGCTAAAGTTCTTATCCATGGAAGCGGAAATTCCTAATTAACCGAACGGCCCCGGAAATTAGTCAATGATCCTCGTACCGATCGTTCAAGGTTCCTACTGGCATTGATCCCCTTTTGAAAGACTGTTGGAAATTAATGGAGTATCGCGAAAGAAATTATATGTTCGTAGCCGGAAATAATTTGTTTTCGATATTCTTTCGAGTTGAGTTTATTAAAATTCTGAGTATATTTGTGTCGTTTATTGTAAAAGTGCTGTAACTCCATATTTGTTTTGCTTAATGGAATCATATTTAGTCATATCTTTCATTATAATCTTGCGGCTATGACTTTAACTGGCTAAATGTTAGATGGCTGAGGTTTGAAAGGAATCGTCCTTTAGAATTTTAATTTAAAAAAAACACTTAATCCTGACACACCCTTTTATAACGTAGATTTATCTAAAAGAAGGAAAAGGACGTCAGACCCACTTGTACAAGATTCGACAAGACCCACTGTTTCCATTAAGAAGACCAGTCACTAACGCAGAGAAAAAAGATATGCAAAAAGCTTGTTATTTCAGAATTTAATTATAAAGAGTTACACCACTTTTATAATAAACGACACATTTGTTGAGAAGACGAAATTAGCTTTAAGAAGCAACGATATCAGCTTGCTGTCCTCGGTAGTTCCGGGACGTGGTCTATCCACAAGTGAGTCATTTCCTGAATCAAAATTTTTAAAAACAAAAATTACTCTGCTTTAAAATAGTCTAATTTCGAATTCTAATGATCTTCCTTGTAATTGTATTATCTATCGATACAAGACTTTCAAGATCTTGTCTTATTTTGATCTTGCTTTTTCTCACTCTACTACTCACTACATTGATGTCAATTGTCTTGTCTTAAATCCATCGCTACTATCGATACCAAACGACTCGATAGGTAAATGACGGACCTATTCTCCTAAATATTTACTCATAGAGGACGAAGAATAAATGATACTCTAGGAACACGATATTACCATGACCGCTCTAATCATTTTGACACTCACCGAGAAATTCGTCGAGCAGTAAGACGGAATTTAACCGGAGTATTCACCGTGCAAGTTCACGCTTTTTCCGGGGTCACGTGTCTCGAGCTGTCATTAGAACGAGACGGTGTCATTAAGTATAACAGTAATATCGCTATCAGATGTTCGCGAGTGCCAAGAGATTATTCAGATTATCGGCAGGTGCGTGTCTTAATGACCGACGAAATTACGGCCCGAAATTACTCGCGTCCTGAGAAATACGAGAAAATATAATTTAAGTGACGAGTGTCATATCTATACCTACGCTTGGTAGGCAGTGTTCGAGATGGATAAGAAAGATATATAAGACGAGGTGTCGTTTTCGAAAACTATGAAACGAATTAGATAGACGCGATTTCGGTCGCTTCGGCCGTGAGAAATAATTGAATGGGTGTCTGAAAGAAGGGCATATGTTATTAATTATTTTTAAATGTTTCTGTAAAATAAAGTCCACTGTGACGTAGAAAATGCTTTGATAAAGATTTTAGAAAACAAAAGATAATGAACAGTTTTATGAGAAAGTGGAAGGAGGGCATATGTTACATTAGTTGCTTCTTTAATTCTTACAGTGTACATTCTAACATTTAACATTTTTATACAGTGTATAAATAAAAATTGTGAACATTAAAAATATATACACAAAATAGCAAAACCTATGTAATACCAAGTAAACAAAACAAGTTTTTGTTTAGAAGGTCTCCATTGACTACAGTACCACCATTTTGAACTACGCAACAATGAAAAATCGTCAAAAAAAAAAATCTTACCAATTTGACAGAAAATCGTAGTTTAATTACCGTTGGTATTTTTAACAAGAAATGTAACGCGAGTAGATGATCGAAAAAAGAAATGAGAAAGAAACAGGGATACCGAATGTGTACGTTATACTTTCTTCCTGACTCGTATGATTGTTTAATGATCGATCCAGGCAGGTTCGTTTTTGTAAGATCGACGGGACGCTTCGATGGATCGACGAGAGAGAGAAAGAGAGAGGATAGCCAATACGGGGTCCCTTTTTATTCGCTCGTAAATCGACTGTCCACCTGATCTCGCCTGAATTGCACCTGATCGTTTCTTTTGCCTCGGACTAATTTCGTTGCCCGTTGCGATTCGCTCGGGCGACGGTGTTTGTTTTCGTGGCACCCCATGACGGAAGCACGATTCACGCTTTTATTTCCCGTCTCGATGTGAAAGAGAAAATATGCCGACCGGTATTCATAAATTTTTCTCTCTTCGCGTATAATATAAAATTCCACTCGTCACCGTTATTTATTATATCTAGATCGAACGATACGATAAATATATGTACAAAGATGCGTATGTACGCACACCCTTGTATGATTTATTGATTCTTTAATAAGAAAAGAGCTATTTATCGAACGATTTCACCGAAGAATAAGCACTTCGTAAATCGAGGACGCGAAGGGACCGCGTTCGTTGTAATTCCTCCACTCTTTTAATATCGATCGTTCGCGTTAAGAATCTCGTTCGAATCCGATGACACGGTAGACTTGCATCGGCGAACGGTCCTTTTGTTATTTTATAATAGGCCGCAGGTGTCGGCCGATTATCCGGAGGCACCGCACCGCGACGATTTCTTTTATCGGATCTTCATCCTTCGACGATCCGCATCTCTCCATGGAAAAGCAACAGAGAAGAGATTAATAGTTCTTTTGTCACCGTGAACGTTCACGAGCAAGTTCCACGTCGAAGGAGAAGGTTCCGTTCTTTGGAATTGAACATTTTTTTTTAAGTAAAATTACGAAATCAGTTTTTATTATAGAGTTTTTCCAAATTCTAACGAATTATTCAAAGATTCGTTTTTGTGATTAAGAAATTCAAAGTCAGGTGTGAAGGTAGCGTGAGGAAAAGTCTGTAACTTTCTTGATGGAACAATATATGACTGCGACTGTTCATGATGGGCAAATACGAAGGTATAAGTTGCTTATTAAATCTAGCGGCACTTGTTTATAATTATAAATGTCTTGCTGCTTTTAAACTTTTTAAATGAACAGTGAGTATTATTATTAAGCTTTTTCCCATAGCTTCACATTTAGGTGCAGTTTTCTAATTTAAAGTATGCTTTGAAAACTATAATTAGAAACATAAACTAGGCCGCAATATTATTCAGACACCAATTATATAAAAGGTATTCTGCTCTATAGGGTGTCCGAATATTAATGCATGCATTGCCAAATGGTAAAAACTAAATGTGGACCATAGGTGGTTCACACAGGGTTAAACATATTACATTCTATTAAAAGAAATTCTCGTTCCGTATTGACAAAATGATAGCTCATAAAACACTTGAAATAATTGTGTTGTTTATGAGAACATAGAATTTGTAGGCTACGAGGGAAGGTTATTTGCATCTCTCACGATATTGTAAACAATATCACAAAGACAGGTTAGATCACACTCAGACTTGGTGTTATCACGAAAGCTCGAGGAGACCCAACTCGCGCGATGACTTCGCGGTGGGCCTTCCTATCTTAACCGAATTTACGGAAAACACTTTGCTCTCGAGCGGCCACCGTCGGCCAGGAATGCTTGTCCTGCCACCGAGGAGCGTTCGGCATTCCTGGCATCCTTCGACATTCTCCGGCATTCTCTTTCAAACTCCCTCACTAGCCTACGAGGAGGAGTAGGATAACGCGCATTTCGACTAACCGATCGTGTTAAACTCGTGTTTCCTAATGGATTCTCGGAATCGTCATTCTCTTAACGAGTCATCCGGACAGACCTCCAAAATTTGTCGTCTCAAAAAAAGGGGAAGCTCGTTTTTCGAAAGTTCGAACAAGATCGTCTTTCGCTTCTTTACGTATGAAATATTTCCCCCATTTAATCTTTAACCCCCCACGACGTTTATCCTTACGAAACATTGTTAACAACACAACGAATCACACTTTGGCACGCTTTTACGTTGGCTTTTATGTCGCCAACGTCTCGAGAGTGCCGAGTCACCGTCAAACTCTATACGGAGTTCGCACGAATGTACCGCTATAAGCGATACGTCTCGCGCGGAACGACAAGCTGTTTACGCATCTGGGTATTAAAAATGTGTTTCACGTAGCCCTCACGGCTTGATTTTATTGTCGAGCTACCTGTACCTTTAAAACGTACGTCGCGAGTGATTTACAAGCTGGTTCCGTAAAGTATACCTACTTGTGTATGGAAGTATAAACCTACCTACTTGTCTGCTGCGAAAGTATCGAGAAAATTAGCGAATGAGAGATGGAGGAGAACGGGATAAGTCCCTTTCGATTTTCTTTTCATCGGTTATCGCGTGTCACGTGGCAAAAGCGAATCCATTAGTTGGTACGGCCCTGATCGGTTAAGAGCGGTCACCCTTTTTTCTTTCTGTTTCTGTTCTCTTTTCTTTTTTTCCTTTCTTTTTCTTCTTCCTTTATCGAGGAGTCCGGACTATCTACCGGACGGGTGCACACACCAGCAATGAAGAGGCACTTACGATTAGGCCTCTCTCTTTCTCGAAGGTCCACTTACGCGATGGTCCACTAAAAGTTGGCACTCCTCGTAAATCGGCCATGACGTGAAAGAGAAGGACTCTTTTTCTCCTTTCGAGAATTTTTCTTCGAGTCGTCTAGACGGCTCGCAGATAAATCCATCTACGTTCCACCGAAGAACATTCCAATTTTCCTTTCTACGTAATCCAGAAAGTGACAATTTTCGTATAATCTTTTCTGAGATACTCGTAACCTTTCCATTTAAAAATCTATTCGAGCATTTTATAAAGTTATGCTTCTGTTTCAGGGTGATTTGTGATCAATCTTGTTTACTTGAACGTAAAAAAAGATACGAGGCATAGGTGCTAGGTATATCGATCGGTCTCGAAGTTCGCGTCACGCGATTCACCGAATGAGAGAAAAAGAGACGGACGACTTTTGATTTATCTTTGCTTTAACGGACAATCGCACACTCCTCAGCCAATACGTTTACTCCCTCTACCTTCAGCCCTCCTTCTTCTTTAATCCTCGTCCTCCCCTCTTCACCGTCTCTCCGTATTAAGATTCTTAATGACGATATCGCCGATCCCCCGATGAATATGGCTATGTCCTTCCGAGGTCGTTGAACTCTCGCCTTCTTAATGGATTCTCCGAACTTAGCTCGCATGATTAATTTTGCATCGACCCGAACGAAACGATCGTCCGTACGGTGACACGGAGACATCGGGAATTCGAATTTCTCGTCTTATCTCCGAAAAAGATCTCTGACGAGAGCGAAATTTTCAGAAAAATTAGACCGAAAGTTAAAATCTTGTCAGTTAGTAAGAATTATTAACAAAAATAATTCGTTAGTTGCATCGAGAAACATTTTAACTAATTATGTTGCATCTGCAGGGTCTCATCAGGTAGATGCAATTTGATTCTTTTATATCTCATATTCCTTTAACCCTTTGCCCTCGTAAAGCCAGCTGCAGTTCCGAGGCACTTTCAGGTGTTCGATTCCTGCAGTCAGTGTTACTGCCCACAATTTATTATCTACTGATAAAATTTATGTTTACACAATAACAACTTTTAAATTTAACTAATTAACAAGATTTTTATCACTATTATTCCATAATTCAGAAATTTATGAAAAAATCCTTTGCGACATATAGGTTAATTGCTTGGCCTCGATACCATCAATAGGTAACGAGGTATGCCAGATAATAATTTTGAATAACTTATCTTTTATATTCAACAAGTAATACTCGTATAACACGCAAAATCAAAAACCGTGTTAAATAAGATTTGACCATACAAAAGGTAGCTCTGCTAACAACGTTGCCTTAACTTTCATGTTATACGAGGGTTATCGTTAAATATATTTTATAGCTGCACATCTTATACAGAGACATCTACAACTCTCTGTATACATATAACTCTATATATCGCGTGCTGGATAATCAACAATACGAAGCAACATTAATTATCGCTATCAGGTTCCTCGGTCTGAAGCGACGAACAAGGAGAACGAGCGTTCGCTCGCGCTTAAGCACGATTCGTATATAGGGTGGTCCACCTAAATGTAGCCACTTGAATATTTTTGGTCACTTGTCTCTCTCGATGACTTTAAAAATTTCGAAAGAAATGACTTTAAAAAAAAGGCATTCGACTTGTAATACCATTTACATTGCTTCAGAAATATTTGTTATGTAGTAACAAATAAAGAAGATATTAAAATGGCTACATTTACGTGGAACACCCTGTATAGTCGTGTGAGTTAGGCGAAACGTTGCTCGCGATTCAAAGGGGACCGATGTGCACGCGCGCTCGCTCGCTGTTACATATGTAGGTACGCACAGATCGCGAACGACGATTACGCGGTCCTCTTTACGAGTCTATTTGTTATGTATTATGCGCGAGCCATCGCGAACGTAAATCGCGTGCCAGCACGGCTCGAATTGCCATCGTATTTTTTTTTCCTTGCTTTACCACGACTGTCGCATTAGCGACGTTTACGAGCGAATTTCGAATTTCACGTTTTCGTAGATAGGTATTTAGATATCATTTCTAGGCTCTTGGGTGTGTTCTTTCTTGTGTCACCGGTTTTACAGGGAAATGTTTGCAGAGAGATCGGTGTGTTTTATTTTTAAGTTTAAGTAGCTGGGATTACTCAAGCTGCTCATTTGTCAAATCGATTGAGTTCGTGTAATAAAAAGTTGTAAAAATTTGTTATTTATTTATTACTTTGCGAGCATAAATAATTTTGTTATTTAGTAGTGTTAAGTGTAATTAGGGATTGCAAAATTACCTGGTTTTGCCGTTACCGGTGATAGTGAAAAAAATATCCTTATTACCGGTATTCTGTGGTAATACCGGTAATAGGGGCCAATGTCGCGGCGATGCACTAAAGATAGGAATACATATAAATTAACGATTTCAATTACTAATATAAAATAAGCAGCAACTAAAAAGAGATAAAGTTTAAATAAATAAAAAGTTTAAATTACAATTTTATCAAATTTAAATAATTCTCGAAATATTTCATAATACTGCCGTCTATTATGAGTCTTTAACTGTTAAATATAAAGAAATTAGGCAACAATCAAGTGCTCTGGCACTAAAATTTAAAAAATACTAAATATGAGGTTAATCACTTTGGCTTGTCAACGATTCATTCGTTATAATTCTAATATGTATTACCACCAAAAAATGATTTCATTTAATTACATATTTTTCATAGCAATAAAAGACAAAAAACCACGAATGTCTATAAAGAAGCGATCGAGTCTGGTGACTTATGGATAGTAGCGTACACACATATATATGTATATATGTGTATTGTGTACTTTTAGGAACCAATCAGAGGCTCCTCCTTAATTACCCGGCTATGACTCTTCTATATGTCGAGTGCTGACTCTGCTGATAATCTATACATATACCGTATCGACGTCCATGCGCGTGCTACCTGTTCGTTCTGCAACGCACACGAGCACAGGCGTCGATTTATAGAGTATATAGCGTTCATCGAGAGTACGTGTGTGCGAGCACGGCTCGGCCATAGATCAAAAAGATCTCTCTTCGGCGAGCATGGCGATGCGACGTACGCCGAGAGCGTACTACTGAAAAATAACGAAACAAAAAGCTTTGGGCGATGGCCAAGCGGTGATTGGACGCGGATAATTATCACCACGGTCCCGGCAAACCAATTAAAAGTTAATCTGGACTGTCCTTTGTTTGCGCCGACGTTCGTCCCCTTTCTTTTTTTTTTTCGAATAGCATTTGACCTTCCGGATAGTTCAACGAATTTATTTTTTAAATACCCTTTACGAAGTATCGACAATTATTTTAATGATTTTGTGTTTGTTCTATCGGAATGGTATCGACTACCTTTTAACCGATTCGAATATTCGATTTTAACCGAGCCGAATCTCTTTCTCTCTCTCTCACGCTTCGTAATTACATAGCAGCGATCGTTCGTAATTATCGCTTAATGGATCTTTCGTCAACGGAGAAAATTGCCTTTAAAGGTAGATCGGATCTTCGATCGAAATATACGTTCGAGGTAAAAACGAGAGGAGATATTATATTAAAAGAGGGGCCTTGGTTAAAGGGAGACTGAGTATATAGGGAGCTTTTATTTTCTTACCACGGTTAACACGCTATTTTTTATTTCGGCAGAAGAGTATATTTCTTTTTGAAAGTACGGGGCAGTCGACCACGTTTATTGTAATTAATCAAGATATTAACCGCAATCTTAATCGTCTTGCGAAGGCAGCACGCTTGTAACGCGGTAAAGTATTCTTTAATAAAATACGTCGGTGTACTTACCTACGCGTGCCTTCTCCGCGCAAAAAAATTCCAACCGGCCGATTTCAACATCGTTTCCACGTTTCGTCGCGCTACGAAGGGTCGAAAGAAATTCGTCGTACGATCAATTAAGATCTAATAATTGCACGCTCGGGGGCAGGATCGATCGGAAATATAACTTGGCGAATTCCTCCTCTCTTTGCAGCTCGTACGAAGGAGCTTTTGGAATACCAATTGAGCCGCGACATACCGGCCAGCGAATTTACTCCGCCATCTTGAAAGGTTTTTGTCGATGATTGGCACGATAATTGTTGCCGTTCTCTCTCCCTTTCTTTCTCTCTGTCTTTCGTGAAACGAGTTTTGCAGAGGGATGTAGCACGGGTTAAAGCAACGGAGACACTTTAATTAATGATTATTTCATGGAAATATAATAGTAATACTGAAATTGTATTTACCACACTGTAAAGACACTAAACAAAAGAGTAAGAGAGATGGTTCACCGATCGTAATTAAATACCTTTGAGGATCAAGATGTCTCGTGCACCCTCCCCGAGCGTTGAAGGATACAAGAAAAAAGAAAGGAAGTGTAGATTTTTACAGCTGCGAGCATCCTTTCTTTTTCTTCTCTTCTTCTTCTCTTTCTTCGGCTGACAGCGTGCCTACTTTTCTGTGGTAGATAATCGGGTAATATATTACCATCCGTAATTATCATTTCCGTGACAACGGACGAGTTTCTTCTCGGTCGAAAGTTCGAATGGAGTCGACCACACGGTAGATAGGAAGCTTTTTCGAGAAACGGCCAGTAAATCATTATGAAATTATCTCCGCGCATAAAGCCGAGTCCATTTGGGTGTCTAAGTGGTCGCGTCGCCATGTTCGATCGCCACGAAGAAACGAACGTAGGGGTGGGGAGAGTGAATATTTTGGTTGGTCCTCTTGTTCTTTTTCTTTTGCTCTTATTTCGACTGATCGGTGCAACTTATAACGCGAATAAACAAATACCTAGCTTTATCGAAAGGTTTGAAGAACAAGGAATTATTATTACTATGTGGATTTCCTCTCATCGAGTAATTGCTGGTAATAAGAGAGCGGATAAAGCAGCAAAGGCGTCATCGCAATCAATTGAGACAAATTCCAATATTCCTACTCTAGAATTTACAAATGAGATAAAATGCTATATCCAAAACCAATTGAGCGATTGGTGGAATACAGGTAGGTTTACAAAACTGTATGAAATAAGAGACAATGTAAAACAATATTTTAGTTTTGTTATATTTTATATCTTCATTCTTCTGTTCTGTTCATTCTGTTCATTCTCTCTAGTTTTAAGGCTACTTGTATACTATTTCTACTTTATTACTCTTTGTATATTAAAGGGTTTTTTACCCGTTAACAAATAAACTAAACTAAACTAAATTAATTTGTAATCTCAGGTCGCTAATAACCTCGTTGTTGAAGCGATAATAAATAATTCCAATTAAAAAAAAAAAATCCAGCTTGTTTTCGATAAAATACAATCTTAACACTTTCGTTGTCAAATTTTATTGGTGATAACAAACAAAGAAAAATCTCAGGACCCGCGTGAACAAAGATTCGTTGGTAGTACCTACTAATTCAAATTTGCCGGCATAATGTACGCGGGAAATTCGAACGCGTTTCCCTTGAAACGATTAATCTACCGCACGGCGAGGACACGCGAACGAAGCGAGCGAGGTGTGTCGGGCGGTGGGATGGAGGGAGAAATTTGTTCCGCGTAAAACGATCGATGCCGTCGTCGATCTTGGAGAAACTGGACTAGATTTAAAAGTCAACGGTAACGCACCGTGACGGGACGGAAGTCGGGAAGAGAAGACGGCAGGCCGTTCGAACGCGAATCGTTGAACGGTGAACCTTGCTACGATAAATCAAAGTTTTCTTTCTTTCTCTCTTTCCTTGAATAATCGTCGTGATAGGAGTCACGTGATTGCGGGAAAGAAATGGCGAGCCATTAAGAAGTATCAGGAATTCTTTTCCGTGAGCTTATACAATTAAGATACCGGCACGCGTTGCCGTGTTCACGCGCGCGGAAAGCTACACAGGAAGAGAGAGAAGAGAGAAAAAAAAAGAGAAGAGAGCTGGATCGACGCGAAATATCTACGCTTCGTAATAAATGTGCAATTAAACATTTCGATTAGTCGTTCGATGAGACACGCGTATAAATAAGATAGGTATATACGCGAAACGTTATATTTTCTTTATCGTTAAACCTACAACGATTTTCGAATTTAGGGTAAGGGGCCCAAATGCAGCAACCTGTTGGTAACAACTAAAATTTATAATTGAAATACCGCTAGTAACCTAGTAATAAAAAAAAATGAATGTGTTATTTACAGAGTCTTTTATATCGTTTTATTTTTTTCTATCATATTACTTCTATTTTTATATGCCGAAGTGGCCAATTCGTTCTATCGCTTATCAATTACAACTGGCAATTAGATTACTAAGTTTTCAAGGCAATTAGGTACATTAATTTTTTCTGATTAAAACATTGATTTGGTTTTAAATAAATTCTAAAAGACCTTAGGTAGGACGAAATTTGGGTCCCTTACCTTCAGAAATGCACGGTACACGTAGGTATCCATGTTACGTAATTTCCTAAACGGAAAAATAAAATTTCCGGACATCGACCGAGCGGAGTGAACGAGTAAACCGACGAGACGGCATAAGGAAATAAGAAAGCGGAAATAAGCTAGCTCGTGATTGTGTATTTTGTTAAGGATTACAAGACGAAAGAGAAAAAGCGAGATTGACGGTGAACGATAAGAGCGAATAAATCGCGGTAAATCTATTACGTTCGCGTGTACCGCGATAGCGTCCGCGTTACTACCATAGTCCAACCGCTATCGCGTGGGTCGAAATCGTAATCTACAATATTATTCGTAATTTGGTCGTAAATTAGAAAAAATAACGAAAGGTAATGCACATGGTAAACCTACTTGCATACGATATCTCAGTATTTACCGTGGAAAACTAATCGACGTAAGTCGAATCTCAATGGTACCACACGCTCATCCTCGTCGTTTTTGCTAATCATTCGCGAACGCTTTAACGTCGAACGACAAGGTTGCTTTCTATCGTCTCGTTATAAAGCCTTTTGCCAGTCAACGTTGACTCCTCGTCGGCCCCCTTATCGGCCGCTTTCGCATTAGCATAAGACGCCGATCGTGACGCGACAATGCCATTTTGCGCGACGCGATGATTGATATTCACCGTAAAGCCTGTCCTTCTCCTCTCGTAATTCACCGTCCGAGATGACCGACTAATCGATGATGCTTCCTCTCTAAGCATAACGATCGTTTCTCTCTGTTACGTGCGCAAGAGGATCGAGAAAGCAGACGGTAAATGATCTTTCCTATAGGGAGAGATATACGCGGGACTCGTCACGGTATCGCGACGAGAGGAAATTATCGTCGGCGAATAAATTCAATCGGAACTCGTGACGCTCGATGGAGAGCTTTTATTGGCTCTTATCGACCGCTCGATTGATTTACGCGTCGATTGCGAAGGATATTTAATACTTCTTTGATATTTCAACGACACGCTCGCGAAACGAACGTCTTCATCGTAAGCGCGAGTCTCTCTTTTGATTTTCTTCTTTCTTTCTTAGAATTTTTCGAAGGAGAAAAACGTGTCGGCTGTTATCGTAATTTAATAGCGATCACTTAACCGAGTCATTTTGTAGGAAACGATGCGAGCATGGAAAAGGATATATATTTCGCACGACTTATATTATATACGGGTAAATAGACCGGTATGTATACGTAAAACGTTAACAAAGGAACGGAACGTACTTTGTAAAGTTAAATCGTCGATTGCCGCGCGATAACACCGGTACGTAATTACGGACTACCCCGGACAAGCGCAACTACGCTTTGCCGGCTGTAATTTAGCAACTGATTAGACGCGTAAAACGCCGATGAAAATCGATTAATCGACGAAGGAAGTTCGACAAGTGAGAAAGAGTGAGATGGAGACACCCATAAAAGGATTAAGTTTCCGATGCGTACGAGGAATATTGTAAAATGTGCGTGATACAGGTAAGTATACAGGGTGTCTCATTTCGTATTATCCACCGGAAAACTGCAGGTAGAGTGGATGAATCTATGCAGAAATATCGAAAATTGGTCAAACAAATTCCGTATAGTTAATGAGATATTAACGAAGAAAGATCACCCAATCAGGGATTAAGGCGTCTACTTTGATCTCGGTAATGAGCGTGAGACGAAGCTTGTACGCAAGAGAATTCCATGAAAAACAGAGTCTTGATTTTTTATTTACCATATGTCAATTTATTATTTTTGTAAATTGTTATAAAAATATATCGAAGTAATGTTTTTGAAATTTTACCGCTTAAATTATGACATCAATTTAATGAGAGTAGTGAGAATAGTAGAATAAGAAAAACCAAGATAAGATCTTGAAAGTCTTATCTTGCCATCCATCATTAGGTTGACTCGTTCGGTTGGGCAGTCTTTGACGTGAATATCGAAAGAAAAGAAGTTTTTTATAGGCATAATAAATCTTTTATCGAACGTTGCGTCGACAGGATTCGCGTCTCTTCTACTCTTTAGCGATTTATGAAAAAAGAAAAGGTCGTGAAGTAAGTAAGGAAGAAGGACTGGAAAATAAATAATCAAGCGCGCCATTGTGTAGACGTAATCGTCCCGAGGTAGGTAATGACTAGGTGCAGCGACCGATATAAACGGCTAAAGCCATTCGTCCGTTAAATGGGATCGCGTAAAGTGGTAACGAAGAGTACCGGCCCGCGCGTAATTTCTAATCGGTGCCGCTTTAATTCGACGATAAACTTTCTTTTTTACCGTCTTTCCTTCGTCATCTACTCTTGTTCTAAACACGTACGTAAGTCTAGAAAGAATTTATTTCGTAGGTGGACGAGTAGGCTACCCAACTTAAAAAAATTGATTTGCGGGCAAGTAGCATGATGTACGGCTAAATACAAAGTGCTTTACACGTACCTACAAAGTAACTATATCAAGTAGCTACCTGTTTTCTTTCTCAGCTATGCTGTTTTAGTAGATAAACATTATTGTCATATTAAAATTTATTTTTAATGCATATTTTAAAAGCACATGCATATCGGTAAGAAACTTCTAACTTTTGCCACTTTTTATCGCGCGAGATACCTCGTCAACTGTTCGCAATGTGTCGAGGGCTTACTTAGGCTTATAGGCTTTTGGTGTAAGTCAATTTTTGTCATTTACGAGCGTTTCATAACGCGAGTATCTCGACAGTTTGTTAAATGTAGGTATACAGAGGAGTTCGGTTAGAAACACACTGGTTTAAGATTGTCAACACATTATCAGTAATATCAATAGAAATGATTACTCATATCAACGAAGATTAAATTCTAGACGCAAACATAATCGTCATAGATAGATACTCGATGAATCTTCTTTCCATTTGCATATTACTACCTTCTAAAAAAATTCTTCTTTGTACGTCCCGTATGTTAAGAGATTTGCAGAATGGTCATAAACAATAAAAAGTTGATTTACTTCGTAAGAGTTGGTATTAGAACCTAAGTCGATTAGACATTTCTTCCTTCTCTCGATGAATACTATAAGCCTGTAAAATATCCAATGCTCTTTTATCTCATTTTACTACCTACTTTTTTTCTACCTCGGTAGAAGTTCAAGGTTCATTTTTAAAAAAAAAAAAAAAACAGTAATATATAAGGCGATGTAACATGAGTAAGCAGCAAATAAATTTCATCGTATCTTTCGTAATTAACAATTATTATTACGCGTGCGTTTTACGAACGAGAAAGTGATACGTCGTCCGTGGGTAATTAATCGCGCTTCTTCTCTTTAACAAGGTCTAATTAGATTTACGCTTCGCGTAAAAATTGCGTCCTACACGAGAATTGGCTTACCTACCAACCTACCAACCTTTTCTTTCCTTTTTCTTCCATTTCTTTTTTTTCTTTCCCTTTCCAACTCAACGCCGCTGCTCATCGCCGAGAGATATCTTTCGTAATCGTTGCTATTAATCAAGCAGGGTGTATCGCTCCTTTGAATCGCGCACGGAGAGTAGCAGGAAGATCGAAGGTGCATCCAAGAAGGCGCGAAAATGTTCGACTACGATTCCACGAAGCGTAGCTACCACGGCGTTACGTCATAAAATTACGATGTAATTAAGCGTTGGCAGGATCGTTAACGTTTCTTTCTTCCTCTACGACGAAAAGTCTCGTCATAACGATCGATCGTAATCGGGACGATAACGAGCTAATCAGTCGTTTCTCTTCGTTATTATTATTATTTTGATTTAGTCGACGATTTATTCAATATCGTGTAAAACAAGCTGCTCGAGTATACAGGGTGAACCATAAGTGAGCATTTGATACTCACGAACCGTGATAATTTTCCTTGTTCGACGAGTAACGAGTAACGTTTATTAACACGTTGACTGTCAGCGAATTTTGTAAGAATTTTACCCCAAGTAATCATAATAAAATTTTCATTATTTCGAGTATATAATAATAAATTATGTGTATTATGGTTAAATAAGACTATATTTTTATCACTAGTGCATTTATGTCACTGGTAGTTATCCATGATTATCGACAGTGATCACCACAGTCTCACTGAAAAAATAGATGGTGACTGGCAGTCAACCGTGTTAAAAACCTATGTAAACAAACAAATATTTCTTCCTCTCTCAAGAACAGTATTGTTAATACCTAAAATCTTATATTCATCTTTGAAAAATTACAATATTTCAACTGAAATGAATGAATCATAATATTGTATTGGTGGTGACGGGAAAGGTAATTTATTTAACATTTATTTAAAAACAGATATAAGTTACTTGATTGATTTTTTAAAATCATTGTTATAATTCTCGTCACCTCAACTCATTTGACCGCTCGCTTCCGCGACACCTTCTATACTCGTATCCATTTATGTAACTATTTGTATACGGGTATACATATCTAAATGTGTATTTACGGTACATCTGTGCATTTATGTATACGTCCTAGAAGGAATAGGGCTCGAACAAGTGGAGGCAAATGAGATCCAGTTAAATTTGAGTTTAGTAAGTTAGCGCAAAGTTGGCGCAACTCCGTGGCCCGACACGCGGCCCACCGCCGATAGCGTACACGCGGTGTAATTGCAATTAGCATATATCACAGTGGCGTAGCCTCGAGCGCACGCTCGCACGCGAGCCTGATGCACTGGCGTAGACTACTCTCTTCGACATAAAAAACTTTCTTCTTCGTAATTTCGAACGAAATGAAAAAAAATATCGATTTTCTTGACCCATTTAAATTATTCTTCACGCCCGAATAAAAAGGATATCATTTGGAATGCTTTTTGTAAATCGGTTTTCTCTCCACTCTTTTTAGGGTTTATATTACGTTACACGCGATAAAAATGATCGATGTCATTAAGCTGGGGTATTAATTCTTATCTGACCGGCACGTAGACACGTCGATAAGCGTCTAAACAAATTTAGGTCGGCCAAATTAACGTCGCACTTTACGCGTTCTTATTACAGCAACTAGCGTTATATGTATGTATACGTTGTATACATGTAGGTATATGTAACATACGTAAGCCAAGCTGGTCTAGTAGCGTGCGTGACAACGTGACTCCTGTAATGAAGCTATTACAAAGGAAAGAAAGCCGCGCGTTAACAGTTAGCATTTTAATAACTGGTTCGTTTTCCGACTGCCGAGAGGGAGCGGGGTTAAGCGAAAGAAACTCTAATCGCTAGTCTTAATCGTGCCGCGGCGACGTCGTTAGTGCGAGCCCACTGTGCCTCGAGAGCTAAGTAATTAATCCTTATCCCATTAAAGGCTTCGAATCGAACGTGTGCCGCGAACCCACGAAATATTTTATAAAAATGTATCGACGATTTATGGTAAGATTGGTACTTCAAATTCTACTTTTTTAGTGTAAGAAATATTTGGTATAGTAGAAATCTTAAGTTATTTAAAAAAATGGAAAAAACAATTTGATATTTTAATTAATAATTAATTAAATATAATAGCAATTTGTTATTATGATCACTTATTTTATCTAAAATCTTTTGTTTTATCATTTTTGTATCGTGCCACCTGGTTCCACGCCACTGAACAGGCACGACACGTACGTAATATATGTGGATGTATGTATGTACGTACCCGTCGAGTAATTACTGAATCATCGTACGCATGTACATCTTACAAACTCGAAGGCCCATCAAATAATAAATCTTCGAGCTTCTCCGAAAGTTCTTGCAGTGACCCTTTGTTCGACCCTACCAGCATGATCGCGATACGTATCGGTCCTCGTATTATATTATACGCGTATGCGTGCGGAATTTCGATCTTCCTTTATTTTTTGTAACATAAATCAGGTAGTAAACGACGCTTTTAGTGGGATTTTTTTAATGCAGGTTTGTCGACAATTTCCTTAACGTGTATTTCATTATCGGAACTTTTTTCAGTAGATAATCATATGGCAGTTTAAAGGAATTTGGAAATTTTAATATATATTTTTTAATTACAAATGTTACACCTAATCCAGTTTAAATTTTACAAGTATTTAGATTTTAATTTTACGGACTAAAAAAGAATAAAATAAAGAAACTTTTTAATAGGCATATCAAGCATTCGTTACGAACCGAGGTTAAAGTATTTTAAACGTATACTTCATCGACGCCAATCCACGTTAAGAAAACGAACGACCACGAGCCAAGACAACGACATAAGAAGATGGCCTTTAAACCTCGTGGCACGTTGTCGAAGGATCGTGCGAGGATGTTGTAAAACTTTGTAGTCGCGCGTCTAATTTACAGCGATGTGACTTGATTAGAGCAACGTTGTAGCGAGGGAGTCTCACGGAGTATTTGCGTGCGACATAAAACGTCCCCCCTCGTAACGTTTATTAGCCGTGTAGTTAGAGAAACGAGAAAAGAGAGAGAGAAAAGAAAGAGGAAGCAAAAATGAAGGAAGGTTCAACAACTTGACAATTCTCCGAGAAGTCCTTCCACTTCTTCGTAGAATTCAGCGAAAGTGGAACTAAACGAAGAATATCCAAAATGGATAAGCAAAAAGTAAGATAAAACTTCCCCATTGGCTAGAAACAATCTTCGTCTCTTACTCTCTCGCAAAAGTCATCGGCAACTTTGCGTGACAGAATAACCATGGAAGATCTCCTTATCGTTTGCAAGTTCGTGCACTTATATACACCAATACGGAGACTCACCAGCCATGTTTGACGGCAATTACAATTAACAGCAAAACGGGGATGTCGTAAAATGCAATTAAATATTATTACCCTTCCTCTAATGATCGCCGCGGCCGTGAACGCGCCGAGTAGGTACACATGGCATACCTCGCTCTCGGTGTCTCCACGTATTACAACGCTCGTGTACTATGTTCTCTCTTTCTCTATTTCTTTTTCTTCCTCTATTAGATGCTTTGCTATTCGTCCAAAGACGATTCTTCCATTAGTCACTTCGCGAAAGATCGGCAACTTTATCGTCGGTCAGCTCATTTGCCGCTATACCAGGAGAGAGAGAATTTTTCAAGAAACAGCTCGTTTCGCTTCCCACGTTGTGTCTTTTATTATATATACTACCCAGCTATATAAGAGAGATACAATAGTTCCACTCGTGGCTAACGAAATATGTCCGAGATTCTTCAAGGCTCTCTTCCGTAGCGAGCACGATAAAGTAGAAAAAAAAGTTAATCGCTTTGAGGACACGGAGTAAGAAAGCATTCGCGTTGTTCTCTCTCTTTCTTGTAGATATATAAGGTCGGACGAAGAAGAAGAGGTGAGACCGATGGGTATACAGGATGGAAGCGTGAAGACTCCGTACATTGTCGCGTTGCTTTACTACCGTGCAACTAATTGTCGTCGACACGAAAGGGGGACGAGTTCGTGAAAGAAGCTCTAGAAAGTAAGAGAGAGATTGGTCTCTCTCGTTCAAGGAATTCTCTCACGGAACTTAACTCGATCTGTCCTAGCCTTGAACGCTTCTACTCCCCTAAATCCTCGGAAAACAATTTACAGAACCTACGCATGAGACACTTTAGAAAATAAAGTTACTTACCTTTCTAATTCTCGATCGAGTTATTAACTCGTTCCATAGCTAAAAAGATTGAATTCGCAAAAAAAAATCTTTCCGAAGGACTGTGAGAAAAGGTCGTCGATTTAAACGTTTTAAACATCTTTCTTTATAGAGTATTAAACAAATCGGTGGACGCGCGTAACGCGGAACTCTCTTTTTTTCCTTCTCAGAGGCCGAAGTGAAAGAGCAAAAATCTGTGAAGCTCCGGAGCCGAGCGATCGGTCGCGCGACGATTCCTTAGTAGCGAGACGAATCGCCGTCACCGGCTAACGTCTTTACTAACGTTGGACACGCTCGAGAGAAAGAAGAGATCCATGACGTCTTTCTCGGGAACACAATAGCTCGATTCGAGCTCTTCGCTAGCGGCAACTCGGTCTTGTATATAGCGGTGAACGAATTGTGTTTCGTGGTAGACTTGACGCGGCCACTTTGGACGTGACGCGATGTCCGGGACGGCTATCAACGTGTTACCGGTTCAAAAATTAACGCCATTAGCGTGGGTATCTCCTTTTTACCTCTCTATGTTTTTCTTTTGTTGGTCGGGTCAGCTGATTGCTTAAGCCGACTACACACGTGCAGTTTTAACTAAACAGTTTCAAGTGGTAGTTATAACTAACTCTTATTGAGCCTACGCATGATCAGTTTTAATCGACAAATGCTTCAGTCGTTAACTGTTTTCGATGAAAATCGCACATTTACGGTGCATAGAATCAATGGATGATTCGAAGTGTTCAGTTTTAACTAATAAAAATTCAATTAGTACTCACTTTGTTGTCAGATGAACTGGACAGTTGACAATTTCGCCTACACACGTAAAGATTTAACCCTTAGTAGCCTGATTTACGAAAGTGATTGTTTTTTAATCCTACTGTGTTTGCTTGAGGGTCTAGATGAAGGGAAAAATAGCTAAAAAATCACAATATTTATTTTACATATTTATTTAGAAAAAAAAAAAACAGGTATCAATTTTGATACTTCATGCATTAAGGCCATAAAGAAAATTAAAAGATTGGTATCAAAATTGAAACTCTAGGTTATTAAGGGTTAACTAAATAGTTAAAACTGTCAGTTAAAACTGCACGTGTGTAGCCAGCTTTAAAGTTCTTATCGTACGGTACGACAGTTATTTTACGGTTTAGAAGGGAGTGTTTGAGGAGGATTTAGGATACTTTATGAAGTGATATTAGGTATCTCTCGTTGATTGACTTTTTAATTATGTAACTTTGATACGATATACTCTGTCGATTTTAATCAGAACGGTTACGTGCCACCGTTACGAGCAGTAATCATAACCCAATAACGAGAAGTGCCGTTGATTGCGTTTTTTCGTGCTCTCCCCAGTAGCAAGGTGAATGAGAGAGAGAGAACGACTCGGTCTAAAACGGTGCTACTTTTATCGTGATCGACCACAACCGAGGAAATTCACGAAAGCGAGCGAGGGTGCTTTGCTGGATGGATACACAACCTAGAGAGTAATACCTCGCGATGTTTCCTCGAGAAACTCCCGGAGACTCGCGTTGGATTCCGTGACGACTACCAATTTCCGTTACCGTCGTTGCTCTACGAGACTACCACCGAACTTTCTTTATTGGGCTTCCATCAGACACGTTTGGAACAGCGTGGCGGAAGCACGACTAGAGTTCGAGCAAGTTGGAGAACGATAAAAGTGGTGGATGAGTGTATATTGATAGATACGTCTGCTAGTTTAATTCGGGCACGGAGGGTCAATGATCTTAAGGGTTGACGTCTTAATTTCTACTGGGGGGAAATGATAAATTATAGTAAGGATATACAGGGTGTTCCAGATAAATGTAGCCACCTCAGTATCTTTATTTGTTATTAGATAAGAAATATTTTTAATGCAATATGAATTGTATCGCAAGTTGAATGCTATGCAAATGTAATTTTTTTCTTAAGGTCATTTCTTCCCAAATTTTCAATGTCATCGAGGTATAAGTGACTAAAGATATTTATATGGCTACATTTTGGTAGATCACCTTCTATTATTATACCTAATAGGTGGGGAATGCGGATAGAGTAAGGTAAAATAGCATGCCCGAACGTGGTCTGCACAAAATTGAGCACTCGATAACATAATCAAGCAAAGAATTACAAAACATATTTGTTGTAAAAATTTGGACTATTAGCTGTCTCCGTCTGCAATTTCCAATATTCAAGCTTGTTTTACGCTTTCTAGTTGATATCTTTCAACGCAGCCGATTTTTTGTTTTGTTAATAATTTATTTTATTCATTTACATAAAACAAAGTATAAACAAGTTAATGTATCGAATAAAACAAGTATTCTTAATACTTACTATTTCTGCAAAAACCCAATTTTTCGTTATTTTGGGGCTCACATGTTTCTTTAAATCATTCGACTCTGGTCCACGCGTTAAACTTCCGAACTCGTAGAATCTCGAAGGACGAATCGAAATGAACGGGGGAAAGGAAGAAAGAGGAAGAGACGAGGAGCAAGAGATGTTGAACAGTGCTCATTGGACGGGCGCATCTCATGCAGCGGGCCGGCCCCGTCTGTAATTGGTCGCCACTCAATTGCCGCTCATTAGGTAACTGCTCGTTTTTTGCGCCGACTGTGCGCCTCTATGAGGGGCGCGCACAGTGACGTGGAGTCACGAAAAAAAGGCACGTACAGTCCCTTTTGCCGGTTCTCTTGCTTCTCGCAACGCGACAACCACCATCACCACCATTGGCGTCGGTACTACCTTCCCTCTCTCTTTTTCTTCGGTTGGAGCCGGTCTGTAATAAGACACCTTGCGCGTACCACCGACGAGTGGTAGCCTGCTGGTGGTGATATCTCGAAAACACTGTCTTCTCCAGCTTTCTTTTACCACCGGCATAATATCGAGGATGTTGTGGCAATTTGACAAGAAAAGTCTTGAAAATGAACAAGTACTACTTATTTTTGTTATACTCTGTAATTCTAGTTTTTTTTTGGTTCGAATTTTATAAAATATTCTCGTCTTGTTTTATTGATTATTCATTATGGTTAAATTTGATATCTCGATGATCGATATTTTCGTTTGTTTACGCCAATTCATTGCGAGTTAGGAAGTTAAAAGTCCCGGGAGAGTCAGTCAGCAAGGAGGTCCGCACCCACACCGAAGCAGATTAGATTAGCGGTAGATGACAGGTCGGCCGTTCTTTGTCTACCTTGGGACAGCCGCTCCGGCCCTCTTTTTATATCGTGAAATTAGTTGGTCGCGGTTTCCGGTCCCCGTTGCCGTTTTCTACTCAACCTCCTCTTCTTATTGCTTATCCTACCTTCCGTACCATCATTAACCTGCCGCGAAGCAAAGGACGATTTCCGACTTCGTCTCAAGATCCTTCTTCTTTCTTCTTCGTCTTCTTCTCCGGATCTTGGAAATCATCAGTCCGACTCGCGATTTTGTCGTTACGAGCGTTGCTTCTTCTACCCTTGACCTTTCGCTTATATCTATTCCGATCGAAAAAATTCTCGTGATTATTATATCGTAAGTATGACCAGAAGACTCGAGTAGTCATATTTTCTTATGATAGATACGCGTTGAAGATCCTGATCGCTAAAAGAAGGAACAGCTGTGAAAGTTTTATCAACGATTTACGGTGACACGGAACTCTTCTTGTAATTTCCTAGCCTTTGTAGCTGCCGTTACTCGAATAGCTCGTAATCAAAGTTTATACGAATTTGATTGGTCTTAAAAATAAATATTCTTCTTAGTATTTCATAATGTTTTTTTTTTATTATTCGTAAAAGTTTAGTTACCTATATATAGTATTAATATAAGTATCACCCTGACAATAGACATTAAGACTATTAAAGTGATTATGTCATAAGCAAAACCATAACGAAAGCAGGGTGATTAACATTGGTATATAACCAAAATCTGACATTTCGTTTGCACTAACTTAATATATACAATATCGTTCTATAAAATGATTTAAAACATTTTATACATTCACCCAATTACACCGTTATGGTGTAACAATTAATAATACGTATCGACGCGTCTCGAAGCTAACACGTTTTCAATTAAAAGCAACCCAAGTGAAAACTATCAATGACGCCACGTCCTTTCTATCCAACAACGATATCCATTATCTTAAAGCACGCGGAGAAAGCGAAATACTCGAATTTTCTCGCCTCGATAGGATATAGTTAGAAAACACGGTGTAAACACGTACTTAGAAACTCTCCGATATGCAATTAATCCGAAATGATCGACGATCGGGCGCGAACACATTTTAATTACACACAGGCTGAATCGGTTATCTTGAACTTTAATATGCCACGAAACACGCCATAATTTACGCGGCTGGCAACGAAACTCGCACCGTAACGAAATGAAACTGAATGAGTCTAGCAGGCGTTGGTGCAACGCGAAGGCAACGCAACTCGACACGGATATAAAACGAGGAGTTCATAGGCGCGTTTTACGTTCGATAATTGTAGAAGGAAGGACAGTTAACCTATCGATCGATCTATCGATATAACGTGAAAGCATCGAAGCGGAACGATCGAGGTGGTAGGAGAACGTTAAGGAATAGAGAGAGAGAGAGAGAGAAAAAAAGGAGTGACGTCAGGTTCCTGTTAATAACCGTTATGGATGAGACGTATAGCCAGCTACATAATTACAGGTTTTGGATACATTGCTTACTGGCCGGTGCACCCGAGCACGCCCTCTGTTCTCCTTCATTAAGGCCGCCGTAGTAGATCGGTAGCCGCCTGTTACTCCTTCGGGTTACATCCAAGATCCCTCTTGCGTTCCTATCTATCCTATCTCGCCTCTCGATCCCTCCTCTAACCTCGCTACTTAATAGAAATATCCACTACCGTCGATTTAACGGAAATTGGATAGCGCGAACCTAGCGATAAGTCTCTTCCTTTAGAACGCGTTTATTTCGTTTAGTGTCATTGCAATTTTCTTTGCTGGTCGATATAGCCATGCAATGATAGGTAAATTTCGTAATTCTTTTCTTTTAGAATGAAAATTATATAGAAGGATTTAATGGTATTTGTTTTTTTCTTTAGATTAGTTCTAACTTTGGTAATCGGTTATCGAAGGTGGGATTTTAGTAGATAAGTAATTAACACATCGACGACAGCTGATGTAACTCTACGTCGTGTTACATTTAAAGTGGTTGATATTTCCTAACGCAATATTTCTTGCCTTCGTTCATATTTTAACGCTAGAACCTCGAGGTTCCTACTATTGGTTCTGAAAGTGCTAATAATCAATTATAGATACCTACAAGCGAGAAATAAAATTTGTGGCACCTTCGAGGCAAGTGGAAGAAAGAGAAATAATTCATAGTTTACTCTGGGATGTTTGAAATCACGTATGGAATATCTAATTCGAAAGATCGAAAAGAAAAGGATAAGAAAGACGAATAAAAGAGAAAGAAAGGCGAACGTGATTACCATGATCTCGTTGTTATCTCAGAGCGACGTTTAGGGCTCGAAGGGTACAGAAGGGAGAATCCCTACGCGAGAGGGTTGCACCGGTCGGAGTTTCGAAAAGGAAGCGGCTGCCTATTAATAAGAAACCCGCGTATCGTAGCGCCGTTTTCCATGCGGATCGGATCGATTACCGATCTCAGGTTGGATCCTACGTTGTATCTTCTCTTTGTCTCTCTCTCTTTCTATTTCCATCCTTCTCGCACCGATAGACCAACCGTCCTCGTTTTTCCCTCGGCGTCGCTCCGATCCGGTCTCGCAGGACTATCATTTGTTAAGCTGGACAGCTTAGCCCCGTCATTACGAGCAATCACACTTGATTATTTTTGTCTACAGAGTTGTGTACCACTCTATATACTTCCCCCATTCTTTTCTGAGATGATCGTCGTTCTCTCTCCCTCTCTTTTCCTTCGTATTCTTTTTCTTACAGAAGGGAGAAGTCGTGGATGGTGTCTCGCAGAAGAGAGAGCGAGAAGGAAAGAAAAAGAAACATAGGATCGTACGATCGAAAGCGATTTCCACTTGATTGCCGGGATGTGTGTTCCTGAGAGCGGACGATTTCGAGCGCGCGGATTCAAATTGGCGAATTAGGCGTCGTGGATCAGAGAAATATGGGAGGGAGAAACTGATCGGTTTGTAGGTACTCTTCGAAGAGGAGCGTGTTTCTTGGTCTATAGTATTCTTTTACGATACATGTCATAGTTATTTTAGTTTTCGAGTAGGAAGAGAATATTCCTTTTTTAAACAAACCTATGAAAATGGGGCAAGTTGTCTCACACGTCGGGGATAGTTGTCCCGACAATGAGATCTGGGACAACTTGCCTCATCCTCATTTTTTCCCCATCCAAATCATGATGCATACATCAGGATTTTTGTCAAAAATCGAAGCATCTCGAATTTGCCCGATCAAATACTCGTTCGAAAGAGGAAAGTTTCTTCTTTATGAATATGCAAGTCGCGTTTCGATAGGATAGCTGGTTCAAAAAATACAGCAATTTTAAGCTTGAAAATGACACATACCTACTCCGCCACTTAAAAAATTAATTTCTCATCATTGCTTAGCGATATCGAAAAACGGACAACGGGACATTATTCTGCATGCTTTCTTCTTTCTAAATCTTGATGCATACATCAAGATTTTTGTCAAAAATCGATGCATCTCGGATTTGCCCGATCAAATACTCGTTCGAAAGAATAAACTCTCCTCTTTACGAATATGTAAGTCGCGTTTCGATAGGATGGCTGGTTCGAAAGATACAGCAGTTTGAAGCTCGAAAAAGACCCATACTCCGACACTTAAAAGATTAATTTCTCATCATTGCTTAACGATATCGAAAAACGGACAACGGAACATTATTCTGCATGCTTTTATCTTTAAAACGAGCCATTAAACATTGAAATCGGCGGTGGTGACCATTTTGGCAAAAATCATGATGCATAGGTCAGGATTTTTGTCAAAAATCGAAGTATCTCGGATTTGCCCGATCAAATACTCGTTCGAAAGAGGAAAGTCTCTAATTTACGAATATGGCAGTGTGGCTTCGATAGGATGACTGGTTAAAAAGTTACAGCAATTTTTCTCTTGAAAACGACCCATACTCCGACACTTAAAAAATTTATTTTTCAACACTCCGCAACGATATCGAAAAACGGACAACGGGAGAGTATTCTACATGCCTTTTTCTTTAAAATGGGCCATTAAACATTGAAATCGGCGGTGGTGACCATTTTGGCAAAAATCGAAGCATCTCGAATTAAAATTGGGACAATTAACCCCGGTCTCCCCTACCTAAGTGTGTTTAGTAACAGGATCGATAGATCATAACGTCAGCCCAATTAGCAAACCTCGTTGCTTCAAAATGATAAAGCTTTCGATAGACAAATAAATCTTCCTCCTTTGTAATAGAACTTTAGGGTGTTATGTTCCTTTTTTTAAAGTGATCTTAGCTCAGACAATTATAGAAGAGTTACGAAGTTTGTTAATTTATTTATACCTACCCCATATCATTTTATGAATCAAAACGCGTGAAGAGCACAAAATTTTAATTTAAACGCAGAACGAAGATCACTCGGAATTCGGAAGAAGAGAATAACGCTAGTAACGAGCTCGTGCGTGTACGTCATAAAGGGAATCCAGTATCTTAGACCCGTCCAAGGAGCCGGTAGACTCGTCGTAAAATATAATTAGCCTTATCGTATCAAGCGATACGCGTATATACGTAATACGTTCATATCGGACGGAATAAGACTCGCTTTTATCGCGGTATGCGTCTCCCTTTTTCGAGTCTCTGGCGAGAAAGAAGCTCTCCAGCGGTGAGAGAACTCTTTCGTGGGTTAAACGAAGAAGGAGAGAGAAAGAAAGAGCGAGGAAGAGAGATGAAGATAAGGGCCGTCGGTTTACCACGAACGGACAATTTCGTCGGCGATTATCGCGCTGTACGGAGACGCGACGTTTTAAAGTCGATCCTCCTCGTGGTGGTGGTACTCCTTGTCGTTAAAGGTAGCAGCGCGAGTATAGAGCCAAGGCTGTAAATTTAATCGCGAAAAACGGTGAGCCGAGTTTACGCGCTCGACGCGTCCGATTAAAAAGTCCGATGAGCTCGACGAGAGTGGATCTTGAATCCCAAGAGAGACGGAAAGAGAGCGAGCGAGTGAGCGAGACGATTAAGATCACGAGTACCGGTACGTGCGAGTCGCAATTTGCTCGTACTACAATGTCGTGGTTGTTCTTTTAAATTGTCTTTAAACTTTTTTCTCTCTTTTTTTCTTTACGTGAAGGAAAACCTTTAAAAGGCACCCTGACACGACGGTGGTTGTCCATCGTAGTGACGGGGTACTGTAGGATTGCTAGCAACCTTAGGGGGTTAGGGTCAATTAGGATTCCAAAAAAAAACCGATTTTTTTATGATTCTTTTTACGGCTGATTTATTTATTCTCATGTTAGTATTTTGTCAATGAAATAAAGCATGTTTGAAGAGGTTCCAATAATTTTTTCATGATAAAATATTGAGTCAATATGAGTGCATTAAGGTATTACAAATTTGGAATGAAACGAAAAACATCTTTTTTTTTTCTCTACAAATTCTCGCTCTCGTCTTTTACTCATTACGAATATCGATTAACAAGGCCGTCCTCGCTTCTAGTTCATCCCAAGAGATAAATTATCTTCCAATTTTCGCGGGCCCGCCAAGCAACGTCCCTCTCCCTCGATGAAAGAAAAAGAAAGGGAGAGAGAAGGATAAGAATGAACTTATTAAAAGTACAAATAGGCGTGGATGTTAAACGAATGGCAGCGAGAAGCACACACCGTGCTTAACGCGCATTATACAAGGTGGATAAAACATTGTCTCGTAGCGGTGGCGCTTAACTTGCCGTGAAATTGCTAGGAGTCGAACTGACGCCGGTATCCGAAACTCGCATCGTCACTATACTACTCTCTTCGGTCTTTTCTTCTTATATATACCTACCTTTTTTTTTCGTTTCTCTTCTTTACACGCGCGCGCGCGCGGGAACACGTGCGTCTCGCAGCTACGTAACCAAGTTTTATGAGAAATTTGTATAAAAAAAGGGTGTCGAAGGAATCGAGTATGCGATGTTCCATTTCTTCGTGTGTATTTTCTTTTGTATGAATTTGTCGTTATAATTGACGACGTTTCTAAAGAACTTGAGGTAGAGTAAAAGAGATAGGAAGTGGGATTGGTGGTTGAAAACGCAGCAGGGTATCTCATTCGTGTTTTCGTGCCTCTTTCCTGGTCGCTCTTAAGCCGCTTTCGGCACCTGCCGGCTAATTGTTTTTCCTGCCACGAGGATTCTAATTAATAAGAAGGATCACCGCGCGCGAGCCCCGTCGGCACTCTGATGTTAGCCTCCTCTGGCTGCATCTGATCGATGAATATTTTATTATTCTCGAAAAGCATCATTTCTCTCTGTTTGAACTTCTAAATCGGTTGGGCACCCGAACCGCAGCGGGACGTCGCGCCTTGAGGGGGAAAAGAGATATTAGGTATTTAGATGTATTAGGCGTAGGTATGTACTTGTATGGTCGCCTTTTTTTTTTTTAAACGAGATAGAGCATAGATACTTTGTATTATTTCTAGTATTTATATATATATTGTGCCTTAGGTTCATAGTAAACGGATAGAAATGAACGGCTTATATGTCCCACAAAATGTTTAAAAAATTCTGGAAAAATGGAAAGTTTGTTTCATCAATTAAAAAATATCAAAGTATTTAAAAAAAGGTGCGAAAGTGTTAACCAAATCGTTTCTTAATTTTTCTTTCCCTTTTTTGTCAATTCATCTTGAAAGAATGAGAAGCCACCGTAACGCGGAAAGAAATTAAGTAGAGATTTCCATTCTCCATCGGCACAGTTTCAGTCTCTGTCTCTTTCTCTAGTCGGTGAGAATCGTTTCCGTTGGTCGTTTGTCGCGGGGACTCGTTCAATTTGTCAGCAACAACGAGAGTACCGCAAAGCGACTCGAAAGTCGCTTCCTGTCGCGGTAGAAACCGCAACCGCTTCCCAAGGAGCAACGGGGGAGCCAGGAATCCCTGTCGTCGGTCTTTCTATGGAATTCTCGCTACGATTTCCGCGCGTTTCCTTCTATCCTGTTATTAGGGGACATTATCCTTTCTAGCAGCATACCATGGGTGGCCTTTTACGAGAGAACCTGAAACAAATGTCACGGAGATCCCGATATGGACGAATATGTCGAAACAACGATTGATCGAATACGTAAAAGATTCACGATTGATTAAGTAATTTAATAACGAAAAAAATAGATAACTTGTTTCTCGAATCTTCGATAACCATGATAAGAATATCATAAAATATCGAGTCTCATTGACTTCTCGAAAATATACAATGTTAAAGGTGAAACAGATCGTATCGTTTGTTTGTCTTTACCCCGAGATAATTGATTCTCCAGCGATCTTCATAAGAAAGAAAGAAGGACTACAAGAACGATCAATCAACGGAGACCTCCAATTTCTATTCCTTTTTTCAGTCGAGCACCTCGAGGTCACGTTAATCGGGTACCAAACGTTCAAACTAATAGGTATAGGTACCCTCGGGGGAACTACGAGGAAGTCACTTCGCTTCGTCGACTCCGTTAAGAATCGCCTTTGCATTCGATTTTCCCTAATATTCGATTCTCCGTGTCCTCGAGGTCGATAGCACGTCGTCCTAAGCGTAGGTAGGTATATAAATCACGGCTCGTTAGTAAGCTCCTTCGATGTCCGTTATTATACTTTAACTTCCTTAGAACGAAAGCACGCGAGATCGCGATCGCGAAAATAACACTGATCGGTGATTACAGAAAATTTCTCGTCTCGAAAAGACGCCTTAACACCGTCGCTCATCCTTCGAGCATCCTAACGCCATTCTAACGGCTTTCTAACACCGTACGAACGTTAAGTACTTCAACGTCGAAGAGGAAGGAGGAAATCGCTACGTTTTTGACGCGCATACACGTTTAAGCAGCTGTTCGTTCGCTCGTTATTACTCGCGGCACACCACCGCATAGACACCCATCAATTTGCATCTCATCGGAACGTCATCACCCTGGCCGATGATCGGCGTCGATCGAGCGGAATCGCATCTTGCGCCTTTTAGAAACGTTTTGACCGCAAGCGGACTACCATCCCCCTCTCGCTCGTTTTTCCCTATCGGTTTTGTCGACTACGAGTTACAGCCAGACGCAAAAGTGTTGTCTCATGCGCGTAAAAGTATATGAGAGAGAGGAATACGTTATGCAGGTGGGTTAACGTACAGTGTCGATGAAAGTTGCAAAGGTGTTAACGCGTTTTTATTTCTCTCTCGTTCTCTCTTTCTTTTCTCTTCGTCTTCTTTATTCAGGTGTAATCTTCACTTGCGGTTTCGAAGGGGCGATCAACGTCGTTCTCTCGTAGGCGCATGATCTTGTTGGTTTAGCGATATTATCGATAATTCGACAATCGAAGGACGCTCCGGTACGCTCCAGCCGCTGCCATTAACCACGTGTACCCATTACGTTACCTACGTATATATCTACCTAACCCTTCCCCATTTTGTAGCGAGTCTTCGATTCTCGATGTGGAACGATCGTGTTCGAGCATCTTCGAAGATTCGAGATATATTTTTGACGAATTCGTAGAGAATTTTTTTTATTTTTTACAATTTTTTATGTTTCTTTTGAAAATATCGTAAGAATGTTTTGGATCCCCATTCTTTGGAGTATTTCTATGTAGATGTATGTTTTAAAAATAGAATTCTGCTAAAAAAATTTTTAATGTTAAAACTGCAAACATATTTAAGAAATACATAGGTATTATAATTGTGTGGTGTTTTATAAACGGAACCGTGGACGATTTTTAGTCACAGTTATTTGTTCTATAGCTAATTTAGAGTGAGTGCGCACTGTGAAGACAATTTTTAGCTATTGTAATTGTTTTTACGTTTTTGTCACGAATCGGTTTTTATCCATTCTGGTAATACTACGATTTTACTTTCTCGAGACTCAAGTACGTGTTCTATACATATAGGTAGGTATACAAAAGGTACTAATTACATAAAACTTTTTTTTAAGTAAATCTTGAAAGAAAAATAACGAATCAAATTTTTAACAATTAATAAAAAAACGTTTCACGTGAAAAATCAATTTTTTATGAATGGAAATCGAAATGACGAAGCGGAAAAGTGGGAGAAAAAAGTCGGCTCGAGCTCGATTCTCCCTCGCTTAAAACAAACAGGACACAAGCCGGCGAGTGCGGCGAGTTCTTTCGGTCAAACCGCAGACTGCTTCCTTCGATTCCTTAACGAGATCTCAGCGTGCTCGGTGAAGCGAGTTCGCACCAATTTGTCCTCGATTTCTTTGTCGAAACTCGACCACAAAACTTGCTTCGGTACTACGATCCATTCCCGAATGAACCGCGTCGCGAATGAAGCGTCTCTTTGCCGATCGAGCCTCAAAACGACGAATAATTTGCTCGGCCAACCGACGGAAACGAAGAAAAGCGGTTCCGGAAAAGAAACGAGTATAAAAGAAGACGAGTGAAAGAAAAAAAATATATATATAAAGCAAACTTCGGGACGATTTTTACGATAGAGCAAACCTTTTCTATTATTTCTCTCTATCGGAGTCGAAATTTTAACTTCGTTTTTGCCCATCAAAGGACTCGGTTTCACTCTACGAGATACTGTGGTAGGCTTAGTAAGTTCAAATTGAAGTTTAAGGAGTGATCTAAACTTCGGTTTGACCCTACAAAACTTACAAGCGAGTGTGTCAGTTTTGTAGAGTCAAAACGAAGCTCATAAGCTTTACTATTTAAGCTTACAAGTTATAAAATTAAGTTTAAAGCTTCGTTTTGACACTTGAGAACCAACATTTGTAGAGTTTGGAGGATTAAAATGAAGTTTATAAGCTTCATAACCACCACTTGAAGGTTGAAACCGAAGTTTATACACCATATATTTTTTTTATTCCCTAAGCTTCACTTTCAATCTCAAACTCCTAAGAGAGCATTATAGAGAGTCAAATCGCGATGAAAATTTCAACTCGAGTAATTTTCTTCTCATCTCTTCCACGATCACTAAATTTCGAAGGACACCCCGTGGATGGAGCGAACGATCATAGAGTAAAAGTACTTTTTCGTCACGGGACACGAACATCGACGGGAAGTCGTAGTTTAAAGGCCCGTTTCCTCTCGATGGAACCGCACTCGATGAAAGGATCGACACGATCGAAAGCGTCCTTACCTTCTCTCGAACTTACAAAGTGAGTCCTCTCGAAGGAGAGACGAAGAAAGAAAAGATAGGATGAGAAGAGAGATAGAAAAAGAATGAGTTTGAAAAGATGACGAGGAAGCTCGCGAGCAAGCTTTTTGTCCTCCTCGGTCGGGAGGGCGTAGATTAACCAATCAAACGGATGTTGCCACCGCACAATGCCCGGCTTAATGAGTGTTAGCCCGATCTCTTATCGATCAGCCTCGATCAACCGATCTTTTCTCTTCTCTCTTGCTGTGAAGTCCACATTTATCGGTCCAACCGCTTCCACTCTCCGTCCTTTCCAAAGCCGTATCGATGCAACAATACGAGCAAGCCCGCGGAGACTCTGGTAGCAGCGGAGTCTTCGATATCTATATCTTCGGTGGCCGGTCGGCCTTTTGTATCGCGGTGGCAGAAAAAAAGAAGCATATGTAGGTAGTCGATCGAACGATAATGACGTTCTCGGGTCGCTGTAATGAGAAGGGTGAACGTCGAACGTGTTCGAATAAAATGGTAGCGCCGAGTGGTGAACGATGAGCTGAAAATTGGAGTCCGATGATCGCTTCTGATGATATCTTCATGTATTATATGTACGTATATAGGTAAATATATGAAGTTATATCGGGTTAAGAAGTTGGTAATCGTTGTGATTAATGTTTCATATTTTCAATCTAATTATAACGTTAAAGGTAAACAGAGGTAAGGAGACGTAAGCGAGTAGGTATTTTAATAAGAATAAAGTTGGGAGACACTGTTCGTTCAAGGAGAGTATCCAAATTTCTTTTGCGGCTCTCTCTCTTGCAAAAAGTTTGATTTAATTACCTATTTATAAGAGTCGGCGTCCGTTGGAGGTCTCGGGTTTAAATTAATCCGAGGTTTTCTTACACCTCTCGAGGGACTCGAGGGTTGCGAAAGGAGAAGAAAAGGTCCACCGAGCTCATCCCGTCGATGATTCGGCGTAATGGGGTAGCTCCGTAGGGGGCGTGGCTACGGCTAATGACATCATCGTGACGTAATCATTTCCTTTCAGTCATTGTGTACCGAGACGCGGTAAGAACAACGCCGTGAAAACGAGATCACAATGGTCGCCGACGTTGCCTTGATATATCCACGCTCTCTCTCTTTCAACACTCCTCTTCTCTTGTATATACCTACCTGGATCCGATCCATCGCGATCGATGATCCACGATGAATCGATACCCGTGAGATATCTTCCGACCAGAACGAATCCTTAACGCGATCCGTACCTCCAACGATAAACGACGCATAATTTCGAATCTTAACCGTTAAAACGATAACTTCATACCTTTGTCTTCGCTCAAGGTGGTTTGAACTTCATTTTCTCGAAATAATGTATATCATTCTTTTGTTGACGAGGTTTCTATAGAAACTATCGTGAGAAAGTGTAATTCTCGTTTGGATAACACCTTTTTTTTATAAGGTTAGGTCGAAACAAATGGTTTCATAAAAGAAATTTCTCTTTGTTAACATTTTATTGCTTATTGTTTTCTCATATAGAAATTATTTTCGAAAGACATAACGACAGAAAACATTCGAAACTTTAAAGTAATCTATAATTTCAATCTATTCTTACAATATCTTTTATCTAAGTAATAAAAATGGAAGATGAGATCGATATATTCCTGAAGCGTTAGCCTACTCACAAAAAGTAACGCCGAGATAAGAGAAACTCGATAAGATTCTCGTGTAACGTTAGAAGTAAGGAAAGAGATAGGTAGATATATCTATATATAAAGAAAAGAGTAGCAGTTCGTTGATAATTATTCGTGGCTACGGTTAACCGTATGTAATTTCGAGAGTCGGTAGCCGGCAATCGATCATTCTAGATCGGATACGCGCTGCTACGTATGAGACAGTGGCCCGCAGGATATAGCAGAGTCTTTTTCTCTCTTGCAACAGAGCGAGGTGGAGTTACGGCGAAACCGAAGATAAGCTCGCGGCATGGGGTAGTCGTAATTATCGAGACACGAACGGTCAATGATCCTCTCGGAGGAACGTTTTCTACTCATCTTGCCGCATCATCGGTGCCGTACTACGCGACTGACTCGTGGAATTCCGGGCTGTAAGCGATCGAACTTGCGTTTCTCTTTCTCGCTCTTGTAAGAACCCGAGTCAAATTTTTAATAGCGATTTGACTCTCCATAATGTTCTCTTAGGAGTTGGAGATTAAAAGTGAAGCTTATGGAATAAGAAAAATATTTGGTGAATAAACTTTGGTTTTAACCTCTAAGGCCAGGTTTATACAAACTCTAGATGAAGTTACTTACAGGATAATATCTTAGTTCCTTAGTTATTGGCCAATAAAATGCCACGTTAGAATATTTACCAGCCAGATAACTTTACCTAGAGGTTGGATAAACCCAAAACCTACATACGCTCTTGTAGGTTTTGTAGGGTCAAACCTGTAGTGGATGGGAATAAATCGGGATACGAATTTTTTAACCTGACAACGTGTATTTCCAAAAACTTTTCTCCGTGCTATCTCCATAACCTACTAGACAATAACGACGATAGCGCATCCGCTCGACTTCCGCGGAATTACAGCAGTCCTACCAGCTGCTAGCTCTTACTAATCTTTACGATAAAAATAATCTCACAAAACCGAAGTTTATAAATCTCGCTCAGCTCTTACTCGCACTCTCCGAGCATTTTCTAGGGTCAAACCGAAGTTAAAATTTCGATGCGAGAAGATTTTGTAACCTTTGTAATCTATGTTTGATTGAAAATAATTCCTTCATCGTGTCCAAGAGACGTTAATTTATTACATCGAAGTAAATCAAGGTAATTCCATTTTTTACCGTCCAATCTCGATCGACAATTTTGAAAAATTACTCAAAAATCGATTAGCCGTGACGCGTAAGATTTTATTTTATTACTCGACGATAAGATAGTATACGTATAAGGCGAAATGTCCTGTCGCCGATCGGGTCTTATCGTTTGAATCATCGATCGATTTCCATGTTTTCTTTCTTTCTTTTTCATCGAAGCGTTAACGGTCTTCCGCTTTAGCGAAACGATCGACACCGTTGTCGGTCCTCGTCGATCGTTCGTTCGTCTTGGCACGAGAACGAATTTCGCTTAACTGGATTTTCTGCGATAAATCAGTTTAAACAAGCGCTCGGCAGATCGAGGCGTGGTTAATGAACCATCGTGACGCGGACGTGCCGATGATCGGTGGTTTCGAACGAAGCTCCACGAATCGTTTAACGTTCCGGTATCGCCAAAAGAGGCGAAGAAATGAGGGAAAAGAGGTGCATAGGGTAAACGATACAGTTAAGTATTTGCCTGTACATAGTAATTTGTCATAACGTTTTAAATAGCATGAGACATCGATCCGATACCTAAATAAAACAAATTTATTATTATTATTTCTTTTTATTATACCAACATGGATAGGTATAACACGACTTTCTCTCGTTAATTTTAACTAATGATGTCAGTCATGAAAAAAAAATATTCTCGTGACAGTCAAGTTACGAGCCACACCAAATTTAAATTCTTCAGACCGCGTTAATACCGATCATAAATTCTTCCTGAAAGTAGATATCGAGCGGGAAAATGTTTCGACTTCTCGTACCGCGCGTCGAAAGATTTTTACTTTGTATTTTATGAAAGATTAGATACGTAGTATAAATTTTCTGTGAGGTTAGATTCAACGAGCGGTCACGTTGCATGGCCACGTTTTAAAGTTCAAGCGCTACTAATTACCACTTTTCCGTTGCGAGATAGTACACGCTCGTTTAGCGAACGATTTTAATCGATCGGATATTCGACGTAACTCAATTTCCGTGAGAATGGAATATTATATTTGCATTGGTAAGTGTAGTTCCACGTCATTGGATATCTTTTTACATATTCACGAATCGTTCTATATTTCTTTTGCTAGTATAATTACTAGAAGGAAAACGTGGTATCTTTTTCGAGTACTCCATTTTCTTAGGTTGAAAGAAGAAACGATCTCTTCGGTGTAATCCCAAAGAGATTTGAACCTTTCGAGCAGTCTGACGGCCGGTCGATCGAAGGCGTAGCCTCTCTCGATCGCTGATTGGCCATTCTCGAGCTCGTCAGCCATTGGCGGACGAGTGACGTGGCTAGGCGTGTCGAAGGCGGCCGTTTCAAAGTTGCTACGAGTCTCCTGACGGGAGAACCATTCGAAAGGCATAGGAAACGACGCGTGCGAGGGAACGAGTATGAGAGAGAGAGAAAGATAGATAGATTCTGCTTTCGAATGGTGGGGAAAGATCGGCTCGAGTTCTCTTCCATCTCGCGCCGGCAACGAAACGGCTCTCACACACCGGTTCGCGCAGTCGCGTCGTACTCCTCGTGTCTCCTCACACGCTCGTTTTCTCCTCTTCTACAAAACGCGTCACCGAGTGATATTCTCGTGCCTTGTTACCACCTCCTTCTTCTTTCCCTCCTCCTTCTTCCCCTCCTCCTACTCATCGTATCTCATCCACCCTTTTCTCACCCTTCTCCTCCTTCGATCTCTTCCACATTTAACTTATTTTTTCTTCTTTCTCCTTTTCTTCTTCCTCTTCGTCCTTCATCATCGACCTCACACAGGTGGCGCCCGATCGGTGCTCAGTCTCCGGAGACTTACCGAACGCGAGTTCACGTGACCACGTCAATTCGGATCTGTGCTCTTGGAAAAGAGATTTTCACGCTAGCCGAGGTGGAAGTCAATCGGCAACGAAGAGGGAGCTGGGAGGAGGACGAGGCGGCGGAAGGACCTTCGAGAATAACCCTGTCGACTAATCAAGGTTTGTCTCACCTATTGTTTTCCTCCTGCGAGATCAGTGAAAGTGATCACGGTATTTCTTTATAAATATTCGTCGTATTTTCATTTTCGTACAAATCGTGGCGAAGTAAAACTTATGTAAACATTGTGCGTGTTATCATTTTTCGTAAATCATTTTTTAATCTTCGTACCAAATGATAGAAAGTGAAAATTATATAAACTTTATCATATTAACACTTTTATGATAATTTAGACTGTCGTTTGACCGATTTGTATAGCGTTTCGAGCGAAATTGCAATTTTCGTACTATTTGTGCGACAGTCGATAGGTTATAACCACTGTTATCTTGACAATTAGAATTTAGGCTCGTCTGATAGTTTTCTATAGGAATCTTCAAAGTAAAATTTTCATCTTTATACTATTCATCAAATAGATAAAAATATTGTAAACACTGTTGCAATCGGTTCTATAATTTGACAGATGTCACAGATATTTCTTCTACTCTATGAAATCATTAAACGAATTACAGTACTATAAAATCATATAGCACTACTCTACTTCCAAATACAATAAAACACATACCTAACCAAAAAGTATTATTTGCAAACTTCAACAACGATAAGATCTTGGTTGTACACGTTTGTCAACGTTTCTTTGTATCGTTACAACGAATGTCCAATTTTTGAAAGCATCCAGCCTAAACTCTTTCCGTTGTTTACACGCATATCGATTCCACGTTGTTCCTTTGCTTTGAGCGACGCGTATCAACCATAATGGATCACCATACCGAGGCCGACAGGTTTCATTACAATCGGACTTTTCCTTCCGGGCTCGTAGTCGACGTCCAACCTTAATTGGATTTTATTTGTTTAAGCTCGGGTTTCACCCGCGGCTGATCAGCTCTCGCGACGCTTGCTTCTTCGTAGGATCCTACCCGTAGGCTGCTCTGCCATACTACTTCATCCTTTGTTTCTTTTCATTCTTGATATCGTTCATTTGCATACAGATAATAATAATGGGAATTGCCAAACTCGTATACCATACCTCGATTGTTCTTCTCTCCACTCGTTCTACGTAGGTACGTTTTCATTTTCATCTCGACGTAAGATTTTTCTACTCGTTTATCTGTCAAAAGGATGATTACGTTTGATTTATCGTCCGGTATATATTGTAATATCCTTCGAATTTACTTGATTGTGGGTATAGCAATTATATCTATACTTTACGACTAGACGTGTTTTTCTCGTTGTAATAACCATTAATTATTCGATTTCCATTTCTTTTACGTGTCTGCGCGTTTGTAACTTACCAGCGATGACACCGCGATGAAACGTTTAATTTTATCAAATATTCAGATGTTATTACGTGGATGGAAAAAGATAGTAATTGCAAGTTTTTTTTTCTAGAATATAAATCAATCTTCTTTATTGTTAAATGTAATATATTAAGTCGAGTTAGAAATCATTTCTGTTCTAGTAGGTACGTCAGTTATTATTTATCAATAAAATAATACTACTAAAATAATACCATCTGTCAAGTTTGATCATGATAACAAAGTTATTAGAATTTTTTTCCCAGAAATGGAAATTATTTATCGCTTGACCTAATAATTAATAAAAAGGACTTCGTCACGTTAAATCGTGTTACGTTCCTACGTACATGAAATAAGATTGGACTTTTTGAATCACCTGTTACAATTTCTACCGTCGAACGAGTCGAAACGTTTCGAATCATCGATACCCGAAGGAGCGTGTCGAATCGATCGACGGAACACCTGGTGAACTTCAACCACGACGTGAAAGACGTGCGATCTTAATTGCGTGTCTCTCTTCGTGGTAACGACAGCGAGACCTAATTACTTGGAAAGAACGTCTTTATCCTGGGGACCGATAAAACGATCGTGACCGATACGTTCATTCTTCTCTTCCCTGAACCTCGTCTGAAAAAGTATTCGGCCAGTAATAACCTGTCACGCGAACACAATAAACGTTAAAAAAGGTGACGATGTGCCGACGCCGTTAGTGAAAGTCTAACGATATTGTTTCAGTTAAATTGTTATGGTAATAATTGATGAACTCTACACTTTAATTTTGAATTAGTGAAAACCACTAATCGAGAGTGTATATTCACCATTCTGAAATGTCAAAGTAGCCCATTAGTAAATAGTAGAAGAATTAGTAGAAAGTAGCCATATATTGAATTAGTGAAATTTAACTTATTGAATATGTAAAGATTTAATACGTAAAATCCAACAGCAAAATATATTTATTCGGGTGAAAAATTATAACATACATAGGTATATCATGCAAAATGTTGCTTTCTCATCATATACATGATAGAATCAAATAATTTTGTTGTAAATATACGCATTTCTTCAAAATAATAAATGTGTTAAGACCGTTTCGAAAAAATCTCCTTTCAACCACAATTGGAAATTTTTTAATCTTTCTTGTTAAGTTGTTTTAGGATCATTAAAGAAGATTTTAAAATAAGGACTAATTGATTATATTAAAATCAGAGAAAAGAAATATCAAAGCTTTAAAAACGTCGGTTTACGTTTCTTCGGTAACAACACGTTATTTCTGACAAGTTGCGAGTACGATGATGATTGGATATTTGCAATCTTAGAAAATGACAAAAAATCATTCCTGTTAGAGATGAATATGATTATAAATATTGACCGTTTTACGTCAATCGATACAGAATTCAGTAGGTATAGTTCTAGAAAAAAAAGAGATTATTTTTTGTACATCTATTAGGAAATCTCTTCATTAAATCAATTCTTGATTGGTCTACGACCGATTAGGGAAATCCAAGCTCTTAGAGTTCGAATAGAAGAATTAAAATTGCAAATAAGACACACGGATAAGTCTTAGAAAGCAGCAGAGTAAAAGAAAATCGAACGAAGACTTGCAAAGTACTTTAAAAATAGAGCAGAAGGGTGGGGGTATATAATTGAGCTACATTTTTTCTAACCTTTTTTTTTTCGTCGAGCAAGGATCAGACTACCCTTCGGTGGGATTATGAGTAATGCGTTCTCCGGCACGTTCTTCGCGCGTTCCTCTTTTCCTTTTTGACTCATGGCCCCCCTCTTTTCTCTTCTTCTTCACCTTCTTCCTCGTCGTCCTTTCCGCAGGACGCTGATAGAGAGCAGCTCTCTTCTCTTGGGCACGGTCGTCCCATTAGCGTAATGGCTCTTGCGGTATAGTCTTCGCATTTAACCCACCAAATTTCTTTCCCATCTTCGCTCTTCGAGCGTTAACAAACTCAACTACGTCTTCCTCTTACTCTTTTTCGCACCTTTCTTTCTTACCACACGACGAACATTCTTCTGAATTTCTCATCTTCTCTTATTTACAGTTCGTGCGAAGGGTTTTATTCTGAAAAGTGTATGCTCGAATCGTACTCCGCTTGTGCCATCTTTGATCTCGGTAAAATTAGAAATTTATACGTTTTTAAAATACAACTCTTGCAAGTGGTAGCTTTCTAATAAAGTTTTACATTCGGTATGATTGTGTATATAAAAATAAATAATCCATATCGACACGAAGTAGGTGCTGCAGAAGTTGGAATATCCTGAATGAATCCTTCAGCGCAAATAATTCGGACGTAGTTACGAATTTTTAAACAAATTTCAAATTTTTTCAAATCTTTTTCTTTGTCGTGAATTTGTGGGTGGTGTGACATAAAAGGGTTGAAAGTTTGAAGGATTTCAGAGGCTACTTCCAAGACTGACTGTACTTGTTCGCCGTAGTACGGTATAAGTTCTGATAGGGAGGGCAGGTTTTAATAAGAGAAGGATTGAGAGCTCCGCTCTCTCGTAGCCGTAGTACCACGAACCGGTGGTGGGCTCTTTCCTTCTCGCAGGACGACGAGATAGCAACAATAAATAACTTGTCCCTCTTTCCTTCTCTCTCTCTATCGGCTAAAAGCATCCTACCGATCCAGCCGGCGATGCTCGCCACCCGGTTTCATTCGCGAGAGCTACGACGCGTTCTCTGAACTTTTCTACGTCCTGTCACCAGAGATTAGACGCTTGGTCTGATTCAGCTGAGAAGATGTTCGATTTGTCTGTTTAAATAACGTCAAACTCTTGCAAATCTTCGTAAATTAAGATTCCACTTTTTTACAAAATTACGGAAATCGTTCGAAAAACGTCATTAGAGAGCGCGGAACAGTAAATGGCGCGAAAAATCGGTAAACTCTTTGATACTCGGGACCCGACGGGTGTTATTAAGTCTTTACCGACTTGAACTGGTATAGTCGACTGGTGTAATTAAAGAAATTTGCAATGGATGTTTTTGTAGATGCGCAATTTTAGTATCCTCGTGAGAACGTACCTGTCGATCGCGATCTTCATACGAGTATACAAGAGCAGCCTTTAATTGATCGTCGTTTCAAACAGGAATTCGAAATCGAGAAAATCATCGGTTAAGGCGTGGTGACTGGTAGATCATTAATATTCTTGAACTTGTTTGATGAAACATCTATTTGATTTCAGTTTCACTTAAGGTGGTTGTTCGGTGTATAATTAAAAATTTCTAATCCCGAATCAATCTTATCTGTAGCAATTCTTTCTTTTTATTCTTGCACATTATAATGCAATAAAACTCTTTTACAATTGAAGAACTTAGTGGCAGAACACGTTAAGAAATAATTTCGTGACTTTGAGATAATGTGTTCCATATTTAAAGCAGACCATAAGATGTTTCAAAAAGCTTAATTTTTGTAAAAACTGTCTATTAACATGTTTATCCACTAAACTTTTCAATTATTCCTAAGGTGTTTTTCTAGATGCATATCTATCTTCTACCCTCGTGTCATCGCTCTAACTATAAAGAATCTAGACATACCTAAGCTTCGTCTATATCCTAATGCATAGAGAAAGTACATTGTTCATAACGATTAGAGCAATCAATTGTTTTCCAATTTGAAAAACAATAGTTAAATTGTACATATTTTTTATTAAACATGATTTTTAAAAGGCTACCTAAACTATTTTGTTATTATTTAATTGCGTCGAGCCTTGTTAGAACTTGGAAGCGTGTTTTACGATGCGCGTCACCGGAAATCGATCTTGTCTCACAATAAATTCGATTTCGTAAGATCGATAGAGAGCGTGGCACTGGACCGAAACCTTTCGAGGAAGAAGTATCGACCGAGCTTCGAAACATTTTCCAACGATCGAAAGAAGCATTTTTTTATTACCTGCAAAGTCGTAAAATTGCTGCAGAAAGAATTGGGAAAAGTGCACCGGAATTCCGTTCGCTGTAAGAGAGTCAAGATAGATCGGAGTGATATTATTATCAAGTGTCTCGATTCTACTAATACTTTGTACTATTTTAAACATAATTACAAGTCGAACTATTCGTTATGCAATTACGATCGGTGACGATAGCATCTAGTCGATGTCACTATCGAAGGAAGAGATGAAAAAAGAGAGAGAGAGAGAGGGAGATAAATATAATTCTGGACCGAAGACGTAGAGCTGACATTAAGTTATTAAATTTAATGAGTGAGCAAAGAATTACGAGAATGGTATGTATTATTCATAATCGTAAGGTCTTGCGTCGAGATGTTTCACAGTTTGAAAGCTGATACGTTATTACGTGATACGTATCACGTTAGCATAAAATAGTTCCATAATGGTCCCAGTGCATCTTTTTAAACTAGTTCATAGAGAATAGTTTTGAGTGCAACGACATCATTTTCAGTAAGATGGTCGGTGAATAAAATTAATTTAGATAGTGTTTAAACCTTAAATGCATGATAAATAGAACCTGGATCTGATCGATTGGTTATAGTATACTTGATTTATCTCTAAATTATTCAATTTTATTTATGATTAACTTGTTACAATGATACGATTAAATTCTGCAACACTACTATAGTATTGTTATGAAATAACAAAAAGAAGAAATATTAGACTAAGGTCGTATGTTAAATTATAATTTATTATGTTTGCAACCATAGTTTAATATTTCTTTAATTTAAACCATAGATATCTTTTCAAAATCGAGGAAGACGAGGAGATGCACTTTCAAGGTTGTAAAAATTTTACAACCTTCGTGGCCGCCCTGTTATTTGCGGGGGTGATCTTTCTTGACTGCACTATCTTCCTTTTACAGTTTTTTCTCCATCTTTTTTTTTCTCTCTCCTTTCATCCTCTGCTTTTCCTTCCCCTCTAGATACCGGTCTAAGTCTAAAGTACACGTTAACTACCGCCTATCGATAACTGCCACTTACCCAACTGCATCACCACTTCCGGTTTTCAACTACCGTTTAGGAGTTTATGGGTCGCTTCTAACCTTCGTTCACCTTCGGTTATCCGAGCGAGGGATGCGTGCTCGTTTAGAAAGATTAAAGCAATCTACGGATATGCTTGAATTTACTGCCTGATGCAAGGCGTAGAACGTAAAGTATGATAAAATCTCAATTAATCGAATTGCATCTTCGAACGAACGTCTCGGTGCATAGGGAAGGTTGGAAATATTTCTAAGCGTTTTTCGGAAGCTATTCGTTGAGATAAGTGAATTGTGATATATTATTATTAGCTAAGATACTCAAACGTATTGTTAACGATATCGATTGCTTCCTTCGTTCAAAAAACGGATACAAAATTTGTCATATGTCAAATATCTTGTTATTTGCATAGTGTTGCGTTTACATAATGTTGTTTAAATGTTTGATATACGACTAGTGTAAATGTATAATTATATATAACATAAAATATGTATACAGGATATTCCAACATAACCCAACTTAAATATTACTTTCGCTTTTAAGTAATATTACCTACTTACTAGAAAATTGTTATAGATATCCTAAGAAACACGCTATAAAGACAACTTTTTGTATCATTTAATCAAAACGTTCATAAAAAATACATGAAATCAATTGGTCGATCACATTTAGTCATACGTTGTTATACAATCGAGAAGAAAATATATCGGTGTCGCGAAATTGGCACGCGCATAGATATCAACGTGTAACAACGTAAAATAATTTCAGCGTTAGCTCTATGCGATATTTCAACCGGCTAAAAACATTTTCTCCCTTTTTCATTTTCTTCTTTTATCTCATCGAAAGACAGAAACGTCGTAGCGATAATTGCCGAGATCGTTCGCGCCGATCTCACGACGGTGTTGGTACTAACGGCAGGATAATAATAACAGTAGTAATGGTAGTAGTATTAGTAAATAGTGAAAAGAAAAGAAAAAAAGGCAGGAGCAACGTTGGTGACCGTTCGAGCATGGAAAAGCGCGAGCCCGACTCCTTGAGCACTTGAATTATTTACTCTCTCTTACGATAATAAATTAACGTCGTCTGGGTATACCTATATAGTCATGGTCTCGTACCTATATCTACGAAGATATCAAATAGTCAGTCACTTTTCAGAATGAACTTTTCAGACGTTCGATAAACTTTGATCGATCGCCGTAGATCTTGCGTGGAAAACATCGTTGGTCGTCCTAATTATTCGAAAAGAAAGAAAAATCAAAGAGAGCGTATAGGCGTCCTCGAGAGTCGACTGGAAAAAAAAAAATCGCACGTGGAACGAACCGGCAAGCGGTAGAGCTTTTCGAGCGGATCGAATCGGTCGATATTGGCCGATGAAAAAGCGATCTAATTTCGAATATCGATCGTTACTATCGTACATATGTATGTATGAATTTATATACATGCTTCTATGCTTCGTCGTTCTACCGAGGAAGTAAGGAAAAAGTTTATTTGCCTTGCGAAATGCTCGTTCGATTATAATCGCTCGGACTAATAGTTCGTGGCATGATTAACGAAAAGAGTAAAAAAGATGTTGGGACGAATTTTAAAGGTGATCGATAAAAGGAGCTGAACATTTGATTTCAAGTAATCGAGATTCGATAGCTCAATGACGAATTGACTTTAAATTTATTGCTACGCTTTAATCTTTGTCATGGTGTCCACTGACGAGAATAAATTTAATCCTAACCGGACCACGATGTGACTTCGAGTCACGTTTGACATTTTCAGGTACTTAAATCGTTTGATTATTTCATATTGCATTTCTAAGTTGTTTGAAACAAAAACAATAACCTTTTATTCTCGTAAATGAGTCACATTGTAGATTGATTCGTTATAAAAACACGTAGTAGGGTTAATGACAGAATGTTCGAAAAAAATTGACATGAAATTAAAATCAATAATAAATTGTTATTTCCTTGGCAACAAATCAATAGTAAAAAATACAATTAGAGTCAATGGTAATCCTACGGAAAACTGAATAAACTCGACGATAATGGAAATCAGTGAAAAATTTTTCTAAAGTGAGTTTCTCGAAAGTTGAGACAAAAAAAAAACAAAATCCAAGAGCCTGCTGCTTCGAGAACCTCCTCTCCCGCGCTAATCTTTCGTGCAAATTTATTCCAAGTGGCAGGAGTCCGAGCGTGCACGCGAGATAGGAAATACTCTCGTTCTCCTCGTCGGCGTTGTCGGGCATATCAATTATACATATATTTGGCGCCTTCGTTTTCGCGGCCGACCGTTAATAGCGCGTTAAACTGGTAATGCGTAAATTTATAATATCTCTGATACACGATGCACGAACTTTGGCGTTCCGCTTGTGAAAGGGAAAGGCATGTATGTTACGTAAAAAAGAAAGGAAAGCAAGAAAATTTCACGCTTTTCCAATCATTTATTCTGCTTGTTAACGAACAAAAGTTGTACTTTTATAAACCTTCGGTGATAGTAGGTATTGTAATGAAAAAAAACTATCATTTATAGTTCGAAAATATAAGCTATATGAACGATGAACTTGAACGATAAAATAATAGTCACTTGAGAATTACACTGGACGTTTTCCGATAGGATAATTAACAAAGTACAAATATTCCAACACGAGAAAGGATGGTTAGGCTTAAAGAATCGATCGAAAATAAAGGCTTCTATCTCGTTAGAGATAGTAACGGTCTCACGAGTACTCGTATTCGTCATCGTCAGGTGCGGAAAACCGAGGAGGACATGCGGGTCCTATCTTTTCTACGTCGCTAGATACCAACGTGAAATGGTAGAACGCCTACCGTGCCGGAATACTCAATTACTTTGTATGCCGGGTACGTGTTTGCTCGTACCCCTATTTCCAGCTAATTAATAGCTAATGGGACTAAGCACCTTGAGCCCGCAACACAATGAAGGAGACAGAAAAAGAAGCCGAGTAAATGCTATATCATTAGAGAAATTCTCATAATCGTTTGAGAGTCCGATCAGAGCGGCTGAGGAAAGAAAATTGTTAGAAAAATGAATAACTTTACATCGAATCGTATTAATTATAGAAAAAAATGGAGACTATCTATTATAATTTCAACTGCATATTTAATTTTTTGACAAGTAATTTTCATCCTGGAAGAAAATAAACTTTGTTGACTGGAACAGCTGTTTGGATCGGACAGAAAGTAACATATCGGATAAGATATTCGAATAAGGGAGGTTTTATCGTATTTTTAAATATCATAAAGAGTACTCGAATCAGCTTGTCGTCAACAGACGCCTCCGTACCTCCCTCAGCGCGATTCCCCAGCGTGAAACTTAAATCCTTCCTCCTACGGAACCTGTTCGTCGGTTCAGCCTACTCTATGGTGAGTTAGCAGCTGCTCATAATGTTTTTGAAAGGAAAAAAAAGAAAAAGCGCCGAGGCTTTCAAAAATTGTCTTTTTCAATCGAGCTCGAATGTTTTTTTTCGTTACGATGGTTAATGACACGCCGTCCACCGTCTGGAAAATCGATTCGAGAAATCTATAATTTTCTCCTTTCGTTTCCGATTAACTTCGAGTAACATAGGATACAGTAGATATCTCGACTTGCATCGAACATTCTACACCCGTAACGTCGGGACGGTATTAAGGATAATTAAATAAATTGAGGCAATCATCGTAATGAGAGTGCAACATTGTAACGTTGTAAATATAATTTATCTAACCACGAGAACGATTTCCTAGCACAATATTATTTACTATGACAAGGAAAAAATCGTAGCTTTTTCGCGCGAATAAAATGTTAATGTCTACTCCGAATCATTATCATAATCAACTTCTATCGTTAAATTGGTAGCAAAATCAACCAATCTGATACACGTGTAATCGAACGATGTTAATTATCTATTCCCGTTTTTTTTTTTTTCCGTATTAGAATTTCTCGTTATAGTTAGATTAAAATCGTCGAACGGGGGGACGGAAGCGAGAAAGAGAGCAGAAAAAAAAGGAAAACGAAAACGTCTCGATCCAGCTTCACTTCTCTTTTCTTCCTCCTTGACGTCTGCGGTGATAGAAACGCAAGCTCACGGCGGCGTGGTGGATATAATTAAATGAGTACTCACGGTGCACGAGATTTCAAAGTGGAACGTGACATGTAATTATGCGCGTCGCGCTACGTGCCGACTTGTTTCCCGCACCAGCACTCGCGCTAACTATAAAACGCGTCACGACATTGTACAGTTATGGCATTAGCTAAACGCCCGCCCGTCAATTAATGATAATGACGATACCGCACCGCCATATTTCGTTCGTCCACTCCCCCATCCCCCACCCTAGTCGTCCGTTCTTTGATATTGTCGAGTCTCGTAGCGGAAATATGTACACCTGCGATGAATTGAACGAGATCGTTAAGGAAGTCGTTCGACGTTTGTTAATAGAAAATGTCATATCAATTTTTGGGTCGTTTAACACGTTCCCTGCAACATATATCGTATTTGGTAAGGGAGACCGGGGCTTAAAGTCCCAGGGGCAAGTTGTCAAATTGCCCCCTAATTTTGTCAGCTTCATTTCCTTGCCAGAATTTTTAAAAATCTCCTTGATCTGACTGAACTATGACCCGAGAAACAAACCTATGAAAATGGAGCAAGTTGTCCTCGTCTCACACGTCGAGGAAAGTTGTCCCAACGATGAGATCTGGGACAACTTGCCCCATCCTCATTTTTTCCCCATCCAAATCATAAAGCATACATCAGGATTTTTGTCAAAAATTCGATAGGATGGCTGGTTCAAAAAATACAGCAATTTTAAGCTTGAAAATGACACATACCTACTCCGATACTTAAAAAATTAATTTCTCATCATTGCTTAACGATATCGAAAAACGGACAACGGAACATTATTCTGCGTGCTTTTATCTTTCTAAATCTTGATGCATACATCAGAATTTTTGTCAAAAATCGATGCATCTCGAATTTGCCCGATCAAATACTCGTTCGAAAGAATAAACTCTCCTCTTTACGAATATGCAAGTCGCGTTTCGATAGGATGGCTGGTTCGAAAGATACAGCAGTTTGAAGCTCGAAAAAGACCCATACTTCGACACTTAAAAGATTAATTTCTCATCATTGCTTAACGATATCGAAAAACGGACAACGGAACATTATTCTGCATGCTTTTATCTTTAAAATGAGCTATTAAACATTGAAATCGGCGGTGGTGACCATTTTGGCAAAAATCATGATGCATAGGTCAGGATTTTTGTCAAAAATCGAAGCATCTCGGATTTGCCCGATCAAATACTCATTCGAAAGGGGAAAGTCTCTTCTTTACGAATATGCAAGTCGCGGTTCGATAGGATGGCTGGTTAAAAAGTTACAGCAACTTTTTTCTTGAAAACGACCCACACTCCGACACTTAAAAAATTTATTTTTCAACACTCCGCAACGATATCGAAAAACGGGCAACGGGACAGTATTCTGCAGGCTTTCTTCTTTAAAATGGGCCATTAAACATTGAAATCGGCGGTGGTGACCATTTTGGCAAAAATCATGCATACATCAGGTCACACGAAGTGGTAACGATGATTGGTCAAATGCAGCTTGACGAGATGTTATTTTCAACGATAAAAAATATTGTCCGAAAAAATCATTTATATCGTGGCATATTTTAATGTAGATACGCTGACCTTCAATATTTTCTATATTAAATAGCAAAAATATATGAATGATTTATAATCGAGTCATATATTTATCCACATGAATTATCGAGGATCAAGCAGGGATTGTTTCATAGATTTGTTACGAGAATCGAACGCGACTCGTTCTCCTTCTATACCTTTCAAAGTGAAAATAATTAATTGGATTTTATAGAGTAGCACGCGAGTGCGATCAAAGGGCCAATCAACGGCAAGGTGGCACTGGAAAAGAAAGAGACTTGCTTTCGGTTTGCGAGCGACGTACGCGTTAATCGTGTTCGTTAAAGTAACAACGCAACGAGTCGGCTCCTACTCGATAGTACTTTTTGTCTCTTTCTCTCTCTTTCTCTTATCGTGATCAAGAAAGAGATAGCAAAGAAAACGAAGAAAAGAAAGGACTATTGAACGGCGTTGCTTCGCGACAAATTGCTTTATGGCATCGGTCGTCGTCGGCGGCGGCGAGTAGCGTGTCGTAAATTTCCATGTCGTAAAGTCGCGTTATTTAGGGCTCCAATTAATTTCATCCGGTAAAACGAGTCCCATTGAGTTTTCTAAAAACCATGGCCCGAGGTGCTTTTAGACTTCTATCGAGGAGAGCCTCGAAAGAGTCGTGGTATGCAACTCGTGCATCGAGTTATTGTCATGGATTTCGAGAAAGGGATCATACGATTCGAAGCTTACAAAGTTCTTTCAAAAGCCGAAAGTGAAAGGATATTCATATATTTGTATCTTATCGTAATCTTAACTCTTTTAGTACCGAGGCGAAAAACGGGAGCCTATGCGAAGATAACAGGACGAATTTGACGAATCTACCGGGTGTCCGGTTCCATGTAGTCGAGCGGAGGACTACATGTACACATCAATGACTTGAATCGAAAAGTCTAATAATATTTTCCGAAATTCGTCTCAGTTAAATAGTTATTAACTAACAAAGATCGGCCAATCACGCCGAGCAGCGATATGTAACGTTGTTTATTGTGGATTGGGATGTTCAGTGGGATGATCATTCTGTCTGCTAACAATAATCCTAATCCTTCCAATAGTTAGAATTCATGGTCTTAACACATATATTTTCAAGACAAAGTATTTGCTCCCTATATTTTAAATTAGATATGTTGTTGTAGTAATTTTTGCAAATAGTTATATTTCGAGAATTTCACCGCCCCTAAATAGCGTCTTTAACCGAAACGTTTATTCCCATATAGCTCACCAACTTTAATTACTCATTCACTCTTCATTTTGTTTTTTTCCTTTCGAAGTACCGGCCAGCGAATCCAGGGATGCGTTTATCCGCCAAGAGCGATCGGATTCGTAAGTGGAGTCCCGAAAGTCGGCACTCGAGACAAGACGGTAGAGACAGCTGATATGGTGTAGAGTAGGGGGGATAGGAAGGGCCCAAGAGAACCATACGCCAGGGGTTGTCATTAACTGGGAGCTCTCTCGAGAGATAACCACTACCTGCCACCACGGTGGCTCTCATTTCCCTCTCTCTCTCTCTTTTTCTCTCTTTCTCTTCTTCCTCTTTCCCTCTCTTTCCTTACTCGCGAGACACTCGCTCACGACTGCGCCCTCGACTCGTTACAAAAAGCACGTGAGCTGCTCGCTGCTGGCTATTTATTCCCGAATGGTGCATATCACTTTTCGTAATGAGCATCGCGAAATTAAAAGTATACCCTCCGGCGCCGAATCCAGCACGCATGCGAGACTGATCTTTACCCCACTCCTCTTTATTTTCAGATAACTCCCCCCCCCCCCCCCCCATTCTATACCAGTGGCATTGACTTACCACCGGCGATGTTCACCCACGCGATCATATGATCGATTCTTTTAACTTTTGCATATTAGAATGAACCGAAGCGAAGTTAGGTTGGTAGGACTGCAAATAGTCACATTCAAGAAGGAAAAATTTCTAATAAAAATGTTTGAAGTTTCATTGATTAGAAATTAATCCAGTCGGTAAAACAGGTTCTACTTCGTACGATAGTTAATAGACATTGATAGAATCGTATGATTATCGGTAATTATATAGCAATTTGCCACGTTCTTATTACGTTCGAGTAATAAGGATTTAAGATATTTGAAAAAAGAGGAAAATGTAATATTTATCTAGGTTCATGAATGAGCGATAAACAAATTACTATTTGCTTACTCTTATCAGTGGTCCAATAAAAAGTGAACTTTCTAACTCCCGTCTGCCTCAGCTTCATTCCATGGCATAAAAATTTAGCCTCTTCGCTCTTACTCGGTACCGTCCAACAAAATGAAAAGTTAATAAAAACACGCGTTCCGGAGCAAAAGTCCATCTAGCGAGGCTAATTTTAAAAGTTTGACAGCGGTGGGATTCGAACCCACGCCCTTTCGGACTGGTGCCTAAAACCAGCGCCTTAGACCGCTCGGCCACGCTGCCTCGATTACGCAGCGATTAGAACTTCTAATAGAGTCACCGATAGAGACGTTTAGATATTTTCGACCGATAAATTAACGATTTTAACATCGTCCTCGGTACTTTATCGCGGTAACCGAATACATTACAAAGTTATAACGATTCGACGTACCGGGGTCAAAGTTCATTGTTCAGTCTCTCGTACGGACAGCCATACTTCTTTTCTTCGAGCAACGAACGTGTTTGTTTGACGGTCTACTCCTCCTCCTTTTTTTTTTTTATTATTTGACAGGACTGAATGCTTGCACGGAGGTAAAGATGGTGGCGAAGAGGAAATTAAATTTCGTGGTTAATTGAGTTTGAACACGCGAGATCTCTTGAGTCGCGTCCTTCCGGGGTTAATACGATCTTTCGAACGTTTATCGAGTCGATTCTTACATCTTCCTTCATTCAAAACATTTTCCTAACCTGTTCGTTTCGAAATGCTCGATCGATCTCGCTAAAAACTTCTTACACGCGGGACAGCGAATCGATATAGGTGTAATACGCACTGTGGTATGCCAGCTCAGTTTAATTTGCATAATTAATCAATGATGTAACGCACACGTACGTACGCAGGTATATGTATCGAACGATTGGAATTAAACCGGATCATAGGCTTTATACCACGGAGTCCGGCCTAACCGGACATTTAATTAAAGACCGAAGGGAATTATCGAGAGACTTATTGAAACATGCACGCGCGCGCGAGTGCTTAGAGAATTCGATATCGTATAATTAAGTAAAAAATTGAATAATATCGTAATACATCGTAGAAACTCTTTTATTATTGACAGAACTCGCCAATTTTTTTTCTATTTCTAATCGATCGATCAAATTTTCTTGTCTCGCAATGGAATTTTAAATAATGTTTCAGTCTGTTTTTCACCAACGTACCAACGTTTATGTAACTTTTGATTAGCTGAAACGTATGATTGACCAGCAGAATGGTACTTTTTGTACGAATAGCTCTAAAATTAAATAACTTTTGAAACGTAATTGGACGTAAGTCAGAAGATCAATTGTTTTATTATCAAATAAAAACTTATTCCACTATTTATCTACTAACCTTTGACATTCATAAAACATATAACAAACGTTTCCATAGCGAATTAGTCATTTTATCGATCAATAATTTATATTGCTTATTAGATTCACAGGCATACAATATACTTGCCCTTTTAAAACATTATTAAAGCCAATCGAATGGTTATATTCTGCAAGTCAAATTTTAATGTTAAAATAATTATATCGACGATAGAAAGATATCAAACTGTTCAAAAATTTCTTTATCTATACGATCTGTCCTGGTTGTCAAATAATTAATTTACCAATCTTATAGTTAAACGTCATTCCTTATTCACCGATCGCGAAGAGTTCGTTGCACTCGTAAAATCCTGCACAGTGGTAATTCGTTCTTCAACTATAGAAGGCGAGATTACCATTCCTAATGTAACACCACCACGGAAGAGGATAACAGCACGGGCGATGAGCCAATGGAAGGAAGACGGGAGGCAATTCACACGTGCTTGTTACCGGACTATCCTCGTTAAACGTATTAGTTTATGAAGTCGTTCGCGAAAGAGAAAAGCCTTCTCTTATCCGATCTCGAATCTCGACTCATTGAAATAAGGCAGGTTAACGTTTCCTTTTCCTCATTTTATTTCTATTAATAATTTATCGTATTTTTCCATTTCTTTCTCGTTCTGTCCGCTAATCCTGTTAACGACGATGTTAAACATCCGCTTTATTAATAGCAACGGGAGGAGTTTTATCGTTACGCTCGCAACTCGTAAATAATTTACTTTCTCTCTCCTTTTCTATCTTCCGTCGTTTACCCTCTCTCGCGTAATCCCTTCTTAACAACGTAATTTCATAATCCAACCATTCAACGATCCACCTTCTTCTCTTTGTAAGATCATTTATCAAGTAAATCAAACACGCCGGTTTGTCGTAAGTTCTTCGTGACTGGCGTCGATTATTTATACTTACGTGGTTCTCTTGGATGGTATAACGCAGCCTCCATGGAATTTTGAAGGATATAAATCTTCGGTTGGCGCTCTTTAAACGCTAGTCACGATCGACTCGATCGAAGAATATCTCTGTATTGCCTTCTTATCTTTTAAATGTGGTCGCTCCTTCTTGCGGGAGTCTCCGTCGTCCGTTTTTTTTCGCGTTAACTTCGCACGTAACAGGAGCGAGATCTCTCTCGGGGATTTCTCGAACGCGACTTGAGACACAATCGAAAGATAGATAGATAGATAGATCGATGGATGGATGGATGAAGAAAGAAAAAAGGATCGTAATACGATTAAGGACTAAAGGACGCGAACGGATGAGTTTCATCGACTCGGCTCTCATCCGTGAAACGCACGGGACGTCTTCATCAAGGAGCCAGCCAATCGGTAGGCGCGTTCGAGGTGAAAAAAGTGGCCGACTCGTTTAGGTGGAGACAGGAAGAGAGATCGATGTTATGGTCCGTACGTAGAAAGAGTAGAAAGGGTAAAGCCTGTTGCGAGAGGGGAAGGACGTTAAAAGGACGAAGAGTAAGGAAAAAGTATCTTACGATGAAAGGGAGTGGGACAGAAGAGAAGAAGAAGGTAACTAAGAAGAGAGGACGTGGCTGGAAAGCACTTAATGGCACCTGTATAAAGTCACGAGAGCCGTCCCTCTTTGCCACAGCAGGGGAACAATTACCAGGACAAAACGTGCCCGACCTCAAAGTGGAAATCGAAGTCTCGAAGAAGTGCCGCGGCTCGAGTCCTTCGAGGCCCGGCACGTCGTAGAAATTCTAACGAGGGGAACAGCCAGTCCAGTTTTCTCGAACACTTTTCTACGCACCCCCTTCTTTCCTTCTTAGTTCGGACAGGAGACGTAACGGCATCGGAGACGTGCAATTATTTTCTCGACGCTTCTCGCGGTAATCGAGAATTGGGTATCCTTATGTCGTGGCTGATCGTGCGAGTATTTTTTCACTTAAAGTTCGATGATCACACGCGAGATCTTTTCCGAAGCAAGTAGAGCAACGGTCGTATTATGTAATAGAACAAATTCTTCCATATCTTTATTGAGAAATAATTGTAAACGATATTAAATAGACTTTGTTCTTCGTGGAATTTTCTTCCTACCGCTACGTCTCTTACCTAGCTGCGACCTCTAGTGAACCGCTTCCCTTCGCTGATAGCCGTAATTAGCCGATTTTTGTTAGTTAATAACTCGTTAACTAGGCCGAATTTGTGTGAACAATTTTCAATATTTCTGCTCAGATTCGTCTACTCTATCTACAGTTTCCCGGTGGGTAACTTGGAATGGGACACCCTGTATAACAGTTTGAAACAGTTATTTTCGGAACCGTTTCAACCCTTGTCTACAATTTTCAGAGAATAAATTCGACAGGCTTAATTTTGGCTTAAACTATTTTTAAGCATCGTATGTATTTTGGTGATTAACGATTCGATCCGATACGTATATAATAAAAAACGTCTAGTTCGATATAGATAGACGGAGAACAAAGGCGTAGAGATTCTTTCGAAGTGGCAGATAGGTGACTCGTCAGAATTTCTGATCAACGAAGCGATCCACGAAACGTTCTTGTCGCGTCAATGGAAGTCCAGGGAATCCTCGAGCCATCCACGATCCCTTAACGGCGACCTATAAGGGATCGGCTACGTTGCGATGAGCGTTTACTCGATTCCGCGAACTTTGCCATGTTTAGATCGAACACCTGTGCGGACTTTTATGGACGACTCTCTTCCGTCGAAAGAGAGAGCATGGTCGCCACTGGCAAGAAGAAGAAATCGTTCCGCGAGTGTCGCCGGCAATCGTGCATTAAGTGGTCCCCCTCTTCGAACCGACTCCGCGTCTAATCGGTCGCGCCGTTCGAACATAGTCGTAGCCACTGGATCCTTCAAACGATTCACGTTAATAAAATCCAAATGTATAGGTGTAATGCATGGTCTAAATTCTACATCTCTTTGTGAAAGTAGACAGAAATATTTCGAAAATATACGAGCCGCTGAGTTAACAAATCGATCGATTTCATAGAAAATAGAAATAAAAAATTCATTTTCCATCGAGGTATAATAATTTCCATTTCTGGGAATAAATTCTTATGTTTTTTTTTCTTTCTAACTAGACATGATAAATATTAATAAGTCATTAAGGTATCATTGATATTTATAATTGACATACTACGAAAAAAAAAATTGTTCCCCATTCTGTAAAGTTCCTGCGATTATTAAAAAAATTTATTTCAAATACCAAAAGTTAAGCATTCATGAAGTTCTTTGGTAATATAATTTAAGAAGGTGCTAAATGTTTGACCTGTAAACGGTTTATATATGAATTTATTCAATGAGTTTCTACACGTTCCGGTAATTATCAAGAAAAAAGTACTTTGTACTCCATTCATTTAAATGACAAAAATATAAAAACCTATGAATTAGAACACTTTCTAATTACAGACGAATATACAAACGATATCTACATCTTATAAAGTACTAACATTTCACATGTATAATTTCTAAATATTAAGTATAAATACATTCTAAATCTTATTTTAAAATCAGTAATAAAAAAATCTGCTAAACGAGAAAATGTTTACCAGGTACAAACGAACGCGTTCATTACCATTCGCAAGTACTTATCGAACAGCTTAATAACTTATTATTAGCAAAACTTGTTAATTAAACGTTCGACGTAATTGCACGCCTGTCTTGTTTACCAGCGAAACGAGCTCGAGATCCGAAAGGTTTAGTACGAAAAAAAGGGAAAATCAGTGGACTTTGTTTAACGAAGAGAATTCAGGGCCTTTTCGCATAATCGCTTACGTCGATGTCGGCTTCGAGTATCTCGAAGCGCGGAGTGCTCCGTCAATTTCGAAGAACGACGCGTTTCAGAAGCGCGACCGGTTTTACTCTCCCTCTCTTTCCTTTCTTTCTCTGGCTATCCGCGTGTTGCCATCTCTCTTTCTCACGAAGATGCATCCTATCCCTTCTCCCTGTTCGTGGCTCGTGTCTCTCGCTGGTACTTCGACGAGTCGGCTCAGAATTCGCTAATTACCCTTGTGACTCGGCAATTAACGGCGCGAGTCGGTCCCGCGAGTCAGCCAGCTAACCGACCAAGCCAGTCAGCCTTCCGGGAACGCGATTGGCCAAAGCGAAGAAACACGGGATAGCAATCCGTCGAGAAGACGCATTCTCCTGTCTAATCCATTTAACATAAAACCAAACTCCTTGGTCCCCATATCTTCTACTATGTCTCTTTCCCTCTCTCTCACTTCTTCTTTGCCTCTTTTTCTTCATCCGCTTCATCCTACTCTCCCCGTCCTTTTCTTCTGCGATGGAATTCGCTCGCGACGAGTCAATTCTCTGTAAGCAACGTTCTTGGACCAGGATGGACGGCCAGGTTCTGGATGGATCGCCCGATGGGTGGCCCGCAAATTCTACGGCCGATCTTGAAACGAAAGAACGAATCCAAGAGAGAGAGACTCTCTCTCTCTCTTTGTCCCTCTTCTTTCAGAGAAAACGACTCGTTGTTGGTCCACCGTGAGAGACGGCAGTTCGCGATTAGATATTTCTTTTTTCGATGATGATGCGCAAGAATGGATCCTTCGAGTGGTAGCTAGTAACGTTCCGTGCTCGCAAGAAAAATGTGGTTTTGTTAATTGAGACGAAAGAGTGGGTCGATTGGATATCGATTGGGTACTTCTGGCTTTAGTTTGTAAAAAGAGTAAATGTAAGAGATACCTACATTGTTTGAAACTAATGTCAAAAATTACGACATTTGTTAAATTTGAAAATTGAAGTATAGGTTAATTATTCTATTTCTTGCCGTAGTAATTGTACGACGTTATCTTCTCTATTTTCTTCGTGCATTTACTACTTAAGAGAAATCGGCTATCTAGCGATGACGCGCCAATTTTGTTACATTTGTAACTACATACCTCGCAAAAAATGGACTCTCGTTAGAACACATGGTAGAAAACTACGATTGCTAATGACTCCCCTACTAACATTTGTTTTGACTTTTAATCTATAATACATGTACATATATACTTATATGCTCGCGCACACAGGCCTTGTGTCAATCGCTGATAACCTACAAAATTGTTGTGTATTTGATTACCGTAAGGTACGATACGTTAACGAGCAACTAATTTTCATGAAATTACTTCATTAACATCCCGTCCTTCGTGAATGTCCATTATGACTCACAACTCTATGTCTCTTTGCTTTTTTTCATCGGACTTGTCCATTACAGGTAGGGGTCAATTAACGAAGCTTACGAGGATGCGATAGCTAATGGTTCGCGTTCGAGAGTTTACAAGTATATCGAGTCTGCTTAGAAACGCAGACGATTTTATCGACTCGGTAAATTAGTTATGGGATTGTCTTGATTTTTTTCACTCTACTACTCATTGCTCTCACTGCATTGATTAGTAAAATGTTTAAAATATTATATCAATAATTTGTATAAAAATTTTCAAAAATAATAAATCGATATGTAGTAAATAAGGAATCAAGAATCTTGCAAGAATCAAGAAAATACATTGATTGTCGAGATCGAGACATACAATGTAGGTACCTATTACTAGTATTATCCTAACAGCTTGTAACTACATCCTTTTTTTTCAATTTCTAATACTAGTTTCATTGTATTCCAAATTAAATCATGGAGCAAGAGGTTAAGTCAATACAACACAAATATGTCCGATTCTTGTCTTCTCTTGAATCCATCACCATAGTAAATGAGAAGATAAAGAGAGAAGTGTTTAGGGGAGAATATAGTACGTCGTTGAAAATGATGTCAAAAATAATTACATTGTATAACATCGTTGCCCTTGAAATTTTTGTATAATTTCCTCGTACGAATGGGGTTGGTCTAGATATAATTTTTAGTCACCACCTTCTCACGTCAGAAACGCGTTATCTTTCGCGCGTACGATTTCAAGATGTCATAATTACAGAGCACCCGGCACTGGTGTATCGATATATAAAATCTTTCGTCGACAGCACGCGCGTACCCTCGGCGAGTACGAACGAGTTTCTTTGAGATAAGATCTAAAGGACACTCGATTCTAATTCGAGGTGTCGAGCGAAGGGTCTACCGTTTGTATTTTCGTGTTCGGTAAGATGTTTCTTCTTGTCTCTCTCTCTTTTTAGCCTGCAAAGATGGTGTCACCACAAGTTGGTCTTTGAACGTACCGCTGTTGACCAATGAGAACCCCCGCCTCTTTCTTCGATTAAAAGGAAGAAGCGTCTTCTCGGAAGGACGCGTAACGCGTTGATACGAAAATTCGGCGAAAGACGATGCTTGGAATGTCGAGACGACATTTTTCTTTCTTTCATCCTCTTTTTCGATAGTCCCTTGACTTTATTTCAATTATTTATTTAATATCAAAATAAGAGTATACCTATCGATTTGTATAAAAAATAGTAAAAGTTAGAAGTTATCGATTTCCGCGTTATCCCTGATCAAGGGAAGAAGAAGTGGCTACCTCTCGATCACAGAAGGCAATAATTTGGCTTAATTGGATCTGGCAGGAGCCGACACGAGCTGCATCGGAGGCACGACGGTGGCGGTCGGTTCGAAAAAAGGCGCCATTCGTCGAAGAAGGATCGAAAAGACGAGCACGCACCCGACCACTCACACTCGTTTGGCTTTACGTGGGTATCATCGGCCTAGAGTGGTCCAGCACGGACTCGGATTAATCGAGGACAAGGCAAGCACATTACCGCGCTCCTCAGATAGCCAAACCGAAACCACCGTGAAACTCCGAGAAGAGAACCGAGTTCCTCGGACCGGTAAAGGTGCCTTCAGACTGTCGAGGAACTTTAATCATTCTGGGATAAAACGAGACGAGACATCTTTCTATTGTTTTTTGCTCACATTATCATCGTGATTTTGGAACAAAGAAGAAGCGTATAAAAATAATAACGATATTGCAATTTATTAACAATATGATCTTATTTAAAAAAAAACAATATCTGTATTAAATATTTATGGTAAAAATTCTAATCGATAAGACGAATTTATTGAATATAATATTTTTTAGTTATCATGACATTTCGTTGATGCTACAATTAATGTTTCGTTTGAAAGCACCTTCATCCTTTCGTGTATTAGCACGCATTTACGCGTGTCTCCTTCGTACGAGAGAAAAGACAGAGAGAAAGAATAAATTGGTGGTACCATCACCGAATCTGTGACGGGTTAATCCTCCCAGGTTCCAGGAAGCGGGAGAAAGAAGTTGCCCGCGGGAGTGGATGAAAGAAAAGAGGACTCCGAATGGAGAAGAGTACTGAAAGGAGAAGTGGAATTGGAGAGTACTCCTGGGAATCCTCGATATTCAGGAGTTTTAATCTTTTTTTGATCTTATATAAAGTAAAAGACACAACGATCGGACCTCTAAGCAGAATCTGTGGTTTGAAAGTTCGTAGAAAAAGAAATAGTCCGTGTTTAAGCTTGAATAGATGAATAAAATGTGACACTTGTGATACTTCAAAATTTGTAATACCATGCCTGGTTTAATTTTTATCCAAAACAAAAAAATTGAATTTTATATAAAATCATAGCCCAACTACTTCGAAACACCTATATTTAACTATTGGGTTGGCAAGAAAGTAATTTTGGTTTTGTACCGTGGAATAAAACTCCATTTGTTTTTATAAATTATATAAAAATATAAATTTCAAAATAAAAAAAAAAAATCCACATCGACAGAAGTCCTTCAAAACAAAAATAACGTAATCTATTTGTGAAAACCGAAATTACTTTCTTGCCAACCCAATGGTCTGAAATAAAAAAGAAAAGTATCGTCAAGTTAGAAAATAAAAAATGTACAAGCATAATAATAAAAGGAAATGAGAATTCGTTGCGAAAGGATCTTGCCAGGTGAAGAGTCATCGTTGAGAGGACCATGTGCAGCTAGTAGACGTGCTAGCCGGTGTAAAGAAAGAAGGTGGCACGATGATCCCCGAAGACAAAGGATATCCTGCGTGCTGCACTTAACAACAACGACGACGACCAAGACGACTCACAGCTAGTCTGACTAATTATTCCCGCTTGTAGAGTGCGGGAGCCTTACGCAGCACGTGGGGTCACGGAGGATGTCGCCTCGATGCGCTCGGCAGCTTTTTGAAACGCGATTAAAGAGCACGTGGTGGTGGGGGACCTGACGAACGGCCCATGTCGACGGTAAACGACGACGTCGACGAGAAACGACGATGACGACGGCGATGATCGTTATCGAGTCTCGCACTCCGCTTACTTTTATCCTTCTTCCGGCTTCGTTTTTTTTTCTCTCTCTCACCCCTTTCATTCTTTTTTTTTCGTTGACTTTGTCCAACACTTACAACGATGCGGGCTCACCTGAATTCCGTTTAAACGTTCGTCGCGAGGTAAACGCGTGTATACATGAAATTAAACGGGCACGATGGCTCGTACGATCGATACTTAACGAGCTTCTTTCTGGATATGATTTCTTTCAGGTTTCTTTTTCTCTTTTAAGATTGAATAGGATGAGTTTATTGGCTAATTACTGCTACGACACGCATCGATAAGAACGCTATCGGGAAAGCAAATATGTATACATATATATATATTTTAATGGAGTAATGTTAATAAGTGGAGTGATATTAAATTATCGATAAGAATTTCCATAAGGTGATTTAGTTAAATAATTAACCGCTTTCGAATGAATGCTTTGTATGATATAACCCAGATAACGCTCACGGCAATTCATGTTATCCATATTTAATCTCGAGCAAGCAATTTGCTCTACACTTAATTATATTTTAACCTATATTCGGATTGCAAAAACTATCTTGATAATTTACTAATACAATAAGCTAACTAATGGTACAAACAATTTAAGAAAACATTTAGTCAAACTTACTTTATAAACGAAAGAGTTATAGTAACTCGAATTATCAGTGCAGGGAAAAATATAAAGGACTATACAGGTTGTGACACGATACTAGGATTATGTATTGCAATCGTTTAAATCGATCTTTTATTCATTGTCCATGAGTTACTACTATTTCGTCATTTTACCTGTATATTCCATTTTGTTCATCTTTCCCCTACACCTACCGTATCACATAAATAAATAAATCCTTTGATTAAAAAAAGTAGAAAAAAGCCAAAGTGCTCGAAGACGTTCATAGTGATTCTACATCGGTAAGGATAAGATCATAGCGAAAGCACGGCAGTAGCAGAAGGTAAGAAAGGAGGTTGAAAGAATGTCAAGGGTGTCGGGCTCTCGAAAATTGCTCCGCGCCAATGTCTACTCGGGTCGCACTAATGGACTTTAATTGGCGCGAGGCACGTCTTTTACCCCGGTCCCCTTCTGCAATTGCGATTGCACTAGGCGAATGCTCGTGTACCTACATACCTGAACCTACCGTCTAACCGTACGTACGTGTGTGAGTTTATATTTGTGTTTGTGGCACCGATCTACGAAACCGTTCACACGAGCCCCAACACGTTTTCCTCGAGCTCGTGACATCGGCTCAAGATAACTACGGTTACGGAAATTGAATAATAATTGCGAGTCTCGTTTCACTTCGGTCCCACCTACGTAGCCTAGCTACGTTTTTCAACGTAACCTGCGGTTGCGCATCGTCGGAAAGGGAAAAGTCTAATAACCCTGTGCACGCCTGCCTGGAATGCTCTCTCGGCCTATCCGACGATCTCCTTAATTAGAATTCCGTTGGAAAGGCGAAACAATGGGAGACTGGACTGAAAGAAAGAGAAGGGATGAAAGGGAATTTTATCTTCTCGACTTTGGACAGAGTGGATAGTTCGTCGAACGGACATTGAATTTCTTTTTTTCTTTAACGGGGTGATTAAAAAACAAGAATTTTTAAGAAAGAGTGGGTAAATTAGTTGAAAATTGGTATTTAAGGTTGTACCTTCGCAAGATCGTTGAATTAAGAAAAGGTTGAAATTTGACATAGATGTTATTTGATACATTATCCACACATTTTTACAATTTGAATAAGTTAACGCGAAATTTTTACACTCATCCCACTAGTGTCAAAAAAGTTTGAAATTTGTACCGTGGTCTTGCGTTCGTCGTTTGTGTAAATTAAGGAATTTAATAAAAATAGTTATTGCGGCGTTTTGAATTAAAAAATTGATTTTATGGTAAAATATTTGGTTTTGATCTCTTTAATTATTTTTTCCTACCTACTAATCATTAACTACATCACATATATTTATCACAGCCACAGAAAACAAATTCAGCTTTGTAGGATCAAAGATTGAGTTTATACTGGTATTACCAGTATTCGATCGATTTAAATAACTATCACTAATTACTAATCAATGAATTCGAAACAACAATTTTGACGCATTATACCAATCGATATTTCAATAAACCTGTCGAGTATCAAGTTTCTCGAAAAAATTTCTCGCGTTTACCATGAAACCAACGGTCCGAGGGATAAAAAAATTACACAATACCGTTGTAACCTTCCTCGCTTTGCGAGCAAAACCGCAGGTGGCACAATTCGCAGTTAACCCTAGCGAGCAGGTTTAACCAGCTACGTGACCCACGCGCCTGCTCGGGCGCGGTTGGATCGACGCGCGAAGATGGATCGAGCTTCCATCGACGTTAAGAAACAAAAGTAATAAAGAGAATCGTCTTCCCGATAGGTATGATAGGATTTAATAACATCAGGAAAACCGGTAGAAAACACGACGATCGCCAGTGACTTTCTCGATCGAGTTTCTAAAGCGCGACAGCGCGTAACGCGAAGGCGGTTCGCGGCTAGGATGCTATTTGCTCGATTCACGTATTTTCTTGGTAAGTCTCTTATTAAAGTCGCGTGCTTTAATGAGCGATTCTAGAATACAAGAAAAAAAAAATGAGAGGTGGATTGTGCACGTTTCCTTTAATTTCCTGTAGTTTCGTTTTTCTAGAAACGCGTCCTTGTTCTTTTATTACAAATTTTGTATTTCGAAAGAAAAAGAAAATTATATGTAGGCCTGTACCACTTGAAATATTTACTTCGTAGCACAAATTTTTAGAATAATATTTCATACGAAAGTGTATAGTACGAATAATTTTATTTCTTTTGCCAAAGATTAACGAGATAAAAAACAAAAACTAATTTGTTTTTTGTCTCCAAAATAATTTTATCTTGTTAACTTATTATCCATATGAAACTGTTTTTACTATACCCTGGCTCCCTGATGCTATGCAATTTTTTTAGGTAAAGTGATACATCTAATATAATAAAGAATAAGATTTACGCACGTAACACAAGCGATCGCTGAATATTACGCGACGTTTTGTGAAATAATAAAAATATTGCATAGAACTACGTCACGAGTAAGGATGGTGTTGCCAAAGAGAATGAAAAAAATTATAAGGAAAAGCAAAACATTGATTTTGCGTAATAAACTGGATCGAAAGTCTGTCCGTTCGAGTTTAAAGGGTAGGAGAACTCGTTACGAGCTTCGTGCATAATTTATGACGTTGTTAATTAATTGTACACCCGTGTATATGAGCACGACTGTGATCTCTCGTTCTAAGCAATTAAGAGGTCGCGCGTGTGCGCTCGAAGCGATCGAGCGTGATTTACGCGTCACCACGAATATCTCCAGATTTAATTCGCTCGATCGATCGATCCTTTCGATAAGAAAAACTTACGAATGAGATCAGCTCGTGTTACCTTCCTTTCATCTTTCTCTCTCCGTTCGTATATCTTCGTCTTGTATTAGCTATCGATTTCCAGAAGGATGATTCGCGATTAGGCCGTCGATGTTCCAACGTTTACGGGTTGAACGATCGATATATTTATTCGTGAAGTAAAGTTCGAGCATTAGATTATCTTAAATGGTACTCGTAAGTCTTATCGATCAAGCGACTACGTGATTAGCTAGGAGAAATAAAAGTTAGCTAATGTACATACATATACAAGGTGTCCTACGAACTCTGTCCACTTTGAATGTCTGTACACTACTGTCACAACTACTGTAAGTCCGGTTAAATGAAAAAAAAAAGGAAACTTTTCAGGTTTTCAATTCCTTAATTTCCAATTTGTCAATTTTCTCAACTTCTCAATTTCTATCGTTCTTAAAACTCGATCGATATTGAAACAATAGAACTTCGCGTGACCTTAAGTCCATAACATTGAAATAAAATTATCTTGAGATCAGTTTTTTACTTATCACAACATTGACCTCTTAGAATATTTTCCTGAAACATTTTCCTCTACCGTTAAACATAACTAAGATACATATTTCAGGTGAAAAGAGTTACTGGGACACCCTGTATATACCTACCTAGTAGCTACTATACATAGCTGCATAAACCGTCAGCTATTTAATGAATATTTAATTAAAACCGTGAAACCGACGGCGATCGAAGGCAATGGCGGAATCACGCGGAGTAAACGAAACGGGATCACTCTTTCTACCGTTATCCTACAAAGATATCGCTATTAACTCTTAGAAAAAATGAACTATTAGCGAATTAATGGTTAAAGATCGAGCTCCATAGAAAAAAAGGAAAAAAGATGGTGGGGGTGCGGGATATGGCTTCGGATCATCGGCGGCATCGTACAAGGTAAAATTTCAGTGCGGTTGGCCTTCCGAAAAAGCCCGGGCCTCATTTCTTGATTACACCGTCGGTATACTCCTTTCGACAATTATGCAAAGCAGCGATCGCCTTCTTCGCGCCCTTCGACGCGCATCCTGCCAGCCGGGACCTTGTTATTAGTCTCTTTCGCGAACGACGAAAAACGCGAGGGCTTCCTTGCGAGATGCACTTCCGTCCTGTCGACCGCGTCGGAAAGGGAACGCTAATGTCGGCTATAAACCAAATTCATCCGAACCTCTCGAAGGTAATCGATCGCTCCTTAAGAATTATTAGCTTCGAGAGCATTAAGGATACGTATGAAATGATCTCCGTCTTGGGTATGGTCGATTAAGGATATCGAATGCCTTTGGAAAATTCGAAGAAATGTATTTTTATTCAAAATGTTAGTAGATAGTATATGTATACGTGTAGTATAGCTATGTAGATCGTGGGTGTACACGTGTACTCGGCCATACATACACGAGCGTTTAAAACGATATTATTAACTGCTGCTAATAACTATGTGTCATTAGCAATTATCCAGACTCGTTGAATAATTCATTAAATATAAAGTTGCGTTAGTATCGGGCGTGCGCGCGATGAGTCATCGCCGATGATAAGAGCGAACATTACGGAAAAATTTACTCACTTCGCTTCTCGAAACGCTCGCTCGAGCGAATCGAGAACGATGCAACGAACGGAGCTTGCTCGACTATCGTGAAACGATGGTGATGATGAAAGTATTACGTGTGTTTGTTGACGTGCCGAGAAGGTATACCGAGAAGAAGAAGGATAGAAGAAAGAACAATTTTAATTTGCTTGTTCTTACGTAGACGTATGTAACTCTATCATTTATCATTTCCCACGGAGAGAGAGAATGTTCAATAGTGTCGTCGGACGAGTAATGATTTTTCCAATCGTTATTGACATTTTCTTATGCGCGGAAAATCTTATGAATTAAAAATCATCATGTTACAAGGAAACGACAAGGCGCTGGAGAAAAGCGTGTTGCTCTTACGTAAAACGCTAATCGAATCAGGAATTTCTGAACTCGTTACTTTGTACGGTTTATCGCTCATTAATATGCTCATTAATAATATCAGGGAATCTTATAAATTCATATCGTTGCCGTTAAATTAAGCATTAGTCGCGTAACTCGTTATCGCATTTTTATTATTTTACTTGCGTTATTTCCTTTACTTCTGCTTTTCTTATATATTAACACGACCGTGTACGCACTTATGACCATCGTGTGCTCGACCATCGCCGATGATCATCAGTTTTTAACCGACTTTAAATTACTTTCTTTTTTATGTTTATTTAATATATTTTTATTCCAGGTATTTCGATGCATCGAAATATTAAAAAAAGCTATAAACGATCCGAGTATCTACATACATAATCTAATTCCTTCCGAGCGAACATCTATAATTCATGTAGGACACTAAAAAAAGACGAGCGCGCGTGAAAGAAAATGTATGAAAGATAAATGAAGCGAACGCGCGTGCAAAATTATTGCAAAATTTCAACAAATTATTGACGATTTTTCTTCGCTGTCAATTAACTGATAAATTCAATCGGTTTTTTTTTTCAGCGAACAAAAAAGAACGCGGAAACATCGGATAAACATCAATTTGTGCCATTTATAAATCAACGCTTATTAATATTATCTCGACACCGCTTTAACTCTTTTTCTGGTAGAGATAGAATTCTTGCAATCGTGTTTTCGTCACTTTTAAAAATAAAATATTCGATAATGGAACGTTTTTAAGGTTATGCAGCAATAGAAACAAACCAGCAAATACGAAAAAAATATATAAATTTGCAAATATATTTGCCAATATTTTTAGCAAATATATATATAAAAGTGTACAATTAATTAAAATTAAATATCCAGTTATGCAACGTTTTTAATGCTGTGCAGCAATAAAAACAAGTCAGCAAATACGAAAAAAAAATTTTAATTGGCAATATATTGCTAAAACAACCCGACCAGTACGAAAAACAAATATAAATACGTAAGACTAATCTGACATCTGTCAAATATACGTCAATAAATATATCGATTAACATAAGTATCATTTCAACAGTACGGCTAGTTTCCTCTATCAGTTAAAGGGTCGAAAATACATATCGTCTTGTCGCTATCCTCCCTTTCTCCCGAACGTGAAAAAAGCGGATAGCCGTGACGGACTTCCGGCGCGGACAATACAACGTATCTCCATCTTCATTTTTCTTCATTCCTCGTCGAGTGCTCATCGCTGACTCGCCGTCGTCGTCGAGGAGCGAGGACGTTCCGCAATTTTTTCCGTTGCGCAACGCAGCGCCCCAACTAATGCGATTAAAAAGGCATAACGATTACGTTCAATTATTAACAATTACAAGGACGGCAAAAAACGTAATTACCCGCCATTAATCAAGCGGCCGGTGCTCGGTTCCTCTGGCACTATATCCACCATCGCCACTACCATTACCGGAGGATATGTACCACAGTCACTCTCCTGAACGTATCACGCATACTGCATTCGTATGTATGTATACTTATCCTCTCTCTCTTTCTTTCCGCGAATCGCGAAACAAATTTATGATCGTTCTTAAGAAGAAAAAGTATCGTCCGAGTTGCAACAACGGAATCCGTGAAAAAGTCACAACCATCTTGCAACTTTGCCATATAGCAGCATATCTTTTTACGTTTCTTAAGATTAAAAGACGATTAATAAACATATATATATGGGTATGCGTCAGTCTGACATCGATATAAATGATACCTAATTATTTTCTATAATACGGCAACGATTGTTAGCATTCTTGTAAATTGTTTGATCTTAATCGCGATAATCAATCGAGATGACGGTAATGCGTAATTTCGTAATACGTAGAATCTTCGTAAACAACGGCTTGTTATTTAGTACGAAGTAATCTAATGAAATTTTTCCTTGGAAAATATCAAAGTGGAAACGATAAAAGTCGTTGGTAGCAGGTACGAAGCGAGAGATTTATCGCAAAGTTTCACGCCTCGCGCGTAGGCCAACGGAACTCTTTTTTACGAGTTCTTCTTCCTTCGGTGAAGAAGTTATCGAAAGAGAGGCTGCAGATTGTTCTTTTTTTTTTATCGGCTTTCGATCTTTCATTATCAGGACGTAAAAGAGCTTTCGATGCTGCGATACGATGCACGCGATACGTTCCCTATATCTATCTCCCTCTCCGCTCTCTCGCGGTATAGAAAGGCGTGCGCGCGCGAGTACGACGTAATTTCGTAATTAATAGTGACATTACCGGTAATTAACTGCCGTGGGTAATTGCGACTGTACTTAAGGACCCTCACGGCGGTACGATCGAGTGGACGTGGAAAGGAAAAAGCTTAAGTTCATTGCCGTTTCTTACTTACTACCACGAACTCACATTTTTCATCTGTCGTTGATTAATATAATAACGCTCCATGTACGGGCATGTTTCGTATGTAACGGTTTTGCCAAGTAAAATATTAACGCAAGAAACTTTCCTCGTTTTCTTCAAATTCGTTTCTTCACGAAGACGAATCGATCATATATCCGCTTATGTAATGTCGCGTCAAATGGTCGGATGATTTTAATGTTTCTTTTTAAGTACCTACCTACTCTAACCATTTTTTACGAAGAGATAATTTAATTTAATAAATTAAGAAAAGCTATTCGGTTGAAAAAAAAAAAAACATATGTTTCTTTTTAAGTACCTACCTACTTTAACCATTTCTTACGAGGAGATATTTTTTTTTTCAACCAAATAGCTTTTCTTAATTTAATAAATTACAAGATAACGAAAAAAAGGATTTACTTGCTGGAAATTATAATAAGAATTATCTCGGGAGTTTGATATTGCCGGCTCATGACGGAAGAGAAAAAAAAAAAAAGGTCTAACGTAAGCGTGCATTTAGATGTAGATTAGGAGGCACGCAATTACGAAGTTCGAAGGAGCGCTAAAACCGCAGAGTCGCCGCGCCGCCACCGCGGGAAGGGAGAGAACGTGATTTATCGTGGGCACCACGCGCCTTTCAGGATCTGCTTAATGATCGTTTGCAGATCGCTATCGAGCATCGACAGCGTACGGCATCTGCCAGCTTGCTCTACGAACGGCTACGAGACTACCGATTATTATCCGAGTATAATGCGCGATAATGCACGGTTATCGATTTTGAACGGGGAGATCGGCTAATACGCTTTAACGTACGGGATTTGTTGCTTCGTTCCTTTCAGCTCCTTCGAGCACCGTTTACAGAAATTTTATATATAGAATAAGTGCTGCAAACACGGTTCAGAGTCAAATTGATAGGATAAGATCATTAAGAATAATACAACTTTTACTTTTATTATTATTACTTCGAAACATAAAAGAAAGAAAATTCTTTTATAATTGATGACAGATGTAACATACTTAAGGAGTGCGTAAGAATGCGAAAGTTGTGGGTAATGTTGACTTATGGCGTGTCGACTAAGGACCCAAGTCATTTATTTTAAGTACATTAAATGTCCATAGGTGCTATTTATTTATTTTGAGAACAATGAGCACGTAGTGTATGGTATTCACGTTCGTCGGTACACGTGTCACATGTGTCTATAATAAATTCGAAGATTATAAACATGTTTATATGAAAATATTGAATTATATGAACTGCATATCTACTTGATGAGGAAAAGGGTGGGAATTGAGGAAAAAATGTTGCTTTATTAATTCTTCAGTTTTTACTAAATAGACTTAATATCTACATAACTCGTATAACTCAATGTCCAGTGTAGCTCAACAACATCAGTTTTTATGGCAACGCGACATTGAGTGATACTGGACACTCAGTTATTTCTTAACAACTGACAGCAACTCAAACATATTTTATCGCAAAGTAGCGAATAATTTATAATTTGAAATAAAATAGTATAACATTGGAAATATGTCTCGGTGGAATGGCTAGTCGAGTGCAAAGGGACCTTAGGGGATCTCTAGAATAGATTATACATTCTAACCAAAGATAAAAAACTTTATTTTCATTTCAATAATCAATTTACAAGGTGAAATGAAAATCGATCGTTAACGATCTGGAAGCGGAAGCGTGTCACCTTCTTACGATACTTTTCCCACCCTGGAAACGTTTCTCGTTAATGCAAGACATTAACATAGTTGCAAGATCTAATAACAAAATGAGTCGAGGTTCAATCAATATCTCGAAACTGGTCATTATCGAAGATCGATGATGCCAGCGTAAGGAGGTCTCTAGATCTTCGATAATTCCAAGCAGTACCGTCGAACGAATAATATCTACGTACGTCAGAGTAGCCAGCGAGCAAGAAGCTCACGGGCATGTGATCGAAGGCAAATTAACATTACGCGTGATAGTCCATGGGAGTCATTAACGATTTCTCTGTCGTGGTTCGCTCGGGCAACGCAACGACGACGTATGCCCGTTTACGCGAGATGACTGAGATTGAACGAATGGCTGCGGGGAAATTACGGAATCGACTTTCCTGTTATTTATTTATTTATTTTTTATTCTTTATTAATACTACGTAGGTTGAAAAAGGGACTCCCATGAGTACATAAAATAAAGTTTTATATTTACATTTTATTCCATTACACTCGGGATACATATAATTTACAAGGTACAGGTTAAATAAGTTTCGCTAATCGTTGACCGTTCCTTTCATCTTTCCCGTTCCTACACATGTTCATGAGATATACCTCCAATTTTCTTTTCTTATTATTTCAACGAGCTCGTAAGACAACTTCGCGACCAGGATAAAAATGTTCTCTACCATTCCTGTATTATCAGTCACTCGAGGTAGAAAAGATTGACAAGGACAAGACTAACGAGATAAGAATTTTCACCGAACACTCGCTTTCAATTAAGCAGGCTCGATCCTTGGTAAAAGAAAAGTCATTTTCCTCTCTCTCTCTCGCTTTCTTGGTTACTAATGTTCTTCATTGGACAACGACGACGATCGAGAGAGCCCGCCTCCGACGTAACGCGTAATATCCACATATGCGCGTGTCTCTTTGCAAATGATCGATGATGAGGCAAAAGTCTTGACACCGTACAAATTACGCCGGCACTTATCTCCGGATCGTTAATTAGTTTCGCGTAAGTACGTACAGTATATACGTTCGGCTACGTTTGTACGTTAGCGACGCGACTCTCCGCCACTTTCTCCCGTCCATAATGGACCAATTAGCAGGTCGTAAAACGCGTATCGAGACACTGTTTAATAAAAGAACTCCTGTTCTCGTTAAAGACCGTCAATGAAAGAGGAAAGAAAAATGATGTATGAAGGAATGAGTACGAAGAGTAGCCCGATCTTGGAGGGGGTAACTGCTCAGAGAAAATTTTAAACGATAAAAACGTAAAACTTTTAAAAAAAGAAGTAAAAACATAAGTGATACGTGTTTAAATTTTAGTATTAGACTTATAAATTGTTTTGTTTCTATAGTACTTCTTTTATTATTAACTTCATACTGGGGAGCTATATCTGGTGCCGACTGTTACTGTTCAAAAAATGACTAGACTAATTTTACACTCACTGTCAAAGCTTACACTGTAAAACAGTTATTTATAATCGAATATAAAAGGTGGTAAAAATCACTTTTGTCTAGACCAGTCGTTGGTAAACCGCTACTCGATTGGGGCTCTGCAATAAATAAAAGTATTATAAAGTATGATATTTAGTTTTATTCAGTGTATATAATTTTAACCGCCTTTCACAAATAGGGTTCTTATTAAAAAATATTTATAGCTCTCAAAAGAAATCTAAATCTTTGTACTGCTGATATTTGGTTCTTTGACCAATAAGTTTAATCATTTTGACCAAGTTAAGCCAATTTTTCTCAGTGTACGAAAATCTGCTGGTCGTAAGTCACGGCGAAACTAACGAAATTACTCGCCGTTGCTGCTATTTGTCCCGTATGTGTTTGTAAACGGTAGGTAGAGCGTGTAAGCGGCCTTTCACCGATCGCACTTTCAGTTCCGCGCGTTTCGTTAATGAGAACGCGTCCTCGTTCGCGCTACGACAGTTACCATGGCGATCATTAATTTAACATTTTCTAGACTCCGTCTTCGAGGATCTTTTCTCAACGAGACTACGAATTATTATCAAACCCGTGTCTACCTAAGATAGTAATCATTCTATCTCTCGAATATCATAGATTCTCCCTAACGATACCCACCGCAAGGAAAATCATTTTCAGATACGATAGATTAAAATCTCGCGACTAGAAAATGCTGCAAGGTGATTCCCCCACCCTCTTCGAGCAAGTGGACGCATATGGGAAGACTATACTTTATCGGCTAGATCGCGAGCCGTTCGCGTCGTACGCCCGTAGGTAGATCGTGTCTCCTTATGAATCCCTTTATCGATGATCGTAAAGTAGATTCCAATCAGGCTAGCGAACCTACTTTGTTTATAGGATGGATCGTTACGATTTTTCAGCGATGATCGAGCGAACAAGTTCATCGATTCGCTGTCTTTGCTTCTTCTTCGAAGAGAAACACGAAATTTAAATTGTAGGGTAAGTTCCCCTAGCGCCGGTCGGCACTTAGCACCGGACAGTAACAATATCTGTGTAAATAAAAAGGCCACCGAGCTTTTTATTTTAATAAAATAAGTGAGTAAAACAATTGATGAACATGCTGTGACACGGTCCAGTCTTGTACTAATACGTAAACAGAGCAGTCGATTGTTGCGTTTGCGAAAGAGGTATCACGTAATTTTAGACTGTTTGGGTAGGATTTAGGACTGACTTTAATTTCTCTTTTATTTTATAAGAGCTTGAAACAGAAACGTCTTTACGCTAGTACGATCGCTAGGGAAATGAACGTTTAATACCCTAGGAGGTCAACGTTCGATCCAACAGTTAACTTCTAATAAATGCAAAGAAAGCAATATACTCGGTGTTATTTTTTAAATTATTTAAAAAAAATCTTAAGTATCAGGGTCTAGAAGAACTTCCCCTATACAAGCTGATGGGATAACGAACGACAGAAAGAAACGAGTGAGCCACTTCGATCGTTATTAACGTGATTTCCACAACTCGAGTCACGCTACTCAAGAAATCGTTTTACATCGAGTAGACTCGATCGATGCTCTCTTCGTTTACGAATTAATTATACGTCCATTACGTAATTGGATTTATCGTCTCAGAAGCGAGAGCGCTGCTACCTTCCACCATGAGAAATCCGATCCATTAGCGCGCTAATTGAACGTTACCGAGCGTTGACAGTGGGATTGTAATTAAGGAATGCCGATCGAGCTCTCCTTCGAATTCGAAGGCGTCGCGTTACACGAAAAGCGATCGACCGATCGTATTCGGTGAAAGCATTACACTTTGTCGTAACGCCGATCGCTTATCTCGCCCTCGTACCTAGCTAATCAATTTAATTGCAACGGAACGTTACTCCCCATGGAGAAGAAAATTCTTTTATTATTTATAACGAAGAAACTATGAATTCCTTTTATCCATTACGCCATTGGAGACTGAAGTTAAAGTTTCGAAATGTCATGGTGGATGAAAAAATAATAAACGATTGCGAGAGTATTAATGAAGGTGCTAATAATAATACCTAGTTTCAATTGGACTGTTTTTGTATTATTTTACAAATTTACACTAAACCGAGAATATTTAATATATCAACACGTTGATTGGGACTCGATCTTTCCAATTAACATTGGAGACGTTTATAATTCAGGAGTCGAAACTTCGGTTTGACCCTCCAGAGTCAACTTTCCTTGGTTCTTTCTATATAATCTACGAGATGCTGTGGTAGGCTTAGTGGATTCAAATCGAAGTTTGACAGGTGATCTAAACTTCGATTTGACCCTACAAGAAGCTGGGTGAGTGCGAATAGGAGCAAAGTCTGATTTAAAAACTTCGATTTGACCCTACAGAAGGCTGGGAGTGAAAAAAGGATTCGTTGTGACACAACTTCACTGTTAATCTTTGAGAGAGCATTGTGGAGGGTCAAATCGTTGTTAAACTGTTGACTCGGGTTATCATTTCTACAAGAATGTAACCATCTGTCATAAGAAGTGTAAGGTTTAATATAAAACATACTTTACATTATAAAAATTTATAAAAAATACTTTACATTACCATAACATTGATGATATCGCATAAGAACGTACACGAAACAGTGGCGAAAATAATGGAAATAAGGGATACCAACCAAGGGCTAAGAAACAATTTCGCGCACGGGTTCTCACGGGTAAATATCGGTACGCGTTATCGGCGTCGCTATCTCAGAAAAGTAATAAAAAGAATTCGTCTTTGCGTATCGAAAGGGAATATCTTGCCGATAATTCGTAATAGCTGGGTATTATCGTGCTCGTGAGATCGAACACGACCGGCCGTCCCCGGTTCTTGTCACAGGATGCATTGATGCGTCTATTAGCGCGAATTTGCAAGTATGATTCGAGGTAAAAACACCTCCCCGCGGCACGTTCATCGCGCGGGGCACGTTCACGGAGTAGAGCGCGCGTGAAACGAGCGATCTTCGTGATGCGCGGTGGAGCGTGCTTCAACGATGATCACGTCGGGAGCATTTTTCATTTTCAGCCAGTATAGTGTCCTTGGTTCGAGAAAAGACAAAAAAAAGCAAGCTTCCCCGAGACATAAAATACATAGACTTGAGATTTTTCTCGTCCTTACATTATCTTCGTTCGACTCGAGTTTATTATAAAGTTTTTCTCATATCCAAGATATACCTAATCGTTTGTACGATCTTATTTTATAAATAACATAATACCATGATTCGAGCTTGGAATAAAAGAAAGAAAAGTCCTCGAGTCACTTATCGAGAAGTCGATTTATCAGTGTCGCTGTCGCGTGCTGTTGCTGCCGTTGCTGCTGTTGTAGCAGAACGTTCGTGAGAAGCGTAAGCGGCCGCAATGAGTCGGCTAATTAGTTTATTACGCCGCGCTGATTTGTACGCTCGTAAATTGCCGTGCTACGTGTATGTGTGTGTTTATATACACACGTACTCGTACAACAAATTTATACAGACTCTTTCTATATGGAGACATAATGGTACTCGAGCACCGCAGAAAATCACGCGTTTTACACGATTCTCTTTCTTTTCATACCAATTCATGGTATACACATATATAAAGTTTCTGAGACGTAATTATCTCACGTTGCAAAGGTCCGATTGTAATGTACCTACCTTTGTAAGAAATATTGACGTTTCAAGGCGCCGTTTTAATCGTCATTTTACACATCAAGGTAATGTAAGATCGAAATCGTTAAAGTGTCGGTACGTATGTATAAGATAATAAAAAGACCGTTCGCGTCTCTTTGATCTGCTTGTGTCTCCGCATCGGATTGAGAACTTTGGCTTGCATCAGCGTATAATGGAACGAAGGTGAAAGTATAAAAGACACGATTTACGGATCCGTTGCTGTTTGCCTTCGGGATCTTATTCTTAAAAAGAACGTGCTTATCGTAGGTATATTCCAAGTTTCTATTACGTTTGTGTAATATGGAATAACTTTTTTATTTTCTCTAACTATTTGTATTAACCATTCCGGGTTCTATGTCGAGTCGGACTCAACAAATTCGTTTTAAGCATACGACAGAAAACAGTCTTGTATCTTTACCAAAATTAATAGGATACACATAGGATAGTTTGATATTCAAAATCTTGTGATAAACATAATAAATTAATGTGTATTACTTGCAATTAAATGTCTAAAGTAATGTGCACCGTAAAAGATTAAGATGCTTATACATACATGTATAGAGTGGGTCAATGATAAGTATTATTTTAAACGAATTATATTGCATTTATGGGAAGTTCGTCGATAGGTAATAAATTATTTTCTATAATAGGACTGCATGATTTCAATAAAAAAAAAATTTACATGAACGAAAAACCATAGGTTCTTCTTTTACAAACCTTGAAACTCATAATATAGCGGTGAATTTTATTTTTTAAAGAATCCGCTAATAGTTATAAGCTCGATATATAGGTGTACGCATAAACGCAACATTGTCCGTCTCAATTGCCAGATTTCCAGTAAACCCAGTGCGTTGAAACGATAGCCAGGGCACTCGGGCGTGCCGGTCCACGCCTGGTCCACTCGCTCCTTTCCGCCGTGAAATTATAGTGTTTACGCGAATTAGATTTCGGTTTCGGTAATTTTCAGTTAATAACGAAACGAACTGGGCAACGAACAAACGCTAAGTGCGGCTACGGGCCCATTAATGCCATTATAATCTAAAGGGCTACCTATACGTTCGACTCTTTCTCTCTTTCATTTCTCTTTTTCTCATTCTTGTTGCAGACGCAGCAAGTGCATCGCTCCTTTACGGCTTATACGCGAATAATAAACGCGATGGGTGTGCGCGAGTCTGCGAGAATGAGAGAGAGAGGAAAAGTGGGGTTTAGATCTCTTATACATTATCGTCCGCATTACGTCGGGGGCTACTACCTGGATTATAAGCTCATTTCCGATAAATCGACTCGATTAAAAACTGCCTCTTAAGAGCGCGTAAACCACTTTGCTTCGACCCTCTTCTCCCACCCGCCCATCCTCCTGAAATCCCCCCGACCCGTCTTCCGTGCCTACATACCTCCTCATATCGCGAGGCAACGTACTCGTTTTTAGAAATTCGTTTCAACGACCGCCATTTTCCTTAAAGACTGGTACCGCTTCGAGCAGCAGCGATATCGAGCGTTAGACGCGAAGGCTCGCAAACTCGCCTCGAGAGACGGCTAGACGATCGCGCCGCCGGGAAGGGATACTTTCAATTAAGATTCCACGTTTTTTTTTACTCTCAACCCGATCATACGCGAGCGTGAGCAGTGTCATAATCGATGAATCGCCGAGGTGGAGCTTGCGTGCGGGCGCCATCATTGTAGATGGCGCCAGTGTAGGTAAACCGAAGGCACCGTTTAAAATATTTCAGATAATATTCGGAGATCCATCGTCGAATCGTTGCAAGCATGCGAGAGAATACCTTGGAAAATCGATGAATACGTTCAAACGTGTTATCTACTATAGTCTTTACGTATTCACCGAACGATTTGCAAGCACGTTGCTCGGCCGTGTTTCAGACAAAAACCATCGAGATTCTCTGTTATCTCTCATGGTGGTTGCGTTCCGTAGGTAGGAGAGAAGCGAACACGAGTCGCGCGCGAAAATGATTCCGATCGTTACGGGAGAATCGAGCCGTGTTAGATACTCGGCAAGGTGTCGAGCTCGTAGAAATCATTACTGCTGCAAGGTCGGTGAAAGGAATGATAACTTTACCCTGGATGCACGTATGTAATGCTTTTAACACGTGTATTTTTGTATGATTAAGCTTGATGTAATTGACGATCATTTTTTTTTTATCATGCAAATTGTCTAGAATTTATCTCTGAGCTGTTTTTTTTTTTCTAATACTTCGAGGATACGTTTTGATTAGCATTAGTGTCTTAATGTCTACTACTAAAAGGAAAATGATTACGTTATAACGAAGGTGGTATTTGTAAGAGGATATTTGAGGCTAGGGAATACCAAGTTCTAAAGAGGAGAATAGCTACGTCCTAAATAGATTCCCTAAGACCGCCGGAAACGAGACCGCAATGATTTTTCCCGGTGGTCCGATCGTGAATGATAAATTTAGTGGTCGTGGTATGGATAATCGACTAGGACGAGAATAATATCTCAATAGTAACAAACAAATTTATGATAAAGCACGTGAATCATGATACGCGTGAGTTCGAAGAAACGAACTCATTTCTCGCAGAGTAAACAAGTTTTCTATAGAAACAGCCGTGTGTCCGGCAGGAATGACGTAAAACCAACGAAATTATTTCCCATTTGCAGATCAGACGAGCGTTCGAGGAGGAGGTGGCGGAGGTGGAGGAGGAGGCGGTGGAGGAGGTGGAGGCAACGAGCAGACCGTCCCTCAGACGAGTCCTGCGAGCAGCACGAGTAGTTCGAGCCAGGTGAATCAAGTGAGCCAGCAGCAGGTGAACCAGCAGCAAACTCACCAACAAGGGACACCGACGTCACCAATACCAGGATCAACGACACCGTCGGTGGTGGCAGCACCGGTTGTACCAGCACGATCATCACCGGCACTGACAACTGGGACGCCTCAATCGACGCAGATGGGCATCTCCACGGAGGAAGTTAGGCCCGAGGAAGAGGGCAGCCACCCAAGGGCAGCTCCCACCAGCCCTGAGAGCGAAGCCGAGGTCGATGACTTCGCACCTAAGAGGAAACAACGACGCTATAGGACAACCTTCACGAGTTTTCAGCTAGAGGAATTGGAAAAGGCATTTTCCAGGACGCATTATCCCGATGTTTTTACCAGGTAAGCTTTATACCACCAGGACGAGCGAACGGTAACAGGGAAATCCTCTCGAATGTTTTTACAACTCGAAAATCGACTCATCCGTCCAAAGGAGACTAAGAGCTTCAACGACGTGTATCTTTGGGTGATAGGGAAAGGTTTTTCCCTTCGGTCAAGTTTTATCGAGTCTCGGCCTCTTCCAGACTTCCTGAGTAACGGGATCGAGATATAGACGAGAAAACTAACCGGCGCGGGATCACCTCTATTAGTCTCGGCTGATCCCAAACGTATCGCAATAGGACTCCCGTGCACTTTCCTCGAATAACTTAGACAAGATATTTCGAAGGTGAACCGTGCTCCCGGTGCCACTTACATTGCATTCCTACGAGGCTTTCGTTCGGGACGTCACGATAGCTGACACGTATGCCAGTAAGAATTCCGGTAATAAAATCGAGCGGTAAAATCAATGTCGTCATCATCGACTTTTGATAGGTTAGGCTCTATTAATTTTCGAGTCATCCTCGTTTTTAGAAAGTGTTGTTTTTTTTTTCGATATTTTATCGAATCCAATAAATGAAAATGTCAAACAAATGCCGAAATATAACACTGGTACTCTATCAAATCCAGGATATCATTGATGGGAGCCATTTTGACGAGAAACGCGTAGTCCTTGGACGTGGTCGTAAAACGGACTTGATTTCTTCATGATTATTCAAGCCGCGTGCCAAGTCGCATCGCAGAAATAGTGATGAGTTAATTGCGTACGTTACCGTAATTGTGGACACACGAATGCCGATCGTTCCAATAGCGTTAATAACTTTATCGCGAAAAGAATATGGCGGGACACCGGTGCGTGTTTCACTAGAATTCTTTTACCGACCTCTTAATCAAATTACATACATTCTAATCTAATTTAATTCGAAAACTAGTCACTGATTTTTATAAAACAGCATGCAAAAACCTGCTGTACCAAAGGGTATATTCGATAACCTTTTTGAATTTTTCTTCACGTATTCGAACATATCGTAGGAAATGCAAATTTTTTTACGACCTATGGTTTTGCATTATTAACTCTCCGAGACGACTGGTTGTTATACGTGTAGAGTAACGCGCCGGGAATGGGGTGTAGCGCAATCTATCTGGATTCTCCTTTCCCTCTCTCTCTCTTCTTCCTTCTCAGCGTCGTTCTTTTTTACACGTGGCTTCTTTCGTGCTATGGAACACCCGGTAGGTAACTAATAGCGGTGTAATCGCTCGTAATAGGTCCGGTCCTGCGGCCACGGTATGGGGTTCTCGTAATTAACGAAGGTGGAAGAGGTAGAGACAGAGTTGGAGTATGCAAGAGAGGTGAAACAGGTAGTGGCTGTGGCGTACGCTCGGATTCACTGGGACATCCTCCTCTTGGACCGAAACGTGTTGACTAGCCCTTAGTCCCGATATGGTTTCGAAAAAATATGCGAAAACTTCGTGACACGCGTGGTAGACCTGTCTCACAATTAGTCGTGCATTTTTTTTGGAAATAACGGCACTGAGATCGTGACCAGATAAAATTCGATAACTTTTTCTAGTAATCAATCGTAAATTTAATTGTTTTATTTATTATCTACACCCCGTCATTATAGTTCATTATTAGAAAGTAGAACGTATAACAGAAAAAGAGAGATTTAGTTTCCCCGCGAACTGAATCAGGACTCGATCAATTACCAGGACCGATAATTAACTCGATAGTATCGGAATTCTTCGCGTAACTTAAAAATAAATCTCGCGATTGCGCGCCTGACGCAAGTCGAGCGAAGGTCGGATTAGCTTCTACGGACAATGTTAGAAATAACATTTTAATTACGTTTACTTTCACGATGATATTAATTTAGGATTATCTGCATCGATTGAAAATGATCATCCTCGATTTTAGATTCAACGTTTTTCGAAAACATCCAAATTTAATATTTCTCCCTCTGTTTCGAATCTTTGAAGAAAGAGAAAGCATGCTAAACGCAATCAACGATGTTCCCAACTTTTCTAAGCTTCTACGAATCTCCCCATTTCTCCGTAATAAATTGATTCACTTTCTTGCTTTCTCGCTGCCATCCAGTGGTATTAATTTCACACTAATTGGATTTTATGGTCGCTTAGGTTTATTGACCAGTCGTGTTCCCTCGAAGTGGGGAGAAGAGGTAACGCGAACGAGGGAAAAAGAAAGAGCGAGAGAGACTCGTCGGAACACATTGCATATTCATTAGAAGCCTTTACCGAAGGGCACGCGCACGATTGGTTCTATCAAAATACATTTAATGGACACACGCACGATATATTATACGAAGAGAGCATCCGCGAATAGTACCGAGGACCCATTTGTTACGGCAAAGAATAAAACACTTTACAATCGTTTCGGTACAAATTACTATGTGTCCGTCCATAAACGTCGCAAGAGGACGATGATTTATCTCGATTTCCTCTCGATCGTGTACTATAATCGCATAACATAAGTATATACAAGTATCTATATATATATTAATACACGAGAGGACTCGTAATATACGTGACGCGAGTCGTGTGCAAGAAATTAATATAAAATCATATAAAACGAAAGGCTAAGAAAGTTTCTCTACAGGAAGTTACTAACGCGCGTACTTAAATCAAATCGTATTACACGGTACATATGAATGTACGTGGAAATAACTTTAGCCATTCCCGTTACAGACGACTTTCGATGATGAGTCGACGTTTGATTTTAGCATACGCTAATATTATCACTTTTACGTATCTCTCTCGAAATCGAAGGAAACTTTAGAAGACGTACCTTTTCCAACGCGTAAAACATTATCGAGTAAGAGAAGGAGAGACTATACGTAAGTCCTCGAACGTAGCCACTTACTTTTACGGCCTCTTAAGATCTAATTTAGATTAGAGTCGTGTGGCTCGAGCTACCGTGCCCCGTTCGATCGGCCGCGTCGACAGAACTCCTCTCAAAACGGTGGATGCGTTCTCCGAGCTCTCTGTGTGTTGGTTTTTCGCCTTTTTTTTTTTTTCTCTTTCTTTTCGCTTGTAAAACCGAGGAACGTCGGCCCCGAACGACTATCTATTATAAACCTTTCGTCCCTTCCTCTGTGTTCTTCGCTTGCCGAGAATCGATGTTTCGACAAATTAAAGATCGATGCTGGGAATGCGGCACGTAATCTCGAACGGATCGATTTACAAAGAAGTCAATGGAAAGTTCTGACCGGGACGATGACTCTCTTAACGATCTACGAACTTTTAATTCCTATTTCTGCTACTGAGGCGTGTAGTAGGTAGATATTTACGTATGCACGAACAATTTCATTTAAAGAAATGAAAAATTATATTTGGCGTTCATTCAGGTCGTTTTAAGTTTATATAAAAAAGTTATTTAAATATTGAACAAATAAAGTAACATACGAAAAGTAAATTGATGGATGTACTTGATTTAAATGCGAATTATTCCAACAGCTGAATGAACGCCAAATATAATTTTTCATTTCATTAAGAATTTCTCGGTCGAGATATTAAACTAAAAAAAAATTTTATTTAAATTATAAAATCTACCTTTTACTTGCTTCGAAAGATCGTTAAAAAATATTAGATCAATATATTAATATTCACCAATTTATTAGGAAGTAGTATGAACTACGAAGAATGGTTAACAATCTCTTTATAGATCGTATAAGAATATCATACCGTAAATTTGTATGTACACTGTACCAATTCGGATCGATACTCGAGAAAATTGATGTCGAAGATTCAAAGAATCGACGGATCACTCCCGAGGCTTTTCTCTCGAGGAGAAAGAGAACGGAGATGATCCACCTGTTCAAAGGGCCGCAACGCGTTTCTCGGTAAATCATTCCAAAGTATAGCTCTATATCCGTGGGGTGGGTCGGTGGCGAGTTTAATAAGGATGATTGTTTCCAGTGATCCGTGGAACGGAACCAGTTCCACGAGACTCCTTCCCCTTCTCTCTCGCTTTCTTTCTTCCTCTCCCTTCTTTTTCTCTCTGTCCACTGTCACGACCCAGCAAACTTCTCCTGTCATTAATCGGCCGACGAGTCATGCTCCCGATTAGAAAACACCGCCGGCACGGCCCCGTTATTCGTTTCTCAACAAATAAGATTAGAGTCCGTTGGGAGGAGAGTTAATCGATTCCTATATATATAGGTATGCGTGTAGGCTATGTTGAAAAACCTCTCAGTTTTTCTTCTCGGTAAAGTCGATAATTTGAAATGACTAAATATTTTATGCATGGATCGATAAAGGTACTAATTTTGTTACGTCCCTGTGACGTATGAAATGTATAAAGAACATATCATCGATTTCACTTTTAGATTTTTTTCTACATTTTAGTCTTGATTGACACTTAACTTTTTATATTTAATCGTACCACGTGTTTTTATAACGAATCATACCACGATGTGACTCTCACTTATGAGAATAAAAGACATGATTAAAATGTTATCGTTTTTGTTTATATTTGTTAATTTAATGTACAAACCCCAAAACACTTGGAAATGCAATATGAAATAATTAAAAAATTTCAAATATGACTCAAAGTCCGATTAGGGTTAACATAATTTTCCTTAAATAATTAGGCTTAACGCTACTAGTTGACCAACATTTGTGTACCAGTTTAATAATAAATATATATAAACTAGCTATCAATTTTCTCTACTTTTTGTTTTACAGAGTTAATCGATTTAGCAAATGAGCGGTTCATATATCGCATAGCTTTCGTAATTGCATTCCGTCAAAACTACAAGTAACATGAAAAAAAGGCATTATTTTTTCGATCACACGATAAATTCTTCCTCGTATCTTCTCTCTCTCTCTCTCTTGTTTGCTCTTTCGCCGTAGCGTTTCTCCCACTGCGAGGACCCGTCGAAGGTTAGCAAAGAGGAGAGCAAAGAGGGAGAGAAGAAAACGGAGAGAATACAGGTGGTACAGGTTTGTCGAGGTCCATCCCTCATCCGATTGGCGGTAGTGTGGCCAATCAGTAATTGGCTCTCCACGGCGTACGCGTATTAAGCGCGCATTACGCACGCATTACGCGCGTTGCTACCAGGCTTCTCTTTCGTTTCGCTCCTCGCGAACGTATCAGGCGCGTTACTTTCGAGCCCTTTGGGTACTCGTGAATTGTAGCATCGGCGAAAACTTGTCTTTCACTTTCCTCGCCTTCTTTTTTTTTTTACATAGGTATTATACTTACTCTTCCTCTTTTATCGGTTGATCTTTGTTGTCGGGATCATCGAGTCGTACACTGACATTAACATCCATATTCGAGGATATCGATAGGAGGCATCGAAGTCTCTCATTGGTAATGTGGAGCATTGAAATCTCTATCTTTGGATATTCGATTGTTATTTCGAGATAATCGAGTATGCAAAGTTGGAAAAAAAATAATAGCATCTAATAGGGTTTTCATTTTTTATTTCTATGTTATTTTTAATATACATGCTTGCATAAATGTTTAAGAATTCGAGTGAATTTTAAGAATACAATTATACTCGACGATAATAAGAAAAATAATAAAAAGAAGAAAGGAAAAAGATGCGAATAAGTTTTTTTTTTTTCCACGCGAATAGAATTTCCGTGAATTAGCTGAAAGCGAGTTTCTTGCCGATTATGACGAGGACGACGACGAGTAGTAAGCGGACGGGCGTTAGACAATAATAATTACGATTGCGCCACGAGGGACAATCACGGTCGCAGTCATCGCCGTAGCTACTCAACAGCAAGACAGCAGCCGCCGGTGACTGGCTAGTCCGACCTCCGAGGTTAATTAGATAATGTAATTGTCCGGTAATTACTCGAATTACCAAGCGCGCCAAGCCTCTCGCTCGCGCCATCCGAGAGTTACTCGTTTCTACCATACGACTCGCAGTCTCTTTTACGTTTTCTTTCGTATTTACATATATCCCTCCTTAAGAGGTTAATTCAAACGTTAGATCCGTCATTTCCGAACACGCCAGCAACAGAGTCCGATATTATCCTACGAGTTTAGAATTCTCACGGGTGTGCGTGTCAGTTTCACGTCGGATCTCATTACCGAGAGGATGTGAGAAGCCGTTAGAAAATGATCGAATCCTCTCGTTTATGGTTGTAAGAAACGAAGAAAAAAAATATATACAGAGAAAAGAAAGAAACGATTACTCGTGCGGACAATGAGGGTTTTCAAAAATCTTGTCAAAACGCTTCTGATCCTTGCTAATGGTGATCGATTTTAATGAATAATTTTGAAAATTTATTAAGTGCAATAATATTTTATTATTCAAATACCTCAATGTTACGCAGTGCCTATGTATTACAAAATTAGGCATTCATACAATTATAACTTGTAGCCATTCAAATAGATAGATTTGCACCTTAAAAACATAGTCTCGTATGTAAAAACTACTTTAATAATGATAATTATGAGCTACCCAAAGACTCAGTATTAGAGAAACGTGACCATTTTTGTTTTTCTTGTGAGTAAATCAGATTAGAACTTAGTTACATTGTATTGATTGCTGCAGTACCCAGTTTTCCTTTTAAGACAAAGTAGAACTAATCTCTTTTAGTATTTGCTCCTACTCGATAACCAGTTAATTTACTGAACAACCGAGTAAAACCATATATATTCTATATTTCAGCTAGTGATTTCATTTTTCCTTGATGCCAGTCACTTCAGCACCTGTGCGTTTAAGCTCAATCTTTAATTCTGAAATCCGTTTTTGCCAATAACCGTCTGTTTTAACACTTTTTGATAGATGTTAGACCCGAAGCCTGTGTGGTACACTCTAGCGGAAAAAAAAATTCCGAAAAACCTCATTCGGGAGTGTCGACAAGCGTGCGCGTAGAAACGAGGAAGAAGATCAAAGCGAGAAAGATAGGGAGAGAGCACACGCTACGTGGAAGCGGAAAGATGACGAAGTGGAAGCTCGACTCTAATCCACTTAGCGGGACGGCTTTGATGCGAGGCCGCGAAAAGGTTCGCCGCTTGCCATTATTCAGCCGCTCGTTTCGAAACTCGTTCGTGGATTCGTTCTTCTCGTTTGCCATGCCGATTCAAATGCGATCGCAATCTACAACTGTATTACGAGGCAGCACGGAAAACGCGACTCGTGCTACTTCCTCTACTTCTCGATGCCCGTGACGTCATCCCAATGCGAATTTCGCATAACCTCTAAACTAGGGATGGGATCAAGTTCGATATGTACTTAGAAATCCAATTTGGGAACTGACATGGAGGCGTGGCCTAATTAATATGGTTGACTTTAGGTTGCAAATTTGAATAAATACATCTGTTACAATTTATTTTATAATATTATGTTTTCGTTAAGCAAAATTTTTAACTAGGTGGGTGCAAATGCGGTACAAAAAAACTTTATTGAGGCAGAAAACTAATATTAGATAGGATTGAAGATAGATTGGTATTGCGTAGGTACTCCTATCGTGCTATCTACCCTACCTGTAAGTAGTTGGATTTTCGAAAGATTCAAACCTCTTACAAGCTATACTCGAATCCTCGGTAGTTGTCACGCTACAACATCAGTGAAAAGTTAAGCTTCTCTGTAACGCTAGAAACTATGCGGCAGCCTTTTTTATCTTCTCGAGCTTTGATCAAAGTACCAATAAAAGGAATCAACTCAATCAGGATTCGAGTATATTTACAAATACAGATTAATTTAATAAATACTTATAACTGGATTCGAGTCTACTCGAAAGTATCTACCGTCTTATTTTTTCGAAACTATTCAGTTAGATTCCAACCTACTTACAAGATACTTAATCCCATCGCTACTCTAAACGAATTTCTTAGATCGAAGGTCCGAATCTTCGCGAGTGCGCGCACACCGACATACTCATTGTCGGTGGTAACGTGTAATTATCTCGAGATTATCTTGAGAACGCATGCGGATCTACGCGACCTTCGATTCTTTTTCCAGAATGCGGCAGAGGTCGTGCCCGAAGTCGCAAATATTCGCTTTATCGAGAATAAATGGAGAATCGGGAAAGGTTAATCGCTCGTAACGCATATTTCATGCGTCAATATCTAATCACGAGCTAGTGGACGAGCGCGCTCCAATTACGGAAATAACGTAAAGGCAATTAAAGAAACGTTATTAGGATTTGCGAAGGATAGGAAAGGATACCGAAGGAAGGAAGGATCGTTCATGGGATTCGTTTTCAATGGAAGTATGTAGTGCGAGAGCGATCTTGGATGACATTATTATCAACGTCGGCGATTCTCAATGACGAGTCTGTAAAACTATGCCGAGATAAATTGCAGGTGCAATTTCTCACCGCATAAGAGAGAAAGAAAGAGAGAAGTTGCACAAGGTTTTCATCGGATCAGCACGCCGTAAATTTTCCATTAAGTCGAACGCGCGACTAATCTCTCTCTTGAGCTACGTGGCCTCTCCTTAGACGCGGCTTTGGACACGCATTTCCCATGACAAGGACATTGGCAACGAAGAAGACAAGGAGAAAAAGGTGGAGAACACGAGAGAGAAAAATATATATATATATATGTATATATATACGTAATAATAATAACGATACGCGAATCGAGGGTAACCGAGTCGCAGTGAACGGCGGGTGTAATTAGGGACGCCCGTCTAACCGCGAAATTTCGTGATCTTATTAAATCCAGAAGGACGACGGCGAGCACGCCGCCGGAGAGAGAAAAAGGGAAAGGCTAAATTATTATTACTCGCGGGCCAAGGCTCGTCGTCGTTTTCCTCTCGCTCGTTCTCCTACCCTCGTGTGTACGGAATATCTACATGTGTTTCTGTCTATATATAATATATACATATGCACATGTACAGGGTGAACCACGAATTGTGATCGGTAGAGATTATTTCGTTATGAGCACGTCGATCGAAAATATTTTTATCAGCTTGTTCATGGTTTCAAGAAGTTATGTTCCGATATTTACAGAATTCGTCCTAAAATTTTCTAGCAGATAGACGTAAAAATGTATATGTTTATTTGTAAAAAATTCAAGCATAAAAAAAAGCATTAACAAATAATTACTTATAATAACATTAAAGCACTCTTAAAACCATGCGAAAGCTTATTAAAAGATTTTCGATCGAACTGCTAATAACACATTAATCTCGACTGATCACGATTCGTGGTTCACCCTGTATATGTATGAGAGTCGATACTGCGTATACTTCATCGTAAGAGATAATAAATCTGTATGATGGATGGATCTGTATCGGACAAGATTCCTTACAATTTTCCTTTACTTTCAAGGGAACTGAGGCCAACGCTATGCTTATCCTATGCAACGCGTTAAAATGTATTCGTCCGCACGATAGTATATATTTTTTGGACTCTATTTCGTTCTAAATAATTCTAATGTGTTTTCGTGTCTATTTAACACGCGTCTTTCTTTCTCACGGACAAAATTTCTCTTTCGTAAATTCGAAGAGATATACAAAAGAGAGAAGAGTGAGATTTGAATACAAAGTTATGAGAACTAATTAAACCGGCCCAACACGATGAAAGAGTAAATAACTCGAGCGAGACGAGATCTTTCGCCCTTTCTCGTACGGAGTAACCACGGAGAAATGAAATTTTCGTGAGAAAGTTGATCCCCTTCGAGGAAGAGAGAGACGTATATCTATATATAGTAGGTATATGTGCAGATACGTCATTGAACGGGAACGGAGTCGGTAGCAGGTACGAATTATCTTCGCGACTATGTCCGCCAGGCTGACCATTAAACGTACGACAAGGGGTAATCATCAACATCCTTCACGAAGGATATGAAGATCCAAAGAGAGAGAAGATCGAACTTGCGTATCGCTTAAAACGAGCGTGCAAAGGACCAAGTCCTTCCCGGCGCTTGAAAGGTTTCAGAGAAAGAGAGAAATTCAACGATCAGCTTTGATTTACGGGTTAATAAGTGCACGACGAGAGGGAAAAACTCATGAAAGAAGCGTCACGGACGTTACCCTCGTCTTCCATATTCTTCCTCTTCTTCTTCCGCGAGCCTTTTAATGATGGATTATTTTCACGCAAGCGCGAGTCGGATGAATTTTTATGTCTATACCCCCTTTTTTCCGTTTGCCGCACGATCGGTGCTCGCGTTATCAGCCATCGAGGCGATGGCTCGTGGACACGCGAGGGACGAACGATTATTTCTCCTTTCCGTCGAATGAATGATTTCGAAAAAAAATTCGTTAAACGCGGCTTACGAGTGTGTGTGTATCGATCGATTTTCTCGATCTCGCTGTAACACGCAACGTAAAATTCTCTCATTCCTTATTTCTCCGTTTTTCCTTTATTAAGGAGAAGGTTAAAGGATAATCGATATCGTTCCCGTAACTTTTACCACGACGAATGCGCGAACGCTTGGAATCGCTTCAAGGATTTTCAAGCGCTCCGCACTTATGGGCATATCTTACGAGAGATAAGGAAAATGAAATCCTATTAAATCGTCGTTATCGTAATTACGATCGTGGCCACGATCGAAGTTAGCGTTCCCGAGAAAGGAGCGAACGTTCGTAGGTTCGATGTTAATTTTATTCACTTTCTCGAGACGTACGACGAAATTTCGTGTAATGTGTTGGCACGTCCGATGAGTTCGTGCTAATTTTCAAAACACATTTATTTGTGAAAGATTACCAAAGTTTTGGGTGGATCAAATTCGTTGTGATGGATTCAAGACAAGAATAGGACATATTTGTCATGTATTGACTTCTTAAAATCGAGTATTGGTACGGTGTACTCAATTAGTCCATTGTATGTCTTGATCTCATAATTCTTAATACTTGATTCATAATTTACCACATATCAATTTATTATTTTTGAAACTTTGTGTATAAATTATTGAAACAATATGTTTTTTAAATTTTACAGCTTGAATTATGGCACTAATGTAGTGAGAGTAGTGAGTAGTAGACTGAGAAAAATCAAGATCAAGACAAGACAAAATCTTGACAGTCTTGTCATCATTAGAAATTCGAAATTTTCAGAACAACAAAGAAAGGCATTATTTGACAGAACAACGCTTACATTTTTTTCATTTCACATTTGACTATGAAAATGAAGCCCCTTCCGATCATAGAGTACAGTTAGAAAAATTTTCGAAAATAGTGTAGATGAACTTAGATCGTCAAGATCAGGACGAACTTATCGAACGACCCGATAAAAGGTATGTGTTCGAACGAGATTCCGATTCCCCTTTTCTCTTTCGTCGCTCATCATTTTCCTTATCTCTCTCTTTTTCAACCTTTGCAAATCGAGAAGATCTTCGAGGCCGAGAAAAAAAGCCGATATACCTGTAATTTCGACAGCATTTGCCCGAAATCTTCGGTCGGGCGTTCCTAAGCACGAGATCGCCGATGGAAGAAGCGGTAGCTTATGCGAGCGGCGTAATCACCGAGATTTCTTCGCGATTTCGTGGAACATCTGTGCAATTTGCGTGCGGAATGAGACTGGAAGGGCCTCGGGGCGGTGATCGACTCGATCATCTTCTCCCTTTCCTTCATGGACCCAAATTTCATCTTCGATTATTTCGGAAGCTTTTCCCGACTTGAAGCCATTTCGACACTCGAAACGTACGAGAAACGATAAATAGAAAATAAGAAGAGATAGAAACGATCTCTCGCAACGAGTGAAAGGTAGATATATTATTTTTAGAAACACCAAAGAGAGAGATACGAGAACGTCCCCCCTCCCCAACCCTCGCAAAGTTGAACTATCACCCGCCATTATAACGCAGTTCCTCGCGCGATTACGGTTAACGCGATAAGGAGGAAACGATTCACGGTGAGAGCGATTCATTCTCACGGAGGATTAATGTCTCGAACTTCGACGTCACCCTGGCCTTTTTTTTTTCTATATACCCTACATATTTTTTTTCTTTTTACGTAGAAACAGGGACAGAAAAGGGGAGGAGGAACGTGGTTGACTCGTAATTACGTGCGTCGCTCGGTGGTCGGTTGTAACAGGATAAACTCGATGGCCACTTTAAATCCGTCACGTTCAATCGCGTTAATGATATACGCGGGTATATACATATATAATATATATATGTATATATATACATATGCCTATTAAACATAATTAAGGGCTAATATGGAGCAAGATCTTATCTATATCGTGGAGCCGGGTCCAGATATCACCCGAGGTGGAACGCTAGCAAAAGATTTGTTTGCCACGACACTTAATGAATATTAATAGTCCAAGCGTGTCTTGTGATGGGGGAAAGAGAGAGAGAGATGACGAGTCTTCGAATTGAAAATAACGCGTAACGATGCGAAAGGCGTAATGCAATTAATCGATAGGTGCATCGGGGCTTCCGATCATTCACGCGAATGCAAAGTAAATTAATGTAATCCGTACGTGTCCGATTTGATCCTGCTACTTCTACCGGTAGTTTCTTTTTTTTTTGGGTCGTCTTTTTATCAGTCTTCCTTGACTCTTTTTTTTTTTTTTTGCATCTCTCTTTCTCCTTATGGCGATTAGCTCGTTACGCCAGTCGCGGCAATTTCCATAATCTTCTCACGGATGCGTTATGAGGTCAGATCGTTTCGCGAAAACACGTCGTTTCCTTTAATGCGTGCCCTCGTCGGTTTCACCAGTCCCGAGATTTCATTAGTCTGGATCGGTAAATAATTGAGTTTTCGGTAACCTGTCAATTGGAGAGTTTTCCGAGTTGCTAATGAGAACATACGTAATTTATTATGAATAAAAAGGTCATTAGTACAGTGAAAGACAAGAATCTGTAGGTAAATTGATGTGATCTGGAATGAGAAAAAGGATTCGGTTTTCGGAAATCAAAATCGATGTTTCAGACAATAGGTTCCTTTCCTCGTTTCAGGTCACATATAATAAAGTAAAGTAAAAATAATGAAGTAGAAAATTAAATATTTAGGGTAAATTTACTAATCATTATTTTTCTTGTATCCGTCAGGCCTAACGATGGAATATGAAATTTTGTCTTTTTATACCAACGAAGAAATATGTAAATAAAATTGTTGACAAGAAATGAAGTATTAGTATGACGTCTGCATCATGCAATTTCAATTTAATTGTTGCATATTAATAACCAGTTAAAGATCATTTTATTATAATCAAAGACATTTGCATTCGATTCATGCGGACTTTAGCTCGATCGTATTTTTTCAATCGATCGTCCTCTCCGTGACTCGTTCTAATTGGTCTAACGATCACGTATCTATACGTATTTTTCTTTTTCTTTACAGAGAGGAGCTCGCAATGAAGATCGGTCTAACGGAAGCGCGAATACAGGTCAGTCGAACGAAAACATTCATCCGTTTTATTTTCAACGTTCTTAACACTTAAGGAATCGCAAATGAAGTCAATATTGCCCAGTAAATGATTCATAATGGCTAGCACCTAATCGGTCAACAAAACATTGAGGTTTTGGTCAGTTCTAAAATGTTTTCTGCTGGCAAATATCTTTTGGTCATCGAGAAAAACAGAACTGATCAACAAATAATTTCATATTAGGCAGCTCTAAAGTTGCTTCTATACCTAATTAAATATATTTGCAGCAATATAATTAATAAAAAAGCAAATCGTGAACCGGATTTAATAAAATTTTGGAGAGCTAATTAACTCTTTTCTACAGCAACAAAATTACTCCACTCATTTGGGTATTTAATAAAAAAGGATATATTCTAATATATCTTCTAATTATAAGAAGACAATTTGATTATTTTTTTTCATTGATATTTTAATATAAATTAAATTTAAACTACATGACTCTATTTTGGCAAAACAAATACTGGGTCCGTTTGACCCCCTACTTGTGTGACAAAAGGGATGCGACCTCCTTAAGTGTTAACAACTTCGACAATCAAAGAGATCATTTTCACACGTCCAAAGAAATTGGTAACGAAAGGAATTCATCTCACGAATATGCTCCTGACATTTCGTTTCTTTAATCGCACTTAGTCGATAGCCCCCAAGATCACAATTACTCACCAAGACGTAGAAATAACTTAACCAACGCGAGTTCATCGCGCGGTTACATTAACGTACGTATGTAAGTATGCATGTATACGCTAACGTTAATTCGTAGATTTACTCGCACCCGCGAGATACACACGATCGCACGTAGATAAAAGTTTCTTTTGTGTCGTGTCTTACCGGGAAGACTATTAATTCGCTTAGTGGCAAATAGGTTACATAAATTTCCGCGAGATTTACATGAGGCTGTTCCACCGAACGATTCAATGGAATTACGTATCTACGCGTCAACGTGAATAATGGACTCTTACACTGAGACAAAGTAATCGAAATTTCTATGTTAATTCCGTGATATAAAAACCCTAAGAGATTCCTCTAACATCAAATTAACACGTTGACTGCTGTGCATATTTTGAATAATCCCGTTGATCTATATAATTTTGTTAATAATTTTTAATAAGCGTGCGAATGAATTTATTATCATATTTCATATTAAACCTCAGAGTTTTTACAACTGATGGTTATAAATATTAATAAATATTACAAATACTGTATGATAAATGTATCGGTCACCAATGATTCCCATGACATTCAACGTATTAAATTCCGTATCACAAGGGGCTGCGATTCTTACGTTTTAACGATAAACTCTTCATAAATGAGCTGCTTCGGCATCAAAAATAAAAGGAAAGAACGAACGTATCCGTTCGTTGCGTGAACAACCAGCTAATTTTACCCAATTAGTTTAATTTATTCCCGGTATATACTCGATCCTTTCCGGCCCTTTTTCCAGCATCGAAAGTACAGACTTTCCGGTTCATTTCTTTTCGTATTTTTCCAGCATTTCTCATTTACCTTTTCCCGTATAAACGACTAGATACACCGTACACGTGTATCCCTTATCCGTTCTACAACTTACGAAAGTCCCTCTCGCGCAAGAACTGCCAATGATCGATGCCCGTAAATTCGTTGAGAACCACTGTTCACGTAAATGACACGGTACCACGGCTCACAGCTGCGTTAATCATTTTCAGGAATCTCTGAATGGATAGAATGCACACACACACACGCGTAAGCTTTCTCATACGTTTGAGTTCGCGAAGGAGAAGGTGTTTTCGTCCTCGAGCATAAGTATAATGACTTCTTACATGATACGCGTGGGCTACGACGAGACTCCCACGCGAATTATTCGTGCGAGATATCTCTGTCCTTCTCGCTCATGGGCATTCAAATTTCGTGGAAATCGTAAAACTTTTCTTTTCTTTCTATATTTCTTTTTTTTTTTTTGCTTTCGAAACGTTTCCAGCCGAAATCTGCAAAGTTCTCGCTTCCTTCCTTCTTTAAACGATAATAATGCCACTTCTTCTTTTTCTCGCTCTCTTTCTTTCTCGTTCACGTATTTAGTCGCCTTCTGAGTTACGTAAAAGTGCAAATCGAATTACGAATCTGGCCCAAGCGGATGCTTGCGGATAACCGTCGTGTCGGCGCGTGCGGTTTGCACGAGGAAGGATTACGTCACTGCGTTCACGAGGAAAAAAAAGAATAAACGGCACCAAGCGTAATAATTAGCCTCACCGCTAGTAACCGATTAGAACGAAGTTGGTATTCTTCGTGTGGCGATCCTATTCCCTTTTCTTTTCTTTCTTTCCAGCGTTAGTCAGCTAGGATCGACTTTTAAAAAATATATCTCCTTTCTAATTTTTGAATCTCTAGTCTTCGCCGCTCATGGTTCTTATTTTCTGCACAATAAAAGAAAACTATAGATATTTCAAGCACGTTATTTTAAAAAAAAGAAAAAATTATTCTAACGCGAACGTTACAATGCGTAGACAGTAATTTATGAGTGAACCTTACGAAGAAGCATCAACACGAGTTCCACAGGGTACACAGGCGTCAGTCGATATTTTAGTCAATTTAATTCCTTGTCTATCTATCGTAAAATATAATTATTCGTGCGGGTAAGGAAAAAAAAAAGGGTACGTCGGCGAGGAAGTTCTCGACGAAGTCTCGATGCTGTTACAGAGATGAGAGGGGAGAAAGGATGGTTGGTATTCTCCATGAGAGAAAGAGAGTGAGAGAGACTCCCTGTCCGTGTAATTAATGCGGCACGATTAAGCACGAAACGACTAGGTTCCGGCGGCCTCGTGATTGCGTTTTGTTTTAAAAGCCGCGACTCGGATGTTTAGCGCCCTGCTGGGGGCCCAATCCTGCTCGCTGTGGGGGGTCCTAGCACCCTTTACCCCACCAACCTTCCCCTTTTCCACCACCATGAGCACGCTGCTCTATGATCTTGACCGACTCAACGAAAGCACGCGTTCTCGCTTCGTCGTCTGTTTTTTTTTTTCTTTGCTGGTTCGTTCGATCGTTCCGTCGATCCGATCCATCGATCGTTCGAACGAACGATCACGCGGACGTCCGTTCGTTCCAGATGCACATAATTCGCAGAGATGAACGCTTTTTCTCTAGCGCCTTCATCTCGAAAGACTCGTGCCGGTCTATTCGAACATTATCGGTCGTTCGATTAGAAAAAGATTTCCTCTCGTGCTTAGACACTCGCTCGTTAGACGTTCTACTTATTAGCCAAAGATAATCGCTTTAATGGTGGACTCGTCTTTCCGATATGGTTGCCGGTGGAAATGAGAACGATTTATCCAAGCACTTCGAGAACATTTTTTTGAGGTATTTCCTGGATGCACGATTTGAGGTTTTATTTTATGTTGTCGTTATGTGTGTAGCAATTTTCAGGAACCCTTTTTCTGTTTCTTGATGAGTTTGGTTTACAAGTTTGGAGGAAAAAATTTGTTGGGGACAAATGGAGAAAGTTTGGATGAACGACCCATACTTCGACACTTAAAAAATTAATTTCTCAGCATTGCGTAACGATATCGAAAAACGGACAACGGGACATTATTCTGCATGCTGTCTTCTTTCTAAATCTTGATGCATAAATCAGGATTTTTGTCAAAAAATCGATGCATCTCGGATTTGCCCGATCAAATACCCGTTCGAAAGAGGGAAGTCTCTGCTTTACGAATATGCAAGTCGCGTTTCGATAGGATGGCTGGTTCGAAAGATACAGCAGTTTGAAGCTTGAAAAAAACCCATACTCCGACACTTAAAAGATTAATTTCTCATCATTGCTTAACGATATCGAAAAACGGACAACGGAACATTATTCTGCATGCTTTTATCTTTAAAATGAGCCATTAAACATTGAAATCGGCGGTGGTGACCATTTTGGCAAAAATCATGATGCATAGGTCAGGATTTTTGTCAAAAATCGAAGTATCTCGAATTTGCCCGATCAAATACTTGTTCGAAAGGGGAAAGTCTTCTCTTTACAAATATGCAAGTCTCGCTTCGGTAGGACGGCTGGTTCAAAAAATACAGCAATTTTAAGCTTGAAAATGACACATACTCCGACACTTCAAAAATTAATTTCTCATCATTGCTTAACGATATCGAAAAACGGACAACGGAACATTATTCTGCATGCTTTTATCTTTAAAATGAGCCATTAAACATTGAAATCGGCGATGGTGACCATTTTCGCAGAAATCATGATGCATACATCACGTATGATGTATATAAAAACGTCCCAATGCAAGCGGAAAAATCTCTATGTATTGCTAAGAAGTTGAACTTTATGATGGTCACCAAAAAATTCGAAAATATAAGCTGCAGAAATCTGTAGAAACAAAAAACCTAAAATTGGGACAACTAGCCCCGGTCTCCCCTACTTTATAATATCATAAGTCTGAATACTATGTAAAAACATATTTGTATGTTACTATTAAATACATATTAAACATTCTAAAAAGTTAATATTAAATACAGTATAAAAAGGCAGGAAATATAAACAAAATGACATAAATTTCACTATACCATCATACTTACATTTCATATAAATTACATGTATTCACTCTTGCGGCTCGGATAACTCCCCTGTTAGTAGATTAAAAATCTTAAAGAATAGTTAATATATGGCAACTTGTATTACAGATCGCCCAAATTAATTCTTATCTTTATTATTATTACATTACCCTGTATTAATATTGTTAGAATATAATTATATTCTCTCGATTCGATGAACAATCTCTGCCGCTTGAGCTACCAAGCGAAAGATCAGCGATCTCGAGAGAAACGAGTCCGTCGAGAAGGTAGATTCAAATTGCAAAGTCATCGAGTCTCTCTCTTTCTTTCTTTCTCTCTTCTTCTTTTGCTCAACATCGGTGTAACTGCTCAACATGACCGGACCGTATCGGGAACGTCGACGATTTCCTAGACGGTGCGGTACTTTTGATTCCCAAATTCGAGTCGCTCTCGTGAAATCGAAGACACCGAAATAATAAAGCACGAAGAAATTATTCTTTCCTTCGGATAGAAAGAATCTCGAAGGTAGATACGTAGGAGGTCCGTAGAAACTTTTTTATTTTCCGTCGCGAAAGACTCGCGTGTCGTGTAAAGAAGGCCACAAACTGGTCGTCTCCAAAGCGAATGAATTGCTTCCTTATTGGGATTTCCGTCGGATCGGCGAATGATTAAGCTTCGATCGTTCGGGGAAGTCGATGACGTAAGAAGAGGCTCGAAGGAAAGAATTTCATTATCACGTTGAGCGTTAAGAAAAGTTTTTGTAAAGGCATAAAGTAACTACAGCAAATATAACTCACACGGTCGATGTAGATTACTTTGTTAGCTTCTAATTGGCTAGGTACCTATCACCGTTCCGCACTTATTCCAACTTTAACTGCTATCTGATAAAATTTCTTTTTAAGAATAGACATTTAGAATAACTCACTATTTTATTATTCATATCAGATATTACTCTGGTTACTTGTTAAGTGCATTCTCGAGAACTCTTCTCCTCTTACAAATGGCTTCATCTCGAAGTAACCAACCGCTCGAGATTCGATCGAAGAAGTTAGATTGCATCGTTTGTTATACGGTATTGTCACGAAAAGGAACCGAGGACTTTTATTGGTCTTTATTAGACGCATCGTTTTACCTCGAAAATCAGGAGATACCAAAAAGGAGGGAAGCTCGGCGACTGTCGTCGCGAGAACACGAAAGAAAATCGACCTAACAACCGAACGGACGATTGGCTGCGCCTTTTGCTTCCCTCGTACGAAGAAACAGTGAAGAGAAGAATAGGAAAGGGAGATAAGGGGGCGGGTGAGAAACGGACGAAATGGGAACAATCTAGTGGGAGGTAGACAGAGCGAGTGCTTCGAGAAAAAGAAAAAGAGAGAGAAACTTCCGTTGAACCGATCGGAGCTCGACTCTTCGAGGAACCTTCGCAATGGAATGCGCGTTCGGACCGAGTCCCGCCAACGACGATCCTCCTTCTCTTCCTTTTCATTCAACCGATCTTGAATCGATCCTCGAATTATTTGAGAGACACGAAATCGATGACTTTCTGCTACCGAGAAACGCAGCCCTTTGCAGTTCGCGTTATTTAAACTTGGTAAAACGACAGTCAAGATTACGAACGTCTCTAATTAGGAAACCTTTTTAATTATTTTGAGGTATTAGATATCCTTTTAAATCTTCTATACTAAATGTTTATAAGGTAAATTCAAAATTGATATTTGAGGGTATTATAGACTAATCAACGCTTTATTATAAACATTTTTCAAATATTTGTCGTATAGTCGATTTAGTGGTGAAAGGTAAAGATTTGGATAGGAAGGTAAGATCGTTCGAGAATAAGAGGAAAGAGGATGTGAGTGAAAAAGAAAGATAGAGAGAGAGATACTTCGCAGCAGCCTTCCGTTCGGTCGGAAGACCGTCGGTAATGATACGCTGCCGCCTTCCTGAAAAAGGTTAAGATGCGTCACTCTAACCGGAATTCGATCTCTCGGGGTCGTCAACGACTTCCAAGGAAAGGTATCAGTCCGCCATTCTGACCCGGAATCGAAGCTACGGCTACGTTCAAAGATTCGTGTTCTTTCTCGACCAACCACCCTCGCGTTCGAATTTTCTGTTTTTTCAAAATTATCTTTCTGGAGCCATTGCCCTATGTAAGAAATATAATCTTATCGAAGTACCGATCGCTCAAACTCCTAAGAGATTATTTTGGAGGGTCAAATCGCGTTTAAAATTTCGATTCGTAAGAACATAAATACATTTATCAAATACAAAGCACATGAAACGATAGCTATAAAATACCAAATAGAACCAACCCTAACACAAGCGGTATCGTTTTGTTCCAGGTATGGTTCCAGAATCGTCGAGCTAAATGGCGAAAGCAGGAAAAAGTGGGACCCCAGGCCCACCCTTACAACCCTTACCTAGGTTCGGGTGCACCACCACCATCGGCCGTGGTAGCACCAACGTTACCAAATCCCTTCGCTCATTTGGGTAGCTTCGCATTACGGAAACCTTTCGATGCTTTCCGTTATCCACCTCTGGGCCATGGACCAGTTCTTCCCGGAGGTTACGCGACCCATCCGTATCATCGAGCGCCACCGCCATTGTTACCACCTGGCATGCCGCTACCTTATACGTCTGCGGCATCGTTTCAAAGTCTCCTGGCAAACATATCGGCCGCTCAAAGACCGAAACTCGTTCGTGGCTCGACCCCACCACCGCCGGCACCACCAGCACCACCGATCACTTTGCCTCATCCACCGGTCCCCCAAGGGCCACCACCGACGGCTAGCTCGCCTCAAAGTTCACCAACGGGTAGCGTAGGCTTGCCGGATATCGATAGGAGAACCAACAGCATCGCCTCGCTCCGGCTCAAAGCCAGAGAATACGAACTTCATTTGGAGATGCTCAGGAAAAACGGTGACCTCATTAGCTGAAGATGGAACCTGACGGCTACCTGGTGGACGATGACGAGGACGATGATGGGGCTGAGAAATAATAATTAGAGTCCGATTTTCAGCCTGATATATTATGTGTTGTGAAAGTGACACGTAGGAAAGGACCAGTAAGATATCGAAGTCACCGTACCACGTAATAGGAGCAAAGACATCACGTTTGTAAATTTTTCATCAATTTACTCTTCGATGCCTGTCAGTAGTTATCGAATAATGCGAGTCGGTATCATCGATATTTCTACCTTCTTCGAAAGTGACGTCCCGTATCGCGAAAAAAACTCCGTGTTTTTTTCCCGATGAAAAAAACTCTGTGTTTTCTTCCCGATAACGTTGTTGCTTCTAGTATACAAGATTTTTGACTCGCGATGATATTGTCAGAGCTCGAGAATCGTTCTCTTTCTCCTATCTGTGATTTGCATACGGTGCAGGTGATTTCTTACGGTCATTAGGGGGGTTCTGTTGTATTTTTTTGAACGTAGGTACGTAGAAGTGGAGAAAAACCGAATATACTGTTGTTTGAAGAGAACCGAAGATAAGTCGCCTTTTCTTAAGCATATTTACAAAAAAAAAAAGAACAGATACGAGCACCGTTATTCGTAACGGTGGGAGAATGGAGAAAAATGATGTCAATCTATTCGATTAGTCTGACACATTCTTACCGCATCTTCGAACGAGCGTTAAGTTTTATCCAAGGTGATGATTCAAACTTTTCAGTTACCACTCTCGAGACGTTCTCCGATCTTTACGCGACGTTCGTTTTAGCGGCGTCCAACGTTCGCGATTCTCTTTCGGAACGCGTGAAAACCGGGAACAGATGTCTTTATAGATATTTCCTCAACGGCTTCTTTTCCAGTTCGTGTATCGTATCTACGCTGACGACTCATGGGATCAAGTTGAGTACTCGTTAAAAATCTTTTTTTCTCTTCTAAGCCCGAATTTGACGAGTCTCGATTGATTCTACGAACCGTCGACTGCTTTTTCGCGAAGTTCGCGATACACTGGACGGGATATTCGATCTTGAAATATATTTAGTAATTTTTTTTTTCTTTCATCAAAATCGGACCATCATCGGGCGACTATTTAATCTTTTTTCTATCTACGTATATCGTATTATATATAACAAAATTATATAATCTCTTCTTTGACGTAAAACTCGACTTTTCTCGGTCCTCTTCACGACCATTAGAATTAGATTTTTATTTTTGTTCTTTTACTTGTTTGTTTTTAAATTGTACGAACCGTTTGTCACGCGGTGTTGTTAAGGGTCACGTACGCGTAACAAGAAGGGTGATTGTGCAATTCGATTTGCCGCACTGTATTTAGTTTACAGTATCTAATACTATCGGGTATGATTAGAAAGTTGGATGAACGTGAAGCGTTCGAAAGGAAGAATTCGATCGACAGCGAATGATACTGTCGAGAAAATGAAAGCACGTTTCGTACGTAAGATTTTCACGATTCTAAATTTGTAAATTCACGAAAATTGCATCGAACGCGCCTCGAACGATTCTCGACTCGGCAAAGTCGTTGAAAAGATAGAGGCAGAATTCTCGTCGATGCCTTGTGTAAAAAAAAAAGAAAGAAAATCATTGTCCCGAAGCGATCCATACGTAGAAAGATCGACGAAGGTTTGTCCGTCCACGAAATTCTCGATGCGACGAATCGATGGCACTCGTTTGTTTTTTTTTTTTATTTTTCTACACAAACGGAGAAATAAAGCAAACGAGATGGCAATGGAAAAATCGATCATCGTCCCATCGAGATCATTTCTCGTTCGCTCGATCGAAAGTAGCACGAACGTACGCGTAGTTTTTAATTTATATTTTACACTTACCACACGTTAACCACGGAGTGAACGTTTTTAGACGAGATGAAAGCGAGGATGAAGTAATAATATTTATATACACGCCGTTTAGATACTAATGTACTCCATGAATTTTTGGGAGAGACAGAATTAGATTTTACGATCCGCCTAACCGTTTCCTTTTCCATCCTTTCCCTTCTTAGTTCGATAAGCTCTACCTGTAAATAATTAACGAAGTATCTACGTATGTATCATTTGTAACGAGGCCTTAAGATTATCTATCGCGTTTGTATAATGTTACGACGAAAGCGAGCTCGTGTAATTAACATGATCAAGGCTGCATACCGATGGCGTCTTCGTATCGTTTATATCGAAATTAAATTCCCTTTATTCAATTACAAACAATTTTCGGCGTGCCATTAGATCTGAGAAATCTTTAACAATGGAGAAACAACTATTTTGTAAGTCGAAGATACAGCGTCATCGAGCATTCCCATCCCCTCCCTCACTCTTTTTCATCGTCGAAGTATTTCATCGATGTGTATTGTACTTATTCCTATTAACCTGTCTATCCTTTCTTTACAGTGAATAAATGACAACGATCATGAATATGGTACAACGATTAATTTACCCTTCCAATAACTTTTATATTTATTTTTTAATCAAACAAATTATTGCTCGAGGTTAAGTAAATATATTTATTTCCTTAAAACAACATTTTCACAGATGTCATTTTTTAGATAAAAATCTATATTCGATACTTCTTTTGGAAAGCCATCAAGTTATACTTACACAAATTTCATTCTTTTTCAGAAAAAAAAATGGTGAGTAGGATAAATTATAATCATAACCCAATCAACGAAAACATCTTTTAAAAGGCTAACAAAGTTATAACCAAGTCCGAGAAGTAACTCGTGTCGCCGACACGCTTATCGACAAAGTTATTTAAATATTTTACAATTTAATGGAGTCTCGAGACCATTAATGCGCGTCAGCTAATTAGCAAATACGGAAGAGTAGGGGCAGGAAGAAAGAAAAAAAAAAAGAGAGAGACAAAGTAGATACTTCGTAATTCGCGCTTACCCTTTCGTAACGGGGCACGATCGCGTACGCGATAAATCGATTAAAAAGTATCGAAGCCGACAAATCGGTTGCTCGATCAAAAGTGACGCGTGAGTTAAGTGCATTACGGTGTTACGGGATAAAAGTGTGCACGTATCGAATTACTGGCCTTGACGGCCGTTAAATAATATCGCCAGAGTAAGCTAAGCGTCTAATGAAACGCGTGTCTAATAACAGGCGTCCTTCCGTACGAATCACATGCGTATAGATAGTATTAAAACGCATTGAAATCGATTCGTGCAGTTTTACCGAAGAAAATTATAATATCGTTGGAATGACGTTGCAGAGATCATTCGTAGGTAACCTAGTCGTTGGTGAGTCGACAAAAAGCTTCGATATCTCGAAGAGAACGGTCGAGGGAAGTAAGCCGGAACGATTTTCCTCGTACTCCTTACAAAATACAAAGTGTCAAAGGATAGACATTGCTCGTAATACGGCGTATCGAGGAACGGATGAATGGATCCGAGTGGAAAGCCGACGGACCGAGATAAATGAGCCATTAAACTGGTTCTCGAGCCTGAGCGTGGCTGAACGAACGAACGGGGCAAACGATATAAATTTTGCGTGTTGAGAATGACGACTCCTTGATATGATCGAGTATACCTACGGTAGTATTTTAAACTATCTTCGTGGGTATAATGTTTGGATAATGACCATATGTTAATAATACTATTTAATCATTTGTTCGCATTGTTTCACATTTCTTTTGAACCCATTTATCATCACCAAATATTTCATAATGCATGTTGAATTATGTTGTCAAATTGTTTCACACCTTAAAACTGTGTTTCATGAGAGTATGTTTTAAAATACATATCAGAATGTTTCCATATGTATCCTCGTTTTTAATAATCGGGTTTTTAGCAATCATTCTAGTATTTTAAATTATTTTCATGAGCATAATGTTTGAACAGTTATCAAATTTTATTTATACATTTTCTTACACATATTAGAAGGTTTATAAAAGTTAAAATTTATTAATTTTCCTAGACCTACGACTGAAAGACAAAGAAAAGAAACGTTTAGAGAAGAAGATATTAACATAGATTGCAACACGGCGAGAAGAATAAAATAAACATAAATAAAAGCTACATTGGCTTTCGGTCATAAACAAGGCGAGAGACGCGAGAGGACGAGCTGTAAACGGTCAGCCGGATCGAAGGCGTGCCTCGTGTTTCTTTTCGATCCTCGATCATCGTCTTTCTCTCGCTTCTCGCGATCCGATCGAAATGCAAAGCACGAGCGGCCCGATCCCGAATTCATCTTGTCGGGTTGGCCATTAGCAAATTACTACGATGTAAACAGTATCAAGGAGGCCTGCAGCTATCGGAAAAGAAAGGATGAGTGAAACTAGCCTAATCTCGTCGTTCTCTTCTTGCATGAAGCATTTCAGAATCGTCGAGGAATAAAAGAAAAATTTAGCGATTACGCACATTGCGAATAACGAACGTGCTGTAAAATCGTATACTTAGCATGAATTATATTTGTATTCACGTTAAAAGCATTTATAATGCAAAATCGAAGATGTATTCTTAATACATCTTTTTGTTATTGTAATACATCTTTGTTAATGTTATGATTACTTTTGTTTTGAAATTTGTATTATTATAGAATTTATATAAAAAAATTGAGTTTTATTTCATAGCACGTAACCGAAATTACTTTCTCGTTAATCCGATAGATTCTACCTGTCAGCGTTTTCATCCAGTTTTAAACTCGTTCTTTAATATTAGACACGTTTGATCGATCCAGACATATTTCGAGCTCGCTGAAATGTCAAATACTTACGTTTTCAAATTTCATTTTTTTATGATCATCTACAGCAGATAAGAAGAAAATATAAAGAAATATACAAAGTATAAAACTTTAGTGGTAGTAGCAATATTAAAAACAGGAAGGAAAGTAGAAAGAGAAAGATAGAGATAAATAAAAGAAAGCAAAGAGAGCGAAAAGAGAAGGAAACTGTAAGAGGGAGAGGCCGAGGATGGCAGTGCCGAGACTCGGAGATGAAGGATGTACGGCGTGACGGTCTAATTGAGGCCTTCTTGATTGCATTTACACCGCTGCACGGCCTCCCGTATCCCCGGTATCCAGCATCCACCTTCTGCAATGGATCCACGTCGTATCTGGCGAAGGCTGCCGCCACTTTGACTCTCCCTCTCTTCTATCTCTTCACCGCTCTCTCTCTTACTTTCTATGACTCCTCATTACGACGTCCTTCTCGAACTAACTATTCCTCTCTCTTTATCTCTTTATTTTCATAAACTTGTAAAACATTGTAGCTTTATACTTTCGTAAGAAATTAGCATACCTTTTTTTTTAGAATTCTTTACCGATCTTTGAATCACGTGTAAATGATTTTGATGATAATTTCGATAAACACATCTTTTCTACCAAACTATTACAACGTTGTTAGAATTTGATTTTGATTTCCTACGTGAATATAATTTTAAGAGAATTAAGCGATAGATTTGAACGTAGGGAAGTAAAATATCGCGAAGGGACAGTTATCGGTAGAGTTTTATTAATTATTAGGTAATTAAATTGATAAAATTATCGTAGGCCGCGCCGTAGGAAGTCGCGACGAAGCGGCAAGGTGAATTACGAGGAAGAAGGAAACGATGCGTTTATCGGTGAAGGAAGTGCCATTTGCTCTTTTGGGACTTTCTCCCTCTCTCTCTCTTTTCTTGGGACCCATGGGACCATCCTCCACCCTCCTGCTTGTTCCGGACATGGCATAAAATGCGCAAACGCCGCCATTAGTTACTGGTACGGGCACGGAATGCTATCCGCTCGGAGCCTTATTAAGCCCATTACGTCTTAATTTATTTCCTTATTTAAAAAAAGTCGAGAGAGAGAGAGAGAACCCTGAACGGACGACCCGAAAGGAGTAATGATATAATTCCGGTGAGGCGTCTCGCACCATTTGCATTCGGCTCTTCCTCCTTCCAGCTGCCTAAACTTTTCGTGCCTATACCTACTACATGCAATAAAAGAGGTTCTCGTGTGGGACAAATAATGAATACCTGGCCCTGTGTCTTTCTCGATTCGATAATTAATTGTCCGTGGTAACACTCGGATGGTATTGATAATAATCGAAATTATTTGATACAAGTGATTTCATATAGGTCGTTTTATATTAAATCGATTACTTTTTGATCAAGTAATTCTATCAACTACAATGATCTATTGAAATATGTCTATTGTTATCCGAAAGTTATTAACCAGGAACGTTATAGACCAGAAACGAATCAGAATATTATAATTTTCCAAAGTACATTTGTGGTTCAAACGAAATCACATATGAATATTTCTGCAAAAATCATCCGATAATATGTTAAAACCTAAGAAGTACCTACGTGTTACATTAAGAATTGTATCGATGCTACGAAAAAAACGTGAAATATGTAAGTACCAGGGCTTATCTTAGCGCTCGCATTCCGAGAAAACCTCATTCGTGCGAAGAATCGCTCGAAACCAAAACGGTGTGCACTCGAGAAGCGCTCCTTCTTCGGTTTTAATTACGCGAGTGGAATATTATATCGTAATGATGCTCCTCGAGTCTCTCTCCCATAAGGATCGTGTACGAATACGGGAGTATTAAACGGCACATTAATTGCAGAGGAAGAGAGCGAAGACGCTTCGCACCTCGGAAGATTACGCGAGTACGAGAGTGCTTGATAATTTTATATACAAACATCTCTTTCTCTCTCACTCTCTATATATATCTCTTTCCCTTTCTCTCTTTCTTTGCGGTTTACGCCCTCTCTGTGGGAAAGGCTCGCGAATCCTGGCACGTCCGAGGCTCCACTTCGTCCTCGTTTTCAATTCGCTGCCATTATTAGCTCGCGAAGCTGGCCGCAATCGCGCCGGTAATTTGCGCGTGAGTCCGCCCGTCGGCACGCCACCGACTCGAATAATATTGCGGTGTCGCGTTTGGTACGCGTAAACGCATGTAGGTACCGTGTATTTCCATTCTCTTTACTTCCCACTCTATTTTGCGTACGTGAAAGACCATTTCTACAAAAATTCGACGATAAAGTCGACGTCTCATCCCACATTTTATATATCGTAGATATATACAATTTTTTATATATAGTTAACACTGCTGATTGGCGTACGTTCAAATCGCTTATAAACTTATGTACATTTTTAATAGTTAATGGAGCGTTACTTAAATGGTAAGTAATGTAATTAAATAAAATTTCTTTTTACTAGCCTTACGTTTCAGCCAATTATTGTGGCCATCTTTGAAGGAGAAAAAACTAATAAATAATTACATCTCCACTTAATTTTCTGTAGAAGATTAAACAGTGAATGTAATTTGTTATTGTTCGAGAAAATTAATTTAATAATAAAGTCACAATTAGTGTACTACGAAGTTGAATTTTTTTTTCTGTGACTGAAATAGATATATTTGATATAGTTAATGATTAATAGATTTGACGGTACATAAGTTCCGCGCGTTCGCGAGTAACGCGGGAAATTTAAACAGGCCAGTACGAGTTTGAAGAAGACGGACTTACGTACTTATTTATTTCGGGCCTTCTCTCTCGTTTCGTTCGGTGGCTTCACGAAATTAAGCGTCATTGTTTAAGAGTGAATTCATCTTGATTGTCGATGACTAATGTCCAACGGCAGCTAAGTCGGATAGTCGAATCGCGGCTGTCCAGGATTCCCAAATGGGTGGATGAAGAGAAGGTGACGGGGGGAGGAGGTGGAAGGAAGAAGAAGCAGCCACCGCCACGTGAGAGCTCTTTAACGACCATCATCAATAACGCGAACCGACGTTGAAGAGGAAACAAAAAAGGGGGGTGCCTCGACGAGTCGTGGGTGCGCCAATAGCACGCGGATCCTCGCGTACCTCTCTCTTCTTTTCCTCTCTTTCATTCTATAGATACCGGTAAATGGTGTTAATTAGTAAATTTGATTTAAACCCAAACGAAGTGACCGTATAGGCGGACGCTCGCGCGCGAGCCTTCCACGCAACGCGATGATGTACGATCGCCGCGAAATATTTGACCGTCTTCCGTCGAGCCGTTTTCTTTGACGCTTCTTAGAAAGAGAAATAGGAAGACTGAGAGAGAGAGAGAAACAGGATTAAGAAGATTGAGAATCCTGTCGAGACTATAAATGACGATATGTCGGTGTATCGGTCTCTAGCGATTCGTTGCTCGCGCCCTGGTTCGTGATCGCACTAAAATTATCCTCCTTTTGTGTTCTCTTAAAGTAAGAAATACTGAGAAACCGTGAAATAAGTACTTATTAAAGAGAGAAACCGTGTTAAGGTGACAATTGAAATTATGTCGAGTGCCACCAGAGACCCGAAATAAGAATTATATTTAAATTTCGTAGAAAAATCTCAATTACTCAAAATTGAAAATAACTTTGTCATCATTTTTGAGTAATAGATTTTCAAAATCTAGATTTTGAATATATTTATACGAAATTAAAATATAACTCTTATTTTGGGTTTTCGGTACCACTCGACATAGAGGAAAAGCTTTACAGCTTTACTTTGTAATAACTTATCGTTAAATATTATTACAGGGGGATACAAGCTCGCGCCTCGATTCAAAAAGTCTCTCGCGATGAAATTTATTTAATGGCAGGCAAGCGATGTGCGCACCTGCGAGAGAGAAGATTGAAGCGGCCGAGACAGGCGTGGATTTCGCTTTTTAATCGGGAGAGGATCTCTCTCGATCTTCCGTAAGAGAAAGACGGGCTTGAATTTTGGGTAATGACGCGTTTGCTACCGTAAAGAGAGAAGAAGAGGAATATCGCGAGGGTGGAAAAAGAAAAGAGAGAGAGAGAGAGAAGGCCGTTAATCGGTAGGCATTATCTCAATCACGTAAAACGGCAAAATTGCATTTACCTTTTTAAATGAATATTTGGAGGGAGACGCCGACGTTGCTGCCGCCGCCCGCTAAGTTAATTTACAAAGGAATGCCGGGTAACGCCCTGCTCAACCTACCGGCCGCCGAACAAGTATTGTCCCGCCCCTGTTCAACCCTAAACGTGAGATACGCGCGTCAGGAGCGACGGTCTTTCAAAAAGGAAGAGATTACCAGCACGATAAAGAGAGGGGAAGGAAGCGCGTAGTATGGCAATTACGAGTTGGCCACTTCGAAAAGACTCGATCCAAGAAATTGGCGAGATCTTACCACGTACCTAGAGATAGCTATACTTTGATGATAATAACCTAACGCGACAATATCAATACTATCGAGGATAATTCTAATAGAAAGATACGTAGGGTGCACGCTGCCGAAGTCAGCCTGCGCCAGTTGTCAGCCAGAAAACAACAATTTTGTAAATAATATTTAATATTTTGCAAATTTTTTAACATTTCATTATTCAGCCAACCTTCTTCCTCTAAATAATGCATAACTTACCTGTGGTGGTGCAAATTTGCACTAAATAAAGGTGGTTGAAGTTAATGTCGTGGGTGATAGAATTGATGTTCTCTCTGAAGAAGTTCAAAAAATACTGGGCATAACATTACAAAAAACTAAGTAAATTGGTTTTTAGTAGATTTAAGACACTTTCAAGTATTTTTAGTAGTATTAAGATACTTTTCTTTTGTGGCTGACTTTTGAAACTTATTGATTTTTTTTTATCCTTATGTTAAACTATAGCTCCGATAAAGATCAATTGTTTCAAATATTTACAATATTACGTATTTGATTAAGTTTAATGTCGTTTATTCATTTATATAATACTCACAGTATAATCTTGTCCTTATCTAGCCGACCATTGGCGTAGTGACCCTACGTGCGATAAAACGCACGACAGAGATTCAATCTCCTTTGTAACATTTTCAAACGATCGATGCCTTTTTCCTTACGATATATGCCATCCAATCAGTTTATACATGAAACGACGAGAAGATTAAAGAACGGGGAAGGATGACGAGAAACCCCCCTGGTATAAACCAGATCCTTAGGTTCTACCTAACAGATTCCGTGTTCCCTTTTCTCTTTTCTATCTCTCTCGCTGTTGTTCCATGATCCAGCGCGGTCGTATCTCAGTATCTGATAATTGGAGCGGTAATTACGCGATGATTAACAGAGATGGCTCCCGCGCATCGTGCCTCCTACGGCTTCCATCCACCTTCTCTCTCTCCCTTTTTCTGCCGATCCGTCGATCTTTCTGCTTACCGAGATCAAAGATCGAAGATAGGTTCGTGCGCGAGCACGTTGATTCCCTCTTCGTATCCCTCTTTTTTTTTTTTTTTTTCTTTTCTTCCTACTCTCTCTCCTCTCTCGTTCTCCTCTTCGTCATGCATCGTACGCCTCGTGATCGCTTATAAAAGCGCGCTGGTACCGATACGATCTGTATCGACGTGAACGATCCTCTTTAGGCTCCGCGCGACCGTAATGCGAGAAGTGAAAAACGAGCGTAAATTTGTGGGTGGGGCGTGGAGAGAAAGAGAAAAAAAAAGATAAAAGGAGAGAGAGAGAGATCCTCCACCTCTTCTTCCTTATATCGGCAGTCTCGTCGATCGTCCAACAGGATTCGTGCTGATTTATGGAGCGATACGAGCAAATTACTCGCGAGGTGTCCCCGTTTAAAACGAGATTTGTCAAATTCGTCATTCCCGTTAAAGAAGTTTCTTATTAATTTCTGGGTAGTTTTTCCATTCCTTTGACGATGGAAACGTGTCGATACCAACACGTTGTATATACCTATTCAAAGACCCATACATAGAGTCGTTGAAGTAGGACTACTTAACTCCACTTACAAAGTACATATCTCAAAGGGCCCCGTGCAACAGGTAAGAGAACGAGCTAACAACACGGGCGTGGCCGCGAGCCGAGCGCTCGAGTAACCCCTAAACGTCCAGTTAATTAGAGCTCGCATCCTCCTTGCGTTTCCTTTCTTTCTCCTCCCACTATCCTTTGGCCAACGCCCTTTCCCTCTCTCTCTCTCTCCATCTTCTATCCACCTTTCAAGGATCGCGAGGAGATTCCTAATAACGCGGGCCAACCGTAATGAGGAGTAAACTAATTATTGGATGCTAGTTGGGCAGGACGATATTTCACGTTCTCGCTGACAGGTCTGGCAGGAGCAACACGAGAAAGAGAGAGAGCGAAGGAAGCTCGATCCTTCGCTTCTTTCGTTGCGGAGGCAGCGAGTCTCTCGAGGAAAGCGGCTCGTAAACACGCCTGGCCTAGGCGCTCGGTAATTTCGCGCGGAGAAGATAAAATGCCTTAAGAGCCGCTGACTCCGATATCAGAGACGCCTTGAAATATTTCAGGAAGGATGGACGCGTAAGAGAGCGAATTACGAATCGGCGATATTTATTTATTGGGCTTTACCCGATTTACTACGCTTTTCGTGGCTCGTACATGAACACGTGTGTTGTCTTTTTTTTTTAATAGATAGCTCTCTCTCTCTCTTTTACTTCAGGCTTTCTCGGATATTACGTAAAGTCACCCGTCGTTTTCACGCCTCGTAAAAAGTCGACTAATTACGGCACGTACGGTAAAACTCGTCGCGTATTATATGCATCGCGGGCTTTTGTCCCGCGCCAGGATTTATTAAACTTTCTCTCCTTTTATCCGACGAGCTTTATAGCGCGAGATAAATGAATGGTCATTCGCCATTCTGCGGTTTCTCTTCGATTTTTATGAAGAATCAATTGGAATCGATGATGAGAAGCTATGTGCATTGCTATGGGAATATATTTTTACGAGCTATGAGAGTTTATTTGATTGTTTAAAGATCAAATGAGAGAAAATTTTCGATACAGAAATGAAATGAAATATACGGCACATTTAAATAAGACTAACTAAATATCTTTTTCAACTATACTTATCAATCATTTTTAATGGTAACAAGGATATTAATAATTTGCAAAGATAAAATATCTTTTTCATCGCAACAATTTGAAGAGATTAAGACCGTCTTATTTAAATGGATCATCCCGTATAGTTACCTCGTAATTATAATAACTCCCACTCTCAATATAGCTAAGAAAATTTTGTTTATTTCTCCCAATCACACGATCCAGATTACACCTTATCTTCCACCATAAAGAAACCTTCCTTCTTTTCTTTCTTTTCTTCCTCATCCACCCACGAGTTCTATTCGATTTGCAAAAGCTAGCGACGATCATGAGCCTCGATCGCGTCCAAAGCCCATCGACATTCCTTATCCGATTATATTACATTTTCTGTAGTGCACCATTGTTTAAAACTCGCATATCGTATTTTCTTTGTTATTGCATCGCGACGCCGTCGAATAACGTTCTTCGACGATCGTGGAAGAAGGAGAAAAAGGAATCGTCGAGAATGGTGGGGAGAGACGGGAGGGGAGACTCGGTTTCGAATGAAATATCGCGCGGAACGGATCCAATAGGTCGGTCTAATAGGAATAAACAATGTTATGAATTTAAACGACCCAGCTTGGCGCCACCATAACCTTATATTATCAAATTACGGGGGCTTATGCGAGGGACTCTACGGGTCCTAGGTGCACGCCTCGTGCGACCACGACGCGTCGTAAAATCATATGTTAACGGTAGGAACCCACGTCCTCTCTTTCCCTCTCTTTCTCATCTCTATCCTTCGGAAACCTATTCGCGAGATGCACCACGGGGGGTTGGTTTTCGAGCCACGCATCGGTGGATGCTTGGAACGGCGATAAAGAGCCGGGAAATGAGCTTTTTCGGAAACGCAAGGCGAACGTGCGACGACGCGAATTTCAACGGAATAATTTCTAAGCTAGAAATCTATGAATCTTTGGGTTAAAACCAGAGTAAATTAAATGAGCCGAACTTTTTTATCCGAGGCTAGAACCACACTGATCAATTTTTAATTGCAAAATATTTTTAGTTATCCTCTAACTAAAAATAGATTGTATTCAGCATTGTTTCTTATTATGACTTTTCTAAAATTAACAAAGCACGTTTTATTTATTCATTTTATGCATGCAAGATTTTTACGAAATTTAATAATTAATTAAGGTAGAGGACCAAATGTCATAAGTTATGTAAAAACTAAATACACCATAGACAAGTACAAATTAAAAGGCAACTTTTTGAACCCCCCAGGCTAAGAAATTTAAAATAGATTAAATATTGTTAAATATATACTTCGGTATATACCTACATTAATGAAATGGTTCGCAATAAATTACTAACATGTACAACTTGAGCGACAGTTGTCTCGCGATAGTTTCTAAGGTCGGTGGCAATGAATTTATTGCGCAACTAATATTGCTTAATATGCCCAAAGCCTTAGAAACAAGAAAACTGGTATAACATTGGAAAGATATTTTCAATGATTTCAGAAAAATAGTAATTAAGTACAGATAAACGTATACACGCTGATCGCTTCATTATCTATCGATTGAAATTCTCGATCATTCATACGTCACGGTAATTAACTCGAAGAGGAGTAGACTCGAGGAGATCTCTCGCGGCCTATCGAACGACGAAGGGAAAGATGGCGCTTGGTATCCCATCCGTGGAATATTAAGAGGCCCTCAAAGTACTCTTTCTCTCTCCTTCTCTTCTTTCTCTCTCCATCTTCTCACTTTATGAATACGGAATGAGGGCGTATTCGGGGTCCCTCCGAGGATGCTGGTCCCTCTTCTTCCCCCTCTCGCAGAGAGAAAAGCTTACGGTTTCGTAATAAATTGGGACGAAATCGTAAAGGAGCCATTGGAGAAAGAAAGAGAGAGAGGGAAAAGAGAATGGGAAGAGTCAAGTGAAACACACGAGCTATGCTTGCCTGCCGATCGTTAAAGAATAAAGAATGGTAATATTATGCCAAAAGAGAAGAAGCCTTCTCCCGCTTCTCCTCCAGGAGACTTCTCGAAGAACGTACCACGGTCACCTGCTCGTGGGGACCGAACTCTGCGCCGAAGAGGGCGTGGACAGTAACAAATCAAGCAGAAAACTCAAAACCCTTTGATGTGGATTAATTGGTTAACTAGACGCGGGTTAGTCCTTGTTGATATTCCTCCTCCGACAAATTTCTGTCGTTTTTTAAGCGATAGGACAAAGATGAAGTTTCCTTTCACCCAATGGTACACCGTGCGGAGAAACGATTAGCATCTAATCGTCTTTCTAAGTTAAACGAGAGAACGCCATTCTCCGATATCTTTTGGAATTTGTGGCCCAAGTTCATTTCGTACGATCGAAATCGAGTAGGAAGATTCTCTTGGTCACGCCCAGCAGAAGGAAAAAAAAAAAAGAAGAAAGGAGGAGTCCCATCGGAGCACGATGGGAATCTTAATTTAATTAAGACGAACCCATTATTAAGAGCCACGTCCCGAAGCGGTGATTAGAATTCTTCCTTAGGCTCCGGGTCTCGATCGTAAGTCATACGTAGATTGAGAACGGACAGCTGGCCGGAATTCGAAATTGACCTTTGTATCGGCGTATAATAAATTTCATTTAGATTATGTTATGCTCGCGAAGCCCGACTACCCTCTCGCGTTTTTTCTTTTCCTCCTTTCTCTTCTCCTCTTTATCTCTCCCAGCTTCGCGCGTCCACCAACTTGAATATAATTTACGCGAAAGAAATTATAAATATCGCGTGCCCTTTCGCGTCCAGCGACGGTTCTTCCCGTTATTTATAGATATCATAAAGTTTCGAGGCCCTGTCCAAATACCTTCTTCGATTATCCCCAATTGTTTTTCGTCTCCTCGAATTTATTACGAAACTACTTGACTTTCGTGATTCGTGCCAAGCTAGAAAGAAGAAGCAGCACGGGATTCGTTTATGACCAGAGGCGAAACGGAGCTCGCGTGGGTGTTTCGTATAATAACCGTTGCGTATTCCATGCTTCGATCACGTTGCCTGAGAAATCCGTACGTACGGCTTTAGACGGAGGAGTCTCTTGGCAAGCTTTAATGAACTCGTCAAACGGTAGGCGAGCGTGTAAATTCCACGGCGTAGAAATCGCGTAGAAAATGCTAATGCGATCGACGATACAAAACGATGTGCCATGGCGAATTAACTCGATGAGTGAGTTTCGTGCAAATCGACGATAGATATATTTACCTTAACGTTGTAGATTTTAATTACGCTGACGAGTAATATCGAAAAGTAGAGAAATCGTGGTTGATTTTATGTACCTAAAACTTGTAGAGGAAAATGGGGTGATATGGACCACCAGTTTTAAAAAATGTTATAAAATACCGTACAGAAGGAATTTTCTAATGAAGCTACTTGCATATTATAAGTAAACTAATGTACCTTCGTATACAAACTGGTAGAAAAATTATCAGAATAATAAAAAAACAAAACTTTTGCTAAAATCAATTTAACTAATTACTCTAGCAATCGTACAATCACCATGAAAACGCGTGGCAAATGTCATTGTTTTATGTTGTCACAATTAACTTTTATTACGTAGTATTTCGAAAGAGATAGATCATAATATTACAGTGGTCCACAATAACCCACTTTGCTATTACAAAGTTGAAAAGACGACCACCCGCTTATCGGAAATAATTTTGTCCTCCTACGAACTACTCTCGCGAACTTAATTCGATAACAATATCGTGAACGTGGAATTATTGTCGTCGAGTCGTTATGCCAAGACCGGAAAGTCTAGAAATGATTACCGGTGATTGTAATTATATCGAACAAAACGACATCACGGGGTGTATTGCCGCGAGTCAAGCGTGAAATTACCACCCGCTTATGCTAATCCTTTCCTCTCTCGCTCTTACTCGTTCTATAGTATCTCTACCAATTCATTCCGTAAGACGTAGAAATTATTATTCCGTTCAATTACAGATCATTAGAAGCATATTTTTACTCGTCAATGATGTCTGTTTAAGTGATTCGTGATAGCCAAAGCTGTAGTTTTTAATAAAAAAAGAGAAATATTAAGCTGAAAAATAGATTTGGTAATGGTTTGTCCAATTTCCAAAAGTCTTGGAAATTTGGAACGTCTTGGTTATTCTGACGATCTGATACGGACTTTCGTGACTTTTAGTAGTTTTCAAAGTGATTTCTAAGTGATTCATGACAATCTTGAAAAACATCGAAACGTTTCGAATACCCATCGGTACTTACACACATCTGTTCTTTTGGAAAGAAAAGATTAAGTCTCTATCGAATCAGGGGAAACTGTGGTGTATTTCTTTATAACATCCTAGATAATGAATAGATCCGATAGAAATTGAAAAGGTGTCTTGGGGTACTCGCGAGAGGCTTTCTCTCTTTCCGAGGCACGCGGCATGGCACGCTACCCGAGGAGCTCCCGTGGCGCTCACCGGGCTTCGACACCCACACGCCGTGTCGCCTCACCAAACACATAAATAACGGCGGGCCGGCGGCCCGCGCGCGTTATTGTTCGCCGAAGTGCAGCTTTTTCGAGAGAGAGAAACAGATCCAAAAAGAGACAAACTCTTCGTCAATTTTTCAAACGATCCTATAACCAAAACTCCTTTCCCTAACTCAAATCCCACTTTTCCTCAATCAAGTTTCTCAATCAATGTCTCTCCTCAAATAGAATCACTGAATCATTCGACGAAACGATCGAGTATAAAGAATTTTCTGATTTCAGTGGAATCACCTGTCCAGCGATCGTTCGTGATGTGATATAAAGAAGGACCGTAGTAATAGAAAGAGAGAGAGAAGACGATGTGACAGAGAGAATATCTCGTGGAAACGAGCGTTGGTCGTGAATCATTTCGGTGGATTTGTTCGAGGCATCATCCTCCTCGCTTTGCAGGGGCGTGCATTTGAATAGGAACGACAGTCGTGCATCAGTGAGACGACTTTTCGAGAGAGAGTACGGTCGAAAGAGAGAGGGAGGGAATAACGTGGATGGCCAAGAGAGTGGCATCGTAACACGAAGTACCACTGTCCCCTTTATATCCACGAACATAAGCTCACAAAGTTATTGGCCCATTCGGACCTCCTGCCTCCACGAGGCACCGGCCCGTTTCTCATTCACGTGTCCGACGGCGTTACTTTGCGTCGTGGAACCTTCCTTCGACCTACCCCCTCCCACCCTCCCCACTTACATATATACTCTTCTGTTCTACGGTACGCGTCATAAGGATTTTAGAAGTTTTCTCTTAGAAAAGTTCTCAAAAGTTTCGTGAGCTCTCCGAAAATCACTTCTTCGTTTCCATTACGTGCAACACGACCTTACGAAATTCCTTCTTGTCCTTCGAGGCTATACGCACGTTCCCTTCTCCCCTTTCATTTGAAATTCATCCTTCCTTGCTGCAGGATCGCGAAGAGTCCCGGAGTAGATTTTCGGTGGCTACTGGACAGGGAACGTTATAAAAGGGAGGAGGTTGAGAAGAAGGATGCAAGAAGGAGAGAGAGAGAGTAAATGACAGGCTTCGTCTACCGCCCCAGGGTTCCGGGCATGATTATTTTGATTAATTTCTCCCGTCATTCGGTAGCCCGACGCCGCTAGGATATTCGCTTAAAGGGAATCAAGGGATTCGCGAAAATTCTTGTGATGCGTGAAGAAGAAATTTTCTTTTGATCGTTCGACCGACTGGAAGAAGAAACTGCGAATCGATTTAATTCGATTATCGTTTGTATGTATTATACTCGACTACATTGTAGCTGTACGATGGAAGCGAACGTGAAAGAAAGAGAGTGATAGCTCGTATAAGCAACGTTGGTCGGCAGCCATTTTGGTCATTCCGCAAGAAATTGCGATCTTCGATGATCGTCCACGGGGCCGCGCCGGGTAATTCGGTCTAATTCCGCCAGTCCACCAGTGATTTCGGCTATCTACCATAATCGGCGGGGCCCGCCTCGCGCCAAGAAACCGAAAGCACCCGAACGTAATGGGATGGAATTAAGAGGAGACGTGCCCTTCGCTAATCTATTAATTCCTACACGCGAGAGATCACCGGACCGGGCGTCGAACGAAACGAGTTTTTCAACTACGCTTACAGGAGTTCCAAACTACTTAGGTAGGTATACATCTGCTATTCCTGTAAAAAGGAATTAAGGGAGTATTGGATATTTGAGACGAATCTAGCAGTCTCGTTTGTTATTGGGTGTTCAGTTATATGTAAAATATTTTTCGTTAATGAACAATCAATTTGATTGTTTCATCAAAGTTGTTGCTTAGATAATCAAATGAAAATTTATTTGTTCTGCAAATTTACCTTACTCATGCTAGTAATCTATATTTTAATATAGTTTGATTCTATATTATATGAAATGACATGAAGCATTTTGTTAACGCGACAGCTACACGCTATGAGAAACAATGTCGAAATAAACAGTTTTTGTGTGTCTTAATCGAATGACCGTGATTTAATAATGTTAATTTTACTTGGCTTTTTTTTAAAGTTGTTCAAACTCTCAACTTGAAAAAAACGACAAGTAAAATGAACATCATAGACATTAAAAACTACCAGGCTCGTTGGATTAACATACGTCCAATTTTATCGAATTTGCATTGCACTTATATTTCGTACAGTCCTTTCTTCTGATTCAAACTTACTATGACACTCGATTCGTGAGTCATCGAAAGACTATGCGAAGGGATTTTATAAAAGACTGCGGACAGGCATGCGGCTCTCTTATCGAGCGACGAAAAAGGGGAAACATTTGTCCGACGTCGGCTTATCGTCGCTACTTATACGACATTCGGCTCGGCGTTGCAATGAACAAACCCATTCATCTTCCGTGGCGCCATTTTTACAATCCAGGTAGAAAAGATTGCTCGTGTTAAAATCATCGTGCCTGCGAGGAATGCAATTTGAGAAATTCCCAACATTTCTGAATAGTGAATTTTAAACACATTCCTGATAGGTAGATATCTATGCAAAAACTATTCTTCCGTGTAATTTATCAACAATGAAGCCAAGGGCAATAACGATAATAAGACATTGTAGCTTCCAATATAAAATATACTTAGCAAAAGATACAAATTTGCTACATACTGGACATATATCATCCACTAACATTGCTCTTTGCTACCGTATTCATCAACATCGCTGCACCACTTTAAACAGACAATTTAGCCAACACGTAAAACCAATCATATCCGATCACGTTTAGCCAGTACTTACCAACGGTAAATCTCTTCCTTCTCATCGATATAACATCTGCCACGTGCACGTCTAGCTAGCAACGACAAAGGCTAAATTATTTAAGCTCATCAATCGACTAGCCTTTTATCCTGCATAAAATTTGAATGGGAGAATAATCCCGAAGCTCGCGCGGGCATTAACACGCGCAAGAAAATCGTTCGCATTTCTCAAAGAGAGACGATGGAGAAGGAGGGAGGGATGGAAGAGGAGCAAGGGTGGTCGGTTAGAGAAGAAGACGCGTATTTTCTTTTTCGGGACTGACGAGCATCAAGTTCTCTCTCTCAGTTTCTCGAAGCACGAACACGGGCACAACGAAAGCAGCGGACAGCGGATCCGGCGCTGACGCTCATTACGATGATTGGCAGATTCAATTAACGGGCAGCCGGGCTCCACCGTGGCGGGGTCGCGCCGGCTTAACCTCGGCTAAATATTATTAATAATAATCAGCTCATTACCGGCTCCATTAATTATCCGACTGCATACGCGGTACCCGATATCTGCCTCCAGGAGCGCACTAAATTCGATCTCGGTTGCGTTCGCCAACGAGAACGATATTAACGTTCGTTCCCGATCGACTAGCCAGGTTGTCCTTTCATAGGAGAATAGAAAATTTAGTAGATGAAAAAGGATTGAAGAAGTTGAAACTACTTCGAAGAAAGTTTTTGACAGAACTTGGGTCGGGAGATATAATACCTACCGATAATTTGATATTAATATCCTCTTGACCGCGATGACAAATTCGTTTCTTTCAACAAGATTTCATCCCCGGGGTCATTACTTTCTTACGGACGAAAGGAAAAAAAGAAATATGAAGAATAAAGAGTTCAAAGAAGTACCGCCGAACCGAATTTCTTAAGGTCACGACTACCGGTGCCTACAGGCTATATACCTACCCAGAGAAAAGATTTTCAATCGAGTATACAGAAGGGTCGGTTCGGCCATGCTTCCTTCTGTACGTGTAGGTTCTTGTGGGTGTATGAGTACATACAAGCAATATTAATCCATTTAACAAACTCATTATCATCGGTGAGATACGCCGAGCGTTTACCGTGCGGCGCGCAACTCGCCGTACCGGCGCGAACTCGGTCTCGATCTTCGGAGAACCCCGGGCGTATTAGCGGGTTGGCACCCCTGCGGCTTGATTTACGGGCTCCAACTAACGAGCCTCGAGTCCGCGTCAGACCACTCGACCGATCCACCAACCTGGTTGCTCGTACCTACTCTCCTCTATACGAGCCACCATCACCACCATTCGAGAACTCCACGACTCGGCAGCTACTCGCGAGAGAAACCAGTACTCGCTATGGTCCTTTCAAGACGGGGGTGGGAACGAGACACCTTTGACCCTTTTTCTTTTCGAATCTCCACCGTTCGCGTGCTTCTGACGTCTAACGAGAGTACGAATCTGTCGATCTTTTCGTACCTATCCTTTTCAAGTCCGGTTAACTCGTTTCGAGACGAATTTCTTTTTTACGTCAATGAAAGCAATATTGTAATCATTTTTACTGTAGTATATTCTTAAAGGTTAAAAAAACAATAAGGTTAAGCATATTTTAGAAACTGGGGTATGTATAGTCCCATGAGTTGTTTGCGGTTGAATTATAGCTGTAATGCAGTTCGTGTAATATTGTATTAGTTTTAGGGGACACATGGACAAAATGAAATAGGGGATTATTTTTTCAACATCATTTATTAATCAAAAAAGTTGGAAACTTAAAAATCACGTTATCCATGTTTCTCCTATGTTCACTTATCCACATAACAAGCACTGTAGGTACATACCTATAAGGACTTCATTAATTGAAAATATACCTATATTACATGGCAACATATAAATATTAATTATTCACACATGTATAATCTATAGCAAACCGTTACCTACATGCAATAACAAATTCAGATTCCAGTCTCAAGCAACCCCAATTCGTGATACTCAAATAATGATTCACAAAGCCAACAAAATCGTCCTTGAAAAAACAAGAAAAATGGAATCGAGTGGTTTTTGATCGTTAAAATACACTAAGTTTACAAGAAAGGAGCCGAAGAGCGAACGAGTCGGCTTTCGAGTCGAAAGCTCGAAACGAAAGCGACGAGCGCGGAGCCCGGGGGCTGATTGGCCCGTATTTGGTTATAATTAAGGCACCGGCGTCGGTCATTAGCGGCCGCGAAAACGAACAACATTGTTCCGTGAACGAGACGAAAGATAAAACGCCGCGGCCTGTGCGCGCGCGGTATAAATCAACTCTCAAAGATACCTGTCGCCTTCGCTCGTTTCACGACCGTGTAAACTCGTATCCGCGTGGACGCCGCGTTTTATCGTCGTAACGAGTCGACTTCTTTTTTACAGAGCGCCTCGTAAACTCGCTTTTGGAAAAAGACATTTTTCTTTGATACTTCGTTGGTTTTTTAATGAATTTTAATCGATGAGTTTGTGAAAGAAACAGTGCTACCACGAGTTTACCGGAATTCCCCTAAAAGGGAATTTTTATTTTTTTTATTTTTAACTAATTATCCATAGAGATGTAACAACATTTGTTGCTGGTAAGGAACAGCTTACACTAAATTATAAGTTTTGCGTCTTCTTAAAGTTTAATAAATCCAATAAAAGAACCTTAATTTGTCTTATATTTTGTAAATTAACTTTTAGGAGAAAAAGGTTCGAAAATTAGGTATCAAATTTAGGGGATTTTCATAAGGAATTAGGGGAAAACCAAAATCGTAGGGTGGCAACACTGGAAAGAAATTTAACAATTATTGAACGAATCACGATTGATTGGGTAAAAATCGGTACAATTGTCAACGACACCTTCTCCAAAGATTCGAAGCGAAATGGATGCTGTCTCTTGTCCGCATGTACAAATCTACAATTATAGAACATTGAGCATCGAATCAAAATGTCAAAGAACGGAAACTTTAATAGAGGACTTGCAATTGATTTTAATAAATAACAAATTTCAATAGGATGGCACGCCAGTATTCCATGATCCGCCATCTTGAAGAAGATGAGAAGACAGCGAGCAATGCTCGCGGACTCGCATAATTGGCGCTATGGGCGCCCGATGGGGGCAGCTTAGGGCCGCCGACGCGGGATGAAGAGATTTACAATGTTCCCGGCCGTAAAATAATCAATAAAATCTGTACAATGTAAAGAAACGGACGTGCGGCGGTGATTTAGTGTGGGCCTTTCGTGCGCTCGCTTCTCCTTTTCTTCGATTCCTCGGGGTGGCTTCTCTCTCTTGTCTTTCTGCCAACTTTGCTTCTAACGTTTTTATTGCTTGACTCGAGGCCAACTTCGCGTACTTTATTTCGTACATGAGAATCTTCGTTCTCGTCGAAAGGAAAAAATCGCGAAAACTTTTTGTGATTTCCTCGTCTATATGACCATTTCCGATCGATGAGAAGAACATAGGCAAGAATCACCCACCAGCCGTCTCATCAACGCGATCCATTTGAGAACGTAAGTCAACCGAGTGACGTGGCTGGTCATGGGCACACGGCTAAAAGGCGTGGTCGTGGCCATTTCAAACGGCGCGTTTCTGCGCTTTACGAGGCGTTAAAGGCGTGGTGATTGATGGCTTGGGAGCAACAAACAAGGTTACACCAATGAAAGAGATAGAAAGATAGAGAACGACGCGTGAAAAATGTTTCATTTTCCAAAAACATCGCTAACAAAGCGCGTCGCATTCTCTTTAATTCCATTTATTCAAATAATCGTGACAATGATAGAAGGTAATCATTCGGTGAAGCTAATCAAGTCGTAGGTGTCTCAATGTGTGCAGAGCTTTAGGTTTCGGAATCGTCGAGGAAATACTATAGGTAGGCTCGAAGTCGCTCGAGGGCAGCGGGAGCCAAGTATGGTGACGAATTTACGAGCTCCTTACGTGGCTGCCCTTCTCGACCAGGCCCGGCAATAAAGTACGAGGCCAGAGGATATTCGAAACAATCGAACTCTCAGAGAAGATCTCTGTCTCTCTCTCTTTTTCTTTCGATCAAATTTAAAATTGATTTACGAGCGATCGCCTTCGTTTCACCTTTCTCACTGATAAAGAGGAGTTCTTCCCGTCTAGACATTTTTTACCAGAGTTTATCTTATAATATCGAAGGAGAGAGAGAGAAAGACGGAAAGAATATAGTATGGTAAAAGAGGAGAGCATAAAAAGGAGAAAAATATAAGCTACGGCACGAGAAGATGGTGGAAAGAAGCTGGAAAGGAGTCTCGCTCGTTTAACGTGCGAGGGAGAGAGAGATAGTGACGCGAAGGCGAAGACGCGCCGAGTTGCCTGATTGGCTCTCTCATTAGGCGCCAATTAAACAACATGGCGCCTTCTGCTTTCGGTTCGTTCGCACTCGGTGGCGCTAGTCGTTGGATCACGCGCGAAACTCGATGCATATATGTATGGATGCACTCGTGTGGAGACGACTACAGCGAATTTAAATGTAACTCTTATTATTCTCACTCGCATTTCGATTATAAATTATTCGACGTCGATGTCTACTCCACGTTGTCTCTGAACATCGGATTCTTAAACGTCGACGTTGCTTCTTTGTACAGAGGATTCTCGCCCTGAAATAGAGAAATTGGTTAACGAACTTTCGTGAGAGAAAATCGAGAACAAACGTTTTATTAAATTGTTTCTCTATTTTCTTTACCCGTTCCCAACGAGCCTTAGCTCGTTCAGCCTCAAACTTTTCGAACTCTCTTTTATCGTGAATCATCGTCAGTACTTTCCATATCAGAATGATCAGTAAGCCTAGGAATATCGTGCTTATAACCACCCCTAACGCGATACCTGCGAATATAATTCATTTTTACTTGATTTATTAACGATGACTGTTCTTTATTCTATGATCTATTTTTTCTCGTAAATACTCATTTAATTTATAAATGGTATAATGCAAGACAATCAAAAGAAAAAGCAAAAAAAAATCTTGGTGTTTTTCACTTAAAAACCGTGTAAAAGTACCATGCAAATCTAGGGATAGATGTATGTGCGTTAGATATATTTTTTCGCAAAGAATATATGAGAATTACCTAGTATATTGACTGGTACAGGACACTCCCTCTCTTTCTTCGCATAGACCGTATAGATCTTAATGTCACCTCTACCTGCATGCTCGTATTTGAAGACGAAGGTACAACCCTCGTCTCCGGGTGTCCGACAAATAGTTCCCTGAGGTTCTTCGGGATCTTCATCAATGACGTCAACCTAAAAATTATTTATTTTTCAGATCTTTGAAATTTGTAAGCTTTGAGGACACATGTGTAATAATTTATAACACGTATAAATATAATGTAATATTTTTATTCCAATCCACAGGATATTCCTAAAGTCAACATCTATTTTCCAAAGAAATAGAAACAAAAACTCCCACACACGCCATTAAAACTTTTTTTAAGGAAGTTGATAAATATGTGAATACTACAACAATTAATCGAATTCTTTCTTATTTCACCGAACTGCATTGTGACTTTGAGATTACCCCTGTGTTACAGAATGTTACAAAAATTGTATTAAACAAAGTTGATCGCTTACTATGGTGATATCGAGTACACAGGAATTACATTCTCCGTTCTTAGCGTAAGGTCCAGTTCCATAGGCCCTGCACTCGACACAATTTTTCAATTCCTCGCACTTTTGACCCGGGCAAGTCTGTAAGAACCTACCGATTATTAACCGGTAAAAATTCCGAAAGAGGAACGTGCACGCGTGAGGGTAGCATAGCTTGGTATTCGAGAGGCGGGTAATTACCGAATAATCGGCAACGCGGTACCGGCGTAATTAGTCGTTAAAAAGTGAGACGGTTAATTCGCAGATTTTACGATGGTTGGTTGAACGTGCGAGGTGGAAGCTCGGCGAGAAGAAAGAAAAAGAAAGGAAAAAAAGCAGAGGATGTAGGACAGGTATGTCAAACGTGCGGCTTGCTAACAAACATATATTCGCATATAAAAAAAAAGAAGTAAAGCAGGAGCTGCATAAGTTACTGCAACGGTACACGAATAGTTCCATTTAAAAGAAAGTATGAAAAATATCTGAATGGAATGATTATGCTAGCCAAAGTCATTTCATAATTTTCAAAGATTGTAAATTTACCAAAAGTTTATAAAATCGAACCATCTTCAACGACATACCTGTCATTAGGGATGGGATCGAGTATCTTACAAGTAGGTTCGAATCTAACTGAATAGTTTCGAATATTTTATGAGTACTTCGAAACAAGAAAACAGTAGTTTATCTTTTTAAATGTTGTTATTGAAATTGACTTGATTTTGTAAGTACATATCGAACTAGATCCCATCCCTACCTGTCATAAAATAAACAAAGACCAAAAAAAATCTTTCTCACCGGACACTCCTCGCAATATCGTCCAGAATATCGGATATGATCCTTCTCGTGACAATGACAGGTGCCACAGATGCAGTCGCCGCGGCCACTGCAAAGCTTTACGTTCTCTTCGGAGCTCGTCATCATCGACGGTGTACACGTGCTATTGCTTTCTTTGCAATCGCAGGTCTCGCCGCTCCAACCCGGCAAGCAATTGCATCTACCGCATTCGCACTTACCGTGTTCGCCGCAGACCTTAAAAACATCGAAATGGCAGAAGAACAACTTGGAGGATACCGCGATTACGTGTTACGTTGAAAAAAAGGAGGCATCTTTGTCGGCTAGATTAAAGCTAGCGATTTTTTCGATTTATTAAAATCAATTTTATGCATCGAATGGGAGATAAACAAATTTGACGAGGGAAATTTCAATTATTAATTTCTAATTATTTTCAAAGTGTTATTCGGTAGACATGTGTTACCGGTAATCGTGACATTAGTATGCAGTTTAGACATATAATTTGGTAAAATAAAATTGTTGTTCAGGTAGATTAAACGTTGGATCTTTAAAAATAAAATAGTAGGATCGGAAAGAATTAAATATCACTAATTTTCAATAATAATCTTTCGAGATGCCAAGGTTCCAGCTTGCATCGTACGGTCTTTTAAAATTTTCATCGGAAACCTCGTTCGATCCTAAGCGTGGGCGTTTAATATAAGATCACGAAGTTGGTAGATATCTATTTCACGGAAGATAACGACCTCTTACGCGTATGTACCTAAATAATATCGATAAAACGACAATTAGCGAGCTCACCAGTCCACCGCTTCGTTTGCAGGAAAAGTTATCGCACTCGCAGTACTTTCCATAAAAGATTTCCTGAGGGTTCAAGCGCTTCGCGCAATCGCAGGCACCGCATATGCAAGCTCCCTGACCGCTACAAATCTCGGGGCTCATCTCATTCGCCTTGCAGTCCTCCGTTATGTTACCGCCACTAAATTCGTATTCGTGGCCCTCGCACTCGCATTGTTTCCCGTAGTAGCCATCCTCGCAGAAGCACACGCCGCACTTCAGTGTACCGTGTCCTTTGCATTCCTCCTTTTCCTTGTTATTTTAATTAGATTTTTTTTTTTATTTTTAATTTAATTTTATTTAAAATTAGCAAAATTATTAAATTATCTAGTAAAATATTCTTTTTTATGAAATGCATACATACCAGCTCTTCATTCGTTTCGCAATTACAACCGCAAACAATATCGATGTCGATCAACAAATCCTCGTTTATACCCTGCGGTTTTATTTGCAACTTTTGCTTCCATTCCTCAGGATTCTTTGGGCACTCGGTGGCCTGAAAGAACGAATCTAAGCAATAAAATCTTTTAAATAAACGAATTTGCTTTATTTATTTTACCTTCAAGACTATCTCAAATTCGATAACGTTTCCCACGCGTATCCCACCGCATTCTCGACGCTCTATCAATTCTCCGCTCGCATCCAGACATCGTGAAAAATATTTAACGTCGATCAGATCCGATTTGTTGTCCTCCAACCTGACGGAATTCACTAATTTCTGAAGGGAATTTTTTTCGAATCGTTAAGGTATCGTCGATTACTATTTGTAAAAATAAAGAATCTTTAATTGTAACCTCTTGTTGAACTTTCCGATAACGGCAGATTAATTTGGTTGCAATAATACTTTACAACATATTTATCATTGAAATAAAATTTAATTGATATTACAAAATTGCCAAGTAAATGTTATCTCATTTTTATCGGAGAACACCAAATTCTTGGAAATATTACCGAAGCCAATAAATACCTTGTACTCTCCACTGATGAGAGCAACAATGTTCCCACCGTTGTTTTCCATCGAGCCGAGAGACGATCCACTGATAACTCCAGTCAACTCTTCATATATCTTATAAACATTAGTGCTTTTGCCTTGCGCTAAAGCGAATATGATGTTCATGTTATGCTCCCGCGATTTTTTGTGAATCTGAATAAAAGAATCCAATAAAGTACAGCGACAAAGACTATACGTAAAAATAGGCTGATCCAAATACACTCAACCCTTGACATTTACTTGACCGATAGACGGATAATCCTGAAGAAGCGAGTAAGTATAAAAGCCCTTCTCGTCCAAGTGGCAAAGACAATCGTTAGGTTCGATGATGCCCGCTAGCTGAAAGTTCCTGAGTTCCGCTTAATTCGTAAAGGTAAAAGTTATCTTTGTTTTTTTAAATTAAGAAAAACTAACGAACTTACTTTCCCATCACCGGCCAGATGAAAGTGCGTGTCCGTTGAAAATACTATAAGATGTCGTGCGTTCGGACGCCAATTGATTTGTTCTGTACAGACTATCGCTTGCATCAAAGCGTCAAAACCACCCTCGGGAGCATCTATGTTTCCAGAAATTGGAGCCTTCATCACGTTAGACTAAAGAATAATGAGAATTTATTAACGCTATGAACATGCTTTATATATTTCATTAATTTTTTTTAAAGCAATCGAATCACCTGAAAGAGTGTAATATTTCCTGTAAGAGGCATCTGATTTTTGAATCCATACGGTGGAGCGCACGATACCCAATTTCTCAGCCTACACGGTTCTTTCAATCTGTACACGATAAAGCAATAGATAATAATATACTCTCCGATCGATCTCGAATTTAAGAAAATTGGACGAATTACGATTACTTTTCCGGCTTCGTGCTGGTCATTGGTAATACGACCTTATCCACGAAACTACCGAAGCCTAAGCGAAAATTTGAAGTTAACTGCTTCATAGCATCTGCTATTCTGAGTCCAAGGGTCGAAAGCGCATTTCTGTATGGTTCCATCGAGGATGATAAATCCATCAAGTAGTACAGATCGACGGGGTAATCCTCCGCTTGACTATACCTCAAAGTTATCCTATACTCGTCGCCTCCAGGTAATAACAAAATAAAAGTTATTTTAACACGCTCGAGCCGGCATGGATCGTTGATGATCCTCACATATTTCTCATTATAGTTTTAAAAGCATAATTTAAATTGACAAATAAGCAACTTATAACGTTTTGTTTTTAAAATATGAAATATCGAGATATAAGAATAAATATTATTTTTTTCTGTAATACTTTAAAAAATTTGAGAAACACTGATGTTGAGAAAAAGAGCGGCGAATTAAAACGTGTCAAGAAAAAGTGAATATCAATAGCTAAATTATTTATTGGTTCGAGATCGATGGATCTCGTGTTTGTAAAATGAACGTCGTTATTTACGATCCTTTTAAAATTGCATGCTTTCAATATTATCATATTGGTTTCCCAAAAACGGCGATACTAATTTTACCAACGCGATGATATACCTCTTCTCAGCCTCAATTGCATCTTTTGAGGTTGCACCTGGACGGTATTTATTCCAGAGGACAACGGTTCGTTCTTCAGAAGCCTCATCATGTTATCGATGTCTATCACGGAAGACTCGTCACACCATAAGTTACCCTCCTTGGAATACCTATCTCTCGTAACGCAACGTATAAGTGGCTTTTTTAACCCGACCATCTTGAAACCAATTCAGAGAATATTAGAAAACGTCACACGTTTACGTGAAAAATAATAAATCATGAATGTTATAAGGGGGACCGGGGCTAGTTGTCCCAATTTTAGGTTTTTTGTTTCTACAGATTTCTGTAGCTTATATTTTCGAATTTTTTGGTGACCAATCTTTCCGCTTGCATTGAGAAGTTTTTAACACGTTTGTTTTTCAATTTCAAGCAAACATCCTGATGTATGCATCATGATTTTTGCGAAAATGGTCACCACCGCCGATTTCAATGTTTAATGGCCCATTTTAAAGAAAAAGGCATGCAGAATACTGTCCCGTTGTCCGTTTTTCGATATCGTTGCGGAGTGATGAGAAATAAATTTTTTAAGTGTCGGAGTATGGGTCGTTTTCGAGCTTAAAACTGCTGTATCTTTCGAACCAGTCATCCTATCGAAGCGGGATTTGCATATTCGTAAAGAAGAGACTTTCCCCTTTCGAACGAGTATTTGATCGGGCAAATTCGAGATACTTCGATTTTTGACAAAAATCCTGACCTATGCATCATGATTTTTGCCAAAATGGTCACCACCGCCGATTTCAATGTTTAATGGCTCATTTTAAAGATAAAAGCATGCAGAATAATGTTCCGTTGTCCGTTTTTCGATATCGTTAAGCAATGATGAGAAATTAATCTTTTAAGTGTCGGAGTATGGGTCTTTTTCGAGCTTCAAACTGCTGTATCTTTCCAACCAGCCATCCTATCGAACCGCGACTTACATATTCGTAAAGAAGAGACTTCCCTCTTTCGAACTAGTATTTGATCGGGCAAATCCGAGATGCATCGATTTTTGACAAAAATCCTGATGAATGCATCAAGATTTAGAAAGAAGAAAGCATGCAAAATACTGTCCCGTTGTCCGTTTTTCGATATCGCAAAGCAATGATGAGAAATTAATATTTTTAGTGTCGGAGTATGGGTCGTTTTCGCTTATCCTGATGTATACATCATGATTTGGATGGGGAAAAAATGAGGATGGGGAACCAGGAAGACTAAACATAACGATCACCACTACACTTTTTTTTTACTCACTAAGACCTGTACACCATGCACCGGACGTATTTCCCCTTCCACCCTAAGATACCAAAACTACGACTGGGACAACTTGCCCCTGGGACTTTTAGCCCCGGTCTCCCCTACATTATATCCGTCGGTAACAATATTTTCTATGATTTTCAATCATATTGGGCTGTCGAAAATCTATTAGCACCGTGGATATCTTTGGGATCACGAGAAGAAGAGAACAATTTTTCAGATAAAACTGGCTTATCAAGATCATATCAATTATTTTTGGTATTAACCTTATGTTATAGGTATTGGTCTTGAGTGCAGCTAATAAACAAAAAGGCATGAAAAGCCATAAAAAAAAACTACGCACAGAGAGGATTTAGGACATATCTCTTAAGCAGCACTGCCTAGAAATACAATCGATATGAAACGATTCCTTTAAGACTAAACAATTTTTATTTAATCTGTCTCTTCTGTTCACTATTCCAACGATATTCAAGCTGCTCGTTTTTATCAGACCAGCCCGTAGAAGGACAAAAAATTAATTGATAAATTATTACCAGCATCGGGCACCAGACGCATCGCGGCGTTTGCAAACATTCGTCGCAGGTTTGTTTAGACGCGCAAAGGCTCTCCGGATCATTATGCTGTGCGCCGATGAGAAGAAGAACACAAGCGACGTTAGCGAGCAAGAATACGACTCGTCGCCGGCTGCTCATCGTATAGTCGTTAAGCCAAACAGCAATAAACTGAACATTCCGAGGCCGTAGAAAAATGTCACGTATGGCACACGCTTGCAAGCTGGAAGGATACTGCGGTATTTCACGGAAACGATACCGAGATAAAACGGCGGCTATGTGTCATTAAGTCAGTATTCGCTCGATGTTTCGAGTTAGTTTTACCTTTAAGGAGAAAATAGATCGAACCGAGGAAGTTGCTGAGATATGTGCTACAAAATTATTCACATTTATTCTCCCAATGTATTTCCAACGAATTCCTTTTAGTTATTAACTTAAACGAGAGGTGATCCTCGAGATCGAAAGCTGGACCTAGCGTGATCGTCGTACGCCGATGACTAATGTTACAATCGGTCGTTATTATTAGCATTTATTAATCCAGGACGACTCATCGTAATTATCAGCTGACGCATATCTCATATTCTTTCATTTATTAAATAAGTTGTTGTTCGTTTATTAATAAACGTAAATTAATAATAATTTACAGACATTTACAATCGTAATCATTATCCTATTATACGGAGTAAGTGCGACGGATATAAATCAGCGTAAATGTAATCGAAAATAAGATTAACAATGATAATCAAATTCCAACTTGTTTATTACTATATAGTCACAATCTTATTTATTTATTAAACGACAAAGAAAATTTAGAAATCTGTTATAATTAATCAAAGAAATAATATACTTCCTAAAAGGTATAATTCTGTAAGAATTCGAAAGTTGTTGGTAAAATATGAATTATGATGTGTTAAACATGGTTACAGGCAGTCCATATATAACATATTCATTCATTTTAGGAACAGTAATTGCATTTAAGGTAATCATATTTGTTGTCACTCGTTCTACATATTACCACATTTAACGTGTCAACACAGCTGTAGATGTTTAGCTAATTCCTGCTAAGGATAGTGGTCCATATCTCCCGTGTAAACTACATCCCTCTGTATACTGCGTTTACCCTACGTATTTATAATTTAATTTCGAATGAAATCTAATTGGCTTCCGCATTAATCTCGTTCTTTTTATATTCCTCGCAATATTTTCCAAAATATTTGCCTTGTTGGTCCTCGCGGCATAGACACGCTCCGCACACGCAGTCTCCATGATTGTTGCAATGAACGTCGCTATTTCGTGGATCTATACAGGACGAGGTGGACGTGTGACAATTGCAAGTCGAGCCGGTCCATTCATCGTAGCAAAGACACTTGCCGCAATCGCAATGTCCATGACCAGCGCAAAGCTACGAAAATTTCATTCAAATCGAATCCCGATAAGAAAAAGGTATTTTATTTTTCATTAATAAAACTGAAAACATCCCTGGCAAGCTAAAACTATTCACTTTGCGTATTGTTAACTGCTTCGATTATCGTCGAAAGTATTTTATCACACGTATATGAGTAGTTCTCACGAAATTCCGAAGTCTTAGTTAAAAAAAATTGGAAAAAAATATTTTTCTGTGAATTTTATAGTATTTATGTTACTTGTCTTTGACCATATAGTACAATCACGAGAGAAAGGATAATTAAATCAAAAATACTTATTCTGTAATCTAGTCAAAATTTACTGGGTGATTCATCAAAACGTACCGCCAAAAGTTGTTGTAAAAAGTTTTTTTTAATATGAAACGATGGTTTAAATAAAAGTTATACGGTATAAAGGGGGAACACATAACGTAACAATAAATGTTTTTGCTTAATACCATACTACTTTTGTTCAAACGCTTTTCTCATATAACAAACAGTTTAAAAGGATAATAGGTAAATAAAAAGGAATAAATAGAAAATAAGAGTACTCACCTGTCCAGAAATCCGATCGCAAGAAAAATTGTCACATTCGCAGTACTGTCCATAAATTCTTTCCGTCGAATTAAGCCGATAGTTGCACAAACAATATCCGCAAATGCACTGTCCACGGCCGCTGCACACTTTCGCGGTCGCGTTATCCGGCCTACAATCGTCTATGGCGTTCGACAATTTTTGGCGGGCGCGTCCCGCGCAAAGTTCGTCCTGAGCGTGACAATAAAAAAGAATTAGGAGGAATATCGTTGCCGTGATGGTCTTCCGCAACATTTTGATCAAATCTGGCGCGTGAATGCGACGCGACGGACGCGATTTCTTTCGATTAAAGAAGAAAGAGAGAGAGAGTGATAGAAAGATCTCGGAATCGGAGGACGAACGACGAGGTCGTGAAGATAGTCCTCGTTTTAAAATAGTACTCTAATCTTGGAAAATTGTGAACTCCTTGATAAGAACGCCACCCGATAAACTCGTGCGCGCGTCCAGTCGCTCTCGTTGATTGGGCAATCGGTATTACCAGAAACAAAGTTCTTCTCTTTTTATTTTACATTTAATAACACTTTATTTATGACATTTCGCGTCCGGGTTGCGATTCTTGCAAACGTAAAGGGTGTATTTATTTGCTTATTTTTTTAGTGACTTTATAATAATTTTTCTTTTTTCAACGAGGTATATTTTATATTATTATTTTAATAACGACTAAGAAAATGTATAATTTTATAAAATCTCATTTTCTTACCCTTTAAAATAATTACTAGATATTTTTAAATTTGTAAGTTCTACAAAACTCCTGTGTGATACTTGGCGTCCTCGTACGTACTAATACGGAGTTAATTCTACAGGAATCTTCGTTACCGACATGGCAACGACTATATCGAATCACTGTAGATGGCGCTCGGTATGCAGTTCACTTTACGAAGGACTTATCTAACAAGAAGAATATATCCAGTACGTTAGGTAAAAACGAACGGCTCTGGCGATCGTCTCTTCGCTGGGAGATTTCGTGCGAGCAGGTGAGTGCAGCTGGATACTCCGCAATGTATTTTTAAAACTCTAGAAAAAGCATGTCGATACGGGAAACGGCGCTTCGCGAATCGGTAGATGCAAAGATCGTGTGACTAGGTTATATAATCAATTGCACGCCCTAAGAGGGTTAAACGATTAGATAAAAGTCGAAAGTGATCGGTTTAATTTTGTGCTTTCAGGAAAAAACGTACCTATTTCGTTATTTGTCGCATGTTTTTTCCAGAAGCACAGTGTCTTAGAACAAAAAAAAAGTGTTGCAAATGTTATTGCAAAATTATGCATGGGTTGGATAATTTAGAAACTCTTATCCAATGTCATGTACTATATTATGTCCTTAACCTTATCACTTAGTTACATGTATAAATTCAGCTTGAGAAGACGCTAGTCGCTTTATCACGTTTTATAGGTTAGGTTTCCCGGCGAATAGTGTGTCTCCTGGAAACTTCCTTGTAGATGCTCGTGATCTGTCAACTTAACCTAACCATCGAGTTATAATTTTAACATCTTCTGCTCTCGAACGCTTCCACGATCGATCTTTAGAGAGATGCACTTCAGTGGACATAATTTATAACGATAATTATATAGAACGTATATTCGTGAGCTATGGCTGAGTTTTAGAAAGTAATGAAATTATAAGGTCGATCGGTGTTTAGGTGCTTCTGTAGAAGTTTTTTAATATTAAAAATAGAATTTATTGGTTAAAAGTTGTAAAAGAACCGATAAAGCACTCGGTGCATTTCCTCGTGGTACCATGGGAAACAGACATGGCGCGTCGTACGCGCGGTAAATTCGAACGGGTAACGCTTGGATAGATTTTTCACCGGTCGACGATATATTTTTATTCTCTTTAAATAGTCTGCAGGGTTTGAAATCGCGATGTTATGTAATTTAGATGGTTGACTTCGAGTGACAAACCGCGAAACACGTGGTTCGAGGGACGTTTACATTGAAGTCACGTGATCTTGCATGTCGTAAACTAAAGAATGCATTTCGTCGAAGGTATTTAAAAATATGAAGTAATCGAGACGTTATTCTGAGAAAGTATGGCTCTTTAAAAAGAAATTCGTCGATTCACGATCGACTAGACGACCGTAAAAAAAAAAACTTTTGTCATTCAAAGACTTTTCGTGTCAACCGCTGTACATATAAAGTTGAATTTGTTTGAGGAATTACATTTAAATGTACAGTGGTCGACATAAAAAGTCAAATCAGTCTGTAAAAAATCACCGAAAAGACGCCCGTGTCAGTTCGGTCTAAAACCGTTCTTACATACATATATCGATTATTCTAAACGCAGTTGGCGCCAGGATTTCGCTCGCTGGTTATTATTATAGACAAACGAAATGTCAAATATAATATCGCGGGTATAAGCTCGAGAGCAAGGAAGAACTGATATCGGAGGAATAAATCCATTGCGCGTAATTGCCCCCGTTATTTTTTTATTTTTCACAAGCGAAATGCGTCAATGGTCGCTCGAACGACGTCTTCGATAAATCAGTACTGATATTTAATGATGCAAGAGAATATTTTTCTTTTTCAAGCCGTCTAGCGATATACATATATACAGATTACGCTTTTCCACTTCGTCGTACTCCCGATAATTATGTTCGTGTTAGACCATTCGCTTACGCGTCATGTCCTCACGTGAATTCGAAGTCTCTTTTCTTTCGATATCCATTGTTGTAGCTCTAGATCGTGGTCGATTACATTATATTCATTACAGTTTCACGGTACTTGTCCGTGTTCCAATAAAAATTGGCATGTTCTAAGGCAACGATCGGTTCGAACGAGTTTTATCACGTGAGTGGTCGATGTTTCTATTCTTCATCCACTTAGAAGTTCCTTAACCCAGCTTATTGTTAAATTCATCAATCCCTCTCTCTCTCTCTTTCTATATGTCGAGAATGTGATATATGAATAAATATATCTATAGTACATATATATGCAACAAAGCTGCACGCTACTTCGTTCGCGGGATCAAAGAGCACCGTTCGCTTTCTACGTTCATTCAGAAAGTTAACGCGAAAGGAGAACGACGTGCTTTTCTTGTTGGCCTTTCAAAATTTTTTGATCCTGCGGGAAGAAGGAAAGAGTAGATCTGGTCCTTTCGGTCTGATTCTGAGACACAAGGTAGGATAATTATATTGGTAGATACTTTAGGGTTTTATAATATTTGTCAATTTAAAAAATTGTACAGTGGTCTAACGCCATGATAGGTTATATATAAATTGAGGTATTATGCAAATTCTTGCAACAAGCAGAACTAAATACTAGAAATTAATTTTTTCTTTGTGTAATACAGATGATAGAAATTCTCGTGCCATTTCGTAGGCAATTTTCATATTGGCAAATAATAATGCATACTAAAAATACAAATGTATTATTGGCTAATTCGAGTTACGGAAATAGGCTTATAAGAGGTTAAATGAAGCATATATTTGAACTGAACAGATGCCGATAATTTACCGCGTACTTAGGATCGATGTACTCGAATTTGTAAAAGTACAATCTTATCGTTTCGTTATCGCGTTCTAATATGAATGCATAAAAAGATTAAACATATTTTGGAATATTCTCCCTTATTTTTGATCTTCACTGATTCTTCTAATCCGACCTATAAACCAATACGATTTTTCATTTATTATTAACGAAGTATTCTACTTATAATTATCCAACATAGTAGGTAACATTTCGTCATATTATTCGACTCATTTCTCATCGACAACTTTGCTATTTCATCGTTTTTCATAAATTGTTCTCTTTTTTTCCAGAAAACGGAATCAACACTGCAGCATCGAAATGCAGCTATCCCATGCCTGCCAATACGCTATTAGATTGTCGCTGAATCAGGTTCGTACTACTCACATATTTTCGGTTCGTTCATAAACGTTACGTAAGGTGCAATTCACGGTTTGCATTGCAATTAATATCCAGAGGTATTACTACGTCTTTGTATCAGGGCCGGTTCTATTACGCGCAAGTACACCAAGAGTATGTACCATCGCGTGTAATTTCATATAACCGATGAAATAACATATAAATAATAACTTAATGCTAATACCAAATGTATGTCTTATGGAGTATTATTAATCAAATTTGTAAGAAGTTTTCTTCAGTTATTATTAGTCTAATCTCAGAACATTGTAACGAGTTTTGAAAAATTAAAAAAAAAATTAGTTTTTTTCATTAAAACCGAAAGAATTCCGATTTTATCGATCGGCTCTGGCCTCGATCGTACTCTTTACTCAATCCAATTTCTAATAAAGCCTTAACACTTTTCCATTGATCCTATAACGCGATCGATTTACTCACCGTTATGCGTACAGCTCCTTAACGAAAACCTTATACATCTTCTTTTTTTTTTTAGGCTGCTGGTTCATCGATACTTCGTAAGGGTGTACAAGAACGTGGCACGATGACATCCGCGGTCTTTCTAGCAACGGTCGGCCTATCGCTGAGCATGTTCTCCCTAAAGCAGATGCAATCCTGCACTCAGGCACGGCGACGACATCATTAGACGAAGACGACATCTTAATCCATTATCGATCAGACCTACAAACAAAACGAGCAGTCCTAAACACATCGATGCAAAGAAATGACGAGAAAAAAGAAGATCTGAGAACAAGAAAATATTGAATTATCATCCAGCGAGATCGAATTCGAAAGCTTCGAACTTTTGAACGATAAAGTCAAATGGAGAGACCGAAGCTTCGATCGTATATTGTTAATTAATGTAGATCGTTTGTAAAATCGTTATTCTGTCACATTCGTTTAAAATATCATGCATCGTGTACGCGATACCGGTCTCTTCGGTTATATCGAACTGAGCAGCTGGTACAGGATAGAAAATTCAATTTTGAAACTTCACGATTGAATTAGCTCTTTCGTATAATGATCGAAAGAAAAAAAGTAGAAGATAACTAACGGACTGCTCGGAACCTCTCGCGAGATTAACATTACAAGCTGTGTATCTTACATCTATCTATCTGGTGATAAGTCAAATCTTAATCGTTAGGATCAACGTTAAATCATTATCTCGCGAGATTGTGCCATCCCATCCATTCTTTTTAATCGTAGGTCAAAGGATCGGCCCATTGAAAATCGATTTATTTTTTCCACTGTTACCGTTTGTTGCGACATCTTTAAGAAATTAAGACCGATGATGCACGTTCTTGATGTATTAACGCAACACTCTGTACTCGATCATATTGTACACATTATTAATGTCATAGGCTATAGAGTATCTTAGCGATATAGTTACGTACGATTGTTGATGAAAAATCTTTGATCTATTTTTTTGACCACACTCCTTTGTCCATCGATCCTAATTCTTTTTTTTTTTTTTTTTTTCTATTAGAACGCTCTCGAGTATGCGTATACTTATTGCTTTACGTATAACTTATCGACGAAGCACGTCTTTGATAACGGCGGATCTTGACACATGATTTTTTTTTTTTAAATAAAATCTATCAAAGTAATTCAACTGTTGGTAGTATTGTACTACGGACTTATCGATAGGGATAGAATAAAAAGAAAGTGTCAATGGGAATAGAGATCTTGGGACTTAACGTATACATTTATTTATAATTATTATACAGTCTCACACTCGATATTCCTCGTCGTAATTCTTTCGCAAAGTTTCTCCCTACTACCTCGCGGTGTGTTGTGTCGTTCTCAACTCGTTCACGCGGGAAAAAAGGAAGTGATTTACAAAAAAGGAAAGGAAAGGAAATAAAGAAGATCCCCTCTCTTCCCTTTACCCCGGCAAGATAAATCAACTAACGATTTCGGAATAACTTTTTTCCGAGAAAAACAAAATAAGAGACACGTATGTACTACGTACGATTCGTATACTTTTTTTTTTGGAACATTCTTCGATACTTTCTCTCGTAGCAAGGAATAGTAATTAATTTAACAATAAAAAGAGAAGAATCGCGATCAACGGGCCGCTCGGTTTAAGCACGAGAGAAAAAAGATCGCCCGAAGTTCCTTACTCGCTCCTGAAATAACGGAGAAAATGGAAAATAATATGCGAAAGAGGAAAACAAATGTGTGCCGGACTTCTTATCGCTGGAGGTAAAAGAATGAAAAGATCTCGTTAAACTTAAATAAAAAAAAAACTTTGGCAAATGCTGCTACGAGCCTTTGGCAAATAATTTTCACAATGAACAGAGGGGAGGCGAGGAAAACGCGACGAGCCGGTTAATAATAATTAAATAATAAGAAAGGAGAAGCTTGAGTGGGCTTCGACGTTCTTTAAAAACGTCTAGACTTTGTCGCGACTATCACAGACGATTCTCACAGAAGAAGAACAAAAAAAAAAATAGAAATGCGAAGAATAGCGAAGGGAAAAAACACGCGGTCTATTTTTTTCTTTTTTTTTTTCTTTACATTCACAATCCTGTAATTGTTTCAACTAACAACGGTATACTAATGGCAGTTCGTAGAGAAGTTCAAACAAGTGTTTGTCGATTGTTGCTCGTAATAGTACTAATAGTAGTAGTAGTAATAATAATAATAATAATAACAATATCGTTTCGTATTCACTTTCTTCGCGAATCGAACAAGATCACTTTCGTTAAAGATCGATATGAAACACGAGCAGCCCGACGATCTTCGACCTTAACGAGAGACACGGTGATGGATGTTACTAAAGAAGAGACAAAGAAAAAACGATAGTATAAAAAAAAAACTAATAATAGCGATATTATCCGATCGAAAAACGCGATACTCCCAACGAGTCGTAAAAATTTTGCAATTTCTCGCGGGCGAATACATTTTGTTCTCTTTTTTTTTTTGGTTTTCTTTTGTATTTATATACATGAATAATCTCTCTCTCTTTCATTCTCTCTTGACGTATTTCGCGCAAGCCCGACGCAGCGGTTAATCTATGAAAAAATTAAATCTACAGAGAGTTGGTACAATGCTGATACAATCTATCTATCTCTCTCTCTCTCTCTCTCACACACACACTCGTTCCCTGTTTCTCGTTCACCATCATCCCCAATTTTGACTCTCTTTTTTTTTATTGTATTATTAGAACGCATTCTCTTTCTCTCTAATTCATCCTTGAATTACATCCCCGGTCGTTTAACCCCGTATAATTCTAAATTTGCGCACTAGCGCGAATATGTAACAACATAATTATTTTAACATCTATCCTTTTTCGCTCGTTTTCCTCCTCGACCGATGGGAGCCATCGATCGATCGACTGGCAAGTTTATGCATCGTTTAGTCCGTTATATCGCGAATAATTGTTTGTTTTTTTTTTTTTTCTTTTTGAAAGAAAATAATTAAAATGTCAGAAGGAGAAGAAAGCAGAAGAAAATAATTAGCGAAGAAAGGAAACGAAGATGTCGAGCGGGTGGACGCTTCCCTTAGAATTGCTATGTCTGTCTGTCTCTCTCTCTCCCTATCCTGCACGGTCAGTTTGCTATTACTTGGCATAATTAACTTGATAAATATCGGTAACGAATTAAATACTGTGTAACAACGAAGAAAAAAAGAAGAAGAAGAAGAAAACAAAAATCCATAGTAGATTGAAACTTGGATAGAGAATAGCGTCGTTTTGTTTCCTTGTTTTTTTTGTTTGTTTCAAAGAGAAGAAGATAACAGATATATATATATATGTATGTATATATTATATAACATTATACATGAGAGGAGAAAAAAGAGAAGTACGAAACTAATTTACGGTTAGAGGAGTGAGTGACAGCTTTTTCCGAAAGCAAGTAATAGCGACACTATACAATCGTAAAAATGTTCAATGTACAATATACTTGGCTCGTGTTCTTCTGTGTATCCATGTCTCTATGTGTATGTATACGTGTTATTTAGTAGTAGTAAATTGTAGTGAATAGGATGACGTTCTTGTTTTATCGATAAACACTGGTAATAGTAGTAGCAGTAGTAGTAGTAGTAATAATAGTAGTGGTAGTGATAGTAATAGTAGTAGTTCGGTAGCAAAATATTTCTTCGCGTTCATTTCGCAACGTTTCTTTTTGTTTTTTTTTTTTATTTCTCCTCATCTTCTACGACATTTTGAATAAAAGAAGTTACACCTCTCGTAAAAGCGGAGTTAAAATTACTCCCGTCTCTGTGTAGGTGTCTATGTTGTCTGTGTATATGTGTGTATCATGGAGCACGGTTTCTTCTCGTCCTATCGATATTATTTCATCTAGTAAATCGAATCGGAGCTACGCGTATGCACGTAAAGAAATAAATACATTTTTTCGATCTTTCTTTTTTTTTTCTTCCAAATTCTCTTTCGCAGAAAATAAAGGACAATGAGTTTATAACAAACGGCAGCCAAGGTTACGTAAAAAGGAACCAGTTTTCCAAAACGTTGCACGTTTTGTCCTTCGAGAACGTTTTCTTGTTTAAATTGTGTGCGTGCAATTGGACCCTCGGTACTTCATTCGACTCGTTACAAATAGTACTTTTTCTCTCTCTTTCTCTCTCTAGCACATTACAAAAGAAATAAACGAAAAGCAGGCACTACGTGCGCTAACTATTCGTAATTATAACTTACGAATTCCACAAAAAATGTCATCGCTCGGTAATCTACCGAGTTCTTTCGCTCGTTACGCACCGAATTTCGAAATATTATAAAATTCTGCAATAAAATAGAAATCTCTGATCAGTTTCCTTTCTTTCATTCTTTTTTTTTTTTTTTTGGTTTTGCTTAACTCCCCGATGATACTCCTAAATAAAGCTAAAATTTCTTTCTTATCAAACTAACGAATGATCTTCATGCTCTGCATCAAATCTTTGTTCTTATCTCTTGTTCGTGTTACACACAATGGTATTTGTTTAGACTTTATCGTAAATATATGTATACATATCGAAATATACACGCTGAATTTCAAAGTTGATACCACGTTCTTAAAAATTCATTTGCTCGTTCGCCTCCCTACTTGTGTAAATATATAATATATTATTTTTTTTATCGTTTTTCTTCTACCTTGTTTTCTTTTAAAATTATATATGCTCGATACAGTCATACTGCGACGATAACAAAATATAACGATCGAGATCGTTAGTCGAGAAAAAAAACAAAATCTTTTCGTGGCGGCATTGTAAAAACATGCAATAAAAAATCTATACTCGCACGATTGGACAATGATTAGCGTAAATTTTTCGCACTATTTGTTTCACTCTTTCTCTCTCTCTCTCGCACGCTCTCTCTCTCTTCCCAGTGTAAAGCCGAATTATCTTTGACGATTAGTTTTCAACTAATGCGTTATTCTTTAGTGTATATTATCTCAACATTGAACGCGTCTTCACGATTACGGTGACACGTTCGTGAAAATTCTCGTGCGCTTTCGATGAATACGTAATATATATATGTATACCCATATACACTTTTTCTTGTTGTTTGTCTAGTTCTTTACTCGCAACATATGCGAATAAGACATCATTCTCTTTTTTTTTTATTAGAAACTACGCGTCTTCGATATCCTAACTCGATAGCAACAAATACAGCGCTTATTCTTAACAGGAATAATGATTAAGATAAGACACCATAATACGTAATTAGTGATATCTTTCGTTCTTTCTTCTCCGAATAAACGCTATCCTCTCCTATACGCAATTATCCTTTCCTCGATTCTCGGTAAAAACGTCGACCCTCTTATTCTCTCTATAAAGAATTGACTGCACGTTTTAAAAAATCACATACCCGTTCGTATATTCCATAGCACGCATCCTCGAGTTTCATTCGCATTAAACGATAATCGCAATTCATTCTCATTCAGCCGATCTTTCATCGTTCCAAAGACTTCGACGAAAAACTTACGAACCTCGTAACGACATACACCTAACGCGCGTGTATATGATATGCGAGAGAATTGTCACTCCTATTACAAGTAAATATACATAACTTCGTGTGTCACCCCGAAAAAAACAACATAAGCACGTAATCGTCGACTGTAGCGTGTGTTTGTGTGTGTGTTCGTTCGATAAGCAATAAAAATATACGAAGGACCGGCAACGACGATGACGACGACTCCGAACGAGAGACCCTCGTAAAAGCGATTGAACTCAATTTACAAACGTCTCGCGTTGCCCGTTCTCACTGGTTCAGATGATATCTCACTTTGGCTCATTTTTACAATTTACGACACGCTAACGGGTGATCTTTTCCTTCGAAAGCACGTAAACGTAGCCATCTCTCCTCTATTGTCATCGTTCACCGAATCACAATGCTTAGTTAACAATGAATCACCGTTTCTTGTTTCTTCCCTTTTCTTTCTCATTTATTTAGGATAGTGTCAGCATCGTTGTGCTCGGGTCGTCGAATCGTCCGCGGATACGACGTTTTGGCGTTGCATACGTGTTTCTTCTATTTATCTCGCGTTTCACCTTCCAGCAGAGAAACTATGGTACTTGTGTTCGTTCGTGTCTTCTTCTCGCTATCACTGTGGTTCGTTCACTGAGAATATCCCGGTAATGAGGCGATCATATCGACGTGAAAAAGGGAAATATGATTAAACGGACCGATCTCAACGATGATGACGACGACGACAATAAAAAAGCGACAACGAGTTCATCATGTGTTTTTTTTTCTTCTGCTCGATTTTTTTTAAGACATCGAGGAACACGGCAAACGCGGAGAGCCCATCTGCGTGAGTACCCTGTCGAGCCATTGCAATGGACCGTTAAGATGCAGCTCGATCCAACAGGGCGTCGAAGTGACCGTCTGTCTTCGATATTCCGCGCCCCAGCCCTTCACGAAGCTCATTCTGATCGTGCACATACGCGTCAGCTGATAAACCGCCTCGAAGCCTTGCGACACCGACTGCGACAACAGTGCCGCGAACTCTTGGTTGTTGAAGATCTTCAGGTTACAGCCTGTAATTAGAAACGATACAGAAAGGTTACCTCCGGAGATAGAAGAATGAGATTAGTTTGAGGTAATCCTATTAATTTAAGATGAGTAAATCGGATAAAGTCGAATATAGGCACTACTCGTAGTATAAATAAGTATTTATGGACAGAAATATGAATAAACATTATATTGAGTCGTGTCTAACTTCGTGCCTATTTCTCTTATTTATGACGAATCGACAAAGTTTTGAGAAGAATGAAATATTAAAATTACCAAAACGATGTATATATTTTGTCTTCAAAATAAAGCTACTTTAGAATATAGAGCGATGGAAATTTAAAGAAACTTTGGGTCTGATAGACGGTGAATCTTACTTTGGCAGACTCATAGAAATAATTTTAAGACAGTGATCACTCGAAATTACGAATATTAAACACTTCTATGTATTTAATTCTATTTACAGAAACTTGTTAAATCACAAAATCGAATTACCAGGTGGTATTTTGCAGACGGTAGCAGGATGCCAACCGTAACGTTGATTACAATTTGGACTCTGCACGAAGATGCTGGAATCGGATAGACACTCCGCAAAGACTTCGCCACCGATGTAGTAAAGTCTTACACCTTTGCCGATATGTCGTCTGGTTTGTTCTACCACGGTATTACGATTCACGTTCGAGAGGAGACCGAGACAAAAGCGTTCGGAATTGCTGGGATCCGTGAAACCGTCCACCGTGATACTGGGCTGTGAGGCGTGAAAGGTCTCACCTACTCTCGTATTTAACTCGTAATAACTAATCGAACACCTGAAACAAAGTCAAATAATATGTTATGTATTGTCTCATCGAGAGGCAAGTATCGTTATACAGGGTGTCCGGTTCCAGGTAGTCCAGCGGAGGACTACGTGTACACATCAATGACTTGAATCGAAATGTCTAATAGCATTTTTCGAAATTCGACTTAGTTACAGGTATTGGTACATAAAAGTCCGTAGCATAAAAAATATCTTCGAATACTTTTATATCTTCGACGATTAACAAAGTTTCATTAAAATATGAATTTCCGGGTTGGAATAGCCTCCTTGTAAATCATATACTCAAACTATGCAAATATTGATCCTCGGCACTCGGTGTCAAGTGTGATTTGACATTAATTTTTTCTTCTTATACTCGGAGAATTTTCTTCATTTCACCTATCAGAAACTCGAACATATTTTTCTCATAACCTAACGAGTAATATATCATTTAAAAATAAATGGTAAAGTGTTGGAAATATATCGGTTTAGAGGAGATGGTCAATTCCAAGGGATTAAATTGAAAGTTTGTTAATTTTGCTCAAAAGTACTCTTAAATAAATCTCTATTGAACGTTACGGGAGGCATAAAACGCGATCGATCAAGTGCATATTACAATATTGACGTTAAATATTTTTACCAGAAGGCTGGTTCGCAGTACATGACAGGTTGAGCATCGACGGGACTGGGCGATAAGCGGGATAGTGACATGTTATCGTTGTGATCCATATTGTCGCCGTCCTCGCTGATATATCCCGGTGGCGGTGTGTCAGCCGGAGGATCCATGGATCCTGGCGTGGGGTGAGGCGAACCCTGCACGCTTCCCAGACTCCCGACGCTCGCTGGACTCGTTGCCTGCATACTCTATGAAAAATAAAAAAAAAATTAAGTAAAAATTAAATCAATTAGATTTAAGTACAATTATTTTTAAGATCATATAAAATGATTGAGGTAACTCTATTTTTACTTAGACTTTACTGCCCCTAATCATACCACCTGTTTTTATAATGAATCATACCACGATGTGACTCTAACACCTTGTCAGTCACTTATGGAAATAAAAGGGATGATTAAAATGTTATTGTTTATAGTTTAATTGTTAATTAAATGTAAAAGCCCCATACAAACTTGGATATGCAATATGAAATAATCAAAAAATTTCAAACGTGACTCAAAGTCGCATCGTGGTCCGATTAAGGGTTAAATAAATGAACGTTAATTTATTAACTTAAGTATATTTTACCTGCATTCCTTGGTACGGATTGTTTGGCTGTTGCTGCTGCTGTTGCTGTTGCTGCTGTTGCTGCTGCTGCTGCGGCGACTGCGGTATGTTTTGTTGATTGTGATGCTGATGATTCAACGTCGCGTGGAAGCTCGTGTTTTCCGGCACGCTGACGCTCAGCTCCTCGAGGGAGGTGTTGTAGAGAACGGTCTCGTCCCCGGCTAGATTGTGCCGCGGCACGAGAATGGCCGGCAAAACTGCAAAGTTTCGTGCAATCGATATAGTCACGCGATCGCACCGGTTATCGCTCGTGACGCTCGATTTAACGGCCTCCGGTGAAAGAGAGCAAGAGAGAGAGAGGGAGAGAGGAAAAAGCTAAAGTGAATACACGGTTAAATCTCATTATAAACGAAATTCATTGGACCAGAAAAAATGCAAAAAACTCTTTGTTATCCTGGTCACTTCGTTATCGTAAGATTCATTAGAAATGGATTCGATTGTAAAGTTAAATCAGATAACGTGATTGATCGCTTACAAATTTTTCCCATTCATTTTACCTCTGGTAATTTTACTTGTCTATAAGCAACATTTGTGACGACAAAATTGCAAAATTGCAAAAATTTTGCCTCTGGTAATTTTACTTGTCTATAAGCAACATTTGTAACGATAAAATTGCAAAATTGTTGAGCTCTATAATATACTATCGCATTGACTATGCGATTTAAAAATTATTAATTTAATTACAAGTATTCTCAAGAAAGCGACAAAGTTTTACTTTTTCTTTTTTTTTTTTTTTATTTAAGCCGACCTCTCGCGTCGCTAGGTGGATTATTTTTATCCCGAACGATTCGAGTAACATCGATCGGGTTAAAATATAAGAGTAGGTATTAATTCGAGAAGTAACCGTGTAGTTTTGACGAACAGATTGTCACGAACGCACACCGCCAGCGCAAAAGGGAAAAGGCAATTTCTAATTTTACGTTCGTATCTCGCGGGGCTCTCGCGTTCGATCGGCTCCCGGAAGTCGGCTGGCTCTCGGCCGCTGTCGAGTCAGCCCCATAATCGATATAATAACACGCGTTAACTATCGATTAAACGCAAATCGCGTTACCGATATCGTTCGCAAGCTATCTGGAATTTGCGGCTGGCATTACGAATATTCGATTCTCGTCAAAGTTCTTCGCGTCGTTCGTCTCGAATTAGCATTAAATAATCACAATTATGTTGTATTATTTGTGTACAATATTCAATGCTACGAATTTATTATTATCTTTTAATCCTCGATATACTTGGTAAATATCGTTCAATTTAAAAATTCATAACCATAATTTCATATATGATCGAAAACTAATTATTTCTGCGCAATATTCGCAGCAACAAATAATGGAACGCGAGGTTCGAGGTTATAAAAACATTAAAAATTACTCTACAACTGTCTCTCGTTTACTCTGCGGATTAAATATTACTATACCTTAAATTACAACGATTGACCTGAATAATATAACGATATTAAGTTAAAAAGGTGAATCAATTATTTATTACTATTACGAACGAGCTTCGATATAATTCGGGGATTGACTAAATCAACCAACCAATAAAAAAGAACATTGTAATTTCGTAAACGATTATTCAATACTACCAAGAACGAAATTTGGTATAATTCAGACACCCACTATATCGATCAAGCGTTTGTATTCGTTAACAAAAAAAAAGAAGATTGAAATTTCGGAAACGAAAATAATTCCTCGCTACTACCAAGATCGAATTGTGATATAATTCAAGGATTGACTAAATCAACCAACCAATAAAAAAGAACATTGTAATTTCGAAAACAATTATTCGATACTAATAAGAACGAATTTTTGTATAATTCAAACACCCACTACATCGATCGAGCGTAAAAAGAAAATTGAAATTTCGGAAATAAAAACAATTCCTCGCTATTCTACCAAGATCGAATTTTGATATAATTCAAGGATTGACTAAATCAACCAACCAATAAAAAAGAACATTGTAATTTCGAAAACAATTATTCGATACTAATAAGAACGAATTTTTGTATAATTCAAACACCCATTACATCGATCGAGCGTAAAAAGAAAATTGAAATTTCGGAAATAAAAACAATTCCTCGCTATTCTACCAAGATCGAATTTTGATATAATTCAGGAGCTGACTATACCAACCTGGAGTTTGTATTCGTTGATAATGATAAGGATTGACGCAGACCTCGTCCCTCTTCTGCGTGAAGGCGTACTCGCAGTGCTCGATCGCCCTTAGCTCGTGGTGCGACTGCAAATCTGGCCAACGCCAGAGACGACAATAGATCACGTGCGGGAGACCCTTGCCTCGTACACCTTGGACCCCGTTGTCGCCCACGCCACCCGGGCTAGGCCTTAAAAACACGATCAACGTTTAGTTCGTTAGATATCAAAAAAGAAGAGGGAGAGAGACGATGCGAGATCGATGCATCCAAACGTGTATGTGCCACGAAATTGTGCATTCAATTTGCGCTTCGTGACGGTCGCGAACGAATCTTATCTCGAATCTATTCCATCGTCTGCCTCCAAAGAGATCAAGCTTATATAATGAATTATTCATTCGTCGAGTATAATATATCTGTCGAATTCGAGATTGAATGGGAGAACTACCGAGGTTTTTTTTCCAGTAACGTTGAATCGTCGTTGAAAGTACGAGACTGTTTAGAAAAGTTTCCATCCGATCTATGGATGCAAATCAATTTTTTTCGGAATGAAGAAAGTCCTTTCAAGTGAGAGGAAAAACATACAAAGCACTCACAATGTGTAAATACGTATATTCCTTAGGGAGCACTTACTATTAAAATACAAATACTTTTCGAAGCCACTGCAACTATACGAGATTTTTTTGATAAAATTAACTTATAGGATTGATAAAAAGAGTCACTCAAACGATAACAAAAATATTGCAAGAACTTGAACAAAACGTTTAAAACGCTATTCTACCATCTCAAAGGGAGCACTTAAAAATTAAACTGCTAGTAGCATCGATCGCGATCAATCATTTCTTTCTCGGTCCGTCACTTTTCTCTCACAACTTTGAAAACACTCGCGATCTCGGATCGCATGGAGATCCATGGACGAGCATCGATTCTGCCGATAATGTTTCCGCGAAGGCACGTTGTACCGCAGCAGCCTTGGCTTTTTCGCTCGTACGTTTTCTCTCTTTTTCTCTCTCTCACGCAAACACGTACATTTAAACGCACACAAGCATAGCTCCTCGGGGGACGAGTCGATCACGGTTTCACTGCGTTTTGTTACATAATAATTCAGAAACGTTCGTACGGGATTTATACGGTAGTTTTCTCGCGCATCGACCGCATTCTCTCTCTCTCTTTCTATTTTTTACTCGTCCTCTACTCGATCCGCTCGATAGATCCTTCTATTGCTTGATTCGCGTAGATTAAATAGAAAATTGCGATACGCGTGGCTCGTTCGCAACGATAGACCGTTTCAAACGTGAAATAAAAAAAAAAGAAAAATTGATAATACCAGGAATAAGAGATGAAAAAAATGAGAGTTTCGTTTGTTAAGGACTTTCAAAGAGAGCCCGCGTCCTGAGAAAATCCGAAAGGCACGGAATGATTTCTAACTGTGCCGAACGTTACATAAGGACTCGCGCGTACTCGTGACACTTACGTGTGTACACGAGTCGCCGTACGACGTAATAAAATAAATCTACCGCCTCGAACATAGCGACTTTAAATCACGAATTCGAGACGTTTCAAGATTGTGGAAAATGATCGTCACGGGAACAGCTTCTCCGTTCGATTCTCGTTAGAAGGATGCTGCTCGATCGGGAGCTATCGGATCACTGCAAGGATCACAGATTTTTCGACCTTCATAAGTAGATTATAAATATATATCTGTGTGTGCATCATAAGAGTTATGATCGGATTTCTGTGAAATATTAACCCTTAGGGCTCGATGTAAGAGCTATTACACAAAATTGAATATAACTTAAAGTCACTATTAAATATTTTTGAGTAATAGATTTTTTAAATATTTAATGATGAGTTTAAGTTGTGTTCATTATGAGTAATAGATATTTTTCTACGAAATTTAATTATAACCCTTATTTTCGGTCTCTGGTAGCACTCGACATTCATCTATTTCTTGTACCTACAAATTGTTCTCCAATTTACCTATCAGGAAATTGAACTTTTTTTTTCATACAACGATATAATCTGAAATAAAAGGTCGATCGAGCGCAAAAGGTTAAAGTAATTTAAGTTTCAATTTGTGTATATAATGATTGAAATGTGCATTTTTATTCACAGTGGATGATAATGTATCACGATCATGACACGGAAGCATGAAATATTAATCGATAATGCGATATTAGCGATTTGACTTTCCAAATTTTAGACAGAAAATTAAGGTAAAGCACGTCTTCGTAAGCTGCTTACTCGCTGAATGAAACGTATAAAAGCGAATGATGAATACTCTAATTAACCAAAGATTATTAAATAGAATATCAAACGGTAAATAAATTGAATTTGCGAGAATCCTCATAGAAACGCAATTGTGCAGTTTCTAAGATCTAACGCTTTACATTTCAACCGTGCAACGCGAGATAACGCGGCGATAAGACCCTTGTATTTCATGCACCGCGATACGATGATCGAAAATAATAATACTTGATAACGATCCGAATTGATGTTACTTAAATTCAAAATTCTTCTTTTTTTGGTAAAATTAGAATATGAAAATTCAGAGAACACGAAAAAAAAAACAGATAAAACGAGCCGTCTCTTCCTTTGCAACCATAGCCATCCTGCTGACGCATCGTGGCCGAGTCTCGTCGAGGACGCGAAGGCTCGCGTTTGCCGTTTGAATTCCATCCACGCGCGTGTAGCAAACGAGAGGCACGAGTTAAGTCGGCTTTCGATGCGTCGTCTCCGAGACGGGTGCATACGTGTGCATGTATACGAGACGTCGGTATATACCTGCAGGGTGATACCTCGATGGGTTTAATGACTTTTTATTTGATGTTTTTACGAAAGTCAGTCAATCAGTCATCAAGTCAATCATTTTTATTCAGTTATCAGTTCTCTTTGCAATATTTGATGAATCATGAATTATAATTCATATGCATTTGCATAAATATCCGCAATCTAGTTATAACATATAAACCGTTCTCAGGCCAAATCGATTAACCCAATTTTTGTAATTTTGTCAAAATTTTAGCGTCAAGGCGCTCGATCGATGCTCAACTTCTTATATTTTATCCAATTTTTACAACTTTTATATCGGAGTTAATCGATTTGACAAATGAGCACACCAAATGCGTTAGCGGGCTGGAGCTCACGCCACTTCTTGACTTTCACCGAATTTTACCCTGAGTAATCATAATAAAATGTTCTTTATTTCAAGTATATAATAATAAATGATGTGTAATATGGTTAAATAAGACTATATTCTTATCACTAGTGTCTTTATATCACTGTTAATTATCCAGGATTATCGATGGTGATCACCACAGTCTCACTGAAAAAAAATAGCTGGTGTTCACCGGTGACCGGCATGATAGTCAAAGTGTTAACGATCGGGAACAAGTATTGGATCGATTTAGAAGCTCGCACGCGTCGATAGGAAATACAAACGATATCCTGCGAATATCCGAAGGAAAGAAGAGATTGTTATCGTTAGCGTCACAGCTGGTGGTGGCGATAGTGGTGGTGGTCGGACGAGAGATAAGAGTCGCGTAGCCATAGGAGAAAGAAAGAGGACTCGAGAAAAAGGCCGGGTCGATAAGAACACGACGGCTTGAGACATAGCTCGGCACGATAACTCTGCTCTCTGTCTATCTCTTTCTATCTTTCACACACATACACGTTCTCTGTCTCTTGCCATCTCTCTCTTTCTTTCTTTCTCCTTCGCGAAGTTACGCGATTCTCGTTCTTGACTGCATAAATTGCACGTATTCGCAAGGACGACGACTGCGAGCGAGGGAATGCGACGGACCTCGGTCGAATCCGATCTCCATTTTCTTTCTTCGTCCTGCGCCTACCAGAGAGGCTCCTATTGCTTGTTATCGCGAGACGAGAGATAACGCTTTAACGGTACCCTGATTTTTTTGGAGACGCTATGAAAAGAAGAGCGAAGGGAATATAAATTGGATGGAACGTAAATTCTTCGTATAAAAATTCTTCTCTCATTCTGCTCCGTTCAATCGACAGAATTTTTAGGAACAACGATGAAGAACGGCACGCGAAACGATCTTTCGGCTTCCTTCAACTTCACGCATGATCGATCGTCGCGACTCATGCGATTCCTTTCTCTAAAGTGAGATCGACGTAAGGTCAGACGAGATAATCCGTTAGACGAATGACCAAGCAAAAGAGTTTTGCCGGGATATTGGCACGGTGTTCGATCACCGCTGCTCGAACACGTCGATTCGCAACGATCGCACGCGGTGAACTTCTGGCAAACGAGGATATAGTATAGTCGATCTTTAACCCTTTCTTTCTTGGTACATCTCTGATGTTATTTATATTCCAATATTTTCATATTACATAGGTACATTTCGACTCTAGTATTATCTTCAATATTTACGTTATCTCATAGTCGCATATGATTCGATCATACGGACGTTTTATTCGCACGACCGTCGAGATAAACGATTTCTTTCATTTCTTTTGAATGTAAAAAGGACAAGAAGGATGAAATAGTACGTAACGGAAATGGAAGTGGGGATTTAATTCGAGCTAATATCAGGCTAGTAATGTTACGCTTTTGCTCATATAAATCGAGAAACGTAACGGGCCAACAGTCTATAACGGTTACTCTCTCGTGTTCCGCAAATTGAGTCACTTCACCGTCACGATACGAAACACGTTGGTACCATCGAAGAGGGAGGTAGAGAGAGAGTGCGAAAAAGAGAGAGGAAGGGATAGTTTGTACAACGAGCGTATGTAATGCATGCAGACGACGAGCGAGAGGATACACGCGTCTCTCTTCCGTAGGCAAACTCTCATTATTAGATAATATCGCGCTCGGGAAATGGAACAAAGTTTAATTTCCTTGATAAAGGACGCGAGCCAAAGGGAGCATCGACGTTGATCGGCACTCACGAATTTACTTTGTTCATCTATCTTCTTCCTCTCTTCCACGTTGCTCTTCTTCGGTAGCACGTTAATTTTGTTGACGCTTCACATTACTTTTCGTGATGTTCGTTGCATTTCTATTTTATTTTTCTTTCGTTTCGCCTACTCCATTTGTTTTTTTTTTTTACCATTTATCGTTTCGCATGTGTCGATGTACTCACCCTCTCTCGAAAAAATAAAACGGATACTTACGTTCGAATGTGCGTTTTGCGGGAGAACAGGGAGCTTTATCGGGTTCCCACCGTATTATTCGACTGAAGGGACGAAATCTCATTTCCTAGCGCTGTCAGCAAGCGTTTGCTTCGCGAATTGAAAAGACGGAGTCGAAGAGAGAGAAAGCGGGAGGGTTGAACGCGAGAGAGAAAGATAGAATGCGCGCGCGCGGCATACGAACGACGAAGGATCTGCCTTTCCCGGTGACGGACTTTCCCTCTCTCCTGTCAAATATCCTTGCAGACGCCATGACACGACGACGAAACAGGCACCGTAACGACGCGCTACTAGGATTACTATTAATAAAGTCGTCATGAGGCGAACACCGTGCGGTGATCGATTCTCGTCGAACACGTTCCTCTACCTACACACGCGATATGTAGAACGGTGCGAGAGAGTTGGTAGTAACCACGCCACGTGATATCGTTCTACCGATAATATAGCTGTTTGCTCAAAACCTTTACAACGAAAGAACTACGATGGAAAATCACTTATTACATCGGCCGATACGAATGTGGAAGCAAATCGTTTTATATACGTTACATTAAAAATATGTTAATTTAGTCAGTGTATACAATAACTAAATCATTTAGGCAAAATATACACAAATGAATTTATGAATAGTTTCGTTAGATAATTTATACACTCTATATTGAAATGTAAAAAATGTGCAAGTATTCTATTCTATTTCACTATAAGTCGTTTATTTTTTTACTGTTAAATTTAAGACAAATTTTGATATTTTTAGGATAAATTGATATTTATAAATATTAGGGTGGAAGGGGAAACGCGTCCGGTGCATGGTGTACAGGTCTTAGTGAGTAAAAAAAAAGTGTAGTGGTGGTCATTGTGTTTAGTCTTCCCTGGTTCCTTCAAAAGACGCATTTATATTGTGATAAGTTCAGGATTTTTGTCAAAAATCGATGCATCTCGAATTTGCCCGATCAAATACTCGTTCGAAAGAGGAAAGTCTCTGATTTACGAATATGGCAGTGTGGCTTCGATAGGATGACTGGTTAAAAAGTTACAGCAATTTGTCTCTTGAAAACGACCTATACTCCGACACTTAAAAAATTTATTTTTCAACACTCCGTAACGATATCGAAAAACGGACAACGGGACAGTATTCTGCATGCTTTCTTCTTTCTAAATCTTGATCCATACATCAAGATTTTTGTCAAAAATCGATGCATCTCAGATTTGCCCGATCAAATACTCGTTCGAAAGAGGAAAGTCTCCTCTTTACGAATATGCAAGTCGCGTTTCGATAGGATGGCTGGTTCGAAAGATACAGCAGTTTGAAGCTCGAAAAAGACCCATACTCCGACACTTAAAAGATTAATTTCTCATCATTGCTTAACGATATCGAAAAACGGACAACGGAACATTATTCTGCGTGCTTTTATCTTTAAAATGAGCCATTAAACATTGAAATCGGCGGTGGTGACCATTTTGGCAAAAATCATGATGCATAGGTCAGGATTTTTGTCAAAAATCGAAGTATCTCGAATTTGCCCGATCAAATACTCGTTCGAAAGGGGAAAGTCTCCTCTTTACAAATATGCAAGTCTCGCTTCGGTAGGACGACTGGTTCAAAAAATACAGCAATTTTTCTCTTGAAAACGACCCATACTCCGACACTTAAAAAACTTATTTCTCATCACTCCGCAACGATATCGAAAAACGGACAACGGGACAGTATTCCACATGCTTCCTTCTTTAAAATGAGCCATTAAACATTGAAATCGGCGGTGGTGACCATTTTGACAAAAATCATGATGCATACATCAGGATGTTTGCTTGAAATTGAAAAAAAACGATACTACCAAACACATTAGTCACATTCGTTGACGATCGTGCTAAGCACGTATGCCCACGTTTGACATGTAATGCAATATAGTCAAGTTCGAAATTCTTCGAAGCGGTAGAATTTTACAAATTAAATACCGGGCTGGCATCTACATATCACATATCAACCGCGATAGTCGACTTAAGAATTTCCGATACGAAAGTGTTTTAACCGCGAGAGACAAGAAACTCGTGCATCTAGTTTCAATTACAAGCTGGCCGGTGATCTATATTAGCAGCGTAGACCATATTTGGTATACTTATCCTATAATTTGTTGAATGACATACATAGACAACCACTTTATTATCATTATCTGTACAAAACGAAGGATCAAAACAACTAAATAGATATTCAAATATAGAGACTAAAATTACTCGTACGAAATTAGCAAAAGTTTCATAAAATTGTAGGTATCAGACGAATACGTTAAAGGCTTCCTTTCTCTCTCTCTCTTTGATCTCGCTAACCGTGAACACGGTTGTTCGAGATCGATACGAAAGGACTCACGTTGCAATTTCCGAGACACGGTGTTTCGCGTGTCATCGATAATCGCATGATGCGCTTACGCAACGAGAACGAATACGCAATTACGTTTTTCTCTCTTTGGCTCTCGCCCTGATGTTTCCGTTGCTACTGCTACTACTGTTGTCACTGTACGGTAAGAGAAACGCGTAAAGTTTGCACTCGGTTCATGCATATAAACTATATACAGGGTGTCCGGTTCTGACATATCCTTGTTTTCTGGCAGAACTTCGTTATTTCACATCTCAATGACCCCTTCGCGAACATCCCCCCCATTCACAAAGATGATTAAACCATTTATAAACCAGTCAGTATGAAACAAGCCATAGTTTAAAGAAACCATTGAAATTTCTCGTGACACAATCGTTTCAATGGATAATCGTAAAGCAATAATGTTTACAATAAAGCTACACGATATCGATGATAATATACAATGATCACGTTTATGAAAGTACTTGCCGAACCTTTGAAAAGTTCTTCGAACGACTACAAATGCCGGATTTCTGTATCTCTATCTCTTCATTCATACTCGAGGAACAATGAGATCGTTTGAGAGCCGTTCTCTTCCTTGCGATCGTAAAGAAGAGTGACGTAACGTTTAGCGAATTTATCGATGATCTAACGAATAAGTGTCATAAATGAGAAGGTTTCGCATCTTCGAGCACGGATATCGTGTGCCGTTACCTAGTCGACACACAATACGATACGGTCTACATATTCTTCGAGAATCGGTTTACGCATTGTATCGTAATGTCGCGTGACCGGTAAGCGTGCTTTTTCTTCGATCGTCCCAGAAAATTCTCTTGGAAAGTCGAACAGCGATCGAAGGTCTTGGATCGAATTTCGATGTTTTAATTTCTTGTAATTTCTTTTTATTATTAAACTCAATATGCCAAAGAATATTGAAATTAAATTTGTTTACTAGCCAGTGTATAGAAACACGAACACGACAACATATTATTTAATAAAATTTTCAATCGTTTTTATAGCCAAAAGAAACGTCACCTTTGATCAATGGTAAAGCACGTTACGCGATATATCCCGTAGAAAACGTTCGAGAGAGAGCAACAACGCTTGATTTTCGCGAATCAAAGCAGTGAAACGAACTCGATTCGTACTCGGTCAACAATTACGTCCTTTGATCTTCTTGCGCACCCGCAACGACTGCCGCGAGGATTATCGTTGTTCCGGCTCGCCGATTCGAAATTCTGAACGGTATTTGGAACAAATTTTCAGTATTTCGAGAGAATCACTGTAAATTGCTGATAATAAAATCCGAAATGTATTAATTGTGTATACCTTTCCTTTTCAATTTAATATCTACTAATTTATAAAATATTATTACAATAGTTACCTGCTATAATTTACTATATAACCTTTAAGTACTGACGTGGGTGTTACAGACAAATCTTATTTTGTCAGCTTCAAAAATTAAAAATGTTTTTTTTATGTTTTCTTATTACATAATTAACAATTGAAACATATTTTAAATAACTAATGTTGTTATTAGTACATAATAAATGACCCGACTAAACTACGGCAGTACTCAAAGGATAACCAAGAAATAAAAAATCAAACTATCTTCTTTATTTCATTGTCTCTCCGTGCTCTTACAAGTTCACTAAATTGTACTAATGGGTTTTCCCGTAAATTTGAATAAATAAATAAATTAATTAAGTCTATTCCCGTAAAATCGTTTGCAGAGCATCTTACAGATAGGAAGATCGATCTATCGAAGCGCGTTACGATCGAAGCTTATCGCGATCTCTAATTTGATCGGCGATTTGCCAAAATAGAGCGACCACCGACATCGAGAGAGTATCGGATCGTTCACTTCCGTTAAAACGTATGGCCCCGTAACTCGAGGCCATTACAGCCGCACGATTCGAAGGCACGTCGTTGTATATCGGAATCCAATTTACCAAACGCATTACATGCCCGTATCGCCGAAAGCTACCCGGGGCTCCTGCACGTAAATTCTCGATAAACGGGATCGTTCGAGTCAACGATCGTACAACGTGAACCGTAAAAGAATCGATTCTGTCGCTAAAATCATTCGATACCTATATATAGTGAAACCAAGTTAACTTTTCGCGAACTATGTGGAATTAAATTAAACTCAGCGGCTTTAAAAAGATAAAAACGATGTAACACCTTTTTAAAGTATATATTTTTATTCAAACGCTATATTTATAAGATGGATATTGTTCGGAGTAGACTTAACCCCACGTGGTCCAAGAGGTGACTTTCGATTACCTGATTTGAGGAGGGTTCAAAATGATGGCGTATGATTTAGTACGAGATTCGATTAGTGGGATCTAACAATTTTAAATATAGAAAGATTGGAAATGTAAGTCTGAGAGAAATTTATAAGTGTAAATATTTGTTGACTATATATTGTTGATGACTATATGATCACCTTTTATCCCTCAAAAACTACGATTCTAAATAAATTAGATATAACAAATATACGAATTTTTCGAATATCCGTAACCTCAAAAAAAGAAATTGTAAATTGAATACGAATAAGGAAATGTATCGATTCGTGTAGTACTTACAGAGTGGATACGGTCGACGAGTTAAGAGTTAAATCGAGTTAGAGATCGAGCCTAGGGATGAACGAGCGCGTCGAGCCTCGACGCAGATGGAGAGGAGAATCGGAGTAACGATGGCACGTGCTACCGATCGTAAGCCGAGTTGTTCGCGCGATGTAACGTTACATTATAAACACATATAGCGTATATATATCGTACATGGGCGATGAACGAAACGCACGTGTATCGTTGGTGGTATCGAAGTCGTTCATTGAACCGAACTATTCGCGAGAATGATAAAATAATAAATGATGAGAGTAACCACGCGAACACCCTTTATATCTACCTCTCGCTGTACGTATTATATGTCGTTCATACAAGACCTTTTACAGTAGGTATCGCATTCCCGCACAAAAGATAACACGAATGGAAAAAATCTTTAAATTTCGTATTATGTTAGAAATGCAAACGACCCAAGTTGAATACTAATATTTTCAGTGTAAAAAAAAAAGGTGAATAAACTTTATTAATTCAAAAGTTAAAAAAAACTTTATTTAGTCTATGAAAATTCCTAACCCATTTCGGAAAAGGGCTCATAACATTTAATCAGCTAGACAGATTTTCATCAAATGCAGCTCATCCCGATTTAACCAGCTTTCAAATAATAAAACCGCATTGAAATCGGTCCATCCGCTTGGGAGCTACGATGCTACAGACAGACACAGCAGACATAGCCGTCAAACTTATAACACACCCTCGTTTTTCGACGTCGGGGATTAAAAATACGAACAGGTGAGCATGTTACATAGCTCGTACAAAAGATTTCACTTCGCACCGCGAAATGTAGGTACTTTTTAACACGCTTATGTTACCTTTACTTGTAACTAACTATGTAAGCTAATCTTGGGAATTGATTTTAACATACTTTTACGTGTCATATCAATTTGAAATTTTGCAAGTATTTGTAATCAGGATGACGATACAATAATTTGGTACCTACAGCGTGTTATTTATTAATTTTTTAAACTATATTGTTTGTTTCAAAGTCTGACAAGCGTGCATTTCGACTAGTCGAAATAGAAAAATTCAAAGAAACAAGAATTTTCCCATCGAACGATTATCGGCTAACGATATCGTGACTCGGGCCAAGCAACAGTAACGATAATTAGCGTGAACTAGCCCTCGGCTTATGTCACAACGAGACGAATCCGCTTTAACGAGTATACCCGACACATAACATGGAATTGTCCTTGCAGGATCGCAAAATCGAATATCCGAAATGAAGAATCGATATAGGAGAGAGGCAACTTCGACATACTTCCTTTCTCTTCTCACGTACAGTACCTATTGCTTCGTGATAAAGCATGTTTGATTGCAATTTATATAGCGATAATAACAGTCGTTGCATAATCATACCAACGTTAATGTCCGTATATCAATTTTCATTATATTTAATCAAAACCGTGTCAGTTATTCATTTATAAATATCATACGATATTACACTTGAATAATTATTTATTCTATCGATACATGAATTTTGATCGAACTTGCATCGATACTCAATAATTTGATGGTTTAACAAAATATCGAGTAATTTGATACGGTATAAATACATTGACGCTTCTATACCTTATACAACTGCTATTTAAATTGAATATACCGAGATATCAGGTGACTTATGAACGATAATACACGTATGTACGTACACAAACGTATAGAAGCCTATACATATGTTTCATACGTATGCACGTACTTTACTTTGTATGAAGTAACTATAAACTAACGTCCGCCCACGCGGGCAAAAGCTTCTCGTCACCCTTCGCTTCCCTCACCTTCTTGCTCGCTCTTACGCGCGTAACGAGCGAGAAAACGCGATGACGCGCGCACGAGAGAGAGCGAGAAAGACGCGCGTCGAAGATTCGCCGTGGGAGAGATAACGACCAGTGGAGCGGGTGAATTTAACGCTGTCTTATCTACGTAATTTGCTCTCTCTCTGTCGAACGATGCTATCGAAAAAATTAGAATCGTGACTGATCTTCGAACTTACATTTATTGCAAAGTAAATCTCGTTAAATCACCCAAAAAACAGTAAAAATGTAAAGTTGATCATCGCTGTAGTTAATAGGTATAAAAAACAATTGCGCTTTCTTTTGCAACATAAAGATATTAAATCAATGATGCGGCAAATCGTTATTAATAACTTTTTATCCAACATCTAAAATTTCAAATTTCTTCATTGGTTCTTTAGACCATGTTAAACATTGTTGACTTCATAAATTACACATTCTGCTTCAAATTGCGAGTAAAATATTCTGTATACTATCACAATTGGAAGAGATATTCGAGTGGTCTTATTTAAATGGACCACGACATACACATATAAAGTAAATAATTTTGTTTATGTTTATGTAACAAAGATACGAAAATTATCTCATGGAGCAGGAGTTCGAAGTACCAAAAAATTATTTACTTATACACTTCTACCTATTACATTTTGATTGACAATTCTGAAATGATCTCAATAAAAATTCATGTTTCGCACGATAAGAATATATAAATTTCCTCGATCAATATTAACACTAGAACTACCGACAGTGAAACTATGTAGCTATTCATTTTTATTTACTTATTCATGGTAAACGGATTCTAGAACCCTGTAGTGAATAAAAAAAAGAACCATTTTATTTCCCATCATTAATGAATAATATTCAACAAATAAAATAAATCGGTACAAAAGTCGTTTTTAAAAAAATGTTGAAATAAGAAAGACGCAACAAGTCATATCGACCCCTTTGGTAGTTCTAACGTTAAAGAATCACACTTCAATTACTTTTACAACCTATTCAAAGAATCTTTCTAGCACCTAATAATAACCAAATCTTTATAATCCTATCTCAACCATTTCCTTTCCCACAAATTTCCCGTCCCAAAAATATGAAAAAAAAAAGTATCGAAAGTATGAGAACGTCGTTGAATTTTTAAATCAAAAGGAAACAGAGATTAGGGGGGTGATCGCGTTCTTGGATCTTTTGAAAACTGGTGGCAGGGGAGATGGACCGCGTCTCGTTAGATCGACGCTCCCGAGCCGTTTTAAAGAGATCCACCTACGCAGAATCGTGCACGAAACGCTAGCTCGCTTATATGACACGGCCGACCGTGAACTCTTCTAAACGTTCGATCGCGTCTACCAACGTGCACGGACACGCACGCGTATTCATAAGTATACCGAGTAAAACTCCACTTGTGTTCTAACCTACTCACCTTCGAGATGCATCTACCGACGATGTTCTCACGTTTTATTCTAAGAAAAGGAGATCAAGAAAATGCAAAAAAAAAAAGGAGTATGATGACACGTTCGACGAATCGGTCTACCACTCAGTTGTCTATTTCTACTTTATCGACGGGACGCGTGATTCGCGCGTAATTTTTCTTGGAAAGAGTGGGCGGCCCGAGATAGACCAACTATGCTATATCCCTCCGAGGCACGAGGGTTGAATATGATTTATTGATTAAGGTTTTTATATATACACGCGCCGAGCTCGTTCTTCCTACGTAGAGCGAGCTTCGATGACGCCTTCTTTGTCTTCTTCTTCTTTTTTTAACGCCTTTCTTTAACTTTATATCCCTTCTCTCTTTTTCTTCTAAATCGAACGGGTCTATCGATTGTTGTCATTACTCGTTGAAACGCTTGCCTCTTAACCTTTTATCATCCGAACTGTTTCTTTACTTTGATAATAGATATAATAGATTATACGATACTTCGCGTTGCTGAGGAGTCGACAGCGTTTAAAACGAAACAATGTAAACGTGTACCTTGGATATTAGAATTTCAAAATTCATTAAAGAAAGTAAATTTTAATAAAAAAAGAAATATAGCTCGAGGATCGATCTTTTTTCCAAGCTTACGTCAGTCGATTTTCGTGGGTTCTGCGCGTAAAGAATACGAACGGGCGAGCATTGATGAATGAATCGCTGAGAGCCGTGCCGAGGAAGGTGACGACGCGAAACGGCGACAGGTGCGCGCGAGATTTAGTAGTTTTGACGGGAGGAAAGTCCAGAAAGAGCGAGAGTAGGACAAACGCGGGCGTTCGCGACTTTTCTGCTGTCAACAGAGTCTATGCGTTCGGAAAAGCCGATAATTCTTGTTTTTTCGTCACAAAAGTTATTATGATTTAAGAAAATTTATAATGCATGAATCTGTATATAACACGATAATATGAGGTTATAGTTGTAAGTAGACTGTATTAGACTGGCAGAGAGGCATTATTAGACTGCCTCTCGTTTCATATTGCAACGATACCACGGAATAAAATATGAAGCAATTAGAAAGAATATCTACGAATTTGACCATTTTAGTATTCTTGATTGTATCATTTACAAAAGATATTAAAAACGAGACACCCTATTTTTACAGAGTGGTAAAAGAAAGGGTTCGATATTTGAAGATCTTTTAGTACTCACCGATATGAGTAAAAGACTGTTCTAATAAACATAGGACCTAAAATCGACCCTTTCGATGTAAACAATTTTTATTATTTATAATCGTACGATATCCTAAGTGTCTCGATATCACATTATATAGTACAAGGTTATCAATACCAGATTATTATTAATATAAACAAGAATTATAACTAATATCAACAAAGATTACCGCATAGATGCAAATAGTTAACATTTTCGTTATTAATACAGCACGACAAACGTTTTTTTGTCTCATCAACAAACAAATGTTTATTAATATTAATAATAATCTTGTTTTGCTAACTTCAATTAGCATGTTTCTAAACAAATTCCTTCCATACGTTCGATATGCTGACAAGAGAGTAACTTAGTATATCGAACGGTCATAAATAATAAAAAAAAATTTATTTACATCGAATGGATCAATTTTGAGACCTATGAATATTCGACATTTTGGACTCATCACGGTGAATACTACAGAACCTTAAAATATCGAACCCTTTTTTTTGCCGCCCTGTATACGCACACATATAAGTTCCACTTCATACGTCACAATCACGTGGAGACAAAGAAAGAAAAAGTGACGCGTTCTCGCGCGGAAAGAAGAGCGAAGGAATCGTACGAAATAAAATAAGCACGTTCTTTTTGTCTAGACGATTCGCGAGACACGATGTTAGGCATCCTTCGTGTTCGTTTCCTCGATGCTCGCCGATCGGTTAGCGAACGGGGTATCTATTCTCGTCATGCTCCGCAAAGCAAGAAAGTCGGTAAGCGAGTTGTGCGCTCGCCGTCGGAAGAACGTCAATTATCGTTTGATCGCGTGTAGATGGACGAAAAGGGGATGAAAATTTCTTCTACTGTTCTCTTTCTCTCCCTTATTTTCTTTTATCATTAACCTCTTCAATGATACCGACACACACACACGTGTACGTTTACTTTTAATTTACAATAACGCCAACTAGCCACATAAGTGAATATTATTTCTTTCAATTATTCTTCATCCCTTTCAACGTATTTAAAATTATCGTTATCGATTGTAAATAAATAAAATATAACAACGCAAAAAAATTGACTAATTTCTTTCTAAGTTTAAAAAAAGAATTCATCCCTAAAGAGGTTAAGCGAGAAAAGGGAGCACTTTTCGTACCCCGTAATAACAATTTCATTAGGAATAAACCCGTTTGATTCTTTCATCGAAATTCTTTTCTCTCATTCGACGCAATCGGCATGCTTCTTTATAGTATTCAAGGACTATACCTATTATATGAACGTTTCACGACAAGATGTATTTTAAACGGACGTTACTCTCGGGATGCGGAACATACCTCGACTCTCTCTCACTCTGTCTGTCTGCCTACTACTACTACTACTTACTACTACTATTACTACTTACTACTACTAATAACACGCGCGTACCTTCGTTTATTGTGCTCTCTCGGCGCGCAGCACAAACGCGCACACGCGAGTGAGCGAGAGAGAGAGAGCAAATACGCGAATCTCTCTCGCGTACTTATACCATCTTATCCACGCACAGCGTACTAGACGTTTGTGAGTATGAGTGAGGCAAAAAACGTGCTATACAACATATATACATATAATATACTCGCACACGTAGAAAAGGGGATACGCGCATCGGCAGTAGCGGTGGCGGTAGCAGACAGACAGACAGACAGACGGATGGATGGACAAACGGACAGACAGAAGGATAGACGAACGAGAGATCAAAGACAGACAGCTAGACACGCGTTAGAGACATATAGATGGATTAGTCGGTACGCGTACCTCGGTATAGTGATGCACTTGGTATTGCAGCTTTGCGTGGTAATGGCCTTTTCGAGTTCCTCGAGACCCGCCGACTTCTTCAACTTCTTAACGAGACTCTTGACGGCCTTCTCGCTCCATTTGTCCTCGCCCTCGGCCTTCTTCCAGCCTAGCAGCCGCTTCACGATAGGCGGGTTGAAGCTGAGCAACATCGAAGTCGTCATTTGCGCTCGTTACTTACGTGCGCGAGACACCCCGCCGCATCGGGGGTTCCGTTCTCTCTCTCTCTCTCTCTCTATCTTTCTCTCACTCGCGCGCGCTCTCTTTCTTCCCCTCTCTCTCTTTCCTTTCGGTGCTTCGCTCTTTTCTTCTCTCTCTTTCTCTCGCACACACTCGCTCGTCGTCTATTCGTTTCTTCTTCTCCTCGAAAAACTTCCCTCGCACGACCCGTTCGAAGTTTCTTTGCCGATCTGCGCGCACTACGAGGTCATCCGCTTGACGGAGAAACTATAACGAAACGCAGAAACTCCGTGGCGCGAAATAAAAGCACTTCGAACGACGCGACAGCTTCGCACGGGCGGCGAAACTCTCTCATAGCCGCCATGTCGTTCCACGGGAAACCTTCTCGGCCAATATCGGCTGCACTCGGATGCATTCGTTTGCATCGCGATTCGCGAATTCGAAGGCCAACGACATCTACGTCGGAAACGCGCAAATTTTGAATACTTACTTCGACGACGTCTTTGTTAACGAGGTTATTTTGAAGTTGCGTCTATCTTTCGTGAGATGTATACGTTATTAAGTAACGTAATAACTGTTTTATGTTTTTACGTTTGTTTTTACGTTAACAAATGTTTAATTCGGCGTCCAACATATGGTAAATAAAAGTATCGACACCAAGCGGCTAATTTTCGAACGATACTCGAAATTAAGATGTCTTCTGCGTCTCGTTCATTGGCTATCTCTTAATAAACCTAACCTAGCAAGAAGAAACCGCAAGAACCAATAAATACACTTTCGAACGGATAGTCTCCCACATTACAAACTACTTTCGGTTTTTGTTATTTTATCGTAAACATATACATGGAGAAATTTTGTCACGGTGCTTGTGCGTTTAAAAATATAAACAGGTGTTGCGTTTCCATTTTATGAGCGTTTTAAGGACATATTTCATATATTTTGGATCCAACTGGTGCAATAGTCATCTTGAGTTATTAATAAATATTTATATTTATACATATAAATGCAATGAGTCGAGACGGTAAGGGAAATTTGTTAGAACTGGTGCATGAAAGGTAACAGAAGGAATATAATTTTCTACTTTGTCCTGTATAGATGAGAGGAGCGATTCGGAAGATGAACGTGAGAGATCTAGAAGTCCTTCGCAGGACTCTCAACGTTCTGCCAGCGTTGAGAATACAGTTAGGAGTAGATCTAATTCTCGTAGCCCGAACTCATCTCCATCAAGGTACGTATCACTGTTGGCATATTTATTCATCGCATAGCTTTGTATTCTCTAAAATAATAAATGTCATATACTTTGTAGATCCAAGCCTTCGTCGCCGGTACAAATAGCATCGCCTACATCTTCTACGTCTGCGCGTTCCAATGCAAGTTCTAGAAAATCTTATTCCAGATCCCGTTCGCGTTCACCTTCCAGAAGTCGTTCTCCATCTCCTGCATCCGTGAAAGCACACGGCAGATCCTCTAGGTCTAGCTCTAAGTCTGGCTGTAGACGAAGTACTTCCAGGTCGCGTTCTAAATCGCGTTCCGAAGAGCCAGTCGATAGCGGTATAAGAAAAACATCGCGATCTCCGAGTCCGGCACGTTCGGCACGTTCAGCAAAATCGTCTTCGAGATCCAGGAGTCCATCGCCGGCCAAATCTAAAGAAGGTTCCGTATCGAGGAATAATTCAAGATCAAGGTCTAATTCACGTTCAAGGTCAAGATCGAATTCACCAAAGCCAAGTAAAGGTGCTTCTCCGGCAAATTCCCGATCTTGTTCAAGGTCTCCATCCCCGAGAGCAGCTTCTAGATCACGCTCTCGTTCGGGATCAAGAAGATCACATTCCCGTTCACATTCCGGTTCGCCAAAGATACCATCGAAATCTCGTTCTCGATCAAATTCACCAGAACAGCCAAGAAAATCTAAATCACGGTCCGCATCAGGCAGTCCTAAACGAACATCGAAGTCAAGGTCTAAGTCACGTTCGCCGTTAGGATCGAAGAAGAGTTCTTGTTCGCCGAAATTATCAAGAGAAAATTCTCCTTCGGACGTTAGAAAGTCACGATCCAAGTCGAAATCTCCTTCCTCGAGAAAGAGCTCGCGCTCGAGATCTCTGTCGCATTCGGGAGATGAAAAAGCTAAATCAAAATCAAGGTCGAGATCAAGGTCGGGTTCCGGATCCAGGAAGCACTCCCCTGCAGCATCACGAAAAGGATCATTGTCGAGATCACCGAGTCCGGAACAGAAAGCTTTGTCGAGATCAAAATCTAGATCTAGATCTAAATCAGGATCAAGAAAAGCATCACGATCTAGGTCCAGATCAGGATCAAGGAAAGCATCTCGATCTAGATCTAGATCAGGATCAAGAAAAGCATCACGATCTAGGTCGAGATCAGGATCAAGGAAAGCATCACGATCAAGATCAGGATCAAGACCAAGATCTCCGTCTCGCTCAAGATCAGGATCGAGAAAAGGGTCTCGATCTAGATCGAGATCAGGATCAGGATCGAGAAAAGCATCACGGTCGAGATCAAGGTCTGGTTCAAGAAAATCTGTCAGATCGAAATCAAGATCTAGGTCGATATCAGGATCAAGGAAAGGTTCTCGATCTCCTGTAGCTTCGAGAAAAAGTTCACGCTCTAGATCCCGCTCAGGTTCTAGGTTCAGTAAGTCAAAATCTCGATCGCCGTCTGGTTCAAAAGCGTCTAGATCAAGATCTCGTTCGGGTTCAAGAAAATCGCGTTCGCGTTCTCGATCGAGATCGGCTTCGGGATCAAGATCACCCTCGAGGTCTCGCTCTAGGTCTCGCTCGGGTTCACGATCAAAATCAAGATCACGATCGCGATCGCGATCACGATCTGCTTCGGCAAAATCTGCTGGTAGATCTCGCTCGAGATCCGTCTCTAGATCGAGATCACGATCTGCTTCGAAATCCGGACGATCGAGGAGTCCGAGTAGAGAGTCAGAAAGTGGTGCAAAGAAACGGAAAAGAATCCTCTCTGACTCGGAAGACGAAAATGAGGGTGCTAAAAGTTCTAAAAAAACAGCTCGTGAATTAACCGATAGCGAGGATGAAGGGGATGGAGAAAAAGCATCTAAGAAAAGAACGGATGAAGATCTTCCAGAAGAGGGTGAAGAGAACGATGAGAAAAAAGAAGACGATGAAGTAGGTGTCGTGCCACAAGATAATGAAGATTCTGATGATGGAATAGTCCCGGATGGAGGAATGTAAGTTAAAGAATTATTTTTTCATACGTATGTAAAGTTTCTGGAGAATTGAGTTTATATGATAATATGAGAATATGTAAATGTAAACCATTTAAAGAAGATAAGTTTTGTGCGATAATATATATTATTATTAACGTATGCTATCTATCCAGGAGCAACAGATATTTGTAAGTAGTAATATGAATTAGGTAGACGATAGACATATGAAATACTATCTAATTTCTACAAAGAAATAGAAAGATATAGAAATTACTAAAAATTGGATAGCTTTTCAAGTACTAAATCATATAACTATTTTCTATTAATTTTTCTCATCCTCCTTTTCCAGGGACGATGCGCTATCCGATTTCGATCGTATGCTGGCACGTAAGAAAGAAGAACAAACGCGTAGACGCAAACGCAAAGATATCGATATAATTAACGACAATGATGACATTATTGCGCAATTATTGGCCGATATGAAGACTGCTTCTGAGGAAGATAGAAAATTAAATCAACAAAATAAGCCAGCAACCAATAAAATTGCTATGTTACCAAAAGTATTATCCCAACTAAAAAAGCATGACTTACAATTGGCATTTTTAGAACACAATGTATTAGCAGTTTTAACAGACTGGTTGGCTCCGATGCCTGATAGATCATTACCTTCTTTAAAAATAAGAGACAGCCTTTTAAAACTTTTATGGGAGGTAAGTTCGATATAGTCGCGCGAGCATTCGCAATGTGACAATTGATATTATAATTAAATTATTTTTATTTCAGTTTCCAAGGATCGATCAAGCATCTTTGAAGCAATCAGGTATTGGTAAAGCTGTAATGTATCTGTATAAACATCCTAAAGAAACAAAGGAGAATAAGGAACGTGCTGGAAAATTAATTAACGAATGGGCACGACCTATATTCAACTTGTCTGCTGATTTTAAAGCCTTGTCTAGGGAAGAAAGATTACAACGAGATATCGAACAGACACCCCAGAAAAGAAGAAAGATAGAGGAAGATGGGTCAGGCTATTCGCAAAAATCTCAAGATATTAATAAAGCTTTAAAAGGCGATTCAAAGTATGGAATACTTAATTATAAAATCTGATGCTATGTCTAAAGAGATTTCTATAAAATATATACATTATTTCTACCTTTGCCTTAGGCCTTTGAGACCGGGAGATCCTGGATGGGTTGCCAGAGCACGAGTTCCTAGGCCATCTAATAAAGACTATGTTGTACGTCCCGATTGGAAATCTGATGTTGATATTAGTAGAGTGAGTATTAATTTTAATCTTCAAACTCTACTTTTATTTACTAACGACTACTTAATCATTTCTATTTCTTTTATAGAGTGCTAAAAAGCAAATGAATCGATTTGAAAGACATATGAAAAATTATATAGATAATAAAAAAATGAAATCTGCTAGAAGGGCAGTAGATATATCCATAGAAGGGCGTAAAATGTCTTTGTAATAATGTATATCTTAGGAAAATGGTATCAAGTTTTACAGCATCGAAAATATGTTACAAAACCGTGTTAATCCTCGTTATCTTCTGTAAAGCCAAATGAAAAACGCTGTATAAAAGTGAACTTTATAAGGAATAATTGACGATGTAAATTGCACTACAAATATTTATGCCAATATTAAATGAATACTTCGACAAGCAGGACGAAGTAGAAAAAATTTTATATCCACAATTCTGCATAATATTACCTCAACATTATCTCACGGTTTTATTACTTTGATTAATGTACAACGTGCGTTGTATCGTTCGTCATTTTTGCAATTGCATGTATAGTTCAAATATAACAATTTTGAAGCGAAATGCATTCATCCATTGCGTTCAATATTACCCTCCATATCTGCTTATATTATTCTAGATATCGACTCTAGGTGCGCTAGTGTCGGGTTCGATGCATGAATTAGCACATGTACTGCTTCTTTCTGATGTAAAGTTTCTGTCAACTAACCTTTGTATTCGTTTTCTGTATACATAATTTTTTTCACGTCTTTTTAACTTACAAGTCGATCGTTATCTGAGACACAGAGAATCAATACCTAAGTATATAAATTTTCTAAAAATGGGTAAAACGTCGAAAGACAAACGTGACATATATTATAGGCGAGCAAAAGAAGAAGGATGGAGAGCACGTAGCGCATTTAAATTACTACAAATTGATAATGAATGTCATATTTTTGATGGTAGTTTAATTCGATATAACATAAATTAAAATGCAAAACTATTACATAAAATTGTGTATTGACATTTCATGTCATATCTGTCAACAGGTGTAAACAAAGCAGTAGATTTGTGTGCGGCACCTGGCAGCTGGAGTCAAGTTCTATCTCGAAAATTAAAGTACGTCAAATTAAAATAAATAATATCAGTATTAAAGTCTTAATTAATCTAAAATATTCTTCATTCGCAGTGAGAATTACAAAAAAGCATTAGAAGCAGGTGAAGCAACTCCTCCCAAAATTGTTGCTGTCGATTTACAAGCGATGGCACCATTGGATGGTGTAATTCAAATTCAAGGAGATATTACAAATACTGTTACAGCGAAGCATATAATAGCTCATTTTGATAACACACAAGCCGATTTAGTTGTATGCGATGGAGCACCCGACGGTACGTTCTCATACATTTTTCTATTTACATTTAAATGCTACATTTAATTATTAATTATCATTTGTAATTAATAATTTGTTGTTTACATATGCAACAGTGACAGGATTACACGATATGGACATATATATCCAGTCCCAGCTTTTGCTAGCTGCCTTAAATATAACGACTCATATACTAAGACCCGGAGGTACCTTTGTTGCAAAGATTTTCAGAGCTAAGGACGTCTCTCTATTATACGCGCAACTGAAAATATTTTTTCCTTACGTCTATTGCGCCAAACCTAGTAGCTCAAGAAATTCTAGCATAGAAGCTTTCGTAGTGTGTAAAAATTATTCTCCTCCGGAAGGATACGAGCCGCACATGTTGAATCCTCTTCTCACGCACGAACCTTGTAACTTTGAGAAATTAACGGGAGTTAATAGACTCGTGGTACCGTTTGTCGTATGCGGAGATCTAAATCAACCCGACTCCGATACCTGTTATCCATTAAATGTAAGTATAGTAAACAGTAATAAAAAAATATAATATACATCTAAAAAATTATATTTCAAATTTGCAGTTTGAAGGAAAAGAATATAAATATCACGAGCCAGTACAAAGTCCAATCGCCCCACCGTACGAGGAAGCACTCGCTTTACTCGGAGATAGCAGCACCGATTTTAGGAAAGCGGGTGTCAGTGTTGTCATCGATAGCGATCGTCCGATGTCAATATCCGAATTTAAAGAACAAGCAAGGCGCAAACAAAAATGTGGAAATGACAAAAATGTGGAAGAAGAAAAACAAGAAACGAGTAATGACGATTACGAGGATATGTTAAATACGCTTTCTCTTAATACATTACTTGATTTACAAGCATCCGATGGAAGTAATAGTCCTGAAAATAAATAATTATTGCTTATATCGCAAACTAAAGTATTGTAAAAAAATGTCTCGTCTCTAACGATGTATTATGTTCCTGCCTATTCTAATATAAGCCTATCGAAAGATAAAACGTATAGCTACTATCTTGTAACTTTTCAATTTTACAGTGCATCCAACACTCGGCACATTGTATCTTGCTTCAATGAATATACCATAAACGAAACGAAACGAAATTCAATTAAAAAAAAAAAGCTATTTTACTAAAAGCACGACGTACAAATGTATTCTAATAAAATGAATCCAAAGAGTACTAAAAAAACAATGAAAAGTATAAATAGGAGTAATCGAGCTTGCGCGAAACACTTGTAATTTGAATTTACCACAATACGTGCTCCGTTTGACCGTTAGCGGTGTATCGTACCGAAGTAAATCGCGAGAAAGAAAATTAGTAAACATTGGCGCGACCGTACGTTGGCGACCCTCGTCTAAACATGTCTTCTTCCAGGGTAATTATCAAAAGTCTTAGCAATTTGAAAGGTTAAATATCGTGTCTTATCGCGTGTGTAAATTTCACAGACGAATAGAACTTGCTGCTTTTGCAAGAAGCTTTTTTGCTGTGCGGAGTGTTGTAAGCGGCATCAAAAAAGCAAGCATCCCGACCGAGAGTTTAACTGTCGGTTGTGTTGCGATCAGAAGTTCCCGTTGGAGCATATTTTGGACGAGAAGTTATTTTGCCATGTAGTCTTTACTCATCTCCCGTTGTACTGCTGTTTGTGCGGTGATCTCTTCGAGCAAAGCAAGGACCTCGAGCTACACGGTAACGCTTACGCGGGTTCAATGTTTATTTTTATTAACGCTAGAACTACCGAAGCAGCCAAAATGACTGCTTGCATGTTTCTTATTTAACAATTTGTCGAATACCAAATTTTTGATTTATCTTTTCGATATTATTCATTAATGATAAGAAATAAAATGTTTCTTTTCTTAGTATTTATCGAATAGCTGAAAATTGAATATAGGTTTAACGTCGATAGTTCTAGCGTTAATCGGAGCGTATTTCCAATTTTATTAGTTCGTTCTTAGATTTCCAAACGATCTTTTCGATTCTTTATTATTTCCAAGGTCCCTGCAAGTTTTGGTTCACGCAACGTCCCTACGTACCGATCTCCGAAAGAAGATCGCTTTTAGCCACGCCGATCGCATCCAACTCGCAAACGAAAAGAAAGGAGCACTCGACGATCGATGGCGATTACAATGGGAATTTTGTTGGTCCCTTGACATCACCTCCTGAACTTTACAGAACTACGAGCACGCCGATGCACATAAGCTTAACGAACAAACAGTCGAGCTACGACATCAAGACACCATACGTGCCAAATTTTTCTTTGAAGACGCCTAACATTAGTTCAGCTACTTCGATAAAGAGTTACGCGTCCGAGTCGAAAAATAACGATTCCGATAGTAAGTCCTCAAGTTATTCGACTTGTAATACGAATCAGGATAACACGCCCTTTCGATCTTTACCAAGCAATTCTAGCAAAGGCGAGTACCTCTCCGCGAAAAGTCCATCAACAGGATTGATGTTCTCGGTTATGACAGAGCAAGATGAGACTGAATATACAACGGCTACGAAAAATGAGATCGATCTGCCCCACGATGAAATGGAATTAACTGGTGTACAAGGTGGCATTCTACCTGATTCACAACATATCGAAGTACATATATACAAGGAAAGAAGATCGGGTTCTTTTAAGAAGGTCAGGTTTTCCGATCAGTTCGAGAGCGACGTTGAATCGGGCAGAGTAAGCACAGGTGGTTTCAATATGACAGAAAACGAAGTATTTTACGAAGCACGTGAGACTCTGTCGGAGACCAAGGAGTCTACGACCGAATTCAAAGAGACGCGAATGACTCGATCAAGCCTTACGATCGAAAATCTTCCGGTAGAATCTGAAAATAAGAAAGCGAATTTTAGTGATAAAAATTCGTTCGGCGAGAATGGGACAGAGCCAAACGTAAACGATGAATTCAAACGTGACTCGAATGAATCTCATGAGAATAGAAGCAGTTCTAATAAAGAGAACCGATGTCCGGATGAACCATCTCAGAGTAATGTTGACGTTAATCAACAAAGTTCGGTGATGATGTTTGTCATGCAGACCACTGGAGGAACATCCGAGCTCATACCTCTCATCGAGACTGGTTTAAAGAAATTGTCATCGATTTCCAATGTTTCGGAGTGTAATCTTTCGGGAACAGGTAGAAGATCGACCACGGCGACGGCCAGTTACGTTAGCATTTCTAGCGTCGAATCTCTCCCTTCACCGAGTTCTGTTTCGTCGTTCAGCAATTCGGGATCTCAAACTTCTTTGAACAGCAATAAAGCCAATGAGTCAGGCGGTTTTCTATCCAACATGACTCATGCGATGAAAAAAGCGCTTAGAAGTTTCTCAGGTATGTAGTTTATGAGATTAATTGTTTTTTAAAAAGATAAACTAAAAGATTATGTATATAATTCTATTGCAGCTGGAAATCACTCGAAACCTATTCCGAGCCAACGAATGTTCGACAGAGAAGATATGTCCTCATCGTCGTCATTCGGCAATGCTCTATCGAATTTTGCGTCTTGCTTACAGAGTAATTCGCGAAAACGATCGAGAGATTTAACCGACAGATCTCCATGCGCTACATCGCCAACAACCAGTTCTGTAATCTCGCCCACAGACGATAGGTGTCCAAAGGCGAAGAGACCTCGCGGTTGGCATAGGATCAAAGGACGAGAACCGATCGCAAGAATGAGAAATCAATTAACTTCACCGAGAGGAATATCGTCGGAGACTCAAGTCTTCAGTCAAGGTTCCTTGTCCGTTAGGAATACGATCATACCGATCCCAGCACGAGCGCATAAAACTACTCAAACCGATGTCGGGTCGAACGATTGAAATTCTTTAAAGCTTTTCTGTTGACTATGCAAGGTCCATGCGTTTAGTAAAAAATATCGTTAATACGAAATCTTTTAGTTCTGATTGATTCTATTTGTCTTTGATAAAAAATCTTCTTTCCTTTTCTATTGCGAGACATAATTAAATATTTAAGTATGTGATATATTTTTTTACGATAATCTAATGAATAAATTATTTCGATGTGACTCCATATTACATTGAAATTGTGTTAGAGTATATGAGTTACGACAATTATATATTTTATTTTATGTTTCTATAAAAAGATCGAATAAAAGAGATGTTTTGAATAAAAGAATTTAAGTCTCGTATACAAATAATTAAAAAAAAAAGAGAGATTTTTACGTTCCGATACCTTCCTTTATGTATCTTTAGTAATAGAAAGCATTTTAATATTCGCGCCAAAAATCGTAGCTGATCCTGCACCTGCGCATTGAAAACCTCAACTCGAGAAACGTGATGCCATCGTCTTTGAGCGATTGAGGTTATGTTTTGCAGTGTTTATGCCAGTTTGTACCTGAAACATCTGTATATGTGACGTTTTACTGTAATTCGTTATCGTAGGCCATTTAAACGTTTTAACTAATACCTCTTCTAAACAATTTTATGCCACAAAGGTATTAATTTCACTTTTGAGCGTTCATTATTCGCATTTACACATACTATAATACGACTATATTTGCAGGTTTTGCAAATCATATAAGCATGTCTTCGTGGAAAAAAGCAGCCAAATCAACTCAAAAAACTCACCGAGAGCGGCATCAGCCAGAAGCCCGCCAGCATTTGGGTCTGCTTGAAAAGAAAAAAGATTATGTTGCAAGAGCTAAGGATTATCATAATAAACAACGGACTTTGAAATTACTGCGAAAACGTGCGCTTGACAGGAATCCAGATGAATTCTACTTTCACATGATCAATTCAAAGTTAGATAAAGGCATTCACAGAGAAAACGACAAGGAAGATGAACATACTCCGGATCAAATCAAGCTGATGGAGACTCAAGATATAAAATATATTGCTTATAAAAGAAATTTAGAAGCTAAGAAGGTAGAAAAACTGCAGAGTCAGTTACACTTGATAGATGTTGCAAATGAAACAAAAAATAAGCATATATTCTATTTGGACGATGACGAAGATGAAAAAACATTTGATCTTGCTAAGAAGTTAAATACGCATCCTTCATTATTATCTAGACGAACGAACAGACCTAACTTGAGTAGATTAAAGGATATGAAGCTTCCTCAATTCGATGAGAATACACTGGTTAACGTAGAGAAAGAAAAACGCAAGGCTTACAAGGAATTACATAAGAGAATTGAAAGAGAACAACAGCTAACGGTAGTGCAGCAAAAGTTAGAAGTTCGAAAGGCTCTAGCAAATAAGAAAGTAACCAAACCGAAGCGAATAAAACCCGGGACAAAAAATTCTGCTCCTATCTACAAGTGGAAGTTTGAAAGAAAACGATGATGCATGATATGTGTAAAATAATCCTGTTTAATAAATATCGTTTTTAAGAAATCAATTATTTCTTTGATCTTTTTGCAGTAATAAATTATCAAGGTTATTAATACTTACATTTAGCACATTATTGATATTAGGGATATTTATAGTGCTGGAATTGCTGGAGCCATGGATGGCATTCCTGGCATTTGTCCTGGAGGCATCGGGGGCATTCCTGTCATTTGTCCTGGAGGCATTGAGGGCATTCCAGGCATTTGTCCTGGTGGCATTGAGGGCATTCCAGGCATTTGTCCTGGTGGCATCGAGGGCATTCCAGGCATCTGTCCTGGTGGCATAGAGGGCATTTCAGGCATCTGTCCTGGTGGCATTGATGGCATTCCAGGCATTTGTCCTGGAGGCATTGAGGGCATTCCAGGCATTTGTCCTGAAGGCATTCCAGGCATTCCAGGCATTTGTCCTGGAGGCATTGAAGGCATTCCAGGCATTTGTCCTGGAGGCATTGACGGCATTCCTGGCATTTGTCCTGGTGGCATCGATGTCGTCCCAGGCATTTCTCCTGAAGACATTCCCGACGTCATGCTATTATCTGTACCATTGGACATCATTGGTAATTCCGTAGATATACTTATACAATTGTAAGTAAGTTCCCATAGTTTGTGTTTGGTACTTATTTCTGTACGAAGACAAGCAGTGATCGATCTGTAAAAAATAGCAATACTCGGTCATTGACGATAATCATCGATCGACAGTCGCGACTGTCGCTGCGAGTATTGCTTACCTGGGAAACTGATTCAATTCCAATATGTTTGCACAAACGCTAGAAAAAAAACTTCCAGGTACCGGGCTACATATCTTGAAGGGTCCATAATCTATCGATGGAACAATGCATAACTCAAATCAATAATCTTAGACATCAATAGATTTTATTTGACTAAAGTCATACCTGAGACCGTGCGTTGTTTAATTACTCCCGAGTTCAAAGTGATATTTACGTTCAACCCGTCCATCTGATAAGTGAAGTTAACACAAACTGAAAGATATAAAAAAATTAAAATTTCATAAATAGTCTATCGACGAATATTAATTATTTTTTTACAAACTCACGTTGTTTCCCTGCTTTGGTGTACAAAATGATAACGTTTTCGCAACAAGAACAGGAGAAAGTCGTCGGGCATGTGCATGATCTTCCACTTATCGAATTGGTTTTGTAAACCAAAAACGTTCTCGACATGGGAAATCCTATCGTGCATTTGATAATGTAAATGAAAATGTGTGTTAGTTTGAGCACACTTTTTATAGTTGTTTCTATTAACAAAAACAAAAAAAAATCTCAATAAACTAACTTTCCTTTTTGTCCATATGAGATTCTGGAAGAATGCATAACAGTAAGATAAGCGCGTTGTACAATCGCCATGTCATTTCTTCCATGATTTGCAGCTATTGGTATAAACAAAAATATAAACCGCAGTCTTGGTAATTGCGTTAATGTTTCACACTCCGCAGTGACGACCCGTAGCAAACTAAGCAACACCGTCTGCTTATTGTTAGCCGTCTGTACGATGTGATTTCTACAGGACGTAATAATTATCATGTCCCATACAAAAGTCCATTGAATTTTAACGGAAACCATCGTTATTCGTATCGAGTATTCGACATGAAATATAATGCTGCGATCATTTAAAGTGAAAACCGTGTTTTTCGCTCGCGCGTGCGAGCACCGTTCGAATCCTTCTATAAAAAGCTATTCATCGCGATTATCGCAAACGTCAAGTGCAACGACCTTGTCCATTGTCTCACGTATGATAATATTCGTATGAATCATTATAATTAACAAAAATATGCAACAACAAAATCTGCATATATTAATCAGAAATTTTTTATTACATAATTTCTTACGCGATAACAGATATGTGGTCTAACGTTCATCGTTTGAATGATAATATCGCGTTTCGTTATACAGTCAAGGTTCAATGTATTTATGTAAAAAACAGAACATGCACATGGGAAACGAGAAAAAAATACGTTACGTCAGAGTTCGACGTTTGACTTTACTTTAAGAATAGTATGAAGTGTCGTGACGAAAATATTGGTATGATTTTGTGCAAGCCCCGTGGACGGTTTCAATTTTGTATAATTATTCTTACAAAAATTGATATCTCGGTGGACTAATCGACTTTGCAGTTTAACGAAACCTTTGGATATATTTAATCGGAAGTTAAAGTCTCATAACAGTGCTTTATCTCTTCGGTATTTAAGGCGATGTTATTTATTCTCTCTGTTGCTTTGTTAAGGAAACTACTGTTCTCCGTATAGTTATTTAACACCACATTGAAGAGGAATGATATTCTATCGGTTGAAGTATTGTAGTTTACCATTGGACGACTGGCCTAGGACTTTGAGTTACATCGAAGCGCAATTCGTTAGGAAGATCGTTGAACTCCAAAATTTATGGATCTACGTCACGACGTTCCAATTCGTAATTGACCTATTTGAAACTGACGGTTGGTGAAAGGTAGGTAATTATTAATGAAGACACGGACAAAACATTATAAATATTTCTTATATAAATAGTAACATAAATTAAAAATCTAGTAAGTCGTCATCGTCATCATCGTCATCGTCATCGTCGACGTCATCGTTGTCATCGTAATCATCATTATAATCACTATCGTCATCGCCTGGGAAGATCTCAACTTGGCCCAATCCACCTCCGTCTTCCGGCTTTACGTGAGCCAAGCCGTTCGAACCAAATCGAATACAGTCTAATCCAACCTGTGATTACAAATATAGTTTTAGATTAATCAATATGTAGATATATCAGTGAGAAAGTAAATGGATCATCAAGGATGCCTTACCTTAAACAACGTGGTATCTCTAAACTTGCCTTCCATATTTATACATAGATGTATATTTCTGCCTTGGAAAAATATATTATAAAATCTAACGCAGGCTCTGACATATGGTATTCTTGGCACTGGCACGCAAACTGGTCGAGGATTTTTCCCTAAAGAAAAGAAGATATTCAGTTAGTAGGAAGTGTATTTTATCTGATCTGATTCCGTGAAATCCAACGATAGGTTTACCGGAAACTGTCCTAGTATATAGAACCCTGTCATTCATCTGCACTTTCGCGGTGAAACTGAACTCGTCCGGGTCGTAAGTCACATTAACGCAAGCCTTTTGTTTCCAAGTGTCGAATAATATTCTCGAGCAACAACTGCAGACACCGAGAGCACACTGGCAGGGTCCTTGTTTGCTTGCTGTGATTTCTGTAGACGACGTGGTCGAGTTCACCGCTTGTCTTAACAATGCTTCCAATGCTATCATTGAATCCTTGTCCCTGGTAGCGTTTGTTATTTTTTGTTGACCTTGAACATTCACTTTGGATTTTGCTAGCGAAGGTACCACGAGGAACAATATCGCTGGTAGGATCAACGATCGTTGGTTCTTCATTTTCGTCGTCAAATTTGTTTCATCAACGGGAAGACATTTAATTCGGTATGATACTTCTCGGTGAACGATCGAAACACTACTGGTTGGATAACGGACGCTACACGGTGTGACCTCCTTTTATAGAGAAATTTAGGTTTGCCTCCAGTTGCTCACTCATATTTTGCGTTACTATAGATCCTCTCGCAAGAGTGACCAAAAATGTAAATTTGCTTGAGACATAGACCCGAGGATTCAACTAGAACGCTGTAAGTTTAAGTGTCCTGTCACTCCATTAATGATAAAAGAACATACACATAAATTAAGGGTATATATTTCCAACGTCATACCAACTTATTGGAAATATTAGATTGTCCCGACAGTTTCTTTCGGTTTATTAGTAAATAGTATATATGCAATATTTCATGTTTTATGCCATGTGATTGAATTATATACGATTCATTCTCATCTATCACCTTCCTCCATAAACATTTCACAGGTAAGGTTTCATGTTTACATAAACACTGCCGAACAAGACAACTGCGTACACATTGCAAAAGAAACTTTTGAAACAACCTAATATATTACTCACTACATTGTGAAAAAATATGTTCGAGTTAAAAAAGTTTCCGAGTGCAGAAAGATGTTAATGTCCAGTAGCGTTGACGTCGTGTTGCCATAACAATCGGTCTTGTCGAATCACACTCGTTACCATATACTAAGGGTTTGTACAGGTAATAATCGGATAGATAATGGTGAAACAGTTTCTTCCAAAATCGTCTTTATATTTAAATAAGATAAAACGTAACACAATAAATAGGAAACTACATCTACTGTACACACATTCTCTTATCAACAGAACGGTTAGTATTTCAGCTGTCCGATGGAAGCTTCATCCTCAGGGCTAAGAGTCGTACCACCATTACTGGTTACTTCCAAATCTGATTGCTCGAAGTCCACCTCGTCGTAGATTTCAGGCTCGTTCACGTTTGACGTTGACAACAGATTCGCAAAATTTTCACCTGGCTTTGTCAAGGATATACCATCGACACCGAGTTTAACGCAGTTGAAGTGTAATATTAAAATCGGTGCGTTCACCACACGTGTTTCAAGGTCTAAACAAGCGTGAAGATTTCTGCCAGGCGTGTAAATGTCAAATAATCGAGCACAGAACGTTATAGCGGGAAAGTAAACGAATGGAATGCAAACTGGTGGTGGATTCTTGGCTGGAAACAAATAATTCAAAAAAAGAATTATGTTAAAACGCGTGACAGATCGTAGGTATTCATGGATTTAGGAGTACTCACCGGACAAGGAACTAGAGAACACTTCTTTCTCGTTCATACTGAAAGCCATATTAATGGCGAATTCGTCAGGATCGTAGGTGAATTTTGTACAAGCACGTCGATTGAAATTAACCGCCGTCAAATTAACACCGGCACAGCAACCGCAGGTAAGATTGTCGCAGAAGCATGGTAGTCCGCGGAAAATAATTTTTGGTGTTTGAAAAGGATTTCTACCGGAGTCCTGCAACTCACCTTTCAGTTCTAATCCTGTCGTGGGATCGTAGTACGATGACATGTAGTCTGTCATATCTAAAAATCAAGTGATCTTTCACTTAACGAGGGCAAATTCCTTCTCTTCTCTCTTTTAAATAATGAATTAGAGCAAGAATAAAATGTTGTCACCTATTTCGTTTGTCGCGTGTCCGATGCTCGCGAGCATCGAAATGATCGAAATCAAGATCAGTAGGTTAAATAATCGGAAGGCCATGATTCCAATTGGAAACGTTCACGGAGAAGGTGCTTCGCGTTTCAGTTCCAATGCGAGACTGAAATTGGGTGTAGCATGGACCAGACCAGGAAGACCTCAAATTCATTAGTTATGCATAAACTTTCGATAGAAAGTCAAGCTCCGCTAAACCTAAACTTGCTTTACCGTTGCGTCGATCTACGTGAGACACTTATCGAGTTCTTTTGACGTTTGACTTGTTATTCCCGTGCGTGAATTTGAGTCTTCTGATAAAATGATAATCGTGTGTTGTCATATGCAAATTACTTCAATTTATCCGTATTACAAAACGATGTTTCCAGTATGATTTGTGAGAGGAATATGGTTACCGATTGCCTTATCCCGAGACTCAAATACTTTGGGAAAATTTCATGCACAAGGTTTTATTAATATCTCTGAAATTTAAATTCTATCGTAAGGTGAGGATAATAATCGTCATTGAGTGTAAGTCTTTATTCGATGTACCTAGGTACAGGTTCAATAAGTTAATTAAATAAGATTGCATACATATATATACCGACAATAAATAAGATTAATCTTAAATAATATCAAACTATGCGAGCATCGCATTATGGCAGAGGTCGCGGACGGTCTTTCGTTTTATTTCCCTTACGTCGATCCACGTATTATTCATAAAAATAAGATATCGAAATTCAAGAGCCCCCACTTTTTCCTTCCCCCTTTTGTTTTTACGAAGGTACGACCAATAACCTTCGCGCATCCCTCAACTATATATTTTCTAAAAAAAAATAGTTAAGCCAAAATTTTAACTTCAGTCAATGTCTTAGATAACTATTTTTAGCCTGATATACTCGATTAAGTTATCACCGTGCTCCATAATGACCGACCTTTTTACCGATCCAAGAAAATGTTGTACTCGATGAATTCCTTTCGATATTCTACGAGTTCAAAATCGATGGAGTACGAAAATCAAAGAAGATCTACAGTCTCATAACTTTACTTTGTCGGCCGCCTCTCGCTCGCCTTTTTCTCGCAAGAAAATCAGTGAGTCCGATGCCATAATCTTCGTCCTCCTCAGGATGATTCGTTGGAGGTGCCACAGCCTTGTTTTTCTTTGTCTTGGGTTTATCATCGTCAACGAGTGCACTCAAAACCGCTTCCTCTTCTTCGTCATCGTCGTCTTCCAAGTCATCAAGATCCTCAGTCTTTTCATCTTCGTCCTCGTCGTCCTCCTCGTCCTCCCCGTGCTTATCGGCATCATCGTCATCGTCATCGTCATACTCTAAATCATCATCGTCTAAAACATGATCATCTTTATCGTCGTCCGAAGGCTCGTCATCGTAATCTAAATCATCATCACCCAAGATATCCTCGGCGTCGTCATCCTTTATGGGTTTCTTCAATGGCTTCTTCTTCTTCTTAACATCGTCGTTGATCGCGTTGATGCTAGACGAGGTGATGCTGGGCTTCTTATTTTGTACAGCTGGCACTCTCTTGACTTTATGACTGATAACGGGTGTTTCGGGCTTCACCAGCTTGTTCACGGGTTTCGTCGTATCGTCCTGATGAGTCTCGAGTAAAGATTCAGGTGTTGTTGCATCGTTCGAATCGAGTTCCGTAAGAGCCTCGATATTTTCTGTGTTTGTTTCCTCCTCTATTTTATTCGGTTCCTGACCGTTGTTGTTATCCTGATCATTGTCATCTTGGGGATTCAAATTTTGTAAAACGGTCGCGTCGTTCGCGCTGGTGATAGGCTCGAAGCCACCCAGAGGTGTCGCTGCTGTGGTTGGTCTCGTAAGAATAGGAATCGTGAATTGTAACAGCGGGGGAGGTGTGGTGCCCTTGGGTTTTTTCGTAGTAGTTTCATCTTCACCCGTGATGATGTCCAACAGTGCTCCAAACCCAAGAACGTCATCGTCGTCATCGTCATCCTCGTCTTCGTCCGTGCTCTCGTCCGTTGCTCCCGAATACGATGCAGCGTCCGAAGACGCGGTGTCGTCGTCGTCTTCGTCGTCGTCATCGGGGCCTAGGCCGAAGATATCATCATCGTCATCCTCTTCGGAGGTTTGCTCGGTTTCGATAACGGGTAGGGGTTCTGCTGGACGCAATTTTAAACCATCTGGACCGAATCTATAATATGGATAGTATCAAAAATTTGTAGAAACAACTGCGGGCTCTTGGCCGTTGATTTATAATACCAAAAATCATTGCAAGATATCGTGAAGTTACCTAAAACAGCTGACGCGTAAACTGGCTTCCAACTCGGTTGCAGATTGGAGTTCCAATCCGAGACACGCTTTGAAGTGATCATCGACATCCCTCTTAATGGAATATACTCTACCACAGAACTTGGTGAAACCACCTGGTAGTGGTACGCAGACGGGTTTCGGACTTTTACCTGAGAACAAGAGGATCCATTGTGAGACACCTCGCCTATCTATAAAATCGATCCTAGTCTTTTCTCAAAGTCGATACGAAAGCTCGAACTTTCACCGTACACATATAGGTGCACGTACATACGCGTGACACAAATACCGCGCCTACGCGTTACGCATATTTCTTCGCTTACGCTTCTCATCGCTTTTTTAGCCAGCAACTGCTACATCTTCGAAAGGGACGAATTCGTTACTTCCGACGAGTAAACACTCCCGATGGCCGTCGCTCGAGAAGCGCCGAGTCGACTGGGTGAAAGTCGTGAAATGGCACCTTAAAATGTGTATACGAGAATGGTCCGAACCGTATCCGTATAATTAACATACTTCCCGGTAATAAGTTTTGGACTGTTGCGGTGAGTACTCACAAAAGTACGGAAGGAGTTATGTTTTCACGGAACGATGCTCGAGAGGGTTGAACTCGACTCGTTACGCGATAGACGGAACGTAAAGATTGCCGATGCGTTTAAGACAATGGTTCGAGGAAAATGAGTAGAATAAGGCCGTATACGTTACCGTTATTGTACAACCTATAACGCTTATGTACCTATTATATATGTAATACGCATTTACCGTTAACGACCATCGACGTGAGAATGTTGTCGCCGAAGCTCAGCTGTACCGCCAAATTATCGTCATGGAGATACTGCAGGGAGGCACATCCTAAGGACAATGATCGCAACTTGATTAATACTTATCGAGAGAGAGAGAGAGAGATGGGGGAGGTGATCGTTAGTTCGTTAATTACCCGGTCCCTGTAATTGCACTAGCGGGATGTGAAAGTCTCGGCAACAATTGCAAATGACGTCGCTGCATGTGCAGTATCTGTTAACCTCCTCGGTAGTTTGGGATATCGTCGGTAGCTCGATCGACTGCTTGGGAACGTTGCTTGCTCGTATACTACGATTCGTTGCCGTGAGAGTTGAATCTGTAAAAGGAGATAATATCAATAGGTACGCCTGTGTTTGGTTATATTGATATTATATTAGGATCTGTATATTAATATTAAATTGGAATATTTGATACTGCCTAGAATATGGTGATAATATTATCATGATTTTTGCCAAAATGGTCACCACCGCCGATTTCAATGTTTAATGGCTCATTTTAAAGATAAAAGCATGCAAAATAATGTTCCGTTGTCCGTTTTTCGATATCGTTACGCAATGATGAGAAATTAATTTTTGAAGAGTCGGAGTATGTGTCATTTTCAAGCTTAAAATTGCTGTATTTTTTGAACCAGCCGTCCTACCGAAGCGAGACTTGCATATTCGTAAAGAGGAGACTTTTCTCTTTCGAACAAGTATTTGATCGGGCAAATCCGAGATGCATCGATTTTTGACAAAAATCCTGACCTATGCATCATGATTTTTGCCAAAATGGTCACCACCGCCGATTTCAATGTTTAATGGCTCATTTTAAAGATAAAAGCATGCAGAATAATGTTCCGTTGTCCGTTTTTCGATATCGTTAAGCAATGATGAGAAATTAATCTTTTAAGTGTCGGAGTATGGGTTTTTTTCAAGCTTCAAACTGCTGTATCTTTCGAACCAGCCATCCTATCGAAACGCGACTTGCATATTCGTAAAGAAGAGACTTTCCTCTTTCGAACGAGCATTTGATCGGACAAATCCGAGATGCATCGATTTTTGACAAAAATCCTGATGTATGCATCATGATTTAGAAAGAAGAAAGCATGCAGAATACTGTCCCGTTGTCCGTTTTTCGATATCGTTGCGGAGTGTTGAAAAATAAATTTTTTAAGTGTCGGAGTATGGGTCGTTTACAAGAGACAAATTGCTGTAACAACAATTTAACAGTTAACAACAGTTAAAACAATTTCCTTACCTATAACTCTCCCATACGCGGCAAACGCGATGAGTAAGAGTATCAGCAACAGCTCCACCACCACCGACAGCCGCATCCTTTCGGTTAGTCTGCAATCAAGCGAGGTCACGAACGCAATTAAGGTTTGCTGTTTTTACGAAGATGTGGAGTTGTGCGTGGTCACGCGTCGACCATTCTTTCTTAAATTACGATCGCGATACTCTTCGCCGGCGACTCCAACCGTATCGATAAGAAGAAAGAAAAAATTAATCGCGAGCCTTATGCGACTCGGCCAGTATTTTTGTAAATGTCCTGTCACTGCATAATTATGATTAATAATCGAGCGTATGTTCGATGCACGAAGTGTCACGTTTCGCAGCTGTGACAACAGCGATTACTAAAAGTAGGTGAAGTGTAGGAAATTTATTGTCGTGTAACAGACGCGTGGTCTAATTGAGTTTGAAAGGATTGGAAATAGAAATATGGTTTTTTCTCGATGCGTTACTTAGACAGAAATGTAGTTTTACGTAATCCTTTGATGGAACCTGTGAACTTAGGTGTTCATACAATTTACTTTTTAACAAATGTGTTTCGAGATTAGAAGTTAAGATATAAGTTAATCAAATACAAGATGACTGCGTGTACGTAACATGGGTTACATAAATTGTTCATAACAAAATTAAGTGTCCTTATATACTTTAAATTATATATTTAAAAAACAAAATTAAGAGCTACGTAGACCTAATAAACATTGCCTATGATTACATTGTTATGCAAGCTATGTCGGTAAATGGTTTTGATTTTTAGTTTCCCACCTGTAAGAATAATACTTCTAAGCATAAATGTAAAGGGGAACGATTCTTTTACGAGGTAGCACGACTTTGGGAAATACACACGGAGAGTCTGGAGTCTCTCGTCCGCGACCGCTTGACCTAAATCTCGGTCACGGTCAAAGCCGGTATATCTTTCGTGGTACACGCGCGCGCACATTTACGAGAAGAGGAGGAAGAGAAGAAATACGCGCGATGAGGGAACGGGTAGCTAGCTCATCTCGCGTGTGGAGAGGAACGTGCATGCTACCGTGCCGAACACAGTAATGGTTCACCATTATGGACAACGTTATATGATTGGCTCGTTCATGCCGCTAACCGGACGTGTCTCGATATGCAGACCAAGTGCATCGAAGAACCGTTTTGATCGATCGATCGATAGATCGTGCTACGTTTCATGAGTGTGCTACGAGTTATTTCTTGGACTCGAACTACGAGAAGAACAAAATGGAAATAACGTTCCTTCTTCTATTATCTGTCTGCGGATAGAAAATGAATTTGAAGTAGATAGGAACAAATGAAGTATTTATTCACACGGTTTCGTTCAATCTTGTTGACTTAGAAGTTATCGAGTTAACATTGAATTGGGCCTTCCGTTAAAATGATGTAACGAAATAACGATTCGATCGAATGGAATATGAAATAAAAGCAAGAGAAAGGCATAGAGGATGCGACGATGATCTCTTCGACTCACCTGCACACCCGCAGTAAAGAAGATTCCCTGAAAAAGAGGTAGACTCGAGGGACAGCTAAGGATCCTTCGACCAAAGGCTTCTCTCCTCGTCGCACCCTTCGACTCCTTTTTCCTGACTCTTAGTCTTACGGAGGCCAATGTCCAACTGAAGATGCCGCCCAACTCCCCCCAAGGTTTCTTTAAAAGTCGGTCACAGGCCACCTCCACCTGCCTCGACCGCCGCTGCTAGGATTATTAAGCATTCTAATGCGTTCTAGGTAAATAAGACGAGGGTTCCGTCGGTTTACGCCCCACCACCGATCGCGTCTTCGAGTCTCCTAGACTTCTTCAATGTCGACGAGGAAGAGGATACGAGGAACCTCAGGAAGTCTTTCCATCTCCTGTCGCCTTCGGACGAGTCACGGTCAAGTACGAACGCTCGCATGATTCTCAATGAACGGGGTCTTACTTTCGAGTACGGTGATTCACGTTTCGCTAAAATTCTTATCGGTAAATAAAAGAGAAACGATGTATTACAATTTTAATTATTACTCTCTGTTTGAATTTTATTCTAAGCTCTTGTTTTGGAATTTTGTGAGAATGTGAAATCTATCGTACAGATAGGATATTAATATAAAAGCAATGAAAAAATATTTAAACTTATTTAATAGTTACGACAATAAACTTTGTGACAAATTCAGTCGTGTGAACTGATCACGTCATAACCAAAATGGCACCTGTCGATGGGAACTAAAATTGAAGATATAATTAAATGAAATACATGTTTATACAACTTTTCTCTCCACGAACTCATCCTCGCCAAAGGATATTTTTTAGAAAAGATATGGTACATTCGAGAAACCATCGTAGATATGACCGATCGTTTTCTATTTCTATTATCGACGGCATAAATTCCAACGAGGAGTCCCACTTTTCAATACCTCCTACCATCGTAGAATCATATCGATTGAAAAGCCCACAGCGACGATGAGCATAACAGGTGTTCGCTTTTATATTCATCGGATGCGTCCAGTTTTTGCGCTCGTAATTACGAAAGCGTGCTTTTCCTTTTGTCCTGATAAAAGCAAACGAAGTATGGTATCTAGGTATACTCATCTATGTAAAAACGATAGTACAGACATAAAGTCTATTAGAAAATCTATAAGTGTAGACAAGCGAGCCTAAATAGCACGTATCTGTAATTCTAATAAAATCTAATTGACAGAAACTATTCCTAGGATTTTATTTTATAATTAAATAGTTAAAAAAATGTCACCAGTCAACAATATAATTTACAAGCAATAAATAGAACACAGATTAAAAAAGATGATCGCAAGCACGATGCACGTACTGCGCGCGGAACGTGTTGCACATGTCAATGCAAAGGATGTCCGTATATCGAACAGCGAGCGACACGTGAGATTGCCGTAAACGTCGGTCAAGTTCGCTGGCTAAAAACAGTATCGCAAGAATATCTTCGATGGTTCGGCCGTCGACCTCCGTGGAGGCCGACTCGTTGTGTTCGAAACGTAATCGACCGATCTTTCGTTGATCGCGCAGGAAATACGGAAGCGCAACGAAGAGGATCGACCATCGGAGAATGATTGACCGATGAAAAAATCGAAGAGGACAGGAAAGAGGGCGGGCAGAAGCGAGCGCCGAGAAGGAATTCACGAACGAATCCGTGGAATCGTGTTTTGGTGGTTAAGGACGGGGCCTTTCTCCGGTTAGTAGGTCGAAGAAAGTAGTGGTCGGTAGTGGTTTACCTTGGTTAATAATTGTTCGACCGTGCTACAAGATTCTGGGCTGCTCACCAAGCCGAGAGTCTCGCTCGTCGACGAGTAATTATTGTCCTGTGCGAGTATTTTTAAAACGGACCCTGGACTTCGGTAGCCCATCCTACGATGAGATAAACGAAGGGACATGTGGGTCACGACGAACAGAGAAACGAGTTTTTACGTAATGTCACGAAACGTCTTAACTGCGCTCTTTGAAGGAAAATGATAAATCCTAAGAAAAAAAACTGATTCAGATGTTCCTAGACATATGCCTGATTACAAAATATGACAGAAACCTAATCGATCATGGGGTTCATTCATACGAGACGAAGAAACCTGGCGAAAGTAAAGTAGTACCTACATATACCTACTCGATAATTTCCTACTCTAATCGGTGTTCGATTCGATCGAATAGTCAGCACACTCTCGTCTCTCGGTGAAGTAAAAGTAAATACTTTTCGTTCGATATCCATGGTAGAGACAACGATGCTCGAGCTCGATCCTCCTTCTTCTCCACTTCCCATTTGTTCGATGAACGGAAGGAGGTCACCCGGTCACCCAGATGAGGTTCTTTGCCACGGCCAATGGTGCGGCCCCTCTACTGATCCTCCGAGTCCTCTCCACCAATCCTGTTGCCAGTTTTCACTGGGTCCGCCGATCGGTCGCCGATCGTCGAGCGGCATCGGCTGGTCGCCTCCAGATTTAAGCTACTTCCTTGCCGGGCAGGATCTCCGTGGCTTGCCATCTTTTCTCTGTTTCTCTCTCTTTCTTTCTCTCATTCAGTCTGTCTCTTTCTCTTTCTCTCTCTCTCTCTTGTTACTCTCCAAAGAACGAAGCTTTATCCTTCGACGCTCGCTCACGAGCCAGTAGAGCCTCGCGTATCGCGCAAGCGTGCCGTCTCTTCGTCGTCGTGATCGTCGTCGTGGTCATCGTCATTGTCCACCTGGATCGACTACAAACAACGTTTCGATAATCCTTTATTCGCTTCTTGGTTCTTTCGACCATGGCCGTCAGGTCCACGATCTTTTTATTCTTCGCCAGCCTTGCCGTCGTCTCGTCGGCTGGATTGCTCGGTGAGAATCATACCTCGCCTTGTAGCCTTCCTTATACGACACCTCGCGTTGAAGATCTATTTTTGTCTTTGAAAAAGAAACGATAAGGGGCTAATAACGTTTACGATCAGCATGCGGTATCGCTTCGCGTTCAAGTAACATCCTTCTGCTGTCGTTTGGTCAACGCTCGACAAAAGTGTCGTTCACGTCTCGCCCCAGTAATGCATGAAAGTAACGCCGATAGAAATTCTTGCCACGGTGGCACACTTATCACACTGCATATTTTTCATGATACGCGTAGAAGGAACGTTCGATCGATGATAGCGATATCGATTGAACTCAATTCGGGATATAACATAGATCGGAGATGATGATTGTCGATGATTAATTAGATTTAGGATTCTTTTAAATCGCGTGACAACCGGTTTAGCTCGTGGGAAAGCTTTGGAGACTTCGTTTTCTTTCGTTTATATAGACGCATTCATTCGTGTTCGTTTTTTTTTTTTTCGCAGAGACTCTTTTCTCTTGGAACCTGCCAGACTCGGAGGGAAGATCAACGACGCCGCAATCGAAGTGTCTCTGCCAGACTTCTGGCTGTCTTTGCTGTGTCGACCTAAATTTAACGGTCACAATGGATCTCGGTGGTCCTACCTGCGTGAACATCAGGCAGAAGGAGCAAAACGTGACTCTAAACTTGAGCTATGGTGACAATCCTGTCCACAATGCGACCACAAGGATCGGCAAGTATCTCAGGTTGCGTTAACGAAACAAATTTGAGTTTGGAGAAAATATTTTATTCCCGTGTTGTGTTCAGCCGACGCAGCGAACAAGCCTACCTGCATGAACCTCCTGTCGGACCTGGCACAACTCTGTGCGAAGTTTACGTCCGTTAAACCAGCCGAACATGGTTACGATGGTTGTTTGGTGGTCGAGCCTGCGTTATTGGGTGCACCTCAGGCTACCTATCATATGGGCTGCTTTAATTTTGACCAAACTGTACGGCAGATAGAGGTGTCCGCGTAAGTGCTAGAATGAACGTCAATTATACCTAATTACCTTGGATTAACTCTAACTGGAATTAATTTCGTTCGTTGTGTGTCCTCGCCATCAGCATTACCGAGACGGCAGAAAATACAGAAAGTACGGACGACGAAGAGGACGATGGCCTCAACACGGACGAGCTGATCGCTGCGGTGTCAGCCAGTGCCGAGCACGGACTCGCTCTATTCTCTCAATGGTTAGGCTTGAACTTGAATCCTAAACTAAATCTAACCAACAAGAATCAGGTCCAGGAACAGCCACAAGAACAACAGCAGCAGTACCAGCAACAGTACTACCAACAATACTACCAACAACAACAACAACAGCAACGCCAATTCGAAAGTGACCCACAAACGCGATCGGCTCGAAGTATGATGGAAATTCAGACCGAAAAAAGCGACGAACGATTCAAGCAACTACTCAGCGCTCAAGATAACGTTTTGAAGGAATCAGCGACGATTGGACAGGCGAACGGTGCTCAGACTACCTTCGTTTATTCCAGCCCCGTTGGATTGGCGCCGGAGAGGGAACAAAACGAGAGAAAAGCCGAAATCGGGACGATCGGAGACACCTCTCAACGTTTGACCGTACCGAGGGAATCCAGACGAGGTGGCAGAGCTTACAGTATTCATCAGCATGTAAACGAAATTTGAAAAAGAGTCTTGACGATGGGTTTTATCGGACGGCTAGAGTAGTAGAGTTTTAGGCGACCGCACTCGTTGTTAGACCGTGCTCGTTCTTTGTTGTTAGGGCTGGTCGCCGAGTAAAATGTGGGTGGTTCATTTTTACCAGGGAAAAACAAGTAGTAACAAGCAATTTCAATATTGTAACGAATATCTAATCAGGGTATTAGGAATTGATGCTGGATTTCGTTAGAAAGTTAGCTGTAAGGAGGATGTGCGCGCTTCGTCGTAGACACGATTTACGAGTCCCCGATTAACGCACGAAAGTTACCGTCCGTGAAAAGAATTTCTCTTGACGCGATTAACTACCTTGATATCGCTAGCATTAACTCCTTAGCCTTTTCAAGAGTCACTTTTGAGGACGCTGCGCCGCCCAGCTCTGTCGGTATGATCTCTCTTTTCATTGTGATCGCGATCCGTTACTCCTTTCTCCTGTGAATTTCCTTTTCGAAAACGTTGTTATCGTGCTAACGGTTTTTTATCGATATTATAATATATATACACGTAAATTGACATTTAAAGATGATATATATATTGCATATAAAACGACTGGATGCATGATCGCGCGATTACGCGACACAAATAAAAGATTGTTAAAAGTTTCTTAAACCAAAATTTACGAGATCACGAACGCTTATTCTATTTTTATTATGAATTTTTTATTTGTTTTTTTTTTTTGGACATCGTCTTAAGTAGAAAATACAATATTTTATATCGCTCGTACGAATATTAGATTAAAAATCCGATGGAGTTCCTTCTTTCTCTTTGTTTTTCTTTTAATTCACACGTAGATCCGACCGAATATTATATATTTATATGTATATGCTTACTTCTGTAAAAACCTTCTGTGGTTCTCGCACTATAAAAATAAGTCGAACGTGGGATATGAGAAAATGAATAAAAATTTGATATTTATATATTTATATATAATCTATGTATATAAACGTTTCCCGTTTCTATGTATAGTCGTGTGTTGTGTAATTATTATCGCATGAACGAACGGGTCTATCGATAAATTTTATTCTAGGAGGATCGTCCTGTTTTTTTTTTTTTTGGAAGACAATACCGTAACCTCGACCTTCATTTCTGACAATCATACTCACCATCCTTTTCGTACGCTCATCTCCTATAAATAGTAGATAAGAAAAAAGTAGGACGAACTATTGTACATATATTGCTAAAAAACGAACTATCTCTATTATAATTATTAACGCCCGTTTTCCAAAATCACAAAATTCGGACCGCTGTTCTCACGATAATTAATTTTGTTTTTTTTTTCTTTATTTTTCAACCGGCGACATCTCCATCCTTCTAACGATATAAAATCGTTTATACGATTATTACACCTTGGAAAGTATATGTATAAGAAATATATAATTATATATGTCACCATATATCTATATGTATTTTCTTTTTTTTTCTAAATCCAAATTATATATATATATGTATATAAAAAAGAAGATTTCGAAACGGAATATTACAACGTGGACTAGATACTAACAACATTTCGTCTTAAAAATAAACGTGTCTCGTTCGATCCGTCAAAATATATTTTGATATAATATTTATATATTTATATGTATATATAGATATTCGTTTTCTTCTATACGCTATTTTCTCTCTTTTTCTCGGTCTTTTTTAATCCCTTTCGTAATAAAAATATTTTTGGGTTTCATCTTTGGGCGATCTTTGTTAGTCTACGGTTAAAAAATAAAATTCCATACTTATTGCATACAGCATGAGAACTTTGGGCGTTTCCTCTTGATGGATGCGCGTCCTGCCTCGATCACGTCGCGTCGTAAGAAAACGCTGTGCCGTGCTTTATTAATTTGTCATTTACGACGCTCTAGTTTTTCCCTCGTTTTCTTTTGTATTCATAGATTTGCTGCTTCGATGAGCGTTATCGAAAAATAAATCTCTTCGACCGCGAACCGCTTACCGTTCAGCTCGTAACGAAAGATCGATCTTCGATGTTTTCCTTTGTAAAAAAAAAGAATTAAACTATCATCACGCGTCTGTTTTTATCAATGTCGAAGGATATCCTCATGATATGTTCGATAACTAAGCATTCCAGCCTTACTCAGACAAAAAAAGTAGTTTTAAACTTTTCAGTTAAACTTTGAGGAATGTCTCATTAAATCTCTATGCGATTTGCCCTGAGAACGATCGAAACGTTGCTTCCTTTTTTGATCCCGGAGATATGTGTCCGTGTACCTATGCGTGTATTCGATGAAAGAATAGAGAGAGAAAAATAGATGATCATATATTTTGATTTTGATTAATTTTACCGAATATAGTTAGACGATATAAATGTTCGTTTACGTTAACGATTATATGCCCCTTATCATAGTTTGATTTTTTATTTCCGCATCTTCGCTCGCACTCATCGTTTCGTTAAGTTTGATACATACGAGCACAATTCTACCTCGTTTTTGACTCATCGTCGATGTTTTCTCTCGTTGATCGATGATCGTACCGATCGACTGACTCAACAAAGAAAATCTACGAAACGAAAACAAAGTAACACAGAACGTTCGGACAACGACGATCGTTCATTATTATAATCGCAGACCGTCTTTTCTCATTGAATATTCGTTGAACGTGTAAAGAAGAGAAACCTAATTTTATTTTCGAACATTAATAAAAAAAGCACACGTGCAGTCTTTCAGCTTGTAAAATTCGCAGTCGTTGCTCCAAAACAGTAACTACCTGTCGCTAACGCGCACCCGTATTATTGCCAGCAATAATAAACGCTATTGCTTGCACGTTAAGAAAATGATTTCTCAGTTCCGCTTGTGCGAAAATAAAATCCCTCGAAAAGCGTCATTACGCTCAAGCAAACAAAATATCACTAGTGTCTCGACTTTTTTTTTATGGAAGAGAAGTTGACACAAAAATTTCCTTCACTTGACTGGCTGTCGAGGTGCCGGACCAACCGGTGGTAACGTCAACGATTCTCTTTTCTTTCTGTTAACTCGACGACCAACGTGCAGAACCACGTCTCCAGCCTTGACGGACTTGAACTCGGCTATTGCCTCGGCGTGCGTCATTCCGTGAAGAGGTTTCGAATTTATTGACAAAATTTCGTCCCCTGAAAAAAGATCATTTGAAACAATCGACGTTTTACCAAGAATCGTTTCATGTATCGTGATAGATCGTACCTTCCTTGACAGTTCCAAGATCGGCAGCTTGACCGTTAGGGAAGACAGTTTTTACATAAATTCCCATTGTCCCTCGTGGACTGTCGGTGCCACCGACGATGCTAAAACCAAGTCCCTTGTGGCCTGGTCCTTTGAAGAATCTGGCTGTCAATATCGTAAAGGAGGCACCACCTTTGCCAGGCCTGGGTAACGTACAGAACCTTGATTCCTCGCCTTCGCCAGCTTCGTCTATGTCCTCCAACTCGGAGTCCGTATTTAGACCTTCGTCCGTGTCCTGAGCGCCCTGAAACGCAAGACGCCTTAAGTTAGCAAAATTATGTTACGTTAGCAACGAGCAACGCTAATAGGGTAAGAGTCGCAAGATTTTATCGACTAACAATTTAACTAGCTAAGGGATCTGACTTACGGTATGGGAATACTTACTTGCCAAGTCTTTAAATTGACACCAGACGAGCTAGGAATGTTAGCCACGCTTCGACTGTTCAACCTCCTCGTAGGCTTCTTTCCGGGACTCCTCTCGGTCCCCAGACTGGAGGGTCCGTCGTCTTTGCCAGCGATAGAGGTGGCGCTCGAGTCGGTCGAGTAACTGCTCACTTGTCCGCCAACCTTAAAGTCCGTGATTCTCTTTCTGGGCGTAACTCTGGGTATGTGAATCGTCTCGAAGGACGAGTCCGATTGATTTCTGCTCTTGCCGTTCTTCTGAAAGTGCACGTTCTCGTAACAGTGATGATCCCTTGTCTCGGAATTGCTTCTGGCCAGGGTTTGCCTTTCGCAGTAAGGACTCGCTGGCGAGCCTACCTCCGATCTATGTCCTCTCTGATAACGCACATTCTCGTAGGAGTGATCCTGAGACCTGATATTGTCTCGACTCTCCGAATTACTGCGATAGAGTGAGACCCTAGACCTGCTGGAGCAACTAGGCGGCGAACCATTGAAAAGCACGTTTTCGTAAACGTCCTTCTTGTCGTGTTCGTGATCCTGATGATGATGATGATGGTGATGATGATGATGATCGTAAGAACCGGTACTCTCGGCATACGCGAAACTCGGACATCCATCGGCAAGCGGACTCTTGCAGTTCGGTGAGTTCGGCACACTGGCTTCTGCTAAAGTCTCGAGGGTATCGTGGAAAGGATACGGCGGTAAAGACGTGGGCTCGCTCGAATCGAAACGTTCCGAGTCGAAGCTCTGACTGGTTGAAGAGGTCAATGGACTCGGCACGTAGAAGTTCGAGGCATTGTCCTTCTGCGAAAAGACCTCCGTCACGCTGAGTGCTTTCCTTTTCCTGATTCCAGCGTTTATCTTGCTGAACTTGCTTCTTAGTACGTGTTGAATATCCGCTATGCCTTTGGTGGTACCTGGAAACAAGAAAAGGCATCAGGAAACGGTACCAACATGGAAATCCTATTGTCAACGATTATCTTAACAGGTTAATAGCAAAAACTGGGTTCGTTCGGTATTACCTGGCAGTCTGAGAGAGCTGGTTTGTAAAAGTTTCTTCGGCGAACTTCCATCCTGAAGACTCTTAGCAGCCGGTGAAGCTTCTCTGCTAGCCGGGGTCGATCTCACAGCATGAATGACACCTTGAGTCGTTCCACCTTGTATCAACGCCTCCTGCGGCTCGGACGTTTCTTGCACGGAACATCGTCTCCTGAGCTTCCTCCAGCGTTGACTGATGCTCTTGTTCCACAGGTTAAGATCTGCGAACACGCGATGGTTTCGGTTTAAATACTCGTGTAAACACGCCTATCGCGAGGCTATCGCTCAGTAATATCGAGGTGCGTGACTCACATCGGAGAGAGTCGTCTCCAAATGTCAAAAAAAGCTCTCCGCGTTGAAACGGAAACGCTTATCGCCTATCACGGACGAGAGACACGGGGTAACATCTCTTTATTTGGAGAATGATAATAACCGGCTCGTGATCCGAGCGCGAAATATTTTGCTCGACGATACATTGGTTTTTATCGATTACTCGCGTTATCATCGAAAGTAAAACAATTTTCCAACGGGACGCGTCATGGTGGTCTCACGTCTATGCATGTACACAGAGATTATGCGAGTCTCATGCGGGAACCTATCTCTTTGAATTTTTCGGAGACCGCTACAATTTACCGCACACTCGTTGTACACGGCTAACCAAGCGTATATATTATATGTTACGGACACATGAAATACTAAAGAAAGAGAGAGAGAGAGAGAGAGAAACGTGTAATCGTAGATGATTCTTTCGATGCAAAAGAGTATAACGAAGGTCAAAAGCGTATAAAAATCATCACGATAAAACAATTACAATTTAAAATGGTCTCCATTTCCTATCACGTTCTTAGACACGACAATAGAGGACTTTCCTAGGAAGGGTCGCGACCCTCCCGGTATTCCACCTCCTCTCTTTTCCTCCTCTTCCACCACCTCTTTGCGGAACACCTTTGGCGACCTTGAAGGGAGCAGACGCATTACAAGCTTGACGTCTCTTTCGTTCGGACGGGGCGAGGGGCACGTAACTTCGATGAATTATTCACGAAAAATGAATACAGCGATGACGATGCGTCCGGGGCCATCGGTGTCACTTCGTTAAACGAAATCGACTAATAAACACGTTCACTAAACGTCCTCGTCGTTTCGAGAAGCTTGATGAACTTTTATCGACGACTAATTTCGTCGACATCTTGGTATACTCGACGACGATGAAAAGAACAACGTAAACTAGAGGATGTTACACGACTCGAGTCCACTTCTGAGTCCCGGTTGATGCCGGACGATAGCATCGTTATCCGGCGTTACGGTCATCTTGCAAAATGCACTTTCACTTCTCTACAACGACGTATAATATCTTGCCGTACTTGTCGAGGTCTTCTTCGTTCCGTTCTGAGAGGCGGGCGTTGCGCGCTCTTTTCGAGCGACGAGCACTCTCTCTCTCTCTCTCTAGTGCGCGAGCTACTGCTTCACGCTACTTACTCTTTTTTTATCGAGCACCCCACCTATGTATCCCTTCCGTCGCGTGTATCACCGGGTTCGCCACGCATCTTCTGTTACATTGTATGTACGTCCCGTCAGTTACATTCCTCTGTTACATCGTTCGCCTTTTAAGACGTTCTCACTTGTATAATGATGTTGGTACGAGTAAGTTAGTCTCTATTGTTTGATTCTTGCGGGATTTCAAGGATTATTTCCTATTTCTTTTCTTTTGCCTCTATTCTAATACATCGAGATCTTTTGTTTTCATTCCACACGTTCTTTATTTCGATTGCATATTTATGAAGCACGAGTGTCTAATTATAAAATCACTATCTCGAACGGCTCGGTCTAATTTTTTGAAGGCAGCGAATTTCACTAAATTTTTCAAAACCCGCACATACGGTACTAAAAGAATCACTACCGTTACAAGGAATTCGTTCGTTATCGACACACGCGTCACTGGAATCCCGATAACCAGCTTCGATCCTTAAAGCACGCGATCATCGATAATAACAACGATGAAGACAACGTTCGAGCAAACATCTTTGGAATTCGATGTAAAACTTGGTATCGCTCGTTCCACCAAGGATTCTACCTCAACGTGAAGATAGAAAGACGATTCTCTTTCAATTTCAAACGTGACATCGAGTTCGATCTGTTAGAAGAGCAAGAACTTCGAGAGCTTATATTCTTCCGGGTGTAAAATCATCTGGAGTTCCAGTCGCAGCATCTCTGCGTAAAAATAAAAAAATCCAACGATGTAAGCGAGCATCCTTGGTTCTCTCTCTCTTTCTCTGTCTTTCGTTCTAGGGTATTGCTCGATGATCGCGCGCGCGCGCGCGCAGAAGAATTCTCACGAGTACGACCGTGGAAACGTGAAACTTCTTTCACGGTTCGCACGATCGTCGATCGAGCGATCGTTTCGTGGTTCTATCCAACACTATGTATATATGTATATGCATATAAATCAACGTGTATGCGTAAATATATATATATATAAGATATATAGGAACACCACGTCCAAACACGAGAGGAACGTTACTCGGCACTTGGAGGCATTCGCCGGTCTTCTCAACCTTCAGAAAAAAAGCGTGGAAAACGTTCGGGGTTTCCAGGTGGAAGCCTTCGGAAAGAGATTTCGAAAAGCACTTAACCGTATGTACGAGCCGTACGCGGTCTCGACGTGGACTGAAAGAGACTCGAGGTTTATACTGTTCTTGCCGTGTGCGTTCGACTGTTATAAACGCGTGTGTGCGTGGTCGTCTCTATGCGTGCACACGTGTCTGCACACCTCTGTACCTGTGCATACAGGGTGGCTCGAAAGAAACCATCGTTCCTTCATGAGAAACTCACGACGTGTAACCGTCTAACGTATCAACGGTAGGTTGATAATTCTGACTAGGATCTAGGAATAGAACCTGTACATTTGCATAATTACTTAATCGATCCTCTCGTTCATTCTTCTATTAGGTATCGGTATTCAGAAATTATCGTGAGAGAACTTGAGTGTTCTGATTGTGTAATATGTAGTAATAATATTACGTAAGATCGTTATTATGGTCATAACAAACCCCCATAACTACCTTAGTCGGGGATTATTTTGGGACAAAGTCGGTGATCCGCGATCCCGAGGTAAGTGACCCATTTATTTTAAACAGTACATGGTATCTATCGTTATTATAACTGAATGAGATTAATTAATTAAGTTATTCGAATGTTTTTTAATCATTAGTATCACAGCATTTAATCGATACCGAATTTTTTATATTTCAAATAAATTTCCTTAATAGTTAAGCTTGACACAACCAAAAGACAAACTTGATAAAGACTTTATCAATTTTCTTTACTATTTTCAACAGTCAATCGTATGAGGGAGCGTTTCAATTAACTCTCATGTAAATTATATCACTAACTAATCCTCGTAATTCTTGATTCAGCTAAAGTCGTTGCTTCCTCAATCTCGTTGGAATTGACTTTTGCCTAAGAATCGAACTTACTAATTTTTTTTTCTTGACCACCATGTACGCTTCGTAGGTACGTCCAGATTGTACGCCGATTGTGAGAACCTTTCTCCGCGTATTGGTAAACGCTCTCCACGGATATACTAAAGAAAGACCAAAGCCGCGTACACCTACTTAACGTGCATCACGGCTGCGTGCACACCCCATGAGCGATTCCACTCGTGCGCCTCACGGTCAGGGCGGAACGCATTATTTCATATAATGATGTGAGTGTCCTTTGTGCGAATTTACACGAAAGGTGGACACGCGCGCTGTGCTTAAGAGAAACCGCACGCAGCCGCTCTCTTTCGTCTCGTCGCGGTCTCAGTTCTTCGGAGAAACTCATTTCGATAATTTTTTTTTATAGTATAAAAAAATTATACAATTTCATCAAAATTAATTTAATAAAGACCCTCTCTTTTCTTACCATCTAATTATTTTTTTACTATATTTCCATTCTCGCTATTTGTTTCATTAGAAAGAATAATAATAGTTTTAATCATAACGTTGTCTGACCTTCGCAAAAATGTATCAAATGATCTTGCATGGAAATATATAGTAAATGCATATAATTCTTGTCAAATCATTGCGTATCATTAGTTGTTATAATTATTATAATTAACACTTTAGACTCACACCCCCTGTTTAATCCAGTATGTGATAATATATCCAAGTCACGCGTCAAAATCGTTAAGATTATTTTATAATAGATTATAATTGTAAATTAGATAATCAAATAGACACATTTTTTACTTTTAATCATATACGCAAAAAAATATATCAAATTTTCTCTATAATCACAAATCGTTCACTGGGTCAAATTAACTCACTCGTGACCTCGGTGTTAAGTCATTGATTATTTAATTAAAATTTGGATTTCCATTGAAGTCGATGCACATACACACGTGTTTAGTAATCGATCGATTTAAATGACACGTTCGATAGTGTCGTACGAATGAAGTTGACTTAGGTAATGTCTGCCACCGACGAATGTAAAATCAGCGAGGCGCGATGTTTGTATATACGATGGATAAACCTTGTTTATGTAATGCCCCGTCGATGATCTCGATAGGCGCGCGCATAATTGGCACGGTGTATCGAACGCACACACACACGGTATGTTTCTGCACGCAAAAATCGACGAAGCAGAGTCTGGCTGCTCCCATCTCTTCCTCCCTGTCTTTCCACGCTCGATGGACGACAATAAACGCGTGCTGGAGACTCCGTGCACGCAACTTCGACGTGCACGACTGACTCCTCCTCGTCCTTCCATAGTCGTCGCCGTGTCCCTAAGCGCACACGCGTCCGCGTGTTACGCGATATCAAGGGAAACTTCGTTTTTCTCTACCTTTTTTTCTTCCTACTGGATTGTTCATTTTGTAACGAGCACTCGTAATTTCTTTTGACCGAGCCCAAGATAAACCACATGTCCTTAACACAATTTAATTCGGAGTCTGATAAGAAAAAAGTAGTAAGCTCTGAAATCTATTTTTGTGATTCGGTGGAACTCGTAATGTAATTATAGGTAGTTATGAGAAATAAGAGTGATCGTGTACCTAGGTGTGTGTGTGTGTGTTACCAAAATTAGGTTGCTTCGTTGTATATAATTTTTCGTGGAAGGGTGAGTCGTTACCCTCGCGTATTACTTTCGCCTAACTGAAATCAGTGAGAAAGAACACGTTGATCCTATATTATGGTGCTCGTTTAATGCATACCCATTGGAGAAGTATTATGATTATTGCAGTTGAGAGAATATACGTATTCGAGCTCACGTAGACTGCCGCCAAGGGTGCTAAACGCGGTGATTCACTAAAGATTCTTCCCACGCTACGTTTCATTCATCAATTCTTTATCCCAAATTTCCTTGCAGAAGGAATTTTCTTTTAAAAGGTCTGTCGCAAAAACCATGACACAGAAAACCCCGATGAAATTGGTCCCATGGACAAAGTCGAATAGTCTTTCGTAACTTCCCCCAACGTAGTGGCAGCGCGTGGTAGAAGGAGTGTACGCTGGCTTAGCACGTGCGTGAATGCTCACGGCTCACGGAGGGTGTCGCCTGTGTGCGTGACTAAATGACACGCCGTGCGTGAGGTCAAGCTGAGAGAATGTTTCTTCCTTCGTCGGTCGCATTGTGCGTCGGCGTGCTCTGTGTTCTGTTACGTTATCTTTCTCTAGCTCTTCGCTCGAAGTCTCTTTTGTTGTTTTATTGCTTTTGGTCAATTCTCTTTTTCATTTAGCGATACGTATTCAACCCTTTCCGGTCTTACGTCGAGTTAGTTTCGATACTTTATTTTAAGTACGCTGTAGAAAACACCTTTTTATCTTTGTTGCACAATTATTAAAAAATTTATTTAGTGTACATATAAAGTCCTATAAAAGTTTACTATTTGATTTATAATATTAATTTATAGAATTGATGTGTATCACTTGACATTGACACCACAGTTAGGTGGAACACCCTTTATAGTTTTATTAGAACTATTCAAATAATATCCTTTTTGTCAGCCATATTCGAAGATCTGGTAGAAATAATTGAAGTAGGTACGATTTCTTTCTCACTCTCTTTCTTTTTCACTGCTACTTTCAAATTAAATACGCCTCCCATACGCTTGACAAACTTTCACTGCCAACGATAGGGCCTCTGCTCGCCTCTTTGTACCTTTTTAACTAGAATGGCACCCCATCGAATGCTCCAGGGGGTTGCTTTTAAATAAAAACCACAACGGCTCGCGACGATCGCTTTCAATGGATTCCTGTATGGAGATAGGGTAGAGGCATATGCTCTATCCGTCATGAATGCAACATATGTTTTACGAATCTTCTCGCAAACGAATGCGATCTAGCTTGAATGTAGAATGTATTCTTTAACGATTCATCGGTTATACATCGAAAGACTCTTTCGCAGGACTGCGTTACGTTACCGGACGAGAGCTGCGTTTTACAGTACCTACGAGCATCGAAAGAGAACGCGAACATTCTTTTCGTACGCGTCAGCACGGAAAGGAACTAACCCGAAGACGTTTGTACCGTCAAAGAGGTCCGGAGACCGTGAGTAGGGAGTAAAAGGGAATGAAAAAGAGAGAGAGAACGTTGCTCATAGATGTATACAGTTGCAGCTGGAGATACACAGAGTCTAGTAGCTGCGAGGAATGCGTAAACTTTGCTCGTTCACCGAGATAGAACTCCAATGTTCGATTCAACGAATAATCGTCAACGATTCGCTCGACCGTTCCAGCTGATTTTTTTTTTAACGATGGGAAAAGCAAACGAGAGAAAAAGTTGTAACGAGTTGAAATTTAATTAAAACACGACGTACCTTTTGCATACTTCATACTCGCCTCTCTTTCGCAGTCCCATTAAAATCGTAACGCCCGGTGAGCAATCGATATCTCGCGAGCAGCCAAACGAAGAAGGGCATATTTTTTCTCCCAATTTTTATCAACTCCCCACGCGGTCCCGTTTACGAGGGCACGCTTTCCCGGGACCACCCTCGACTTTATTGCGAACTTTACAACGACGATAAATCAAGACCCGCCTCGAGGACGAAACGACGACTGTGTGTCTGCCGGCGGCGAGGAGGACGAACTTGTGGTGATCGAGGAGAGAGGGAGAGAGACAATTCGCGACTTCTTCGATGCTTGCTTCTGCATTTTTTTGCGCGTTGCAAGGTCAATGACGTCCGCTGCGTTTCGTCTGATAATAGTATCGCGTGTTCGAGCTCGTGTTGAGTACGAAACGTGTCGGTGTAAAGAGAAGGAGGGGGAGGAAACTCGCACGCATTTTACGCTTGCAGCTGCGTTTACGAGACGTCTAAGGTCCTTTCTTTCTCTTTTTTCCCCTCTCTGTCTTTCTCTCTCTCTCTCTCTCGTACACAATTTTTCCCGTCTCCTTCTTGCTTATACGACGAACCGACGAGTAATCCGGCTGGCTTCGAGTCACGGCTTCGAGATGCCGACGAAAGAGTAATTTACGAGAGCGTCGAAAGCGTCTGCGATTTGAAGTAGAAGCCAGGAGAGAAAGAGAGAGAAAGAGAGATTCTCGCGGGAGAGCCGATCGAAAGCAATCGAGCTAGTTTATCGTCCTCTTCTTCTTTTCAGCCACGACCACCATGTTCGTAACTTGCGCCTGCGGTATGTCGTGGAAAAAGTTAACTCTCTGTGATTTTTTTTATCGGAATCAAATCTTTTAAATGTACACGCGTGTGTAAATAAGTAATATTTTGCGTTGGAAAATTTAGAAAAAAATATACGGTATTTCTTATATCATTGAAATCAATTTTGGAAATTCTTGGAAACATTAGTTATGCCAACCGTAAAATGTATTTCGCATACGATGCAAAATTTTCGAATCTCGAATTCTGCGAAAACGATTCTGTCGAGTCTACCAAAACTTTGCAGGACATTTTCATACATTCTAAAGGCGCCCTGTCATAAATTTCAAAATGCTTGTCTCCCCCTCTTTCTCTAGAGTAACTAAGGCAATGCTCTTACCGCGCTGTCTGATGCATGAAAGCAAAACGAATAAAGAGCGTAGCTAGGTATTATGCAAGGTCTGTCACGTGAAATGAGAATGAAAAGAGGAATTATCGCAAAATCATTTTTGCGCAAAAGTTCATCCTCGGTTTCTTCACGATCGAATCACCATTTTTCTTTATTACGTATCAATATATTAAATATATTATCAATATATTAAATATATCTACTATATACGATTTTTTGAAAAATTGGAGTTACCTCTTTCTTGCAGCAAACCTTTAAATTGTTGTTTAAATAAAATTCATATACTAAAAGGGAAATGATATATAACTCGAAATAATATTTCCTAAACAAATGCTAACGTCACCTATCGACTCAGTCGAAAAACTCGCGGTCAGACGACTACTACGAATTTGTATTCAAGAGAAGCCTATCTTTATTTTTCTCGCGCGAGAGACCCACCCGTTTTCGATGACATTCGAGCCGACACTATGCCAGCGGCGTGAATAGTTCGTAACGTGTGCGCAGAATAATCGGGTAACTGTATGCAGACAATGGCTGAGGCCACTCGGTACGCATCGTTGACTCCAATTATGCAAGGAGTTCTCAACTTGGCGCCGCAAAAGCGACAGTTCTGTGGGTTTTACATCGTCGACATTCTTATAGCGCGAGCACGTTTCTAAAGAAGGTAAAAATGAAAAAATAATGATAACGATAAAGAAATTGCAGAAAAAAAAAACAAATTACAGAATAACGAAAAAGAAGGAGAGAAAAAAATTTGTGAAGAAACCCTGAGGTGCGTCATCGTTCGATGATCATAATACGCGTAATCGTCTCTCGCCATATTTGCAAGATGGCCGCGCATTTTGGAATCGTGCGGTTACATCGATCACGGTTGCACCGATCCGTAAGAGCCACGGCTGATAAATATGCAAGAAACTTTATGATTTAAGGATCATAAATAATGAGAAAATTACATGGTCGTGGACGTAACGTAAGAAAAGTTACGACTTCTTCGTAGAGAGAAAGAAAGAAAAAAAAAAAAACGAAGAAAAAAGAGAGAGAGAATCGGCGTCTTTCTTCCGAACTCCTGGGGTTGGAGGCGAGTTAAAAAGTCTTCGAATAACCAATGACGATGCAAAAATGTACTTTCGTTTTCCTCGAGCGCGTGTTAGAAACGACCGCTAAAATTTTACCGTCGTCACTGTACCAGTTAGAACGGTTAAGTGCACGCGAGATTAACCGCTGGTATCCCCATGTGTGCGTGTACGAATACAAGAACGGCGGTGTCAACGTTCGCCGAGAAAGAAGAAGTCCAGGCAGGAAACACTATCTTTGCACCGAATTTCAATCAGCCGACGAACTACCGTTCGTAGAACTTCCGGTCGGCTTTACCAAATAATCAGTCTGATCGGTACTTTACGGAGTTGCGAGTTTTTAGTGCCCGCATCGATGCCTAAGTGGTACGATGACTTTTAAAGTCGACTATTAAGTCTCGTTTCACGCGGTTAGGAATTTCATGAAATTTAATGTAGTATTCTATTATGTAAAGGCGATGGTGTCGATACCAGTATCGATAAGTATCTGTACTTGGAAGGTGTGATAATGAGAAGATATCGATCTTATCTGTGGGTATCGATATCTTCACGTGTTTAGGATTTGGTGACCCTTCTTTCTTTTATTATAATTCTAAGAATAGTTATACCGTAATATATATTTTTGTAAGTAATCGAATAATAGTCATCGAAACTGATTAACTACACTAAACAAAAAGTAGAGAAAATATGTCAATATAAAAAATGTAGCATCGATCAAGCGCTTTGACATAAAATTTAAAAAAAAAAAAATTAGAGTCTTACTTTGGTTTGTAAACGGGCTTAAATAATTCTCAGTCTCTCGATGTATGTCTATAATCTATTTCTACAACCTAATGTAAACATTACTATCGCACAAAACACTACAAGCAATATCGACACTTATCGAAACTTATCGATATTGTCAAACATATCGATATCGGCACGTACTATCTATTTTTATACATACTTAGGTATATATCTGTACCTTTTTAATTCAAACAAAATTTTTTTTACGCGAAGGTATCTCACGAAATGATTTCTTGAAAGTATTACGAATGATGGTAGGTAAACCACTCTCCTCCGATTAGCATTGGTTTCGAGAGCACAAAGAAGAAAATTGTCGGGTGTTGTTCCACCAGCAACAACGTTGAGAAATTTCATCGTCGTTGCTTCCCGGAATTTCGCCATTATATTATGTGTCTCGTCGCTGTGGGAATATCGTAAGAGTAACAATTTCATATCCCCGTCGTCATCGGGGTACGGTGTGAATCGAATTACACCATTTCCATGGCAATTTATTGGCCCTCCATCAAGAGTTATTCGAACGAGGGGCCTCCTCGTCGCTTCTAAATATATGCGGGACGTGTATTCACCTATGGATGAATATCGTCTATCGCATCGTGCGTCATCGTTGTCCTTCTTCCTTTCTCCGCGACGTTGTCTCAAATTCAACACTTGAAAAACTGCAATCCGATCGGCTGACGCTTCCAACGTCGATAATATCTTTATCGCTCTTACCCACGCTTTTCAATAGAATAAAAAATACCGTGCAAAACTTATCGCTGATATTACGTACTCTAAAACGCGAACCACCACGATCGAATATTTTTTATTCATTTGTTTACGTACGGAAAAAACCCTTCAGTTAATAATATTCATGATCTAGGGTTCCCAAAGTTTTACGTAGGTGGGCTAAATTGTAAATTCCAAAATATTTGGCTAGTTCAATAAAATAAGTGGTAAAGTGTTATGGTGTAATACCTACGTTTAAATCAATAAGAAGTTAAACATAAGGGAAAGATTTATACTAATTTTATAATACGATCGCTCTTTATTTATGAAAATAATTATTTTTTATTACAAACTGTGTATGAACACATTTCAAATTTTTAATTGGCGTTTGCTATAGTCGAGTAAAAACAATAATTAAATTTTAAAGCAAAAATTTTGCTTGACTATGACAAATGCCTACTAAAAATTCAAACAGGGCCATATTTCTAGAGGACCCCTGATCTAGAGTGTTGATAAGAGATCTTTCGAAAGAATACATTTTATAGGTTCGATTCGATATTAATTTAACGAGTTTTAATATCACCGTTAGTTTACGTATAGACAAGTGGCGCTATCTTCTTATCTGCTCTTTCTTTTCCTATATAATTAAAACTCGCGCTCACGCGTTAACACGACCGGTCGTGGCCTCCGCGGAAAATTTGCAGCGCGTAACGGGTTTTACGGTATCGAAGAGGAACACCGAACATTCTACCGGAATAGTTGGATAATAATACCGACGACGGACGTTTTTGATAACATCTTTTTTTTTTTCCTCTCTCTCCTCTTTCATTGTCTCTACTCTCTCTCTCTCTCTCTCTCTATACGGGGCAAGATAAGGAGAGGCGCCTCCGGCAACGTAAAGTCCAATGAGCGACAGAGGGCCTCTGTTCCCTCGTTCGTTGTAACGTCTAGAGCTTTGTGAGCGTTTAATTGTGTCAAGCACGATGGACGTCGCTACCGAGTCCTTTTCTCACAGTCAGCGCGATAGCGAGCTTCCAGAAAATAATAAAGGCATTCGTCCAACCTCCTTCCACACGTTCGAATTCAACATACCGACTCGAGAATAGTTTGTTTTATATAAATGACGAGTGCGTATGGCCTCGGAACAATGGGCTCGATTTATCGGTCCGTGCGATAAATCATTTGTCCCTTTTATGGCACGCATGGTATGTAAATGCGCGATACGATTTGAAAATAATATTCCGCGGAAGGCAAAACATACATCAAGCCAATTGACTTGGCATTATCACCAACCCATTGAACCGGCAATTCAGGGTAATTGAACGCTCGGAGAGTGCCGATCGAACGGATGGACGGCTGCTGTCGATAAAGCTTCAAAGTCCTTTTGTAAACTCATCTCGGTAGCGTACTCTAACGTGCTTCGCGTATTGCGTGCACGTCGTTGCTAACGAGATTTCGCTATAAGTTAAAAGAGGAGGTAGGTATGAAGGAGATAGGAAAATTCGATAGAAAAAGAGGTAAAGTTCTAGTAAAAAAAAACAAATAGAATATGTCAAAAGTCAAACTCGATATAAAATCCATGAAGTAACGCGAAGTAGAGTAGTTTGAAAAGTTCAACGGTAATCGTATTAAAATTGATTCCACTTTATGAAATACAGACCTCGAGGGAGAATGAGAGAGAAGAAGAAACGCACGTGCACTTTTGACTGCTCCGTAATTAAGCGTATAACGAGGCTTGTTTACGCCGCGGTCCGGACGGTCCTCGTAGTCGTCGTCGTCGTAATCTATAGAGCCGCTTAGTCTGTCGTTTTAATCTGGCTCTTCTCAGAAGAGAATTTATGGTACGATCGCATAATGCGTTATGCGATGACGCTGTCGCTTTCAACGTCGCCGTTTTACTCGTGATGCGAACGATCGATAATAAATAGTACAGAAATGAAAGTGAAAGCTGTGATTTGTAAAAATACTAATAATAACAAAGTAAAAGGAAGAAGATAAATTCCGTTTGCGGAGCGACAAAAGCGTGAAAGCCCTTTATAGCGTATGGCTATTAATCGTATTTGATAACGTCACTGTAGCGATGAACTGTTTTGACGAAAGCAGCTGTCTAATGCATCGACGATACAAATGCACATAATAACGCAAAGTATATATGCACTTATCGCACTGACTGGTATATACCTATAGATACGTAGTCACTTTTTATTTATCGGGTACAATGCAATTTTACTGCGTACGAAGTTACGTGTATGCCGAACACCGAGTGGTAAATTAACGCGTTGACGACGTAGAAGCAATTTCGTGTAAAACTGTACGTCTATCGAATTTTCTTTACAATGCCTACCAAAATAAGAAATACGACAGAATTGACTAATATCACATTTTTTATATCAGACCATACATTTCTCATGACCGATGATTAAATTTTTGTAAATATTAACAAATGATATTTACAAACGTTTTGATGACATATTTTTAGTATTGGACCATTTTATTTCAAATTCTTAAAACGTTAGAATAGTCGAGGTTTATAAAATTCTGTACTTAATTCAACTAAACGAAGATAACATTTATACATGGTACACTATTATGCAACTAATTAGCCATCAAAATATTATATTCAAACGGTAAAAATATTAATCTTGTTTTCGGCACCACTGTGTGTCATAAAAAGGAATATGATAGAACTGCTGATAAGTAAATGGAAAAAATCAACAAAAGATTGTCAAGGAGTACTCGACACGGGGTGCCAAGGGTAAATGCACTTTAAAACATCGAGTGTCCGGTACCGGTAGTCAACGTATTAAAGAGATATTATCGTAATGAACTAAATAAAACTCGACGTAAAGTTAGCGGCATTTTTTAAAAGTCCTAGCAGATGCTCCTCGTCCCCTCTCGTTTTTCACGCACTCGTTGCTCAAAGCAAAAAAGGACCAACCCCCGTGCGTCTCGTTTGCGACAACGTGTTTGCGATGACGGTAAACGTGTAAAAGCGTATCGTGCGTACATAAGTCGGCTTAGAACTCGACGCGAGTAACGCTTTCACGATAAAACGAGCAGTAAGGATATAAAGGAAATTCGATTCGTTCGCGCTCACGGAAGCACGTCTAAATGATTGCACCCTGTGAGTTACGTAACGAGAGTGTATGTACGCGTGTAGGTAGGTACGCATCGTGATTCTATGTGCCGGTTTCTATGCCGGGGTGAAAATGTCAGGCGTTCGCCATGAATCTCTCTCGTTTTCCTTTCTTTTTCGAAGTCACTATTTCTTAGGAGTCTTATGTATGGAATATTAACCATTGTAATATATCGATATGCGTTATTAATGCACTTATGTCCCAGTTAGTAGCTTTGAGTATTAAGCTAGACTTTCGAGCTAGTTGTCACTGTTGACCAAACGAGTAAATTTTATTACTACGTTCGAGAATAAGATTTACATTCGCCTCTTTGTAGCGCAACAGATCATGCCATCTATAATTTGACGCAGTCTAATTAATTCTTGCACAATTTTACTCTTTGTCAAAAATGCTTTTGATTTTCTATTTGATAACTGTCATAGCCATGTGTTCGTAATATCGAATCGACCCGGAAATAAGCTTGCTTCTCCCTTTTTTCTTTCTCTCACGCACACCTTTCTCATCGTCACCACCATAGACCCGCAGCAGCTGCTGCTGTACGGAGTTTCGAGAGATTCGGAGGTTGCCGAAGAAAGACGACGAACCGACGAATACCGGCACGAAGGAATGCTATCGATTTTAGAAGCTGCGTGTGGACGCGTACCTTTCAAGGTCGCGATAATTGCCTTTCCCACCATTCGCTTTCGCTTTCCTTCGAAATCTCGGTTAAACCGATGAGAGCGAAACACTTCTTCCGCTTTCTCTCTTTTCCATCCAAAACGGATTTCTGAAACCCGTCAAGAAAAATCGAGCAAGTAATTAAACAAAAGGGGGATACGGGGTTAGTTGATCGAACCGTCTAGACTTAAAAAAAAAAAAAATCCATTCGATCGGAATTCGTAGCTACTCCGTTAACCTTTAACAGGGTAACTAGTGGTATCTCTGCACATAGCTCGAGAGATCAAACCAGTTTGAAAAGCATGTGCACGTGCACGTTTCTAACGTGGCTGCACGCACACGTTGCTCACCTCGTGCGAGCACGGGAAAAAGAGATCTCCAATGCACGCGAGAGATCTCCAACGAGCGTGTACGTGTCATAGATACCGGCTTGAAATTATTGTCGCGCGAACGTATTGCTTTCCGCTCGGATGGTGACACGCGTTCTCTGTTGCTCTTTCCCTCTCTTAATTTTACTCAGTAAGGTATGACAGGGACAATCGAATTGAATGATTTACCGAAAACGATTAATCATCGCTATTACACGTGGACATTTACCGACTAGAACAATCGGATCTACTCTTTTCCTTTCCGATATACTTTCTACGATAACACGAATGCGTTATAGGGGTTGATGTGCCTAGGTTCGTTAGTTTTAAACAGAGATTCAAAATACTCTTATTTTGGATTTATCAACTAGTCGATACATTGAGAAAAATTGTCACGGTTCATCAACGGTGAAAAGTTTCGTCTAACTTTTCCAATCTATCCTACACGAGTCGTACACGAGCAGACGGTCGAGATAAAGAATGTTATCTACCCATAAACGTAGAAAATAGATCAGATAAAGAGAAACGAACGTTACTTTACCTTTCTGATCGCAGACGTCGCAGAGAACCATCTCCAAGCGTCTCGGAACGCGTGTATCCCAGCCGCGTGGTCACATCTGTACTGACATCTTTTTCAACGCGAGGGATCACGCGCGGTATCGCCCGCCGTAATGGACGATAGTAGTTGGTGAGAAAGGGATAGCGAGATAAGCAAAGCAAAAGAGAGAGAGAGAGAGGGAAAGACGGTTCACGACTAGATAGATTCGGTCGTCTGGAAAGTGTTGACCGTTTGACAGCTAGGTTTGCACTGAGAGCGAGCAACACATCGGAGGCATATGGGGACGATGGTACCGATTGGTTATGTGCCGGCACAGAAGGAGGAAGAGAAAGAAGAGAAGAGGGGTGAACGAGGGGAGGACACGATGCGTTTCATTGTACGTACGCAGAGCGTAGAGAGGAGCAGCATGGGCCACCACCATGGTGCTGATGGTGACTATGGTGGGGCCGGAACCCAGATCAATATTAGGGCGTAGACTCAAGGGCAAGGGCCGACACCGCCTATGCGTCTATATACGGCAGCCTGCGGAAGGGAATCCGGATATTTCGGATGTGTGTCGTGAAACGTGTTAAAAGAAAGTCTCGCTGATCGATCGTTACACCGGAAACCTTATCGCGCGCAAACTGCGGCTAGGTTTCATAGTGTTTCCGATTATCCCTAGACTGTTCCGTTTCGATCCTTATCGTGTTCTTAATTAAGGGCTTGGCGATGTGTCTTTGGAAAACAAAGAGAAGCGAATAATCGAATTTCAATTCGTTCGGCTGATGTTTTAAAACAGCATGCAACGACATCGGAAGAATTTCTTAAGATCGTGATGATATACAGAAATGATAAGGGGAACGGGAAAAGAAAAGGAAATCATAATATTTATGAAGTTCTCACGATAGAACGATACCACGATCGACGTACGACAATACTATAATAAAAATGAAATTTATGTTAATAGAATGAACATTCCTCGCTCCGTTTTACGATTTACGGGGAAAAAAAAGGAAAAAAGAACCGTTCGTATTTGGAGAGCATGGTCGTTCATCGGTCTGGTAATTACCGATGCGACTCGAGAGCAATTTTACGCTCGAGCAGCTAACAAAAATGATTGCGTGTCGTCGAGCTATTAATGAACGAGTAGAGAGAGGTATACGGTACGGTACGTGTCTCATCCTTCGCCGATACATACCAAACGTATGCGCGTCTTCCTTGTTCATTTATCGAACGAACTTTCCCTTCGTACCGTTCGTGAGAATCCGCATGCGGAGCGATTCGCACTGCGAGACCTTCTGTTCGCTAGGCAAACGTGACATTAAAAGCGCGAGCCGAACCGATCCTCCGCCGATCTACACAGCATCGTATCTGTAAGAGTCTTCGAGAGTAGGCAGGAAGGCACGAGAGTAACATTTCCTTGATATTTTTGTGACCCTTGGCAACCAGATCGAGCTCCATCGCGAACGATTATTAAAGAAAGTGAACGATCGTAGGCCCGTCGAAAAAGATTTCTCGACCAGCGAGACGATATTCGCTTTTATCACATCATCGAGTTCCAACGTGAGTTCCACGTTCTCGTAGCGGGATATACCTACGATATATACGTTTACAGGATTCCTATGGTATTCACTTTCCCATTACTTTTCCATCTTCCGTTTAATCTCTTGGCGCGACGTCGTTTCAAAGGACTGCAAAAGCGTCCTTCGTGGAGAATTTATGAGAGAATATGTTCTAGCGAGTTCCCGAACTCGCTTGCAACTAGAGATAGAGTAAATCCACATGTACGTAGATAACAGTCAAAGATAAGAACACTTAAAGGCTAAAAAAGGAACGGGGAAAAGGCTTGGCCGGCACTTTCATCGCGGTGGAATCAAAACGGAGATAAAATGAACAGGCTCTCCCGGAGTGATATATAAACGGATACCTACTATGTGCCGAGAGAATGTAATTCGAAGAAAGGAGCCACGCGGAGTCTCCCGACGGCTAATTTTTCGGTTGGTAAAGAACACCACGGTAGGTACGAGCGAATTCGTTCGAAGGCATCTTCGAAGAGATTTCGTAAGCACGAGAGAGGAAGGCCTAGTCGTCCCGTGTCTTTTCCTGCGGCACGAAAAGGGGAACGACGGGACGTGGCTGTTTCTCCCGCTAAATCCATATGTAGAGACATATGTTAGGCACACACCGCCCTGACCTGCGCTAGTGAACGAGGAGTGCGGGTATCTAAAAATAGGGGTGCCACGGGGCAAGGAATTAATGGCCGCACCAGTTGTACAGTAATTTTAAACATCTCGGCGAACGTTGCTAATCCAATCAAAGGGCACACATAAAATCACCCAACTTGGGATGGAGAAACGCACCAAGAATGTCCCGAGTAGTATTTTAATGTTACGAGATTACCTTTTCGTTGATCCTCGCTGTCCGAGTGGAGCTCTACGTCGTGCAATCTCATCGACTGAACGAATCCTCTCCAATGACTTCTCGATCTTCCCCTTTCACCGAGATCCGTCTTCAAGTTCGCTAGTTGTTGATCGGTCTCCTTCAGAAGTCCATCCAATATATCAGGTCGTTCTAATCCTTTATCCGTTTTCGGACTCTCGGATTCCTTTGGCGAATTTAACGTACTCTCGCTAGACAGTCTTCTCTTCGAAATATCATCCGAGTCTTTGCAAAGACGATCCGCATCGGTGTTGTTGTCATTAGCCTGACTCCTCGAGTCTCTCCTCTTACGAATCGGTGGACGTGGTTGCGGTTCGTTCAAACCCGTTTCGATTCTCTCCGTCTTGGTTTGCCTCGAGTCAACATTTTTCTGTTGGGCGCTGCTACTCTTGCACGGGCCTTTACCATTAACTTCCCTCGTCGAATGCTGTTTGTTCGAGGACACGTTCTTGGTATTACCGTAACGATCCTTCAGCGCATCGCGGTTATTTCGAGACGCCTCCAAGAGCTTTTGGGCCAACAACCGTGTCCTGTTGATCTCGCCAGCCAACTTTTTATCTTCCTTCTCGAGCTCGACCCTCGACTTCCTCTCTTGAGAGTTCCTCGTCGTCGACTTCGTATTATTATCAGGAATCTGAAACATCTGCTGAATCCTCAGGATGTCTGATCGAATTTTAGCCGAATTCCCAGCCGGATTTTTCTTAGCGGTTACCGCGGATCTCGTTTCAGGTTTATCCGATTTGTTAGTCGTTCTCGCGTTCCTCTGAGACGGTGGGGTGTTCCTGAGTCTCTCCAGATCCTTCAGATCGGCTAACATGGAACTCTGCACTCTGGAGACTCTACCATTGACATCTTCCAAACCGATCGCGATGGTTCTCGGTCGACCCCTCGCAACATCCGCTTTACCGATCTGATCTATAGGCATCAAGGCAGGATCAACGAAGACGCTCTCGCGTATCTGACTGATATTGCGAAGTTTCGGTGCACCGATCTTCATCCCCGTAGTCCTCATGATCACCTTCTCGACCGACTCGATATCCCTCTCACGACCCAAACGTCTCTCCTCGATGAGCTTCGCACGGTTCGCGTCGATAGGAGCGACGTATGGCCCGTTATACGGATTTTTAACGGGTGTCGAGTTCCCGAAGGAATTATAAACGGGACCGTTGGGTCTGCTCGTTCTAAGTGGCGACATTCTGACCAATTTCGGCGCATCTCTTGGGTCGTCCGTTTGCAAGCTACCTCTGTAGACCATCTTCCTATCGCTGACACTTCGATCCAGTCTTTCGATGTTTCATCAGACCCGAGGATAGGCCATACTCGCATAACGACGTTGATCCTAGAAAAAGACAAACATTCCCAAGTTAATAAAATTGAAAACTATATAATAGAAAGATTAACACAGAACATTGATCAAATTTGAATCTTATTTTGTCAGCTTTAAAGATCAGAAATGTTGAGTCCATATAAAAATGTTGTTGTTTTTTTTAATGTTTTCTTAGTAACTATTTAACAGTTGGAACATATTTCAAATAACAAATGTAGTTTATTGGTACATAATAAATGACCTGGCTAAACCACGTCAGTACTAAAATGTTAAGTGTCACGATAAGTAATGCCCTTTTAACGGACAATTAGCACATTGACCGTCATGCAGGTCAGCAGATTTCTTCTTCAATCTCGTCCACTAACATTTATAACGCCTATAACCGCTTAAGTAGGTAATAACGAATGGCGGATCGTTTCTCGTAATTTCGGTGTTAAAAAAGTTATAAAAGGGAAACGAACGGACTCGCGTGGAAAGTAGGCGCGTTAACGCTTCTTAGCGCGGATACTCGCTTTATTATCACTTAAAGACCTGGCCGGGAAGATGAGGAGGAAAGGACGTGGGTAACTCGCGATCTGAGTTTTATTCGCATGACCGTTAATCGGCGTGAATTAAGCTCGAAGCACGTCAACGGCCCGTAATGCGCAGGCTCTCTACGGAAGGTGGGTGTCGTTATGTAGGCAGCGACCTGGCCATCTTGCGACATGCGAACCATCGAACGCGTACGTGTGTAGGTGTCACGCGCGAGCATGCTAAACGTTCTCGTCCTGAGACTCAACACTAGAGCCGTGTCAAGTAGGTATGTACCACCCGTATTCTAATTACTCTAATCCGTGCACAGCTCGCGCACGTTCTAATTACACTGCGGATAGCGAACTACTGAGAGAATGTAACATGGTAAGCGAAACGATCTAACTTGCCATAAATGGAAGCCGAGGTCGATCGTCCGGAACGATTGTTACGGCTCTCGCGAGTAAGAGAATGCACGATCGATCGATAGATCGTTGATTTACGGAGAATCCGTTATGCGAGCCAACGCACGCCGGCCATCCTTTTCAGCTCGCGTTGTTATGACGTTGAGTTTGGTACGAGGGTGGGTAGGTAAGTCAACGGTATCCGTGGTATGGGGGGATTACATTTTCGAAAGGTGGGAGTGTGTCTCGTAAAGAACGTATTGTATGAGAGTAGATACTTCCAAATATCGATAGAATAACTTTTTTATAATTTAACTGAACGACTTGAATTTTTGCAAAAACATAGATGAATTAGTTTACTATACATCGTGTTTTTTGTTTGTTTTGAAAAAATTCAAATCGTTTAGTTCAATTATAAAAAAGTTATTCTGTTTTAAAGTGCGTGAACTCACTTTTGCTCCTATAGTAGTCTCGATTGGTTGGATTGGTATCAAATAAGGATATGACGGATTAACGATGTATGCGGATTATATAATAGTTAATATGGAACGTATTTACGATATAATTTATAAAACTCGTTCTCCTAACGATCGTGCTCGCCGGTGGACTATTAATATTAATCAGTCTCATTGTCTCGTAACAAAGTAGAGAATTTTCTTCGTGCTTTTCCAAAGCCCATTCGACCCAGTCGTTGCTGCATTTAATATTGTCGTTGGATAATCACGAATAAAGAGTAATATTTTCTAGATAAACGAGCAAACGAGCGTGTCAGATTTTTATATATAACCAATAATGCGATATTACCGAGCGAAGTATCGGACGTGTGATCGACCTTTCGTAATCTCTGCATACCGTATCTAAACTTTTATCGCGTGAAAATCGTGAAAATTATGTAAATCATTAGCATGCAACCGTAGGCTTACTTCCGCACGCGATATCGTACAACAGAAAAATATATTTCCCGGTGGCCCCGATAACAGAAAAGTAAACTGTGAGAAGGGTAAGCCCATAAAAAAAAAACAGAAGATAAAGAAATAGAAACGAGCGTGGAAAAGAAGGTCTCCGAGACGTTATATCCTTCGTGGTAGGTAAGTAAGTACCTTCTTGGCTGTAATGCGCGGTAAAGCCTTAGGAAAACCTTAAATGGTAGTAGTCGATCGTGTACCCCCATCGATCATAATTAATAAGCGTCGTAATAATAATGGAAGGAGGCTATAGCTCCGGGAGCGAAATAACTTAACAATTACGTACCTCCGACGTTACGGACGATGCGTTTCGATAGGAGGCGTACTGTAACGCACGCGATTTGAAAAATAACAGCGTTGCACTCGATTGTCTACGATATATCTCGACCTCGATGCGTGGAGCCAGTCTCTCTATCTATCTTTCTTCTTCTTTCTCTTTTTCCTTCTGGTTCGTTCTCTCGCTTACCGCTCGCCTCGCTCGAGGAATCCTAATAACGGAAATCGCTATGCGCCGACAGCGATTCTCTCGTTAGCTCTGCAACAAAAAAAAAAGTTCATGCATTTTCCATTAGAGGAACGTTACGACCGATATTCCATCTCGGTGAACGCATTAACTCTACGTTTACAGACTCGGCTTTTCCTCAACATGATTTTCTCTTAAATCCGAGATGTTATCCGATTTCATACTTCTTTTCCTCACAATGAGCTATATTCGGAACGTTTCTCGGTCGTTGCCCGATTTCTAATTACTGTAACATCGGAAAGAATGCGCGTGCTTTTCCGATAATTTCCTTTTTTTCGATCGAGTTAAGCATCTGGAATGGAAGTTGGTGAAATTGACGGTAAAATTTCGATTCCCATGACGGAACAATTGTTTCGAATATGTAGAATACTTTTTATCATCGAATTACCGTCATGCAAATATTCTCATTACGTATGCAAATCTATTAACAATTTCGGGACGTTTTTTAAAGTAAAGAAAAACGAAGCAAAATGTTATTATTAAAAAACATTGAGGCAAAAACCAATGTCGTCTCGCGGTAGTAAAAAGGATGGTTAGATATCGCGAAATACGAGAACACGAACCAAGGCAAAACCAAATGCTCGCGGTGCACGATTAACGCCGATTCTGGTTATGCAAATGACCCCTCAAAGGACTTCTCATATTTTTTTGCTTCATTTCGCGATGCTTAGCGGTGGACGTAGGACAAGCATTCTCCTTCTCTCTCTTCTTTTACGCGCTATTAAGCGCATCATTTACGTCTCGATTAAAACTCGCCGATGGCGATGAAAAGTCACGAGGACGTCAGGGTGGTCTCTCTCGGTCCATATCGATAAGTTCCGATCGAACTTGTCGCGAGATCTCGTCGCGAGTTCCTCGTACGATCGAGATTCAAGTAGATACCAAAAGCGGGAACCGCGGGATATTCCGAAGGATATCGCCGACCTTTAAAACGAGCAAAATAAAAGTCGACCGGCCGAGCGTAGAAAGACGTCCTTGGCTGTCCGTTAATATGCCACACCGATCGTGGCTACTTTTAAAAGCAAACTTTAACCGTCAAACCGGAGTGCATTAACGGTTACGAAGAAAAACGTAGGAAAGAATTTTTATTCCCGTCGAAAGAGGGCGAGCATGTCTTTAAACGTTTTTAACGAGTACCATCGTTAGATGCAATTATCAATTTAGCGAGATAGTTTGTAAGATAGATTCGTTAGAATCTGACCGTGTATGGACAGAGAGAGAGATGCACCGGAGAGACTTTTTAATAATTATTCCTGTTACGTCCTTCGCGCGTTAATACGTATTCGTGCGTGGGTAAGAATGCCCACGCAAAATTGATAGCTAATACTAATAAACATATCTATAAGATAATGACATTACCGAGAGATTTCGAAGACTCCGTTTTATGAAGATCTTCCCGCGACGAGTCACAAGATATTCCATCGAGGGTCCAACGCGATTAGATTTTAATCTTCAAAAGATTCACGCTCAGCCTCCACCAAGAACTCTCTTCTTCGTATTATACGAAGCCTCCTACGTGTCTCGGATTTCCTCACTCGCAACGAGCGAGTCGCGTTTCCAGCGACACGTTCGTCAAATTCCTCGGAGACGATAACGACGAGACGTCGAGAAGCTCGAGAGGTACACAGGGGGGATACGAGATTCCAGCTGAGACAGAGCTGTCACTTCGATTCCGTAACGCTCGAATACGCGCACACGGTCGACTCACCTAATAATATTCGTGGTGTACCTCGCTCGACGGGCTCAGCAAATTTTTCTCCGTGAAGGAGAATCCAAGGAGAGGTATCAAAGAACCCTTCCTAAACAAAAGATCCAAAAAATCCAAAGTCACGTGCGAAGCACCTTCTTTTCAGTTATCAATCCTTTTCCGAGAACTATGAAACACAACTGGAGCAACGAATCGAGACGATCTTCTCTCTCTTCTCTCATCGAGTATCACAGTGCCAAATCGATGATAATAGGAAAAGCACGATTCCACGATGCTTCCTCGGCGAGTTCCACCGCGCGTCGTGAGAAGGACTGAATGGGTTTGCCAGACGCGAAACGTAATCGCGTTTACGGGCACGCAGCTGTAGGTACACCTCTCTTCGTTTCCTTTCCTTTCAGCAAGGAGACGGGCCAGCGGTGGGGTATGAAGGGACCCCCACTACCCACCACGTGCCACGAGCCTCGCGGGAGCACCCACGCGACACCCGGTATACGTGGGCAGAAGTCTCCGCATGGCATTGAGATAGACGAGCCGATTCTTTCTACTCTTCTAGATGCGTTTCGTTATTCCCTACGCGTCATCTAGACTAGCTTCGACTCTATTTAAGTAGATCTCGCTTTGGAAAATATTTAACAATTTTTTTTTTTTCCTTTTTTTTTTTAATAACAGGTTGTTACGCTCGGAACACGTATAAAAATATGCTCTCTACTTTTTTGAATTTTATTTAAGTAGATAATTAAACGAGTAATATGAATATTGATTCGTCGATACGAGCTGTTTTATAACACGCCCAGATAATCTTGATTTTATTGCAAGATCCTATTGCAGAATCGATAAATATGACAATTATTAGGTACGGGAATATTAAAACTTATGAGTAACATATATGCGGTATTTATTAAAAACTAAAAGATAAGATATTTGCATATTCCAGTCTTAAACCCGGAACGAGAGTTTCTCAATCACCGTCTCGATCACTAAAATAATTACATCTACGCAAACGAATAAAAAATCTGTCGAATTCGAAATCACGTTTTATCCACCCACGGAAAATCACTGCGTTGCGTCTCTTCTGCATTTACCAAGTGAGCGTTCTCCGGCTCGGATAAACGACCCTCTCCCGTGGGCCTCAACGGGAATACAGCAACAGTATTTTGAGAGTCGGAAAGGAGATAAATATTTTGAAACGTAGGGAGGCCGAGAGAGGAGGGGATAATAGAAGCAGAGGGACAACGCCCACGAACCGTCAAATCTCTGTCCTTCGAGATAAGATGAGGAAACTCATCGTCCATGTAGTACCGTGCACGGAATGGACGTCCGAACGAGACGACTCTTCCTTTTTGGTTAGGAGAGGCACGATCCTTCGTGTTTCTCTAATTATCGTCTCTCTCATTGCTTTTCTAATCGAGTAACTCCAAACAACGTATCCCTCTTCCACGGAAAAACTCGATGAACCGTGCGAGCACGTCGCATTATTTTCTTTTAGCTCCTGACAGGCCTCGAGCTAAGCGTATTGTTTCACCGTGCACGAGGTAATTAGAACGTTTATGCCTAGCAAGATTCGTTCTCCCTGGCAAGCTACTACTCATTGTACCCGTTCAAGCCGTTTAAACGTAATTATTCCAAGAAGAAATCGGGAAGCGCGAACGGGCCCGGTAGTAAAAGGTGCTCGATTTAAAAACACGAACGATCGAATTAACGGGACGTCCCTCCGGCACGAGATCGTTAAACCGCCTGGCAGATGATAGCAGTATGGTCTAAAAGTGAAAATCACGTGCGTTTACTCCCACGCGGATTCGAGTTGCTTGGAAAGTTCGATATCCGGATGAACGGGAAAGGACGATCGAGGAAGATGAAGAATGGTCAATTTTCTTTCCATGGAACGAAACCGGCCTCTTGTCTTCCGCCATTGTTATTGTCTCATTCTTTTTCTTCTGTCTTTGTTTTTATCTCTCTCTCTCTTTCTCGTCATTAGCACGGCCGACATTATCGTTTCCTGCTTCGCAATTATTCCCTCGGCTAGCAGGTATATCGAATCGCTCTGTCTCTGTCCGACTTTCCGTCTGTCTATCCTTTGGCATGCTTGCATCGAAGATAATGGCATTCTGGGCGAGCCCAGAGATGACACAACGCGCCAGCAATGGCTCTTTGCCACGTGCGCCGCCGTCGTAGCTGCTCGACGACGCCGCCTCGACGACGGAATTGTTCTTTCGAGCGAGAACGATGATTATTTTAACGCGTTCGTTATCAATGTACAGTTAACCGTAGATGGAAAACATTCGATTGCGTTTATTTATTCGCGGTATTACTCGTGATCCTTGTCGATCGCGTTATAGTACATTGTAGCAATGAAAAATAATGATTCGAGATACCAGGTAGAGCCATAAAGTAGAAGTAGAAAGTAATTCATGAAATTATTCAAACATTCAAGGTGACAGTAAACAAGAGCTAGTATTATCTTTCTGCTCAACTAGATAAGAATAAAATATATTAACTCTTTAACTCTTTAGTTTTGTATTATTCGTTTACTAAGAACTTTTTATGTTTAGTTTTACTAGAAAAAAATTATGTCTTAACAAGTTTCAAATCGACTTTACCTTGAGTGATTACGATAATATTTTCATTATTATGCTGAGATAAAAAGTTGAAAAAATGACTTTTCTTATTGTCTTTGTAAGTCCAGTAATTTAGCTAGTAAACTAATCCTACTATTACCTTGCAAAAATTCCACTTTATAAAATGTCCGAATATTTCCAAGAGTAACTGTAAATGTAAATTATGTGTAATATGACCATATACGTACTATATTCGTATAAGTGGTGCATTTGCATCACTACTGACAGTTTATAGACCCACGAATAACCGTCATGGTAGTCAACGTGTTAATGATTAAAGTGACTCATCTTTTATCTAGCATAAAAATAATAAATGCTTTGAAAAAGTGCCTGCTCTCCTCGACGAAATTATCATTCCATTCCCTCTCGCGATTTTTCCTTAAGAATTTCTCTGCTATGCGAATACCATGCGCGATGTCTATGGTATTACAATGGCGTTTCTCCTTTTTTTCGTCGACGGAAAGAAAGAATAGAGATGAATCGAGGAGGATAGCAACCATGGTTATACTCGATGCCTATGGCCGAAGGGATCGACGAACGCGTGTATCTTTTCCTAATGAGCTAAAGGTCACTTCCGGTCATGCAGAAAGCGGAAACACAGCGCGTGCTCCTCCATATCCGGTGGTAGCTCGAGCGATAGGCGTTCTACCTGAGCGCGTAACGCGTACCGCGTCGATGCACCGTTGACTGCAGAGACGACATAGCGAGAACGCACTTTTAGTTTTTTTAACGGAAACTACGCGAATATTAAGCGTGAATGATCGATAGATATCGATGATGACGGTATCCAATCGTCGATCTCGATCGATTATCACCTTCGAAGAATTTCACAAATGTGTCCGAAATGATCGACGGTAGTTACCTACCTACTAACACTTTTAGCGTGCGCGCGTGTTCCTTTTGATTAGAGACATAACCGTGACACATCCATGAAGCAATCTAAGCGCCTCTGTTCTTGTAAATCAAATGGTAGACGACGTGCTCCGTTGCATTTACGTGGGAAGAAGTTACGTGGGCGAATTTCTCTAAAGGTCGTGGGTCAAACACGTTTTTACGACTTCACGTGTATGTCTACGTATCGGATACACCCAGAAGTACGTACGCTCTAAAAACTTATGTAATCGTCACCGGGTCTTTATTATTATGCCTATATTCTCGAGAAAGTGTTTGTTACTATTGAAGAAATGTAAATATCGTTTTATCGAGAATACGAAAGATAACGAGAACTTCGTTAACGACATTTTTTTGCGAACGACCTTTTTTTTTCACAGAATCTCTGTGAAAAAATCTAACGATCGATAAACGTGAGAAAGGGACACGTTTTCGAGCAATTATCACGTTATCGATAAAAATCGGGACTGTCAAGTATGTCCCTGTCAGCGCGAAAGATCAATCGTACGCGTTATTCGGCAGGGGGTTCGATCAATTTTCAAATCTCTTCCGTCTAACTTGACGAGGCACGCGTCAGGGCACGACTGTGAAATATTTGCTTTCGTGACCAAAGAGGGGGGGCGTGCGATCCAACGGTCGAACTCGCCGCCACCGTGTAAATATTTGCGAGAGAAACGATATGCGGAAATCTATTTGTAATTAATTGCCAGAAGGGAAAGACGATGCGTTGTTGCTACTGCACAGAGTGAAAGCGATTTCACGAGCCGGTATGAGAATGCGTATATCGTCCGAATAAAAGTATTCTCGGTTATTCTTTCTATAAACGCGCGCGCTTATGCGTTCCTTCGCGATTACGAAAGAGTTAAGAACGTATGCGAGCTTTTTAAAAGGCAGATCGATTAATTGCATGAGACAAAAAAAGATCGAGAAAAATCGATGACGATATCACTCACGTGTTCTAGTAAGAAAGTTAACAAATTTACAAAAAAGTGTAATCGATCGGTTTGGCTTCGTAGACGAAAGGATCCGAAACATCATGGAAAATAACCGGATGATGATTTAAACATGTCGATTTTTTTCGTCTTATTCGACTTATCGAAGAAGAAGTTTTTATCCAACGCCGTGACCTCGATCGTCGATCCCGTATTAAATTCATTGTGCAAATTGTTAAGAGCCGTTTTGGTTAGCTTGCTCCTAGTCTTGTAACAGTAATACGTTCGCTCTATCATTAAAACGATGACACCTAAAATAGTACCGCCCGTTAAGACGGCCAAAATTGGCGCCACTCCCCACAAACTGACCGCGTCGTGGCTCGCCTTTGACGTATTCTGTTTCGTAAAGAATAATTCCCTCAGGCGATGCATTATTCCGTTGTCTTGAAACCTCTGTAAGCTGTAACAAAATATTTAACTACCTTTATAGTCTACCGAATCGTTGGAGTGAGTAAAAAAAGAGATCGGTATCCACTTACTGATAATTTAGTACACCCGTGAAGGGGCTGCCCTTCGGCAGGGCCATCGCTAAACTGTCCGATCTGCCCGTTTCTATAAAGTTAACCTTACAAGGCAGGTAAATGCTTATGGCATTTTTTATTACCTCCGTCGTGTAAAACGCCACTTTCTCTTGGCATACCTGTGTAAGAACGAAGACACGTGTTCGTACAACCCAATCGCTACGAGTCACGTTTGCTCGGAGCAAATCATTACGATCGTAATACAATAATTATGATTGGTTAGCTGTATTAGGATGTACCTGCTCGAATCCGTTATATAAGGAAGTAGGTAATTGCTCTTGCGGCTTCATTAATGTCATCATCCTCATGATGACGCTATCTTTTGAACTCTGAGAAGAATTGAACGTTTTCGATGAAAAAGTAAGGATCATTTTACCTCCATGGAAGGACGAAAACTTACCGCAAACATGTCGTAATCCGCGCTGTTGCCGAAAACAATCAGCTTGTACGAACCGTCGTTGGCGAAATCGTCGAGGTTGGAAAAAGGTAAACTCGCGGTGGTCACGGTCAAGAAGCTAATTAACGAAGCCGAGTAAGCGGCTGAAACTATTATCGCCGAGACGAAGATGGATATGAAAGCCAAGCGTAAAGAAGGATCGGTGGGAAATTCTGAAAGCGTATAATACACGATCGTTTTAAGAGACTTTCGTTTATTTAGTTTCTTTCACGCCGACGCGTACAAACCTGACAATCCCTGCTGACAGTAAATGCCCCAAACGTGAATGTAATTGTCCGAGACGACATTACCAGAGATGCAGCCCTTCGTTTTCATCACGGTCAATAAGATCGGTGTGGTTATTATCAATAGGACGATTATTACCCAAATTTCGGGACTGAAGGCCTGAGCGATAAATAAATTGTATAATGGAAAACTAAATCGAATGATAAATCAGAGAGCATTATTATAAACGCATGATAAGAATCGTAAATTGACATGAATAATAATGAGAGACTTCGAGGAGAGAACCTTAAAATATCCAGACCACTGAATGGCAGAAGCACTGGGTTCCTTCACGTATAGTCGATTTCGCGATAGTACCAACGGCAAAGTGAAGTCAACAACGGCTAGTCTGCGATTAGTGACCGTGAATTCGGCAACACCGAAATCTGCTTCGCCGGATACTACTTGACCGATCACTCCGCTCCAAGTGTGATCTTCATTGTTCATATTACCGTACGCTTTGACGGGATCCAAAATTTTTGGCGTGAAGTTCATCGTCTTGCTTAGCTCCATGACCACTTCACCGAACAACAGAGTCAGCGTACCGTTCTTCGTCCCAATGAAGGGTGAATCCTTTTGCGAAGTATCACGATGTTAATACCGTCAGATAGAAAACTACAGTTCAAGTCCGGAAATTCGACACTATAAAATACCAGACTGGACTGGTGTCAAATTATCGGATACCTACGTCGAACTACTAGATTAAGTATATAAAATATCTATTAAACGTCGAAATGTACAGTTGACATATCACGTAATCGTCAAACTGCGGATTACTATAGAAATATGACACATTAGATAACGATGATTTAGAAAAACTGTTAAACTATAAAGCAGACTTAGAGTTTTGATGTCGAACTACTGGGCTTGTCCAACTATCGAACTTGCACCGTATACCTTTACTGTGCCAACTCGAAAAACAGTCCCAAAAAGATCGCTTCTTCGCGCGTAAAGACTCTTCTTCGTCGTAACGTAGAGACCTTGTCCCGGTCTCCAAGTAGCAAGGTTGAAAGTCCTCGTGCGATTGTCCTGAACAGCGTACCTGACACGTAAGAAACAATTTCATCAAAAAATTTAATGAACTACGAGAAACTTTATTCTTCGCTGTGCACATACCACTCTTGTAATATAGCCTCGTCGTAGCAAAGGATCAACATCTCCGTACTGAAGTTCAAATTGAAGACGTTACCTACAGGATTCTTGCAGAAATCTTCTAATGGGTTACCTGGCGCGTGCATGAATATCACGAACCAAACTGGCAAGGAAACGTTGACTCTCTTCGTAACCTTAGAAAATTCCTCGAGAGTCTCCCATGTAGACAAAAGTATAACGAACAACGGCCTGACAACCTGATGCTGGTATCTTTTGTCCTCGACCAAGTCCGTGAAGCTGATGCTCAGGGACAGGATCCCTTGACGGGAAAATTCTCGGGACCACGTGTGCATCATGGTCGATACATGCAGGTCTGACAATAAACACAAAACGACGATCGATCTTGTTCCTAAAACTTTCTCTGTGGACTCGATCCCGGAAGGTTTTCCATTCGTTACCCTTGTCTCTTTTTCTACATTTTAACAAATCTATGCACACTTACCGTCGTAATTACCGCTTTGTACGAAAAGCACGCATGACGCACCGTAATAAGCGTGAACCTCCGAAATGAGCAAAACGTAATCCTGGGTGCTCACGCTGAGACCGATAGCGGCGATCCCGGTGAAAATAAAAAAGAACAAAGCAAGAAGAACCTTGGGAGACATGGTCAAGGAAGTCACATGACGAGAATATCGATTCAGAACCGTTTTGATTCCTATAAAATTTAGCGAAAGAAGAAGAGACGAAAAGAAAAATTTTAAGACGAGAAAAGGAGTTCGGGAGGTCCGGTGCACCGTGAGGACGTGATTGAACGACTGAAAAGCGATTGTCGTCCTTCCGCGCACGATTTTATCTCCTTTCGACGATCTGTAGCCGGTGTTACCGAGGGTATTACCACGGTTTTGTTCCCTGATCGCCTGCCTCCTACATTATGCATTACCATCGTACGTACACGTGTGGGCACGTGTGTGTGTGTAGTGATCGTAGGCCCGTGTGTGCGTATCTCTTTGCTCGTCCGTGTGTCCCCGTGTTTGCCATTGCGTTGTGTACAAATAACGTAGAGATGAGCCGAAGATAGAGCTGCCTATCAGAAAATTACGAACAAGCTGTGAATTATTTCCCATCCGGCAGCCAACGCTACCACTACTACTATCGTCACAATCAACACCACCACCGCAACGAGGAACATCGTCAACATCGAGGCGACCATGTTCTGCCTCTTTCGACCTGCCTGTCGACCACATGATCACGGACGACATATGAGAAATAGGAGAAACGTAGCAAGAGGGCGGGAACGAGGAAAGATCGCGCGTAAATCGTCCGAAGGAATGAGAAAAGTCTATTGGTTTTCTCGGTAATGTTTCACTCGAGAACACGACGAGTATCGTGTTCCTCTTATTCTCGGTAGCTCTTCCAAGTTCACCGCCCTTGCTCTTTTCTGTAAGAAGTAACTCACTGGATTCTTTAAGGGGGGAAATACCTTTATGCGGCCGAAAATAAGTCAATTTTTATGAATTTTTTTACAAAGGAATATTTTGTCTACAATTTTCGAAACTTTGAGTATTATTTATTAATAGTGTTTACTATTACAGTGTATTTTTTGTTTGAAAAAATATTAAAAAATGGCGAAGTTATGGTACTATCTTCTGGGACTGTCGCGATTTCAGTTGGAAAGGGCATAGTGCAGGATGACTCCAACGCTAATCTTATTCTAAATACCGAGTCATCTCACATTTCAAACTCGTCTTTTTTTTCACTTCCTTTTTCGTTAGAATCGCGTTAGATCGTTTTTGTTGATGGGAAAAACATGGGATCTGTTTCAAAGTCATCGGCTTGGGAATCTCATCTTTATTGAAGACTTCCTTACGTTCTGAGAATATCTCCGAACTATAACGAAATATCTATAGATATAACAAAAGGCACGAACGAATGTTGTACGACACGCAAGAGGATCACTTTATCAAGATCTTCTTTTTTTTGCTCTTTAAATACCGCTTTCGTCGTTGAGCAAAGTAGAGTTTCTCCGCGATCAAGATGCAGATGCTGAGAACTATGCCGATTTCGAGGAAAGATAGGATCGGTATGATACTCCAAATTTGTATCGGGTGAATATTGACCTTCTTCGTATATTTCTGACTTCGATAGCTCATGTTCAACCGTTTTATCACACCATTTCCCAGGAATTTCAATATACTGAAACGTAAAAAAGAGATTGCACTCCTGAGTTGAAATTTTTACCTCGGTTTGGCCCTCCAAAGTCTACTTTCCTTTGTTGTTTTCATATGCCACTTAAATTAAGAGTTTGGAGGGTCATATCGAAGTTTATAAACTTCCTTTTGACCCTCAAATGGTTAAAGGCGGACATAACTGCCATATGGAGTTTGAAACCGAAGTTTACTCAGCATATATTTTTTCTACTCTAATCCTAAGAGAGCATTTTGGAGGGTCAAATCACGGTTAAAATTTCGACTCGGAATTCTTCAAAGATTTCACTCGCGTGATCACTTACTAATGATTTATTAGTTTGAGAAATTGACTCTTTTTCGTCAACATCATCGATATACTGTCCATGTGACCGGTATGAATGCTTGCCACGTCGCAAGGTATTTCCGATTCCAAAAAGTGTTTCACTTTAGTTGAAACGTACAACGCTACCTTATGTTCGAAGCAAACCTGTAAACTCAGAGCTTTAAATTAGACATCTTGTCCAATTTACGACTTTTCGCCTTGTGGATGTATATTTACCTGAGAAAATGCTTCCAGCACTGTTGGTGGCAGACTGTCCTCGTTCTTCATGAGTGGCATCGCCAGTTTTGCTACAGGTTCCTGCGAATTCTGTTGTAATAGATCGATAAATCGACTTTGCATAGATGCCGTCAAAAATGTTTCAATGGTAGGTATACGATATTTTGAAAACTTACAGCGAACAAGTCGTATTCTAGGCTGTCCTTGAGCACTATCAATGTGTAGGTACCATCTTTAACGAATTCCTCCAACGTGGTGAATGGTAGACTATGTACCATGTTCGTCAGAAAAGATATTAAAGCAGCTGAATAAGCTGCTGAGAGTACCAGTGCGGAAATAAACAACGAAATGTATGCAAATCTAAGTGAAGCTCTCTGCGGAAATTCTAAAAGCATAAAAGACATTATTGATCGATTTCCAATATTGTTCATACATATTTTTATCCCGTAACTTACCAACGAGTCCCTGCTGACAGATTATTCCCCACATCTGAAAGTAACACTCCGATATCAGCTGCGCTGAGTTACGTTCACCTGTTATGACTATCATACAGATCAAGATGATCGGAGCAGTGAGTATTAAAATTATTATAACGATCCAAAGCTTATAGCTGAATGTCTAAAAGAAAGAATTACCAAATGGGCATTGTACATAGAGTGATAACTTATGGAAGTTTAAGAGGAATAAAGCCGCGAACAAGGCACGAACGAAGCACAAATATTTATACAACCCGATAAGAAATAATATTAACATTGTGAAGGCATGTACATGTAGGTACCTACCTACCGATAAAGTAGTAGTTTTTCTTTTCTGTTATTTACCCGAATAATAATAAATGTGATTTAGTCCCTCGTTCGTGATTTCGATTCAATTCTACTTACCTGAAAATAGTTGGACCATTCTATACTATAGGCATCCGGTTCCTTGATATATAGGGAGAACGATGATAGAATAAACGGCAAAGTAAAGTCAACGGCATTGAGTCTGGAGCTACTCATCGAGACATACGAGGCAGCAAACTCGGCTCGATTAGCAACCAATTCTCCGACTGCACCGGTCCAGGAATGGCGTTTCTTATTATATCTACCGTAAGCCATGACATTTTTTACCATAACGAAAGAAACATTAGCGTCTTGGCTCAGCTCCATCAATATCCTACCGCATATACCGGCTAAATTCCCATCGATGTCTATTTTGACGAACGGATCGTTCTAGATCGTGGCCCAATTGTGGAAAATAAAAAATTGCTTGAATTTCTTTATCGCTTGAGAAATCGCTGAAAAAGTTGGCTTACCACCACTAGCACGACCGGCACTATCAAACCCTCCAAATTGTTTCTCCTATCGTGTAGGTCGAGTTCCGTTAGAAAAGTTAACTTTCCATTGGGTTCCCACTTGGCCAGCTCGGAGACTTTCGTTCGATTTTTCCCAATGGAGTACCACTCCCGCAGGATCCTATCTTGTGGACAAGATACCACCATCTCCGTGTTGAAGAGTACGTTAAAGTGATTGTCACTTGGTACTGGACAATACTCGGCTAGATTATCTCCAGGCAAGAATATAACGTACCAATAAGCCATTGTCAAGTCAAAGTTACGCGTTTTGTTCGAAAATTCTAGTATCGAATCGTTGTTCGAAAGGAGTACGACGAAGAGGGGACGTACGACTCGGCCTCGATAATTTGACATTATTTGTAAATCTGAAATTTTCATGACGGCAGTAAAGAAGTTTTGCCGTGACAACTCGCGTATCCACCAATGCAATGTTCGCGTGTATTCCAAGTCTAAGGGAAAGAATAATATTTGTTAAGTTTTTAACACGTTTTTTTTTCAATTTCAAGCAAACATCCTGATGTATGCATCATGATTTTTGCCAAAATGGTCACCACCGCCGATTCCAATGTTTAGTGGCCCATTTTAAAGAAGAAAGCGTGGAGAATACTGTCCCGTTGTCCGTTTTTCGATATCGTTGAGCAATGATGAGAAATTAATTTTTGAAGTGTCGGAGTATGGGTCATTTTCAAGCTTAAAATTGCTGTATCTTTCGAACCAGCCATCCTATCGAAGCGCGACTTGCATATTCGCAAAGAAGAGACTTTCCCCTTTCGAACGAGTATTTGATCGCACAAATTCGAGATACTTCGATTTTTGACAAAAATCCTGACCTATGCATCATGATTTTTCCGAAAATGGTCATCACCGCCGATTTCAATGTTTAATGGCTCATTTTAAAGATAAAAGCAAGCAGAATAATGTTCCGTTGTCCGTTTTTCGATATCGTTAAGCAATGATGAGAAATTAATCTTTTAAGTGTCGGAGTATGGGTCTTTTTCGAGCTTCAAACTGCTGTATCTTTCGAACCAGCCATCCTATCGAAACGCGACTTGCATATTCGTAAAAAAGAGACTTTCCTCTTTCGAACAAGTATTTGATCGGGCAAATCCGAGATGCATCGATTTTTGACAAAAATCCTGATGTATGCATCAAGATTTAGAAAGAAGAAAGCATGCAGAATACTGTCCCGTTGTCCGTTTTTCGATATCGTTAAGCAATGATGAGAAATTAATTTTTTAAGTGTCGGAGTATGGGTCGTTTACGAGCTTAAAACTGATGTATCTTTCGAACCAGCCTACACTTTTTTTTACTCACTAAGACCTGTACACCATGCACCGGACGCGTTTCCCCTTCCACCCTAAGATACCAAAACTACGACTGGGACAACTTGCCCCTGGGACTTTTAGCTCCGGTCTCCCCTATGTATGTCTGCCGATTTTTTTAAATGAAGTCAAAAGATACAGTGACTCACGGAAGTATTCGGACACACTATAAAGCAGAATACCTTTTTCATAATTGAACAAAACAATTTGAATTATTGCAAGAAAATAGAAGTAGGTATTAGTTTAGTAGATATCCTTTTTTTGCAATAATTTAAATTGTTTGGTTCAATTATAAAAAAGTTATTCTGCTTTGTAAAGTATTATATATAAAGTATAAATAATTAAACGATCTAGTGTTCACATCATCGACTTGTATGACACAGCCTTCTCATTAGGCAAAGCCATCAAACGCACCTCCTGACGTACGTTCGGAGAAGAAAAACACGCTGGAAACATTGTAAAAGTTACAAACATCTAATATGCGCGATAAATAATTTTCGTCGAGATCGAATGCGAGACTCGCGCTTACGAATGCGAGTACGAAAACAACAAAAATTAGTGACCGCACCATTTCTCTTTCGTTCGAATAAATTATCGAAAACTACGCGATTTTAATTCATGTTCGGCTGTGGTGCTGGCCGTAGTTAATTATTTCCGCTTTGCGTCAGACGCTCTAAAGAACTGTCGATTTCAGATTCGACGGGACGCGTTCAGCGAGAAGCAGAGACGAACAACTGGCAACTAAGTTTCCAACGACGAATATAAGCAATTTTACCTGTGGTATAATATAGCCAAGTCACAGACTCGGATGCATTCGGAAAAAATATCGGTGGACTGAGTCTTTCAAAAGTTTGTTAAAGCTTCTCGACGCTTTCCTTGGAAGGATGACGTTAAAAAAAAATTCTCTTGATGACTTTGCTTGATTACGTTAGCCAGTATAAAAATTAGGAATAAACTGATACTTGGTAGTGATAGTTACGAGTTTCCATTTTTGCACTACGCCAGGTATATTCAATGTATAACTCCATCCCTATTCGAACGTCAATCATAGAGGAAATGCGGTTCAATTTACAAATTGCATACACATGTGTACCAATATTCCATTAGAAGATTGCGACAGATAAGCCTACAGCTCGGTTTTCCATTTGTGACTTCTCTCTGCTAGGGAATTTTGAAAGTCGATGGTTTTTCACTTTATCTACAGGGTGAGTTTGGAATAACCAAAATATATCTCATATAAAATGTTGTATTTAATGAGATTTAACTTTATTTATACGGTGCCGTATTGGCATCGCTGAAACTCAGAATTGGGAAAGCTCGGATACTAATGCAAAATCTTGTAATTTATTATAGCGTAATAGTACTGTCTATTCTCTTATCTTCCTATATTTGCACTTTTCTATTAAACGTTTAATCTCGAAACTAGTGAATAAACAGTAATTTCATTTGACATAGATGAAGGACAGTTATAGACTCACCCCGTATGTACACATATAACATGCATACGTAAAACTTCACTTTCGATTTTATCACGACGCGTAAGTATACTCGTGTCGTTCTCCATTTTCTACGTAAAGGTTAAAAAAAAAAATAAAACGTCGGTAAGACTTTTTTATTGTTTTCTTGCAAGCTTTAATCATAGGCGTTACGCATCACGCTAATTATATGTAAATGTGAGCTCGAGATGTAGGAATACTCTATTGGTCATTACGTTAAAATTCTTTTTACTCTCTCTCTTTCAAGTATTTTAAACAAAAAGATGAAGTACTTCAACTCAAAAATTATAGAACCTATAAATCGTTTTTGCAAACTTCTTTTAGACATCTTTTCGTAAAAGTATTCTTGATTCTTGACCTATTCGGTGCCTTAACATCCGTTTCGGTATTTTTTATAAAACGAACGTGTCTTCTTTCATTGAAATATTTTTGCTGATAAAAATACAACTTCTCCATTATCAATAGGCAAGTACTTATGGCGAAACCGATCTCCAAAAGATAAAAAATAGGTCTCACGGCGTAATATGAAACGCTTTTGTAGGTAAGCTCGTCCTTCATCATCTTCTTCGTGCTTCTCGTTTTGAGACGATCGATCACACCGTTGTAAAAGAAATTCTTCATACTAAAAAAATCGAAGAATAAATGTAAAAAATATGATTGTATCGTTCAATCGAAACGTTTGATTACTCACTGATGATTTATCAGCTTGGTGAACGGATTGTTTTTCGTCAGGATCATCGCCAAGGTGCCAACTTGTCCACTCTTTATTGTGACCATGTTACATAGCGTATAGTTTTTGAAAGACAACCATATTTCGACTGTCGTTAAAAACGTGACTCTCTTCTCGTTGCAAACCTATACAATTAGGAAATTGTTTCGTAATTGAAGCAGCATATATAAATGAACAATAAAACACCTAAAAGTTTATTGAAACTGATATATCCTCGGAGATACCTGTGAGATTCCTTCCATAGTGGTACTCGGCAATTCCTCTTCTTTCTTCATAATCTTCATGATCCTTTTTGACAGTGTATCATTTGCATACTACGCATAAAACCCTTATGTTAACACAAAATAATTTAAAAAAAAAATGTCTTTCCTTTTCTTAAACTTACCGCAAACATATCGTAATCGGACGTGTCCTTGTAAACTGCAAGCTTGTAAGTACCATCATTGACGAGTTCTTCGAATGATTGAAAAGGTAGAATACGAATAGTATTTGCTAAATAAGACACCAATGCCCCGGAATAGGCGGCGAAAACAACGAAGGCAGAAAGGAAAGTTGAAAAGTAGGCTAGTCTCAGCGACAATCGATAGGGGAAACCTGAAAAAAAGAAATGAGCAAAGGTCATTTTTAAATTAATTTCTTTTTCTTCAAATATTTGGAAAAGTGACACCAGATCAATTCTGAGCCGTAATAAAGTTTGTTTAGCTATTATTTGATTGATTGGAATTTCTGGAAAAACTTACCCGCGAGACCCTGCTGACAGAAAATGCCCCAAAATTGAAGATAATTTTCGACAATAGTGGAAATCATCCGATGGGTCTCTCGTTCCTGAACTTCATTCATTTTCAATAAACTCACGAGGAACGGTGCTATTGTTATTATAAAAATGATAAACAGCCAGATCTTCGAGTCGAATACCTTATTAACGATGACAATTACACATCTACGTCCCATATTTCTATATTTAAATTGAAATTGTATTGAAAAGATGCTTACCGTAAAATAACCAGTCCATTTTACACCATTATAGAGCGGATCCTTGATATAGAAACGCGTGGAGGTGACTAAGATGGGTAAGGTATAATCGATAACGTTGAGCCTGGGACTCGTTAATGAGAATTCCGAAATGGAAATATCGGCATGACCAGCCACCATCTCTCCTATCGCACCGGTCCAGACATTTTTCTTCTCGTCCCATCTACCGTACTCCTTTACGTTCTTCACGACACTCAGAGTAAAATTGGCAGCATGACTGATCTCATTTATCACGTCACCGAATATTCCGCTCATTTGTCCATTCTTATCAACGCTGACGAACGGACCATCCTACGTTTTATATTACGATAAATTAATTGCATTTAAGTTATTTAATTTTATTTAGTTAAACTTTTTATAAAACATTCGATAAATGTATGCTATATAAATAAAGTATATTGCCTGTTACTAGAAAAATATAACGCCTGATTACTGCAACCCAACGAACATCCCTGTCACGCAAGCCTTTCACTCACCTCGACAATGACAGTTCGCAAGGTCAATCCCTTCACATCCTTCCTTCTCTCGTACAACGTTAAATTTGTTAAGAAAGTGACCACTCCGTTCGATTTCCACGTTGCCAAATCAAAGGTTTCCGTTTTATTGTTTCTCACATAATACCACTCTCTCATGACCCGATCGGGAGGGCACATTACCAACATTTCGGTGTCGAAACGAACGTCGAATAAATTTCCCGATTTTTCGTGACAATAATCTCGACGATAATTTCCAGGCAGAAATATGACGTACCAAACGGGAAACGACATGGTGAAGGTTCGCGAGATCCTTGAAAATTCTAACACCGATTCATCGTTGAACAATACCATTACGAATAACGGTTTTTTGATTTTGTATCGATAAGAGGAGGTTTGGTGGATATTCGATAAGTTTATACCGACTGCGGGAATCTTTTCTCGAGAAAACGAACGGACCAATGTCTTTATCGTCGTGCCAAATTTCAAATCTATGAAATGTCTTAATGATTAGTAATTCTTACCTTTCCGATAATGTTCGATCGTACGTAGGTACTTATTCACATACGTACCACCAATCGCAGCGGTGTAAAAGAGAAAGACGGAAGATGCCTTGTAATAGCGATAGATCTCGATTATATAAGGAACGTAATTTTCCGAGAGAAATCTCTCAGTCGCGGACGTAACGGAGTTTAAGAAGCACAGAAGCCCGCATAAAGTAAGAAATAAAATAGACATCGTATACTTTAACCACATTCGACGGTTCACGTCCTACGTTGAAGTAAATAGAATAGTCTACTAGGTGTTCGTTCGCGAATTAAATGGAAGACTCCAGGAATAAATGATTTTATCGCAAATCGTTCTCTATATCCTTCAAAGCTATACGTGAATCCTCATAGATTTACACGTTGGACGTACCCAGGTATACGTCTATAGATACTACGATGATCGCTATCATGGGAAATTTGACACACTGTAAGCGATCAAATTAACTTGGCCTAGATGATAAGATACATATTTTCATTGGAAGACTCGCGTAACTTCGATAGCAGTTTATAGATACGTAAACATAAAAAATTAACAAATTTGCACGTTGTTCTTATTCTTATAAAATATATTCCGTGTAAGAGTGATAATTAATGGGACGAAAAATCGGCACGGCCGCCGGGGACGGGGTAAGAAAAAAGAAAAAAAAAAGAAACATTCACCTCCTATATTTTCATAATACCTGCGTACAATATAATGCAGAAAGTGCATTTTAATTTGACAGCTACACTTAATTATGCATAAGTCTGCGTGCACACGCTTGTTTCTATTCCATTAGAAAATTAGAGTCGGAATATACAAAATCATCGTACGAGCTTCGTCCATTAATATTTCACGCGCGTTCTTTCGCGATTTGTGCTTTCGTAAAATATTTATCGGTTCTCCTTTTTTACATACAATCGCGACGTTTCGATTCGTTGACATGCGACCGTCGCGTCGTTCGATTTCTCGCTTCTTCTACAAGCAATAACACACTTTTCAATGATCAGGATAAAAATACCTAAAATAATACCGATCTCGATGAACGAGAATAGCGTTATAACGCTGAGTATGGAAACCGGATGATGCTTCATCGTCTTATCGAATTTCTTTTTGAAATTTGCGTCTTTTAGACGATGCATCATTCCGTTATTAACGAATTTCTGCAAACTGGAGAAAAAGCGTGCTTTAACGTATGAACAAGAAGCAACGCTATTCATTAATATACTCACTGATAATTCATGACACCAGTAAATTGATTTTTCTTAGATAAGATCATACTTAAACTGTCTATACGTCCCGAGTGAATAGTGGTCACTTTACATGGTATAGCCATGCTAATACTCTTCTTTAGCTCGTCCGACGTATAGAGTGCCAATTTTCGATCCTTACAAATCTGTAATTTCACGTTAATAGAACAAAATCATGATACTAAAGAACTATTTGATAACCTTGAAAACCCATGCCTTTTGAAATCCTTTTATCAAGTTTGCCGGTAGATTATTTTCATCCAGCATGAGCGTCATCAATTTCTTTGCGAGTTGATCCTCGGAATTCTATGGATAGAAATAACGTTATCATATCTTTTTACTAATAATTTACGCACTAACAATCTCTCACACGTGCACGATAATGTTAGCTATCGTTTTTACCGCAAATATATCGTAATCAGCTGTACCACGCGGGACAGCGAATCGATAGTTACCGTCTCGGACAAATTCCTCTAACGAGTGAAAAGGTAAAATACGGATATCAGAAGTTAAGAAACTTATGAAAGCTGCGGAATAAGCGTTCAAAACGATCATTGCCGAAAGAAATAGAGATAGGTATGCTATTCTCAGGGATGATCTATTAGGAAAATCTGAAAAAAAAAAAAAAAAAACAGAAAACACTTCCAGTAGTCGTAACAACAAAGAGCGAAGGGAGAAAAGTATTTCGATCGTACCTGTGATTCCCTGCTGACAGAATATACCCCAAACCTCCAAGAAACTGTCGTGCAACGAACCTTTGACGTCCGCTTTCCTTTTCACTTTTAAGAAGGTAAGCAAGATCGTTCCGGTTAGTATCATGCCAAGAATGGCCAGCCAAAGAGAGGGACTGAAAGCCTAGAAAGATGAAAATCGAATGATCGAGTTACGCGTCGTCGAACGAACGGTAACAAGTTCGCTTACTAGAAAGTAAGACTTCCACTTGACCGCGATTGTCTCTGGTTCTTTGATAAAAATCGAACTTTGCGAGAATAACAAAGGAAATGCAAAGTCTACGGCTTTTAATCTCACGCTGGTCATCGAAAAATCGGAAATAGATATATCGGCACGACCACCGTATAATTCTCCCATTGCACCTGACCAAGTTTCATCCTGGGGATTCCATCTACCGTATTCGTCGACCTCCGAGACGACTTCGAAGCTAAAGTTGAGAGTCACGCAAAGTTCTTTACATATTTTACCAAATATACCGTCCAATTCGCCGTGCTCGTCCACATAGGTGAACGGTCCATCCTGAGAAGAAAAATGACTTTATTACAAATTAACATAGAGACTCTTTGTAAGAGCGAGATCTTGTACTATGGAGAAACTAGTGAAGGATTCGAGACAAGGCAAGAATCAGACATACTTGTCTTGTTTTGATTTTTTACAATCGAAAATTAATAAGTCTTGATCTTGCCAATCAATGTCTCGTCTTGATTCTTGCAAGATTCTTGATATGTTTATAATATCTATAAATATTTATTTACTACATCTCGATTTAGTATTTTTGAAAATTTGTATAAAAATTATTGAAAAAAATAGTTTTTTAAATTTTACCGCTCGATCTATGACATCAGTGTAGTGTGAGTTACATGTTGATAGGCATGGCATTATAGCCCAACACTTGTTTTGAGAAAAAACAAAAACGTCTTGTTTTTGAGAAAAAAAAAAAACGAAATATGTTAACCGACCAATCCCAATTTGTGCATAAATTATAATATATTAATAACTAAAGTGTTAAATCGACAGAGAAACTAAAAAGTGGAAAGAATATCGATAAAATGATACTTTACCTTAACGATAACCGCTTTAAGAATCAAGCCTTGCAAGTTGAATCTTCTTTCGTATAGAATCGATGGAACTAGCATGGTGATTCCTTTCTCTAAACTCCATGTCGCTAAATCGTCGATCTCGAGGCTTTCTTCGTTGACGGCATACCACTCGCGTAAAATATTTTCTTTAGTACAACGGACCAACATTCTCGTGTCGAAGCGTACATGAAATATGTTACCCGGTGGACCGTTACAGTAGTCCGAGCCGCGTCCTACGTAAACGAACATCACTAACCAAGCGGGGAAAGACATGTCGTAGGTACTAGAGGCCACTGAAAACTCGTCGATCGCTGTGTAATCGGTAATCACCGCGACGAACAACGGTCGTACGATTTTTCCTATGTAGGGTGAAGATTCGTGCAACTCGGAAAAGTATAGGTTCAAAGTTTTGAAACCCTCTCGAGAAAGAGCACGCGTCCACTTAAACACCATCGTTGACATTTCCATTGCTGTGAATACAAGAGAAATAAAGATAGCAAAGCGAAAATCCGTAGGATACGATATTTTTGCGAACCTTTTACCGATTGGGCATACAAGAAGAAAACGGATCTCGTTCTCTGAAATTTGGCTACATCGATGATCAATGGAACGTATTGTTCCGCGGTAAAATGAAACTCGTACGATTTTGCGATCTTAAGAACGAGAAGAAGAATCGTTAATCGTACAATGGATCTCATCTTCCAAAGAGAATTGTTTGAAGACGATTAGTTGAGAATTTTTTATTCGAATGGACGAATGTCGTGCAACGAAGCCTGGCGCGAAACTAAATTTCTTGATAATAAACGGGTTCTACCTCTTTTGATATCGCAAGTGTTTACTGCGTTAGATCGGAATGCACGCGATGTGCATGAACAAAATAATTTTACGATGCTGCATTCTCGATAGAGTAATAAACATCGTTTTAATTTTTTTTTTTTTTTCCTGTAAAAGCGTGTTAGGAGCCACCACTTGGGTGTACGTATGGACATGTTGCATGTTTATAATACATGAACACCTTCATTTAAATAATTTAATAGATGGACTATAATCGATATAAACGAGGAAAGCACTTGACCAAATGATTTGTGACCGTCACACGTTTCAGTACGTAAGCATTGTATCTAGTTATTAGCTATACGCCAACGTGGACTTTACGTTTCTTATCGCGAAAACTTACCGCGCTACAACAGCTCTTGCAAAAACTTATTTTACTTGCGACTATATTCAATAGTATACATATAGTTTCTTTTTTTATAATATAAAGTAAATAATACAATCGTTATCCCGGAATTAATATCAAGCAATATTCTATTGTCAGCACTTCTCTTTTTTGAAAAAGTGATATAAAAATGTAGTAAGTATTTGTTACGATCTATATTACATACTATCTACACATCTCTTGTTACAAATCATTTAACGTTACGTCATACCGTATTACATGATTATACCAATTCGTTCATCACTATACAGTGAGTCAAAGATTCTTCGCGAAAAGCGGCGAAGCTCCGATTATGAATTTATCAATTTTGCTGTGTAATACTTAGTTAGATATAGTAAATTAGATAAAACTTGTTGTAAATAATGAAAATGCATGGTTTAAATAGCTTGGTACGAATTGTTAACTTGATAATATCAAATTTTGATTGAAAACGGAGTAAAGATTGATGAAGCATTTCAAATCGAATTTATAATGAAGCAAAAACAATTGGACGACATTGATTACTCATTTAAGGCACACATATGCTATGTCACGAAGAAGAAAATCATATTTCTTGTAATAGGAAAGGATCTCGTTCTTGTATACCTGTAGTATGATGAAACTGTATGACTTTAAACTTTCGAATGCCTGTGTAGTATGAATCATTTCATATACGTGTAGTATAGTCACGTGATCATGCATCCAATTTAGCATTTCATTAACAAATGGCGCTGGAATGAAACTTCTCGAATCATGTTATTTCGCGCACATTACAGAAAATAGTGGATCATGCTGTTTTCTCTCATTCTTTTCTGAAAGTACCATTACTATTGTTGCTATAATTGTTCTCGTTTTTTGATAATTCTTTGCTAAATATGTTTCTATTTTGGTAGAATGTTATGTCGTCAGAGTTTGTCAGAACCGCCATTTTGATTTGACGCAAGCGCCGTACGACGCTGACGATTGTCAATATTCTTCTTCGACTATAAAAGAATCGTCGAGAGATTAGCAGAGCATATTGCGTCTTAAGTTGTAACTTCGATAGTTTGTGTTTGACATTTGGAATTCGTATATTTCAACGAGAGGAGTAATTTCATTGTATTTACTTATTATTTGAAAAGATTTAAATAATAATTTAGTGAAATTTTAAAACGACACAAAAATGGTGAATTTCAAGGCATCTTTGACAATTAATGAAGCATTTGAGAAGATAGAAGAGATTCGTAGATTTACTATCGATTCGGACGTTGCTTCAAGTTTTTTCTATTTAAGAGAAAAATTACAGTGTATTTTCCCAATCCTTCGGGGGAAACGATTTACAATAACTTGGAAAGGTAAAAACATATTTTTATTTTATTATGAATTTCAATTACTTAATTAAATGAGAGTTATTAAGTTGTTATTTCTTATTTCATTGAACTTAACGTTTTTTATGAGTCTCTATAGATATTTTTTATTGATCATTGTAGATGTTGAAGGTGATTCAATAATTATATCAAGCGACGAAGAGTTACATATTGCTTTACAAGAATCCCCGGAGAGTACTAATCACAAATTATATATTAAACTACAATCAGACCAAGATACAAATGCTTATGTTCAGCCAGAAAAAGAAGTAGGAATACTTCATTGTAATATCATATGCGACAGTTGTAACAAGAATGTTAAAGGTTTCCGATATAAGTGTTTGGCGTGTCCAGATTATGATTTATGTTCTGAATGCGAAGGAAGAGGTCTACATCCGGAACATTGTATGCTTCGTATAGGTGATCCATTGCAATGGTCGTCGCGTCAGAATAAACGCTTCGCTCATCATGTGAGAAAGTTTTTTAGGAGCAGTGACTCACATACCGGAAGAGAAGAAATTGCACGAGAATGTCCAGCTATGAAAGATAGACATCGTAGACGCCGTAGCCCAAATTGTGCTTCTAATTCTATGATAGAAACTTTCTTAGATATTTTGACTGATCCACCCAATTATACTGGCGAGTGTCCAATGGGGAACGTTTCAAAATCACCGGAAACAGCGACCGAAGCCACAACTTTGTGCAACAAAACGCAATCGCAAGAAACAAAAACAAATCAACCCGTTGACCTCTTGAAGTATGTGGAAGACGCTATTGCTCCAGTTTTAAATCATTTTGGGATTAACGTTAGCGTGAAAGTAACAGATGATGAAAAATCTGGTGTTAAGCCAGATAATGTTTCTTCAACTCAAACCGATTTAATAGGAGGACCGATTATAAATGATAAATTTGCTCCAAAGCCAAATAATGTTCCTAGAAATCAAGCAGATTCTGAAGGATCACCGATTATAAATGAAAAATCTAGCCCAAAGTCCAATAATGCTCCTAAAAATCAAGCTGATTCTGAAGAAATGCCAATTAAAAATGAAAAATGTGGTCCAAAGCCAAATAATGCTACTACAAATCAAGCTGATTCTGAAGAAATGCCGATTATAAATGAAAAATGTGGTAAATCTTCGGACGACGATGAGTGGACTATAGTGAATAAAGAAGACAAATCTTCAGACTTTGATGCTGTCCAAACTTTGCCTCCATCTTCCATTTCTTTGAAGCATACTAATGAAAATATGCAAGAGGAGGTAACGTTTAATACCAGAGATTTTAAATATAAAAATATAAAATTATAAGACCTTTTTATAAAAAAACATACTATAATACATTGTTATTAAATTTTTATTTTTTATATTTAGGACGTTAATCCATCGGCACCTGTAACAGATCTGCCAAATGGAAATCTTTATCCACCGTTACCACAATCAACAGCTATACCACCAACAGTAACACCACCAACAGTAACACCACCAACAGCCACAAAACCAACTTTATACCATACCAACCCAAAAATTCAATCTGCTGTTGTTTCTATGATGGATATGGGATTCTCCAATGAGGGTGGTTGGCTTACTCAGCTCTTAGAAGTCAAAAATGGAAATATAAATGAAGTTTTGGATATGCTATCACCAGTGTGAATGAAATACAAACATATTACTATATCTTATTAAAGAACACAAGAAAAATCTTATTTAAATAGCAAAGGTTACATCTTTGTGTGTAGTAACAACATTCCAAGTTTAACAATCTATAATCTTATATACTTTCCTTCAATATACTGGAAATGTAGTTCTTCTAGAGTTTCTAGATTACAGTACAATATCAATAAAATATTGCAATATACTATTGTGGTTGGTGATTTTTATATTACATCTCAAACTTTCAGAAAAAAATATGAAAACGTACTTCATTTTAGTGAAAAAGTTTTATGAATTAAAATTAATCAAATACGTTTTTTTGGTAGTTTTATTTAAAATATTGTTTTTATAGAGATTTACAAATACTCATTAACTCCAATGGATTACCATTACTTAGCATCCATAATTCCTTTAATCCATCTGAATTGATATTTCTAACCCATTTTCGGTCTTTGTAATATTCCATTATACTTTCAAACTCACTTTTAGTGTAATTTTCTAATAACACAGGTAAGAAAGGATCTAAATGTTCAAAGCCATCTTTACCGAGTAAATATCTTGGATGATCGGATTCTCTCCTATCCTAAAAACAATCAGAAATGAGATTCATTAATGATATAAATATTACAACATTATTATTGAAAAACTTTATGGTTTTATGTTATCTGTTAGATTAAGTTTCATATTTTATGCTATAGTTTATTCTGGTTTAGTACCTTGCACGCTTTACTGTCCACTATCAATACAGCAGCTCCATTACACCAATCAGCTTGTACAAAATTTGTAAATATCGAAGTTAATGATATTTGCTTAGGGGACACTTTTACTTTATTGTCATTGCGTATACAGGTGCAATCTGACCAGAATGCATTGTAAGCATCCATAGCTGCTAAAACTTTACACTTTCCTGCTTTACTAGCCTCCTTTAATTCATTCAATAATGCATCTATTACACTAGATGCATATCTTACTCTATTTATACCAAACTCAATCATTTCTAACAATGAGCTGCCGTTCATCGTCTTTTCTCTTTTAGTCCATTCGTAATCTTTTGATACTTTAAGCTACCAAATAATTTTCACTGTTATAAAAATTCTCTAATCAAGCCATTATATGTACTTACATTGAGTTTTGACAAAAGGTTATTGTTTTGACATTTAAAATATAATAACCATTTTCCTGCATCGATTGGTAAATCTATAATACCTGGCATCTTATCAGAATTGGAAGTTTCTTTAGGAAATCGGAACCACATATTAGCTAAAATTTAAAAAATAAAAAATTCAATAAACATTAAATATTATTTACAGTATAGAGCATGGTATAATTTATATTGTACATTCACATACGAGTAGGGACATGGACCGTGATCATTTCCTTCATGAAAGCATAGTGTAATATGTGCATCAATGTTATTGTTTTTCCTGTACCATATATCCCATCTGTATATATGTATATACATAGTTAAAGAAATATCACTAATTCAAATACATTATACAAGTTACTTTACGAAATAAAAACTATAAGAAAAGGATACGTAATACATATTTGTTTATAGGTCTGCTGTAATCTGTTTGTTCAAGGTATGACATTATCTCTAATGCAGGATTTCTAATCAAAATAGAACATTCAGTAAAAGTTTCTATTTGACTATAAAAGCTTTTTGGCATTCCATTAGTTTGAAAAAGAATCTTAGTTATATCACTAGGCATCGTATATAATCTATGTAAATGTTGTTCATTATGATTAACTGGATTAGACTCAATTGTACGAAAGGGTTGCAATGGTTCATCTTGTATATCTGTTGGAACTGTGTTCGCTAAAGTAGTGTATTGCTTTTGCCATCTGATCCAACAGGAATGCCGTAAGAGTGATCCTAAAAATTTGTTGAATATAACGACACAAATATAAAGTATAAGAATTAAAAATAACCTTACATGAGTAATAATAGTGATTTTAAAATAATTCGGAATGAAAAGAAAACTTACGAAATGTTAATGACATATTCGAAATTCTCTGTTTAACAAATATACGATTGTTTTTAAGCAGTTCTGTAAATGTTACATTTAAATGTAAGTAGTTTCTCGAATATATTCTACGAAATAATCCTGCACTCGGTACAACATGAAGGTTGTAACTCGGTAACCACTCTCATCGATCGCGTAATGTTCCTTATTATCCGTACTGTTGGTAATAGCAACCTTTGAAATTTCAAAAGATACTAAACCATTAGTTGATGTTCTGCTAACATAAACTGACAATAGAAAACTCTCAAAGCAAGTATAAGATTATTTATTATTGCTCAAGTTTGTAACAATAGAGTACTTTTGCAAAAACACGTGTGATTTTAAATATAACCTATATTTATGTCAGAATGGAGAACCCTACTCACGGTTACTTAACTTTAACAAATAATCGCATTACGATTAGTACTTATTTATTGATGTAGAAAAAAAATATAAATGCTTCATCTGTAAACGAAAATACTATTTTAACTAATTTCATAATAGGAGCACTTGGCATTGTTCTACGATGTTTACGATGTTGAAAGTTGGTAATGCTGATTTGGATAATTCTCGGCTCCGAATGTTTGGTGACAGATTTACAGTGTAATTGGTTGTAATAACAACTATAAATCGTCGTATTTACATTGGAGGGAAGAAGACAAATATAAATACACGAAAATGAATTTAGAATTGTTAGGTAGGTTTATTAAAAAAATATATATATGTTAAGTAAATCTTGAACGTATTTTGTATGTAACTTATCATGTTTCAGAATCATTTGGTCAAAATTATCCAGAGGTAAGTGGTTTATTTTCTATCAAGTCAATAAGTTAATCTTACAAATTAAAGGTGAAAGTGAAATTTTTACACAAATATTTTGTTAGGAATTTGATGGCACTTTGGATTGTATATCACTTGCCGTAACATGTACATTTAACAAACGAGGTACTTTACTTGCTGTTGGCTGTAACGATGGTAGAATAGTCATTTGGGATTTCTTAACGCGTGGTATTGCAAAAATCATTAGTGCACATGTGCATCCAGTTTGTTCGCTAAGGTATGGTCCATTATATTTTATATTAATTAATACAATGTAATCATAGATAGTATATAATATTATTAAAAAGGTTTCTGTTTATGTAGTTGGTCTAGAAATGGGCACAAGCTGCTAAGTGCTTCTACGGATAATAATGTTTGCATATGGGATGTTTTATCTGGCGAATGTGATCAGAAATATAGATTTCCTTCTCCAATTTTAAAAGTCCAGTTTCATCCAAGAAATTTAAATAAATTTTTAGTATGCCCAATGAGGCATGCCGCTGTAATGGTTGATATCGAAGGCTCACATAGAGTGATTCCTCTTGATGAAGACGTATGTAACATTTATAGCCTGTCTTATTGCATCTACATATATAAATATCAAACCTATATTAGAAAGACCACTGTATTACTTCTAGAGTGACTTAAATATAGTAGCATCATTTGATAGAAGAGGTGATTATGTATATACTGGAAATGCTCGAGGTAGAATATTGGTGTTAGATGCAGAATCTTTAATTGTAAAAGCGTCTTACAAAATTTCACAAGGTACTGCAAGTAACACGGCTGTAAAGAGCATTGAATTTGCTAGACGTGGTTCATGTTTCCTCATTAATACTTCTGACAGAGTAATTCGTGTATATGATAGTACAGAGATACTAGCATGTGGGAAAGATGGTGAACCAGAGCCGATTCAAAAACTGCAGGATCTTGTAAATAAAACAATGTGGAAAAAGTGTTGTTTTTCTGGAGATGGAGAATACGTGTGTGCTGGATCTGCCAGACAACATGCATTGTATGTTTGGGAGAAGAGTATTGGAAATTTAGTTAAAATTTTACATGGAACTAAAGGAGAACTATTGTTGGATGTTGTGGTATACTAACAATTTAAATATGCATATAAAAAATTCTATACAAGAATAATTAGTACTAAATGCATATAAATTCCTATATTGCAGTGGCATCCGGTAAGACCTATTATAGCTTCCATATCATCTGGTGTAGTTTCTATTTGGGCACAAAATCAAGTGGAGAATTGGTCAGCTTTTGCACCAGATTTTAAAGAATTGGATGAAAATGTAGAATATGAAGAAAGAGAAAGTGAATTTGATTTGAGCGATGAGGATAAGTCTGTAGTACAAGGAGAAGAAGCTCAAGATGAAGAAATCGAAGTAGATGTAGCATCTATCGATAGAGTGGCTGCCTTTTGTAGTTCCGACGAAGAAACAGAAGATATAGGTTCCCTTCAATTTTTACCAATATCCCCAGATGTAGAGGATTCAGAGGATAATCAAACCTCTCCTCACGAACCACCAATGAAAAAGCATCGTTCGCATAATATTGATTTACAAGGTGCACCAACCGGAGGTAGAGTATAAATTCAATAATAGATCTTATATTCCTATATTCATTTTTATACTAGTTCTTATAAGTTAATTTTTCTTACAGAAACACACCCCTTATTGAATAAAGGTAAAGATAAACCCACAACAAAGAAAGGTAGACCAAGATTAGAACATAGGAAAGGAAAATAATTTTCTGATTTACATTTCGTATTCTAGAAAATTAATAAAACGTGTCTTATCATTTGTATATATACATGTAAGTCATTTCTTGCTGGAAAGTACAAGTATCATCCTAATAAAGTAAAAAATATTCATAAAGAATTTTCCATGAGCATTTCTTATGAAGTATATGAATCAAAGTCACTGTGCTTTAGTCATTAATAAGTTTCATAATTCAGTATAAAAAGTTTAATCAAAATGCAGAATTTATAAAAGGTTGAATGGGCCCCCTTAAGCCATTCAACTTTTATCTGACACATTTTTTTCTATCGCCAACAGTTTCGAAATTATTGAACTGTTTCGATTTAAATGGATCACCCTGTTTAAAAGAAAGTGCCCTGATACTGACTCATCAACGCCCAGTTCAAACCGTTTAACCTGGGAACGTGAAATTTGGGTGGTACAGTTGATTTATTTATAATGTAGGCACCCACTAAGGAAGGATTTTTGGAAATTCCGTTCTTAAGAGCCTGATAACATAAAGAAATTCACGCGTGCGAAATCGCGGGCAAAAGCTGGTATTTTCATATGAAAAGTTCACTATTTAAGAAAGTCCTACAATTCAACTTTTAACAAGTTATAAATACTCATTAAAAAAAGATTTTATATTTAAATTTGAATGTACTATTGATAATACAATAAAGTTGTACAAAATATATTTCTATCTATATTAGGGGTGTTCCGGATACTAGCCTTATCTAATTAATACTATATTACTTTATTATTCGTATAGTATTATAATAATTGCATCTAATTCGGTGATGAAAGTGAATACACAATATTAGGCAAATATTCGTGTAATCGAATGAGAATACGAATATTCGGAACATTCCTAATCTATATATTGATTTCTATCATGTGTCGTATACATATCTCTTATCGTTCTACAGTTAAGCCATCTACCCGGTCCTTTCATTAATCTTTACTAAATTGTATGCAAAAACTGCAAGTGTACTGTACATAACCTGTACTTTTGCACGACGCGATAAAATAGCCATCTGGCAATTGAGCACTTGGAAAAAATCGGATCGCATTGATTCGAAATGTTGTTGTCGAGGATAACGCAGCTAATTGCCAAGAAATGTTATCACACCTACGTGGGTATTAAAGAAGGTGCATACTCAACAAGAGATGCAGTGTTTCGTGGAGTTATCATCTCTATCACTGCCGTTTTCATTGTTTGGTTATCCATATTTCTGTATACGGCATTTTACTATGTTTACATGCCTAGCATGTCATACGCGCGACCTGTGCATCTCCAATACAAGTGAGCTTCAATTAAAGACTTTTACATCAGATAATAGAATATATGTAGGTTACTTGGAAGAAAACTATTATATGTAATTTAATATAAATATTGCGAATGTCAAATTCTAATAACAATTTCATTATGCGTACATACCAATTGATAAAGAATTTCTAACGATAGTTCATGCAACCGGGATAAAGGAATTTGCAGCTTTCCAACTGCCCGAGTAGAATTAACAAAAAAACAACAACTATTGATGGTTGGCCAACCATATAAAATTAATCTACATTTAGAGATGCCAGAGTCTCCTGCAAATAAAGAACTCGGTAGGAATATTATTTAAATTCATTAGATATATTATTTTCTAAACGTCATTTTGTTTACAGGGATGTTCATGGTCTGTGCGGATTTACATGCTAGAGATGGATATCTCGTCGAACATGCTTGCAGATCAGCAATGTTACATTACCGCAGTTCATTACTACATATGCTTAGCACTCTAACATTTTCACCTATGATGATTTTTGGAACCACTGAAGAAAAACAAAATATTGTTCTTGAACTATTTGGAAATTTTGAGGAAGATCAAGTATATATATTATATACGAATAAAAGATATTTGCAATGCTCAATGAAAGAAATCTTACATTTTGTTTACATTTCAGAAACATCCAGTTACAGTTTTATACATAGAGATTCAATCAAGATATATCGAATTTTATTCAGCGACCGTAATAATTAATGCGCACTTATCGGGTTTACGCTATCTGATGTTTCATTGGCCTATTCTCTCGGCCATTGTTGGTATTGGAACAAACTTGTTTTTCATAGTACTCATACGTACTCTATCATATTTGCACTTTGCCATGGAGGAGGAAAGCTCAGAGGAGAACTTTACTTACGAGAAAGGCCATGTAGAAGAAGAGAAGGATATCAAGACGCTTGGAGATAGTAAGACTATCTCGTTCCACCTTTTATTTATTATTTTTGTTCATTGCATATTTTAGCATAAAATGTTTTATCGTCGTTCTCTTTCTCATAGTATCATCCAATTCTTCATCTCTGGATGACGACCCAATGGTAGAAGATTTTCCAAAGTCTCGAGAGGAAGCTCAGTCAAGTCATTTTACCGATCCGATAATGGGCGAGCCTAGTTACATCCAAGAAATTTCTAGTCTTATCGCAGAATCATCTGCCTCTGAACTCGGGAAATAGTTTAATTCTTGGTATAAATGACACGGTAATAACAACGAAGCGTATTACACTTCATGTACAAAAATGATAAATACATCTGCAGGTTTTTTTTAATGCGTTTAGATATTTTTAAGAGAAAGGTAGCTTAGTTGGCCTAGGAGAAGCTTAATATATATTTATACGGATAGATTCGAGTTACTTCAGCATATTAATTTCATATATCAAATGTGTGTAGATTAATTTAAAAACGAGCAATATGCAATTGCAAGGACCGATGTATTTTTATATGTTAGATACCGAATGAAAAGCATGGAATATATGTATACAGTGTAAATCGGTTATAGCGATCTTCTAGGGACTGTCGAAATACGGTCGTTGTGAACGGTTATGATATTTTTTAAGCGTATGTTGCGTAATGTTTTTCGAGTATGCATTTATTTGTGTGCGTGAGTTCGTAATTCGGAGGAAGACTTCGCTAAAACCGGTATGTCGTTTAAAGCGATGTCGCCGTAACCGATTTACACTGTAAATCAGGAATGAGCAACGCATGGCCCGGCTCAATTTTTCGTGTAGCCCGTTAAAGCTTTACTTTTCGAATTTTCCAGTGTATATTTTTATGTCTTAATTTAGAGATAATTTGTTTACAATCTGGTGTTCATATTTTAATACATTTCTTATATGCGATCTGCACAAAATTTGTAGTTGGCCCGCTGTAGAAAAAAAGGTTGCTCATCCCTGCTGTAGATGAATGTATGCCGGAAAAGCATAGGGAAATCTGAGTTATGGAATTGCTTAATACTTTTTTAATCTTCACGAATCAAAATCATAAGTATGTAGAAGTATTTTCATGAGAGAAGGAAAGATGATTAAGATAGATTTTACATTAGAATACGTCTTATATTAGATAAGTATACATTTATGCGCGTTATGCACATCTTTATAGAACGTGAAATACTTTGGTGAATATATCATATTCTACTACGAGTATAGAAATTAGTAGATATAAGATATAATCAAATGCATTTAAATACTCTTTTCGCGTATACTTGTTAATACGTGGAAACGAACAACATGATGTGATATTTAATTCATCGGCATTATATATTATATATATATAACACTCACACACACACACACACTACTAACGCACGCATATCATGCCTCAGTATGTCAATAGGAAACTAAACGACTGATACTTAGACGAGAAATAAATTCACGAAGACGACGTCTACGTAAGAAGAACGTTATTGTAAAAAATATCAGTGATACTATCAAACAGCGAATCTTGATGATAATAAATTTTTTCACTACTGAATGTTTCCAGTTCTAAAATCATTTGAACCCAAGATCTTGCATCGTCTGGTTACGTTCCATTGAAATTCCGAGTAAAGTATTTTCCCTCCGAATCGTCGGCGGGTTAATAGTCGGTATTTAGCCTTGCTTCTGTCTTAATTAGCTCCTACCCAGGTCACCGGCCGGTAGACTTCATAGTCCGCATCTGTTGCCGGTTGCGTTTTTACTTATGTACATATGCAGGTATACGTCAAGCAACGATTATAAAAGGAAAATGAGAACACCGCGTGTCTGAAATGTAAATGCTTGCGTATATACTCGTATCGCAACGCGTTCTTAATCTCTTTCTCTCTCATGTAATTTTGATTAAAGTCTCGATCGAACGCTCGTCCGAAAAAAAAAGAAGAAGAAAATCTGTGGAATCAAAGAATCGAGATAACGAACGATCTTAACCGTAGGATCGTGTCAGGTGGTTCCAAGGCCACGAAGCTGTGCATCATCCCTTAGCGCGTATTATATCTTCTTTACGATACCTCATAACACAGTGCTAATTCGTTCCCGATTTAATAACTTGTTGCGTGCGAGCAAGAAAGAGAAATGAAGATAAAAGCAATAAGCAACGGGAAGCTCGCGATGTGCGATATTGCCGTAATAAGCGTTTACCGACTAATCATCTTCTTAAAAAAAAAAATTGTAATATATATCGAGGCACGATGATATAGAAGCAGTGGCGGATCTTGTGGTGCTCAAGGCGCAACCTGATCTGGAGGTCCCTCAATAAGGGATCCTACTAAGAATGGGATAGTTCACTAAAATGAACAATGCAAAAAATCAGTGCACTGTAATCAGATGCAAGCAGGGTTGCATCTTTTGACGATTTGGAATCAAATTTGCTATCTTTTTTGTTTAATTTATCATGTTTTTTTTTAATTAACATCAATGACTACTAATCAATACCCACTATGAAAATAGACTTTAGAAGATATTAAAAGTTGCCTACAATTATTGTTTTATAATTCTCATGTTAACAGACAATAAAAATTTTATTTTGTTTTTTTTTGAGATCTCAGTCAAGTGCCCCACGCGCCGATGCGGTAATCCGCCACTGTATAGAAGAGAGAGACGAAGATCTTTGATACAGTCGAACGAAATCGTATGCGCATAGATTCTTATCCATCTACGTATGTACAATCGAAATTCTACTAAACGCATTTGGGGTGAACTCGCAGTAATCTCGACTGCGAAGAAACTCCATTTTGTCACGATATTAGTAGTAGAAGTACCCTCTCCGTACTCAATGAGTCGACATCCGTTTCCGGTTCCGTCGGACGGTCGCGTTTATGCCTTTTATTTTGTTCCTTTCTTTCCTTTTTTTTTTTTTTCGTTGAGAAGTTGGAACCGTACACGGAAGTAAAACCACTATAGTTGCCGAGTGCCAACCCCCACCATCCCTTTCAACCCCCGTCGTCGTCGTCGCATAATGCGGAAAACTCGCTCACTTTTTTCCTTTCGACTTTCCGCCGGGTGTGCTCTCCGTGTGCGGCAGACTACGCATAAATTGTTTCTTTTTCTTTCCTTTCTTTCTTCCCTTCATTCCTTTTCCTCTCTCTTCGTCTCTTTTTCTCTTAAGACATCCTCCTGGCCCGTTTTTTCTCCTCTCATCTACTCGACCTCCCAGCTTTCGTGAATTACCCCTGGCTCGTCTTATTACCGAGTTGCCTTCGCAAAAATGATCTCCGCGAGAACGTAGTTGAATTTATAATTATGTTATCCGAGAGCCCGGACACGCGCGGATAAAAGAAAAGAAACGAGATCGCATGCTTTCGAATCTCGGAACGAACCTCGCGATAAATCCTACACGAGATAATTGTTTTTCCCCCATTTTCATTCGTCGTTCGGAAGAGTACGGAAAAGTTCTGGGTTCGCCTCTTAACGAGTTCGCGATTGCATATGTATTATATTTTAAAGAAGCGGAGATCGAAAGAGAATCTCTCCTCCGCGTGAAATTAAGATGCGAGATAGCGATAACGAAATCGACGACGAGGACCTAGCCTCGGGCAGAAACGATCCTCGCGATCGACTCTCATTCTCTCGCTCGAATGCTTCTCTTTCTTTCCTTTCTCGTTTCTTCGAGCAGTATGGAAAATAATTACACGGTCTCTCTCGTTTCGCTACTTTGTCCCTTGGCAAAAAGTGTTAATGATCGAGCACGTTTGTAAAGGGATAAACGGGAGAGAGAGAGAAAATAATAGAGGAGGAGAAGTTGACTTTTACGAAATGGCACAGATGGAAAGATCGGACGATCTGCTTTGGAGTATTCAACGTTTGTAAGCGTTTAAAGGGGAGCTCCGAATCTCGCGATAACAAAGTCGACGATTTCTTCTCTCTTCTTCGAGTCACGATAGGTGAAAGAAAGGATTCCAGCGAGAATCGGATTATTCTCTTCCACCGATCTTTCATTCGGGATGCATCGGAATAATTACCTACTTCGGTCCGTTTTCCTGTCTTCTCTTTGCCGCTCGAGCGATGCTGCCTCGAAAAACTTTTTCACCTTGTCTCCTCCTCTCTTCCTATCCACAATCCTTGTACCACCGTCGTTTGCATGTTTAACGAGGTCGACGAAAAGGATACCCACGCGGAAACGCGGACCTCGCGGGGACGAAACTCGCGATCTCTGCCGGAATAAATTTTCTTCTTTTTTGTTTCTTATTAAAAGAGATATTGGCAGCTAATTTCGAGAAATAACATTCATTTTGTAACGTAAGATGAAATGTGCTGGTGGATTACTAATTTTTAATGATAATTAAAACTTGAATGAAATGCTGAACAATTAATTGAGAGCTTAAATGAATCATATTTAAAGGGTTATATGAGAGAACGTATGTGTACTTTAGGTTTATAGAAATTATTATACATATGATATGCGTACGTAATATGTTGGGTACAGAGGCAGAACATGGAATGTCACTCAAACAAAAGTTTACACAATGAACGCCCTAACAAGTTTAGGATATTTCCACTTTTGAACTCGCACAAGGTTCAGACTTGCAGTAATTTATGAGGTATCTTCATTGTTCTTGCGCTTTCTCATTGTTTAACATAAAAATACATGAAAAGTTACAAACGTTCCCATAGTTAACTTATTTCCATATTTTGGGTAACATTTCTCCTTTTCCACGTCTACCCTTTATATTACACATATGTGCCAGTAATTATGAAAGTGGCCTTAACTTAAAAATGTAAAAGAATTGGACCGTCTGCTTGTTACGTAACAACATCTTGAAGGAGTAATGTAATTTAAATGGTTGGATTTTATTACGGTGGACGAAAAGTATTAACAAAAATTCCTTTTTTCTTTTATTAATAATAAAGGAATAGACTGCGGATGTTTATGCAGGAGAAATATGCAAATATGTACTAACTGTTAAGCATAATATTAAGTATCGATAAACGTTTTACAGTTATTCTGTTGTAGTATACTTAGAATTAGAGTAAATTACAACAATAGTCGGCCAGTAGTCGGTAGGTACATCTCTAATTCTAAACGTTGATTCTCTCGAGCAGGGGTTACGTTCAACCACGGTGATTTGGCGTCGAAAACGGAAAAAGTGCCGATTTCATTTCCAACGTGCGGTAGGAAGCAATTTAACCGTTCTTAATCCCCTGCGAAGGAACCTTAATAAGGTCGCGCGTGAGTTCACAAACGACGCGTTTCGTTTGCCGCGCAGGCGTGAGATCGCTTGTTTAAAGGTACGGGAAGGAATGAAAAGACGTCGAAGAAGAAGAGTGGGAAGAGAGAAGAAAGTAAAAAATAGAGAAAAAAAAGAGAGAGAACTCTGCTCGTACGTGAAAAAGAAATTTCTCTTAAGAAAAGTACTCTTACTGAAAGCGAGTACGAAGTAGTAGAAGCAAGAGAGAAGGAGAAGAACGTGGAAAGAAGAGAAACGGAGGGTTCGGTTGTGAGTACCTTATGCGTTTCTACGTGCACCACACCGGTGCCAGTGCATAAATACTACGAAGAACCGGTTTTCTGGGTTATCCGTCCTGGCTCGGTGCTCTGCAACGGGATAAAAAGTGGGAGAAAGGTTGAACGATAGAGAGGAAAGACGCGGAGAGGGAGAAAAGAAGAGACTCAAAGGAGCAGCACGAATTCGTGGAGTCGCCTTGTGTTTCTCCTGGCTCGTTACTCGAGATTCAGACAGGTGTGCGAGAGCCCTCCTTTCCTCTTCGCCGCCTCTTCGCTGTTTCTTCGGGTTCTTGATTTACCTTAAAGCGACCTTCACACGAAATACGATGCTTTCGTCCTCGATGCCTGGGAGCTCCCTTTTCTTCGCGCTCGTGATTTCGATCGATCCACGTTTTATCGTTCGTACTCGAACCTTTCTTACTTTTTTACGGTACAAGTTTCTAATCTATCACTATAGGTATATCGAGAAGAATGTTTGTTTATTCGTTTTTTATATAAATCTACAATTTTACTACGATCTTGATGAAATTTTGCAAGCTTGACCTTCGAAACAAGAGGAAAATCACTGTCTATGTAAGATTTCGAAAAGTTACACCCCATTTCCCTTTTCCACCCCGTTAAAGCGGAATTTAAGAGCATACTTTTTCAGTTTTACGCGAATATCTTGAAAACGGTGAGGAAATCGGCCAAAGTGGATGATGATTTTCTAAAAGCCCGTGAAATTTCCTACTAAGTGGAAAATTACGACAAAGAAATTAATCGTCATCGTGGAAATTCCTGGAGAGACCAAGAAAATGTTATAACAATCGATAGAGGGATGAAAGGACGACACGACAAAAATAGTTTGAGGAAATCGCCACTAGCATCGGTCTAACGATCGGACTGAACAAATCCGTTTGACGTCCGAAACGCGTGCGTTGTGGATGCGGTCGAGGTCGCGGTACATATCCCGTTTTACCTTTTAACGACGTCAAAACGACGTACAGCGGGCAACGTTTACACGGCGTAAGCCGCGCGTAATCGGCGGCGAACGGCCGACCGCGAAAAATCCTGTCTATCCTATCTATTAGTCGCGGTTAATCCAACCCCGGTCCACGTTCTTTATTACTTTCCATTACGAGGGTCTATCGGTATACGAGTTAATTACTCGATAATAAGCGTGACGATGATAAAGGACGATAACGAATCGCGGGGTGCCTTCGTGGGCAAGGGTTCGCACCAAACCGTCCCCCGTACATTGTTTTCATTCGATTGTGATAATAATCTGTAGTTTGTTATTTATACATTTATAGGTATTGACAATTTTCGGTGCGTTTCTCAAAGATAATCGTAATATAATTTTTAGATATGATTAGTAATAAAAAAAAAGGTTAAATCTATTGAAGTATGCAACATTTTTTTTTATGTGGGGGTAAATTTTTAGGAAGACATTCCGGTTCACCCAGGCTAGCTGTGTTGCGTTAAAGATCTTTGGGTTTTATCGAACCTCCAACGAAATTGGAAATTTCCATTTGCTCGTAAGTTAAATACTGCACCTATGATAGATCACCGATGAAATATAGTAGATATATATACTAATTTTATTTCTCGTGCGTCGAACGCGAACATATCAGGATTATCCCAATCGACTTTTCGCAGGTACATGGAGAGAACGTTGTGTTCGTATTTTATCGGGGCTCGTACGTCTCGCAAAATTTTGCGGCGAATGTCCGGCGAACGTTCAATTACTGGTTTTCGCGTTAATCGTAAATTATTACGTGTACTCCCGGCTCTCTCGCCTCTCTCCCACTCTCTTCTACACTCGTACATTTTGTTTCTCTGCAATCCCCCCCCATAGTATGCATAATACCTATCGCGAACGCGTACCGATTCCGCACGGTAGTAATAAAATAATCCCGTAGCGCGGCGTCTGTTGACTTTTCGCGAGGATGCACCGTTCACCGGCGGTCCGAGCGATTATAGGAGACGGTGAGCCGTTTTATTATGGTGACAACGTTTCGATTTAATGAAAGTATGAAATATGTCGCAAAATTACGGAGACAACGAATTTTCGATGACACGCTTCGCATAGACGCGATTCTAATAAATCAATCGATTTTCTCGGACCTATCTCTCGATCGTGGAATAAAAATAGATCGTTGTTCGATTACTCGATAAAAACTGGCTGGAGCTTATCTGGTTTATTACTATCGAGCTTTGATAGCACCTATGAAAGATTCAATACGAAATTCGAATTTCTACATCTATTTTACGAATTGTTTCTCCCTTGGACCCTTGACTACCATGGTGATCAACCACGACTGTCACCTATTTTCTCAGTGAGACTGTGTAGATAGGATGGCTGGTTCGAAAAATACAGAAATTTTAAGCTTGAAAATGACACATACTCCGACACTTAAAAAATTAATTTCTCATCATTGCGCAACGATATCGAAAAACGGACAACGGGACAGTATTCTGCATGCTTTCTTCTTTCTAAATCTTGATGCATATACATCAGGATTTTTGTCAAAAATCGATGCATCTCGAATTGGCCCGATCAAATACTCGTTCGAAAGAGGAAAGTCTCTTCTTTACAAATATGCAAGTCGCGTTTCGATAGGATGTCTGGTTCGAAAGATACAGCAGTTTGAAGCTTGGAAAAGACCCATACTCCGACACTTAAAAGATTAATTTCTCATCATTGCGTAACGATATCGAAAAACGGACAACGGAACATTATTCTGCACGCTTTTATCTTTAAAATGAGCCATTAAACATTGCAATCGGCGGTGGTGACCATTTTGGCAAAAATCATGATGCATAGGTCAGGATTTTTGTCAAAAATCGAAGTATCTCGAATTTGCCCGATCAAATACTTGTTCGAAAGGGGAAAGTCTCTAATTTACGAATATGGCAGTGTGGCTTCGATAGGATGACTGGTTAAAAAGTTACAGCAATTTTTCTCTTCAAAACGACTCATACTCCGACACTTAAAAAATTTATTTTTCAACACTCCGCAACGATATCGAAAAACGGACAACGGGACAGTATTCTGCATGCCTTTTTCTTTAAAATGGGCCATTAAACATTGAAATCGGCGGTGGTGACCATTTTGGCAAAAATCATGATGCATACATCAGGATGAAATTGAAAAAAAAACGTGTTAAAAACTTCTCAATGCAAGCGGAAAGATTTCTGTGTATTGCTAAGAAGTTGAACTTTATGATGGTCTCCAAAAAATTCGAAAATATAAGCTACAGAAATCTGTAGAAACAAAAAACCTAAAATTGGGACAACTAGCCCCGGTCTCCCCTTCTAGACAACGCGTTAAAACAAAGTAAATATACCTACCGTTATTTCAGATTGCAACTGTTTCTTACATTTCCATGTGCACGGAGAAATACAAAAATGTTTCTTGCAAAGAGGAAGAAAAAAAAATTCCGTTACCAAATAAATGTTCTTTTGAACAATTGTCGCGCATTCCTTTCGTGCAAAGCGCCAGAACCTCGACCTCGATTCGCACGTGACTCGTGAGAAATGCCTCGCTCGCAAGATCGTAATGTGGTTTATCGTGTGTAAGAGAGACAAAGAACAGAGGGAGAACTAGAGAAAGAAAGAAAGAGAGCGAGAGAGATAGAGAGGTCTCCAACGAAAGGTCAAAAGTCGAATAACGACAGCCCATAAATCTAGATTACTTTTTTCGCGATAAATGCATAATGACGGAGGTACAACGTTAAATTCAAAGGTAGAAGGACAGAGAGGGGGAGAGAGCGAGAAGCGAGGGATTAAAAGAAAAATCTCGGTCTTTATACTCGGCCCAGAACCGTACTGCCGTAAAGGCAGGAGTTTCCTTAGCCAGTTTTTACGATATAAAACACTTTGAAAAAGTTCTCGACGGTCTTTATGGTTCCGTCTTATTGGTACTTCAAGAGAAGGAAGAGTCTCTCTTTCTCTCTTACCCCGGCTCATTCTGTCGTCCCTTTCCTCGAAAGCGAGGAATTAGCGTTTAGCAAGGTTATTAAATCGAATATTTAAACACTCGGAGAACGTGTGCCTCGAGTAGCGAGAGGGAGTTACGGAATAACGGGCGGCTATTAATCTTTGCCTTCCTTCCTTCCTTTCTCGCGCTTAATTGAACCACACCGCGACTCGTTATACCACCTTCCTCGGGTTAAAGGCGATCGAAGTAGGCGGAAAAAATTGACGCTTCGTAAACCGTGAGTCGAGCTCGATATCTGACATCGCTGGCTATATAACTAACGATTACAATTTTAATATCGTATAATGGCCGATTCCGGCAGGATAGACATTTTTTTCCTATATCGCACGCGAATACAAACGGGGAGAACGTGTTTTAAATTTTAAGAAGCTTATAGGCTACGTTAATTATTAGGATTAACTCGAAACATATCTAACAAACGCAGAAATTCGTCGTATTTTTAATAATAATATTTGTGCATTATCATAATTAATAAAGATTATGGTACTTGTGTGATATAAAATACGTTTTCTACATGAGTAAACATTCTTTTTGTCTAGAACGTGTAGCCGTTGTCAAAATATGTCATATCGAAAGGAAAATGAATTAATTATATGTTTATAAAGTCTAATGTTTTATCATGCTCATAATTAAAATACTTTTCCTAGTATTTAAATATTATAATTCGATGAGAAATTATTACATTGAGTAATAAATAAATTTCTTTTCGCTATATTAATACTATTTCTCAATAAAATAAACAACAATTATGTTTCGTTATCATTAGAAATGAACTACTTGTTACCAATAGAAAATATTTTTTTGAAGGGAACAGGAAAAATGATAATACCTTAGGAAAAAATCACCAAGTAAAGATATTCCTTCGTTCAAAAGCAGTCGTCTTAAACGGTGTCACTCCCCGTCATTGTCGTCCAGCAAATTCGATATCGGTTTCGACGCTAGACCCATTTATTCCTCGTAAAAGTCGTGTAAAAGTTCGATCGACAAGGAAATCGCTCTCTACCTGTTGCACTACGAAGGATTTTCGAGTTATTACTGTTAACGGATGCGTCGAGCGCGACGTAAAGACCGGTGTGTGTCGCCAGCGTATAGTATCCGATTGAATTCGAGACTTCGAACGTCGAAGGAACGTATTATGTCGTATAGGTGTGCATGTAGAAGGTACCTATGTTGTACGTAGCCGGGCCAGGAAGAAAAAAAAAAAAAAGGAAACGAGCGTTTGTCGGGAAATGCCTCGCGAATAAGGATACCTGTTGCTCTTGAAAAAGACGTCGAATTATTATTAGATGCTACGAGCGGCCGTTGTCGTATCCATGGGGTTCCGTTCTTACGTTAGCGTTTCTTCTTCGAGTTTTCCCCGAGCGTAAGGGAGACTCGAGATGAGGAAAAAAAAAATGGCAAAATTTTGTCGCGTCCAGTCATCCGTCGCGAAATAATCTCGTTACCTCTTAATCGTCCTAGGATGAAATATAACGAGAGGCGAATCAAATAAAGTCCTTTCGGCTTCCGTGAAAGCCAGAGTGGATAACTTTCCCAGCGGAATACACCGCGAAATGCAATAACGGCTCGCGAAAAGTGCCGCTTCTCTCCTGGCGAGTTTACGCTGTCTAGTCTCGTCGAAGGAGCGAGCTGTCCGTTCGAGAAAATTCACTTTAGAAGGGTCCTCGTTATTCTCCTCGGTGCGCTGCTCCATAGTTGCTGCACTCTTTCGTACGATGGGTCCTTCGTACTTTTCGTCGATAGATAGCCATCCATCCGAGAAGAGGGATCGATCGTTGCGTTTTCAAAGAATTCGCTAGGGCTAGAAAGGGAGCGAATCATTAGATTTTAGGTATCGTTACGCGAGGCAGCTGTTTCAATGTAACAATGATGAAAGAGAGGGTAGAAGGGAGAGACGGTCGTCGAAGTCGTCGTAAGTTTCCTTTGACCGTTCCCGTGTAAAGCATGAAGATACTGGCTAAGATTACTTGTTTCCTAATTTACACAGAACTCGTCAAAGGAAAGTTTACATTCTGCAACAGAGTAGAGGACGGTGGTGCTGTTGCCCGAAGCACTCGCGTTCATTAAAATGTCTTAGCTGCGAATTAACCTTTAAGCGGCTATCCAACCCCAGCCTCTCCTCGGTCGATCCGAATGCAATTAAACGGAACGTAACGTCGCTACTAGTCCAATAATGTTTATCTCTTCGCGTTCCTTCGTGATAAAAAAAATCCATTTTCTTTTCGTCGTGCTATCGAAAGCGTCGATGCGTCACACGATAGGTAAATCCTTCTTCTCGCTTCGAGCGCGACGCGACGCGCTTTTCTTACGACCTTTCGATAATTAACGCGAGATTCCTTCAAGAGTTCCTCGAATAATCCGGCTGGATTTAACGTCCCGTAGGCATCTCTCGAAGCGTTTATAGAGATTGGCAAGATTTTCGCGCGACGAGATGAAGCGAAGAAATTGGAGGGACGAAGAAAAGAGAAAGATGAATAGATAAAGAGATAGAACGAAGGTAGAAGGGTTTTTAAGATGGCTCGACCGCTGAAGTTGCCCGTTAAAGAGCTCGTTAAGATCTCTGGCTCGTAATAAAGTTATATTCTCTTTTTCGTTTCTTCGTGAAAACGAGAGGGAGGGAGAAACTGAGGGAACGCTCGATCCCCGTTCATCGGCAATTTTTCCTACGTGTCCTCTTCCGGAGAAAGGGAATTCTTCTTATTTTCGAGCGGAAAGGGAAGAGCGAGGGGAAACGAGAAAATATAAGCGTAAACAAGGATAATGCGAAGATAGCGTGCGGCGATACTTCGTCGTCCCCTCGTTTCTCCCTTTCTTTTCAAACATACCTTCGATTCTATACGAACATTTTTGCGATGCTCTTAACGATCGGACATAATCAACGGCTTTAGCAAGGGCCTCCGTAATTTAGCGGTAGGTATACACACGTTGCGTTTGCGCAAAGTCCCGTCAGTCTGAACTTTATCGACTTCCTTTTCAATCTTAACTTTAATATATGGTAATTGAATAGCGTCGATGTTTAATTATTCATAATAAAGGTAAGAACTTCCATCTTGCTCGTATACAGTTAGCTATCGTTGGCGATGCAAATGGATACTTTTCTTGTACGAAAACGTAAAGGAAAAAGATTTACAATCGTAGAAACGTCGTCATAAATAATAACGTCGATTGATAATAATCTTTGAGTACCTATTAATTATTGACGATAAAAGATGAAAGTTATTTGCATAGACGACTCGGAAAATGGCGTTAGGCGAACCCGTAAGAAGCGTCGTTCCTCGTAAAATCATCCATTTGCTTTATATACCTTTGACGCTTTCGCGTAAAATCGCGCCGCGTATTACCGATAAGTGTTACGTTCGATAGATCGCGAGGTGTTCGTTCTTTGTACATGCGCACGTACTTATACGTAGTTACGTCTAGCTACCGTAGAAAGTTGTTAACGAAAGAACGCTTCGCTCCGCGATAAATACGAAATTAGCTGCGCGTTCTCCGATCGATCGCACCCGATGTTTACAAGGTAAACTAGAAAGTATGCTCGGCCGAGAATTAACATCGTCGTAAAGCGTTACGCGTTCGTATTAAAGCCCGGCGTTAATATGAATGCACGAACTCGTTCGACTCTTCAAACATTACGTCGCGATATCGGGAGGTCTACGACGTTGTCGGGACTGTGCGCTTACGTGCCACGATAAATCCACTTTTTTACATGTTAATTGGCATCGTCACGCACGACACACACCGACTATTTTTTTTCCCGTCGGGACCCGATTCAATTCACCATGACGGGGCAATTCGTGGGATACAGCACCGTGAAAACGGGCTACGGTGTTGTCCTAAAATACGGTCCATGGGTCGCGTTTGGGAAAAAAACGTTGCGTTGATGGATTTGAAGGAACGCGACGAAGAAATTGTTTCTGACACCAAGGAAAAGTCGTAGGAAATTCTATACTCGTTTATTTCTATATTCTAGTTAATTTAATTTTATTTATATTTACACTTGGACTGACACGTAAGATTTTTTTTTATCCTCAATGATCTCAATGAAATCGTTGTTATTATAATATCCATGAATATGGATACGTGGTCACGTATGGTCCAGTAGCAGAAACTTTAAATTTAAAGCACCAGAGATAAGTATTAAAGATATTGCAAGTGCTTTGAAGTAGTTCATCTTAATTTTAGTTAAAAGTTTATCTTAATTTTCCATAATCAATATACTCCCTTTATCAGACTTTAATAAATGCAAAAAAAAAAGTAATGACTAATGTAAGTTACACCAAAAAAATGTCGAATACTTATTGGCGAAGCAAGAATATTATCGATTCTCCGGTATTCGCACGAAATAAACATTTGAACTAGAACAAGGTAACGATCCAGTTCGACGATATCACGAAGCAAGTTACCACCGTAAAATATACGAGGATAGGTATCTACGCGAAGTCTTAACAGTTAAAATCAACACTGTAGCTTTGCCAATACGCTCGATAAACGGAAAAACGTTTCTCACGATCGATCCCAGGAACATTTGCGAGAGAAATTATTTGTAAGTTTAAGAATTTTCAACTTTTCGAACATGACTTCGTTGTTGGTAGGTATATCGATAAAGACAGATTAGCCTTTTGTAAGCAATCTTAGCTCGTTCTCTTTTACTATCTTCCTTTTCGCGATAGGATGAAGTTAAAGGAAATATCGTCGTGTATCTTTACGTCCAATATGGCGGTCGGTCGACCGTAATGAGCTGTACAGCGGCTGTTACATCTTAGCAAGGAAGATCGAGAATGCGCTCGCATTACGCACTTACCGGCCATAAACGCACCGACGCAGGCAGTAGGTACGTGCACAGCAAAAGAAATTCAACCTGGTCGATCGTCTTCCTCGACCACGAGGAATCCATGGTATGATCGATGATCCAATCGGCGTTGTACATATTTGCGACATAATTCCGTGGAATCTGGAGCAAGAAGAAGTGAATTGACGGAGAGAGTATTAACGATGCTCCTTAACTGTACCCAAGACAGACAAGGTAAGCTTCTGTTCTCTACGTTACCGGATATCATACTGAATCCATCGAACTTAGTCCTATCGTTAGAAAATTTGTAAAAATTCCTCATTTGGTATGTCAATAAATAAAGATAGAACTTCGAAACAGATGTATGTACGTAGATAATCACATAGGTACCCGTATAATGACCCCTGTAAACAGAAATAATAACATCCCGTACAAGCGCACTCGTCCGGGTCATGTGACGTTAATTATGATTACAATAATTCGTTCTCGACCAATTTTCTACTAATGTTTATTAATTAATAAAATTGATTGATAAACAATACTATGTTTAATAACTTATTTTATTAATATAGAATATTAAATTACCAAATATAAACTAATTTCGTTGGACCATTCAGAAACGAATCGTTACAATTTTGTTTCGTACGACACGGTATAGATCCCTCGTCCGAAATGATAATTTACGAGTTCGTTTCTCGAGGCTTCTTCCGAGAAGGTTTTACAGTCGAGAAAGGAAGTTTCTGAACATAGAGAAACGATTCGCGATCGTACGTAGGTACGTATACCGAGTTTTCCGCATCCTTTTAGAACGGTTGTGAGCGCGAGAATAAGATGCAAAAAAGGTGACTTCCGTGCGATATATTATAACAGGTTTCGCAGCCGTACGCTTTCGTTCTGTATTCGTTCGTTGGTTTACCGAGCTAGGTTTACTTAGATACATAAAAGAACACTACTCCTTCCGTTCTGGTAAAATCATATCGATAAAGAGCGCGTTTCTTCGTTGAACGCGATAACCTATAATTAATTACCATGCCGAGTTCGAACGAAGTAGGCTATAAATCTGTAACGGGATTTGTAAGGATTCGTGGAGTGTGTTATTTTTTCAAAGTAGTCTACACGAGTGAACACGATACCGACGATGTTGAATACTATGTCTTAATTTTAATCTAACATTTGTGTACAAGCGATTACGTTTCTGTAAACGAAATGGTACGAGTTGTTTCGATATAATATAGAAAAATAAAGTAGTATTAGGGAAAAATAGTAGTAAGGGAAGGTGGGGTAAGACGGGGTAGGTTCTGAACGTTTGATAATGAATAAAAAAATGGCTTTTGTATGTAACGAGTCTGTTTTACTTTCTAATTACTCTTTGATAATCGGTCTTTCATTTTTACTGCCAATCAATCAATTGTTTAAAGTCTTATAAATGATATCAACAATAAAATCGGCGGTGGTGTCTATTTCTGCAAAAATCGTGAGCCTATACATATACTAGTCTCGGAGAATTGTAAAAACATCTCAATTTTGTATTTTAGCTCAAGAATAAAATATAGGTATGCTCGAAAGTTTTGCTTTATAAAACTTGCGGTAGGTCGAAAAATTTGTTTGTTTTATCAAAAAATAAAAGATTAAAAATATTCGAAACTGGTTACGTTCGTAAATAATGAACGTATCGACAAAATGGTCGAGTAAGAATCTCCACCGTGCTTCGATCAACGCGCAAAACGTTCAAGAGAGAGAAGCAGAAATCGTAATGCGCGGCTTAAAGGGCAAAAATTCATGGTAGGAGCCTGAGAAATCCACGAAAGTGGCGCACGTTTCGAAGAGAAACGCCGCGGAGTGGTTTATGTAAGAACGAAGTGGAAGAAGTCGAAGATTGAACGGACACGAAAACGAGAAAGAAAGAAAAGAAAAATTTGAAGTAACGTCCAACGGTGGGCCATCATCGCGAGTTTTCGTCCGCGTAGTTCGCCTTCTTCTTGTTAAGACAGGCGAAGTTATGCGTCGAAAGTGCATTCCTTTGGACACCTGGAACGGATGTTCTCATTAAAAGGCTTCGGTTCTCAATGGTTAGACCCAAAATCATCGAAAAATCCCACAAGGATTAAGATCGTAAATCAAGATTCGACCGTTCCGAGATAGTTCGATTAGATTAATGATAAAGAAAAGATATTTTCTTTTAATCACGTTTCATCCATTACGAAGAACTATCAGGTCTAGTCATAAATAATTTAGTTAATACAACAATGTGATATACAAATAAAATAAACTATAATTCGCCATTCTTTTAATTACTTGAAGATAAATGCATCATTAAAAAATTTCTTTCCAGGAACGAAAAAAATGCACGACTCGACCTTATAAAAAAATTCTGCTTCCAACTTTGTTCTCTCGGAGGTGTCGAAATCGCTTTCTCAATTTTTTCCTTTTTACTATACCTACCTTCAAACACGAGTTTCCCCATAAAATTCAATGTTTTTTTGAGCTCCCCAACGTTATTCGGTCTCGAGTCCTTCGTCCTTTCTATGCAACGTGGCGTCGGAGATCCAAGGAAAAAGGTAGTAGGTAGATGAAAAGTGCTCGTCATCGTTCTCACATACACGTACACGGAGGTAAGGGTGTTGGGAACATAAACGGAGTCTACTCTAGAAAGGCTAGCTCTTTCACGGTGTAAAATCTTGAGTATTGTGCAGGTTGATAGACACTGGCGCGTAAGCGTGGCCCCGGATTCCTGGACCGGTCTCTCGAGCCTCTCCTGAGAGTCGACCGGCTCTCGTCTTATGGGAGTCGCCTTTCCCGTCTTCCTCTCCTCCTTCTTCTCCTCGCACCCTTCGTCCATTCTACCTAAGCGCCGTGCCGAGACTGCTACCTTCCAAGAGCGAAGCCACACGACAGGTGCCAGCGGCGTACGCGCCCGAAATAATGACCGTCTTATATTTATAGAAGCTCGAAGGAGTTCCAAAGGGATTCGAAGGTGGGTACCCTTAGGCATGGGAAGGTGGAGTAGGTGTTCCGTTGGCCTAGGTAAAACGATCCTTCGAAAGGGCCCCCGAAAGAATATCTTTCTCGATCTTCCACACGAAGCAATTTAAAGCCAAGTTGTCTGCTGCACGAAAGGGAGAGAGCGAGAGTCACACCTCGCCGACTACTCCTAGATTCGACCTTGGGAATAATCCGTGAAGCTTGTTCTCGGTCTACCTTGATAACCGCTAATTAACTTAATATTCAGAGCTGGTGAGAGGGAGAGAAAGATGTGGAACGGTCCAACGCGCTAACCTATATTTATTCTATGATTTAGAATTTTAATGTTCGGGAATTAAAATATTTTATTACTTTGGAATAAAATTGGTACCCAATTATACCAATTACTTACATTTTAAATGTGAAAGACGAACAAGACGCATCGTCTTAAGTAGCTACGGTGTTAGATGATTTATTTTAATAATCACGTTAGTTGACCCACGTTGATTCACCGTCCATATAATTTCAACTAAAAACTTTAAAAATCACGAGCTAATTTTCCACGATCTTTGCAAGAAACGAAAAATATCGTAGAAACAAACTTAGATCGGCAAGAACTATTAATGACGGTGTTGGTACCAATAACGGTATACTAGCTTCTGTATTTACACGAAGCTTCTTATATGCTCGGGTTTTTACATAGCACGCGTGTACCTTTTACGATCTCTACTCTCTTTTTCCCTCTCTATGTATTACCCATAATCTGGTATATGCGTGCATGTGTACAGCACATTCTACGCGTGTACACCTTCCCGGTGATTTTCTCGGCATTGGCCAGTACCACGATAACACTACCTTGTCCGTTCTCGATCGTTTTAAAGTGGTCTCGAGCGTGCGTTCGTAAGCACCGCGTAGCAAGAAAGCGCGCTCGCGCGCGTGCACCTACGTTCCACAGTCCCGACGTTAGCCTTTAGTTACATTCGCTGGTGTCCGGCGGGCACGCGATAAGCTAAACTTGTTGCGAGTCGCGAGCAACGTAACTTTTGCGATATCTGCTTTTGGAATTCTTCGAGAATGTATATAGTCAAGGCGTGTTTCCCCTTCCTCTCCCGATCGCATCCTATCTCGTTGCTCGAGATAAAATTGTCTCGAGAAAATGTCTCGAGCTCCGTGTTGATTTATAATAACAATAGTAGTTTCTTTCTTGTTGGAAGGAAGACCTTCAATTTGTAGGGTACAAAAACTAAATAACTTTGGAATTGTTTTTACAAAGGATCAGCTCCTTTTGTATTACAACGAGAGAGCAGTTTGCGGAACCTAAAAAATAGATGACTTAAGAATTTTCTTTAGAAAAGTTATCCAACGTGATAATTGGAACTAGAAAAATACTTTTCGCACCCACTTTGGAGAGACGAGAGCGTGAAAAAGGGAAGAGGAAAATGTGAAAGAAAAATAAAAGGGCTAAATGAGGAGCCCGTAGAAAGCGTATTAAACGCGGCCCTTTTCGTGATCCAGAGAAGGGCACGTCTCTATCTCTCTCGTATTTGCTAAGAGACTAAAAAATCCATCCTCTTTCCCTCTTACCTCGAGCGAAAAGAACTTACTTCTTTTACAAGTAAGGGTAGCATCGTAAAGCCGCGATGCACCGACGGATTAGATGCGATCGCAAGATCGCGAGCTTCCGTTGGTAAACACACTTCTACGGATTAACCTCGACACGCGGGGAGAGATCAGCTTGTCCAAAGAGAGAGAGGAGAGAGAAAGAACGCGACGGGCCACTCTCGAAAGGCGAAGATGATATCTTCTAAATAAACGTTTACCTTGCCGTGTATTCGGTGAATGACGAAGCCGTGGAGTCGACGGTTAAGAGGCCTTCTAGTCACCCCCTTCCAACCCTCCGATGTAACTCGATATTCACCCTCCTACCCCACCCTCTTCCTCCATCGTTCTTTCTCTCTCGGTCTCTCGACGTATGTAGCTACTCTTCGCTACTTTTCACCGCGCTTTTTGGCGGAAGATCGAGCGCGATCCATCATTTTCTTATACCACGCTCGACTGGCTTCTTCCTCTTCTTTCTTACCTTCTATACTGACGATATGACGTGTGGGTGTGCGCGAGAGAGAACATTTTTGCGAAAAAGAACGGGTCAAAGGAAAGGAGAAAAGTTTCCTTCGGTCCGCGGAATCGAAAAGAACGAGATTTTGGTTTCTTTTTTCTTTTAAAGCACGAGCTCTTCGAAGTCTTCTGCAAGAAAAGATCGGTGAAAATTTTCAAATTCTTAACTGTTTTTCTTGCGGATACTTCTTCCTTATTCTTGAACTGACACGGTAAACCCTTCTTACGATTTATGCTTTTACAAATTGAATCTTAGAACTATTGTAAGAACTAGGTACTTGGAAATTGGAAAGGTATTAAAAATCGCATTCACGTGTAAAAGCTCGTGACAGTGTCATTAGAAATTATGAGTAGACTGTAAAGATCGAATAAACATTTGTTATAAATTCGATCATAGATACGGCATTATTAAACGTGAAAACTGTACGGTACAGTAACGAGCTTCGGTAGTTCAAAGAACGTCGGTACTTTTTTCTTCGAGAGCGATAGTTACCGAAACCTTTATAAACGTGAAAAGAAAGTTATGTACAATATACATAATATAATTCCTCATACCTTTTCCCTGATATTCGCTAAATAATGTTCAAGAATAAATAGGCACGTCGAAAAGCGTGAAACAATAATGCTCGATGAGAGCGATCGTGCATTTTTTGACCGATTAAAATGTAATATTCTAAATTGCCGGGGCCGTAATTGATACACCCGATTGAAATTCGAATAAAAGGTTGTTAACTTTGTATGATCCGAACGAGCCACTCTTTGAGTCCATAATTGCCCTACCGAAAAAGAGTATTAAAAAATTGCAACCACGTAATCCGGACATCATTAGTCGAGTATTCGATTTGAATCAAGAAAAATCCTAAATTAGGATTCGAGTTCGTTCGACTACGTGGATATAAAAAGATCAGAGGAGTTTTTAACGAACGAGTGCAAGGCACTCCCACGCGTTTGAACGTTTGCATTTGTACGGATATACCCGAGTCCACTGGCACATACGTACTGGTAGAATCGCGTAATCTGTAACTGTTCGCGCATTAATCACTCGAGCGCGTTTGCGATTCGTGACTGATCGCGCATCAATTATCTATCCCACTTGTTACATTGTAACGTTTCTTGTTTATCATCGATCGCCGATCGATTATCGATCGCTCCCGTAATTTCCATTTGAACGACACTACGAGACTGCGAATTAAGCGAAGATTTATTATCGGACTGAATTCTCTCTCCCCCATGTTTGGTTAGTATCACGAAAGTCTCCCACATAGACGAGAACGCAAAATAAAGGACGTGGAACGTATTGGTTCTCGTTGCGGTTAGGTACTCCAGAGTACGGTGCTCTTATGCACGGCGTTAAATTAGGAAACGCTAGAAACTAATTCACTTGACGTTGCCGGACCCCCGAACGCAAATCCGACGGAGCGGTACGTTCGCTCGCTCTTTTCCTGTCTCTCTCCCTCTCCACAGCGTGCGTGCGCGCGCGCGCGCGTACAGTTGTGCTTCATCAAAATCATTTATTCACCGAGCCGGTCCTGGTTATGCGCTTGTGCAGGCCCGCCGTTCAAGGGGTTTAATATCCTTGGAAAATTGGAATGTATTATTTAGCGAACGGCCAACCGACGGTAATTGAATCGCACGGAACGCTCGCGAGATTCGCCCTCGCTCTCTCAATCCCGAGAATTCACCGATTTATCGCTAAACAAGATTTCGAAGCGTAAAAGCATCTTAGAAATATCGGAGAAAATTCGATCCCCTTCTTTTCGATTTAACGAACCTTTTGATCATCGATCTCCTTCCTTCTCTTCGAATTCACGTCTATAGGGATTGTAGATGGTCGTATCAACTTCTCCCTAATACTTTCTTGCTTTCAGCCTTTGGTGCTCGTTTCATTTTTGGTATTACGGTTTCTTCATTGACGTATAAAGTTCACCGTGTTGTGACTTGTTTTTTTTTTTTTTTCATTTGGTACAGGGTACATTCCTTCGTCCGCAAATGGTTAGTGTTATTGTGCGAAAAGCAAGTAAGAAAGCGATAAAAGTGAACGTTACAAGTAATTTTTTGTTCCAATGAAAGTGAGAAACGGTATACGCGAACTTTAATTATGAACGATTCACTCTTGCGTCACGATATTTGATATTTATAAATTTATTCAATTTTCTATATGCTTATATTATTAAATACTCATTTATTATTAACGCAGGGCATACATGTTTACTCTTTTATTACGAGAGTAATTAAATGTTTGTAACGAGTTTACTCGCTCTCTCTCAATTAACAGAAATTAAAGTTAAATTATTATTCGTTTTACTATGAAATGATAATTTCCGATTGCGACCTTGGTGTACCTACCTTGTAACGATATTTATTGATTCTAAAAGCAATCAAATCCTGATATACAAGAGAGAAAAAATACAAAGTACAACCGGCGGAAATAATTACAGACCTAAGTACCTTTCTAACATAGATCCCGATAAATCAATGAAAAAACGTAATCGTAACTTCCGTTCGACTATCGCTCGATCTCGTTCCTTCTCCTTTGCTTTATCGTCGAAAGCATAACTCATGCGATAGCGCAACTTTCGAAACGATTGTAAAATCGACGGGATGCCGCGCGAGCAAGTGCGACTCGCATTAGCGAGTAGGTACTCGCGCGCATCTCATTCGCGAACTCGTTCGTTGCGGTTGAGTTTCGATTATCTCTACTAATCGACTAACGCGTGTGCTCGCGTCTACCGTAGGAACGATCGATTTCCTCGCGAAACGATCGAGCGGGTCGATGGGCGTAGTAATTTAAAAAGAGAAAGAGAAATTCGTTTAATACCGAGCGGTCTCGCGAAATCGAGCGTAACAAAAAATTAAGCGAAATTTTTCTTTTCATCGTTTTTCCGAGCTCTCCACGATCTCGTCTCTCTCCCTTTTCTCTCTATCTCCATCTCTCCTTTTATCTATTTTTCTATCTTTCTCCATTTCAGAATTTTTTCCCTCTTTTTTTTTTTCAACGGCTAAATCACAGGTAACGCGAGTAACTCGTACCTGAATCGATTTACCCTTCCTTCCAGTTTCAAATTCTCACCGGATTCGCATTTGTCTTTCGATCGATCAACGAGTTCGTTTACATTTCATTTTCCCGTGACTTCGAACTACGCGAGCAACGAAATTTCGCGGGGTTATGGTTGTAATAAACAAAAATAAGTTTAATAGTTGCCCGTGGTTTTATGCGAAAGATTGTACTTGTAGAAATGACAGAAGAATGTGTTTGTGCGTGCGTGAAAGAGACAGAGAGAGGGAGAAAGAGAGGGTTTGAATGGAAGGCAATTGACATCGATCGGTAGTCGCGAGAACGGGGACGTGAAGCAAACCGATGTCGTGATAATCGTGGTCCCGGCGTACACTGATTTAAATAATGCTGTGTATATCGCTATTTGTTGAATAATGAAACACCTGTACGCGCGCGTCGTTTATGCCTTCGACATCGACGATCAAGGTCGTAAATGTTATTCATCGTCATCGTGCTTTGGTTACGCTTCCGTTCGGTACTATCGCATTCGTTTTGATTCGATCATCTAAAATGTATCCATCTCGTTCCACTAAACGGCGAAATGCTCTGAAACAAGAATTTTATTTGTCAAATATTTCGCACATTTCTCGTGACTCATTCGTTTCTTTTTTTAACGAATAATAACATGAACGAACACCGATGTAGTTCTATATCGCTTTAATCGTCTATATCGCTACTTTTACGTCATTTATTATCTTCCCAAAGAATCTGTTTAATGAATTTAAAAAGGTTTCTTTTTTTAATTAAAAAATTTCCAATGTAAGTTCCTAATTTGTGTACTATGCATTTGTAACGTTTACATTTTTGACAATTTTAACCTTTGAGTGACGTGGTTTAGCCAGGTCATTTATTATGTGTCTACCGAACAAGCTTTAAAAATGATTAAGGATCCCAAAATATTTAACCGTGTTACCATACACGCGAATCGAATATTTATAAAAATCGGATAGATTTTATTTAAAACGAGTAGATAGAATTTCGTGGTAGACGCAGGTACACAGAGATTTCTGAGACACCCGGTATATATTGGTCTCCGTAAAGGAGCACGAATTTGGTCGGTCGCACGCAACGGAGCCCAAATAGATTTGTTCTTACCAAAAAGTATACTCAGGCACGAAGCTATAGATCAAGCGGTCGCCCCTGAGATTCCGCTTTCCTCCGAAGATCGAGTCGTTTGTCCGCCGGCGGATCCATCAGCACCGCCATAAATCACGGCCGCGTGCGCTTAGAGAAGGATAGAGAGGGAGTAACCGAGCAAGTGGGAGAGAGACAAGCCACTCGTGTTCGCGCGCGCGCGAGTGAGCGAAGCCTTTATCAAAACAAATCCGCGCGGTCGACTACCGTGGGAATGGGCCGGAAAATTTGTTTAACGGCAGCTGCACCACAGGCCGATGCGGATTCGCCATCTTGTGCCCTTCTCCTCCTCCGCGGTAAGAGGTATCAAGAGACATTGTTCGTCTCGGCAAAATGAGAAAAATGAAGGGAGAAGCGAAGGTGGCGGTGTCGATGTAAGAGAAGTCGTGAGAGGGTATAAGGAAAGATGGAAAGAGATAGAGGGAAGAAGCAAAAGGAGAAAAAGTGGGATAAAAAAAAAAGAAGAGATGCAGAGGGCGTAGGAGAGAGAAACTCGGCAATGAAGGAGAGAAAGAGAAGGGAAAGCAGGAGAGTATAATGTCCCGGACGTAAAATGGGCGAGGAAACAGCGAGCCGTGCACTGCTTCGACTCAATTAAATGATCGTCTTCTCCTCGAGGGTCCCAGCGGAGGCACCAGCCATTAATTTCGAAACACAGGGAACAAAGGGTCTACCTGGATATTCTTTCGCCTTTTGTTTTTCTCTTTATTTTTCTTCTACACACTATATCTCGCTTGCTCTTTACCTCCTACCGTACTTCTACCTTTTACCATCTCGACCTGCCACCGAGAGAGAAAGAAGAGAGGAAGAGAGAAAGTGAGAGAGTGGGAGAAAGAGGAGAACTTTAGCCGCGGGATAGCGAGAGCAAGGGAAGACAAGGAGGAGACTGGATGAGGAGGTAGCAGGAGGGTAAAAAGGAGGACGAGAGAAGCGGAGGACAACCTGTTCAGCCCGCGGCTACGTTTCTCTTTTCCTGCGGTAGCCTCCATCGGAGCCACGCTCCTTCCTCCCCACTCCGAGCTACACTACCACGCTTATTCCACTGATCGGCTCGCGCGCACGTTAGGCTCCTCTCACACCGATCGAACCATTAATATTCTCGTAAAAGCCTGGGGTAGCGGAGCCTCTTCGCTAGGCGTGGTTTTGCTCTAGCCACCGAGCTAACCGCATAATCTCTTTCTCCTTCTAACTCTATACTTTACCGCATTTTCTCTTCTAATCCCCGTCCACTTCTTCTTTTTCTTCTTCTCTTCCGGCTTTGTCTCCTCCTCTTCTTCTACCTGACAGGAGTTAGCCGGCCAGCTTGGAAACTACGAGGATGCTGGTTGTGGAATATCGATGACTCGTACGTAGGTACATATATAGTATACATATACTAACGTTTTCTTTGCCTGCTCGACGAGAAAACATACGATTCACATTATTAAAAGCTGTTCTCGCTGTGAAGGATTTTACAGCGGAACGAACTGTGAAACTTTATGTTATTACGGGTGTTAGCGTTTTGTATTCCGAGTTTTTTCCTGTGCTTCGAGTATTAATTGCGTTAGTTACTTATATCAGCGTTGTAACTAATGAGAGAAAATGTGTATTATGTGTCGTCGCGTTGAGTTTGCCATTAGTTAATTGCTTTAATTTATCAAAAATCTGCTTGTTTTAACAACACGACATTGTCGTATTACGAATTTTGAAAAATAATCCGATCGGAGTCGACGCGGCTTCGAACTAAACATGGAATGCCACGAAAGAATTTCGAACGAAAGTGGGAAGAGAAGGGTGAAAATTAGTTGCGTGGGATCGTCGATGAAAGAATCCGCTTCAAGAACCGGTCCCTTCGAGCGTGTATGCGAAAAGGTGGCTCGAAAGGCCGATTTGTTTGCACGAAACAGGCCGCCTCGTTTTTTTTCTTTTTCCGTAACAGTACTTTTACGTGAAGGTATCAAGGGATCGTACTCGACTTCTTCTTTCTCCTCCTCTTTTCGTGTTTCGTACCTTCTCCGGTTACCTTCCCGATAAAATTAGAATGACGAGTGTTTGCGATCGGTGGAAGCAAATCCAGTGATGGTTTACCGAACGTTCCAAAGGCGAACGATCGATTCGTCTTGGCGTTTGATCTCCGGTCTATCGACAGTGGATTTCGGCCTTCCGATGATCATTGATTATCGATGAAACGATCTGCACACGTATATATACCTTCGGGCAACAAACTATCCGTTAGCGGAGGAGGAGGTACGGAAGGATGGATCTATTTGTCTAGGGAGTACCTATACGAAGTGTAATTTCTGTGAGAAAGAGAGATAGATGGATGGATGAATGGATGGATAGATAGATACATAGATAGATAGATGAACGTAGAGTTAGGTAGACGAGAAGAAGCATGCTTACGATTAACTTTCACGGACGTCGATTTCTATTAACGATACCCTCGACTCGCACAAAGTTTCGAGTTAATTAAATTCTTCTTTCGATCCAATTACGCGTCTCTTTTTATTTTACTTTCGCGTAATCTCACACACGCAAGCATATTCGCAAGGCCAACGTCGTCCAATTAAGATAAAACGCGCGCTCGTGAAACGTGCGTCCTGTTCCCGTCTCGTAACGTAGGTCGCGAATTTTTCTCCCTTACGGGAGACTGGATCATCCGATGGGATACGCGCAAGAGCTGCTCCTCATCTTGGTACGGGCACGAAACCGAGACGTACGGCCGTGCCGTAAAATGATAGATGACGCGTAAACGTGCTCGGATAGACGTACGACGAGGAAAAGCCGGAAGGAAAACGTTAAATTGAGCTCCACAGCGCGAAGATAAATGTTGTAAATCCACATTGAGCTCGACTAGTGGGCTTGGTCAAGCGGGACGCCACTTGGAGATATTTCGACTTTTCGAAAATCGCGAATATTACCGACGATTATTGGATTCGATAAGACGAGACCTTAATGTGACTCTTATTATGGGATCGTAAAGCATACCTCCCTGATTAACGTCGGACTCGTTCCAATTAACGATCGGAGCTTATCTCTAAGAGAGGAAAGAAATAAAGAAAGAGACGCGGTCGGGGTTAATCCCTCGATCTAAGCTATTTCGCTAACACGGAACTCGCCTTTCTACTACATGCTCCCCAAGAAGAAGAAGAGCCGATACGCGTGCTCCTGGACCGGCGTATCTCCTCCTGCTTCCGACGTAGAAGGTGGATATCGGCTTATCTTGGCCAACATTCGTCCAAACGCGACGTTTGTCCGAGCTCATGCTCGGATCTACGGAATGATTAAAGCGCTCGATCTTCCAACGGGAGAGACAGAGCGAGAGAAAAGACGAACGGTCTTGGAAAGAGAAGGAACGACGGGGAAGAGAGGAGAGAGAGAAAGAGAAACAAAGTAGAAGAGAGACACGGAGAGACAGGAAACGAATGTGATTCGCTTGGACGAGCAATTTACAGCTCGAAGAATATGGCCCCGGCGTGTAAACCGCATTGAAATTCACGGCGAGCACGGAACTCCACCGGCGTTGAACTATGGGCAAGCTGTTGCAACCTACTGTTTTCTCTCTCACTCTCTCATCCACCCTCGTTTCACCTCCTCTCGCTATCGGTGCCGTTTCTCCCTTCTCCTCTTCTAGCTAGTCTCTCCCCGACCATCCCTTTCGTGTAACCCCCGATGCTCCGTGGCGAGTGCGCGCGCGTGGGCGAGCACACTGTCTCCGTCTAGTTGGCATTTAATTCTTGCGGCACCCTTCCTTCGAAATCCATTTAAAATCCCCAGGAGGTAGGGAAGAGACGGGACACCGCATCGTGATGTACGTCCATATGTTGTGTACCTTCCTTTCTACCTACCAACGTATGTATGTATGTATGTTCCTACCGCGGAACTTATGTTTCCACGGGACGGAAGAACAATGACGGAAGTCGCCCGTGGAATGTACCGGATGTACGACGACCGTCGGCGTAAGGTCCTGGATATATCGAGTTGGAAAGGAATCCTCACAGCGCATAAGCTTTAAACCTCTGGAAAGGAGAACCGAGAGGTACCTCACGTTCGAGCTTGATATTTTTAAAGCGTTTTCTTCCTCTTCAGGGATTCAGGATATAAATGGTTCAAGATATTAGCGACACTCCTTTTTGTTTAGGATAATAAGACTTTCTGGTATTTCTACGACGGCCTTTTGTAGATTTATGCAGTTTTAATTACGTTTCTTTATTGTTTTTTATCTCGCAGTTTTATTACGTAACCCGTACATCGAAAGCGTAGTTTTTAGAATATGGGGACTTTGGGTTTGACTTCTTTTTACTCGGGTTTATTTAAAAGCAAAGTTTCGTACTTTGGAATACAGAGTCAAATTCTATGAATTACTAGAATAACTTAATGAATATACCCATATCTACACTGATGTATCAAAAACTGAGGAAAAAACTGGGCTCACCCAGTATCATAAGAACGTTGTTAATTTTCTTAAAGCAATCAATATTTTTGAGCACGTATGAAACCTGTAATAAAAAAAAGGTTTCGTAAGATAACCTTTATAATTGATTCGATTATCTTCTTCAATCTCTTTGTCTATATTTAACCTGTCTTCAAGCATCGGCGATCTATCCTGATTACTTTATTTAGATCTCATCCCGTCCTTTCCTCTCTCCCTGTTGGCAGTTTCTTCACGCACGAAATTCAGTTCAAATCGTACGGTCTAGCGAGCAAACGTTGAACGCTTCGGATGATGGAAAGCTACGACCACCTGGAAGGTGGGAGCGGACGAGCTCGAGAGTATACCTACGATCTCGCGCGCGTAATATTCTTCGATGCCTTCGATCTATTATCCACGCTCGTTCCTCCGGCCATCCTGTTCTCTCATAGGTATACGTATTACCAACGACGCAACGTGGCGATTCTCGTTTACCTTCGACGACGTCGTGTGCCACCTTTACGAAATGCCCCGTGCAAGAGAAACTTGAGGGAAGATTGTAACGAAGAGGCCGTAGGTAAGAAGCTAACTCGAGGGAAAAAAAAGTATGCTTTCAAGAAAGCCGACAAGCATTCGTAGAGAGTTTTCATAATATTTCTTAATGTCCAAACGATGACCGTCCTAGTATCTTTTTTCTTCTCTCATTATACGCTCTCTCGCTTGTATTTTCTTCTTCCTCGGTGGATTTGCCCTTATCCGCCATTATGATGGGAAGAAACAAAAGAAAAAAAAGGAGGCTTCGTAAAAAGTTATCCCTCGAGATTGAATTTAGAGTCAATTTAAATTTATCGATACTCATTAAGTTCGGATTCGTTCAAGGAGAGAGAGAGAGATTCGATGAAACGACCGGTTCCAATCGTTTTATATACATCTATACATTATATATATAAAGAATATATTATATTAATCCTACGAGGTGATAGCTCTCTACGAACGAACCTAAGCATCTTCTCGGGCGAGAATTTATTGCGGTCGCCTCGCGTTTCTTCTAGCGAGCGTTAAAGACTCTCTCTCTCTATAACGTCCTTCGAGCATCCACGAAAGTATCGTCCTCCATCTTTCCCTCTCCGGGTACTATAAAGAACAATAGCGAGAGCGATAAATATTACTTAACGGCGAGAGGGGAGGGGTACCGGGATATCTTTATCACGAGGTTAATGACATAACGTATCTCTCAGGATGTGTTTCCTGCTTCGAGTGCATACAGATTACGTTGCAGTAATGCAGGTCATAAGTCAGTGTATCCTGCGGGATATATGAACCAATTATAGGTTAATCTTTGCCACATAGACATTACACGAGGCACAATAAGGGAGCGACTTTACCGCTAGCCGCGCGATAACAGACGTAATAAATAAACGTATCCGCGTAGCACACGTGCCGTGAGCTCGGAACAACGTTGCTCCTATGAATATCGCCAACGGCTAGTAGTCCTACGAGCTATCCTTTTCCCGTCTTTTATATACTTTCTGTACTTTATCTCAAATCTCTGGGTCATTTGATACTGTTGTTCCGTTGATGCACAATGAATTAATGATACGAAAGTGAAAGCGAAGTAAAGAAAGTTAATAAATAATAACCACGTTGTCAGCCAGTGCTATGCCATACGTTTCGAGCGTTTTCCAAGAAGATTATTAAAACTAAACGGACGATGATTCTTACATTTTGTCAGAAATTTCATTTCATTGAATATATTCAAAGCCGAGCTCATTTAAAACGTCTTAAACTTAATTTTACTCCACCGGTTAAGAGTGTGTTAGGAGTGAAAGTAAGAAATGAATTATTTATGCCATTCACTAGGAATCTAGGGTAAGAATGATCTATTTCTTTTCCTGAGGTACACCTGAAGAAATACCAGTACAAATGATTTACCACAATTTTCTGATCGGTACCAGTACGATCTACAATATACATTTCATATACTCTCTTAATCCTGATGTAGTTTTTGCCTAACGCTTGGTCTATCAGAAAAATTGAATCGATCGTAGCCTCGATACCAGTAGGCAAGTAAAAAGGTTTCGTATATACGACGATGATAGGAGTTGGCTCGCTCGCGCGCCACCGACCGGTATGCGTGCGTGCAAAGGAAATTTAAGTATACCGGCTCGACGGGTTAAGTATAATGCGAGCTGCAGCTCCTTCTCTCTCTCTCGTTCTACTTTGCTCTCTTTCTAACTTTCCGAAGGTGCAGCTTGCTCTCGCGGCGGCAGCATCGCTGGCAGCGTTCACCGTCTCGCAATAATCTTTCTGCGTTGCCAGCGTGGCCCCAGCATCCGTTCTTCTTCATCTTCTTCCCTCGTGTTATTATTGTGCAGGAGGAGGCCACGGTGGGTATCTTGTCAAATCGAGCAGGTGTTTCGCCCGGGCGGCCACCGCTCTCTCCCTCTCAGCCTTTCTCTCTACCCTCACCTTTCTACTATATATTTTGACGATTAGTTCTGGACCGAGCTTCTTCGAAGCGCGGATGCTGCTTCCTTACTCCCTTCCATCCTTTTTTTCTCGTCGCAGGGACGGATTCAATCTTCTCACTTAAGCCTACCTCTAAGGATGGGATCAAGATCGATATGTACTTACAAATCCAAGTCAATTTCAATAACCAAGTTTTATTTCTTGGGTTTCGATTACTAGTAAAAAATAATAGAGTTTTGATGAGTATACTTGGAATGTACTCATTTTATACAAGTTGGTTTCGAACTCTAGAATGATTACCTTTAGGTTCAAAAATGTGCTTGGTCGATTGTCGAAAGATTCAACCCTTTTACAAGTAGTATTCGAATCCTCGGTAATTGTCACGCTACAACACCAATGAAAAGTTAAATTTCTCTGTAACGCTAGAAACTATGCATCAATTTTTGTTTTCTCGACTTCTCGACCTCTGATCAAAGTATTCATAAAATAGTCTATATACTTCTTATAAGAAACTTAATCCCATCCCTACCTACCTTCCTTTAAAACGTAAGAAAATTCTTTCCTTATTTTTTTTCCAAAATTATCACGCATTTAGAAGATCGTTGATAAAAAGTTTAACAAAAAGTTGGTCCATATTCTTAAACTACGAACGTTGAGATGTGACATCGTAAATTCAGTTATCAAGTATCCCTTTGTCCGTTCATTCGTTCACGAGCAACTCTACTTCTCTTTTTATGCACGCTGTATATAGTTGCGTATATGCATTTACCTACGTATGTGCGAGTGCAGCGGAATTAAAAATTTCGAGACACACGTCAAGCGTGCGGAGTGGTGGCGGGGAGTATTCATAATAGAAGGATTCGAGTACGGGCTAGAGTGCAGAGAAAAATGTCGGTATGTGAAAAATGAAGAAGGGACGGCTCCGTTCGGATAAAAGGGTAGGTAGTAGATACGTAACGTATCGCGGGAAGAGACGTACAGGTAATGTCAGACGCGTCTTGCATAAACGTCTTCGCAACTCATGTTTTATGAAGTAAGATCGTAAAGGATTTTATAGCCTGCCCGTTTTGCTTGGCCGGCCCTCCATGCTATCCCCTCCCCCTATCTCATCCTTCCATCGCCGAACTCCAGACGAACGGAGAACTCCGTTAGCAACGATACTAATTCCGACATTAATGTTCGGCGCCTTTGGTGGGCGCGAAGGGTAGGCAGACGTTCCGCGCGTAACTTCCACGCTTCTTCTTATTAAGTTTTTAAATTCGAACGGAACTTTACGATCCCTTCTGGCTTTCGTTCTTGCCAAAAGAGTCGAAAGAAGCTTCGAGAAAATAGTTGGAAACCTTCGATCCTACTTTCTCGTCACTCGTAGCGAAAATCGAGTTAAAACTCGAAAGTACCTTTGACTGACGTACGAAGGACACCGTTTACCTTTTGAACGTATCTATATACCATTACGTCGATCACTATAATCAGGGGGCCACTCCTGATGGATCAAAAAGAAGAAAGTTGCTCCGGTTTGTGAGGATCTCAAGGACGATGCATCGAAACACGGGGTGAAAAGGTTTGGGATACAAAGAGAGAGAGAGAGAGAGAATTTTACAGGAAAATTGCAAAGTCTCGATCGTGTCTTTTAAAAGGACTCTCACTCTCGTTTATTATCGGTGTTAATAAAAAATTAGTCAAAGTGGCTTTACATACGCGAGAAGCCAGTCTCGATAAGTAGCTGCGTCCCTGAAACGACTCCTGGAAGAGAAGGAAGGAGGTAGATCGCGAGGACGTAGCAGTTTCAGTACAATGCACATGCACTTGCCATCGGGGAAAGGTGGACGGCCGCGACCTTGATGCGCGTGGTTCTCGCGTGCCCGAAGCTTCACGAAGTCGAGCGAACATTGCCGAGGTAGGAAACGAGGGTTCGAGAGAGGGAAGAGTGACTGGTCCACGAAGGGCTCTCCACTCTCCGTTCCCATCTTCTCTCTTTTTCCCTTCGTCTCTCCATCTATCGTTCCTTTAGTCGCTCGTCTGACCTGCCGCCTCGATTCTTGTATCTTCCTTTTCTTTCTTCTTTTCCTTCCCGTTTCTTCTACCCTTTTCTCTCTTCCTCTCGCTCGCTTTGTTTGTCGTCTCTCGTCCCTCTCACGCGCGCGAGCGCGTATATGTACCTGCCCGCTCTCGTGCCTTCGAGCCTCACGGAAGCTGAAACAACCTATCCTACCTCGGATAGTTGGCCTCGGCTAGAGTCACTAGGATGGGACCGGTATTTCAAGTTAACCGGCCCCATCGAACGCAGTGATCCTCAACTTCGATCTTACTCTTGTATTTTATGTTGAATTTTTATAGAAATTCTAGAGTGCCTGGCATTTTATCATTCACTCAATATATTTTAGTGTTTGTGAATAGTACATATCTGTGATATGAAATAAATCAAATTTGCTGGAGAATAAAGAAGTAATTTTTTACCATTACGGTATTGCCCCGCTGCGGGGTAAGTTGTTTCACGCCATGGGGCAAGTTTTCCAAGGATTCCAAGGAAAAATCCAGATGTATGCATCATGATTTTTGCCAAAATAGTCACCACCGCCGATTTCAATGTTTAATGGCTCATTTTAAAGATAAAAGCATGCAGAATACTGTCCCGTTGTCCGTTTTTCGATATCGTTACGCAATGATGAGAAATTAATTTTTTAAGTGTCGGAGTATGGTCGTTTTGAAGCTTAAAACTGCTGTATCTTCCCAACCAGCCATCCCATCGAAACGCGACTTGCATTTTCGTAAAGAGGAGACTTTCCCCTTTCAAACAAGTATTTGATCGGGCAAATTCGAGATACTTCGATTTTTGACAAAAATCCTGACCTATGCATCATGATTTTTGCCAAAATGGTCACCACCGCCGATTTCAATGTTTAATGGCTCATTTTAAAGATAAAAGCATGTAGAATAATGTTCCGTTGTCCGTTTTTCGATATCGTTAAGCAATGATGAGAAATTAATTTTTTAAGTGTCGGAGTATGGGTCCTTTTCGAGCTTTAAACTGCTGTATCTTTCGAACCAGCCATCCTATCGAAACGCGACTTGCATATTCGTAAAGAGGAGACTTTCCCCTTTCGAACAAGCATTTGATCGGGCAAATTCGAGATGCTTCGATTTTTTACAAAAATCCTGATGTATATGCATCAAGATTTAGAAAGAAGAAAGCATGCAGAATACTATCCCGTTGTCCGTTTTTCGATATCGTTACGCAATGCTGAGAAATTAATTTTTTAAGTGTCGGAGTATGGGCCATTTTTAAGCTTAAAACTGCTGTATCTTTCGAACCAGCCATCCTATCGAAACGAGACGAGTATTTGATCGTTCAAACCTTGTTGACAATTAAACATTAATAATACATGATTAGGTAGACAAAGTCAGATTTCGTTGAAACGCAGATCTCCGATATTATCAATATTAGTACGAACTCTCGATCGATGGATAACGATGTCTAGGTAATCTCTCCTTCGTCTCTCCTTCGATATCGCGAAGGACGATCGCGAAACGGTAGCCGAGGCACGGTACCGTCTCGTGGATATTAATAATCGATCAAGATATTAGGTAACTTCGCCGTGCAAGGCACCATCGGCGGCGGCATTCCCGTCGGTTTAATAAATCTTCGTCGAAAATTGATAAATGTTCCAGCGGCGCGTTAGGAAGGACGTGGGGTAGAAGGTAGGTACCTATGTGCGCACGGGGAACGTTGTTGTTTAGAGCTAACGACGAAATGACTCCAGATGTTGACTCTCTCCTCTCTCTCTCTTTCGTGAAACTCGGACGGTATTAAGCGAATCTTTGCCAGGTGCCGTCGACGGACGACGACGGACGATAAGAACCTAGGATGAAACGTTTAAGTATATCTATCTATTCTTCTCCAACGTCACTAGAAGGAAACGCGTATACTCGAAGCGTTTTCCTCAGGAAATTCGCCAGACGACTTCCAGAGGAGAATATAGTTGGAAACGCGTCCCGTACTCGTTATGGGAGGGCGTATAGAAGTTGTACGTGTACAAGAAAGACAGAAGGAGTACGATAAAGTTGCTCTCTGTCCCTTTTTCGGGAAATTTTAACGATAGAAATGATTTTGCGCTTTTTATTTTGCGGAAATTCTCGTGCGTTACTCAAGTGGATAGGTATATTATATCAAAATGCTTTTTCGAACACCGGTGAAACCTTGAGAGAAGAAGTTAAAAGAAAAAATGCCGTAGATTTCTCCTCGAGTTATCTTCCCTGAGCGCGTTCTCCGGTTTCTTAACCGTTCAGTCGATGAGAAAAGAGAAAAGGAGAGAAAGAAGGTATGAGAGAGATGGAAGATCTCGCAGCGAGAGCAAGGATCGATCATCTCTCTTCGCGATCTCTTGCCGAAATAAATGCATGGAATCTTTCTTGCGTAAGACAAGTGGCGAAGGTAGATCTAATATCTCATACCTTTCCGATAGCGTTCGCAATAAGAGTAAGAAAAAGTTCTTCCTCTATATCTCTCTCTCTTTCTCGCGGCAACAAAATTTCCTCCCGGAATTTCAACTCTCGTAACTCGCAGCATGCCGGATCGATCCGGAAGACGGAAACTTTCGTCAATTCGCGACTTTCCCGCGAATTTGTCGTCGGAAGAAGATCGAAAAAGAGAGAGAGAGGGCAGGGGGGTGAGGGAAGAAGAAGCCGAGAGATCGAACGACGTTACCGCGGTAACATTCGGCAAATAGTCGAGAGCCTCGACATCTGATATCGACAGGGGTAAGATAACTTATCGCGAGAAGGTCATACGTTAGGTTTTTCTCACGAATGTAGGATATCGAAGAACTCTTCGTCTCTTTCTCGCACTTTCGCGAATCGAGCTTCCTTTCCCGGGGTTTCTCTAACTCGAACTCGGTCGCAGCTTCGGATAGGCGAGGCGAGAAATTACGTCGCTCTACGTTTATTTGGTAAAGAGGAAGAAGAAAAGAAGAACGCGCGACTTTTAACTTCTCCTTTCGATCGACCATAAGTGCTCGAACCTCTTCTATCCCGTTTTTCTCTCTCTTTCTTCGCAATCCTGCTTTCTTTATCCGGCTCGCGCGTTAAGCGCAATTACCTAATGACGTAATGACGTTTCCAACGATAATTAGAGCATTATCTTTTACTACGGCTCCGTAGCTCGTTTCTTCCTTTACTGCCTCCCACTTTTCTCTTCTTCTTCCACCTCCTTCGCCTCTAGCTCATCGTCGGCTTCTTTACGTCCGACGATGGAAATTGTTAGATAAATTTCACGCCGTCTGACTCGACTCGTTTCGAGTAAAGCTTCTCTCGTAGCGCGAGTTTTGTAGCGAGCGTAGACGTAGCACGAGAGAATAAGAGAGACAGAGAAGCTCCAGTCGAGTGGTAAGTTCACGCCTCTGTCGTGGATTAGAGTGTATAACTAACTCTCTCGGATTCATAATCGCGGATATTATGCGCGTTTATGCGAGGAATACTTCGTATCTTCGAATTCAGCGCGGACTTGCTTCGTTATCATCGTTGCGTACGGACGAGCACCATGCGTCTAGAATTTGGTGAGATGGACAAGAGGTGAAGGATTTAAAAAAAAAAAAGGATACAAACGCAGGGGAAAAATAACAGTCCGTTTTCATTAGCACTCATTATTTTAATCGTCGTCCGCCACGCCGCTCGAACCGGAAATATTTTTTTTTCCGGGCACCGCTCCGATAACGCGACCTCGCGTTTTACGTATGCATGCAATGACAGTGCGTTTATAAATTCGTGTACTGCCAGCTTGACACGAATCGCGAACGCGTAAAAATTCTATGGATATCGTATACGATATTCCTATCGGACGATCCACGGATGATGGATATAGAAATGGATATGAGATGTACATACGATATTTGAATATCGATTTCGTGCCTCTCGAATGACGCCCGCACGACCGCTCGTAAGCGCCTATTCTCTCGCACGCGATTATACCCCCGGCCAAAGTTCTTCCTCTCGTTCGACGATTAATTGGACGTTTTCCATACTCGGTTTAATCATGCTTTTTCTTTCATCTCGCACCTTGCCCCTGACGCGTTAAAACGTTCACTGTCGGGCCAGTTTTGCATAAATTGACACGTCCACTTAATGTCTTTTATATGTTGTTTACGTGCGGGGATACAAAGGGTAGCCACTGACATATTTTTTTTTGTTGCGTACATATACATGATATCCGTGTCAGTATTTTTATCCTTTTTCCAATATTTAAAGTCAATTATAAAATCCTCATTTTCTTTATATTAATAGCTACTTAGACGGCTGATCAGGCATTAATATGTATCAGTCATTTATAAGTTGTCAATAGAATAATTAGGTTATTTCTTTAAAAATATATTTATGAGAAGATAGTAGGTAAGATGATCTAATATTAAAATATCTTTTACTTTAGAAAGGATCGTAGAAATGATTAGTGAATGGGTAAATCTAAAATTCCTTTGTTCTCTCTCATTAAAGGTTAGAAAATATATACTTCACGCAATTTCGAATATGTATAAATATGACAATGAAGCGTTCAATGGGACGCACCGCCATGTATACATTGTATACTTGCGAATATAAAATTTGATCGATTAATATTGAAAACTTTGATAATTATAACAGTTTTCATACTTTGATACCTCTCTCAGTAAACTTATAAGCTATTACCAATATCTTCTCAATAGTAGCACATTTACACACCATTCGATTAAATTTCAGGTTAATAATTTTTTTTTAAATAAAATCAAACTTCCGCACTCGTACGAAATTGCTGCGATAAATCAAACGCGAGTCCCCTTTTCAATATATCAATCTACCGTCGATTCAATAATCCTGCTCATCTTTTTGCAACATTCGCTCATCTCGCGACGTACCAATAGAGTTAATTACGATCGATGATACGTGCGTCGACCTTGAGTCCAGACGTTCCATAAAGCGCGAACTTCGAAGAGATGAAAGAAATGAAAAGAAAGAAAGAAAAAGGCCGATCGGTGAACGAGGGTCCGTAGCCCGAAGGAAGGAAAAGCACTTCGCGAAGTCGACCAACGTTTCAATGTGTGTATAAAAGGAGAAGAGAAAGATACGGTAGAAGAAGAAGAGACACAGAGGCTCTGACCGTCCTTCGTAAGAGTTGGCTTCGAGGGAGCGACAATAATTCTCTAATGGAGCCGATGCACGCGATCGTCGCGACCGAGTGCACTGTGGAGTCGTGTAAGGCATGCGCGTGGTCTGTTGGTTGTATCCATTACACATCCTTTGCCACAGTTGCGTTCACTCGATGTACAGGGTCGTACGAGTCATCGCTCCTATCCGTATAATAATTCTTATCATTAAAATCACTTCGATATGAATACCTGGCGATATTTGTCGAACGACTTACATGAAGTCCTCGAGAAATGTTTCATACATCGACGATGCCGCGCTTTAATTAATCCACGCAAATATCGGATGATTTGCAGATGAAGCTCGAAGAGTGCTCGTGGTTATAAATATAATGATCCTCGCCTTGAAATACGGGAGATGTCCTACTTGAAAATATTTGATTTTTACATCGACTTCTATCCCGTTAATGATAATTACATGTCTCAATTAAAAATGTATAAACAATCTTCTTAAAGCTCTGACGATGTTTGCTCTTAAGAATCGCTCGAAAAAATATCTTTAAGGATAGCGTATGCGCAAGCGTTATTATTGCTGTGATTATGAACGCTGATATTAAAGTATACGCTAACACTCATTGTTCAGCTTTCAGCGAGAACGGCGGGAATAAACTCGGCTCGTTACTCGATATCGATTATTCATTGTTTATAAAATTGAAAAGGCAGACGGGGCCGCTTCGTTAGAGCTGTCTCTCGACGTTGGCGTTATTAGCGTCGTCGTGAACGAGGACGCGCGCACGCTCCAAGAAAATATGATGATGCGAGTTTAATTTAGCGATCAACGTCGTCGTCGTGCCTCCCTCCCTTCCTACCGTGTCCTAACGATACATGGCCCGTCAACCTCCACAAATTTATTCCTCTTTCCTTTCGACCCCCTCTCGACGCTTTTTCTTGTCCCCCAACGAGATTAATAATCGACCGACTCAATTTGCACGTTTGATACACCAAAAAGGTATTAACGAATTGGTCGGGACATTAGTGGGTACCTACTACTTTGTGTCCCCGTAGCTTCGTTCGGTCGCCTTTCCTGCGAGCAACAACGGCGAGGTATTGACGAGTATAAGGACATCGCTCGCGGCATCGCCGCTGGATTCCAAGAAGTTCCCTTCGGAATGTCGATCGGTCAACTTTTCCGTCTCGTTTTACCCATCCCTTGGTTCAGTCCAGAGATCGGGAAGGTTTTTCCTCGCAACCGCGGCTGCCGAGAGTTACGATTCTTCAAATACTACGTTCTTTATTTGCTAACAATTTTAACTTGCTTAATCGGAAAGTTCGAAAAAATGTCATTAAAGTAATTAAATAAGTAAGTATAAGTCGAGTAGAAAAGATGATTTATTTTCCATTCATGTTTGTGACTTTTTTCTACGATAAGTATCATAAGAAGTAGCGATGAAATATTCATTGGCAATAGAGGCAATTCTATTTGAGGATACTTCCAGTATAACTGGAAAGGAATGTTCCCAGTGTCACGTTAATTATCTTTCCGAAATTTTAACCACCGAGGGAGGATACCTACTTTAACGTTTGTAGTTCTTGATTAATTTTTTTTTTCCCACCAAAGTCACGCCAGTAATAAACGGATAAACGTCAATCGTTAAATCTACTATCGACATTCGACTCTTTATCTTCTCTTTCACTTCGTTTAATGCACCGATTAAAAACGAGGTCCGAGTACAATTCGAAAAAGTCGATCGCGATCGACGAAAGAAAGTGGAGCGACTCTCGTGGTCGTTTTTCACGCGAAACGAAACGAGCTCCCTCCCCCTCTCTCTATTCGCGGGAGGCACACGATGAAAGGAACTCGAGCCAACGAGTTTACGTACGGGGGCCATTCAGATCGATCCTTCATTTCCAACCTATAATTGCAATTTGCCACTGCCGCTCGCAATTACCACTGGCATCTTCGCGTTCGAGTTTCCCGCCACTCGATCGTGAATCCGCTAATGAGAATAGCTGCTGCTCGCTTCGGTTTCTCAGCTTCCCACTCGTCTACCTCGCGGCATGGTACCTCGCTCGATTCTGACCTTGTTAGCCTTCTCGCGTGCTCGTAAAATAATAATTTGCGAACGAGGGGAGAATTCGACTAGGATTCGGGCGATCTCGACCGATCGACGAGGTCTCTCTTTTCACAGAGCCACGGTGAAAACGCAAATTAAACACGATAATCTAGAGTACGATTACGTATAATCGTTTGTCGTTAGGCAGTTGGCTTTCTTCCTTCGATTATCTTGTCCACGTTCCATACTTTTTGTAATTAACCATCGATCCCCGAGTTAAAGCACGTGCGAAATAAGTTCTCCAACTAAATTTTCTCTCTTTCACGCTCACGGGAGCTCTAATCTTCTCTCTCGAATCCTCTCGTCGTCTCAAACTATTAGTAGACAGATTTTAACTGTGTTTTACGTCCCAAGTGGTGCACGAGTTTACGAGCTCGATAGCACCTCCGATGTAAAGAGCTCAATTGGATTTGTGTTCGAGGAGCGTGATCGTTCGACGATTTAATCTCGAATCCCTCCCTCCCCAAACTCGGTGAGTTTGACCTCTCGGTAGAAGACGTCTCGAAGACAGCGAAGGTTTATTAAAAAAGTACGTTTATATATACTTGACGGACACGCGCTCGACGCGCGTCTTTGATCTTTTTCCTCCTCGCGTAACCAGCGCGCTCGTTGTGTCGCTCGAAAGCAGGAAGAAGAGAAGGCGAAGTGCCTCAGGACAGGATGCGCATCGATTTAAAACTCCATTACGATCCTTCACGGGGATTCGTTGAGCGAAGGCAGAAGCGGTCTTTGTTACGATTACGTCGTTCCCTCATGGCTCAATGACTCGGCTGAAACGTTTTGGTGCAAGTTAATAACAGTGTGCACCTGGAAATTCTCTTTCCTTTGTACATGAAAATTAGAGGAAAGAAAAAAACATTTTTATTTATTTTCGTACCGAGAAGTAAGGTAGAGCGGGGCATGAAGGTCCATTTTTCATATTCCGTTGAATATCTTCAAAAGTATAAATTATACATAAACAAAAATTAACACACTAGTAGTTGCATTATTCAGCTACAAAATGCAATGACTATCGGCAGGGTAACTTTTTTCAATTTTAAGTTACATACATTTTAAGTCATCAATGCGTTTGGCCCTTTTTGCCCCACTAGTAAGGTAAAAAGGTCATACAATACAATTTAATAACAGAAATGAATTCCTTTAATTAATCCAGCATGTTTCTATACTCGAATTGTACCAATAATTTTATTACGAGAAAATGAAAAAAAAAATGTACATCGATCGTAAAAAAATCAAATACTTTAAGAAACTTTACAACGTTACACGATTTCCTTATCATACTTACAAACGGACATTTACCCTCGTCGCTTCCCATCGAAACGCATTTAATCGGAAAAAGAGGCGGGAAGACGGGTAGAACGATATTTTTCCTGGCAAGTTTCCCCAAGAAAAGGTTCCATAACTTCGTTAGCCGGCTCTGTCTCCACCCCCATTTTTATCCTCTCCGTTACTCACCTCTAGAATCCAGCACACCCCGGTGGTAGCACGGTTCTGCTCGATTAGGAGAACGACCGGCCACCCTTCTCGTAAGCACGTGCTCCCGCGTACTTTCTCTATCATCGCCTTATAAATAGACCGCCCTAAACAGTTTCTCGGTTACATAAAAAAATGACACGGCTAACTTCCTCCGCCACCATCGCCGGCTCTCTCTTTTTTCTCTCCTTCGTAGAATAAACATTCCGTTAGACTCGGCCGAGGGTAAAACTTTACAACTTCGCGACACCGGCGTAAATCATCCCGCTTCTCCGGTAGGAATGCAACTTTTCCACGAAACCCACCTACCCGTTCTCTATCTCTCTCTTCCTCTCCGGCTGCTTGGCGCTACGTTGAAACGCTCGTTATTCCAATAGAAAGAGAGGGAAAAAGAGAGAAACTGCAACGTTCCTCCTCTTGTCGTCTTCCCTCCCTAGTTGTACTCGTGTAGTACCACTTCGAAGCGCGGGCCCGCTCGTGAATATGAAAGTTTAACTTGGCAAAGATAGGGTCAACTTAGAAGTTTAATGACGTTGCGACTCGCGGTTATACTCCTGTCGCCTACGACTATACATGGATATGTACTATATGGATATGTATAGGTATATACATGTATGTATATACATATACACGTTTTATATGTACACGAAGATCGTATCTCTTCCTCGCCTTACAACGACGCGGACAAAGAAGTTCGCGGATATTCCCAGACTTTTTCCAACTTTTCCTTCGTTTCTTATTAGGAGGAGCGCCCGGCCTACTGTTAATAATCGTGGAAACGGGTTACTCGTTCGAGAGTTTCCTGCTCACGATTATGCACGGAACCTGAACTTCATTCTCCACGGGCAAACGATCCTTTCTTCGGGAAGTACGATCAATTGCGTCTCATGCGTAGATAATAGATAGGATGTTCGAGTGTGGATAAAAATTTGGTAAAAGTTCGTTCGCTCGTCGATGCTTTCTCCCTGATTACACGTTAATAATATGAGAAAGAAGTTGGTCAATTTGTTAGTTTTATTTTACTATCGTGGAAAATAAGACACGAGCTGTGTTTGTCGTGCGCGTTTCATCGATCGATTCTCACATCCTTGCTTCCGAAATGTTCCTTTGCTCGACCATCGTGATTTCATTGGGAATGTTCGAACGTAAACAAGGTGGGTTAGGGTGTAACGAGGTGCCGGGGGCGTGTTGCACGTGCCCGGGCACATTAACGCTTCTCAGCCGTCGGATAGCATGAAATTTTCCAAGGAAACACGCTGCAATGGCAGGGACGACGCGAGATTGCAAGCGAGAGGTAGATAAGGGGTACGGGGGAGAGTCCAAGGGAAGAGAGGATGGAGGGAGAGGGAAGATCTTCGCGAGAGTCGCGAAGATCCCTAGACAAGACGAGACAGCTAACGCGTCTGAGAAGATACGGTGGAGCGACTAGGAGAAAGCAGGGCCCCCGGATAAACTCCACGTCAGCGAATTTCCAAAGTTCCACGCTTCCTCCTCCTTTTCCTCCTGTACACCTTCCTCCTCTTTCTCATCTCGTTCTCTCTTCTCGGCCTTCTCGGCTCGTGCGCAGCCATCGTCCTTCGGCACGACGATTCAGGCGCGTTCCTCTCGCGTAATTAACTCCAACTTGTCCGTTAATGAACCGATCGTCGACGTCACGCCGTCGGCGAAGAATCGAGTTGCTTGCTTGCAAAACTTGCAAGCTCGTTCTCCCCCATCGTCCCTCCCACCCTCTTTACCGCTTCTACCTTTCTTCTTCCCCGTATCGTTTTGAAAATCTTGGGAACTTGGGCAACGATGGGAAGAGTACGATACGGTATCTCTATTTTCGTGATTTCGGAAACTAAAGGTAGTAGGTAAGCTGTTTAATATCGAAGAACGATACGAATAATTTCCTGTTAACTAAGAATACTCGTTATTATGACGGGTCTTTATGTAGTTCCCGTTTTATTACATTTAATGAAGTGGGAGATAAGTAATCTCGTTCGGAAGAGATAGACGCATGTGCGTTACGTATTGCGCGTTCGTACCAGAGCCCTAACGAATAGATATCGTGCGTTGGTTAAAGGGCGTGGCCCCCCAAGTCCACCGTGGCAAATTGCCTAACCAAAGGGCAGAGAAGAAATTTACCGAGACTCCTTTGAAGTCCGCTCTACCTGACTGACAGAACAGGTTGATAATTATTTCCCAGCACGCTACCGTTTCGACCCTTTATCCCTATTCTTCTTCTTACACGTTACTCCTCATTTTCGAACGGTATCGGACGTGGGAAGTTATACAAACGATTTTCAACTAGGGGTGCAACTTTGTTTTTTTCCAGGATCGAAGGTTTCTACAAAAATTGAGCTGGATTTGTAGTGTCTGGTGTTGATTTATTGGTTACAAGTAGTTGACCCTTTGCTTAAAATTGTATAAAATTTCAATTATTATGTGATATGAAAAAGTATTCTAACGAATTTATCCGCGTTTTTCTTCTTAAGGGATTCGATTATTTAAATATTTTCATTTTGTCGGAGTAGCTGCCCTCGTATACGATTCTTCTTGAAAAATATTCCGTACCTAATATCTTATGAATCAAGTTAAGTATTAATTCGCACAAAGTCTACACGTCTTTGTCGTTTTATTTCGTTTCGATTAGATCCCAACGCGTTCTCGCGCGATATCAACTCTGGTAATCTACTTTCCTCTTTACGTCTATCTCGTCGATCAACGCGAACGTCCGGAATTTTTCAAAAAGTCAGCACTCGCGAAAAAAATCCGTGAGGGAGATAGGGCTTCGTCTATCGTTGATAAAGCAAATCTGTCGGCCGTCTCGCAAACAGAGATGGAAAAGCCGGAGGATTCCACGCTCGAATTCGGGTCAACGTTATAAAATCGATACAAATAATAGCCTTCCTAGCGTGTTGCGTATGTCTATACCTATGTACATGTGCGTAGTATGGTGATATTTAAATTCGATTAAATTCGGCTAGCGATCAAACGCCAGTCGAAAATTGTGCTCGTTGCGTCGCATAGCGCGGTAATATTTTTGAATAGCACATTTCGTTCCGATTATATCCTGTAAAATCGTAGCGAAGTACGTCGTTGACCTTTTTTTCCGTCCACTCTCCCTCCCACTTTCTATTCAAGTAATTATATCGCTATTTTCGCTCTTCCTTCATTTGCAAGTTCCGATGAAACGTCTTTGATTCGGTACTTGACATTTCGAATGGGCCTGGATCGCATATAGCGCTAATTGGAATATCGTTTGGTGTTGATAATATTCAATGTAGAATTACTGAAAGGAAGAGAGAGAGAGGTAGGAGATTCTCTACTCATTTAGCTCAGTTCTCGTCAAGCTAATTTACGAGAATTTGACTTTTAATCGGCCAGGCTCGTCGTTGAAATTCTTATCTTGGATTGTTTGCCTCCCTTCATTACGTTAGTACCTACTTATACGATGCTTCTGAAGCATATCGCGAACGATAAAACAAAACGCGGTTCGGAGTATTCGCATCGATGGCTTTTAAACACGTGATAGCACAAATATGTACCGCGCTTAAAATGGATGGAGGAGTCTCGGCAGACTTTTAATGTTCGGCCCTCTCTCTGACTTTGATGTAGCATGCCGGCGTTACATCGATCGATCGATCATCGAGCGTCTAGCGTGAATTAGCCGCTATCCGAATAATACATTTGCATGGGGCACGATAACGTATATAGAGATATATAGCTGTAGGTGCCTCCTTTTAAAAAACGTTTCCCGTTTAAGGAAACGCTTTCTCGTTAGGTACCTGCTTCCCCTCTTGGTTTCTCTCTCTCTCTTTTCCACACCCTTTGATCACGATCCCAACAGCAACTGAAAAATAACGTTTCAAACCCAGCCGCAATCGCGTTTATCCGAGCGAAAGCCTAGACGAAGAAGCTTGGAAAAAATACAGAGTGATAACTTAATAAGCAATTTTAAACGAACGAATTCACGGTTGATTTAATTAAAAGTAACCGGGACCCGGTGGAAGCGTACCGGAGAAACGTAATTTAAGCTCGGTATTAAAGCGAGTGCCGGATGTGCCCGATGAAAATTCCTGATTTCGCACTTTAAAGCGTTCGTTACTTAAAAGCGTTGCACGATGAACGACCGATTTTGTGGAAATGTAAGAAGAGAAGGTAGATAAAATATAAGAAGAAGAAAAAGAAGGAGATTATCGAAAGTTTACGGGTTAAACGCGCGTTAAAGACGATTCGTAGGAGATATCGGTTTCTCGGTTTTCCGCGTAATTAAAAACGATTTTAAACGAAGTCACCGTTAAGGAAGAAAAGAAAAGAAAGAGGTAGTTTAACCAATGGAAGCAATTTTTCAAAGAAAACTTTTCCACGATTCTCAATCAAAGATACTTCGGTACAAAAGGGTCGAAACTCGGCGTAAAGAAGTTATCGATCCCCTTTTAGCCTCTCTCCCGAGTGGCCGTTCTCGAATTAGGGATTAAGATGAATCCCGCGGGTTAAAAGTTTAACACGAAAATCGGAGGCTTAAGGACGCGAGCGACGCGAACGAAATATTTCGGATAACTCGAGCGGGATCGTTGAAAGTTCAGAGCGGGAAAGATGCTGCGGTGGTCCGAAAGCCGGTAAAGTAATAGAAATAATGTCTCGTGTTTACAGGATAAAGTTAAGTAAAATGTGGAGGCTCGCGCCGAGCATTTCCGGCGCGCAGCGAACCGAGCCACGGGATAAAGGTTTCAGACGTAACCCGCAAAATCCAATTTCGTTTTCACGAGCTTCATCTTGCGAGAGAACAACCGTGCGAGTTCTCTCTCTCTTTCTCACTAACGATCTGCCCAACGTTACGCTTTTGTTCAACCCAGTCGATCGTTATATACGTATAGGTCTACGTATACTCGTACCTACTACGAGTTTCACGATCGATTTTCCCTTTTCTCTCTCTACTTTCTCGCGAAACGACCCTTAACGCCTTTTCCTTCGCCTTATCATATTTCCCGCTTCTCCACCTTTGCGTTTGTCTCGCTCGTAATTTGATTCACCTCGGTCGATCCCTTTCGTGGCTGCGCGCGCGTGTCGAAGGTGCCCGATGTCCACCAAGCCGAGGAGAACAATTAACGTAATCGTTTCTCGTGTAGGTATAAAGCGAAAGTACAAGTGGGTCAACGGGCTGTGGTACTACGTGGGGAGCCCGATCGATCCTTAATACGAAAAGTTGAGCGATCGTTTCTCTCTTCTTGGATGGCTTTAAAGGTGTGTATCTTTGATACAATTTCGGTACCGTTGCGAAATTCAGACCAAAGTAGGGCAACCGCGCACACGAGTGGCCAACTTGGAGAACTTTGTCCACGATTCGACGAGATTCTAGTATCGGAATCATAGTTCGCTGCTTTCGTGCCTCGATTTTCTTCTAATCGTTAATGGAGAATCGATGAACGATTCTAACAGCAGACAGAGAGAGAGAGGGAGAAGCTTACTTTATGTATTCGTTTTAACGTTACCGCTTTAATCGAGCCGTAATAAGGGCATAAATCAATACGAAACTGGGTATTAACTTTGGCAACCGAGTGGACACGAAAACGCGAACATCCTTCCGGACCCTTCGTCCCCAACGTCGTCCCGTTTCCAGAACGAGGATTTCGGCAACGAACGGGGGAACCCTTTGTCCCGGAATTAATTTCGTTTCCTCAGTTTCCAAGCGCACCGGCCTTTAATCCTCTTTCCTCGATCTATTTTACGTATGATCTTACTTCATTTCATCGCGTTTCATCTCATTTAAAGGGTAGACTAAGTCTCTCACCCTCTCCTCACCATCTCGGTTCCTCTCTTTCTTCTCTCCTTTGACGCATTATTACGTTCAACCGAGCTGAGACAATCGGGCCAGATCGTAGTTAGAGAACGGAATGCGTTCGCATTCATTCGTCCATCCGTTTCCACTCACGCGAGAGCTCCGTGTGGAAGCGTTGCAGTACGTTGCAATACGTAAGCTCCAGGTATCCGACAGAAACTATCGTGTTCAGCTTGTCCAGCTTGTAGTCAATTGCTTCGCGCAATGGAGAGAAAGAGGAGGCAGAGAGAGAGAGAGGGAGACAAAGAGAGACAGATAGAGAGAAGCAGCAACAACATTCCGTGTCCTTCCCAAGGCGACTCGGCCCTTTGTGAGAGACGAACAGCGGCAGCACCACCACCACCATCGTCTACCTACCTTTCCCTCTTTCTATCTCTCTCATGCACACACGTACACGCACGCACATATACACGTTTTACCTCTGTTTCTCTTTTTCCTCGCTTTCCTCCGCACCTTCGCTCACCTTCCCTCCCGACCGGCCCTCCTCTTTCCCCTCCTCATCGACGGAGAAGATTTTTGAAGCGCCATTACGTGTAATGGCGCAATTTGTGTAATGGTCCCGCTCGGACGTTTCCGCCGATCCTCGGCTGGTCCCGGCCACGCGAGCAACACGCGATCGTCGAGCGAACCCGACCGACTCGACGAAGCGTGGAAGCCGAATGGTGGGAGAAGATCGACCGGCTGCCGTTGCTTTCTCTTTTCCCCCCTCCTTCTTTTCTCTCTCTCTCTCGGATGCTGCGTCTCCGTGCGTGCTGGACCGACTCACGGCTACTTTTTCTACCGTGAGGCTTGGAAGGTGCCTGAAAGAAGGAAAGAGAGAGGATGATAAGTAGATATAGATATAGAGATAGAAAGAAGGAGAAAACGCTGGGAGGCTTGACCCCGCCAAGAATCTCGCATCTGCTCGCCCCTTCCCTTGCCGTTTCGTTTTTTCTTTCTCTATCTTTCTCCCTCTTTCTTCCTCTGACATTGCCCAGGGACTAATTTACCGACTACGCTCTCTCGCTTCTACCTGCCTGGCCGCAGCAAAATATCCAGAAGAGAACACCGAGGAAGCCTCCGCGCGCGCGCCGCTATCGAAGCTTCTTTGCCTTTTCTTCGTTCGAAGCACCGGCGCGAACGAGTCCGAGATTTATCTTCGTCTTTGCCCCCGAGAAGCGTAGCTTCAATTATATTCCTTGTTTTATTCTCAGAATTATGAGACTCTCGCATTCGAAGACGTATTGGTAAAGTTTCTTTGAACTATTTTAGATAAGGGGTCGATTAATTCTTTCCAGGCGAGATGTTTCTAATCTTGAGAAGTAATCAGAACGAGAACATTTGTGTAAAAGTACAGTTATTCAGAAAATGTGGATCAAACGAATCGAGCAAAATGTAGTATACTAGAAAATTTCGCCGTTTATTCGTTCCCTTAATCTTTTAATACGATATAACGATACTTATGGTACAAATTTTTATTCGATAAATACTGCCAACAATTTTGGAAAAGTGTATAATACCAGATTTTTTCTAAAATCAGGTTAGCTTCGAAAACTTTTATCCGTGCAACCGCCAATTATGAAATATAAAAATGTTATCACATATTTACACTTCGATATCGACACGAAAAATAAATCAACGCTCACGTGTCCCGCAGCGTTGTTAAAGTTATTATTACGTTCGTTTTGTTGCGATCTATAAAAAAAAAAGAAACGTTGCCCCGTTTTGAAGTAATATTTTAAACGCGAATTACAATGAAAAATCGAAGGGAGACTATTTATTCTTTGATTCCTACCAGGATTATGGACCCGATTATTAATCGAGAACGTCCGTTCTCGTTGTTTCTCGAGAGAAGCGATAAAATCGCGAGCACGTAGATCGACAGGATAATATCGGAGAGATGCGTGTTCGAGGTAAAGATCGAATGATAGCGTGTCTCCGTGCCGCGAGTTATTCCAAATTACGCGATGTAAGAGACTTAACGCATCCAGGCAAACCATATATCCCCTGTGCACGTTTGCTTCCTTTGAAAGACACGTCGTATATTCGTAAAAGCTGCGTAGCTTTTTCTTTGCTTCGTCCTTTAGCATTTTTTTTAGCCAACGCGCGCTTTTTCAAGCTCTCCAGTAAACACATTCGATATACGTAGGAAGGTATAACGTGCGTATGATAACGAAGCTCGTTGTTAAAAAGCAGAACGGGATATTCGTCTCGCTCGCGTCATGGCGGATCCTCGGAAATAAAGTTAATGCTAATGTGATAATCCTGATGAACGTTTAATACCTGCTGAGAAGCTTCCATGTAGGTAGAGACGCGCGCGTATTTTCAGTGTACTCACCGAATACTGAATTTGAACGCTATACGTCGTATACTTGTATCAGGCGGTAGCTGTGACGCGATTTCGCTCGCGTGGGAGTTATTGCTTACAACGATTCTATTTATACCTAAGTAATTTCACGGTGCTTTAGAGCGATGATCTATAGACTGTGTTGTTGTGATCCAAGCTAATCATCGGTGAATTATTTGTGGAAATCGGTTCGATACTTTTGGCGATTAGCCAGTACAATCGCACAGGGGATCAAATTTTCTCTCATCCTACGATATGTGTAATTAAATCTATTTAAAAATCTTTGTTAAAATTTTAAAGGCAAAGCATTTGGTCGATACTTAACCTTCTATATTTAAAATAAATTGCCTTTATACTTAGGTTCTAACGCTACCAAATGGCAAAACTATACAACAAAACCATTTTTGGTCAAAAAATGTCGAATAACAAATGTATATAGCTTTATCGATTGTCTTTATTTTATTTTTTGTAGTATTAATCGATTTGATAAATGAGTGACACATATTACATTATATTATATTAAGTGTATCACTTATGCATGCGTAATAGCGTAGAAATTCTATTTTGTATCATCGAGAAGGTCCGACAAATATCTTCCTTACTTATGTCATTCCGTTGGATGACCGAATCGATATTAATCGCGAGGTGCATCGAACGCGCGCGGCACGAACTCGTCCCGATATGATGATAAATCATAGTGGACGTGTTATTTCGAGAACGTGACTTCGACTCGAACGAAGTTCTCGCTCGAATGAAAGTCGGATTATCGGTGCGCCGCGGTCGTGAATCGCGGAATTCTAGTCGAATTCTTGTTTATGTTACTCCTCGAGGAAAATCCGGATTCCCCCGACATGATTCCTTCGACCCCTTATAAAAATAGTCTCGAATGGATTTATCTCGATGCCGGTAGACATTAAAAATACGACAGGAAGAAAGGCGATTCGTCATCGCGTAGTACTGAAATTACTCGCTCTTGAAGTACTTCGTGTGCTCGTACGTTCGTGTCACGGTCATCGGACACGGTGACGTTCCCATTCGCTACGCCTAAGCGCGTACTTCTCTGTCTTTCTATTTTCTCTTTCTATTTTTATATTCTCGACCAATTTGTTTGTCACGGAACTCTTATTAACTATCTTTCTCCCGTTTTGCTCAAAAGAAAGAAAGAGAGAGAGAAAAAAGAGAAAGAAAAAGCCGTCGCTCTTGGGCCGTTATTTTTATCCCGTAGCGTTGGTAGCGTTGAACCAACGAAAGTAACCGGCACAGAGATCGCATTACGTTAATTCAACGAAAGTTTACGTTCCACCGTTGAGTAACGCTTTACGTGGCCCGCGCTCCACCCGGAAGAAGTGTCTCTCTTCTTCTGCTCTCTTTGACCTCTTGTTGCCTTTGCTCTCTGCTCTTTGGCGAGAGGGCAAATACGAAGAACTAGAGGAGGAAAGAAGAAATGCAACAGCGAGAGAGAGAGAGAAAAAGAAAGGACGAGACCGACAGCAAGAACAAGATAGAACGACAGAGAGAAAGAGAGAGAGTGGAGTGATGCAGTCGGAGAAAGAGGAAAAGAAAGTGGGAAGGAGGAAGTGCGAGAGAGAGAGAGAAAGTCACCATTCAGGTGGGGTACGCGCGCCTGTGAGCACTGAACTGAATAAGCGCGGCGACGGCGGGAGCGTCTCTTTAATTCATTAAAAGTTTACGCATGACGTTTTAGATATTTATCTCGGCTGCCTCTTTTATCCGCCATAACTCCGTGCACTTTGAGCCCGCCTCAGAGGCCCAGTTCAGCTTTTATTTCTGCGCTTCGCTTGTTCCTCTCGCTTTCTCGTTTCTTCCATTTTCCACCCTCTGTTCCTCTCTTTCTCCTTCTTCTCTTTTTCTCCTACCCCACATTTGCGCGCAAGCGCTAACGTTTCGTCCGATCCCCTCTATGCCCTACCTCCTTTTATTTGTCTCTTCTTTGTCTCTACTCTTTTCCTCTTTTTAGCGAAACGCGGGCTGAAGCCGCATCGGCGTTCACGGTTTCTGCCGCGAACGATTCCGTCCATGCTCGTCCTGTTCGGAGAGAGACTTATCGGTCGATCGACGCATGGCTCCGTGCAGAAAAAAGACTGAGTCTTTCTCTCTCTCTTTCTGTGGTTAGGAAAGAAATTAGAATAATCGGATCGAAGCGCACGCGTGGCCAACTGACTTTAATTTCTTACGTGGTACTCTACTTTTAATTATCGGTAAAACTCATACGATGAAAAACCTTTTCATCTCCCTACCGCATTTTTTTTTTTTTCTTTCTGTACCACCCTCTTTCTTCTTACACTCTTTCAGTTTCTACGACTTCTTTGGAATCTACGGGACGGATCGACCGTATGCGTCTTTATTCGAGAAAAGAGAACGAGAGGGAGTAGTAGCATGTTATTCCGATGATATTCGATTCGCTGAAACCAAGTCTCCGAGCGAAGGACGAACGAGTTCTCGACCGCGACCTGCCGTTCCGCTCCTGCCGCGAGGGCTTAGCCGGTTTTACAGGTTCAAATTGGCTAGCCGTCCATATTACGCCTGCCATTATTATGCTCTTCCTTCTTCCACACCGCGCGCGAGCCCGGTTGTGGCTTTGAAATTCCATCCGCCATATAATAAAATAAAATCAAATAATACGGCAAATAACGATCGACGAGAAACGGAGCCGATTCGCGAATAATTAGAGATCTTTTGCGCCTTTCCTCGCCGCAAATTCGGACCGAAAATTTTCGGTAGGTAAAAAAAAAGGCGGTACAAAGGGCGAAGCGGCCTCTTAAAAATCGCCGAAGCCGTTCGATACGTCATCATTATTGTTATTAAAGTGGCACTACCGAGTCAAATCCTTCTTCGATATTATTCGACGGGCCGTTAATTATTTTGGGACTCTCCCAATTCTCTCTTTCTCTATCTCTAGAGAGGGTGAAATGATTCATGAGATATTTTAATAATATCGTGCTAACGAGGCCGCTAATTAGGTTACCGGCCGAATAATTATAGGTCACCGTAGAAAATAATTTGCAGCTCGCGAAGTCATCTTTTAGGTAGTCGGCGAAGGTCGGCCGTTCTTTTTTCCTTTACAAAGTGATTTCGGAGCTCCTCGCGGTGGACAGCCTATTACGTGTAATAATTATAACGACAAGAGTAGATTATACAATTCCCGGTCTGGCACGACGTAATTAAACATCGATCATTTCGAATTGGTTGTACTACGGTGAGAGGTATAGTTGGCACGGTCCCGCGAATACCCGCCTAATAATGGTGCCTACAAGCCGATACACGCTATCGGTTACTGTCAAGCATTGAATTAACGTAAACGTATCTAATTGGCGCGAGGCTAGGTGTCCTCTGCGTAACTCTATAAATTTCCCGCTTATATCCACCGCGCTAATCAGCTTAGCTACACTCTCCGTTGGACGGCAGGTAGTACCTATCTACATATACAACGCTAGGCGAAGTATGATGCTCGCCTCCTTTTATATCACCAGCCAAATCCGATCACGTGCATTCTTTACCCCGTCTCCGATTATTCCAAGCGTGTAACGCTCGCCATTAAAATGCCGATCGGTGGGAGAAGTCTCCTCCGCGTTCCTGGCGAATCCCGTGCCTTATCCTTCCACGAAATCTACTAATTTCGAGATACGCGCTGGAGGTAGAATTGAACGCGATACCTACACACAGACATATGCTACTTTCACGCAGGTAGGGTAAACGGTACGGTTATGGGCTACCACGTAGCGATTCGCTAAGCTATTATTTATTTTATATGACAAGGGTTGGGACTATTCAACGATCGTGGCTCTAGTGCCAACGCGTGTCACGTATATTTGCCGTATCATTTTATTTCAACGTACAATTTTCTTGTTACTCTTTGGAATAATAACAAGAATGTAGAGAAATTTACATAAACATCAACGCGAACGGTCGATCGCCATGAAGTGGTCAATAATTGTAGCGTAGAGACATCGATCCAACGTTTCATTGACGATTTAAAGCCGATATGACGACTTCTTTTCAGTCGAGACACCGATTCTTTTCTAACTCGATGCACTGTGTATGTATAGAGTGTAACTAAATTTGGTGTCATGGTATCTACGGCTTATGATCGGCGAAGATATGTTACAAAAAATAGCCGCAGAATTAATCTTCGCTTTGAAATTGAAGGTCAAATTTTTTTTGTATCTGGAGGTATTCTACTGACCACAAGGACAAAAAGTGCAAAAGGAACCATATGCCGCGATCATACCGTGTTCACGAAAAACGATGATACACAGGAAAAACACGTACAAAGGTATACGTGTTACCTCGCGATCATTCATTCCTTTATCTTTACATTAGAAGCATGTTCGAGATCCCATGTTCTCCATAATTTCGTGGTCGAGCGACTGGGTTGAAGGAGAGAGTGAGTAGAGAAAGAGGAGGGATGGGTCCTCGTTCGTTTCATCGAGCGATCGTTAACACGCATCGGGGCATAGTTAACAACTACCACGGCTCGATTCCATTGTTTCCGTAAGCTGCTAACGTATTTCGACGCGTGGGCGTTTATTCGAACAACCTTCCGTGCCGCGAGGCAGTTTTCTCGTGGAACAACATGCATTCGGACTAATCGGCCTAAAAGCATTTCGAGAGCGCGACTCGTTGTCGCGATGACTTCCGCGAATAGTCGCGAAAATAGGAAAGAAGAAGAAGATGGGAGAAAACGTCGGTGAAATATTACAAATTGTTCAAACGGGTATCGAAAATTTGTCACGGGAGCGAACAGAATTTTTTAGCCGAACGAAAATTCGAAATGTTGCAACACTTTCTATACCACTGGTCCGTGTTACCGATCATTAATATGATTCGGTAAACCCTTTTCACTCTCTCGCCTCGTCGTTTATTATTTTCCACTTGGAAAGATAAAGGATAGATCGGTCATCGTGTTTTCGAGTTTGGATGCTGATCGAGAAAAAATTTTGATGAATCGGCCGATCAGCTGACGAGCGATCGAGGTATAATCGTTTGATTAATTGTACCGGTGGCTTCTCGCCATCATATATTTCCATATTTAATATTTTTCTTTGCCGAGCATTATAGGTAGATATACGGCACGCGAAGACTATGCGTACAGCTCGCGAACGTTAACAACGAGTTTTCTTTTCTTCTTTTTCCTCTTTTTTTTTTTGTTCGTTCTCGGCTGAGAAAACAAAGAACACGAGCCGCTACTTTGCGTTCGACGGCTGCCACAGCTGTGTGCTATACGTGTGTTTGCCTTAGGAGAAAATTTTGCAGGGAGTGATCCATCGACGAACACATCTTACCGAGTCATTACTCAATCACCGAAGCAAAAAGGATCCGCTCGGAGGAAGTAGGTGCAAATTATTCGAACGGAAAACTCGGTCTCTGTTGGTCGATCCTGGGAAATTAACGCGAACTCGACGGAAACGAGAGGAGCAAAAGGGAATAGGGACACAGAGAGAGAGAGAGAGATAGGAAGAGGGAGAGAGAAGATGAAGAACGAACAGACAGATGGATAGATATGTCATTTTCATAGCAGTATTGAGTAAGGGAATAAAAGGAAGAACTTGTCGACAAATCGTGAGAAGAAAATCAATATAAAGACGTGAGAGAATTTTGTGAGTTCGGTCTAAACCGGTAGGAATGGATACAAACGTAAATGTATGAAAATATGCTGAGGAAAGAATAATAAAATCTGCATAATGATCTTGGCATAAAGAAAATTCTTATATAATAGTTTTCTATAGTCGAGAGGGACAAAGGAAGAAAGGAAAAAGAAAAAACGAAAGGCCTGCCATTTTCTTTTAATCTCGTCATCTCGCAGTGGGACCTGTCGGTGTCTGGAAAAGAAATTCTTATTCTTCCGTAGTCGGTGTACTGGGAAAGGTAACTCTTGCTCCGACGTTGTCTCGCATACCGATTCGCGTTCGCAGTCCACGCGATGTCCTTGCACTTTGAGTCTGGTCATGGTTACGTCTCCCCACTCTTAAAATAGAGCATACTCTTTTCCTTTTACTCCTACCCTGCCTTTCTTTCCTTTCCTCGAGGTGATCGTAACGGCTTAGAAACGGGCAACTCCAACCGCAACCCGCTACTTCATACTTCGATTTGTTTTACGCTTTTCTCACAAGAACGAAGTATTACGGGAAAGGAAGATATAGCGTAGGTCAATGGTTTCAGAGACTTTTTAAATAAACACAATATGTTGTTTTTAAAGTAATTGTTTTATAAATACCATTTATGTAATATTGAATTTTAGAATAATAATATTAAGTTTACGGTCCGCAAGATTTTGAGAGGAATAGACTTCGCTTGATGAACCTGCACTCATATTTTTCAAGTTAATCTATGCTGTAAATATTTATTTATTTTTATTGTCTATTTATTTAATATGCATATTATTTGAAAAATCATGCAGATATTTCTAAAGTACCACTTTTACTCTACAAAATCGTGTTGGCAGTTTAAGAAACACAAAAATGTGACTTCAATTGTACAAATTGCTGCACTTATACAAAACATAAGAAGGGGGACCTCTCCATTTACTAAAAGCATAATTTATTCACCGAACAAACAGAATTTCCTAATAGAACTCGATACTAAAAGGTCAGTCGGGGATGAACGAATTAATTTCTGACGTGGTAGAGAAAGGGACAATTTGTCGGATCTTGGTCACTTTTCCCTTAGCCATTGGCGTTCCCTCGATGTAAACAAACCGGAAGAACAACGGAATCCAGGGATAGTACGCGCGTGTCGGTGCATTTCATTAGGGTTGCCGACAACATCGCTCCGTACTGCGACCGTTGTCACGCGGTTGTCGCTGAAAACGAGGAGAGAAGAAGAGGGAGGTTGTAGAGGGTTAAAAAAAAGGGAGACAAGAAACGCGAGTGGACGCGGAGTCGCTCTCGGTGGTGAACTCTCGAAGAAGAAAATTCAGGAGACGCGTCCACGTCCGTCCAATTACCTCTCACCCTCGCGAAATTCCGAGGGCACCCTCGTTAACAAAGCCTCGTGCATTCGTCGAGAATAATAAATTCCAATGGCCACCCGCTCATCCCTGGAGCCTCTGCGCCGTATCCCCACTCCGGCACCCGTATATAATTATATACGCAAATTTGTCCTCTTTCGGGCGTCGCATAAATTTACGTTACGTTCGCATTTTTCTTCGGTCCCGTCGTTACTTTGATATATACAAGTTATTTGCAAAACGGGCCGACAACGGTTGCCGCTGGCAGTAGCGTTAGCAGGGTGCACCGTTTCGTGGCTAATTTAAATTCTTCACCTAGGCGTGTACATATATGTATGTATATATATCTATGTACATATACATGAATATACCTATATATTTATGCTATCGTGCTTGTTATATTTCGTAGCGGCCGTCGCGGATGAGAAAAAATGTCGTTCGGCGTTTTTGGCTGACGAATATGTAGCTGACCGAGTTCGTACGCGATCCAATGTGTATTATTCGTAGGTACGTATATACCAACCCACATTGTACGTCGAGTACGTAGACTACGTACGTTACGCGAGTTCGTACATAAAGGCAGCCTACGATAGAGAACGGGACAAACGAGGTAAAACTCCAGGGATTCTGATTTTCTCTCATCGTGTTTCTATCATCCTCTACGGAGTACGAGCCCCAAACATTGGAGTTCCATGAAAAATGAGTTGGACCGCTTTGTCGAGCGTAACGCGAGAGCGCTCCCTTATCCTTTTTCCCCCGTTCTTTCTCTTCGCCACTGCCACCTTCCACTTTATCCCACGCTCCACGAATACGGGGAGGTCGAGAGACAACGTAATGGATGTTTTCGTGTTGTCTCACAAATCACGGGCGATAGCGGATAATTAAGCAACGCTAATGGCGCGCACGCTGGATTTTCGAAGCAGGGAGGTGGCAAGAAAGGTTTCGCGTATGCGCTGCTCGAGAGAACGGCAAGTAAGTTGCGAGAGAAGGAAAGAGAATCGAGTTGAAACGAGAAGAGCTATGGGAACGACGAGAGCATGCCGTTTCCCCCTTGAAAAGGTAAAACCGGCCGATGATGAGGCACGATGCCACGTCGTTTTGTAGAGGCCTCCGTAGGTCAGCCAACGCGATACGTTTCTTATTGTTCTTCCAAGCTTGCTGCTTATTAGCCCTGCCACGAAGAGCCGATCGTTGGAACGCTCCGTTTCACCCGTCGTTACTGACGGCAGTGGTAACGATCGAAACGACGAGAAAAGGATTGCTCCTTCGCACGATGACGGCAACGCGTCGGATAAAACGCGATCGTTTCCACACGGATTCGTACGAGTATTCTCTAAAGCGGAAGTCGTTTATATAAATGTCGTACCGACGCGAAAATCATCGATTTTTGTGACAACCGTGAGAAGAATTTAGAATTTCTGTAAATGTGATCGTTTCTTAACCCATTCGAGACTCATTACGCACACGGTATGTAATGAAATTGAATAAAACTCGAGCTTTCGCTCCTGGGGATTGCTTTTGAAATACTTCTGTCTCGAATCTCGAATGGGTTAAATGAAAACGTTCGATTTATATGCGAAAAAAAGTAGAGTTAAAGCTCGGTTTACCACATATGGAGCTGAATTAAAAAATTGATTTTATAGTAAAATATTTGGTTTGGATTTTTTTAATTATTTTTCCCTACCTATTAATCATCAACTACATCATATATATTTATTTCAGCCACAGGAAAAAAATTGAGCTTTAATTCTAGTGGTAGAAGGTAAGATAAGACTTTCAAGATCTTGTCTTGTTTTCATCTTGATTTTTCTCACTCTATTACTCATTACTGTCACTACATTGATCTCATAATTCAAGCTGTAAAATTGAATTAAGTATTATTTAATTAAGATTGCATCGATAGCTATTCCATATAAAACTACATAAAATATCCTTGAAATTGGCGATTCCGTATTCGCGAAATCTGTTTACGTTCGCAAGACCTTACTGGTTAGTCGCCTTAAAGTATTCCGAAAGTCGAGTCGACAAATTTCCGCGACGTAGACTCTCGGACTCCCCTTTTTGAATATTCCCTTTGAAGAAATTTCGCAAGGACGCGCGCACATTCCACTATGGATCTTAAGTGCATTCGAAAAGAACGATCGCCGGTTGGTCTTTTAATTCGTCGGATGGTTCGATCGATCGGCTGGAAAGCTTTACTCCGTCGAGTTATCGGCGTTATTTCAAGGATTTTTTTTATTCCTTCCGGAGAAAAAGAGTGAAAGAAAGAGTGAAAGAGAAAAAACGGAAATATTATTTCTACTAACGTGCGAGCCCGAGGGCTTAGTAGCAACAGTAGACTATATTATCTCGCGAAATAACATCGCGGTATAGAATATTCCTCTTTTCATCTTTAAGGAAAAAGATGGCTACAGGAATAGGGAAGGACATGAGAAGAACGAGGGAAAAGGAGTAATATGGTGGGACGCGTTCGGAAAGATTCTTTCAAACGGTTTCACCGAGTTCTCCTTGAGAGCGAGCCCGATTTTCCATAGCGTCCCCCATGAAAAGGAGTCGAGTCTCATCCTCTTTCGACCTAATTGGCCGTAACTAGACAGCAGCTAGTTGGAACCGCTTGCACGGTCCTCTTTCTCGATAACGGATGCTGAATTTTTACCATTGGTTCGCTCTCTCCAAAGAGGGAGAGGAAAAGTGAAAGGGACAGCTAGAAGAGTAGAAGCAAAAGACGAGGAAGACGCGGAAAACGAGAAGGAGCTGGGGAAGGAGTTTAAGGAGAAGCAACGGTAACTTCGGTGGCAACGTTGCTCGCAGCCAGTGGGCCAATAAAAGTCTAGTGAAACCTAAGGACGTTGCTTCTCTTTTTCACAAAGACGAGTCCGCTCGACAGTTTCGTCTTAAAAAGTTTACTTTCGATGCTGGAAACTCGCATCAGCGAGAGGACACCGAGACCTCTCTTTATTTCCTTCCCTTCCTGTCACTTTTCCTTCTCCTCTTCTTCCCATTCGTCGGTCTCTTTCTCACGCGAGTTATTCGCGATAGGCACTCGGCGAAACTTTTGATGGATCCTTTTTTATCCGATCGCGTCGTTCCCAGGCAAGGTACAGAGCTATCGATCGATCGTCCTCGTCGTCGATGCGTCGCACGGACGTCGATCTCTCACTCGCGAGCAAGGACGAGTTACCGTTTAAGGTAAACCACCTCCAACGTCTGGTGAACGCCCTAAGCACGAAGAGGAAACACCGTCCGTCGTTAACTTCGATTCCGCTCAAGGTTAATAAAGCGCTGTTATATCGAGCGAAAGAAAAAGTCATCGCGAATGTACTTTTTAACCACGGTAACTTAATTATCTCTACCACAATTTTTTGAGTCTATACTCGAAATAATACCAGACGAAGTGCATTGAACTTCTGTTCCAATCGAAGATCGACTCGACTCGATTACTTTCTTTCGTTGATCACATCTACAAATTTAAATAAAATTTATTAGGCAGATTTGAGCACGTGTCTCGATCAACTCGATAAACCGATTCGCGATAAACTCGTTAGCCATCGTTTGGTCGCGTGAATTTCGATTCGATACGTGATTGAATTTTCCTGGCAATTAAATTAATAAATAAATTAGGATTACGCGGCACGTACATCAGTGAAACGATGCCAGATATTTTTTACGACAGTTTAAAACGGAGAAATGTCGCGAGGAAGTCGTTCTCGCTTCGATAAAAGTTTTTTTCTTTTTTTTCACATGTTTACTTTCACTTAACGTTTTGACAATACGATAGACGTGGCACAGCTGCGCAAGTTAACGTTTTATATTTATTTTACTTTATTTCTCACGCAGTATCGGACAATGAGATTAATTTCATCTGCATTTTAAATAACGACGATTGAATAATAGATTTAACAGGTGTACGAACATATATCGTCCTTCTTTTTTTTTATTGGAAAGTAGATCGGCTAAATCAGAATGACTAGTTTCGCGGGACGAGATAGATAGCGAAGAGGAATTCGTTTGAGCTTAGGAAAGCTCATCCCTCGCGACTTTGTTCTCGCGAATCGATATTTTTATAAGATACGAAAGGAACGAAAGCCCCTGTCGGATAATCAATATTTATACCGCCGAATCGCGACCATCTATTTATTCCATTCTCGACGAATAAATATTTATCGAATCGACGTTTTGAAAAAATATTTTCATTCCCCAGGATAAATTCTTTCTTGATGCGAGCGAAAAAATAGAGGGGTGGCAGGGGTTGCGGTGAGACGAAGCTGATGATAAACGGGTGAGAGCGTAACGAAGTAAAGTTTTGGTCTGGAAAAAAAAAAAAATAGATGGGTAATTCCATGCAATCCATGAGAGTCCAGGAAAAGAGTGGGAGAAAGAGTCATGGGGGACGCAAAAATTCGCGACGTTGCTGGAAGACGTATAAAATTTCATTTTTACGGGAATAAAAGCGTACGCGTTGGGTAGTACCTACCCTCGAGGGAAGATTCCTCTCGTCTTCCGTATATAACCGTCGTAACCCATAAAAATTACCTTTAAAATTCAAGGGACGTTACGAAAGTGAGCCTTAGTTATTGTAAGCGGCTTCGCCACCTTTCCGACCCTCTCTTTGTCTCCCTCACCCTTTCTGTGTCTCTCTCTCTCTCTTTCTCTATGAACTCGTCTAATATAATTTTGTACAAGACGGAGGGATGATTGAATTTCTTCGAGAGGGGGATCGGAATTTTTATTTGTGCGAGATGCGCGTGTGAAAACGCGAAAGAAGCTTCCCCTTTTCTACTCAAAACGAATACGACGACCGGTAGTTCCATCGTACCTCGAGAGATTCTGTTTGCCGAGCGCGTACGATATAATTTAAACTTGCCTTTAATTTTTAAGTGCCTTCGGAATGATTACGAAACTTTCGTCGGGAATGTCGGAAACGTATAGACGAGAAGGGATGGGGGTGGAAAAAGGGGGTAGTTTTAATAAAATCGATAATTCGGCTGATGGAAAACTTTTTTTCCATCGACCTATATCCATCGTAAAACGCGCGTTTCTTCGGCATCTCGCGCGAATCTCGATGGTTTCCCTTCGTCGTCCCTTGGGAGAGGGGGTAAGACGCGGATCGGATTTTGCAGCTTCGTGGACTCGAACGCGATCGTTAAGATTCCAGGATGAGCTGCTGCAGGAACGCAGATGACGACGATAGTCTGAAACACGGTAGGATGTTGACGATCGTTAGAGGATAGCGGAAATTCTCCGGATGGATTCGAAAGGCAGCCGGAAAGGTGCTACGGAAATAATACTACGTGCGTCTCCCTTTTCAACCATTCTCTCCTCTCTCGTTTCCTTATGAAATGAACGAGCTGTTCATACTCACGAATACAATACCATTGTACCTACAGGCATACTATCTTTACGTGTATATTGTAACGTGAATGCTTCGCCAACGAAACGGTTTTTTTCAATTAACGTACACTGCGTAGTTAAACAATTACGATGAGAATTAACTTGGATTTCGTAGGTACTAGTTGCAAACGACCTGAAGGGTTCGTTGTTTGAAATGATCAAATTTTTAACAATTTCCCGAGAATAGCGATAGAGGAACAATTCTGACCATTCGTATGGTGTGAGTTTTACCCTGTACAATTTATTTATAAACACCATGTTAGGATATGGGTAATGAAATGTACTGGTCTTTATATAAAACAAGACTTTAATTTTACTCTTTCTTTATAAGAGCTCGAAACACAAACGTCTTTAGGCTAGGAGAAATGAAAAGAGTATAAAGGACTGCAAGTAGCGTCCAAACCCAAAGCATACGATAAACAAAGATTAGAGGCCCCCTGTTCAACTACTACGTATGCATTCTAATAAATGCTAGATTGAGTTTGGACTATAAAGAAAACTACGTTTCATTAACTGACCTCCCAGGAGGTCACTGTTCGATCCAGCACACCATATAACCCATTAATAAAGATAAACGTGATTGACATGTACCTATACAGCGTAAAATTGCAACCTTTCGTAACGATTCGAAACGCATCCATGACATTTACCGCATGAAACAATCTTGGAACAACGAGCAAGCAGCTTTTTCAACGACAGTGTTAAGTATCACGCAAGGGTATCGACGAATCACAGGCGGCCTCTTCTCTCTCTCTTTCTTTCTCGCGTGATTTTCACGCGACCATTAACGCCGTTGGTCGACGTCTTATTACCTCGCGCGCGCGCTGTGTGGCACACGTTTCTCTCGATCTAGGCTCTCGCCGTATTAACGACCACGACGAGCTCGTTAAGAAAAGTACGCTGGTAGCGGGCTGCCTGGCTAGCCACCCTCGACCCGAAGCGCCGTTGAAACGCCTGCTGAAGGTAGGAGTGAAACAGAGAGAGAGAGAGAGGTTGGTACGCGCGTGATTGATAATACGATCACGCTAATACCCTTCCTAGTTCCGTGTAATGAAGTTACACGTGTCCCGCGTCCTTCGTGGAACACGACAAAGGGCTTAGACGCAAGGAAGGATGTTGCGAAGGCTCGTCAGCGAGAGAATATACGTGTATACACCTGTATTGTATGTATGTTATATAAATATATAGATATACATATATACAGGGTGTCCCAAGTTTTAACGGCCACACTTTCTCAACAAATTCTATTGGTCTAAATAGACAAAAAATGTTATACGAACCTAGGTCTTTCAAAGCTTCGTTAAAAAGTTATGATAAAAATAAGAATTACTTAAGTAACAGGAACGGATAGCAGTCTTGCATGAAATTACTACGATTTAATGTAGGAAAAAGAAAACAATATTTATACTTAATACGTTTATGTTAAATACTGCTCGCTTAACCAGATTAAATGTGAATATTGTTAAGCTACTCGTACATTGTATCATAGTTTCGTGTCAACAGTTACTGTTAGTTTTGTTGTAACGTTTTTAGGAAGCTAGAAAAAGATCTATATTTACAGAATATTTTTGTTTAGACCCATAGAGTATACTGACAAAGTATGGCCCTTAAAACCTGGGACACCCTGTATATACATATGTGTGTGCAACGTCTATCCACGTAGGCAGTACATATTAGTACGTATACCGCAGAGACTCACCCTCTACTATGTAAATACATACGTACCTTACTTCTCTGTCTCTCTCTCTCTCCACCGTTTCTCGCTCGCTCTCTAGGAAGCTTTCGGGGCTCGGTCAAACGTACGTAAAGCTCGCGCGCGTGTACCGAGGTACATGTGTGTACGCTCTGGAAAATCATTAGACGTTAATAGACGGAGAGGCGTCGAGTAACCGTCCTGAATCGTCGATGCTGAAACCGTAAACTACGCCCGCGGTAAGATCAAGATACGTGAGGCGATAATATCAAAGAGATATATCTGGGACTGCGGTAGTGTACCTTCCGCATCTCTTCGTGCTTTCGTTCGCGCGGCTTCACGTCAAATCCTCTGAGATATTTCCTCGTGCTTGGACAGTAAGACGATCGTTGCGATTTTGCCGAAGACGTATTTTTATTTGCTTGAAATATAAAGAAATAAAAGTTTATCCTGGATTACGACCTTGGAGGAGCTTAGAGATACGTAATGTAAAAGGAAACATATACATGCGATACATATCGAACCTCTGATAACAACGGAGAAACAGAGAGAGACGGAACGATAATTATCGGACGGCTCTCCACCGAACACGATTACACGAATGATTTTGGCATTTGCATAACTAGATCATTGCTTTGTAGAATTACCGCTGTATATCCGCGCGGTAAATGCGTTCGAATATGCGAAGCATAAAACGATGTTCCCTGTTCCGTAGTTACGGACTTACCGCGAGGGTAATAAACCATTTCCATTGTTTATTTGTAATGATATATCGGTTTTCCTCGAAACTTCGGTTCGTTCGGTCGTGGATGTTTCGTGACGTAGAATGAGAGAGAAGGGGACAGAGAGAGGGAAGGGGATTAATAAAATACCCTCGCAAACATTTGCCTTTCTCCGGGACGTATTTATCCTCTTTCGAACGAGCCACGCGTTCGTTTTACGATTCTTCGGCTGTTTTGCCGATATTCATTCTACTCCCTCCACCCATTCCCACCCCGTTTCTGCTTGGATGCTATTTCGATGGATCGTGAATTTTACAGTTATCGTTGCTACACGGCGGCATTCTTAAAGCAGTATTAAAACACGAAGCGAGAGAAAATCTGTTAACGCGACGTTCGATATCTAAGCAAAGTGGTATCGAACGGTAGAGTGGAAATCGTGATCGACGTTGGCATGCAAATTACGAAACGTCGATGGGATCGAGAGCAAAAGTACACGGTGATACTTTTCTCACCGAGAGAGATCGATAGAAGTTGCCGGCATGATTCGACGACGACGACGTTTCTATGGTGTTACGAAAGCATCTTGAGAAACTTCTACGAAACGCGTGTTCTTTTACCTTTTTTTCACTGAATTTAACACACTTCTAAAGTCGCGCGCGCGCTTTTTGTGACTTTGGAACTTCGATTTAACTCGGTAGGTCGTTGTCGAGCGAGAAAACGATCATCTCGTTAGGAATTCCTTTGATATCGTTCGTACCACAAAAATGATCCCTGCACGTGTCGTTTATTAAAAGGATTAAAAAAAAACTATCGTGTATTAGAAGAGGGAGAGAGAAAGAGAGAGAGAATTAGCTCTCTTCGAAGATACGAGCTTGTATATCGCTTTTACGGATGCGATGCATAGTCCATACTTGCATATCACGTATTCAGTTTCTGCTTTACGAGGGGCTTACCTGGTGCTGTCGTTACACGCTTATCTCGTCCTTCGGGGTAGAAATAAAGCCTCTTGATTATCGTAATAATTACTAAGGATCTCGCTCTCACGCTTACGTCCCACATTGTGTCGCGAATATTTTAGCGTCGGTATGTTACTTCACGAATTACGGCTACAGGGGCCATGGTTTCCGACCCTATTCGCGCTTTGGAAAAGCAACATGGAAGTCTTTCGTACGGTCACGCGTCTACTTATTTATTTACCTACAGCGAATTACGTTGCGCGAATTACGAAAGTGAGTTATCGCTAGAAACTTTGGCGGTAGGCAGGTATTATTAAAAAGATATAGAAGTTTTAGTTTCGCGTGCTGCTAAGCGATGTCTCCGCCCCTCTCTTTGCTATGTCCTCTTGTTTTATTATTTACCAATTTAGTCTAATATTTGACGTACACATCGTTATCGTTCGCGTGACGTTCCGCGAGCCTTACACGAATGTAGGTATATACACACCCACATATATCTACATTCTCTCGGAGATAATGGCGATCTTTCTCTAATAAAACGCGTTTTACAAGTTTGCCTTACTCTTCGTGCCCGATGACCGCTTATCTTGGCGCGATTAATTGCGAATTAAGTCGCGTGTCTCTGACGTGTCCGTCGGCCGTGTATCATTTTCTTTTGGAAGGGTAAGGCAAAAAAAAGAAGTCGTCGACCCATGAAAAATACCGTCGCTCCTTCTCGAGTTCTATCGCGAATTAATATATTAGAAAATTCCCGAGGTCCTCGTCGAGGTTCGGTAATATTCCGTAGGTACCTCGGGAAGGCGAAATAGGAAACGGTGAGGTCCCTCTGAGTAAAGTGGAAGAGAAGGATAGGGTGGTAGGAGAGCCGGATAGGAGGACAGGAAAATTAATGGATCTGACGAAATCACGAAAGAATAAATTAGGTTGGAAACGAATATACGTACGTAGCTACGCGCCGCCGACTCGGGATACACGAGCTTGTGATTTTAGGAATAATAAATTCCAGTATCTTTACGAGCGTACGTAAATTCAAGGGATAACCGTTTCCTCAGAAACAGCTTACCGTTTCCTAGCCGGTGCTTATAGACGATTCCTCTTCGTGAGTACCGTAGAGAGAGACCGAGCATACCAAAGTCGATTATTACTATCTCCCTCTTTCTCTTCTCGATCCTTTCATTCGGATTCTACGCTTTAACGTCGAGTAGTACTACTATTTGTAAGCTAATCGCGAAAACGCTCGGTGTTACCGAGGACACGAAGCAAATTGGCACATTATCGTTCGGGGATAAACGTCTACGAAATAACGAGTCTGCAGTTTCGAGCAAACGACGATCTAACGAGCACCGACAACATCCTCCACCATCGTCTCCTTCTTCTTCGAGTGTACCATGAATTTTGGCCCGGTTTCGATGGGCGTTCCACCTCGTTCTCTCCTCGAACCGTACGATTTTTTCGAACATCTAATGGACGGTCGTTAGTTGCTTATAGAAAAATAAGGAGAACGAAAGATCGCATGGTTTATAACGATTCCAAGGAGCGTTTCTCCAGTCGAGGAGACAACAAATTATATGGAACGAACTGTTCTTTATTTCTTATCCACCGGCGATTCGAATTACTCGAATGAGACTCGTACCTTTTTTTCGTCCCAAAATTTCCAACATCTGAACGAACGACGTTTCATAAACGATCGTGGTCCTTAGGTCCGAGGGCCGATATTTGGAACATATTTTTCTGTAAGTGTCCATAAACGTAAAACATAGGATTCTGAAGGAATGATCAGTGCCAATAGACATTAATTGTCTCTCGATTCTGTATACAAAATCGCTCGATTTTATGTAGACACTGTCTAAATACACAAATCGCTCAACTTTGTATACAAATGTGTACAAGGCCAGTTCTCAAAATCTCACGTTAAAATTAACAACAGAATAACAGACTTTTAAACAAGATCCGTTAAACAAAAAGTATCAAAAGACCTCAAAAAATTACTCGCTTCCCCATCCACCGTACGAAGCAACGACATAACCACCGGCTTAACAGAAATTATGCGAACCGGTTGGAAACAATGTCGCAAGAGTGGAAAGAAAGTGGCTGCTACGGGCAGGAGCGACGATCGGATTTACACGGAAGGCCGAGTAAAGTGTGCAGGCGGCGGATATATCCACGTATGTACTCGGCCAAGGCGCGAGAGGAAACGTAGTAGAAGAAGCGATGAGGAGAGGAGGATGTACCGTGCACCTGCTTGCCTCGAGGCGATCAGCGCTGCTTCTTCTTGCCAAGGCCTTTCTCTCTTTCGTTACTTCGTCCCGCGGGAGGTGAGCGAGCGCGAGTGAACGCGCGCGCGCACGCCTTTGTCGTGATCTGGTTATGCGGGATATATACACCGGCCGTATATCCTGGCGATCCACGTCGCGGGAGATATCGTCGGTTGAACGTCTCGTAAAATGTTCCCTCTACCGCTGAAGAAGATGGTGTGCACGCAAAAGGTCTATCTTTTCCTTTGCTACGAGTATTTCTCCCTCTCTCCTTCTCTCTCTCGCCCCCTTTTACCTTCGAGCTGTATCTCATATATAATATCATTTTTCTTTGCCCAGCGCGTAAACGCGTCAACTAAATTGGAATATCGGACGTTGATAGGATGCCAGTTTGTTTGTCGATGATATTATCTTGGTTAAATTCGTTCGATAAAATAATTCATCTATAACCTTACGTTTGGTGTCGAGGGTAATTTGACTGGACCAATTTTTACAGTAACACGTTGTCGAGTAGGACTTGATATTTATTTATTTTTTTTTTCAATTCACCTACTGGAAACTGAAATATATTCTGTTTTGATGTGCAATGAGTAATATGAGTTGATCATTTGGCACTCCGCAAAATAACAAGTAGTGAAAATTGAAAAGTTATACATATATATCGCTGAATATTGCTCTATCCCTTTTTTTCAATATTGCTCAATGGCTATTAAAATCTTTCTCATTTAGTGGTGTCAAGTCCAACTTATTTAAAAAAATTTATTTAAATGTACAAAAAGTGAAGCATCGATCAATTGCTTTGCTATTAAAAAATTGTCCTGTGGACGGGTCATATTTAATGGCGTGATTTATATTTGATCTTTTTGAAATATGTCCTACTTTTATCTTCATACCGTTGTACTAAAATATTTTAAATCTGATGCGTTTTTAATGATTTCTTGCTATATTAATCCATCTCTTTTTTTTATTGATTAATTCAAGACATCGTTCTGACCGAAAGAAAAAAGAAGCCATTGAAATGAACTTATTAAGCAGTGACGGGTGGACAGAACGATTCGCATTCCGTGAACGATTTGAAACGAGCGTAACTCCCGTACGAGAAATATCGCGTCTTGGTCGCTCTTCTCGTTCCATCTCTCTCTCTCTCTTGGTAAAATACACGGTGCGCACCGGTTAAGAGCAGCAGGCAAATAAGACGCGGAACCGCGCAATCATACGGGCGGAGAGGGAAGAGGTGGTATGCTCTCGGTCGTGCCATTTTCCATGGACCGAGCTCTAATGAGCAGTATTAGGAGCTGCACCGACGGAATAAATCACCGCACGGAGGAAGAATCACGGAAAGCCGAAGGCGCCAGCGGTGGCCGACCCGGTAATTTCCACGAGTCCTCTATCTCTCTCTCTCGTTCGCGGATCTTCTCTTTTCCTCTCTGTGATTTTAATCGCTCGCCTTTTTCTTTTTCCTTCCTTTTTCGATGTATCCTACTCGCGAAACATCTGTCGTTTCTCGGACCGATACGACGATGATGGTATTAGAAAAAATAAGTAAATTTATTTGTGTATCGCTGGTAAGGTCGTTTCCTATAATAATAATCAGTTTGTTTATTATTAAATACTCTTCATTTCCTTCGAAATAGAATCTAAATTTTTGCCCGTAACTTCTAATTATAGTTCGTCGTAGGAAATCTAAAATTGGAAAAGTGTATACTTGTTCTTGAATAATCATTCTCGAGTAATTAATTTTATACGAAACTAGCTCGTTCCATAAAATCTTATCTCACGATACTCTCCGTTCCCCATTTATTCAAATTAACTAGTCTTAAGTGGCACAGAAAACGACGCGCATCGTTGAGATCTCATCGCCAATACCGGAAGATAATCGTAAGAGACGCATAGAGTACAGTTAGGATAAATATCTTACGGGCTGTCCGCGTTACGATAATGAAGACTTCGACTAACCCACCATCGAAGAAGTAGAGTTCGATCGCCATTCCAAGCGATGCGATCGAACGATCGGGAACTCGTTCGGCCGTTCCCTCGCAGCGAACTCAAATCGCATAGGAAACATAGTAGTGCGCAAGAAATGATCGGCCAGCTATTACGATACTTCCATTAAATTTCACACAGAGAATCGTCGTCGTCTGGTAGACACTCCCGCGAACGGTCGCATAAATTTCGAATATTCTGGGTATTCAAGGAACTCGGGATTTCTCATTCGACCTCGTCCAAAACGGCGAAATGACCATTAAATTTCAAGGAGATTCCGAGTCTCGATTTTTCCTACATCTTTTTCTTTTTTGTATTTTTTTTTTCGTTGATCAAAGATGCGTCCATGCTTTCGAGTACTTTTGATAATTAATACTCGATGAATACGAGCATTTTAAATAAAATAACACGTTTTTTTTCAATTTCAAGCAAACGAGTTTTTTGGGACAACTTGTCCCGCAGCGGGGTAAGTTGTCTCACGCCATGGGGCAAGTTTTCCAAGGAAAAATCCTGATGTATGCATCATGATTTTTGCCAAAATGGTCACCACCGCCGATTTCAATGTTTAATGGCTCATTTTAAAGATAAAAGCATGCAGAATACTGTCCCGTTGTCCGTTTTTTGATATCGTTAAGCAATGATGAGAAATTAATCTTTTAAGTGTCGGAGTATGGGTCTTTTTCGAGCTTCAAACTGGTGTATCTTTCGAACCAGCCATCCTATCGAAACGCGACTTGCATATTCGTAAAGCGGAGACTTTCCTCTTTCGAACGAGTATTTGATCGGGCAAATTCGAGATGCATCGATTTTTTGCCAAAATGGTCACCACCGCCGATTTCAATGTTTAATGGCTCATTTTAAAGATAAAAGCATGCAGAATACTGTCCCGTTGTCCGTTTTTCGATATCGTTACGCAATGATGAGAAATTAATTTTTTAAGTGTCGGAGTATGGGTCGTTTTCGAGCTTAAAACTGCTGTATCTTTCCAACCAGCCATCCTATCGAAACGAGACTTGCATATTCGCAAAGAAAAGACTTTCCCCTTTCGAACGAGTATTTGATCGGGCAAATCCGAGATGAATCGATTTTTGACAAAAATCCTGACCTATGCATCATGATTTTTGCCAAAATGGTCACCATCGCCGATTTCAATGTTTAATGGCTCATTTTAAAGATAAAAGCATGCAGAATACTGTCCCGTTGTCCGTTTTTCGATATCGTTACGCAATGATGAGAAATTAATTTTTTAAGTGTCGGAGTATGGGTCGTTTTCGAGCTTAAAACTGCTGTATCTTTCCAACCAGCCATCCTATCGAAACGAGACTTGCATATTCGCAAAGAAAAGACTTTCCCCTTTCGAACGAGTATTTGATCGGGCAAATCCGAGATGAATCGATTTTTGACAAAAATCCTGACCTATGCATCATGATTTTTGCCAAAATGGTCACCATCGCCGATTTCAATGTTTAATGGCTCATTTTAAAGATAAAAGCATGCAGAATAATGTTCCGTTGTCCGTTTTTCGATATCGTTAAGCAATGATGAGAAATTAATCTTTTAAGTGTCTAAGTAGGGGGGTTTTTCAAGCTTAAAACTGCTGTATCTTTCCAACCAGCCATCCTATCGAGACGCGACTTGCATATTCGTAAAGAAGAGACTTTACTCTTTCGAACGAGTATTTGATCGGGCAAATTCGAGATGCATCGATTTTTGACAAAAATCCTGATGTATGCATCAAGATTTAGAAAGAAGAAAGCATGTAAAATACTGTCCCGTTGTCCGTTTTTCGATATCGTTACGCAATGATGAGAAATTAATTTTTTAAGTGTCGGAGTATGGGTCGTTTTGAAGCTTAAAACTGCGGTATCTTTCCATCCAGCCATTCTATCAAGACGCGACTTGCATATTCGTAAAGAAGAGACTTTCATCTTTCGAACGAGTATTTGATCGGGCCAATTCGAGATTCATCAATTTTTTACAAAAATCTTGATGATCAGGTGCTGGCAGGTTTATCCTATAAACGTACGAAGAGTCGGAGAGTGGGTCCAGAAACGTCGATCCGTGGTCCATTTCTGGCAGCAACAATTATTGAACGCAATGATGAAAAGGAAAGAGAGAGAGAGAGAAGGAAAGCTGAACTTTGGTTAATTTGTAAAATTTTACGAGAGAAGTTCGATACGACCGCGTATTAGTTTTGCAAAGACGAATGAATTTGCCATCGACTCGCGCCCTACGTAACGCGGATTACAAACCGCGAGAAGCACAGTTGCAAATATCACTTTGGCTTTAACGGAGGAGGAGAGAAACGCGTCTGGGGTCCGAACACCGACTACGAGCAAACTCCGACAACTTCGAAAGCCGTTCCTTCCGCGGTGGTATTTGTCATCGTTACTTAAAATAACTTTGGCTCGTTAACCCTCTCCGACCCAAATTTTGAGGTACGTTGAAACAAGCGTGAGAATGAAAATGGGTAAACATTCCAAGTGATATATTTTTTGTAATAAATACTTAGTAAAATTTTCCTTTGTATCTTTATTTCTACGAATTTAATCCTTTAAACTCCTATGTCTAGACAGATTCGACTTTCCCAAATCCCAAATATATAATTAAGTTATCAAAAAAAATTCGAGAAAAACAACCTTTTTTTAAGCTCGTCAAAGCGGTGTCCCTCCTTAAGGTATATCATTTTAAGTTAAATATCTAACAGTTAACATTGATGAAAATTTTTAAATGGAGTGTCGGTAAAAATAACTCACGGTAAAAAACGAGAAGAAATAGTTAATGTTATATAATTCATTAGTTTTTACGCCAATCAAAAATTGTTCCAACGTCATCGTCGTAACGATAAACTCGTAATACTTACCCGACGAAGCTTTGGAACGATCCAAGAGTATTCGTCCGGCGCAGCGTAGGTAGAATATAGACGGTAACATAATTTTTAGTAAAGTGTAACACGATAAAATTCCTCGACGGCGTACGCAAGAACACGAGCTCAAAGTTCTCCGGTACATAACTCGTAACCGTTATCCTATCCTCCTACGTTGGACGACGATCGGCCGCGGGCGCTAGTAAAACGAGATCCTACGGTACTATGCGAACGATGTATTGTAAAATTTCAAAAGGAACGATTACAAAGTTTTCATCGCGAACGCGCGATGAAGCCCGATGTAATTAACTTTCCACAAAGTAAGTGGTACTCTCGCTGGAACTGGAAACCGATCTTGCGATAATAACGAATGTCGAAGCTGGTACTTGTCTTTGTTTGTACCTACAACGTACCTACGTGTTTGGCGTTGGTTAGGGGAAAAAAAAAGAGATGGAGAAAATATTTAATAAGAACATGCTCGTTAAACAACTCGTTTCCTGCTTTTTTCCTTCGAGCTTCGATAGCTAATCGTAGAGAAGTTACGATTAATGAAATTAATTGAGGCGAACAAGTAGTCTTTCTAGGATCTCCCTCTCTCTCTATTTTCTTTAGTTATTTCCTCGTAATTAAATAGTTGATCGATGGAAAGCGGTTACCGCTTTAAGCGAAGTCAAGGCTTCTCTTCTAACTGACCGCGGGAAAAACATGAGATCTTGTAAAAGGGGAGCGATGTTATTCGAGAAATCGTAAATACGAGGTAAACCGTCTCGAGAAAAGCGTAGGTACCTACCCCCCTTTTCTCTCTCTTTCTCTCCTTTACCTCGAAACGGTCCGATCTCCGAGCTTTCGAGGCAGCCAGTCATTTAGCATTCCAACGTGAAACGTTGGACCGCCGCGATCGGCAAACATCTCACGCTCGGGGAGTAGCAATTTCGTAGGTAAAGGCTAGCGTTAAGACGACGGCAATGAATTTTTATAGGCTTACGCCAGTCATTCGTCCGTCCTTAAACGAGAAATGGTAATACGTAATCTCTCTCTGGAAAAGCCAAGCGCATTCCGTCCACGTAGTCTCTCGCCTTACCCGGGAAAGCTATTTGAATATGTTAGCGCGAAGGGATCTATTCGTTAATAAGATTCTTCTCTGATTTCGAGCTTGCACGTGGGTGGACGGATGACTCTATAAACGTAAGTACTACATGTACGCGTTTCCGTCCGTGTGTATACCCTACGTCAGAACTTTTCCAATTTAGTATACGGAAATGTACCTAGCTCGATGTTTACGCGACGACGATGTAATAATGATGCGTACCTCGAACTCTCCGACTTTTCTCGGCTACGTGACATTACGAATAAGGCCAGGAAAATATCGTAAAACTTTGCGGTCTGACATTACTACGTATGATCGAATCGATGACCCGCTTGATTAAGACTCACCGATCTCCATATTCTCGTTGCAGTTAACCCACCCGTTCGTTCCCCCGTTCGTCGAGTATGCTCCATCAGAGTTGATAATTTTCCGTAACTCTCGTTGCTCGGTGCGTACGCTAACTGAAACGCGAATACTCCGATTTCACCGGACCGGATTACATTAACAAATTCGTCCGAGTGATCGGTCAAACGATCGTTAAATCGAAAACACGCCGGCAGCTGTAATTCGGCTATTTCGCGAGGAACAAAATCAAGAGAGATTTGATCGATGGGTCGAGAGAGAGAGAGATGGACGAGCGGGTTCCGAGGCTCGATGAACGCGAGTGTCGCGACACGAGAATGGGGAGAGAAAAAGAAAGAAAAGAAGACACGGAGGTCCTTCGAACCACAGGCACGCTATTGATTTCCACAAAGCTTGTTCTGGTATTCCAGAGACGAGGATCAAATTTGTACCGGTCGCGGTTCCTATAGGATTTTTCTTTTCTTCTCTTTCGTGTTCGTCCTTGCTCCAGCACGCGCTTCACGGCTCTCGTGTTTTCTATCTTTTTCTTCTTTCTACACCTCGTCCACCGCTTCTTCCCTCGTTTTCTCTTTTTTTTCCTTTTTTCTCATAGCCGGTAACACGCGTCCCTTTTCGCACCCCGTTCCACGCTTTACTTTCTTCTTTCCTTTCGCGTTGCCATTATCTTCGACTTGTCCCGCACTACAAAGTGAAACAAACGATGCAACGCTCTTCCAGTCCCCGATGCGTGGATCCCGAACGTGTTTATGTTTACAAACGCGTCCGAGAAACCGTTTACCTCTTCCCCTTTCTTTTATATCTTCTCTCTTATCGCGAACCCTCAACTTTTGCTTTTTATCGCTCCTTCTCCCTTAGCTCGAAAGAAGAGAATAACGATGGGATTCCAAAGATAAAGGAAATTTAAGATAATCAATAAAAAGATCTCGAAGGTCCTCGTCTCCTCGTTGATGTTAAAAGAAAAGGGAGAGATAAAGATCGATAAAGGAATTAACTTCACGTCTTATAATCCTCTTGTCACAGGTCCCCACTAATAATTTCATTAACGCGAATCGCGAAAAGCGAATTAAGACTCGAGAATAAATCTCCCTCTCTCTTTTGAATCGAGATTATTGTCTGAGTGGACTTGAAAAGAGGGACGACGACGGAAAAGAGCGAATAAGAGAAAAAGACGGAAGAGAAAAATCAGCCGAGTCATTTACAAAATATTAGCGATTTTTATCTCGAGAGCTATTATTTTGTTCGAAAAATGTGACAGCGAGTAACGGTTAACGTGTCATTTTATTATTCCAATTAATTAAAACGAGGACTCGATATTTATTCACCAGTTTATATATATATAGATATAAATATTTCAATTACCGTTCCACGGATGGTAAATCAATGTTTATTCGTTGAAAAGTGGTATCTAAAAGATAAATCAAAAACTACGCGAGAGATCATCAAAACGTCGGGACACGATGACGCGTCCGTCGATCGTTCGCTTTTCCCTCTCTCTCTTCTCGTCAGTGCCCCTCATCCCGCGTTTATACCCAGCTTATCTGAAATTAAATGACGCGTCGCCGTCCCGTGAAGGGTGCACGCGAACCGATGATTATGAATTTGACATTATAAACAAATACATCATGATGAGAAGCGGGTATTAATCAGAGATAAACCCCGAAAACGGAATATCAATTATTCTTTCTGTTTCGGGACCATGTGCGCGTCGTAAAGGAAGACGAATGACGAATAAAAGTTTGCGAGCGATAAAACGAATTTGAAAATTTTGATCGGTGCATTAACTTTGGACGCGTGACACTATCGGTACTAATGATAATATCGAGTCAATTTTGTACCTTCGCGTAATCGGCTGAAATAAATTATTCTTACTTACTCTAATAACGGCACGGGCGAATAAGTGGGATAATTCTTTTACGAGGAGTGTACGAGAGTGGAAGAAAGAGAGGAGAAAAATAAAATAAAACGTCAGTCTGCTTTCTCGTCGTATCCGTTTCGCTCGTGTATAGAAAGGAAAAGATAAATCTTTTTCACCCTTTCGTCGACGGGAACGATCGTCGAGCCAAAAGACCGAGCCGGTTTGTTCGTTTCCGTCTTCTTGAGAAAATCGACGCCCGGAGAAATTTAACGAAGCGAATGAACGGAGCCGTTTGGTATAAGAAAGGCCCTTGCATTATATCGGCGCGGATCGTTACGCGACGCGAACGGAAACGGAAGTGTCGACAGGGGCTGTCATTAAGCGGCTTCTATGAAAACGTTGCGAGTGCCGCGCGAAAAAGGACGGAAAGAGGGAGAGCGAACGAGAGAGACGGTTGGATCGCATTAAGAAACTCCTTTCTAAATCGCGAGGTCGAAACTTTTCATCGTCTCGCTTCGTAGGGCACCGAGTTTGCTTTCGCGTTACCTATCGACAAATATTTTATTAAGAGATAAGCGTATTCATTGAGTTGATATTTTTTAATGAAAACTTTCATCCTCCACGAGTTAAAAAAAATCGCCTTGTTCCAACGTGCTATTTTACAACGGTACGATTTTTAAAAGAGCGACATACGCGTTTCACGAAATTATGAATTTTTCGACGGTTGAAATTCGTGCAATTTTTACGAGTTTTTTAAAATCTCTCTACGTGCATCTATTACCAATTAACCTAAACACTATAACATCCATAACCAGAAAACGTCGTTTGAAACGATTAAAGGATCGAAAGACCGAGTAACAAAAATGAAGCGTGCGAAGGAACGCAATAAAATCAGATTGTACATCTCGCGTGCAACCGTGTGAATTATTTAAACGACGGTATACCGATACGAGGGAAAAACGATTATGCAAGAGCATTAATATTAATGTGCTACTAATTTTAATAGCGTCATTACTACTTAAACGATCAACGAAACGGAACACCGTGTATCGAAGTGTAGGATATACGTATATCCTACCTAATACCAATCTACATACGTACGAGATTAATTAATGAGTTAATAGCTAGAGCTTGATTAGCCAGAGAAAATATGTTGCTCTCGAAAATCTTCAATTCTTTCTCTCTTCTTCATAATGGAAACACGAGAATCCGTGTTAACCGTGAACGCTGGTCGCGTACGACGAGGAAAAATCGTGGAGGCGACTCTTACACTCGGAGGAGAAGCACCAGCCCTGGTTTAAAGCTACGTGCGCACGGTGATCGATGCTTTGAAATTCTTCTTACCGGAGATCGTCCGCGCTTTATCACCTCTCCTTTGTAGCAGCTCTCCGGGCATATTGTAGGGGGAAGGTGCTTCTCGCACAACAACGCCCTTCGGCGCATGATGTATATCCTGGAACGATATCGTATGTGTACTCGTGTCTACGTATGCCCACACGTACCTATACTCGATATCGCGTGTTGATCGCTCGTCACTCCGGAAATATGCGGATGAATTTTCCGAAAGGACCAGCCAGTTTCGGCCGACAGGAAAAATTAACGAGACTTATCGAGGAATTTCGTTGGTCCCCTCGAAAATGCCAGGATCGATCCTTTGAAGAAACGAATAAAGGCTCGACACAATCTATACTGTGTTTGATTTTCTTATACCCGGTGACTAGCGATAAATATAAAACGATTAGGTATCCTCTTTGATGTTGAATAAACGAGATAACGTGTGATGGCATTTTTACAAAGTCATTGTACAGTTGAACCCCCGAATAACACGGGAATTGGGGAAAAACCGCGTACGACACTTAAAAAGCGTAAAAAATGGTCTAGGCTTAGCCGAACAGTTCGAGTTATATTTTCTAATTGAAGATCCTTAAACTGAAAGGAGTATAAAATTTCAAAGAGAACTCCACAAGTGCTTAGCACCATCTAAAGAAGTAAAGATCTCTCAGCCAAACGCAAGCAACCGAAAATGATGGATTTTTTGCGAAAAGAAGAGCACGAAACTTAAGAAAATATTATTTAATACATAATACATTATACTTTTATGAAAATTATTTTAATAAATATATTTTTTCCAATTGTAAAAATATGATAGTATGTTTCTCTAATTTTTGGACCCTAACCTCCTTCTTTGCATAAGTTCTTTGTTTCGTATAACACGGATTCGCTTTACACGACATTTTTTCTGAACGTAATAACTGTATTATACGAGGGTCAATTGTACATCGTTGCGAGAGTAGTAAAAAAGTCGAGCACTGTACTATGACACGGCCTTGAATTCTCTTCTTCGCCATCTTTCTCTCTTATTCATTCATATTTTTTCTATTTCCCACGTCTTGAAATACAAAGGAGAAATGTTTAAGTGTTCCGTTTCGCGCGGCCGACGTTTGAATATTCTCCGTTCTAACCGTAGAAAATGAAAAGAGCGAGATCGCACGATCGTCAGCTCGAGGTATGAAAAAGGAGAAAGAGAGACGGGAGGAGTCGTAGGGAAACCGACCTCTCCGTAAAAAGGCACGATAAGAGGAAAAAGGGAGGAACGAAAAGAGGGAGGAAAGAACGTCTTCGAATAAAACGCGAAAGGATTTCGATTCGTAGGGTAGCTCCGTGATTTCATAACTTTTCCTACCTTAGTACATATTCTCTCTGAATTTTTTTCTTTCCTTCTTTCGTTGATCTTCTCTTTTCTTTCGCAAGACGCTGACGATTCGAAAGCACCGAGAGGCGAAGCACAACGGTATTTTAATTACCGTCGCGCTTTCCGTTCGGTTATGACGACGGAAAAAACGCGTACCCTCTGCTCGCGGTTTAATTAAACGTCTCGCGCCTAATTGCACGCGCATCGATCGTGATTTATGATCTGGCGAGGCTTGTAACGAGATAACGCGAGTGAAACAAATACGAAGGATTCTCCTCTCTCTTTCTCGCACTTTGCATAATTTATGTCCTTTCGTGACGAGGAAAGCTCTGCCGGGCGTTCCGCACTCGGCAGGGATCCGATTTATTATTCCGTAGTATGTATTCTGGCTCGCGAGAGGATTTTTTTCAACGTACTTCCAAATTCACGCGTAGGTACAACGTACCATCGCATGTATATGAGTCCATTGCATATATATAATATATACAGATATATATATATGTATAAGTGTGCATACGTACCTATATGTAATACCATATGTATAACAGGCGGAGAAGGTTAATGCGCGCTTTAACGCGCGCGATCGTGTGGGTGCATTAGCAAAGCGCGCGAGGCACCTTTTAGCCAGGTGCTGCCACGCATCATAATTTACTTGTACCGTCGTAATGCGTACGTACCACCATCGTCTCCTGCCGCGCGCGTACTACGACTGAAATTATGCGTACCATCGACTTCGCGTATCACTTCGCCCGTGACGCAATTTTCCACTGTCTCTCTCTGACACTCGCAAGTTCATATATTCACACAGAGCTACGCGTACTCTCTCTATAAGACGAATATCTACTTAACGCGACAAAGGATAGCTAGGATCTAACACAAATTCGGGCATGACGCGGGGGTAAAATTTTCTACGTCTCTTCAAGTACGAGTACCGAGAAAGTTATAAACGTAGGTATGTAGAAACGTATGGGTATTCGAGTATTGTACAAGGTTGGTAGTTCGACAGTATAGAAAGCAGGAATTATTGATTATATTGAACTACTGTATTATATGGAAAGATACGAATCCATCAGTATTTCATTCGATGTTTGTATCAGTTAAAATTAATGATCGAATAACAAAATTTGAAACGCAGTGAACAAAGTAAAAAATGGTTAGTTGTTGAGTTTTTACGAACAGCTTTAAAATTAAACATTCATCGGAATATAGTCGGGTGAAATCCAGACGCAATATGTTACATTTTTTCGTTAAAATGGATGGTGGAGATATATCAAACTGGTGAAGTATTTATTTAAATGATTTGTCTTCCTTATCAAATAATTACTCTGCTGATCAAATAATTAGTTGTCTATGTAAAATGATGTAAAACATTTTGCTAACTCAACAGTTATACGCCACGGGAAACAATTTTGAAATAAATAGTTAATCCTTAGGTACAGGCTGTTCGTATATACCTGAGCGACATCACATTTTTTTATATTCTACTCCTACCACGGTTTCTTTAGTATTTTTCAAAAACATAAGTGTAGCCTTTATGAATTAACGGGTCACAAAACCGTCGGACTAAAGAGTACCTAACGATTTCGCAAAATTATTAAATCATAGACCGTGCTTAAAATTTTTTATGATTTAAAAAATGTCAAACTTTTAGGCTCTTTGAATCAGCTAACGTTTAACTATCGAACTTCTACAGTATCTAGTACACATCCTATCTCATTTCCCACTGAAAATTCGTCGACCTAAAAAGTGGGTCGAGTTGTTGCTTGTCAGCAAGGATACAGGAAGAAAAACTTGCCGTTTAAATCACGTACAAGTTGGAGCGTGAGTAGTTTCCGTATGGGTGGTAGGTTTTTAAGGGAGTCAGTTGTATCGTTCGAAACAGAAGCAACTAACTCTTTTTAAAAGTCACGCTTCCTTTCTCTCGGAAGACATCGAGGCTGCCGATAGTTCTAATCGCTCGTTTGTATCGTTTTACGGTATAAGGCCGTTCTTAGGCTCGCGAAAGGAAAAGAAGAAGGGGAAAGACGGTAAAGAAAGAGGAAGACGTTCGAGTCAACGAGCTGGAAATCGCCTTGTATTTCCCAGCTTGGGCTTTCTGCAACGAGGAAATTGCGGCACATAGCGTGTATCCTAAATATTTACTCGCCTCTTCCCGTTACACCGTACAAATATTCCATTTGCGCCTATGAAAACACGCATCGTGACGGTGACGCCGTTACCGTCGTCGCAACACTTCAATCGAATTCAATGACTGCGAATGTGTTGACCAAAGACGATGCAGCTGATGGATGAACGGACGTTTTTCACGATATTTTAAGGAAACTTATTCCTGAATCTCCGATCAACGGGATCTCGGTGTTCTTTAAATACATTTCGTAGCGATCAATTACGTCGATACTTTTCAATACGCTAATAAGCAAGTGACAGTGATGAAAAGTAATCAAGAAAAGACGTTTTACTTTGAATCCATTCCTTATACAATTGTTTACTACACAAAGACTATAAAAACGTCTGGATTTCATCGCGACAAAACAAATCCCAAGAAACCTATAAGTCAACATTACCCGACAAGAAGCCCAGAGGGCTAAAGAATCTTTTAATAAAAAGGCAAGTGTCTCTCTCGAAAGTTCTGAAAACCACTGGATCTTGATACAAACGCTACAACGACGGTGGCCCACTTTTTAGACGATATTTCCTGCAAAGTTTCGCGAGACTGTAAAGACTTTTTAATCGATACATCTCTCGAGCGAGGTCCCTTTCGCGAGAAGGAAAAGTGAGTGGAAGGGAGTAGGATCTTACGGTCGTTCGTCGGCGTTCGACAATTAAATCTCCCTAATCCTTCAACGTCGATAGAGAAGAGGGAGGCGATTCATTTTTCACCGTAATTACCGGAACGTCAAAGCGTAGCCCTAAAATTATTTTCGAAATCGCCAGGTCACCCAAAATTATCGCTTGGTCTAATCTTTCCGTTAGACCTTCGTCTCCCCCTTTACTCTCATTCCTCTTTCTCCATCGTCGTCGATGCGGTGGAACTCGGATAAAGCCGGCCAGCTCGTGGCCTAATGAAAGCCTTTTGCATCGTCGTCGTCCTCATCGTCGTCGTCGTGGCATTCGCGATAGAACCAACTTCCTTCCTTCCTCCCCTTCTCTCCGAAATTCGAATCGGTTACAGCGGAAGAGGCGAGAGGGATGAATATCAGAGAGTTCGGTGGAAGTTCGGAAAGCCCCGGACCAACGGCCGAATTAATGTGCAAACTTCAACATAATAGTTGCCGTTCTTAAGGTCTTAACTATCGAGTAGCCCCCTCTCTCTCTTTCGGTTTCCCAGTCTTTCGATGCAAGTTCATTAACCATCGTTGCGCGCAAACGCACACACTCGAACGTTATTCCATTGACTTCTTTGTTCATATCGTCGACGCGTTCCTTCGTAACAGCAGTGGTAGCAGTTACCTTTAAGAGATCGATCCGTCGAGCTCTCGTTCTCCAGGAAATTTCGACGAGTGACAAATCTCTCCTTCACCGAGTAGAATTTCGAAGGCAGCCAGCGAAGGTAACATTTGTAACGATCGGAAGGCCGCTTTTAGGCCGGGCGGTTAATAACGACGTCTCGAATCTTTCGAAGAGTCGTAGGAAAGCGAGATCGTTCGAGCGTGCAACGTAAATCGATCGTACGAATTAATCGCGGAAAAGGCGAGAAACTTTCTTCTCGGTAGTCGTGATTCTCGAATTGGTAAGGTTCGATGGGAAAGATCGTTAACGCGAAGCGTCATTGCGTTTTAATGCTCTCCCATTTGTTGCTAGGTATGTATAGTATACCGCGAACAACGCTTCCCTATGACCGGTACCAAAATGACACGTGTCATTTAATTAGTAATGGACTATTACCAATAGTATCGCGCGTTGTCCGACCGCAGCACACCGCTCGTTGTCCGTAACTCCCCCTCCATTGAAATAACAGTTAAAGCGTGACGCGTGACGTTCTGCAACTAAAGTTAATTGAACTTAATTTATCTAACATTGTTCCACGAAACGAGAGAAAGTTCCGCATAGTACGGAGCGGAAGCTTGCGTAAAGGGCAAACAGAAACGATCGTCTCTCGTATTTGGTTAATTATTTCGATTGTACCTATATCGTTTAAACGTAAACGACCGTGACGATTCGTGTAACTCGTCTGACAAAATCGTTACATTATGGTTCGTATGATCTTCGAGTACTATGGAAATCGTGATCTTAACGATTCTCGATAAAATTTGTGCAACTAACCGAGTTCTCGTCATTGTTAGCGATTAAATCGTATTAAATCGTATCGTTCGTGTTCCTCGACGAGAGATTCAACTATACGAATAGAGAGAGAGAATCTGTTCGTCGTAGACAAAGCGCGTTCGTGCATAGGATCGATCGCTGTTTAAATATTAATACGGCGCACAGTGCGGTGCCTGACGAGGAAACTCGATTAGCGTTTCGGTAGTTTCGCGCTTTCGAATCGATGAAAATTGCAAGATTATGCCCCGGTTCTCTTCTCGGCTTCTCTGGCCAAAATTCATCGAGTTCGTCGTGTCGATGTGTTTGTTCGTGGGACCGGCAACACCACGCATCTAACAAGGTGGGTGTTCGTGAAAGCTTCGGCTTGGATAACTCGCCGATTAGAACGCAAGTTCGGTGAGCGGAAAATCCGGATACGAGTTTGGTCACCCGAAGGTTTTAACGTATTTTTTTTTTTGCTCAACATTAGCCGCACGCTAAATTCAAGGCTTGGTTTAAAGGAGATCTTATCGAGGAGAAAGTTATTAGTTCGTATACGTCCGTATATGGTTTCGAAAAAACTCTCACGTGATTTTACCATAGTTTGTTTCTCTTTATTAAAAATTTGCCTTTTCTTCGCTTTTAATATCGCTGTAGATATATGCATTTCCGTATATTACTGATAAGTAATCCGTACTTTGAGCACAGGTAAAAAATTCCCAGCCACGTTTTATCATGGAAATGATTAATATTATTATTTTAGGGTCTATCAGCTTGGTGAAAAGCCCGCCGTTCGTAATACCGGTGGACTATCGACGAGAGAGTGGAAAAATAATCGCAGCGTAAAGAGACATAATTCGTTGCTGGGTGCTCTTTGATCGGCAATAAAATGTCGGCGGGCGCGTGGAAATTTCGCGAGACCGTTAGTTTAAACAACGGCCGGCCGTCCACTTGATATTCTCACGCACCGCTGCGGTTTATTCGTTCAAACGCTATTTATGGAATTCGACCAATTTTCCGGCCAATTTTTCCGGCCTCGCTGCGTATCAAACGGAGAAAATTTGAAACAAAATTTCAAAAGTATTCTACGAAGCATTTTTTTATTCTTTCTCTCTCATTCATTCACTCTTTCCTGTTTTCTACATTTTATATTGAATTAAAGCGAGCGAGACGAACGAATCTCGTCGACTCGGAATATCGAGCAGTAGCGGGAAGCCATGATGCAAACTTGAACTCGCACCAATAAACACTGCCAACAGGTAAATTTGAAAATCTCGTTGCCGCAATGCCGACGGCACTGTTCCGGTGCTCTTTCTGCCGCTCTTCTAGAAAACGAAATAATCGTGTCGCATGTCCGCATGATAGATGAGCGAGCTCTCGATGCAACCTCGCCGCGTATTCACGGTGTATATCTTCTTCTTCGTTGCGTGAAAGTTGTCGCCCTCGTTACGATCGTTGCACACTAGAGAATGACCTCGATCAATTTGTGGATATTTTTGTTGGAAATATAAAACGTTGATGGTCCATACGAAAAAATTGTCTCGGAATCCGAATAAACTCCTTTCGCTATAATCATTTCGGTAGTTTATTCTCTATCGACACTAATTTTATTTCATTTACATTCGATATGTCACTTCGGAATTGATTTAAGAGTTTCAAGATAAGATTAATAGTTACATCAAATTTACATGCCCTTATACTTTCAATAAATTAAACGAACTTGCTGTTGTAATCAACTCTAGACCGTGTATTCGTGTTACGATAAAAAAACACTCAATAAAAATATAACAAGTTTGTAGCTTCCTCGTTTCATCTGGAACGGTTGAACAGCATTTTCTAAACTCGATTTCAACTAGAACAAGCTATAAATACCGTCCCGATCCTTCGTCACTCTTATCCCAACATATTCATTCGTCTAGTATAACCACATTTTACCGACCCTCGCTTACACCCTATTAAAACCAACGAGTTGATTGCCCAATGAAAAAAAAGAAGCATAGAGAAAAAAAGAAAGGGCAAAGGAGGCGCGTTCGACGGTTTTTCGTCAGAGGGCCGGTCAATTAATTCCGACTCCCGGCGCGTTCCCTTTTCTAATTCGTCGTCTTTTTGTTTTTCGTCGCGAGCGAGCAGGCAAACAGCGACGCGTTTGGCCCTTTCCGCTCGGGTCCCTTCGGCCCGATATCGCACTTTGTTTTGATCACGTCGGTCCGCGGGGACGGATTGTCAGCTTTCGAGCAGGAGGACACGTAGCCGTGCTTTTAATTGCTTTCCCAATTAGCGCACGCGCCTGATCAAGAAGCACTCGACGTGACTCCCAATGCGTTATGGAGGGATGCTGCGGGAGGGCAGGGGTTGGTAACTGGGGGGTGAGATACGCATTGGGAGGGAGACGCGCGCGAAACACGTGTCCAATTATTATCAATCGCACCCTTCGTCACCTTTGGCTTCTACTCGATCACAGTCATCGTTCTTTCGAGTTCCTCCTGTTGAAAAGAGAGAGAGGGAAAATTGTGTATACGAGGCATAGAAACCCTTTTTTCCTTCTCTTCGTTTTCATTTCCTCTCTTTATCGGGCTTCGTCCAAAGGAAATTCATTGGTTGCAAAAAAGCCGAATGAATTACGTGCATACACGTTTTGATTAATTAATCATTACCGAGAGTCTCTCCTTCGCTACCCGCATACTAATGCGATCGTAATCGCATTTGCGTTCGAGCGATGCTCCCGTTCGGCTCTTACTTTCCTTTCCCCCACTCTCCTTTCCAGGATATCGCCTCGAGCAGAGCCACTCTTGCACACGAAATACGATCTACCAAGGTAAATGGATCGCGTCTGGCTCACGAACGTTACATCCGATCATATACGACATTATTCGTTCTACCGAGACACCTGCTAGCAATTAAACGATCGGTAACGAGCATGAGATGTCTAGGACGATTCGAAAATCTTCGAGTGCTTCTCTTCATTTTCTTTTTTCTTTTCATCGGACGAGTAATATCATTCGACAAGAGATGAGAGAGACATTTTTCAACGGAGACTGCTTCCCAGTGATCATCAATATACTTTCAGATGGATACATATCCTCCACGGCTTTTCTCTATTTTCTAAAGGAAGAGAGCGGTGAAGGAAGAAGGAGAAACATCGTGCTTCTCGCCGTCGTGATGTATCGTTAGTTTCTACACGGCTACCAACAACACTAGAACCGTAACAATAACGGTAACAGCGTGGCAACAACAACACGACGGTGATCACTCGACACGCGATTCGCCGGTGGCTAGACAAATAGACGAATATGTTTCGACCCCTAGAATCCTTCCCTTTTCGTGGACGGTAAATTATACGAGAACCTCGCGCGATAACCCAATTTCGCGCGGGACTACACGTTCAATAATAAATAATATACTCGGCTATCTCGAAATAACGTTTCACCCACGATCACTTCCCCCAGCAGTCACTATCTCTCCATTCCATAGTAATTTCGATGAAATCTCCGAAAGAAATCGTAATGGGCATTCAAAACGTTGGAAAATTATATCGATAAATGCGAACGATTATTATGAACAAATTTCCCGAGCAATCCTTTTATTTGCAAGGCCGGCGAGGTGCCGACCGAAATGCTTCTGTAACGTACGTCGTGGTCGAGAGTGGTGCAGTGAAAAGGGTGGGGGATGCTAAATGTAATTGGGGAAATGGGAAAATTGTGCGAAATTGAATCGGCGCGGAACCGCATTTTCATTATCCTTGCTAATACAACAGCCTTCCGGTGCACGCTCCATACCGCGCCTCGGAAATTTGATAACGCGATTATAGATCTTTTGTGTTCGTTTGAAATTTCTCGAAAAATGAGCAAAAGAGAGAGAGAGGAAGCTATAGCCGATCTTTTGACCTTTTCGTTCGGTTGGGTGTATGCACGTTTCACGTAAATACGCCTACGCGTATGAATGCACAGGGTAGCGTTTGTCCTTTGAGTCTGGGCGTATAAAGCCAAACGGTAGAGACTGGTAGGTAAAGCGGGATAGCACGGAGGATCGTCACGAGCCATACGCTCTTCCTGCATCGGCAATAAATTTTGATCGTAGAGCCGGAGACTAATCGGCTCGCCGTACACGTTTGCGACGTAATGGCCGATATCTACGTCTACCTACATACGTACTTACAAATATACATATACTATGCGAGTCCCGCGTATACTATGTATAGATGTAGGTATATACTATATCCCGGATACACGGTCTACCCCTTACTCGCTCTCGCTCCTTCCTCTTTTGCGTGCTTCCACTATTACGGGGCTTCGTCCTTTCTTCTTCTTGTCCTCCTTTCCTTTCTTTTTTTCTTGTCCTTTCGTTCTAAACGGCTCGTGTACCTACCAGGTGGTAGCGGCAAGGGAGTACTTTTCCTTCCGTTCGTACGGTAGGTACACCGAGAAAACGCGATGAGTTCGGGGTACTGCTCGTCGCACCTGCAGGGACCATGTCGAAGCACTAAATATAAAGTAACGCGTACTCCTCGGTCTTCCCTCGAGGTAACTACCGAGACTACGTAGACTAGCTAGGATACGGGCTCTGAGTGTGTTACAACGATGCGCGAGAGACGCTTCGGCGATGTAACGTAATGCTTGCTACGGTCAACGGAAAGATTATTAACGTTCGTGCTCTATCGATCACGTGTATTTATATGTAGGTATATACAAGATGTCGAGTTACCCACCGGGAAACTGCAGGTATAATGGACGAATCTGAATAGAAATACCCAAAATTGTTTAAACAAATTTGGTTTAGTTAACCAGTTATTAACCTTCGGACGGCGGAGGCAGGGTCAAATTGACCCATAGCAAAAATTTGTAATTTCACTGTGTTTAGGGGTAAATTTCTGTTCGAAATATTACACATATTATATAATATATTTATTATATTACTTTACCTGCAGTTCCCCGGTGGGAAATGGGGCACCCTGTATATATTATACATATGTATCTCTTGCTATATTTAGGTCGTTTTCGAGGTCGATATTCCTTCGTTCGAAACGGTCGTGAATGACCATAACTGACCAGTAATAATAAATCATTGCTGTGTGTAGAACGTACGAATTGGAGGAAGGTAAGAGCGAGGACGACTTTATTGTTAATGGGTTCGCCATCTTCCAGTAGACATTACTGTTCTCGCTTTTCTTTACCTTCTCTCTCTTTCTTTGACTCTTTTATCATTTCTGTCTTTTGTAGGAGGTTGCGTTCGCGTGCGCATCGCAGGGTGCACACGGGCCACGCTCATAACACAATGCACTTTCTCTCGGACGAGTGCTGCAAAAAGGATCGTCAGACTGGTTGACTCGGCTCTACGGACAGAACTAACTAGCCCGCTTATTATCTCATACGAGATGAATAACGTTGTCGTCGTCCCTCTCCCTTCCACTACTTTTTTACTTCTTCCTTCGTTTTGAGCTGAGAGCAGTCGCGGTAGAAGGAAGGATGGAAATAACGCGCTGGTAGAATGACATCGACGGGAAACTTATTCAACTTCGTGAAATCATTATTGGTCGTCAACGACGAGTAACGACCGTCGTGAAAATATTTTTCATCGTTGATCAACTTTCTCACTTTTTTTTCAATCCCGCCAAGTGCAGAGTTGTTACGCAATTAGTTGTCACAGTAATGAAATATCTCGATACGTTCGACGAAGATCTCCTCGATTCTTCAATATTTTCTCTTTGAAGCTAACGAGTCAGCTAGACATCGGTCGTGTTAATGGTATTAGATAATTAGTGCGTGTCAAAGAATACGAGTAGCTTGCCCGCCTTTGTACATTCTGGACGAGTTATTTTGTCTTTCTCTGTCTCTATTCGCTCTTATTTTTGGGGGAGGGGGTTCTCGTTAAAACGCACTACGAGAGCACGCGTGAAAATAGGTAAAATGCTTTTTCGCGTCGTCGTATGTAACCCACGACGGCTAACGATGTATCTACTACCAGTTTTCGTTTTTAGTTCGCGTTCGTAAATTCATTAGACTAGAGAACGAAAGAGAGAGAGGCAGCACGAGTAATTTTGTAGAATATTTTTGAAGGTGAGAATCCAATTCAAACGTCGTGCCATTGTGGACGACTTTCCTGCTAATTAATATCGGAAAGAGGAAAAAGAAAGCGCAAACGGAGAAGCGAAACGTTCTCCTTTGTGTCGTAATATCGCAATGGAAATGATAATGACGCCCTGGCACTTTTATAAACGTGCCAGAAGAAAGAAGGTGATAAGTTAATTAAGTCTTTAAAGGCAGAACGCTTCTACCGTTGTATGTACAGAGCGATTTGAAAAACTGAAAGTGTACAGCTATTTTACAAAGTGCCACGGACGAGCTTTGATACGAATACGGACGATGTATTTCGTGATGAAAAGTAACTGTACCGTAACTATGATTCGACATGACGGACAATTTAACTTGTGATATTCGCTTTATTAATATTCCCGTTTGCAAAATATATTCTTTATAACTTAATATACGTTCCATGCTACCGGGATCTCCGAGTTGCAATAAAAAAAACTTTAAACTTCCGGTAGATGCTTTGCAAAAAAAAAAAATAAACTGAAACGATTCTAATCCGACACGCGTGTCTTACTCTCGACTTATCTTAATCCCAGTTGATTTATACACTTCTCTTAATCCAACGCTTCTTTTCTATTTTTTCTAACGCTCTATGCCTCTAAATTCTCTCAGCAGTCGTACAAACAAAGAAACGCTCGTCAAAAGCGCTCCAACGCGATGCAACCATACTTATCCTTTTCTCGGAACGAGCTTTTGCATACCGAAACCCACCACCTGACACTGTGACACGAGCTTACGAACCTTCTTCGCGAAGGACTAACCCGAAAAAAGGGACACCACCTGGACTTGATTCGAATTCACGCAGAGAACGGAGCCGGTCGGCTTATTATCGTAAATAGGATGATAGTCGAGTGACGCGAAACATCGTACATACGTGAATACGAGAAGAGTGGTGGACTAAAGGAGTGGGAGAGGAGAACGTGGAGAGGGATGACATTAACAAATGACCGCGCGCGGCTGAGCTTCTGACACCCCTCCTGCCACTATCCTTCTCCAACTCTCTCTCTTTCGAGGAAGTTCGTGCAACAGCCCACCCCCACCAGAGTACTACCAGCACCCTCACCGAACCTCCCCTCGAGACTTTCCTCCTCCGCGACCCTCGTGACCGAGCCACCGCACCTTAACCGACCCCGGGTGCCGCGCTTTCGCGAAATCTGGCCAAACTTTCGTCATAAATAAAGGGTAAACAACGCGCTACCCGGCTAACCTCCCTTCCATGCTCTCTTTCCAACTCCTACCGTTACCCTTCCTCTTATTCTACCTCCCTCCATCGGCCTCGTAACTCACGCTCCTTTGCTCTACGTTGCTTCTCTCCCGGCCTACTCTCTTTCTCGGCATCTCGACGAAGTCTTCTACGCACCCTCTTCCCCCCTCTTCATCTCGCTTTCTGCCCCCCCTCCCACCGTTTCAGTCCCTCTCTACACCAGAAGGTCACGCGTCGTTGTCGTCGAGAAACGACGACTTTCCGGTGAAACTTTTATGCCCCTTTTCTTACCCTTCAAGCTACTCCGGCGTCTGCAATGCTAATCGCGAGCTAGAGAGGGTGTAGAAAGAAAGAGAGAGTAAGTTTAGTGGGAATGCGTCGAGGATGAAGTGTGTAAAGGGTTGAAGCGAGCTCATTAATGGCGTAATGACTGCCGAGTTCGTTCTTTGGTATTCGTGCGGTATTGATTAGTCCGTTCGGCGTATCACTTTATTATTTTATTATTTATATGTTATTGGTCGTATCTGAGTTTTAATAGAGTATGATGGATGGTAACGGTAAAAATTTTATGTGCTATTTTTGTGTTTAATATACGAAGTGTGCGAGAGATGCATTTCATAAGATTACATTTCTTCTTCGAGTATAAGTAGTTTTCTATATATTCGTTGTACCCACAGAGAAATCTAGCTGATATGAAATAATGATTCAAATGGTAGACGGAAACAGATCGAATCTGTGATCGCAGCAACATATACCGTTTCCCTAGCGGTATAAATAACCCCATTGCGGAGTGGGCTTCTTGTAAGTCGGTCGGACAGCTTTGCTTCTCTTGTCCGACTTAAACTTCGCCACTAAATAATAGAAGGCGAAATTAGGGATACCTGGAATTGTAGTAGAAATGGCACACAATCTCCGTTCGTTTATTTTGGTCAGTGTATTTCCTTTGGTGCGTTCTAAATAAGGTAATTGGAAGAAAATCGTTGGCGACCGGTCAATTGACCTACATATTTGCGATCGTTCCATGTGTCGCAGATCGGAGAGAAGCTGGGCATGAATGTTTGACGATGTACCAGAGTCTCTACGCGAAGACTGTTAATGACCAAGTTCGTACCTACGTATGTACGCGTACGTGCATATACGTACATCTATATATACGTATGCACCTGACGATAGGACAACGACTTAACTCGATTACGAACGCGACGAAGTTGCCGTGGAAAATCAATGAGTACCACTGCCGTTTCCGTGGCATCGCTTATTCGAGGCACGCGTGAAGCGAACGAAGCAACCTCGCTTATTTCACGAAGAATCGAGTGATACCGAGGGTGTAGACAGGGGTTCTCAACCGTACTCTGTAATTCGATGCCGTTAGTTCGGGTTTCTACGATTGGAAGAATTCCGCGACGACTCGGTGAATGTCTAGCCGAGACACGTTTTTCCCAGAGGCTGTCCGAGGTAGGAAAAAAAAAATAAGGAGAGAAAAGAAGAGAGAGAGAAGAAAGGAGAGGAAAAGGTCGTGCAGGATGAGCGCGACAGATGGAAACCGAGCTAATGGAGTATCGAGTGCGTGGGAATGCGAGGAAAGCTCGGTTGACCGTACGACTCGGGATTCGTCGTAATTAACGAAGGTTAATGAAAGAGGGATGGCTTTTTTTTCCCTCCCTGAACCCTTTAAGATAGGGACTACCGCAGACGACGAGAGCGAATGAGCTTCTTCGACGATTCCCGAGCTTTACGGCTCTGGATGACGAATCATTTCGAAATAAAAAAAATAGGTTACATTTCTGATTTCAAGCAGTTATGACGTAAATCAAATTTTATATTTTTAGCCTTTTAACTTGGACCACTTTTATAAACAACTTGCACACATTAAGTCTGGCTCAGACGTAGTCTCGCGGTAGTACCGTTTGCGAGCTCATTGCAAAGTACGCGTTTAGCGAAGCGATTCTTTGATGTTCGCATCAAGCAAAAGGCCTCGCGCTACTTTCACGACCTCAATTATTATTTTGTCATTTATACGAACCACGACGTCTCGATGAGATTGAACGAGGTCTTGTTCGATGAGGCTCGATCGAAAGGGCAAGATGATATTAAGAACGGATGACGTTTGCATCGCGCGGTTATCTAAAACACGTGAGTCGTGTAGGAAGCTTCGCTATCGGCTTGGATCTCTCGTTTATTCTATTCGATCGAAATCAGAGTAGGTACATATGTATGTATTTTTCGATCAGCTACATGATACAATGCAAAAAATTATAAAGTTATGTGTCAAACACCAATGACCTTGATAACTCCGGAAAAAATAACCTTAGGAAAAAAATATTCTTGTCAAATATTGGTCCCTTGATATCATGCATATTACGTAAAAAATATTTTTTGCATCACAATAACCAGCAGAAATATTTAAGTGGAACACCCTGCAGGGGCTAGCACAAATCAACCACATTATTATTTCGTAATAAAGCCTTGTTGGTCAATTTTCATTTAACATTTTTTTTCTATTTTTTGTGTAGAATATCCTCACAACGTTCGTACATCAGAGTACCCTTTGACACCCTGTACACAGATACACATACAGATATATATATATAACATGATACGAGACAAATGGGTACGCGTCGATGTAGACACGTCATCGCGCTATCGCAATGTCGTAGGAAACATCCATTTCTAATGGATTCCTACGTCTCGGCCCCGACATAGGGAGAGAGGAGACAATGTAGACTGAATCTCGAATTCCCGAGTATAATGGTCGACGAGTCGGAACTCGCATTAAGGGGATGATCGTCACGAATGCGTAAACTCTACCTTGTACGTATCTACGTAATACATACACACATACGTACTTACATACAACTTAGGCGATAGCATTCTCTTTAGCTGGGTAGAGACATACGAGCGTTCATCATTACTGCTGTACCAAACTAAAGCGGATTAGAAAATGAAAAAAAAAAAAGGTAGAAACGGGGTTGAAGGGAGGCGCAGTTGGTACAGACCCTACGATGCTCGTAGTTAATCCTGCGGCGAAACAGGATCCCATTCACGGTTAGCCTTACGCGATTTCCCATCAAACATCGAGGAAAGGCCACAAAGTGCACCGCTTCGAGAGCACGGCCGTTGTGGTGTGACCGCGCTCGTCCGTTTCTCGCGGTAAATACTTCATTGCTCGGGCACGCTCGAAATCGACGCCTACGTTCTATCGTTACGAGCCTACGTAGTACCACGAATGTTTGACTCGTACGTTCGGTGAATATTTTACATCGAGCTAGGACGAATTGGATGGTTTTGAAAAGGAGGTTACACCGCGTCTCGTGTTCTATCTTCTCCTCGCCTTTCTCCGTTCCATTCTTTCTTCGATTTTTGTTTTTCTTCCCAAAGGGCAAAGCACGACGCCCGGAGGAGACTCGACTCGTTCGAAGTCGCGGCACAGACTGTGCGCCGGAGGAGCCGTTTGTCAACAGCTGGGATCGTCGTTATTCGTCGTTCGACCGATCCTCCTTGTGCATCCACAAACAGATCCGACGTTTTTCTTAAGCGAAACCGTGTCACCTCGATAAAATATTAGCTTTGCCGAGGGAAACGCCGATCAAACCTGGAGGACGATCTCCTTCCTTCCGCTTTCTTTCTAACGATAAGAGATATAAATCGCGACATTGAACTAACTAATATCCGAGAGAAGTCGTATTATCGTGTAATCTCCCTTCTCCTTATTATCCTTTTTCTCTTGCACTCTACAATGTTCTTTCCAACTAAATGGAATAAACGCGAAAAGCGGGACGAGTCCGATATCTTTTTCTCGCACGACTCTTTCTCGCTTTTGTTTCGAAGAGAGAAAAGGAAGAAGACAAGACACAAGTTTCTAGACGGGCTCTCGGAAAATCCACTCTCACGTTACGAAACTTGTTTGTATGTATGTAATCCCTGGAAATGAGTGGAATTTCACGTAAAAGGTATCCGACGTTACGACTTCTCGCGGATACTCGCGCGATGATATCATTATCATAATCATTGTAATGTCTCTCTCTCTCTTACTCCCACCCTTTCTCCTTCCCTCTTTGTTTCTCCTCGCTCGAACAGCAACCACCGAGTTATTATTGCGAAACTTGTTCCCGTTCTCTCGCTCTAAATTGGAAACGTAAAGTATCTGGTCTAATAATAGCATCTGTGATAACGAGAAAAGGAAGAAGAAGTAGACGAAAAGGAGAAAGAGAAACGTAGGATGTACAAAGAAAGGAGAAAAGAAAAGAATGAAAGAAAATGGATGAAGAAAGGACACGTGTCGCAACGCAGAAGCGTAACTCTCTCGAATTAAGTCTTACCGAGTAGAGAAATAAACTGGAGTACAATATGGTCTATTTCTCTGTAGGAATACATACACACAGTGGTAAATTCGAGTTAGAAGTGTAATCAAATAGTTGGAACTTTACGGTTCGCGTGTGGGATATTTGTGGCTTACCCCGTACGAGCGTATCCTCCCTCGTGTCTGGCACGACGCATCGTTCGAATGGAATTTCTTCTGGTCGGGGCGGGAATCCGAAAACGCGATCCACGATTGGGCTCGTGTGGTATATGATCGAAGCTCATTGAGCCGTCACCTTATCTCCTTGTTTCATATCGAGTCGCGGGAGAGGATCCCAACCTGAAAATTGTAGTTCGACATTATGAAATGTTTCTTTGTCTTCCAAAGTCGATCCAAATAAGGTAAAATTGACCTCTGAAAACTCGGTTGTTTTTCACTTTCATGCTGTAACTCGTAAACTTTACGATTGATAAAGTATCGTTCAAAGGATAATCGTAATTTGAAATATCTCAGAACTTTTGTTCATAGCTTCTGGTTCATGACTCACAACATAAAAACTAAGAATAACCAGTTTTCTAGAGGTAAATGTACCGGGGATCTTTCCTTATCAATTATTTACTGTAAGTACACGATAGTATCCAAAACCATCCTTTTATTTATAGTTGGAACGTCGAAATATGTATTTCCATCCTTTTCAATTATATTTTCGCCGGCGGAAAGAACTTGTTTTAAAGCTTATTAGCAACTTCGTGAAAAATTCAGTCATTTAAGCCGCAAACCAAAATGACTTTTACACATAATTTCGTATATACATTTACTTACACAGGATTAAACCGTCTATGTATTTATAATCATCGGGGTTTTTTAAAATAGTATTAGTATCTCTCCGCATGCCTCCACACACCGAAAGACCGTCCGACCCTCGTCGTATCGTTTTGCGAGGACCTTTTGTACACGTGATTTTCTCGCTATTAATATCTACTCACGAGGGTAGGTACGTGCGGTTAAGGGACGACACAGACAGAGTCAAAGAGAGAGAGAGAGGAAGGGAGAGAGAAAGATATAGAAAAGGGTCGTCGAGAAGAGGTTCCCGCCGTTTGCGGTCCGGAGCACCATTGTTCGAGCACTCCTCCTCCCTGTACTCCAACCTTGGTCCGCGTGACTTCGAACCCACGAAAGCTGCTCCTCCAATATTCCTTTCCAAGCAAAGATATCACGTACTTACACGACATCACCACCATACTACCGACGACGTGCTCTTTGCTGCGAGAAAACCGAAGAAGAAAGAAGGAGAAATGAAAAAGAGAAAGAAAAGATTGGTACGGACGATAATTCGCGGCCCTTCGTGCACTTTTCAAGAAATCGCGTGATGATACTCGAGGAGTAGGTATTATCCTTTATACGATACGAAACGAAACCTTCGTGAAACTCGTACGAATTTCAACCTATTTTGATACGCTCGATCAAAATGTCGTAAATTCGTTGAATTAAAAAGTGTCGATAAGACTGCACGGTATGTTTCACGTTCGATCGTACCTTACGATCGCAAAGGCGTTTAGGCTGGGCCAGAAGCCCCAAAAATGACGATCCTGCGGTGAAAAATGAGGCTTCCTAGCGGCCGACATCCGAGAGATCTTTCGCTCGAACGACGAGACTTTGCCGGGGTTCTCCTTTTGTTCCATCCATGCTATATCAACCCCTATCAAACCCCCACCAGTGGCCATCGCCATTACCACTACTCGTAGCTACCATTAACGTAACGTTCTACGGTATACGCGTAGGTAGGTATTACTGGTGCGAGTGAGAAAGAGCACGAATCCATTTGATTCGATGGAAAGGACAGTAGAACGGGGAGCACACCAACGGGAAAGGGGATTAATCCTCGCCCTACGACCTTTTCTGCTCCCTACGAGACGCGTTCGTCCGTGGCTCGTTTCGTTTCGTTGAACACGATTGATATCTCTCTTCTTTTTCTTCTTCTTGTTTCCTCGTTCCAAATATTTGGAGGTAGGTAGGGGAGATCGGGGCTAGTTGTCCCAATTTTAGGTTTTTTGTTTCTACAGATTTCTGTAGCTTATATTTTCGAATTTTTTGGTGACTATCATAAAATTCAACTTCTTAGCAATACATAGAATTCGGGGTAGGTTGTCTCACGCCATGGGGCAAGTTTTCCAAGGAAAAATCCTGATGTATGCATCATGATTTTTGCCAAAATAGTCACCATCGCCGATTTCAATGTTTAATGGCTCATTTTAAAGAAAAGGGCATGCAGAATACTGTCCCGTTGTCCGTTTTTCGATATCGTTAAGCAATGATGAGAAATTAATCTTTTAAGTGTCTAAGTAGGGGGGTTTTTCAAGCTTAAAACTGCTGTATCTTTCCAACCGGCCATCCTATCGAAACGAGACTTGCATATTCGTAAAGAGGAGACTTTACTCTTTCGAACGAGTATTTGATCGGGCAAATCCGAGATACTTCGATTTTTGACAAAAATCCTGACCTATGCATCATGATTTTTGCCAAAATGGTCACCATCGCCGATTTCAATGTTTAATGGCTCATTTTAAAGATAAAAGCATGCAGAATAATGTTCCGTTGTCCGTTTTTCGATATCGTTACGCAATGATGAGAAATTAATCTTTTAAGTGTCGGAGTATGGGTCTTTTTCGAGCTTAAAACTGCTGTATCTTTCCAACCAGCCATCCTATCGAGACGCGACTTGCATATTTGTAAAGAAGAGACTTTCCTCTTTCGAACGAGTATTTGATCGGGCCAATTCGAGATGCATCGATTTTTGACAAAAATCCTGATGTATGCATCAAGATTTAGAAAGAAGAAAGCATGCAGAATACTGTCCCGTTGTCCGTTTTTCGATATCTTTTCGGAGTGTTGAAAAATAAATTTTTTAAGTGTCGGAGCGTGGGTCGTTTTCAAGAGAAAAATTGCTGTAACTTTTTAACTAATCATCCTATCGAAGGCACACTGCCATATTCGTAAATTAGAGACTTTCCTCTTTCGAACGAGTATTTGATCGGGCAAATTCGAGATGAATCGATTTTTGACAAAAATCCTGATGTATGCATCATGAGGACAACTTGCCCCTGGGACTTTTAGCCCCGGTCTCCCCTACTCGTTGCCGTTAAGTTTTTCTTTTCCATTGGCGGATCGATGGATCGATCTCCTTCTCGAATTCTACCTCTTATCCGTCTTTTTACGGATTCGTAACGAAATTTACGTGGAGAATATAATCCGACGGAGTCTTAAGAGACGTGCCTGCCACCGAGCTGGTTCTTTAAGTATCTTTTGTAAGCAAACAATAGCCCGTTTACCTAGCGGTCTCCAGTCGTAAATACGTTTGCCATTGTTCGACATTTTTCTCTCTTCTCGGTATTTATTTTACTCGCGGCTTCTCCTTCCTTTCTTTCCCCCTTTCTTTTTTTTTCCATTCCCTTTTCGCTTCCTCCGCACTCTCGCGTAATGCGATTTTCTCGTTTTCATTGGCCACGTTCAAACCACCCGTCCGCTTCTGCAACACTTCGGTCGCACCCTCGAGCGCGTTTTGTTTACGTTACCAGGAAATACGAGCCGCGGTACTTCGCGTCGATTACAAATTATCGTTGGCTTCGATAATTTTCCTGGGCCGGTCGTTTCGTGATTACGGTATCGCTTAACGAAAGTTTTAACGCTCGGGTTTAACCTTTAGAGGATAGGACTGGTTTTGAAAGGGACCACCCAGGGAAAAAAAATTTTTAATGTTTTTCAAGGGTAATTCGATGTGCCAAATACGGGAAAAATAGTGAAAAATCTTGGAGGCATCCTGGACCTTTATAAAGGTCATTTAAGGTCAATTTTTTACGTTCTTTATACATTCGATTTATATATGAATTATACGATTTGAAAGAGGTCGATTTGCACTGAAAATTTCCCATTCTCTAAAGATTAAGTCGCAAATTCATCGATATTTCCTTCTCCTGATAATTACATACGATATCGCGAGGAAGAACAATATTTGAAGTTTCGAAAGTATATGCTCCTTCGCGAATAACGCCGGAGTTTGTTCGTCGAGTGGATCTCGAAACTCTACCGAAGAAGAAACCCGGTGGATTGAGAAAAAAATCGTCAAGATATTTGTACATGTACGTACATATATGCGTATGAGCGTGTGTTGCACATATCCTACCGTACACACCAATAGAAGCGGGAAGTTTCCAAGATTAATTTACGGCCGTGATTGGATCCGTTCTCTCCGAGCGATATCACCGAGGCGATCGATTAATCGATAGTACGAACGAGCAAGCGAGATACGCTTAGTTTTTTCCTCATCTCTTTTCGGACTTCTTTTGGCCTATCCCTCGCAGCTGTTACCGTGAAGGCCGGTATACCTTTCGGCACCTTGGCTACTTACTTTTAACGATATACAATATATTTGGCACCCTTAACCACTCCTTTTCGCGAAGAAAAGAAAAACGAGACGAGGAAAAGGGATGACGTGAAATATCCTAGCACCTTGCTAATTACTCGAGGGGAGACTTGCTCTGTCTATGAATGTTCATTAATTATAACGTTCGATATAAATAACAGTGTCTATAGCTATTGTAAATCTGGTTCGTTTTAATCAGAAAAGAGTAGATACCAGGATCGCTTTGTGGTATTTCTTTCTCTCTTCTCGTTTAATAAATTTATTCCCACCATCGTGTTCCGTTAAGTATTGAACTTTTTTTCGATAACCACTGATTCAGTCACGTAGTACGTACAAGAGACGAGATACGCTACCGTGCTTGTAAAAGTTCGCGACACGAGCTATTCGCGGTGACGAATGAATCCGAGTGAAAAATGAAAATGGTTCCCACGCGTGCCGCCCATTTCGCGCTTGGAAAGTGTCGATAGGGGCTTTGTGGGGAGTAATATCGGAGACGAGAGATTCGTGTTGGTTTTGCTTCGTTTTTCTTGTTTTCGAAAAGAAACCGTAGGAGAAAGAAAAGGAAATCTTCGCTAAAATACTTTGTTGAGATATTTCGAAGCATCCAGCTTCGTGTATATTTTTATTGCTTCCCTTCTTCTATAGAAAAGATCGTGTGCTACTTTCCGCGAAGGAACATTTTCGATATGCCTAGTTTCGAAAATCGAAGAGAAAAAGAGAAGTAAGAGTGAGAAGGAAAGAAAATCTGGCGCGTCAAGCAACGACGGAATCGAGGACAACGTGGTCGCGCTAGTAGGAACGACGCAGAAAGTGTTAACGGGCCTTTTTAAACGCAACTTTTTAATTAGGACGGCGTGCTCGCATTTTCCTGTATTTTCACCTCGTATTTTAGCGGTCTAGCTGGAAATGTATTTCGTGTCGTCAAACGTGTATCTCCGTTGGTCGCGTTTGCCTGTAACAAAAGACCCGGTATGCGAATAAAAAGCATTTCGTTTCTCCGGGCATATCTGGGTTACCACGCTTTTCTCGTTTTTACATCATTGTTGAGAAATTTCTCTTCCCCGCTCCGCCATCCCGGACCCCCTTTCCGTTTCTTTCCTTTGCTCTACGCGCTGATAAGGGTAGAAAGACTTCTCGACGTTTCGTTGGAATAGAAAAAAAGATAGACAGAAAGAACGGGAGAGAGAGAGAAATACTATAATCACGGAGCGTATAAAAATTGATTATGGAATGGAAAAAGTAGTGACGTAAGATGAGAATTTATCTCAGTGAATTACGATCGATCGTTGGTTATATTTTTCCTGGTAATATCGCGTAGGACGATATTAATTTTACCTTTTCACCTATTTTACTTAAATTACCTATAATTACGATCTTATCAACCCGCTGTACAGTTATCGTATCACAAAATCATTCTCCCTTATATTATACATGTAAAATTCCAAAAATATTTTCATACCACTACCGCCAAATTGCCGCTAAATGTCGTCGCGATAACATCTTGACCATAAAGCAAAAGAAAAGGAAGCCGCGAGAACTGAATTTACCCAACGTACCTCTATCGATACTGTCGTTTAATATCGTACTGTCGTTTAATATCGACGAGCATTCTCGATCGATCGATTCCCAGCGAAAACGATAAAGCCTCGGACAAGGATCTTTACGGGCCAAGGGGGATATAAAGTACGACGAGGTAAATAGGAGGAAATGGGACTTTAAAAAGGGGAGAGATCCAATGCGGAGAGAGAATATAACGCGATAGATTTAATGTAAAGGGATGAAAAAAATGAAGGAAGATGGTGGAGGTAGCAGCAGAAAGAACGGAAAATAGCGAAGCTTTTCTACGTAAAGCTATCCACCGTGAAGTAACGTGCACGCACACAGAATACCTATTACTATCTCGATACGCACAGTCAACCGTTCGTGTATCGTAGCCGTTCGTAGGTGTGAATTTTTATTGGTAGATCACGCCTCGAGAATATGGCTATTCTTTGATATACCGAGTGATACGTCGCGTTCTCGGTCTTCGCGAAAAGTCGTAAAACGAACGAGTTGGAACGGCTGAACGAACGTGGCTCTTCCCGTGTATAGAGTTTGCTGTTATAACCGCTATAAAGCCTCTCCTCCCGGTCTCTCTCTCTCTATCTCGCCTTCACGAATCTTCTCTTCCTTTCTCGTATTTATATCTCGTAGAAGGAAAATCGAGGAGGCTGCCTCTCGAAATCGTAGAAAACGGCTGCGAAATAATTTCACGCGCGGTGGATGCTCTCGATGACTACAACGAGAAGAAGAAGATGGTATCTCCTTTTGAAGCTTACCAAGAGCCGCGTTGTCGTTACTTCGAGGCTTTTCCAACGCGTCTCGGATCGTTTCGATCGTTTCCCACGCGTATTTCGCTAGACTAATGGAAAGATAGAAGATAGCGAACGCGGAGATCGTCGCTTTTGATAAATAATCGTATTATTTATCGTTATCGATCAAAGCAACGGATTGAACCTACTCGCGTTACTCGCGTCTCTGTTTCCGCGTATAAGCGTGAATTGGTTAGGATTGGTTAGGACGCCTCTACATATGTACGTTACGCGTAAGCGGCCGATCGAGAACGATCTACGATCGGCTTCGAATGCCGAGGGATACTCCGAAGGGGTAGGGTAACGACTAATAGTGAATTATGGGGGAGAAATTCGCGCGCGGCCGGTATAACCGAAACGTTATGGCTCTCGTGTATCACGGGGATCGATAAGGGGCCATTGTGATACTTAGAAGGCGTACTCCAAAGTCGAGCGTAATTTCAACCTCGTATATTCTAGAACGAGAAGCGGTAATAGCGCGTGCGGTCCCTTCGTCGCTTTTACATTTTTCTCGAGATTTCTTTTTTTTCATATTAATATTTCCCTCTCATTTTACGGTAATTAGTATTCGAGTGATCGTGATTTCGTAGACGTGTGAACATATAATTATCAATAGGGTGGTCCAAATGACCTACACCTTATCAAAATCACATTTTATGCTTATATTTTTGCTCGGGCCAAGAAATAGATATTTATTATTCTGATAATTTTTCTATCATTTTGTATAAGAAAGTACATTAGTTTCCCTATAATATGCAAGAAGTTTCATTAAAAAATTCATTCTGTACGCTTTTTTATAGCATTTTTTCAAACTAGTGGTCCATATTACCCCATTTTCATCTACCCACATCTGTAACGACAATGAATCTCGTTAAGACGAAGATGGTATTTCCATATACACCGTTATTAAGTCTCACTATAAGTGACTCGCGTGTTTCAGCAACTTATTTCAAGATCGCCGAGTTAATAAGCCCTGCACTTGAATTGGCGTCTAACCAGGTGCCCTCAATGCGACCGGTTCGTCGCGAAGATCGCGGCTTTTATACGATATGCAATTTACGGTAGGTAATCGAGAGATCGCCAAGAACGCAGCTTCCAGTAATGGGACGCTTCGGACGGACCAACAAACCACTCGAACGATTAGTCGATCTCTCGTAATGCCGTAGCATCATCGTTGCTTGCTCCCCTTTTACCCGACAAAGACCGATCGTCTTATTTTTCCCCGAGATTCCGCGGAAAACCTTAGTAGTCTCCTAAGGGTCACCCATTTATCGACATCTCGCCTTAATGGAAAAGTATTTTCGGAATGGCCGAGAATGTGGAAGGGTAGAAGGGAGGGTGAGAGAAGCGAGATAAGATAAATCGAATACCACGTTCTCGAACATGCCGCGCGTTAAAACGAGCCCCGAGGCTATATACCTATCACGTTTTACGTTAAGAGTTTAACGTAATTAGCGGCTATCATCGTCGGATAATCTCCTTCCACTCTCTCTTATCGGGAACTGCTCTCGTTCGCTAGTGTTTTTCCTAAATATATATGTATGGTACGTGCCGACGAATTCGATATGCTTGGTAATCTCATTAGAAAATCATCGCATTAACTCGCGTCGATCACGTACGATTCGGAAAGTGTTGAATTTGTAACGGCTGCGAATCTGGTTGAAAGGACTCGCGAGGGACGCATCGGTGAAATTTTAGAAAATGAATTTAAATGAGAAAGAGAGAAATGGAAAGATAGAGAGGAAGAGAGAAATTACAAGCACGCAGTAAATTATTATATATGCTAACAGAATTCTCTTCTACGGTGGCTGCCTCTTGCAGAAAATGACATCGGGATTTTGTCAGAAAGGCTTTGGTTATAATCACTTACAAGGCACGTACGCGAGCCGTACGACAAAGGTGTCGTACGTCGAGTTCCCAAACGACATTGCGCTATGAAGTGTGTGTGTGTGAGAGAGAGAGATGTGGTGGGAGTACGAGAGAGGTCTGGAAAAGAGGGCTGGTCGACTAGCGGGGGCGATGCTTTGTAGTTTCTCATAATTGATTTCCAGTCACGTGCTTCAAAAGCGAGCACGCTCATTGGACTCCCGAAGTCGCTTCGTTCTCGCTGCGTGACGCGATTTTTATAAACAACCAGCTTCGCTTCTACCATCACGATTATTTCGACTTTCCAAAAATTCATCATTTTTTTAAACAACCAACTCAAATCAACCTCTTGTTAACTCTATAAAACGTCTGAAATCATGAAAGTACCTACACGCGAAGAATTTTCCCGAAGAACGAATTTACGGACGAGTTCTCATCGATCGTATCACGGAAGGTGGTTACTAATTCGACGAGACAACAATTAATCTCTCTCTTTCTCTCTCCATCTCGCTCATTCGCAGCATAACAACGCCGATATAATCCGTTTATGCGCGTTCCGCCGAAACTCACGAGCGCATGGACGACGTGACTATTTCCGGTACTCGCAACTTCGTGTCTGTGGTCGGTCACAGGAATCTCGTTCGACGAATCCTCTAACGACGACGAAGAGAGTACGATCTACGACGCGGTTAGCTACGGTTAAAGAGAAACTACCACTTCTCTACGTTATGTCTCCAAATGTAGGATGGTGCTCCGTCGTTAAGCTTGCGACGCTGGGATAACGGGATGTAAAGACGCGTTAATTTTGTAGATGCATCTATTATTATCAAATTGTATAGATGAATATCAAAATAGAAAATAATTTAACGCTTATATTGGCGTTTGAAATTGTCACGGTTGCTTGGTAACTGGGATACTCTGTTACTCTAAATGATAATTTTGCTTATACATTTTCCCAAAACTGCTCATTTTATATTCTTACGTCTCAGCAGCTATAGTTTTAAACGATTTGTATCAGAAGAAAGAATTATATGAAATGATTAGCTGATGAGGTACTCATTAACGTCAATCTTTAACCGTTAATTTCAGAGAATGGTGAAACACGTGTTTCTTTATTTTCAAAAGGGAATCTAAATCCCAATTCTCACGTCTCGGTCGCCTAGGGTTTAAGTATCACTGTTCTCTATGATTAAAAAATTCCTATTCTATGTGTGAAACTTTAAAGCAATAACTTTTGTCAGATTCATAAGTAACCCAAATGCATCTCTATCATTCATGTTCCTTTCTTTTTATCTCACAACGCACATTATCCCGAATCACACGAAGGGTTTGACGAAACATGCGAGAGCACGAACCAGGAATATACGCGTGCGAAGAAGGAAAAGACGGATATCATCGAATTATTCTCGACGCGTATTCCACGTTTTTCCACGGGGCGAGCTTTCATATTCGAGGGATCGTCCCTTTAAGGCGTTGAAAGGGAAGAAGAAGAAGATCGGCAGCCGAGAAAACGCGCTCGTGTACGCGGAAACGAGTTAACGGTAAACTTCTTCTTCCTCCTCTGCTTCTTCTTCTTCTTCGGGGATCTTCTGTATATCCTTCTATTTGCGAAGGCAATCCCAATCCCAGACGTCGATTTGTGGGATCGGCAAATCGAGCGCGTGCCGTTCGCCATGATTCCGGAGCGAGTCTCTTTATCTTCCGGCTTTCCTTCCTCGGAGGGATTCGCCACGAATTATCGACGATGATCGACTAAAAGGGCCACCGGTTCCTCCGGAAGCTCGTGCTGCTACTCCAGATGAAAACCACGAATAGAAGAGAGAGGAAGAAAGTGAGAAAGCGTGATCGAATTGTTTATCTTTCGACGAAAGCGCGTTTTTAGACACCCCAAGTCGAAATTGTAATCACGATTTGACCTACCAAAATGCTTTCTTAGGAGTTTGAGATTAAAAGTGAAGCTTATGAAATAAGAAAAATATATGGTGAATAAATTTCGGTTTGAACCTCCAAATGGCACTTATGTCCGCTTTTAACGATTTCAGGATTAAAACGAAGTTCTACTCGCACTCTCCAAAAACATTTTGTAAAATGTTACAAAACGACGAAATTTAAACGAAATTTAAATCGATTTCTAAACTTCGATTTGAACCAACTATAATTCGCATATAAAAACAACAAAGTAGGCTTCGAAGGACCAAACCGTAGTTAAAATTTCGACTCGGGGCACTTCAAAAACATTCCAAGCGATTATTCGACCCTAAACGACTGATATAATCGAATTAAAATCGATCTAGATACTCCCTCCTCCATGTCTCTCTATCTCTCCTTGTCGAAAGTGCTTATAGCACTTTGGGTTTCCCATAAACCGTGTCCGATTAACGGCCATCGTCGTTCGGCCGACCACCGGAGAATCGTCGAGAGAACGTTAATATCGAAATTCGCATAACCCATTCTCGTCGATGATACTAATCTCTACGCGATACCTCGCTACTCGTAGATACGTATACTCTCGTTATATTACCCGCGTTTGGGTGTACCTATACATTTGAAAGAGAAAAATCGATATAGTAAAAATCTAAGAGGAAACATGCCGGTGCATTCGCCGAAAAGTACTTAACGATCGTAACGCTCGATGTAAATATCGATGAGAGAGAAAGAAAAAGAAACTCAGTAAGACGATTATTTTCGCTTCGGTGTCTTGATATTCCGGTTGTATAGATAGGCGAAATGGCGGATTCGAGTGGAAAAGTTTTCTTTTTCCCTGCTTCCCTTCAAATCTGAATTTGTATTTTCTAAGAAAATCTTTATCGGAGAAGGTTTCGCGTAGCGCGACATATACAGGGTGTCCCACGCAAGCTACAACCGCGAATATACACGTGTCCACATGGATAATTGGAAGCGAAAAGTGAAATAAAAAGTAATAAAAATTGTCCTCGTTAACGAGTTATTAAATAAAATAGATCAGCGAATCAGGAAGCACGGAAGCGGTAGGCGGTGAGCTGCGGCCATGCTAGTCTGAAGACAAGAAGCGATAGCGTAAGGAAGCGTCGTGGACGAAAGATTGAGAGAAAGAGAGAGAGAGAGAAAGTCAACGAAAGAAAGGGCGAGAGAGAGAGAGAGAGAGTCAGCGCGTGCAGGCAGCGTGAGGTAGCGCCGTGTTAGGGTAGGAGGGAGCGAGAGAGAGAGATTAGATTAGATTTTTGTTGTGCGTAAGGTAGCGTCGTGAAAGAAAGGTAGAGAGAGAAAGAGTGAGAGAGGAAGAGCGAAAGTCGACACTTTTTCCTGGAAATCTCCTCCTGACCACTACCTTTTCACGCCTGTATACGTGTCATAACGCTCCGCCCGTCGAAATTTATCGCTTCTTATCTTCAGACTAGCATGGCCGCAGCTCACCGCCTACCGCTTCCGTGCTTCCTGATTCGCTGATCTATTTTATTTAATAACTCGTTAACGAGGACAATTTTTATTACTTTTTATTTCACTTTTCGCTTCCAATTATCCATGTGGACACGTGTATATTCGCGGTTGTAGCTTGCGTGGGACACCCTGTATAGTACCGGGTAAGACGAGTTCGGGTCATTTAAATATTTCTACGTAGAATTTAACGAAGAGAAGGAGAAAGGAAGATGGAACGTACGCGAGTAGACTATATCCACTTTCCTCCCTTTTCTTCTTCTCGCGCGTCGACCCACCTTGACTATTCTCTATCGCATAATGGGACTCCTATTTACCTACTTGCAGGCGACTCGCTGCAGTCAGCATCTCGGTCGGTCGGATCCCCCCGTTGGCTCTTCTTCCCTCTCTTCTTTTCACTCCCTCCGACAAACCCTCCCGTCTAGAAAACAGCCCCGGAAAGCAACCTCGGAAAGTACCCGGGGCGTCGGTTGGCCGCCTTGGCAATAATAAGAAATTGATAGTAAAGGAGGCATAATTCCAAGTATAGCGCCACTCGGTTTCCATGAATTTTTCATGAATTCCAAAGCTGTATATATGCAAATCGGGCTATTTTCACGATTCGGAATGCCTTAAACGTTTTAAATATACGGTCGGGGAATAGACGTTGGTATAACGTAACACGGTTTGCCTCTAGAGGCCATTAAGTTTTCACTTACACGTTCGCCCTCTCGTCATTTCGTCCCTCTGGTATCTTCCTTATCCTTCTTTGTCTTCTTCCTCCACTCGGACGATGTAATCTATCAAAGGGACGTCCGATAAATCTAGGATGCAACGACGGGGAAAGGATGATTCTAAGAACGAGCGAGCGGCTTTTGAAACGAAAGGACGGTAGTTTGAAAGTAGATACGTTCCGTCACGATCGAACGTATGCGACCGTTCCCGCGAACGTGCCCATCGAGCATCGAATATATAGCCATGTTTCCTCTCTCTCCTCTTGCATTACCCAGATTGAGAAAATTGGCCGATACGAGAAAAATTCTTTCTCCTCGGGTTATGAACTTGGACTTCGAGGAGAAGACCTTCTCGAATTGGCTCGTTGCCCGTGGAGCACTGAAACTTGGCTGAGAGTTTTGTTCGCGAGTCTCTCGAATAACGTGCATATAAGGGAGCCAGAGAGGGAATATATACGGGACGGACGATCCGTGTTTCGACGATCAACCGTGAACGTATCCGTTTATTATCCTTACGTAATCCCGTACATTCGTGAACACTCGTGTTTCGCGATAAAAGGGACGTATAGTCCGCTATTGTTATCGTTATTCTTTTTTACTCTATCCATTGTAATTTCGATAGGAAACTGCGGCTCGTTCATCAACTCGGATTCCTTTAATTGTCTCCATCTGGAACGAAAGCTAATCCAAAAAACCAGCCCGTCTGTCGCCTGTATCGATTCTCTCTGGTCTCCATCAACTGTACTCTCTCTCTCGCGGCTTATCCGTCTCCATTTTACAGTGACTTTCGATTCGATTCCGACCTGCTGAAGTTTTGATTAGTACGGATAATCCTAGCCGCGTAACCGTATAATCGCTGATAATTTGCAGTAGTTTCGTTATAAAATCAACCGAGTTCGTTTTAAAGCTTCGTTCGTTCGCTTTTACGTTTAATGAAAGACGCATAAACAATGACGAGTCTTCCGTGTCATATAGGAGAGAGTTGTAAAAAACCGGATAGACCAGAAAATACGCAAAGACAGCTAAGAGTAATGGTAGCTGAAAATGTTTATATCATAAAGAAGACTATGTTCTAACCCGGAAAAGGGATGTATGGATGGTACCAAACTATCTAAAAATTAATTAATATTTTTTTATAAGTTATAAATGTACCTAAAATAGTATTTTTTGTTTTAATAAATGTTGATACGAGTTAAATTGGTTATTATAAAGTTTATTTGCAATGAGGTCGATTCGAGTATAGTATCCAGTTTTGAACCACCCACGCGGCAAAACCGGAAAAATGCAACATTTTCTAAATTTGATTTATCTCATATTTTTAATTGAGTTATGTTTGCTATTTTAATTTTATACCAAAGTTTAAAGATCATATATTAATATAAGATAAGAATTTTTGTTATCGACAAAGAAACATTAATTTTATTTTTCATTTCTCCCCGATGCAGTTCGAAATTGATTCAAGAATGGTTCGTTGAACCTATTAACATCGAATATCTCCGAGTTTTATAATTTTTATCGCAGGGAGGGTTCGTTCGTTCTCCGACAGGACGATCCCGGTAGTATGCTGACACACGGCTCGACGTTCCACGTGTTTGCTATTTCGCGTCAGCGCAGCGCTTGATAAACGTTCAACGTACGTCACTTGTCGAATTATATGTATATAAAAGATAAAAAAATCCAGGAAGCAAGCGCGACATGTCGCGATTCGAAGCAAGTGTAACCGGCAAATTAAATAGTTTATATAAAACAAAGAGATAACAGTTCGAGTGATTCTAGAAAACCCAATAATCTCAACCCTTCTGTGGTCAATTCTATAATAGTTTTAGTAATTTTTTATGTTTTTGTCGAAATATCACAAAACCCTCCGAAGTCCCCATTCTTTGGATACTTTTGGACAATCGCTAGAAAATGTTCAGGGTACTCGGGCAACCTGGTTGCCAACAACGGAAAAAATTTAGGCTATACACGCAAAGGGTTATAATTAACCAGCATCCAAAAAAAAATGATATCCTCGTACCTCGATAATCGTAAAAGAAATTGTTAAAGAATTCCAGGTTTTAATCGCTCGACGAAAAGCCAATACTCGATGTGTACACATATAGGACGTACATGCATCGTGGCATAGAGAGGCGTATCGTTGCGGCTTCCAAAGCGAAACTTCTCTTGGAGCAAAGAGTGGAGAAAGGATAGGTAAAAGGAGGCACCCTGGCGTTGAGCCTCGAGAACGTTAGATAGGTCGTAAGGATGTGTGCATAAAGGTCGAAACGTGCGACGACGGGGCCGATGTGCATACGACACGAATGTCAACGGCTTTACGAGGCTGAAAGCAGAAACGAAAAATAGAGGAAGGCGAAAAAGGAAAGAGGTAGAGGAGAATGGTGAGACGATCTAATAAAAAAGAATACGGCCACGTAAAGAGAATATAAACGTTATCCATGGATGCTGCGATACTGTCAGGAAAAGAAGGAAGAAACACGTATTACGCAGGTGTGTACGAGCGTATTTCCCGCGTTTAATTTCATCGTGATATGCACGTATCCAGGAAATTAATGGGACGTCCTCGTAAATGAGTCGAGAGGTTTCGTGCTTCAATGGTGAACCGAAGCAAGGGATGATCGTGCATGAGCTTTTCAACGTTCGCCTCTTGTAACACACACCCGTGAAAAATAAGCAGGAGGACTCGCGAGATCTCTCCTTTCATCGTATCCCTCTTAATTACGAAACGATCAGAGCCTATCGATGTTCGAAACGTGCGAGCTCTTCGCAAAGCCGATAAAAGATTAATCGTTTTTAAATGTACGTTTAAACGGTACACGACGTTCACACTTATACAGATATACACGTATAATACTTCGTTACGACTCACGGGAACTTGGTATCCGGTTGGTTCGAGATTTCCGCCGGACCGAGACGCGTTTCATCCATCAAAATCGTTCCTCGATTCGAGCATCCCTCGTTCCAAGCTCTTTCTACCTCTCTCCTTCTCTTCGATAGCCATAAACTTTTCCATGCGTACAACGAATCACCTTGCTCGATCCAATCAGGACCAAAAACGAGCGAGATAGCCTGCTTTCCATTTACGACAAATCGATTACATTCCCTTTTTGAAGGGAAAGAGACGATTCGATGGTATTCTCGAAGACGCGTCAACCTAGCGAGCTTCTTAAGTCGTCGTCGTATTTGAGGCTGCCGATTGGTGGCTCTTGGAATGGGAATATAAAAGCAGGGTTGCTAAAGAGAGAGAGAGAGAGTGAGTAAGATGAAGGTTTAAAGGCGCGAGCGATTAGGGTAAGCGATCCTCGAGGGATCACGAGAACCCTCTTCTTCTCTTCACGGCACAAGTCCAATCTTGTTCGCGAGCCGACGTTAAAACTTTCTCAAAGCTCGTGTCTACTCCTCCTTCTCAGCCATCGTACGGCCACCTTCGAGACACCACCTTCCACGGTCTTCGCGCGACAAACCGAGTCCCGATTTCGATCTCCCCTTTTCTCGAACGACGCACGTACCTTCGTGGATTACCATTCGATGCGAAGGTAGAGGGAAGGTCCTGCACCCTTACACAAACTTTTACGTCCCTACCGGCTGACCGGGTTACACGATTTATCGCCTTTTCCTAACTTTCGACGATCCTCTGGCGGATTCGACTTCCTACTCTCTACGAACTACCGTCTTCCTTTCCTTTAGAAATTTTATGGAAATAACGTGAAAATCGTAGGAGGATTTTGTAATGTCGTAGGTACTAATATAACGTGTTGTGTTAAGAATATATCTACTTAGCTAGTTTCTTTTGAAATAATATGCTGTTGTTCTTAATAATGATTACCTCTTTTCTTAACACAATCGTTTACAAGTATACTACTAACAAAGGAACATTCCCAACTCCGTGAATTTACGTCGAAAAAAAATTGTTCCTTACACAACTCAATGAACTCTACTTACCCACAAAGTTTCATTAAAATGAATGTCATGTTCCCTTGCGAGAATATAATTCACTAGAAGTGGATATGCACCAGTTTTAGTTCACATATTTTATGTATCAATGTGTTACAAAGGAAAATATATTTATAAGCAAAATTTCGCGATTCGAACATCGTCAGCGTTCACGAAATTCGTTTGAACGTAGTTTCGAGGACGTACCGTGGTAATTTCGTGTACGTTTAAGATAGTACGCGAAGTAATCGCCGAAAGTAGTCGGTACGAGCGTTTAAAACGTTGCTTTCTATGGTTAAAGTTTGCCAGCACCTACATAGAGAACCGTTGCGAAGTTTCCCTCGTAAATTCCTGGATCGCGTGTGCAATAATTTCGAGATTTTATACCTTGCACTGTCCTCGCTCTCTTAAAGACTTACACATGTCAAATAAATTCGTTTTGTTCTTTTCCTTCGGCCACTCGGTATCTTTTTTCTTTCTCTCTTTATGGGTAACTCGAAGAACTGGGAGCTCGTTCCACGCGCGTAGTCGTTGATTTACAGCTGTTTATTTTTTAAATAAAATTACAAAAAAATAGTATGCTATTTGTATACCTTCTCAAATATTTCAACGAAGAAAAGCTCTTTAAAACCATCTAACAATTCTCCTAAACACTAATCCGATCCGTACTTAACGAATTAATATTTATTGGTCCATCTCGACTAATTATTATGTACGTAGATAATCTCTCCTCTCTAAAGGTCGACTTAGCGATCTAATACCCGACAACTTTCCTATTTAAGTGTATGCCAGCAAAGAGGTGTTTTGTTGGGAACGACGAAAGCTCGCAACCTTTCACATCGACGCAAGCGACTGCGGAATAGCGATGCGACGCGCGTGTCGTCTTCCGCGTGAGAAAGCCGAAACGGTTTCCGCAAATTTGTCGTCTTCTCTCCGACTTTAGTACAACGTCGACATCGCGGTGCTTTTCACGAAGCAAAACAAGCGTTTTCGCAATCACGGCCTTTGTAGGAAAGACGAGAGTCGCTATTTCCCGCGATAAACAGAAATCGCCTGGGAATTCGTTTATTCGATCAAATTGAAGGAGGATCCTGGAGATTGGGGCCGAGACAAGATAGAAAAAGATCAAAAGGGAGCAAGAAAAATGAGAAATGTTTGAATATGAAGAAAAAAGAGAAGAAATTTTCTTACGAAACTTTTTGGAATCAGCTGTTACAAATCTGTGATCGATCGATTAGCGCAAAGTATCGGCTATTGAAAATCCATAAAGTTCGCAAACAACGATTTTATCATCGCGGACCACCCACCCAAACTGTTTATCCACGTAGTATATAGAAAATGTTGGAGCGTGCAACGGCAGCGGATTCGCGTCTAATTATGATCAGCGTATTTACATGATAAATTACTGATGATAATTAGACTTACAGCGTGTCCGCGCGCCTTAATTAGCACCCCCTACGGCGACCCGCTTTGTTTGTTTGTCCGTAATTACGGTTGTATGTATGTACGTTCGATTTCTGGCTATCGTTACGAATCGAACATTGAAAAAAATTTATCGTATTAAAAAAATATGATAAAGAATATGCGATGTAATTACGCATGCACGTATGACGTTCTATGAACACGTGTACGAAATAAAACGTACGAGGCCAACAAGTTATGCATATCAAATAAAAAATATACGGACATAAACTTACATATGCAGCTATAAAACTTTATATTTGCATACATATGCACTCGGCTCTTTAAAAACACGGTTTCGATCGCAAAAATTGCGATTGTATCGTTATAATATGATATTCTTTTAACAAGTTTTGCATAAAATATAGCTGCCTTTTAATTTGTACTTTTCTATGGTGTACTTAATTTTTACATAACTTATGACTTTAGGCCCTTTACCAGCACTTGAATATTTTACCAATTATTATATTTCGTAAGAATCATGAATATTTGTTAATTAATAACAATAGGTAAGTTTTCCGACATCCCCTGTATTAAAATTAAAAAAAATTATCAAAATCGGTCCAGCCTAATCTACACGTTATACAGAAATCTATTAACTAAATAAAAGTAAGGAGCTTTGCCGTGTCGCTTTCAAAATTCGTCCGGTGTCGTTTAAGCGTCGAAACGTAACGTGACGACGGAATAATAATTACGCGAGGCTCGCAACGGTGTTTTTTTTTCGAGAGGGGTCGAAGCGAGCTGATAGAGGGAGAGGAAGGATGGGGGTGCAGTGAGGCTTTTCGAAACGAGATCGTTAAAATTTCGACCATACTTTCGGGGTACTACGCGTGCGAGGGCCGGGTGAGCGACGCGCGGCCGACTATCCACAGCGCAAATCCCAGAACGCGAGTATTCGGATCGCGCGAGAATACACGGTGGTATCGCGTAATAGAGTGTAAACGAACGCACATTTAACGAACGCGCGCGGCATACCTTTCCGCATTGCCACGCGAAACGAGCGCTAGCGAAATCCCCTCTCTTTGCCGAAGAGCGCGCGACATATTTCAACGCGTATTTTTAACACGGTTGATGCTCCATTCGCGCACTAATTATGACGTTCGCATCATTGTCGATCCCTTCATCTACTCGCTTTACCCCGAATAGCCCATGTATAATTAATGATTTTTTCGATGCGATTTCGTGAAAATCGTCGACCATTGCTTTGGCCGGAATTTTGGAAAAATGGGGATGAAATAATTTAAAGCTTACCTGCGTCGACGCGTTAACTGCCAGACGAGGTTTTTTTTTCCAAATTTTCAAGTGAGCGATAGTAATAAAATGTAAATTGATAGGTATAAGTACTTGGTTTGTACATAACTTTCGAAAAATTCAAATTATTATTTATACAAGCATAATACCGATTTTTTACAAATTATAAAGTGAGCGATAGTAGAAAAATATTCATTAATATAAGTATTTAAATAATTGCATAAACGATGTGTATAATGATTAGATAAAGTTATATTTATATCAATAGTACACTTATATCATTGGTAATTATTCATGACGATTATTGACAGTCATCGCACTAACCGACATGACAGTTAAAGCGCTAATAGATAATTAATGAAAGTATCGAAGCCAAGGATAGAAATTATACGTACCATGATTATAATCTTCTTGAACATTAATAATTCACCAGAACACCATTTCCGTCACGAGTGCGTTAACGAAGTAATCTTACGTCATAACGTAAGAACACGATCGTACCGCATTTCATAATATATAATAATAATATATATTTCATAATTAGATAAATTCGAAGCAATATATTTAAATATTTGAAAAAGGGGAGTAATACTACGAAATGTAAGAACCATTCTGCGACTGGATATAGGAATTACGTGATTATATTTGGAATCATTATAAGGATATCGATTCGATTTGCAAAGTTCTCCACCGTGAAAGGAGACATTCGCGTAACAGAAGCCGTTCGTCGGGCACAGACATAGACGCTAATTATTTCGACGTCGAAGACAGGGCTTTCTCACGTGAAGTTGAAGCCGTCGAGATGCCACGGAAGAGAGGACGCGAGAGAGAAAGAGATAGCCACTGGTGGGAATGACCGAAGGCATCTAGATGAAGAGGGCTATGGCGGAATGAGAAGAGGCGGGGAGGAGGGAAGAACTCCCGCAAGTAGCGGGCTTTGCGGTTATCCGAACAGGCTTTATAATTAATTCCATTGTTTGAGCCGACTGCTGCGATATATACTACGTTGGTATATATGGGGCAATGCCAACTATTACGAAGAAGATGAGAGAGAAAGAGAAATGGAGAGGGTTGTTGGGAGGAGGGGGGGCATTTCCTTTACGTAGCGAACCACCGTTAATCGCATAAACGCAGCATCGTCGCGCACCGTGAATACGCCGTTTTGTTGGATTAAAGTATCAAGGGATAATAATGCATAGTCGATCCATTCGAGTTATGGCGAAAATTTGCGTGACTTCTTCGATCGAAGAGCACATTTTTCTTCGTTATATTCTTGGACGATGCTCGTTGCGAGAGATGAGACGAAGGAAGAAAAGAAAAGCTTTCGTGCTCTATACAATTCATCGGGAGTTCGACGAAGTTTATAGAAAAGAGCGAGAAAAAGAGAGAATGTTTTAAGTCGACAAACTGTGCGAAAGTGGTGCGCAAAGTTTTCCGAACGAAAAGCTGGTTAGCGAAACTAGTTAAAAAGCGAGGACCCTTCGTTACGCTCGATCGTGCCGCAAAACTTTTCCTTTCGTAATTTCGTGACGAACGTTTGAATGCGTTCGGTAGAATTATATGCACGTATATATGTGTGTGTGTGCACGGGGTGGCCGATTTCAATCGATTCCTAAAAATATCAATACAATTTTTAACCATACTAAGAATAATTATCAATGTCAGGATAAACGACGTAATAATATTAAAAATGTCGAGAATCGTTAGACAATCGAATACTTTTCAACCAACGATTTCGGCCAATTCTTGTCAAGTCCGATCGGTCACCCAGTATATAAGAAAAAGCTGAGGTCGACGAGGCGTTCTTTAAATATCGCCGGACCGTTTCTCCCTTCACCTCTTTTTTTCTTCGACTGATTTTCGGTAAACGCTCTAGCCGAAGATTCGATCCTCGATAAGAAGTCCCCCCGTTCGTTCGTAAGTATCGCATTAACCGAGAGGAGCCGAGTCGCGCGAGGTACAGCGAGCGAGGAAACAACGAGAGTCCTCTCTTTCGTTTCTCTCTCTCTCCCACGCTCGGTCCTCCTCCGGTTGGTTCTACGGCCATCCGAAGGGTCTCTCGCGCTAAGTGAAAATCGAGCTTCGACGGAGGAAATCGTCCGAGCGCCGCGATAACGGCTCTCCCCTATCGAGTAAATTCGCACGGGGCCTTCGCCGGGAGAACCTTTATTCTCGAGCGTTCACGGAGCAGAAAAGTACAACTTAAGCTCGCACGCTCACCCGAGTACGCTACTCGGTAACAGAGTTTTCACAAGAATCTCGTAAATGCCAGGTTTCTCCTAGGTCCGACACAAACCAACCACTATGCGTGTCCGTGTATTTTGCGAGAGAGAGAGAAAACACGCACACGTACAGAAGCTCATATTATATATAAAGCTTGAAGGATGGCGTGTTGCTCGTACCCCGAAGATTCTCGAAGGGGTAAATGGAGAGGGGCAGGTTTCTGCAAAAGGGTGAGGATTGGGAGACGAAAAGAACGAGAGAGCACGTTGTGTCGGTAGGTAAAAGGATCCTGGAGGCTTCGTTCGCAAAGGAATGATGTATGATCTATCCGTGCCACGCCATGTGGTGGCGAGATTTTCAACCCCTTCATCTTCGCGAAGCCTTGGACCCTACCACTACTACAAGTTCTACAGCTAGCTCAGAATCGTGGTAGTCCCGTCTAGACCACCCTTCGTGCCGAGGCCAACTCTCCGCGCGAATTGATGGCCGACGGTCTTCGTAAAAATGGCCGTAATGCATTCCCGGATTGAAACGCTATCCCACCGTATTCTCGATTCGTCCCACCGTATTCTCGATTCGTCCCACCGTACGATAGTCTTTAAATATTTCTACGCGATAGTACGAATTCTTTCGGTGATCGAAGCAAGACAAATTTTGGGATTTTATTATCAAGATTGGAATTTTATTTTTTGAAACATAAATGATGTTTTTGATCGATGCAAAAATAGATCGATATCGATAGCATAAACTTCTAGCTAATAATACGGTTCGATTATTTAAGAAAAAAAAAAAAATGCGCAGACCATTACTTAAAATCACAAAACGCGATGTTTTCTTTTTCTTTAAATCATAAATCGTCCGAGAAAATATAAGACATCCGTACACCCACTATTATTGCCCCACGTTGTTACTCACTGCTGTCGTGCTTTTCCATGCAGTCATTTACGTGTTATAACGACGAATAAAACGAACTTTGTCGGGATTATTACGGCAAAGTTCAAGAGGTGACATTTATGACTTGTTTACTTACTTCTCGTCGTTGGAGTTTAATTTGTCGAGCAATGTTCAATAATTCGTTTCTCGACGGAATTTCGACGCTCGTTTCGCCTTCCCCTTATCCCATCACTCTCTCCCTCTCTCTCTCTTACTTCGATAAGCGTGTTACCGATCCAAGCAAAGCACAATCAAATCCTTTACTCGCAAAAGCAGAATCGCTATCTGATCGATCTTCGGTCAAACGGTTGGAAAAAAATTTCTTCTTCGTTAATTCACGAATGTCCCCGGTGATGCGCGAAAATCGTTATATTCTGGACGATAATGAAAATTCGAAACTCGCACCCGCGTGCTTTTCCTCTTTTCGCGTGATCGATTCCACGCCCGACGAACAATTATTCAATTAACCCGGAGTCAAAACTCGTGTTTTTAAAAAACAGCAAAATCCCACGGAAGCAATGGAATCGCGAGGGAGCGAGAACAAGGGAGAGAAAGAGGGAAGGGATGGAGAGACAGATAGAGAGAAAGAGAATTAACGTGGGCGAGCGTCGAGTTTTTAAACCGTGGGCAAAACGAAAGCCTCGCCGCTCTCGTTAAGCTATCAAAGCAGCGTTGGTTAATCACAGTTGATTAGTTCGTTTGTCGAGAAATATCTTTCTGTCGATACGATTAAAAGACCGTAGCTATTCGTCGCTCGTTGCTTCTATAAATCTCAAAATGCGTCGCACACTCGATAGCATTACATATACCCGGACGCTGCTTTTAATATCAGCGTTTTTATTTCGGTAATATAGAATATCTCGTTCTCCGGTGGGGTTTCTTATCGAGCGTGCTTGAATCGAACCTGCTTCTCCTCGAACATGAGTAATAATCACGACAATTTACTCTTAGTAAATAGTTAGGTAGATACCTACTCGAGTAATCTCGTTTTTCGTTCATCGTTTTTCAAATAAGTTAACGAACTTCCGTGTCGTGATATCGGTGGCTGGTTCTTTTCGTAAAAATAAGAGGAAAAGAAAATTGGACAATCGAATTTTCCTTTCCTTTTTCGATTCGTGTTCTACACAGAACGAGTACTCGGCTTCGAATCGTTTTCGAGCCCGAGGAAAAAAGGAGAGTCGTTAATAAATGTAAATTTACAGAACCGCCGCCGCCGTGCACTGACGATGGTAGTGGTATAGCAACGAACTCATACCTATCCAAAAAGCGTGCAATTTTCTACGCGAAGAACTATTCGGGTCGGTAGCGAACGGAACGATGTTGTTGTTCGTGTTGTTTAACAGCGAGATACGAAGTACGAAGCGAAAAATAGAAAGAGAGAGAATCCAAAGGCGAACTTTTACCCGACAAATACAACAACTTGATACACGTGTAGCGAAATTTCACGGGGTGTGGATTTTCGCGCGCAAGAGATATAAAAGCGATGAATATTAATTTCGTTAATTACAACGGTATTTCGTGCTCGAGAGCTTCGGGAAAGAGAGATACAGCGAGAATCGAGGTTGGTCCGCTTGCGATAGACACAATACCGTTGAATCCTTTTGCCGAGTAAAGTAGAGAGAAGGAGAGAAAGAGGTGGCCTTTTTCTTAACGAAAACCGTTCGACTCTTCGTAGCCGGAGGTGGAAAATTGAAGTTTACAATAACCGTCCGCCTCTCAACGTATTCTTCTTATCCCGAGGGAAGACATTGGCTTCGAAGTTCGAAACGCGCCTAACAATAAAGCTCTTTCTCACTCTCTTTTCCTTTGCTCTCCAATTTCTGTCTCGACAACGGGCAAAGTGCATCTCCGAACCGAAGGAAGGATGGAAGGAAGGAACGAACGAAAGAGTCTCTCCGAAAACAAAGGATTTCTCATAGTGCCAACAGTGAATCCTGAATGGGAGAGAACGTAGAGACTTTCGTGGCCGAAGGAAGAACATATATTAAGATCTCTTTGCGAGTAGTAGCGGGAGGGCGGGTCGAGAGGAGAAACGTTCCTGCGGAATAATGATTAGCGCATGCAAGATGTAAAGAAAGGAGTACGATGGTGGTACGAGTACGATGAGGAAAAATGGAAAAAGAAAGAGGAAACTCGGCCAAGAGACTGAGAGAGAGAACGGGAATTGGGCTTGACAATGCGCCAAATCTCGAAGACATCGGCCGAGTATGCGCTGTACGAAGAACATACCGAGAGAAATGTAGAGATAGAGAGAAAGAGACAGAGAGGGAAAATGGAATATAAGCCTTTGTGCAACACGGCAATCAGTGTCGCAGTTCGCATGGAATTTGCACCTCGCATGCAGTTAACATTATACAGAGGCGTATACACGGACACGGCTTCGAGAACGTGCCGCTCGTATTTTCACCACCCTCGTGCGGGCTTGCTCTCTACCCAGTTCTCTCTCTCTCTCTCTATTTCACCCTCCTCCGAGAAAGGAGGGTCCAGAGTGAGCGAGAGCTACACAGGACAGGCCAAGAACGGAAGCGAGCTAATGGAATCAGCTGCCGCGTGCCGTGAATTCTACATTCGGCTAGGGGTTCTCATTTGAGCTTGAGGTTGACCGGCCTTGACCAATCGCGGTGACCTCCTCCCATAAACCGGGCCCTTCGACCTTCCCAACCCACAAACTGGCTAACAACTACAAAGCGTTCCCTGCTACGTTAAATTCTAATGGTGGACGAAGCTAAGGGTTCGACTACTTTGCCGGCAACAATAATTATTACGTTCTTAACGGGAACAGCTGTTCGCCTCATCGCTACTAATATGCGGTAGAAGTTCGATTGACCCGGTCTAATATCTATGGGGAACACTATGTTGGGACGATAATCGAGTTTATCGGCTAATCCGATAGACTGCTTTTAATGTTAGGGTCGATCGTTTGTCATACAGGTCGAGCCGATAATTCTTGCCGTGTGTTAAATTATTTATAGGCACTGTAGGTATTCGTTGGTTAGCGGAGAGAATCTTTCGCACGAATTATTTCGTATGACGAATAGCGGGGATCCCAAGTACCTACGTATACCTACGTTATGCAATTTTATCGTTGCCGTTCTTATCTTAAATCATCGTAAACCGTTATCGCTATTAGGGTAAAACGAGGTGTAACTGACCACGTTCAGAAACTAGCCACTAGGTATTTCTGCCACTTGGATTAAGTTCCTATGAATTTTTGTGACGTACCTTGATCTCTTAGTGTTCAAATGATACTTGTATAACGTGGCCAATTACTAGTTTAATGATTTTCAGTAATTAAATTGTGTGGTCAATTACTACTAGAGTAGGGGAGATCGGGGCTAGTTGTCCCAATTTTAGGTTTTTTGTTTCTACAGATTTCTGTAGCTTATATTTTCGAATTTTTTGGTGACCATCATAAAGTTCAACTTCTTAGCAATACATAGAAATCTTTCCGCTTGCATTGAGAAGTTTTTAACACGTTTTTTTTTCAATTTCATCCTGATGTATACATCATGATTTTTGCGAAAATGGTCACCACCGCCGATTTCAGTGTTTAATGGCTCATTTTAAAGATAAAGGCATGCAGAATACTGTTCCGTTGTCCGTTTTTCGATATCGTTGCGGAGTGTTGAAAAATGAATTTTTTAAGTGTCGGAGTATGGGTCGTTTTCAAGAGAAAAATTGCTGTAACTTTTTAACCAGTCATCCTATCGAAGCCACACTGCCATATTCGTAAATTAGAGACTTTCCTCTTTCGAACGAGTATTTGATCGGGCAAATTCGAGATGCTTCGATTTTTGACAAAAATCCTGACCTATGCATCATGATTTTTGCCAAAATGGTCACCACCGCCGATTTCAATGTTTAATGGCTCATTTTAAAGATAAAAGCATGCAGAATAATGTTCCGTTGTCCGTTTTTCGATATCGTTACGCAATGATGAGAAATTAATCTTTTAAGTGTCGGAGTATGGGTCTTTTCCAAGCTTCAAACTGCTGTATCTTTCGAACCAGACATCCTATCGAAACGCGACTTGCATATTCGTAAAGAAGAGACTCTCCTCTTTCGAACGAGTATTTGATCGAGCAAATTCGAGATGCATCGATTTTTGACAAAAATCCTGATTTATGCATCAAGATTTAGAAAGAAGAAAGCATGCAGAATACTGTCCCGTTGTCCGTTTTTCGATATCGTTACGCAATGATGAGAAATTAATTTTTTAAGTGTCGGAGTATGGGTCGTTTTGAAGCTTAAAACTGCTGTATCTTGCCAACCAGCCAGTTATATGTAGGTATAACAAAAACATTAATATTGTGACCCAATTTAAAAAAACACTAACGTGAACTAGCCAGAGTGCTAAAGTGGCCAGTTACCGGAAGGTTTACCCTATATTACGCTAATAATTGAGATTCTAAATTCGATGTTTTCTTCAAGAGAACTAAAAAGCAAATTTCGAAAAATAGAACATGATTTTCTTTATTTCATCGTGCACTCGACGTTACCCTGTATCGAACGAGTAGAAGGTGAACGCTTTAACGCGACAAACGGGAGGTCAGTCGTCAAGGGAGAAAGATATTAAAATATTTCTCAGTGCCTACGGTTTGCTCCTGCTTCTTCGAGCGAAGCACCAAAGTTCTCTCCTTTTCTATTTCATCGTCCTTCGAGAGGCGTGAACGAATTGAAAAGTTACGAAAGTTGCCGTACTCGTCGGGGTAATAGTCCTCCTTCGCTCTTCCTCCACTCTTTCGTTCATCTTTTTTGATCAATTAGGCAACGACTCGTTTCTTTTGTCCTACCTCTCTTTCTACCCCTCTTCGGTCCAGCGACATAAATAATCGTTTATTTAAAACTTTATCGTGACTTTGAGTAATAAAACTAATTCATTTTTGCGTGTATAGGTAGTCGCTGTTCTTTCTACATGTTTTATTCGATTCTTGTTACTTATCGACGAACTAAATGAATTTAAATACCGTTATTCCGTGAGAGCATATTTCATGATAAATTGAGGACTTCGATATTGCGACTGTTAATAAAGATAAAACTCACGCATCCTTTCCCTTGAAAGAAATTGCGAAAGATCGTTCGATCCACTTTCAATCGCAATCCGGCTCGATTTTCCAGTCAAAAGTTAAAGAGCGACTGAGCCAATCGTTTGAGAACTGATAGCTCTTATAGCCTTGTCGTTCTATCCCCTGCATTGTTTTATGTGCGTCAGGTAATTTCGTTCTTATCCTCTAGCTTCTTTCAAAGACCAGGTCATTCCTGGAGAAACGAAAAGGACGGAGGAATTTTCGAAGGTGAGAAAAAAGACAAAATTTTTCTTTGCCTCGGGAAATGAAGATAGAGGAAGAAGGATAAATAGAGTGAATAGCGAGAGGGAGAGAGAGTGAAGTGCCATCATTGCATTTTTCTTAGAAGATATAAAGAGGTATTCCGACGCGGAAATAGCGTTCCGAGCGTGGTGACGAGCTTTGAGAAACAAACGACGGTGTGTACTTTCCAACGAAGCGTATCGCGCGGTGCTCGCGAGTCTGCCGGTGGAGAAGAAGAAGAAGGAAGAAGAGGATGAGTAGGTGGTGGTGGTGGAAGAGAAAGAGATAGAAGAGGGGATCGTGGGCTCCGCCACCGCTCGGAGGGCAGCCGCGCTCGGCATAAAACACGTTACTGCAAAGTGCATTGTTTGTTCCCCGAAGCTTGTCGCATCTCGCCAAGCGTAGAGAGAACAGCACGGAGGGGAAAAGCTTTGCGTGTTACGGAAAACACAACTCGAGGGAGGAGTAAAGGGAATAGCGAGAGGAGGAGGGAAGAGGAGGATGGTAGCTAGCTGCTGAATACTTTAACCCTCGGAAGGAATCCTCCTCCTCGGCACGGGTGGAGAGGCCTCGTTCGTGGAAAGGAATTTTCCCACGAACTTCATCCTGACACCGAGCAAAGGTTCCGCGACGTTACAACTTAGCCACCCACCTCTCGCAATTACTTTGTCTCTCCTCGAATTTAAACGTTTATCCACTTTATTAGCGAACACGAGAAAGGGGAAGACGAGGAAGGGAAAAGTCGAAAAGCCGGATTACCGTTCGCGCCAAGCAGGTCCGAAAAGAATTTTAATCTCGATCTCGTACGTGTACTATTTAAAAAGCCCTCTTTCCCCATCCTTCTTTGCGTCCTTTCTTTTTTAACGTTTAACTTTTCGAGGACGCGTGCCGGAGATATTCCGTATCGACTCGCGAGCAAAGTCAACTCGTCTCGCGCCGTCTTTCACCTTCTTTCTCTCCTTCTTCTTCTTTTCTCGTAATCTCTCTTTCTCTTCTCGTCGACTCTCGAGAGCACTAGCCGCCATTGGATTCGCGTTTCTCACGCTTCGACTCTCTCTCTCTTACTCTCTCCTCTTCCTTGTATAATGTACGTCGAGTTAATTGGATGAGCCCGTCTTCTCCTGACTGTTCAGGCCACTTCTACGGACGGCGAGGGCTAAACTCGTGGAAGCTGCAATTCCAAGACGCGCGCGCTAACGTCTCGCCCCCGAGTCACTTGCCCCCGAGAGAAATTACTCTACGCTTGCTTTCCGCTCTCTCCTTGATCAATTATTATTATCATCATTGGTAGCAGTATCATTAGAATTATTATTACTATTATTATTTGTGATTCTTGTCGTTATAACGAAAAAGTATCTCCAAGGAACTCGACTATGCTTTCCTTCCTACGAATTCCTTAAATTTTTACTACGCTAGCGGATTCGATGTTAACACTTCGGGACACTTCCTAAACACTTCATGGAACTTTCCAAGAAGTTCCACACAACGAACGACGACAAATAAAGCGAACAACTTCGTTCACTCCGGTCGACAGGGAACAGCAACAGCAGTCTTAGTTCTATCCTAATCAACAACGATTTCGAATCTCTCTCTAACTGTGGAAATAAACTAAGTCATCTTTGCGAGGATATTCCTAACGAGTGATTTATGTACAAATATTTCCGTTTAGTCTTCTCGTAAAGAATGGAACGTTGTGGGATTATTTTAGAACCGATAATGTAACAATTAGCGGTACAAAATATTAATAAGACAGTTCTAAGGATAAACGAAGTACCTACGATGCGGTTCACGAACTTGCTTAAATAGAGACAAAAGGACACTAAGAAATCTAATGAAATAAATTCATTAAAATTGAACGATGTCCAACTCGTGCTTTACATGTTTATCGTAACATCCGCATCACGAGTCTCACACGATATTATAAAGCAAAGATGTTAACAAAGATGTACTATAATCATCTTAAAGGTCCCTTCGAACCATGTTATACCAAAAAAGAAAATTTCAATCAGACCACTAGCAGCGGAATAATATAAGCTGATCACGCTTCATGGACCACCCTATAGATAGAATCATGCCGTTCTTCGATATTTCAAAATAATTGAAAGAGTCATCGCGTCGTAGTCGAACAAACTCTCTTGCTCTCTATCAATCTCCTTCTCTTTCTCGATAATCCTCGATATCGTTCGAGGCAAAGGAGCGAAGGAAGAGAGAGAGAAAGAGGTGGAGGACGAGAGAAGGGTGGAAATACGGTATCGAGAGAAGTGATGCTTTCATTAAAATCGGAATAACGTTCTCTCGGATAGAAGTGTCGATAGAATAAACAAGGGTGCTTCGTGCATACACGATTGAACGAATCCGTAGCTTCGCACGAGAGGAGAAGGTAGAGAGGAACGGAGAGAAAGGAAATCTGGCAGTGATTTTATCCGTCTCTCTCTTTTCCTATTCTCCCGTATATACTCGCCTCCCTCTCCCTGAATGGCCACGGTGAATGGGGAGAGAAAGTTGTGACGTTCCTGCAGGACAACGCGAGGACACGGAAGGGGTCAAACTACCCTCTCCGCGCGCGTCCTCGCGCGCCAGTTTGTCAGTCCGACAATGCACCCGACCCTCTCTCTACCCACCTACCTCTCCCCCCTTTACCCCTATCCTACGAAGTATTGGACGGACGTGTTTACACAGGCAGATCTCGTAAGCGTCGGATAGCAGTCGTCGGCCGTCACTGTACAAAATTCGGTTCGTGACGTGTTTGCCCGTTGTTGGGAACGCGTGTATACGCGAGACACAGGTGAATCGGCGCGTACACAACACGTCGAACGGAGATACACTCGATGCACCCGTGAAACTCGCGCGAACGCGCCTTTAACGGTGACCGGACGGAAAATTGTCTACTTTGTTCGCTGGCAGTGGTTTTCAAACTGTGGCTTCTGCCTCGGTTCTAGAATTGAACTTTGCCATTTGTCGTGGTCTTTCTTTGTTGTTTATTTTTCCAAGGTGAACTTTGACATGTAGCGATTATTAAATTGTCAACAATTACGACAAATAAATATCATGGTATATCATTCATTTTAATTCCACGAGTAAATCTGAAAATGTTTGGAGTATATACCGTCGTAGAAACAAATATGTTCATTAGTTCGATATAAAATTTAATATCATTAAAATGTCGAGATGAAAGTGTAATTATACAAAATTAAGAACTCAAAGGAAATTTAGTCGCAACGTCTCCGCCATTTCCATGACAAGAACGCGCAGTTCTCCTTCGTAGTTATTTTCGCTACGGGTCGAGCTCCAATCTCGTCGAAACGCATGTAGGAAATAGCGTTCCGAGATGGAGTATCAAAGGGGTACTTTCTTATCCACGAGGCTGAATGACGCGTCAAAGAAGGCCCGAGAAAGAGAAACGGTGCGGCATAAGCATCAAATCTGATACCGCGTTCGCGTAAAGAGCAAAGGGCACGTGGGGCTCTGTTTTAGGCAAAGATGCTACGTGAGTCGTGTAACGAAGAAAACTAAGTCTTCGAGTTTCGTTGAGAAAAGTGCGAGGAATGGCAAGAGCGAGGACGAGATAAAGCAAGAGAGGTGGGGGAGAGAGAAAGAGAGAACGTAGAGATAAGTTTCAAACCGAAACTCACCTTCGCGTATAAATCAGATCTGTCTAACCGAAGTTGCCAGTGGAACCCCGAGAGAAGACTCGTTCTTCCTCGAAGCGTTACCGCTTTTGCATCCTAGCATCGCGTACTACGTGCACGCTTGGCAGGAGTGTGTGCAACTCGAGTTCAAGTGGCATGGCTGATGTGGCTCATGCCAAGAAAGAAGGTAGAGTGCTATCGTTACTTTACAGCACATCAGTGCGAATGTAATATTTGTAATGAAATAATATTTCATTATTGAAGAGCTTAGTGGATGAAGATGTTAAGTGACATTATTGAAAAAATGAAATTTTTATTTATGGTCAGCTTTAAATATAGAACGTTCATTGGTTCTGCCAAGTCTTCTAATAAGGCGGTTTTCAGTGGAAGCATCATAGCACTGCATTCTAATAACTTTAAAGCTGATTTTCTCAAATTCACTAAATTGTTACTTAACATGTTGTTCATCCATTAAGCTCTTCAATTTTATTAGTATTAATAACGATTAAAAAATTTAACTATGAAATTTCGTTCAAAAAAGATTAAAATTTATAAATTTGGCATAACGTGTCCGATCTACCACGACACGATTGATAACACAAATTTTTTATTAACAGGTATTATCAAACGCAATATTCGTAGAAAGAATCGTTCTCTCATCAACGAGACAAACGATCGAGACATTTTTCTGTTCGTGACGTCTTCGTTGACGCGTCAAGGATGACGCGTATGCCTCGGTCAGAGTTCGCGATGTCACGCCTAGCTTCCGGTCCTGACGTGTGGCTTCACAGTTGATAGCCTCAAAACCACAAAACCGATAAATCTGTAACGCTTCGCGTCTATTCCGACTATACGTCACTTTGAAAATTTAGTAGCAGCTTTTCACGTGCTTCCATCTCCCCCATCGTCGTCAAAAGCAATCCTTTTATTTTACGAATCTTATTTCAACGAGCGATCGAAACGATCTCGTTTACCATCGCATGTGCTCGTGACGTTCGTGCGAGAACTACCGCGATGTGCCGTAGAAGCCACGGTGGAGGCTTTTGACGCAGGAACTTCCTTATCCTCTTATCGTTTACGAGCGTTCTAATCAGATTTTCGGTGGCGAGGCGAGATAAGGATAAGATGTATACGTTGGGATTACGACGACGGTGGGAGGAAGCAAAGGGAAACACGAAACGTTGAAGACAAAGTAGTCCCGTCTCTCTCTCTCTCTTATACACACACACATACGCAAATCTTGAATACAAAATCGCATTGGTAATGACTTTATGTATATAGTGTAACTCGTGCGTGTCGCTATTATCAATGTACGAACGATAAAAGTCAAATGAATCGGCTTATCCGATCGCGTTGCACTTATGACCAAAATTAATCGTTCGTATCGCGATAAAAAAATAAGCCTTCCCTAGTTCTCTTCGTGGATACTATTAGTCTCTCGGTACATTTACTTCCGGATAAAGCATAGCATCGGAGATTAATGACGCTTCGAAGAGAATACGTGTGGTAGGTGTTACGCGTAGATACGTACAGACGTACGGAGGAGAGAGAGAAGCCATCGAAGCGATTAACGGTATCTGATTTTAGGGTCCAATAATTCTTGAATCCGAGTTAAGACGTAGTAATCGAAGGAGCAAATTGAACGGTAATCCAGCCCTTCTCTAACCCGGCTTGGATAGGGGAGAGAAGAGTCACAGCGAGATTATCGACCATCCGCGTTACCTAACGGACAACCTTCGATTTTTACCAACGATTCTAGAGCGCATTCCGATATACAAGGTGGTTCGATCGATTTGTTCAAGGATTTACGATCTATGTCTTTCTTACGAGATATAGGTATGAAGCGTCTTGAATATTGAAAAAGGCACGGTATTTATTTTAGATGCCCAGTTTTAACGATGGTAGAGTTTATCAAAAGTTAGGAGAATATATAAGGTATGTATACCTACTTGGATTATCTTTCAATCCTGCGCACTCATCATAACTTAAAATGACTTTTAGTTTTTACCACTGAAAATGGATATTTGAGTGCAAAAGGGTACGAATTCACTTGAAACGAAATGAAATTGAATTTATACCCAAGTAATTTAATAATTTTTACAAAAATTATCTTATAATCCATGATTTTCTTTTAACTGTACCGATCGTATAAAATATTATACATCCAAGATTTTGCAGTAAAAATAACAATTTTCTAACATTCATCCTTCTTCTCGGTAACTACAAAATCCAATTTAATCCTAATACAAGTGAGAAAAGTGACTTTTACCTTCAGTCTCGACAAGATTCAACTTCGAAGGGTCTCGTCTTTGGAGAAACGTCGAAAAGCACGTCGTAGGAGTTTCGTTGAAAATGCGGCAACGATCGAATAGTTTCGAACCCCTAGACAACGCCTGTGGAAGCTAGAAAGAGTAAGAGAGAGAGAGTATGTGTACCTTGTTTTCGAAGCAGGAAGAAACCACGCGGGACTGCATGCAGGCAACGGAGCGAACGAGTGCGGCGAGGAACACTCGGGCGTGCGGTTATGGTGTACCTTGTCGAGAACTATCGTCGAGGAAATACCGTTTCTAGCTCTCGCGCCGTCTTGTAGCTCGGGTTTTTTTTTTTTAAAGCGGCATCCTCCTGCGAGAGCGTGCACGACGATTCGCCGGCGCGTATGCGCGAAAACGAGTTCTGCTCTCAAAGGAAGGACTTTCAATGATGTTGCTTCGTGTCCGATGGAAAAACACGCGATGCACGCGCGTGTGCATGCGCGCACGGTTAGGTATGTGTTTATAGAACGAAAATGTCCTCGCATCGAACGTACGAAGAAAAGGTTCGAGTATGCTCGATTCTCAAAGAGTCGACCTACATACTCGAAGCCAACGGCATTGTAACGAGACGTTCAAAGGAATAACGAAAGGATAGTGTCGCGAGAAAGGAAGAAAGAACGAGAGACACACGGTCGATGCAAAACGCGCGAAAGAAAAGACAATGAAGCCGTGCGAGTAGTGCGACGAATCGCACGCGGTGTCACCCGACGTTGTGCGTTATTTCTTCGACAAATCGCGTCGATTTGTCGGCTATTGTCTCGTCCCAGCACTTATGACGAATCCCATAAGAGATTGCGATCTATTTTTCTTGGAAACCGGAAGATCTTATCGCGTTGAGAACGCAACGGGTTCGAGCATACGCGAGAGGTAGATATCTTCGCTCGTTTTATATTCTAGCGGAAAGTGATAGTCGATTCGATATTACACGAGTGAACGAAGGATATTTTACGAGGAAGTGTAGAAAAAGAACAAAATTTCATGATAGAAATTATGATTTATCTTCGTAGCATGATAATTTAAGGGAGATACTAATTCCCTTTAATTTTAACGCTCGTGTATCGCGAATATCTTGAATCTCTCTCTTTTTCTTTTTTACGCCTCGTCGTCGGTTCGAAAATTTGCCCGGCGTACTTTTTCAGATTAATTCCCGGAGGATTACCGCGGCTCTGTAATAAAAAGAGAAAAATGAGGTTCCCAAGAGAGGGGAGAGAAAGAGAGAGAGATTTAAAGCGGAAAGATAGAGATGGTGCGAAAGGGGTTAGCGAAATTTGAGAATCAAAGTGCACAATGATTCTCGGCTCTTCGCAGGCGACGGTAATCTATCGCGACGGGCCGAAGAAGAGAGAAAGAGACCGAGAGCTAGAGAAGACTCTTTACTCTCGAGAAGTCCGACTAAGTTTCCAACTAAGTTAGTAACGCAGATCCTATTAACTAGTAGGGTAATACGGGGCAAGAGTCTTATCGCGGAAATTATCTCAGCCTTATACGGTTCTTTCAAACTCTCTCTCTCTCGCTCGGGCACTCGCCGTTCTTCTCTTTTACCCTACCAAGGGTATAAGTTTCCTCGCTCAGCCTTGGGATATATCAGGCATCAAATTATAGTTCCCACCCTTCCTTTCGCCCACACCCTTTACGTCCCTTCCTCGCGTGAAAATTGAATACGTGATGTACCATAATCCGCGTAAGTCTAGGAGACTTAAAAGAGTTCGATCCTTTCGCATTCCCACGAAGCTCCTTCGGGAAAGTTAGCGCGGAGGGACCGTTTAAAATCCTTGGAAGAAAAAGAGAGAGAGAGAATCAAAGCCGTTCTTTTGCATTCTGCACGCGCTTTAAAATCAAACCCCCGAGAAGTTGAAAACTTTGGTCAACTATATACACGCCGTTGCGACATTTTGACAATTCACTCACCTATAATTTCTCTTTCACGTTCATTCACGTGATCAAAGTCGCTTATCGTAAGAGTTCGTACGATACCGTTAGAGCGATAAAATCAATGTTAACTCGTTTCAGTGAGCTCGCACGACGTTACAACGCACGAACCTATCCACGCGAAGGCTTTGTCGTAAAGTGTAAAATTATCGCGATAAACGCTGGACAAGACGTAACCCAAGATACCCTTGACGCCCCTTTTGGAAAATTAACGCGACAAAGTTGAGAAAGCATAAAGATCATCGTCTCGTGCGGAAGAACGACCGAGAGCGACGTTAAACGAAATTTGATTTTGCCAACGAGCGAAGGTTATTAAATTCGAGGTTAAAATTGGTGCGACTCGAAAATTTCGATGTCTTTACGAAATTGTTAAGAAATCCGTTTGATTTAATTCGATCGTGCTCCGTGAAACGAGCTAAATCGATCCGATCGATTTATTCATTTTGTCGTTTGATACGCGAATGTCTGTCTCTCTCGGAAATATATTTCCAGACTTTGGAGAAGCCAAAGACTCTGATCAAATCGGATCGTAGGTCGAGTACTTATTCCAAATTAGGGAAAATTGATAATTCCATACTAAAAATAATCTCTGCGTCAACTCTACTTAATTAAACGCAATCATTGCAACGAGAGATAACAAAGCCACGAAAAATTCTTTTCTACTCGGCAATGATAAACTCGGGTCGTTCAAGCTCGGACTTTTTTCCACCTAAAACATGTAACCCAGAGGAATGCGTAGACGTCTCATTGGTGGTGGTGGTAGCAGCGAAGGGAACGTTAGTTGGGGTAAGGGGGTTCTCTACGACGATTCCGGTTGTCAGGTAGGATTCATGGTGACGCAGGTGGTGGACGAAAAAAGTGAATTTTCGGCGTGACATCGGTTATTCCGGCCGCGGCTCCGGCGACATAAATCGTAAGCCACCGAGCGTGCTGCAATCAATATCCAGCATGCGAAGAAGTCGTGTATGTACCAACTCGTGTGTGTGTGTACAACGAAAGAGAAAGAAAGGCAGAGTGTATGTGCAAGAACGCGCATAGTGGCTCGATCTAACGAATATACGTGTATTGGTCAGGAGCGTGCCGGAGGGTGACAATGAGATCCGAGCTCTGCATCGGGATAGTTCATCATTTTCCGACGGGTCACCCTGATCACATTTTTTTTTACACCGTTCTCTCCAACCGTTTGCAACACAACCACGTCGTCGTGGCGCGGTCGAAGAAACGATCCGGCAAATGAAATTAGAAGTGGATCGAATTAGAACCTTTGTTGACACCCTTCGCGTATCCTATACCTACCCACATCCGGATTCGCGCCCTTCTCGATCGTAGCTGCCGGAATCGTATAACGTAGGTGTAGTATTGGAAGGTTGGTGTCTCGAGGAAGCCGATGCGACTCGTTAAGTCGGTTAATCGGTGGTAACGATAATGGCGTCAGGTAGGGGGCTGGGGGAATAATAGTGTCTGTTCATAGGTAGGTAATCTTGGAAACACGAACGGTCGATTGGAGTCGTCGGTGGTAAGAGAAAGAACGAAAGGAAAGAGAGAGAGAACTAAGCAAAGAGAGAGAGAGAGAGTTAGGAAGGGTGGTAAAATTAAAAGGGACACGGAGCCGTCATCCAGACTCGATTGTCTCGGCACGAGTTCTACTGAAAAGAAAGAAAAAGGAAAGAAGAGAGAGAGAGAAAGTGAGTGAATGAGCGAATGAAAAGAAGAGGTTGGTAATCGTTCTTTCTTCTTCTCCTGGTTCGTCTCGTCGCGAGTCCCATTCTTGTCGTTCGAAGGAATCGTCGTCATCGTAGTCGTAGCTCGGATCGGGCCGCGCACTCGGCGTCTTCGTTGCACGACACTCGAGCAGAAACGCTGCCGCGGCACTCGGCACCCTCGCGCGCCACTCTCTCTCGAGCCCTTCAGCACCCTCTGCCAGCTTTCGAGGCCCTTCACCTCCTCCGGCAGGCAGGCAGTCTCCACTAGTCATTTCAGGGGCGGCCACTCGCCTATCGAGCACGACTCGCGTCTGAAAACGCCTCGCGACTCGCCACTGCAACCTTCCTCTTTCTTTTTCTTCATCTCCCTCAACCCAGCTACCCTTTCCACGCCACAGACGCAAGTTTTTCACAGACTATGCTGCGGCCGATCGCACGATGTCTCTTCATCTTCCCTTTTCTCTTTGATTTGCACTTTTCTATTCGGACGAGGTTTATGAGAGAAGAAAGAAATAGAGAATGGGAAATAGCGAGGGTGAATAAAATTTATCAAGCATGAGCGAAAGTCTGCTAAGGTATAAGGGTAAAAGTAGTACTTATCAGCAAAAAAGAAAAGAAAACGGGCTTGTAAAATTAGTGATCTTAGGTGGTGTAAAGATATAAGTAGGAATGTGGATGTGAGTAATTAAAGTGACGTGAAAAAAAATTATAATTAACCCGAGGGAACTAATTAGGGTCTGATAGTATACTAAGAGGTTTCATTACGTATACGATAGCTGACTACGATAAGCTTAATTACATGCGTAATGAAGTGAACTAATCGAGATGAGAAATAAAAGATTATTCGTCATACCAAAAATCTGTTACGAGTAAAAGCAACCTGCCCACGTTCCTTTGTTAAAGCTTATCACAAAAAAGTGGTAAGGATTCGAGCAAAGAGTGATTCCTTCAAACGGAATACCCGGAAGGAAAAAATGAGAAAGAACGACTATCGTAATAACAGTCACCATTTGAATATTCATCTTGTAAGACGACGAGATCGATCGACTCGAGCCTGATGTCGCGGGCGAGCGCATACACCCGAGAAGGAATTTAATCGCTTATTTAAAATGGCAACCGCTCGTTAGGCGCCCGCTGACCCTTCTCCGTGCTCGTGTACATCGGCCTTTCGTAGGCTCGTTACTGCCAGATACGCGATTTACACGCGCGTGCTAATTACCGGCCTTTTAACCGATATCGGAAGGGGTTAATTGACAAGCACCAGCAGCGTCGATCTCGAGGGAAGAAGAAGAAAATGGAAGGTCTTCGTTGAAAGCGACGACATTTTCTAACTTTCTAAGTTATTTGCATCTAAATTGCACTTGGTCGCTCGCAGTAGTATTTTCCTCTCTGGCTTCGATTCGCGAGCTGGAAGTAACCGCAAAGACGCTTATCGCGCTGCTACGTAATCCAGGAGTTTGTTGATCGAATGGATATCGCGAAATAGGTTACGCCGAATCTCTTTCTCCTTCTCGTCCACGAACGTGCATTCTCTCTTGCTCTCTCGCTTTCTCTTTGGTGTTTCGTATTCGGTGCTGGTATTTATGGCAGAGCCACTCGTAAACACGATAAAGCCCTCTCGTAAAACATCGGACTGTATGCGATTGCGGTGACACGACGCTGTCTCTCTCTCGCTCCGTGTACTCACGTATCCCTTTTCCTTTCCTCTCTTTTTCCGGTTCGCGTCCTATCGCCAACCGGAGAATATCGAAAATCCACTTGGCACGCGCTCTCGCTTCGCGGTTTTATGCGAGAGATGTGCAAACCACCTTCTCTTCCCTAACCCTCTTCCGTTCCCTCCTCTCCCATTTTCTCACTCTCTCTTTCCCTCTTTGGAGAACAACGACTCTATAAGGATATTTCCAGAAGGGTGGATTTTCTTCGAGCCCTCTTCCCCACTCACGAGTATACATACACAACTTGGAAGACTATGTAGGCCGAACCGAACACAAACGGAGACGGTATTGCGAAAAATTGAGACGTAGTACCCGTGTTAACGGTGATCGTTACGGAACCTACCATCCCACACACACACTTTTACTACTACTACTATTACCCATCACCGCTACTACTACCATCATCATCGTAACCACACCACTTGGAAGGTTCTTCTCGAAATAGCAGCGACGATGGTAATACGATGGACCGCTTTGCTACGACACCGTCACGGTAGTCCCTAACGACCGGAGGTTATCAGAATTTATTACGGAAAAACGGATTGGGGTATTCTTGGAAAACGATCGATTTGCAGGATAGTCGAAAAATCTCGATGATATTGTTAGAAAGAATAAAAAAAGAAGAGACATCCTTTTTTTATCCTCTTCCGTCCGATAACGCTGTCTCTCTCTCTCTCGTTCTATCTATTCATCTCTCTTTCTCAACAAAATGGAGGCTAGGTAAGCTAGCTAGCTAATCGAAGATCGACGCAAATTCGGTAATACCTGACAAAGCGGTTTAGATGAGTCATTTGAGAAGTAATTACGGGGCGAGCGAGAAGAGGGGTGGACAAGAACCTCGAGGTTTTAGCAAGAAACTCGTTTCGGGACGAGAGCAAAACCCACGGTAATGATTAAATTTCATCTAATCGGAAGAAGGTGTAGCGTGTCCGCCGTGTCGTACTACGACGATCAGAGGTATTTTTATATTCCTCGTCGCGTCCGCTTTTACGCTACGTAATTTCCGGTTACGAGTCTGACCTGTCTCTCTCTCTATGTCACACACATATATGAACACATATACACACCGTAGAAACTCTCGGTTATTCGCTCTTGCGAATGCTCTCGTACGTCGCACATTAATCATTATCTCAAAAGCTCCTAACGACGACGATGTTGGCTCGCGTAAGAACGCGGAGAGATGCAATGGAATAAAGGAACCGCGAGAATGAAATTATTACAATTACTTACTTACCAAAGGGAGGAAACGAAATCCACTTTGACGCGTTTGTGGAAAGAGCTTCCGAAAAGACGTACTACAAGCTGTCCGCAAAGTTTACGGCATTCGTTTAGAGCTCGTCTGATGAAATTACCACTCTTCTTTTTATTGTAAAATAAAAAATCAAAGTTATATCGGGACTCTACCGGTTTTTTATCGGCTACCACAGACATTTGTGGAAAGATATCAACCAAATCGTTCGAATTCAATATCCAAAAATATACATTTCCCTACGTGAGCTTTCCAAGTTTTGTTTTTTTTTTTTTGAAGCGGAAAACGTTTTATGTCGCTTCACGACCTATATAGTATCAATTGCTCTGCTCGATTTAATACTATGACCACTGTAGATTTTAACGGAATAAATAAAAAGTTTCAAAGTGGTCGAGTCGTTCAATTTTTGGCAAAAGTGATCGCCTTTAGTCGTGCCCAAATTGTAAGCTGGTTATCCGCGTATATATTTATACCGTTTGATTAAACGAAGTAAAATCAGTTTATCGGACGTCGGCAAGTTTATATTTTTGAAAATTCCTTACAATCTTACCTAATACCTGAATAGTACGCTTTCGTATGCATCCAGAGTCGATTTTAATTTTATAACGGAAAAAGAATGCAGGCTTCATCTACGACTCTTCGACCGATCTTGTCGATGATCACGCGATAACGAATCTCCGAAGCTATCGGTTCTCTCCATCAAGAGTTACCGGAAGTTGTCGAGGAAGAAGGTGAAAGAGCAAAAAAAAGAACGAAGAAAAAGAAAGAAACGACGACGAAGAGGCGAAAGTTGGACGTTTTACGTGAGTGGGATGAAAATCCCATTGGCGCGGCACGATCAATAATACAGGTGCCGGCGTCTAGACAGCGGCGTTGCAGAGAACGTGGAGAGAAGAGAGAACGAGAGAGAGGCCAGGGGAGGCATTTTCGCGATGACTGTACTACGAGCATGGCCCTTGCCTGACATTGTGACTCAAAGGTCTTTCGCGGAGAATTTATTAAAGGGTCTTACGCCGCCGACAGTGCTCCATAAAAAAAGCGGGGGTGGCCGGTTACGAAGGGGTGAACCCCGAACGCCCGAGGAGGCTTCCTTCTCCCGGACCATTCCGTGGGCGCCACTCTACCTACGTCATTTACGACGAACAGCTGTTCCACGAAACTCTTTCGAAATTCACCTTTAACGTGTTTCTATTACACACCGTACATCATACATCTTGTCAAACATATATTATTTAATATTAAGATTAAATAAGTAGTTTATAAATCATTATTGGTGTCTTTCATTTTCCGAACACTTTTCTTAAGGGGCTCCATCTACCTAGGTGGGTAAAAAAATTGTATTTCTCCACAAATATCTATGTTTAGCTATATTCCCTGAAAATTTCATTGAAATATTCCTAAAATGGAACGACTGCCTTAGTATTAAAAAAATGCCTTTCTTTTTCACCAACAATTGATTTTTCACCAAAATATTGAAGAGTGATTTCACCCCCTTAAAATGAATTTAAAGCATCAAAGCAAATCGAAAGCATCATGGAGTGCAAAGAATCACATAAACGAAACATACAAGTCCCACACGGATACGTGCATTCTCGTCGATCGACACCTACGATAGCGTTTCATTAGAGTACCGGTGCGAAACTAAGCGAAACGTGCTCGCGCGTAGCAAGCTGGCCACCTACGATGTTGAAATTCGTTTCGGAGGCCTGATCAGCGGCGCGACCACGCGCTCGGCAAGGCCGATGGGAAATGGGATCTCGATTGAATGGAAATGACGTTCAAAGCCAGACACGTGTATTCCGTGCGGAATGCACATGAATAGTGCTAATCGGTATCCATGGCAAACGTCCGACGGTCCATATCCCCCTTCGTCGAGTGTTAATTTCGGGGCACGACGTTCCCTATCCCCACTCACGCGTCGGTCGATCTCGCAACATAGCCTTCCATCGCTCCGAGAACCCTCGTTCCTTCGGACCACCGAAAAGCCGACCGCTTCTTACCGTCGTTACGTTCTTGCTACTACCGAAATTTCAACGTTTTTCGTCCTTCCATCCGTTCAAAGGAAAGGTCTTCTCAACCTGAGTGCTGGACGCTGTCAGGGGAGTTCGTTTTTCGAGATTATTTGGTACTGGATGAGAGTCTGCGAGTCATCGTCCTCTGTGATTCTTTGCTAACACATAGATATATTGTATACAGCTATGTATATACGCACAGAACTACGCGTGTACATGCACGGTACGTCTAGTAAAGGGCTCTTAATTGCATACGCGTAACGAAAACCATGCGTTGTAATAAAGCGACTATCAGTCCGTCGCTAGCAAACCGCTTTGACGCCAGTGCTCGGTTCTTTGTCGTGGAATATGTGCTTTTATACGACCAAAAGAAATAATGATAATAATTTTCTAAAGGAATTGTTAATGTTTACAACGTTGCACCGTTAGATTTTCCGTGAGGGAATTTTTGGACGATTCTATGTAAAGAACATAAACTAACGGATCGAGTCGATCGATAATCCTTTTCTTTTATTAATTCGCGTTATTCACGGAAAAGATCGTGCGTTCCTCTCATCGTTGTCAGTCGAACGTCGTTCGCTTTGCATTTTTACGAGTCTATCGGGACGAAGGAGCGCCGATATAAAATGTAAGAACCATCGGGACTCATTGAAAAATGGATGGTAATCAGGATAATAGAAGGAACGATGATGCATCCGGAAAAATTTACGTAACGCTAGAAGATAGATGGATTGATAGTATATACCTACCTAGCTAAAAATTTCTGTGGTTCGAAAACGGGTGCGATGGTAAACAGCACAAAGTCGATACTAGACGATAAATCGTTCGCTCTAAATTATATACACTTTGTATGTACATTGTAGCTCGGTCGTACGTTCTCCTACCCTTTCCCACTTTTATCGTACTTGTCGTATCATTAATTCAACGTTCTTCTCAGAAGCCGTTTATAAGGTTGCACGTGTATAATGGAAGAAGACAGAAGTTTGTTGCAAAACGTGTTTTATTATTTGAAACATCGCCGTCGCGATCGATCTGGTTGAATCTCGACTGGTTTTCGAAACTAAATTCTTAAATTCGTTTTTAACGATTTGAATTCGGGCCAGGGGGTGCAGCTGTATAAATTTGACTTCCTTCTTCCTTGAATTATCTTCTATACTCGCCAAACTAGGGTTATATTCGAACGAAATGGTACTGCCTGATATGGGAATAAATTAATATGCGACGGACCAACTTGTTGATGTCAATATTAATTTGTACCGATGCGATTAAGCTCGGCTCCTTGGTAATCGCGTTTAATCGTCGATTCTCAGCGAAGTTCGGCACCGTGATCTCATCGTAAACGATGACAGACGTTCGCGTTTGATTGCTCCCACGCTGATGAATTCTCGTTCATTTAGCATGAGCTACGAGCTACGTTCCTCAAGCCATAGCTTTTCGAACCCATGGACGCTTATAATCAAACTGTTCGATTATTTTCGTGTAAAATACGTAGGTAGTATCATATACCCAGGAGTCTCGAGTTTCTAAATTTGTAAGAAATATAAATAATCTTGATTTTGATGGAATTATCTGAACTGCTCTGGTGAAATTCGCAAGAGTATAATTTCGTGTAATCGAATTGATGCTCTAGTATTAACGGAATTAATATTTCGAAACTTCTCGCTCGTTACTTCGCAGATATACCTTACAAAATTAGTTATAAACTCTTCTTAAAATAGGTGCTGGTGAGAGAGTTGAGGGATTCATTTAAAATTGTAGGCAATTTGTTTCTGCGATGAGGAAACGTCGTTTCTCGAAAATTTATCGAAAAATTAGGACGAATTCAGATCTTTTCGGATGGAGCAGGTAAAAATTTTTAACGCGCACGCTGATCGTTGACAACTATCGAGAATCGCATAACACATCAAAAGGAATCCGTCGAATTTCGTGCTTTCGTGTAAATTTCAAACGAACGAACGCCTTTCGCGACGATGAGTGCGCCACTCAAAGCGGCGTGACGGTCGCGTTTAAAAAGCGATACGCGACGAGGTTAGACTTCGTGCTCGAAATAAATTTATAAAGCGTAAGCTGGCGACAGGGCGTGCGGTCGTGAGAGATGGATGCACGTTCGATCCTACGATTCTTCGAACGTTAATACAACATTTACGATCGGTGAAGTACGGCTCCGATACCTTTCGATGTCCTTTGATATACTCGTCAAAAGCAACGACGTGTTTTCTACCCGGCTGCGAGTTCGTCTCGATAAATAATTATACGAATATTTGACGTGACGTACCGTGCACGTACTCACATAGTTGCAAAAGCGAAGCACGGCTCGAAATTTCTTGGAGACGGATATAAAAGTGTTCGTACTGCGTAATGCGATCAATTAGAAATTTGATTCCAGGAACCTTTTTGATTAATAAAGTTCACGAGAATCGCTATATTATTTAATGAATTAAATCCTGACTCAAGCTATTTTCCATCGACGGATCGATTTTCATAAATGCTCTAATTTCCTACTGATGTTTAACATACCTACTATTAGATAAATCTAAATCATTTAGAAAACTACAAAAGAATTGTGGTACCAGATCTGTCGAAGTTTGAAACTTTGCATGGGAACATAATTGAATCGGTGTGAATACCTACATCGCAAGTTTGATAACACCCAATGACGTACAACAAATTTGTTAATATTACAAAGAAATAAAAATGCTCGTCCTACATATACAACTTATTCCCTCCATGTTTATACGTGCATATATACCAACATAAATGTATAAAACGTATGCAAGCGCGAGAGGTCTAACGAAGGCAGGACACAGCTGGCACGGTGTCAGGTTACCGAAATCTTAGGGTCTTATCCTGTCTGTCTGTCGGTCCTTCGTCGCCATACGATAGCCACTGAGATCAACCAGTTGGCCGACGGAAGAGAGAAAAAGGAGGAGGATGGTAAGAAGAAAAAAAAAAATATATGTAAAAAAAACGTTAACCTCTCTCACTCCTCGTTCTCTCTCTCTCGCACTTCATTCGAAAATCGTGGCCACTTTCGCGTCCGTACGCTACCACCGTAGCGGTTCGTTTAATGCTCTTATCTAAATGCTAACTAGTTTTAATCTCCTGGCACTTGCTGTCTCCGTAGAGCGAGGGACGATATTACAGGCGGATATCGGCGGTAGAAGCCATCGGTTCTCACGCGACGCACTCGTAGCATTGGAATTGGAATCGAACGAAAAGCCGCGAAGAAATCTGCATCCGCGGGCAGCCTCCGATTCATAGATTTTCATCCCACTATCTTTCTCTCTCTCTCTCTTGCTTTCTATCTCTCTCTCCTCGGGAAGCTCGAAAATACCATTAAACGCCCATCGGTGGGAGGATCGTTTTAACCTCTCGCGCATATATCTCATTCTATCTCTATCCGCCGCCGTCGCTTTTTCGTTCCACGACCGAGAGTTTCACCGCTTCCGCGAGAAATACGTAGGAATTTCATATCGATGCGTCGCGGATAAAGGTACGTTCCTGGAAATAAAAAAAAAAAAGAACAGAGGAAGGAAAAAAAGAGAATAAGATGGAAAGAGAGGAAAAACGCGCCTAGACTTACGACTCGACCTTAAAATTTTTATTCGCTCCGAGAGATCTCTCTTCGAGTCTTCCCCGACGCGCGCCGATCTCCGAAAGCGCTTCCAGATGTTTGACCTTTCTCGAAGGAAGGCTCGTAGAACGAAGCACTCGCTTTCGCCTTGGCTCATCTTTTTCGCGAGATCGATAGCGCGAAATAAGTTTCGAAGAGAGAGAGGGACAGAAAATGCGTTTCTAAAGTTTTACCTCGCTTCCGGACGATTACGGAAAGCTTTATCGCAGTTAATAAGTTGTTGAAGAAAAAATTGATCGCGCACCGGCCGACGGGTTTAAAACGAACGCTCTTCCTATTTACTCCCATCAGTACCCCTTTAACTTCGCCTTTTAATAATCTCACGCGGATGCATCAAAGGACTCCGCGCGCATTCCTTTAATAGTTGCTAAACGGAATTTCTAAAGTTTATATAAGAGGAATGGGGAAAAAAAAGAGAGAAAGGGAGTCCTTATAATCGCGAAAGAAAGATCATTAATTAAATCCCTGCCGTTTTTTTACTCTTTTCTTCTTCTTTTTTTTGCAGAAAAAAGAAGAAAAAGAGAGAAAAACGGCGCCGTACTCGAGCGAGTAACGTTCCCAGCCTACCAAAGAGGTACCTCCTCCTATTTATGGCCTTTAATATTACGTTCACATTCGTACCTACGCGACCGGTTAAAAGCGCGCTGAAAATTGCTGCCTACGTGTTTTAACAAGTGCCGCGTCTCTTAATGGCGCGCCAAACGCTCCCGTACGTATATAAATACATACGTATGCGGGTATATGCCAGAGCACGGACGAAAAATGCCCGAAATCTTTGTGAACATTCAACGAGCATACGTCTGATTTACTTTTAAATTCTGTGACATTAAAAGGAAAGTATAATTACGACTTCGATTCAGTGTTCGCGATACATTTTTATTCTCATAAAAGTGTTGGTAATATCTCTTCGAGAGTTTACGCGTGAACAAATTTATCCGCTTATAACGCTTACCTAGTATATGTGCTTGTGCGTGTACAAACGTTTTCCTGCAGAATGAGATTCGTTCTCTCAGTTTTAAAATACTCCGCAATAATCATCGGACAAAATTACCTTCCAGCGCAAAGCGTATTCCACTCGTAGGATGAGACATTAAAACGTGAAAAAAGATCGAGATTGAAGCGACGGTATAGTACCTTTGCCCTCGATGAATATTTTCCGTCACAGGGATAGAAAACAATTACCGCCTCGTTCGTCCCGCGACGACATCGGAAAAATTCTTTTCCAGCGGGGCATAATATTCGCTTGAGCCACCGTCCGAGACAAAATGTTCGAATTCTTTCTTTTGCTATTTCTCTTCTTTTCTCAGCTCCCTCTCTCTCTCCTTTCCCCTTTTAAACATTATAAAAAGTCGCGAGAGTCCCGGATGAGTTTTAGTTAAATCGCTTCTTATACCGAACCGCTCGTGTAGAACGCCTGGCGGATACGTAAATTGAAAGTCTAATATTTACGGGCGACCGAGTAAGAGGCGTTTTTAAAAATGTTCGCGTGGCGACTTATTCTGGGAGCACTTCTAGGATACCTTATCGTTTAACGTTCGCACCGTTATCGGCGCGATTTAGTTTGACTTTTTATCCATAGTCCCCTAGACCGTTATCCCGTTGTAGTAATTAGGAAGAGAGCCGTTTCTTTTTGTCGCTTTTTTAATGGCTTTTCTACAGATAAGAAAGAGAGAAAATTATCTTATCGCGTAAATAGGTATCGTGACAGCCGACGTTACTCCGTTAACGTTCGAAGTCGATCGAAGAGCCGAAAAATGGATGAGGATGATCTTAAAACGTCGTTAAAAATTAGGGAGAATAGTTTTATTATTTTTGACTAGATTGAACTTTTAAATCAAACGATAATTACGATCAATGCTAGAAAAACCAATGTTAAACGTACAACATTCGTCATATCTATCTATTTATTTTGTTATTTTCAATATTTTTATTTTTTTTGTTATTTTTGTAAATATTTAGATACATTGATTGTAGCTTTCGTCTTTACGAGCAGTAGTCCATAGATGTGACAATAAAGTCCATTCATTCATTCATTCATTTGACAAGTCCCTAAAAGAAAAACATTTTATTTGCTAAATTGAATAAATAATGTCTGAATAATATATTGTAAATGTTAAAATTATAAATAATCTCGTACAAGTCTGATTTTTCCTCGAACCCGTTGAATTAATTCGAGAAGCATCGTCCGTGCAAGGCATCCGATATTCGATAAAGTTAGCGAAGGAATAAAAAAGCATAGAATAGGAGTAAGAAGAAAAAGAAAGAAGAAACTAGAAAATAAGTTGGAAGGAGGAGAAAGCACGTTGGATTCGTAAATATCGCTATTTACCCGAGAATAGAATTCGAAAGGAAGAATATCGGATTTCCTTTTCTTGGTTTGTTCGGAGGGTGCCCTCCGCGTTTATATGCAGAAATAGCTGGGCTGGTAAGTTCAGGGTCGAGAATTCGGAGCGAATGCTTCGACTCCCGCGCGGTCGCGCGCGCGCGCTTTTACACACGACCGCTTCTACTTTCCAGACCTATCCCTATGCAAAGTATAAGGGTATCCGAGTTTTCGTAAGAGTGCCGTAGAAGGGGGGAAGAGGAGTCGTCTTCCGACGGGCTCGTTTTTAACTTTTAAGCTGACGCTGCGAAGATGCACGTGGGTGTACGCCGTCCGTTCGTGTGTGTGTTTTTGAACGCGTTTACGTAGAAATACACACAGTCACGCACACGGAGACACGATACACGGAGTCCATCGAGGCAGGAACATCGTCACATCCGTCGCATCTGTGCATCACCATTCACTTTTTTTCGGGATCTTCCCTTTTCCTCCTTCTTCTTCTATCACCCTTCGCTATCACTACCTCTCTCTCTTTTTCTCTATTCCCTCTCTTTCTCTTCGTTCACAGCCGTCGCCACATGACGTCCCCCTCTTTTTCTCGTCCTGCACTCTCCACGAGCGCGAGACCGTGGCTTCTACCCTAAACGCCATAGCGCTCGTTCGTCGTGTACCGCAGGGCCGTACAAAGAAAGGCAAGCTCCACTCGAAATTGAATGGACCTCCACTAATAAAGGCGAAAGGTTCCAAACCCCTCCCTTTCTCTCTTATTCTATCTTTCTCTTTTTCTTTCTTCCTAGACTCTCGCCCTTCTCGTTCTCTTACCCCCGATGATAATGCTTTCGTCGCTGCCGAAATACCCTTCTCGCGTTGCACCTGCAATAATCATGCACGAGAGTGCGAGGGCGGTAACCACGGCCGACAAATTCAGCCGAGTGACTTTCTCGAAAGCGAGAGCAGTGGAACGAGTAGAAACGGTACTATACCTAACGATATTTTGCTTATGTACGGTACGACCCGCTTAACCACGAATTATGACGAATTGTATTATTGAATAATTTCGTGTATTTAATTTTCCTAGATACTGGAATTAATATTTAAATGTGACATAATATGGAAATATCGAAAATTATATCCCGACTAAAATCTAATAACATTTCGAAGACATTAACGTTCGGACTAAAATCGATTTAATTATCAAAAGCGATACTCCGATTACGATGCAACGACAAATTACCGTTAGATTAATAACCAATTAAAATGAAACATTTAAAATAGTTTGGTCTGCAAAAAGTTAATGAAGATATAGCGTGTTTTATTACACGAAGAAGGGTGAGCGTTTGGCTTTGTCCGTACCTCGTTTGCTTTCTCGAAAAGCACGACGCTTTTGTAGCGTTACCTTCTCGAATATCGTCAACTTTGTGCTTAAAGTTTGGTGTTTGGTGCAACTATCGTTAGTTGTGATAATAAGTACTATCGATTTTTAACTAAACTTATGTACGCTGTGCCACCCTTTTCCATCATTATCGAAATTCGAATAATTTTCAAACAAATCGGTTGAAACGAATAGACCAAAATAGACATATCAGAGTTGACAAGGGCTCGCAGAAAGGACGACACGTTCCTGCTTGTTATACCATAAAGAGCATGGTACAATCCTCGGAGCTCGGAGTTCGTGGCTTTTTGCACCGCACCACCAGCGACCACGCGATTCCATGTCTCGCGTGAGCGTCAAGAGAGATACGCTCTGGATTTGTCGCATTAACCGCTGACGCACCGAGAGCGCTTCTAAATTAAAAGCATAGAGGAAGAAAGAAAAATAAAAAAAAAAAGGGAAAGAGATTGAAACTGAAAGAAATAAAAATTAATAATATTCCATGTATAGCTACGTAACGAAGGATCGTGAGTTATCGGTCTTTATCAACGCGATTCGTGGCCCCGAGTTCGTCATCAATTCTCGTTGAAACATGGACCGTGCATCGTAAAGCTTATGATTTAAATAAAAAGGAAAAAAAGGGGTCGGGCAAAGTTGCATGCACCGGTGGCGTTAGAAGAAGAGAGAACGTTTTTCGGCGGCCATTGGAGTAAATTCGCTCGTCCAGGCTAATGTAGATAAATGTTCGTTCGGACACGTTACCGTGGCTTCGCGAAAAACCAGAGACAATGAATTAGTCCTTTCGACGGATCCTAAACTCAACCCTGCACAAAATTGAGACGGGCGTATACTCGGCTAGGTAAATCATTTTACGCTTTCCCTATGTGTCCGATTTTACGAGAGAATCTCGATGGAAAAAAGAAAAAAAAAAATTATAAAGTTGGAAATTCTCGTAGTTCGAAACGGAATCGAGCGACGTCGTCCGTTTTCTACGCTTGGCGTCGCGTTCTCTCGCGGGATCTCGCGTCGCGTTTAAATATTTCACTACGCGTAAAATCCCCTCTCGTCGCGTCGCCACCACGAAAGAAGAGGAACGTCGGCCTAGGTCGTCGACGTTTCACCGTACCCTCCATCCTTTCTACCCTCTCACCCACCGAAACGTAACAATGTCGCCTTAAAGTTCGCCGTTGTTGGGTATACGCGAGTGCATACGTACGTACTACGTGGAACCTGCTTTCAAAATTTTAACGGGGATTCGAGTGTACCGAAATAGCGTAGAATTCTCTTGTTCTCGCTTAACTAGTCACGAGGAAATTAGATTTAAGGATCGCCGATGAACTTTTTAGAGCAGCGTCGCGGTCACCGCTCGTACTAATGTAACGAAGGTAATCATTGGTTGACGGAGCGAGAGAGATAGAAGTAATGAAGGAGAAGACGGGAATAGGAAAAAAGAAGATGGCGGTGATACGTCGGGTGGTCCTTTTGTCGTATACGCCGTCGAAGAAAGAACGCCTACAAAGACGAATTCCGTTCTCTCTCCTTCCGTTGCTCGCTCTTCTTTCTTTTCCGGAGCGAACGAGCTCAAAAATAACCAAGCTGGACGTTCCTTTGAGGAGGCTGGATCTATGCTCTTGCTTTCTGCGAAACGTCGAACGACAACTGCACCGCGTGACGGAGAGAGAGAAAGAGGAAACGAGTTCCCGTGGTCTTGCGATTTTTCGTGGAAGACCCTTTTACCACGAACCTTTCCGTCCTTTCCTTCTCTGCCGCGTTTGTAATAAGACCTCGAACCGGTGAAAGGAGGGAACAAAATATATACGAGAATCACGAGGTGCTCCTGTCGAACAAATAATTAGCCCAGCTGGTGAGATTTCTATTCGGAGCAGTCAAAACTTCGTGGATCGTTTATGACGATAAAGAGTAAAAAAAAAAAAAACCTATTGAATATTAAAAATAAAAGCTGTGAATTTAAGGCGTTAAACAATCGGTGTACTTTTTACAGTAAAGACATTCATCCTTCGCGAATGGTTCAAGCGAAATATCGAAGCTGGTTTGAAAACACAAAAATAAGTAATCTTTACTTCCACTACTTCTTCTTCCTCTTCTTACTCCTTAATACGTATTTCGACAACGAGGACGAACGAGAAGAACGGCACCTTTTGCCTCGACTCTCCTCTCTTCCGCCATTCGAAAACTTTCTAAAGGACTTTCTTCGATGAGAACCGAAAAGAGAAAGAACCAGAGCGTGGGGGGGAGGTTGGGTTTGTCAGAAGGGGTGGGAAACGCGAGCGCAATTAATCCTGTGGCTGAAGTTTTGTCGAGCGCGAACGAGCATTCGAGTTGGACTTGGCTCTCTCTCTCTCTCTACGAAACGGAACCGTAGTGGGGGGGCTTTTGTCTTTGCCTGGAAAATAATAAAAGCGGATAATGTTTCCAGAGATCTCGCATGACCGATGGAGTTGTGTGTATTCTACTACCGACTGCCGTTGCTTTGCTCTAGTACGAAGTTGCGAATGGGGATAAGCTCTGGACCGCGAGAGATGCTTCTGCTTTTCTAAACGGCTCGTGTGTAGAACGATATACAGGGTGAATCGTGCACAACGGGAATCACGTGTACTCATTTTGTAATTACAAAGAAATTTCGAAATTAAACGATTAATTTTGTAAAAATGCGTTAAGAGGATCACTATACAGTAATACCTCGAAGTTACGCGATAGGTGGGTCCGACAAAAATCGGGATACAACTTTGCATTTAAATAAATATAAATTCTGTTTCATATATTTTGTTTCATATTGAACAAAAACAATAAAAAAAACAATATCACACATTGTTGTAAATCACGTAAGTCGAGGTATTACTGTACAAATAATTTTTTTTCTAAATGCTATGAAACGGTTAGGAGATATTCGTGAAAATAGAGAAGAAAATGAAAACTTTTCGAGTCATCAATTTCCAATCGCGTTACACGGTTCACCCTATACACGCAGACAAGTATCTACACGCATTTGGTATTACGAGGGTGTCCTAGTTTGTGTTACGCGACACGACGACGCGTCTTCGTTCCTCTCAATGCTACTACGTACCTATCTACCTGTGTATAGGCAGAGAGCTTTTAATATTTTTCCCGTGGTAGGGTAGCAACGTCTGGAAGCAGTCGACTGTACATGCACGTCTACGTACCTATATACGTGCCTGTGTGTGAATCTCTACGAGAAGAAGAAGGTGGAGGAGGATCACGACATAGCACCGGTGGCTCGCTCGTGCGCCTTGTTAAAAAGCGACGAACGACGCTGCAACCTCGTTTAATTGAAAGACGAGTGGAAGAAGTTTCTGAGACCTTGTCCGGTCGTCGTTATCAAGCCATCCTCTTTCGTTCCTTCTTCTTACTCCTCCACCCCCTTCTTCCATCGTTTTCGTCCTTTGCCGTCCTCTTTCCAACGAAGAAGAAGAAGACATTCGAACGACCAAAGGTTTTCATCCTTTCGAGCTTTTCCCCCAACGAGCCGCTCGTGTCTGAAGGATTTAAACTTTGTTTCCTGAGTAGCGAGCATAGTTGGTGAAACGTTCGCTATCCATCCATCTATCTATCTCCCTCTCTCGTTCTCTTTTATTCCATGATTCGAGCTATACAGGAGTCTTACTTCCCCAGAGAAGTAGACAGGAAAATTCGAGATACGAAGATGCTCGTACGTTTGCCGCAAATTATAGATCTCCTTTGAAAAGCATAAATCGCGACGTTACGCTGCGTGCCAACGACAAGAGAGAATGATTTATGACCACTGCCGGTGTTCGCCAACGAGAATAGCATTTTTTTTCCTCCGACTATCTCCCTTTCTCTCACCAGGCGGTAGATGATTTATAACGGACTTTGACGATCGTCGTTACTCGTGGTCGTATCGAAAGTAAACTCCAAGAGCTACAATTAGACCTTTTTTGGGGGGTAGAAAGAGAGACGAAATTTTCTGTCGTGCTTTTTTTTTCACCATAGCCGCAGTAGGTAGCCTGCGAGTAACTGCAACGACGAAATCGTAAAACGAGTCGTCGAACTCGCACTGAGTTTTGTGCGACGCTGCCAGAAGCACCAACGGCAATAGTAGCACACCGTTCGTCCATTGTTATTCCAGGAAGCAGCTTACATCCCCTCGCGATTGTAATTGGCTTAATTCTCGCGGCGTACCATGGAACGGGCTAACTTATGTCTCAAGTGTAACGACCCAACGATAACTCGGTTTCCTGTGAGAGAGCACGTCGCGAGCTGACCGCTCGTATGGAACTCGACTATCCGATAAGGTCGCTCGCAAGAGCGAATCGCTGCCGGCGAATCGACAGGACGAACCTCGTACCCCCGTTTGCCTCTTGTACGAACCGACGACCCGAGTTGTTGTATGTTCGTTGTACGTACAATGTAGTACCACTCGCGATGCGATATCTACTTGGAATTATTCATAGCGCTTTGATCAACAATAGCGTACGTACGTTCGCGAGCTCGTTCGTTGCTTCGTTCGTACTACGGTTGCTGTCGATCGAAGGATCGAAGCTAGCAGAGACGTAAATGTATTTCTGATTTTGTCCTTGTTTCCCAAGCGCTTCTGTCACCGTTCGGCCTTTCCCCGGGCGCGTGTCACGCGATAATAAATCATCGTCGTTCCAATTAACTTGCCACACGTAGAGATGGCCACGGAACGCGGCATAAATAATAAATTTTCCACTAGCAGCGACCTACTCTTCTCTCTCCTCTTCCTCTCTCTCGTGCTCTCGTCTCTTCCCACCCTCTCTCTCTTTCGTTCTATCTTGTAACAGCATGCTCGTACATCGTTATTATATTTTCTAAACTTTCCATTTTTCCGCGTCCGTCGCACTGCGGATGCATTCGCGATAAGAAATTCTTCAGGATTAATACGAAACGTAACTATATACGTTCGTTCGAGTTGCTTCTGTTTGCACTGGTAATTAGGTTATATCGAAGATTGCATCTTCTATGATTCAGCTACTTTCGTGTATCATCTTCGACAACGGGGAATCAGTTTGATATAAATCGATATCTCCGCCTATGATCTTTGAACATTTTCTTCGTAAATTAAAATGCTGATTAACTCATTTACCTTTCTTACGAGTCATGATCGAATACTTGTAAACGTCAGCGAAGAAGCTATCATAAATTAAATAAACTTAGCGTAAACACTTTTTGGAATTTTTTCTTCTACACTTTATTCTCGAAACACGATCTTTCAAAACCCGCTACCGAAAATTCCATTGTTTCCTGAATTTCGTTTTACCGTCGGTGACGTGGCTATCGTCAGATCGCTTTCCGATAATTATTGTTATTGAGCCGACAGGTAGGTAAGCGGATAGCCTCGTTTTTTCGTAGGAAAGTACGGCATTGGCGTACGTTACGAAAACCGCTCCGTGCTTCGCCGCGTTATTTCGAGATCATACTCGATTAAAGAGTCGTTATTCGCGGCTGCGATAGAAGCCCGGCTCGGATCTATAACAACCAACTGTATACCTGCGTCTATGTATACGTTTGCCCGTATATATGTACGTAGTTACGTGCACGAGTATAAAAAAGAACTTTGACGGTATCCTCAAACGGTACTAGGTATCGTTTGCAAAAGTTCCAAAGCGAAAAGACGGATATACGCGTTGCGTGCGAGCTATCGTATCGTTTTGCTGCACCCGAAAGTTTCGTTATAAAATTCAAGATAAAATAGGTAGAAAAGAAGGAAATGTTCGATTTGTCGAAAGGAACGTCGAGATACGATAAAATATATTAGAAGACATTGACAGCTGATGGAATAAAGTAACGTTTTATGACAATCAGTCTTATTCAGCCGTCAGAGTAAAATACGTTCGTGAACGATTGAAATCTGTCGCTACGACAATGTTTGCCTAGCTATAGGTACGTTATATTTTTTACGATCATTTCTAATTCTCAAAATTGATCCAAATCGAAGGTTATGAATCACAAAATCCTAACTTTGATCCCATCTGCGTATAGGCCCCACAAAAAGTAAAAATTAAGCCACTTACAAGTTATTACAATATTACAGTAGCGTCCAATTTACCTAACGATATTGATCGATTTGTGCGAAACGACTTTGTTTAAACGTACCTTCAACAGAGAATTTCTTCTGTAATTTTAATCGAAAAATATAGCCAAGTTGTTTACGCGAGAATATTTTAAAGAGTGAGATATCTCGAGACAGGATGGATTAATAGCTAAAGACGGCGTAATGAGTCTTCGAATGTAAAGACGCGGGCGCGTTTTACTAGCAAAGAGAGTAAGAGCTGAGCGAGAGAGACGAGGGTGGTTCGGACGATGAAGAGAAGACGAAGAAACGTTGGATGCTTTCAAGGAAAAGGACGAAGGAAGGAAGGACCGGAGATGAGAAGACGTTGCGAGGCTCGAATATTCGCATTCAACGGACCGACTGCGTTTCAGTCTCCGTCTAGGGCTCCATTCAACGGACGACGGTAGATAGGACGGGTTAATTCGTTTAATTACCGTCATTATCCAGTTTAGTATTCCTTCGTTCGCGTTTGGCACTGGACAGAAAAGTACACTGAAGAAAATTTCGCGGCAGGGAATATATAGCCCTAATAGTCTGAAAAAATATTTGTGAAAATAGAAATATCTGTTCTTATATTAGAAACAGTCGCCCTTATTTATAATCCAAGTTATCCAATCGTCCGGTCGCGTCGTCTGTCACTATTTATAGTAGGTAGGTATATTAAAACCTGCATGTTATTTCTACCGTAGCAGAAAAAAAAATCATTGGCAAATAGATTATCAGAAATACAAAACTCGTTCGGATTGTAAAGATTCTCGCTTTTAACGATCGTAGCTTCGAAGTAAGAATCGTGGCTCTATAAAAACGTCAACCGGAGAATATACATCAAGAGCTCGCCTCTTGAATAAAAAAAAAAGAGAACAAGAAGTGAGAAAAAAAGAGAAAAGGAAGAAAAAGATGCTTCTTCCGTTCTCCGTCTTCCACTCGAATGACAAAAAAAAAAGCAGAAACTTCTTCGTGAAGAGAAACGCTTCTCGCTCGAAGCGTTCTCGTCGTCGCCGTCGGATCGGCACGATTTCCGGTTAAAAGTTCGACGTTCGTGTCGAGCGAAGGGTGAGTCATTATTTCGAGGGTGGTGAGCGCGTTAATGTCGCTCTATAAGAAACAGCCTGCGAAAGAGTGGTGAGACAGCATCGGATAGCCGAGCCGTAATCACTTATGGCTCGCGTTGCGGGCCTTTGGAGGGAGGGTTGAGTCACACGGCGTTCGCCCTGTCACGCACGTGACGCGTTGCATGATTATCACGGCTCTGAAAGCTCTTATACAGAGAGAGCGACAGAGGCGCCACGAAAACCGAGCGTAAAGCTGCGGCCAACGAGCTTTCGAAGGTCGTTCGAGATATACGAGACTATTAATCACGATGATCGGCCTACCATCGCTACCCCCTCCTATCTATCTACCTATCTATCTATGTATCTATCTATCTCTTTCTCTCTTCGGAAAGAACGTAGCGATGCGAGTTCGCTGGGCGACGCAAGCGTTTTACATCCCGTATATACATGTGTGTGTGTGTACGCGAGGGTAGTGCACGAGAGAGAAAGGAAGAGATATCAATCCGTATTCTCCGATAGAAACGCGCGTTCCCTCGGGAATTCTTCGGCCTTTCCGCGTTCCATCGCGCGAGCGAGCTATAGAAATTTCGATCGGTCGATGCTTATTGTACTTGGATGAATCGACGTTTGTTTCCATCTCTCTTCCTTTCCTTTTCCAAACCTCACGACCGTACGCGAGATTAATGAGCGATATTAAAAAGAGTTTGCCGGTAGAAGAGGATACCGATAAGTAGATTCAGTTTTTCCTTCGTTCGATTTGAACGGGACACTCGGGTGGCACGCGACTCGAACGATCCCTCTCGAAGGTGACGATTTCGCGAGACGTAATCGTTGAAGTACAAATAAGGCGACTACTCACTCGCACGAACCTTTCGGGGCACCTTTTTAACCTTTGAAAGGTACCTACGAGCAGTGGTGGTATAAACACGAGGGAGACGACACGGAAAGTGTAAGAAGTTTACTCGGAACACGCGAACCAGAGTTTGCGTCCCGCACGGACACACCGGACAAGAAACAAGTCGTGTTATACTCTTTGAAACTCAAATAAAGTCGATCGTACTTTACGCTTTGATCGAGTCCGATATCTTCGTTGGCTTTGCGAGACGACTTTCTTTCCTTAGGGATATATTTTTTTTTTCCTTTTCTTTTTATTTCTTTTTTTTTTTAGGACTTTACTCCACGCGCGAATGTAGATACACCGCCAGCAGAGAGAGAGAGCAAATTCGAAGACGCGTAGACCTCACGTTTCTTGGGTAAATATTAATAATAATGTAAAGTGGTAGAGAAGTTCCGAACTCTGAACATGAGGGTCGAACATATACGAACCTGGAAGAGAGTATTTAGTAGTCGTTATAGCCTAGTTAACGAAGTAAACATCGTTAGGCTAGAGGAGTCCGCAAGTTGCGGGCTCCTCGAATTGCCAACCAACGGAATACTGATTAATATTGGATAGCCTTAATCGACGTTTCATCGTAGGACGATTGATCGTGGCTTAGATCGTGACCGTGAACCTTACATCGACCTATCGTTTCACAAAACGATCAATAACATTCCTCTGTCGAAATATTTTACGAAATACGTCATTCTGTAACATAAATCGTTTCTGCGATCGTAAAACTTTGTAAGTATCTTATAAGAAAATGTATTTTATAAAATTTCCAATGATTTACATCATTTTTTTTTTTTAATTTAAAGTACATTTACATCTACATTTAGAGTAGATCAATGTGATAAAAAATTAGTAACCAATTCTATTTTCACCGAACCTTTTACTTAGACTATTGTCGTAATCACCAGTACGTTCATTCAATTCGTTCGAGAATCGTCGAAATATTTCGTTGACCCACGTATCGATATATATAAATCAACACTAGCCGTAGAGATACAATATTGTTCTTTGCATTCGCAAAATATTTCACCAGAAGTTCGACCTTTCATTTCCGTGCAAGAACAACTCGCTCGAGGGAAAAGTGGTTCCCCGTTTAATTAGCTGCACTCTCCAATCGCGTAAAACTTTTTCCTCGCGAGATCCTTTTTCTCTTATCGTCGTCGATCGGTCGAGGTAACCTCCGCTACCGCCAGCTTCGCAGTCGATGGGACGATTTCGATCGATCGATATTCCGAACGTGCTTCGCGTCGAAGGCGAGCTCGTAAATCAGCATATCGACGCGATGGTACGCCGATGTATGTTCGTACGCCGTATGTATCGAGGATTCGCCCTTGAAAATCGATTAACCGCACACTTTGGAAAGGCGTCCCACCGCGATAAGTTCCAATCGGCGTGAGGAACGTATTGGATTTAAATGTGCCACTCTGGTCGCGTCGTACAAACGGCCCTTTAAACGTATCTACTTTCCGAGGAAAGAAATTTCGATATCCCGCGTCTCTCGTGCAATATTTCTTTTTATCAAAATATCCATCTTTTCCTCCAATTTTTTTACCTTTTTCTCTGCTTCACCGGAAGAAAGAAAGATACCTAACGAAAAACTTTCCCCCAAAGAAGACGAGCTAACTGTAATTTAATCGTGAGTTTAATTAAAACCGAGAGAGCGAATTATAAGGCCAGGTTCACGCTCCAACGATATTAAAGTCTCGTATCCTCGCTCGTACAAAGAACGTTTTCCGAGATGGAAACGACTCGAACGAACGAACTCGAAGAGAAACTGCCGCTATTCTCGATGGCTCACTGACGTTTGATTTTCCTCACGTTCGCGCGCGCGCGCGTACACGGAAGCGCCTCTTCCGAAAGATTGAATCATTAAGCCGACATTTCGGTGTAATGAAAAATGTAGGCCATGCGAGAATATGAAAGCGAACGTATCTATCGCTGTCTTGCGCAACTGGATGTCTTACTCCAAGTACGAGAATGTTAAATAATCGAGAAAGCGAGCGCGAATGTAAATTTACTGTGGTTGCGAACTCTCGATATGCGATCGAGGATGTTCCTACCTTTCGATATAATTAAATTTTCAGATATCGGTTTTCAATTAGGTATGTACCACGAGTGTGTAACTTTTTGGCATTTTGATATTCAAATAAAAGCTCGGTGTTCTTCGAAGAAATCGTAAAAGAAAGTTTAATCTGTGTTTGAGTTGATGGAATAATGAATGAGTGGTGCATAATTCTCTATTATCCATCTCTTTCAAATATTTCAATCTTGCTAAAATATTTCATTACTGCAATGAAACTGAATTGCAACGAAGAAATTCTCTATTCCTCTTCTTCCGGTCATAAAATCGATGAAGTTCCGATCTCACCGAATGCAATTTTCGACCTATCGCGAGAGCAAAATCCAAGAGAGAGGGGAAGAAAATGAGACGATGTTCTCCAAACGATTAGAATATATTATTCTCAAGACGAACGAAATCCACTTCTCGTAAGAGATTTGCGAATAACTCACTATGCCAGCATCTCTTCATTTTCTGCGAGGGATCAGAAATTATTGTCGAAAAATTGTTAATAATATTCCAAATTGAGAACTAACGAAAATATTACCATCCGACATTGGATAATCCAGTAATCTTTTTTCCCACCAGGGAAAAATTTCAGTTCTATTTGGAGATCTCGCGAATTTCTTTTTTCTCTTCATTTTTATCTGCTTTTTCCTCGAGTCGTTCGTAGCGGAAGATGCGCAAATCATTCTTGTCGCAAGTCGCAGCTGCCAACCGGCGGTTCTTACCCGATACAATCCGGCGAGAGGTCGTGCGCTTCGACGAAATCGGCGGCTTTGGCGAAGGAAATGTCTTTCCCGTCGTTGGCGTCGTCGTTCGAACGAATAAAAAGTATAAAGAAAAGGCGAGGAAAAAGGATGGCGCGCGCGTCCCTGTCCGTCGAGACATAATAACGTCTGCGTTAGAACGGAAAACACAAAAGCGAGAAAAACGTGTCACGATCGATCGATCACATTATATATATGTATATATCTACAGGTTGATGCTTCTTGAAACGTTCTTTGGCACGCGTACCAGATTTTTTTTCTAAGAATAAATGGCGTTTTTGGAAAGAAGTGATATCAGTATTATTAGTGATGAGATCAATACTGATACTATTGACGATATTCAATCAATTCAATATCCAAGTACATACTTAATGAGAAGTATCGATACATTCATACTGAAATTGTGGATATTTGGTATCAATTCAAAGTTGATTAAGATGTTGATTAGTTACTAAATAAACTCTTTTACATAAGTACTTATATTTATGTAGTTGGCAGAGTCGATAGCGTCCTTTCTTTCCATCAATATAAGCCATCGATCGTCAAAATTGGTTTAATTTTATAAAAGTTATAGACAAAATACTGTGATTTTCCATTCCGAACTTTATATATAAGATAATATATATCTAATACCTACTATTGATTTTATATATACGTTGACACAATACACAACAATAGCATACAACGATAATTAGAAAGGATTAATTTTTCAACTACCTACCTACCTACGGGGCAGGAATTTCGACGTATTAGTCGATATCGAATTTACACGAAAATAGTTATATAATAACCATGCCAAATACGATAATTTTAATAAAGAGGGGGAGAGAGATACAGAGAAAGGGGGAGAGAGTAAGAGAGGGTGGCTCACGTACATGAAAACCGATAATACCGTTAGACGAGTCATAAACTCCGTTATAACTCCTTTGTTCAATTCCGATATATGATCGTTCCCACTTCGCTTGTAATTCTCGTTACCGACACGATTGCTCCGCTAGAAGAACGTAATTTAGTTGAACAACGTACCGTAATCGGATTCCTCGATTCGCAGCGTGAAACACCGTCCAATATTTGCACTCGTGCATACCTATATGCACACAGAGAAACATATACGTATGTATACTCGATCACACCGAGACATTATAGAAACACGTTTAGGAAGAACAAGAATGCGCGTACCGGTAAATTAAACGACTCGTTTACTTACATGGGAACAAATACAGGGTGATCCACGTAAGACAGGCCACCTAAATATCTCCTTTATTTTTTAAGATAGGTCAAAACAGCAAAGGACAAAGTTGTACAATAAAAAGTGGCAAATACGACGATGGCATTGTTTTTTCTCTCAAGGTCATTGTTTTCGAAATGTCAAGGGCTTTGCCGTTTTGACCTATCTTAAAAAATAAAGGAGATATTCAGATGGTCTGTGGACCACCCTGTATACGAACGAGCATATAGAATGCTTAAAAAATCTTTGATCTCAAATAACGTCCCACCGTGTATCCCGAAATACCGTTAAAACTTTCTACTCCGATAAACCATTAAAAATACAATGAGACGTCATCTCCGAGTGAATTAGATCAAAAGAGAAAGAGAGAGACTACGATGGCATTAAGCTCGATCTACGTGCGAAAGGAAACGCTTTTAAGGAATCTGCATTCGATCGTTAAGTACGAACGCTATACCCGATCGTTTATGAATTATGCAAGGAAAAGAAGAGAGAAGCAAAGCTTTCATTTGACCGGCAGAGTTCGGACTCGTGCGCGCGTACACGATCCCATAGATCGATCGACACTTAAACTTTCGAGCTTTCATTATGCGGGACGTTTAATACAGTTGATCGGGGAACATGCTCGTTTATTGTCGAGGGACGTTCGTCGAAGCTCGTTTAAGGCCGGGACCTCGACCCTCTGGACGCTCTCTCCGCGGCAGTTGCTAATAGATTCGAAAGTGCGCAGCCCTGTCAATTCCATTATTAAGCCGCCGTTGGCACTATTCCGTTGCGGTGCAATTTCGGGACGTCCGGGTCAGATTGAACGTGAACTAATTGCACGGTGCACTCGCGCGCGGCCGCGAACCCTCTGACGAGCAGTCGATCTTGCGACAGAATTTCCACGCGTTCTACGCTTCTCCACGCTTCTCTATGCTTCTCCGTGCTTCTCTCTCTCCTACGCTGTTCAACGCGTGTACGTACATAGAACGGGTAGGTATACCTCTACGCGTGGCAAACACGTTCCGATTCCGAGTTACGTTCGACTCTGCTCGACGATCCTCATCGCGGTCTCTCTACCTTCCCTTTATTTCAGTCTCTCTCTCTCTCTATTCGTACCTTTAAACGAGCCTGGATGCGCCATGTTCGACCTCGGAGTTTCGTGCTCGCAATTTACACGTTCTCCACCTCTCGTCTCCCCTCTCTCTCTCTTTTTTTTATTTCATCTCTCAATCTCTCCCTCTCCTCTCTCCGTGGAACCTTTCCAACATTTTCGATATATAGATAATTGCTAAAAAACGAGGAGTTCCATCCGTGTAATTGAAAGAGAAACATTCCCACGGTCCCGGAGACGTTGTAATAACGCTTCGCGGAAGAGGACTATAATTGTGTATCGATATATACTTTACACGCGAAAGGTATAGAAAGCACGGCACACGTTCGATCGGGAGTGCATCGATCGTGCTCTCCCTCATCTCTCTTTCGCTCTTTCCAGCAACGGCGATAAGCAAGCTGTAAACTCGGGTTATTGTGAGACAAGTTAATTAAATGGATAGAGCGTAGCACATGCCAATACTTCAACCTGATACTTCATCTTTCGAGTTGAAACTGCAACGCCGAAACAACTTCTAGCTAGTACCAGGCATTGTAGAGCGAACCGTATACTTCAGCCCTAAAAGCACCTGCTCCAAATTAGAAGAGCATCTACTTCCCTCGGTCTCTCTTCTACCTTCCTATCTCTCTTTCTCCTACGATCGTTCTACTCGTTTTCTACGCGGGCTTCTTGATCTTTTCCGACACGCTCCGAGCAGCTTTATTAGGAAAGACGAACTCTTCGATTTTCTCTCTCCTTCTCTCTCTCTTATCCGAATCGTATTCTTAATCCCCTAGAAACGATTCACTTCCACGTACTTTACGACTATCAATGAAGCTTCGTATCGTTGAAGATATTAGCAATCAAAGCTAGCAATCGTGTCCCTGACGAAGAGGGCACCTATATGCGTTTGACTATGTATGTGTGTCCATGTGTGAGAGAGAGAGATAGAAGATAACAGCACGGTGTCGATCGCGTTTGTCGCTCGACGGATGCGATCCAACGCTTCGTAATTACAAGGATAGCGTGGAGAAGCCCTCGGATAGCGAGCTCTAGACAATTATTACGTAGGGTGCGCGAAGGTACGCGAGAGATAGATCGCATCGAAACGGTCCCGCTTTTCGATGGCTACTACGTTGCTCGCGATGGTTACGCCAAACTCACGACGAACTGCTAATTGCGATGGCTTCTCGTTTAACGCGTGCGATTCCTATCATCGACGCTTTGCCAAGCTTTGATCGGTTACGTGCTTCGAAAGTGTATGCGATGTTTGTTCAAAGCGTGTTGTATGTACCGTGACACAAATTTTGTAACACGAACTGGGTCAACTCGAGAGTCGATACGATCACTTTGGAGAGGGATGATTTGATTACTTTTTAAAAGTAGACTGGTTTAATTATATGGTATAGCTGCCCGAGTCGAAATTTTAACTTTGGTTTGACTCTCTAAAGACTACTTTGCTTTGTCGTTTTTATATGCCGCTCGAATTAGGACTCGCTTTCATTCTACGAGATGCTGTGGTAGGTTCAGTAGGTTCAAATCACAATTTTGTGATCTAAATTTCGATTTGACCATCTTAGAAACCTACATTTGTAGGGTTCGGAGGGTCTAAACGAAGTTTATAAGCTACGTTTTGACTCTCCATTTGTTAAAATCGGACAAAACAGCCACTTGGACGTTTAAAACGTAGTTTATTCGCCATATATTTTCCCTATTCCATATAAGCTTCACTTTTAATCTCCAACTCCTAACAGAGCATTTTGGAGGGTCAAATACCAATTAAAATGTTGACTCGGAAAATGTGTAGGTATGTTATTTGGTATTAATTTGGTTTCCAACGGTACTATATTTAAGGGATCGATAAAGTTGTATAAAGTGACCCATCCGTTTAAGCGATTCGTGTTACAGAGAAAAGTTTATTTTCATCCGGCGGTAATACCGAGAACGGCTATCCATAAATCAACGATGGCGTCTTTCGAAAATGTACAGACCGATCGCGAAGAGGAACGAGAAGCGTTCGGTCGAAAGAATAGGCGAGGGAATAGACGGGATTGCGGATATCGTGGACTAGGAACACACCACTCACTTCTAAACCTAGCGCACGAGTTATCCGATTGTTTTTGCGGGCATTGTTCCACCATTAGCATCGAACGGTTCCACCGGAAAGTTTCGTTTTCAGGAATTGCCGGAGTTTCGAAATGGATGGCCCGCAGGCGACTGTAGCCCCCATCGCACGCTCTCTCTTCTCTTTCACTCTCTCACTCCGTTTCTCTCGGCCTAGTCTCGCTGGTCTACCGCATGGGAAATGCTACCGCACCAACACAAACACACACACCACGGGCCACCACCCCCTTTTACCACCCGGTGATCGCTCTTTTTGTCTATTCTCTCGCGTCTACGGAGTGTCACGCGGGAAAAACTGCGACCTCGATGGAATTTCGATCGTCCTGATCGACGCGTCGGCTCGATTCTTCGTTTGCAAAACGTTCCCCTCGTAAATCTTCCCACCTTTCTCTCGATACTTATTTTCCCCCTTTTTTAAATAAAACTCGATTGTCTTTCGGCCGAAAAGAGGGAGAGAGCAAAGTTCGATAACATTACGACGAATCATGGAAATGGCTCCGATTTCCGAAAGGGGCGTTAACGAATGTATTAATCCTCTTATTACTGCATATCGTAATCGATATTTTCAACCAAATATCTAACCAACGAAATCCCCAGACCCAATGAGTATTTATATGTACTACCTACGTGCTCGAATCGAAGCTCGAACTAGTTTACGATAATTCGATTCGTAACGATGTTTCTTCGTTATAGTCAATTGCATTTTATCAGAATATTCTGTAAATCATTCCGGAATTAAATTTATACCGCCAGAAAGGTCTTCTTTAATTGAATAGCACAGTTTTCTTTTATCCATCACCGTTAATGTTTTTCGGGATCAAGAACCCCAAAAATACTTGAATATCATTCATGTTTGAGCTTCTGCTCGCGAATCGTGACAGTCACCGATATAATTCGGCGGTACTATCGTTAAAGTATCCATTAATTATAGAGATGCGGGGTATCGTACGGTATATTTTCGAAAACTGGCCACTCCCTCGACGCGACTGGAATTATTAATTTATAACCCTCCGCGTTTATGACGGTTATTTATGGCAGCTCGTTTATATTTCAAGCATATTTTGAAATTCACATTCCCGCGTATTTTTGGGCCACATCGTGGTTACGCGTTTGCCGTATTCCGCTGTTGAAACGTGCGAGAGAAGAACAGAGAGAGAGAAAAATAGGGAGATAGATAGAGAAAGATAGAAAGACAAGGAGAAAGAAAGTGTACGGGGAGAGTTCTTTATGGCTTTCGTCGGCTCCACTTTCTCGACGTCGTCGTCGTCGACGACGACACATTCCACGGTCTTTCCAATCTCCATCTTCAGGACCTTCGCCCTTCATCCCTTCTAACCCCCTTCTCGCCCCTTCGTATTTCTTCCAACATTTTTCCATCTCCTTTATGGTCTTTCTCGTTCGTTCCTTTCCCGCCTTGAAAGACTGGATTTTACTTTTAAGGCGCCATCGCTCTTCCGACACTTTTCGTAATAGCTCGTAATTAAATTTCTGCCTTTTCTCTTCCGATAAGTGAATTTTCAGAACCGTCGACCCGCCTCCTCCTTTTCCACCTCCCGCGACGAAATTACAATAACATCGGCTTTACGTTTCTATTGCGTTTGGTTTTTCTTTTGGGAGATTTACTCCGAATGCAACGGCCGTACTCTCGTCTACGTCTTCGTACCTTCAATGATCTGCGAGTTTGTCTTTCTTTTTATTTTAGGTACTCGAATGTAAAAATAAGTGAATCCATTAGAGATAGCACGGCTGTTGATATCGAATGACCAACCTTTTATGATTCACTCAGTCTTATAGAGTTATTCTAAACATTTTAAAAAATATCTAAACTAATTGAAACTATTCTTTTCAAGTGGGTTCACGAAAAATTCATAAAAAGAAAGGAATAAAGGGGGAGATCGAAATCTCGTGTTATAAAAAAAGAAAAATCTATCGAAGAATACCGGCACTCGATGCGCTTGCACGATAACGCGAGTACCGCGAGACAGACTCGTTGTAGAAATAAATTTCGACGATTTTACTTTATGGTTTACTCAGGACGGAGGAATCAATTTTCGATGGCTCACAATAACTCCTGTCTCGTGAAAAATAGTGTCCTCGTTTCGTACGCTTGCCGAGAGCATGGCGTACCTTCATTCGTCTTTGTATCGAGTTTCTCGCGTGTCGGTAACACCGTACGTCATGTATTTACGAAGGCATTCGGCCCACAATTTCCCATTTTTCATCGAACGGAAGCTGCTCGCTCGCTGGCTCTCTTGCCGCTGACCTTACGTTAGCTACTCGTCGAAACGTTTTCATCGTAGGTACTACATCTACGAATCGTTTCTTAATACTCCACATGTATCGCACCAATAAATATAATACTCTAGAAGCAATAGAACGGTTCATATAAATCTAATAAACGTTATCAATCTTTCTCTTCGAATCGTGACCCTGTTTGTGCTTCACAAATTATGATTTTCAATTGATACAGATGACTTTAGAAATATTCCAATCACTATTCCAGAATATAAAAGACTATATCCAAAATCAGAATAATCAGATTATCTTGAAACAGATAATCTTATAAAGGATATTTTAATCACAACGATAGAAATAACGAGTGCAATTGTTGTTATACGTAAGCCAGACAAAACTTTACAAATAAACAGCAAATTGCTGTTCAACCTCTGCCACTGAATATAATTAAATATTTAAACGTAAAATATTACCTTTACATTATTTTCCTGGTTTTCGAATCACAACCATTCCACCGCAATATATTTCGCATATTAAGAAACACCCTTGAAGCATATTTCACGTTTCTGCAAACAGCGAGAGGTCGATTTTTGTTAAAAGCGAGTAGCTATATTGTGTAGCTTCGGATAGGTATGGAAAAGCGAAACCACGAACGCTCTGCGGACGATGCGGAACGGTGCGAGAGCCAGTTTCCATCACGACGTCGTCATTTAGCCGGTCGCGTCACACCGAATGATCCGACGTCCGCTACATGCCAAGCTAATCGCGCGTGAAGTGGCCGTACCCTTGCTAAATCATGGGCCGACCGCGCCTAGCCAACCAACGTCCCGGACCTATCCAATCAGAAACAATCGCAATTACAATCACGCATAATTGCGCGCACGTCGGCCGTGCATATGATTAGGTTAAGTTTCCGCGATACAACGGGAATCACCTGCCGCGACACAAATGGGCAATGGAATTTTTGACTTTTCTAATCTGATGAATCGTACATTCTGATGAATCGTCATAGATGCGTATGCAGTTGCACGATAGTCATTAGATTTGTTTCGCACTGGCCTTTTATCTTTAACCTTTGAGTACCGACGTGGGTGTCTCACAGGCGGGTGAACAAATTTGAATCTTACTTTGTCAGCTTTAAAGATTAGAAATGTTGATTACATATAAGAATATTTTGGTTGTATGATTTTTAGTAGGGGAGACCAGGGCTAGTTGTCCCAATTTTAGGTTTTTTGTTTCTACAGATTTCTGTAGCTTATATTTTCGAATTGTTTGGTGACCATCATAAAGTTCAACTTCTTAGCAATACACGGAAATTTTTCCGCTTGCATTGGGACATTTTTAACACGTTTTTGTTCAATTTCAAGCAAACAAATTTGATGTATGCATCATGATTTTTGCCAAAATAGTCACCACCGCCGATTTCGATGTTTAATGGCTCATTTTAAAGATAAAGGCATGCAGAATACTGTCCCGTTGTCCGTTTTTCGATATCGTGGCGGAGTGTTGAAAAATAAATTTTTTAAGTGTCGGAGTATGGGTCGTTTTCAAGAGAAAAATTGCTGTAACTTTTTAACCAGTCATCCTATCGAAGCCACACTGCAATATTCGTAAATTAGAGACTTTCCTCTTTCGAACGAGTATTTGATCGAGCAAATTCAAGATACTTCGATTTTTGACAAAAATCCTGATCTATGCATCATGATTTTTGCCAAAATGGTCACCACCGCCGATTTCAATGTTTAATGGCTCATTTTAAAGATAAAAGCATGCAGAATAATGTTCCGTTGTCCGTTTTTTGATATCGTTAAGCAATGATGAGAAATTAATCTTTTAAGTGTCGGAGTATGGGTCTTTTTCGAGCTTCAAACTGGTGTATCTTTCGAACCAGCCATCCTATCGAAACGCGACTTGCATATTCGTAAAGCGGAGACTTTCCTCTTTCGAACGAGTATTTGATCGGGCAAATTCGAGATGCATCGATTTTTTGACAAAAATCCTCATGTATGCATCAAGATTTAGAAAGAAGAAAGCATGCAGAATACTGTCCCGTTGTCCGTTTTTCGATATCGTTGCGGAGTGTTGAAAAATAAATTTTTTAAGTGTCGGAGTATGGGTCGTTTCCAAGAGAAAAATTGCTGTAACTTTTTAACCAGTCATCCTATCGAAGCCACACTGCAATATTCGTAAATTAGAGACTTTCCTCTTTCGAACGAGTATTTGATCGAGCAAATTCAAGATGCATCGATTTTTGACAAAAATCCTGATGTATGCATCATGATTTGGATGAAACAATGTTGAAATAAACAATTTAAACATTGCAGAACCGTCGAACTACGGAGCGAGATAGAAACATGTCGAACTAAGAACGATAATTTAAAAAAATTGTTGAACCGTACACCGCGTACAGCAGTTTCCCTCCTAGACTTAAAAAAAAACGTCGAACTACCGAGCTTGTAGGATTACAGAACATTCAACTGACAAGTTTGTGCCGTAGTAGGTATGCGATCGATCCGGTAACACAGTTTCGAAACAAATCAAATAGTAATTTATTTCATGTCTAAGATAAATGCACGAAATACGAAATTATACACCCTAATATTACCGTGCTGCTTAAGTTCAAGTTGGCAGTAAATTTTCCATCCGTCGATCTAGAAGTACCGAAACTTCTAAACCAATATAGAGAAATCCCTCTTATAATTAGGATAGATTCTCTGAAAATTCATCTGCTTTGTACACTTATTCGTCTTCTCTCCGATTCGTGTAATTTAAATACCTAACAGCCATATCATAAAGTCATATAAATGAAATTCGTGTCACGAGTTCGGCCATGAACACGAATGCATTGATGGCAATTCGATGTATTAATCACTCATGGAGGGAGGCTTTCCAAACTTCGTTTCTATCGTTAACGATTATATCTTCGATACCGAACGTCATCCGAGTTATCAGGAAAATCAGTAGTAAAATCTAATTCATCTTTAAATATTTAACGGTCATGTAACATAAATATTAACCGTACCAACAAAACTATCGCGATAACTCAAAATTGTCTAAAAACGGTAAATGCAGTAATTCCGATCTTTACACGTCCCGATACTTTCAAAAACACGATTCGCGTATATCTCAAGAAAGATATCGGAGTACTACGGCCTTGGGCGACACTTTCGCTTCGGCAACTCTTAATTCTTATTGTTAAAGAGATCGTTTCCTTACGAATAGCAAGCAATTTCCAGAAGATTCCAATCGTAAAGTTACGATCGCTAAAGTTTGGTCCAACTGATAATAAGAAGTAAGAATGAGCACTTCGAATGGCACAAGGAAGGCAAATACGAGTGGAGCGAGGGTACGTAGGTGAGTAAAAGGAATGGAGGACGTTCTTCTTTGTACGGTGCCGCTTTAATCGTGCCGGAAAACTCGGAAAGGTGTCGACTTAAGAGGCAACAGAAACGACGAGAATCGGAAGCAGCCGATCCATTTGAAGTAGCTACGAAAAGGGGAAGGAGAAGAGGGAGGATGGGGTTGGATAGATGGATCGGCTGGGTTACACCGTCTGTCGCGGTTATTTTTGAAGCTCTTGGGAACGGAGCTCTGAGAAACGGTGGATCGGATTGGAGTTAATGTATACGTGCGATCTGCATGTACGTATATGTGCTACGTACGAAGATAGAGAAAAAGAGGAAGAGAGAGAGAGAAAAAGAGAGGAGGGATTTCAGCTGAACGTCTCACGGATTTCCGGACGAAGACGCGCGTCCGCGTATTCCGTGGACGGAAATAAAAGTCGAGAGCTCGAAAGTCGATGCACGAGCAGCGAGAAGAGTGTAAGAGAGAAGGTGACAAGACCGAACCGATTGTAAAACGCGTCTGATAAATCCCATTAATACTTTGACTGTTTTTTCAGTGAGACTGTGATGATTACCATCGATAATCATGGATAACTACCAGTGATATAAAGGCACTAGTGATAAGAATATAGTCTTATTTAACCATATTACACATAATTTATTTTATTATATATATTTGAAATAATGATAATTTTATTATGATTACTCGGGATAAAATTCTTACAAAATTCGGTGGCAGTCAAAGTGTTCTGATCAAGTGGCGTGTAATCGTCGCGATAACGCTCGATGTTCTGCGTTATATCGGGGGGGCGTTACCCGTGCAATCGCTTTCCTAATTTTATAGTCAAAAAATCTAGTTTCAAATAGAAATTGTACGATACGATAAAAATAAATTCAGTATCCTTAATTGGTTTCCTCCATCGAACAGAGCAAATTTCACTTACAACGTTTTATCATAAATTTAATAAAATAAATGTTAAACAAACCGCTTATTTATACCGACTCATTCTTTACATTTCCTATTACGTACGCAGAACATAATCGTGCATCGTAGCACCACATACCATTTTCCTCACTTCTCCTTTTTACTTTTCGTTCATGCCAGCAGTTAAGAAGAATATCTCTCGACGGGCATAATAAATATTACCTCTCTCACTTTTCCATTCATCTTCGTCCATCTCTTTCTTTCTTTCACGAAATTCCTCGCGGAATACGATCAAAGCGCGTGAAACTCGCGTTTAGTTTTCTTTCCCCACGTATTTCGCAATTTCCGCCCTATCTCGAATGGAACGGTTACAGGAAGATACCTCTTCTCCTACATAGATTCACGTACGTAGGTATATGTATACGTTTATACATACCTACGTACGTCCGAGTCTGCCGTTGACAGCTCTTCCCGAGCCTCTCACCTCGCAATTAAACGGCACGCACGTTCCCGGCTGCTGCGAATCCACCGAATTTGAACGGGATAATACGGGAGTACCTTCCATTCGATCTCCATTTCGGATCGATGAAAATGGAAGATTGCGTGGCACGTGCTAAACGATGTTCCAGTGTAGGTACTTAACCCTTTCGCGGTCCGAAGTTTATTTTCTCTCCTTACGCGTGGCCCGATTCCAATTAATTCTTGATCTAATAACTTTAATTAATTTGTCATGCAGTAGCTATGCTCAATTTACAATATAAATTAAAATGAAATATTAATAAATTTATGAATGCAATTCAATGTGGAAACAATATTGGCCCATAATCCATGTCGCTTTTGATACAATATTATTATATTTTACGATGTTAAATTAGATGCGATGTTCCACTGCAAAAGTTTAACGCAAAAGTGATGTTTTCAGTGAAGAAGAGTCCTATAAGAAAAAAATTGATTAAAATCTGTGAAGAGTGTGCCGTTGTTCGCGGTGAAAGAAGAATTCAAAGTAGAGGAGTAAAGTTCTCTCTCACTTTCAGAAAATGCAGCGTTACGCATGAAAGAACCTCGAGGCCGTTCGTCGTCCCTGTCGTCGTCTTTGTCGTCGTCGTTGTTGTAACGACGAGCCCTCGTACCTAGTGCTCGCTTCTTAAGCGACGCATTTACGTGACAGGGATACAAGTTAAATCAAGCCTTCGGAGTAAAGCTCGTCGTTCTCTCTCCGTCAATCTCTCTTTCGCTCTCTCCTTATTACAACGCGTTGCAATTTTTCGAAAATATCTCAGCCGCGCTTTCCCGTTATCTTTCTTCTCGAGCCATCCTTATCTGCCTCCTATCTCCGTCCTCCCTCTTTATTCTTCTCCTCTGCAAGAAAATGAGAGCGAGCGAAGGAAGAAGAGAGAAATGGTATAAGAGGTCAACCGTGAGGTTTCATAAAGGGACGCGATTCTTGGAATTTATCGTTGCCGGAAGAGGCTCCTCTCCCGTAACTTCGCCTAAGTCAGCAGTAACGATTATTCCGATCTTCGTTCCTTTTATTCCGATTTATCGTTGAAAGGCCCACGAAGATCGAGCGAGCAAGAGCTACGTTTAGAAATCGAACTTATATCGTCGATAATGTTTTCAATCCTAAACCGTAAGAGGATAACTCGATTCTCGCTTTTTCGACCATTCGGTTTTCTTTTTCAAAAGAAATTTTGATCGCGAAATTCGACCTTGGCTAAAAAGCATGATTTCGTTTCTCTTTATTTCGCATAGAAGCTCTGCTTTCTTTTTCTTCGTCTCGTTTCCCGATGAAAGATAAAAAGTAACGACGATAGGACGAAGCGAAGTTAGGACGAGAACGAGTTTCGTTGAGGGGGACGATTTCGTACTAAGGTACCATCGTCGTACTCGAGGCGAATCCTTAAGCTCGGCCTACGCCAGCATCGTTCGTCTACGTCAGCAACGACGATTATTCCGTTCTTTGCGCCTCTTATTCCGATTTACCGCTCAAAGCCGCGAGAACTCACGAGGGCGGAATACCAGATAGTTACACTAAAGAAGAGAGATAGGAGTAAGGTGGAAAGAGATGGTAAGAGTTTATCGTTCGGCAAATACCTCTCTCTTTCTCTTTTTTCTTTCAACCACCGACAAAGATATTCTCGACAAGAAGGGTCCAAGACGATACGAATCGCACCGAATAATTTCGTTTTGTGTACGATCTCACGAGAGTTCTCATTTCGACCTTGAAAATTTATTTAACTAACGCAAGGTCGACTCGGTAATTTTCTTAACGTAAGCAAGCACGTGCTTTTATTATACGTGAACGACGGAAAAGATTGCTACAACCAAAATTTGAACATCTTGTTTTATAAATTTAATTATTTCATTAGTAAACAAATTAACAGCTCTAAAACACTGATCAATTATACACTTCTATTTGCACTACCGACAATTAGTTTTAAACAAAATGTTATGTTACTTTTTTTCATTCACCTTAACGGAACTATTAATCTTATATCGACTTTGATACGTCTTACAATTTCCCTCATCATTCATTCGTGGGAAGATAGAGAAATATAAGCAGTCAAATAGATTAGACCCCGTAGGGAAATTTTCTCATGAGTCGGGTAACGCGAAGGCAAGCATAAGAAATAAGACAAGTAAGGGAATAGTACGGTGCGAGCGAGTGGACCTCCCTGGTAGTCGGAGAAGCCTCGAGATTCTTATAGTTCATAAAGCACTCGAAGTTACGTCGAAATCCTCGTATCTCGCTTGACAGGATGCCGGGTATTTAGTCGAAGGGAAAAGGGAATGGAGAGAGCGAGGAGAGCGAGGGGAGTGGGTGACGGAAAGCGCGAGAGTTTATCGCTAACAAATGGCGGTCTCGCCATGCACCGACAAAAATATCTTCAACTACTGGAATTCTTGAATTCTCAGAAGTCTCCCTTTCCAGGATAGCGAAGACGACGAGGAGGTACCATCACCGGGTTCCTAAGTAATCTCGACACAATACCTCTCCTTCTCCCTCTTACTCGCAATATCTTCAAATCCTCTTTTCCGCAAAATATTAGTTCCATGAAGAAAACAGTGAAACGGTCTCGCAACAAAAACAAGAAGACGCGCTGCAGCTATTATAAAACGCACAATGCCAATTATACGAAAGAGAGTAGCCTCTTCTGCCAATGGCAATTGCAAAAAAGAAGAGCTTCGTAGACACTCTGCTTTTAACGTATTCCACTTGCGATTTACAAAAATGTGTGTTATTAACTCTCGCGTTATTCTACAACTACTTTGATTAATATCGAATTCCAAAGACTCGATACCGGCACAAAGTCGAATCGATATTCCATTTATTGATAGTTAATATACGCGAAGCACGCTGCTAGTACTCGATAAGATGTCACGAGGCTGGCATGAGACTAGTCTCAAAGGAAGATCGGTACATTGAATACCCATCTCGTTAGGAGAGAGAGAACGATAAATGAGTTCGAGGTAGGGGTTGGAGGATCGAAGGAAAGACAGAAAGAGATAGACTTTATCGCTCGGGGCGAAAGACGGTTACTTCGCGAACGTGGATATCTTCTGAAGCAAAAGCTGGAGGATGGGTGGGAGAAGAAACGTAAGAGAAGAAGGGGGGACGAGGGAACCCTCGGTGCGACGACGAGCCGTCGGGTCTTCGAGTAATTTTAGGCCACCCTTCCTTTCCGCGTTACTCCTCTCCTTCTCTCTCTTTCTCTCCCCCATTCCGAGTTTCTTTTTTCCAAATCTCCACATCCGGCGCAGGAGGCACGAGCGAGAGAGCACGCACGTTACCACCGTGATGTTCCTTCTCACCCTAAAGACGCGTTAGAATTCTTCTCCTCCCTCACCCACCCGTCTTACTTCTCCGCCTTCTCCTCTTCGTCTAGCTTTTATTTCACCGGCTTTCCACGGACAACCACGTTCTATTCTTGGACGTCGTCGTCGGAAAGGGACGGACGTCGCGGCGACAAAAGACGGATTCCAGCAGCCGTCGATGCGTTGTAAGCCGGTACCAACACTACCATCGGAAACGAAGTAAATGGCTGACTCGCTGCTACTGCCACCACTGTTTGCCGATGGTAGCTCGAAAGCACGCCAAAGGAGTGCCGTATTTACGATAAGAGACGAAGGGAGGATACCTTCCAATCCGTTCGAACTTTAGAAGCTTTCGCGAGGAAAGCTTCGAAAACGAGAAGAATTTATGCGGGCTTCGAGCGAATTGCCGATCGTTTATTTTTCCTGTTTCCTTCCTTTCTTCGCATTTTTATCCTACCGGATTCTTTGAGTCGTCGAGTTCGCACGGTTGACCCTCTCTAGAGAGAAACCTTTTAAATGCGTTTACGCGTGTTTTAAACGCTATCTTTTTCTTTTAACTAAAGAAACAAATCTTGATTTCTCTTTTTCTTCGTACATCTGTATTTCGCTATTTTCATTTCTACTATGGTCCAGATGGGCTATCTCAATTAGCTATCTATTTTTATACTCTTATACTTAGTCCGTTGAAACCCCAATTACGCGGCTTACATCTCCCCCCGTTAATTATATTCTTATGCTACGTACAACATTTTGCTTTTTACTATTTCATTCGTACGGACTATTCATTAGTAACTACTTTCTTTGCCGCTTTTCCATAAATGTGAAATAAACTTAATTTTCCCCTCTTTCTCGCTATCTTTTGTTCGTGATAATATGCAAATGATATTGCTGGAGAAACACGTATATTATAACGAACACGGCTACGTTAAACACCTTTCTCTCACTTGGGTCTATACAAATCTGATTTTCGTTTTATACTTGGAACACAAGTTCTCTCTGTATTATACAACGAATATCTACCATTTCTTCTTCTTTACCTTCTATTCGCGAGTCAGCATCACACTCGATCGAGTTCTCGTTACAGCTACGACCGTGGAATATAATTAACGTTGCTCTCGATTAAATTTTATCCATATCGTTCCACGTGCCACGAATTAAAACACATATAATTGCTGCTCGGCCGCGATTTCGATCGATTTTAATTCCAGTATTATATCCGGAGCGTGAAATGAGTTTCCTGTTTCGCGCTAAACAATTGAAATGCGATCTCGTAGTTCTTTTCATATTTTTTTTTTCAATATTCTCTGTTCTTCGTAAGTCTGGGTGATCAACAAGGAGATCACATCTCGAATATTCTCCTTTTCTCGCATATCGAATTGATGTAGGTGATGATGAAGGAAGGTTAAGCAACCCGAACTTTCAAAAAATTATGAAACTTTGCATGCAAATAGAGTAAGTTATTCGTAATATAACCCCACTTTTAGTTAATGCCATAATTCACTTCCAAGGAGTGAAATCATCGCTTGATAAAATTTCGGAAGTATCTTTTTAACAAAATATAGTAAAAACTGTGAAAGATATTTGAAAAAAATTTGAACAGGAGTTGCATAGATTTTCTTTGTTTACTAATTAAATATCTGCTATTTATTTGAACAAAAATTACAACATAAACTATTTACAAATATAAAAAGAGTGTATTCAGAGGTATTTCAGCATGTTTACTGAACAACATTTTTTCATGAAATGGAAAAGATACTTCCGAAATTTGTTCAAGGGCTGATTTCACTCCTTAGAAGTAGGAAAGGAGGGTTGTATTACGGATAACTTACTCCCATTGTACGCAAAGTTTCATAATTTTTTGAATGTACGGATTGCCTAACCTTCCTTGTGAAACGATTCGCGTTTAATTTGCGCTCGCATACGAGAGTCTCTTAAGCCGATTCCAAATTCAAAGTGTACATACTTCGTTGAAGTGGAGCCTCGAGTATCCTCGACACGTTCGACGATCCCCGCTATTGTTAAAGCGAAACGCTAATTTCAAGAAGGCATTACGAAAAATTCGATACGCTCACGTGCGAGAAATTTGACGGAACATTTTTGGAGAACTCACGTTCGCGAGTGTTCAAACATTTCGCACGGCTGACTCTCTTTCTTCGACGTCCAGCTATGCGTTTGGATAATCTCTAATTCAAAGTTTAACGAGCCCGTACTGCTGTTCTCTGCGAAATCTCTAATTTCGTCTATTCTTCTCACACATAGGTAGATATATAACAAGTGTTAAAATTTAGATACTTGACCAAGAGAACGAACCACAATTCAAATGATACAATACCGTTAAAAGTGCTTCGAGATATTTCCCTATTCTCCCATCTTTTCTTTGATAGTGTATTGGTTTAAATTTTCCGATCGATCGATTCGTATCCGCGAGTACCACAAATACTTCTACCAAAATCGCGGCAAACTTCGTCGTTTGATAAACGGTCAACTTCTGCTAGAGAGCTTCCTTTGTCCTTCCTAAATTCCACGTTTCTCTCCCTCGATCTCTCCTAGTCCTATGCTACCCGCAGCGTATGCGTATAGACGTGCAAATGGCTTAGTTCAGCAGCTTGATAAACGATCCAGATGCAACGGTGTATTTCTCTCTCTCTCTCACTCACGCTCGCCCACTCGTAATCCGAAACAGAGAAAGGGATTAGGATCTGTTTTGACGTATAGCAAATCATTGATTCTCTGTGATCATCCCTCTCCCTCTCTCTCTGTACCGTTTCATACATTCACGTATACCATTTCCGAAGGTGATTTCTCTCGACGGTTGAGAAACACTGATTTCAACCAGACCGCCGCACCGTCCGGTTGTCCCCGAGCATCTTGCACGCTCCGAATGGAAGAAAACGAGAAGGCAACAGCAGCCATCCAGTCGTTGACTTTTCCCAGTGCACACTCGGATGTTACGGCGAAGCAAAAACCTAGACGTGAAATCGAAATGAACTCGGCGCGATACGAAGAAACCAGTGACTATTTCGACTCCTTTCTTTTCCAAACGATTATCGACTAATTGACTGTCCGTCTAACGAATTCGTTAAGCTGGTTACGGTTTTTAGTATAGCTTCTCGTTGAGAAATGTGAGATGAAATCGATACAACGATAAGAATAATTCGATAAAGTACCTACAAAATTAGAAGATACAGATCTTAATCAATTAATGCAAAATAAATTGTTCTACCGTTAAATGTCTGAAATGGCACTGCGTGCTCGAGCGTATCTAATACGGTAAACTTTGAGAAAGTTTTCAAAGGAAACGCTATCGGTTTAATCAAAAATAACGTACACGTATGAAGGTACATACGAGCACGTTACGCAGATGGAAATGCATAGGACGACGCTGTCTGTGTTTTAGCGGCAGGAAGCCAGAGAAGAGGGGTAACGAGCACGAACTTTCGTATAGACGATCCCGAAGTTCGCTCTCTTTCCCGACCAGAAACTCTATTACTTTTCTATCAGGAATAACATACGCAAAACTAGCGACTCGTGGTATAAATTTTAAACGGTTAATATTCATGCTGCAGATGAACGGAGGAGATGAACAAAATAAAAAAAAAATGAAGAATCGTGAACTCGACATAAAGCAACTTCGTTGGCAAAGACCGAACGTTCGGACGAATGAACGTATTTCGTTGCCGTTATACCGATTAATCCGCTTAAGCATCGAAAGCAACACACCGAGCGGCAGCGTCGGCGTATGCCTTCTCCGTAAACGAGTTTCCTCGCAAATCACTTTAGCTTGGGTATAGCGTACGAGCGTGGAATGCGTTTAGCGATCCAAAGTGATTTTCTGATATCTCTCCGGAGATACTTCACGTTCGGTCTACGACATGGTGGCTCTTAACGAGCCACCGCGAGACGACGGAGCTTGTCCCGTTCCTCGTTGTTATTTTCGACGGTTTTACAGTTAAATATTTGCACGGACGCTATTTTACTGCACGCACCGTGGCTGCTAATGGGAACGACGGTGATGCTCTCTCACCTCGAAAACGACGGGATATTATTTACGACGCGTGCGGAGCTTAATCAGCAAACGGCTCGTTCGCTCGCAAGCTTGTAAGAAAACTGTCGAGAGCTTACGAGCGTAAGCTCTTCGAGTTAACTCGTTCATTATTCTAGAGGCATCGTAGAATGATTTCGCGTGTAAAACGTGGGAAAGAGAGAAAGATAATGCATAAGCATCGTGCCAAGCTCAAAATCCCTTCAACGCGTTCGAAACACCATCACGTTTCGAAGCACGTAATTTCGAAGCTCTCTTCTCTAATTTATCTCGTGCATGATCGATCAATGATATAACCGTTTTGGTTACTCTAAAAAGACGAATGAAATTATGGCAGTTTAGCAACCCGCGTAAACACTCGAAATGATTTTCGGAAAATTTTCAGAATTGCAAGAGATTATGATTTATCGAGCGATTAGACAAGTACAGAATTTCATTCCGGTGTAGCTTTCGTCGAAAAAGTATAAGTATTCTCGATATGATGTATTATAATGAAATGATGTTGCTTTTAATTTGATTGGAAAAAGATCGCATTACTTTATTAAAGATATATAATAAATGTTATAAATATGCTTATTTGGGAGCGTTCGCCTGGAAAAAGCGCACATCGGTAATGTGTTTAAAATAAACTTTGTTATTAACGGTAGCAGAGTGCTTTTTTACAAGTATCGATATCAAAACTAAAATATGTATAAAAAATGATAACGGCCAGGTAACACGATAAAATGTGATCGATTGCTACAACTTCACTTTTAGAGTGTCCGACATTTTTTTAAAAACATCCAAATGAAAGAGAAAAGTTCGCGTAATATACCCACCTACTATGATTTTTGCCGAATTTTTAAAAGCTTTGCCGCGTTGGCCGCTCGCGTTATTCGCGTCATTTTAAACATGATATTTATGTCGTTAAATAGCAATTCCCGTAAAAAAGTTATATCTTCTCTATCATTTATAATTCGAAATTACGTATTTATCGTTTTAGTCTTTCTTATTTTAGTTACGTACGATATTTAAAAAATACCTTTAGTTATGCGTTGCAGTAACGAGGGAATATCGAATAAAATTGAGAACAGCACCCGTAGGTGATCGATCCTATATGGATAACGATCTTTGTCACTTATCGCGATATCGTTGAACGTCCATAAATAATGCCCGCGGCCCTTTTGCACGACGAAGTAAAAAAAAAGAACTAAAAGGAAGGTGAGAAAAAGTTAAAGCGTGCCTAATAGAAATGCGACGCCTTCGTCGTTACAGTTTGCTTTCTATTTTTAAGTACTTTCACGACATTCCGTCGTCGTTCTCTTTCTTTTTACGTAGCTTTTATATTTTCTTAGCTTCGGAGAAAGTATTTTTATTCGTCCGTCGAATCTAAACGTTTATTCATTCTCTCTCTCTTTTTCTCAACGTCGACCTTTCTGCTCGGTCAACATTTTTTCCGCGGCCCGGAGCTACACGAGGAAATAAGAAACATAAAATTGCTATATTTACGAGAAATCTAACGTCAACGTACGGTCGACGATCGCTTGACAGGGTATTTGAAACCATAGTAATTCATATTTTCATGCTTAACACGTTAACTCCCGAGTCGAAATTTTCCAGAATGCTCTGCTAGGAGTTCGAGTTTAAAAGAGAAGGTTATGGAAAATTATATATTTATACACCGATTCTAATGTTTAATAGCTCATTTTAAAGTAGAATGAATGCTGGACACTGCCCCGTTGTCTTTTTATCGAAAATTCTACGAATATATCGGTGATCTTATCGAAGTAAATATTTAATTTTCGCGTTGGGAGAAAGGAATATCTACCATCTATTAGTTTAGCAAAATTAGAACAAGGTCTCGTATCGTAGCTCGTAAAGAGAACGGTAGATTTATTTTTACGCTATACACCCTACGTTACAAATAAATAAAGCACGTTAGAAAGAGAAGGTGCGACGAGTTGGTGTACATACTCGAATATGAATAATTAATTTCGATTATCATAAATACAAAGTGGTAGGGGCGGTAAACGAAGAAGGAAAGAGTCGAGAGTCGTTTTACGGTAGATGCGTCGTTGCGAAGGGATGCGAGTATACACAGGGGCGTATGAATATTTAAGTCGATTATATTGCAGTTATTCATTGGTTAAGTTCGAAGGGAGAAATAATGGCGAGCAAGTTAGTTACACGGCGACAGTTAAGAACTTCGTCGAGGTTCCGAACCGCTTTCGTTCTTATCGCGGGATGATCGTCCCTACAAGACGTTGCAGCTTACCAGTTTTACGGTGAGCAATCTAGTTCTAATACTCGATCGAAATACGATAATTACCTTTAGCCGCCTACGAGCGTGGCTTTAATAAATCTGACATAGATAAGTAGGACTTCCTGTCCATTTAAACCGGTATACCCGGTCTCGATTTCGTGGGAATTGAACGCAAAACGTTGATACGTGTTACTGATACGTGTTTTTCTTCATATAAAGAGCTTAGTTATTATAGGCGTTAACGTCCACCGAAAAATATCTACCCATCCATCGTTATTTCACGCTCTCCATATTTCATCGATGCGAGATGCGTGAGCGAAAGACGAAAATACTGCATAACCCGTTGGCGAAGCGTTAAAAATTGAAAGGACCAAATTTTTATCCTCTCTCTCTCGCGTCGCCCGCGCTTTTTTAACCATTTTGATCTCTGCCGTCGCGCATATAAACGTAAATTGCGAATTATAACGAACGGGAATAATAACGGCATGGTAACAAGGTATACACAATACGTCCCGAGGCCTTCATTCTCTCATCGCGGAAGAGAGTTTGATATTTTAGTGGAGTAAAAATGAGAGGTGGGGAGGACACGAGGATGGGCCGCGAAATGATTAAAAATGTCGAACCAATTTCGCACGGATAGAACGACCAAGATAATTAGATTAATTAACGAGCCAACGGTGCTTTTATCATCCGGTCGGCTTGTCGGCTCGATCGGGCATGCCCGAAAGCGCGACTTTCGGATGAATTCGGGACCGAGTTCGAGACTGAAGGGAAAAAAGGGTAAAAAAAAAGGAAAAAGAATTCGCAGCGACGGCATTTCGGTGCTTTCCGACTTTTCTTCGCGCTTTCGAGTGCTATCGATCGTCCTCTCGCTCAAGTCGTCCTCGTTCCTTTTTCTCTCTCTCTCTTACGCTCCCCCGTTCTCTCTAGTGAAACTTTCGAGCCTGGCTCTGGCGTTTCCGTTCTCGTCGTGCGCCGCGGTCCTTTTCCTCTTTCCCTAACTCGCTTCCAACCTCCCACTCTCTCACCCTCTCCCCTTTTCTCTCTTATTTTAACCGAGAATAGCACGGTAACAAATGCGTGGAAAGAATAGATGAGAAAGAGAGGGAAAAAAGGGAGAAAAGTAATTCCTGGTCTTCGCGAGGAGTAGGTAGCTAGCACGTAGCTATCGATATACAGGGTGTTACGAAAGCTCCGGAACGAAACGTGCCATTCGAGCATTAAGATTCCGATCGAGTTGTGTATGACTTTAACGATAGGTACGGAAAAAAATAAGAACTATAAACAAGTTAGGCGAGTACCTATACTATCCCTAGTGCCTACTCATACTCCTTTGCAATAATGTGTCGAAGTATGAGACCGTAAGTAGTTATATCCACACCTATTTGTATATGCATCATTGAATACAAAATCAATCGCTAAATTTGTCTAAATCATCATTGTTCAGTCGAGAATGTATCTGCATGCAATTATAGAATTCCTTAGAAAGTGCAGTCTTTCGAGCTGTTTGATACCGATAAAAGAACAGCAGAGTAGCTGCAAAATGTACAAAATAAGCAAGCTCAAAATTATAAAATTTGTAGCCACTTTGCGAATTACCAAATGCGGGACTTCGTACTACTGATTGTAAGTGGAAAGAAATTACATAACCCAGCGCCTTACCTGGCCCTACCTACTTAAAACTATTCACACACACACACACACATGCAGAAGGTATTCCACTCATTTTATCTTACCTATTGACCTATATTTCAAATATACAAAGCAATCATACCAACACAAACAGTCCACAATTCTCATGCATACCACCAGGGTGCAAAGGCCTACATTGGAGAGTATGCCCCGGGGCAACACCGACACCCTGGTTCGATACGCGACCGATATAACTTAGGTGTATACTAATTGCAAGAGGCTACGTATCAATTGCTGAAATCGACTGCCAAGGCTAGCGTCTATTGCGTGATTAATTGTCAATATAAACAGGTACTAGTAGATATATATTTGTATATGAGCATATTTACTTATTACAATTTAATTATACTAATATTTAAATAAACATAGATATTACATATTTTGTCTGTACCTTACCACAGACTAATTAATATAATTCTAAATCTTTCGAAACGATACGGATAAATAAATAGAAACACCAAAACAAAGAAATTAAATTCGAGATAATAATTGATTCATTTAACGATTATGTTACCTCGTTTTTCGTACACGTACTTCACAGTAAGCATATACTTTGAATCTTTCACTGATCGTCGCTCGTTCCGGTCCACTATCCTTTTCCTTACTCTAATCCTCGTTAAACTTCGCGTCCACGATCAAAGAACTCGTGCCAAAAACTTTTCCACGGAATTCGTTCGAGCAAAGTTCTCCTCCTCTTTTCGATCTTTTACGAAGAAGAGAGTGAAAAAGAGAAGGTAGGAAGAAGTTCGACGAAAGAATGCAGCGTGATTTCACCTTCGAAAAAGCGTCACGGTTGACGTATTTGAGATACGTTCGGAAAATTCGTATCGCGATAGACAAAAGGTATACCCATTTCTCTATCGAAAAGTATATAATATACATTCAGTAAAACATACGAAATCAATCAAGTTTCTGTGACGTTTCTACAAATATGGTATCTGATAAAAATGTTGCCCCAAAAATGTCATCTCTATATTGCAATTATTGGAAACAATAATATGTTATCCGTTTCGAAACAATACAATAATTTAACTACAGAACAACCAAAAACGTATCAAACTCACGGATATACACAAAACGTAATTTTCTTAACACCGCATATACTCGTTCCGGTTTATCCATAGCATAGCGTTTGTTAGCGGGTGTTCGTATTGTCCTCTCTTTCTTTCCCTCCTGTCACGTTACATTCTCGCTTCTTGCTTCCCCTCTATCCCCCTACCCCTTTTCGTCGCGTCTACCCCCAGCTCCCTTTTTCCTATTCCATTACCTCCCTTCTATCTTCTTCATTCTCTCCCTTCCTCCCTCTCTCTTACATACTCTATCTCTCTATCTCTGTTTCTCTCTTACTCTCTCGTCGTCGTTCGCGTTACGCTCTCAGTTACGACTACCGCGAGTCAGTCCTCCCCGATTTCCATGTATTTTTGGATTCACCGGGAAAGAAACGGTTCAACGAACCCCTTCATCGCTCCCGAACTAGGACGTTGTACGTGTACGTATGTACAGCTACGTAGAGATACGCCGTCGGTCCGCGGCGAGAGCCGAGGAGAATCGTCGTGATTGATCGTCGTTTTAGAAGCCATCCACGTTTCTCTTAACGAGTACTCGATCCTATTCTTTCTTTCTTTTCTTTTTTTAGATTTCTTGCATCGTTCTCTAGCCTGTATTTCTCTCGACTTTGGACCAGCATCGCTATCAAGACGATATCGGTAACCCGGCCAGTGTCTCTGTATTTCCGTAGATATTTGAATCTAGATTCTTTTTCTATATTAAGGGATATAGCGGATACTGGAGTTCGACAATTTTTAAATTTGGTCGATATATTGATTTATCGTATAGATAATGTGGTTTTCATTTATTCTGGAAAATACGAAAATAATGTCGATGGGTGTTTCTCCGTAAACTGGGCAGCTTATTGTCTTAGGCCAATATTATATAAAAAAAGTATAAATTATTATATAGTTTGTAGTTAAATTTAAGAGATAATTACCTTATCTACGTGTGCTAATATCGTTTTAAAAAAATTAACTATTTGGCAAATTTTTGAGACTAAATACACTACATTATACCACATTATCACAGAACTTCATTAAAATCAAAACTGCAAGACACTCGGAGACGCCTAAATGACGACATCGAGAACGTTGAATTTCCTTCGACTATCTAGACAAATTCCTTGGAATATTTAGAAACTCAATATATCGCGTGAGAAGCTTTGTTTTCGTTAATTCCAAATCAAGGCAGTATGACTTCCGCTCGAAGTGGGAGATATCGGTATTCGCGGCTCAGCGTTAAGCGTTAAACGAGGACATCCGATTTTGGACGTCTGTTTACAGTGAAGCATATGTTTACGATTGTCCGCGCGAAACAGAAGCAAACACGACGGTGGTGTTTGGTAGGGGAGTCTCATCCGGCAGCTCTCGCATGTACCATGCCGAGACTGTGCATTGAGCGTAGCGCGACTTGCGCTTTCCTATACGTTTCACGGCTCTACGTGCTTCTGCTATTGCTGACTCCTCTCTCTTTAAATATGTCTCTTCCCCCAACGGTAACCAACGAGATACGGTACCTATTTATTTTTCCAAGAAACTCTAACGATCGTGGATAAAAATCACCTATGAAATCACATATTTTCAAATTTTCCGATAATTCCTGATTCGCAAAAGAAATCCCTTTCGATACCTTCGAAAAAAGCGTCGAAGCATGGTCCCTTTGATCGAACACAAGCAAAGGGTGGCTGAGAAGCGTGAAGTAAAGGGAGAAAGAGCGAGAAGGAAGATGCTGTAAAGAGCACTACGTTTCGAAGGTAAAGCGTGGAAAATGAAAACGAACCGCAAAAGGGAACCCGGTCGTGTCTCGCTCCTGGTCTTGCATTCCCTCTCTTTATCTCTTTTCCTCTCTCTTGGCTATTCTATGTCTCTTACACTTCTGCTCTAAGCAGAAAAGCAAGGGTAGCATCAAGCAGCTCTCGCGTGTATATTATTGCCCTTGCATCGAATTAATGGGTGAACAAGTGTAATCTCGCATACGATGAGAAAGTGGTGGGAGAAGAGAGATGTCGGTGATACCAGTAGAAGGGAGGAAGGGTGATGGAGGCTCTCTTGGTCGGTGGTAGGGCTCGACACGGAGGACGGGCTTTGCTCTAAGCTGGACGTAATTCCAGGCTGAATGCGCCGGGACAAATTGACCCCATAGTTTAATGGTACAACGGGCTTCGAGTAGGTATACCGCTCTGGATAATGGAACCAAAGCTATATACGAATGATAATATTCTCAAAGCAGATCCATACTCCCTACACACGCACGCTACGAGGAGTCGAAATGGATCCACACCGGACGTAGAATTTCACCCCTTATTGGTACTTCTCTCTTAGAGGATGCCGGTCTATGCCGGATACAGACCGTAAAAGAGTCGTATAATCAGCGTGTGTATTCCTTGCTCGGTATCGCCTTTGGAAGGATACGTAAAACGAGAGGAAAAGCCGACGGGATAATTTTTACCTAAACGACATGATCCTTTGGATGTACCGCTACTTGCTCTCGGGGAAAAGAGATAATATTGCCTGGATATTACTTTTATCGGTTAACGATATCATCGTTCGCTCGTAGAAGGATGCTGTTACTCCTTCCTGGTGTGTACATATTTGTTCGGCAAGATTCGTGAACCGCATACTTATAGTAGAGTAGGGCGAGCGCATAGGCGTATACCTACATGAGCATACACATCGAAGAAGCTTCGAACCTTGTACGTTCAGATTTAATTTTTAAACAAATATTTAACCATAATACTACCGATGTAATTAGAATGACTGGTTATGTTTTTTGTCATTAGTTTTTAGTTTTTATAGAAATTTATTTGATATTATATATTAATGATAGTGAATAGAATGATTTTTGTGAATTTTTTGCGAATAGAATGATTTTTTGTTACCCAAGAATATTTAAAGAAGATAATAAAAAGTAATAAAATAAAGATGTGTTATCGTTTAGATATTGAGATGCATCTGATGAAATTCTTAGTAATAATTCAATAATAGTAACTTAACGGGATAACTTCTCTCGAGATAGTCGTTATATACATATTTATGATACGATGAATTATAAAAGAGGAAATCATTCGATATCATTAGAAATTTAAGACGCTACCTCATGGACTTTCTCGATCGCGCAAAATAACATCCCTCAACCGGTTCGGAACAACAAACAAATTACGTTGTTCGAGTGGAAGTTCGTTCGTTCAGGAAGTTTCAATATTAGCTCTCGCAAAGCAGCTAGCCAGCCGGCGTATGTTAATTCCGCGTGGACAGAAACGTGTGTGTCTTGCTCCCGATATATAACATCGTTGTTTTATAGAAAACGGATGTATACATAACCAGTACGTATAGAACACCATTGTTTTATAGAAAACCAGTATTAGGTACACGTAGTTACCATTATGCGATCTCGATACCGATTTTGATAACAATATCGCGTATAGCTTTTAACGAGAGACAACAATTAGAGCCAGGACATAGGGAAATTAACTAGAAATGGTAAATTACTTTCATAGAAATGCAATTACGATGGTTATATTACAAGAATTTGTCGTGTACTCTCTAAAGAAATTCCTCAAAACCATTATATCAAGTAGTATCCATGATTTTCATCGCGTTAGCGTCGCCCGCGTGACAAATTTCTAAGTACGTACGAGGTTCTGTGTGACGAACCAGAAAAGATAACTACCTGAAAATCGACGAACCGATCCACCGTACGGTGACACGACGAAAGTCCTTGAGCTTCTCTCGCTAAAACGACGGTCGATATTTGCGGAACAACGTTGCGTAACTTTTCTTTTTTTCTGGAATTCAATCAACGCTGCGAAGGTAGCCGAGGTGTAACCATTGACGGTAGTACACGCGTCTACGATTTTGGATTAGAAGGAAAGTTTAATAGGCTACGGGAGATAGAGAAATTTTACCGAGCCGCTTTCGTTAACTCGGAAACGAGCTAGCGCGATGGTCGTTCGTCGTTCGCGATACTCGATTAATCGTAAAAGTTCCGAATAGGAATTCCGCGTGAAAGCTCACCGGTGAATTTTCGATGGTGATTACACGGCGATAACTTGCCGAAAGGGCGGTTTGGCTAAAGAGAATTCAGACGAGGGTTACGTCGAAAGGGTAAGGCATGCTGAAAGAGAGAAAGTAAGAGAGAGGGAGGGAGATAGAGAGACTGGAAGAGAGTCGAAAATAGACACGCGAAAGTTAGACGATCTCTTTGACGATAAAGAAACGAACCGTGTAATGGGAATGTCTACTACGTTACCTATTTAACGCTAGAGAGAAGATCGTACGTTTTGTTCCTTATTACGTTTGTCGGTATATCGCACCGTAGCCCTCGTCTTTCAGCAACCACCTCTTCTGTAATTCCTTTAATTTCACTTTAGTATTTTAATTTCCTTTCCATCGAACGTGTACATCCTACATGTATACATATTTATGAGATAACGAAAGGTGTTGATAGATCCAGAAGAAAGATCGTATCGCGTCCATTAGAATTATGAAGGTACCACGTTGGATCGTTCTCGGCTGTGAACGAAACGATTGTCCATTTCTCTCTTTCTCTTTCAACAAACAAAAAAAGACGAAGCAGATCCCCCGTCACCAGTTCAATTTGACGACTCATGAAAATTGGTATATATAAACTTTTTCTGGCATTTAAAAACTCATGCTAATATCTAGCGAATGCACGCAATATACGTATCTACGAAAAGCGAGGCCATTTATGGTCCGTTCTGAAAGGCGAGTGAACAAACTCAAGCATCGGGGCACGTTTATCAGGTGAAATATAAAATTTACCAACGCTACTTTCAAAAATACAACGAGCGCGAAATTAAATTCGGTTTTGGATGGCGCGTGCTCTTCTCTCAACGGATCGTACTAACGTTACGCTATCGTTCCTTCCTGCCACTCATAAATATACCACGTATTATTTAATCGTATTTATTTTTTCATTTCCGTTCGCACCGCCGCCCAGTAAAACCGATTAAACCGAGAGAGATTACCGTTAAATTGCTTTTCACGTTTTCTTTCTCCATCTTTCGTTTCTCCCTTTTTTTTCTCTCATTCTTTCTCTCACTTCTAACGAAGATCGACGATTCCCAAAAGGGAATCGCGAGTCGAGCGAAGATCTAACGGTAAAATAATAAAGAGCAAAGGCACGATAAGCGACCGCAGAAACGAAAAGCCTTCGGTCTAAAGAAATTGGACCAATTACGTACACCTGCCGCCGCGATAAATCGTTTTACGCGCTCCCGGCCGTTTGATGTCTTAACTTCTTAAGTTTTACGTTCGTTCTCGTCGGTCCTAGTCGTCGTAGTCGTGGTAGTCGTCCTTCTCTTTCCTCTCATTCTCCTCCACGGAACATTATTGCGCATCATCACGAAGTGCGAGTAGCGGAGGTACAAGAACTATTCGACTTTAAGAAATTCCCTTGTCCTCTTCTTCTTAAGAGTTATAGTTGAATAAGAGTTATAAACGAGGTCGAATATTTTAAATAGAGATAGAGATGGAACGAAGGGAGTGGGTGGTTTGCCCAAAGAGGGAAAACGACAGAGGGGAATGGCGAGCCCGATGACGGTGCGAAATCGACTAAAGGGAAAATGTTGATTCGGCGAACGTTGATCGAGAATTAACCTGGGTTACGACCGTGCACGCGTGCAAGAGAGAGAGAGAGAGGTGAGGATGGCAAAAGAGCAAGGGAACTGCAAATAGAGTGTAGCAGGGATAATTGCTCTCGTGATGTCACGGCATTTATCAAATCCACTCTCCCTCTTCTCAGACTGGGCCGTGCCGAGTAGAAGCTACACAACGGGGCTTCCCTTCTGCTGCCATTGCACCACCCCTATCGCAGCCCCTTAACGATAAGGGCAATTCGCTGTACGTCGTGCAATTTGCTTTTTTCTTCTTTCACCCCTACTCGTCCCGCGCGGCTTTCGTACTTTCTCGTCTCGCGGCTTTTCTACTTCTACGTTTTCATATCGTACGAATATTTTACGTCGTTTTTTTTTCTCGGTTAAACGCGATCAGGTTTACCGTAATGAATTTAAAGGAAATGACGTTGCAGAGCGCGATTCTTAAATTAGTTCGATACCTACGTTATAATTGTAGTCGTTATAGTTATCCAATTGTTGATAGTTCAATAATCACTTTTATTATATTATTAGAAAGTTACACTCTTCGGGATCATATTTAAAATAAAGCATCAACCGAATGATTGATGTTTTTTTTTTTAAATAAATGTTTTTGTGATTACGCTACGTAATTTTAAGGAAAAACAATGTTGAAATAACTTTTGAACCATCAGCAATTGGACAACCACATATATGATTACTTTTATTGGAAATGATCTCTCCCATCCCCTCGCTTAGTTTGATCGCTCACTCCTGGGGCACCCCTTATATGTAAGCACTATTAATACAACCATTCTATTAGATGGTCAACGTCATAAAAGATGACGCATCAATATAGCTATAGCCTTTTCCGAATTTAAATATGAACTTCAGAAATGAAACAACAAAAATATCACATTTTTTCGAAAAATCTGATTTCCTCATTCACCAGAAACCAGTTTACAATACGTATTAACTCATGAATTGTACACATAAATTGCTACGAATTATCGTAATAATCGAAGAGCAACAGCGACTCTCCTCTCAGGGGTTACGCCTATCCGTTGGCATGACTTAAACCTTTCAAGACGTTTCAGGAGGGTGCGGTTGGTTATACGTCGATCGGATGTGCCGATTGCGTCAACGCGGTCAGTCCCGCGCGAACTTTATTAAATTAAACCTTCGTCACGCCTACGCGCATCGACGTTCGTCATCGCCAATGGAATCGTCGATAAAGTAAAGAATTGAAATATGCGATAAAATTAAATACAATAAAGATAACGAAATAAATTATAATAGATTGACGTGATTTTTGGTACTTCAAGGTACTTAGTGCTGTTTAAACCTAAATGACGCCACATTAATAAATTGCACTCGTGCAAAGCCGGGGAGGGCCGCTAATAAATAATAAAACTAAATGAAATTCGATGGGATAACAAAAAAAAAAAAAAAAAAAAAGAGAGACAGACGGACGGACTGACAAACGAAGAAGGTTTTATATGTATATCTCAGGGTTTCGCGTCGAGCTCGTTTGCGATGATGAATGCACGCCCTGCAACTTCTCCGGCGAAACGCCGTGCCACGTTTTACTCTATTTTCTTCCTGTTCCTCATCCGACGAAGCGAAACTTTTCGACGCGCGTAATTAAGACGCGCGAGAAACGTCTAGGAGCGACGTGGAGCTGATTCGGATGCGAATTAATCGGTAGCGGCATATCATCGATCGCCTCAACGTAACGGAAAAAAGAATTTATACCGGTCCCGGTTCGGTGCTAATTAAATGAAGGTTGTTACAGTCATACGCCCGCTATTAACCGCGTTAAGTTAAAACGCGTTGTAATTTCGTTTCCTCACCGAATGCGTGCCGCGCCGGCGTGATTGCGTTACCACGGCTTCGAACTTGCCGCGCAATATTTCGCTTGGAAATGCCTTTGATGCTAACACACCCAGCGGCTCCCGCTTCCTCCCGTCGTCACGTCTCTTTTGGATTTATATTTTTTTTCGGGAAACGCTACGAATACGTGAAAGTACATATGTAAACGCGTTATATCCTGTACTCGGTCATATTTCGTTGATACGGGTATACACATCGTGTTTCGTGATATATGGAAGAGTATTGCAATAGCGAATTCGGAAGGTAAAGGAGCAACCAGAAATGTTCCTACAAAAATATTGTTACACGAGTGTTAGACTATGTGATAATTCGTATAAAGAGTTTACTAACGTGATTAAGAAAAATGAAAGAGTGTATTTAGCTATGCCGCATGCGGCTTCAACACGTATTGATCAAGACTCTTATTACTGTTCATTTGCATAACAATCTTATCTTGACCCCTTGTCGTACTTTGACGAGTCGGACTCGTGGTAACTAGGGATCGCATTACCGGTTTTATCGTTATCGATATTGCCGGTACTTTATAAACAATAGTATTTCGGTATTATCGGTAATAGCTGCTGATAATGTCGGTAAAAAAGAAAATTTGCGAAACTTACATCTCTTGAAAAAAATCAAAATTAGTACGTAACCTTTGATGCCTGGAGGAAAACTGCCATTGTCGCAAATCTCATTTATCAATTATTGTATTGTCATTTCAAGAAATACTTCATATTGCGAAATTTGTATGTAGGGTAGACCGGGGCTAAAAGTCCGAGGTCCCCATACTCCGACACTTAAAAAATTAATTTCTCAGCATTGCGTAACGATATCGGAAAACGGACAACGGGACATTATTCTGCATGCTTTCTTCTTTCTAAATCTTGATGCATAAATCAGGATTTTTGTCAAAAAATCGATGCATCTCGGATTTGCCCGATCAAATACTCGTTCGAAAGAGGAAAGTCTCTTCTTTACGAATATGCAAGTCGCGCTTCGATAGGATGTCTGGTTCGAAAGATACAGCAGTTTGAAGCTTGGAAAAGACCCACACTCCGACACTTAAAAGATTAATTTCTCATCATTGCTTAACGATATCGAAAAACGGACAACGGAACATTATTCTGCATGCTTTTATCTTTAAAATGAGCCATTAAACATTGAAATCGGCGGTGGTGACCATTTTGGCAAAAATCATGATGCATAGGTCAGGATTTTTGTCAAAAATCGAAGCATCTCGAATTTGCCCGATCAAATACTCGTTCGAAAGGGGAAAGTCTCTTCTTTACGAATATGCAAGTCGCGCTTCGATAGGATGACTGGTTAAAAAGTTACAGCAATTTTTCTTTTGAAAACGACCCATACTCCGACACTTAAAATATTTATTTTTCAACACTCCGCCACGATATCGAAAAACGGACAACGGAACATTATTCTGCATGCTTTTATCTTTAAAATGAGCCATTAAACATTGAAATTGGTGGTGGTGACCATTTTGGCAAAAATCATGATGCATACATCAGGATTTTTGTCAAAAATCGATGCATCTATACTTATGAGATTTTATTTCTATTCTATTATTCAGTAGACGTCACCTTCTTCCATTATGACTCATTTTGCGAGTGCCTCCGTACATTATTTAAGCCCAGATTTTACCTAGCTAAATAGCGTGGCAAGGGGTTAATTATTTATTACACTAGTATCTTGATCCCACAGATATATTGATTTATCGATTTCTGATATACCAAGGGTAGTTGTTGCGAATCCAGCTACAATCTGTTCGTTCCTAAATTTTGATAACACTATCGTTCAACAATCTGCTTCATTCGCAAAAATCAAATAATCTAACTGTTATAAATTCTAAAGCAACATATATCTACCTAACCCAAAAAGAACATCTTATTCGGAGCATATATCCTTTCCCATTGTTTCTGTTGTCGTATACAGCACTATAATACCGTAATACTTACCATACACAGAATCCATATACGTATTTTCGATTTTATTTTTCGAAAAGAAGTATCAAGACGTAGCTTTGAAGTAGCGATATTAATTTCGAATCTTTTACCAACCTATGCTTCGAGCGAAACCAAAAGCTTCTCTCTCTCTCTTTCTTTCTCTGTTTCGTCTGGTCTCTAGGGACACGTACGCATATATATACATATATAGGTACATGTAACAACCTATGTCGAAAAAGAGAAACGAGACGTCTCGCATAAAAGTCAAGAGCACATCGCGAATGCCCCTTTTGAGCGAAATAATTCGACAAATTGATATTTCTCTGAAAGTGAGCCACCGCGAAGAAAAGGGGAGAAAAATAAAAGGGCGAGAGGTTACCACGCTGATGTTGGCTGTCTAGCTGGCTGGTTGGTTCACTGGCTGCGAACAGTATAGAGTGGATGGAAAGAACCACTGAAGGGATGGTACGTGTGTGTGTGGGAGAGGGGTTAGGAAAGCCAAAGGAAAAAGCTTAAAACGTTCGCGCAACGCTCGTACTCGTCGTCGGCGTGTCACTATAATTCACTATAGTGCAGCGTGCGGTGGTCGTAACGTCACCGCGAGTTCGTACGCGATGCGAAAAAGGAAAGGACGAACTATTCCTATTCCGCCATGAAGTATCGTCCTCGAATCGTTCCTTCGAGTACAAGCTCGGGAATATAATTTTCCATAAAAGCTGCACAGGCATTGTTCTCGAGAATATATGTAGAGGGAACATCGACTTAAAAGTTTTATCTATTTTCGAATTCCACGTAATGAATTTTTATATGTATCTCGCGATCATTTTCCTAATCCCTAAGAAAATAAATACGAATAAAGTTAAGTTCGAGTTTCCGTTTGAAATTCGAATTTTTAGTGGTCCACTATTCGAAGATCGTATCGACGTTCGCGTCAAGATGACGGCCCTCAAGGATAGAATTGTGCGAGGTAATAATAGCTTCGAAATCCTGTCGATATTGATCACAGGAAGCGAACGAGAAAAAACGAATGAGAGAGGGAGTGAGAGCGAAAGAGAGAAGGAGAAAAAGAAAGCTTTTCCTGATACTTTCATTATTTCGCACTTATCGGAAAACCATTAAAAAATTATCGATGGAATGTAACCGCGATTATTTTTACCAACGGTGAATCTACGCTTCGGCTTGGCTTAACGACTATCCGCGTACGGCAATCGTAAGTCGAAGAGGAAACGAAGTGCGGTAAAAGAAAAGCGTGCGATACAGGAAAGATGGAACTCGAGATAGCCGAGCTGTGGCGTAACAAAATAGATCTATTAAGAGCAACGGACCGTGTAAAAGGAGTTATACTTGGAGCGTATATATCTTTCTCGTACTAGCGGGGCGGTTGGTTGCCCGGTACAAAGAATTTCGAGTACTATGGAATTTTACGACGACAAATCCGTACGAATCGTTCCACGTTGGAAGAGGTAATTATTCCTACGTGAGAAGAAACTAGTACGAGGTGTGTAACGCGTTTTTCGCCTAGTGCCCACTCGCGCCGGTCGACCGTGCGAGATACGTGTATCGATCAATCGAATTCCCTGTTATTTATTCGGCGCGAGCTCTTCGTATATTTCGTCGTACCTTCCCATCCTTTCTCTCCATCATCCCTCTCTTACACGCGCACCGAGCTCGTCTCCAATTGAGGTTATGAGTGAAGCAGCGACGTCGAATATCCGGTTACCGATATCCGGATCAAAGAGACGGAAATTATTTCGTGGACATACCGTATGCTATGCGTGATTTAGTTACTTGATGCGTTTCTGCGATCGAGTAACGGATCTCATTAACTCTGTGGCGTGCTGCTACGACGCCACCGTATACCTACATACACATATGTAATATACACTGTCGGTGTAACATCGAAGGTCCGCGCGAAATCGAAACCCAACGCACCCTGTAATTTCCATTCACCCTCCGACCAACTTTCGAAAGAAGAGAGAGCAAAAGATACGGAAAATAAAGAAGTTGAATAAAAGAAGGCACAAAATTCGAGGATACGTGGGAGTTTGGGGCTAAAATTAAGAGCGAATAAAAGCCAATGGACTTGGCATCGTACGAGCCATAAACATCTTTCAGATTTATTCCGGCCTAGTCCTCGATTCAATTTACGTTTGGATGCCTTGCAGAAACTCGAGCTGGCATAGTGCCACAGTGGCAATATGTCTGCTCTCACCCCTTACCACCACCACTACTATCACTGGCCCTCGGCCCTTGGCAGATCCACCCACGTGTACCACTACCCTTTTCCGCTTCTTTCTCCATTTTTTCCTCTTCTTCAGCTAGGACAGCCTAGGCAAATATGTCGCGAGCCGACACTATCTCGCGAGAGTCCGGGTGAAAGAGAGCGAGAGGAAAAATCCGTGCCCAAAGTGCCTCTCTGACCACGTTCACCATTCTTCGCACATTCTTCTCAAATAAAGCGATGCCGAGACGTGACCTGGAATTTCTTCGAAGATTATACGTCGCGCGAGAAGGATGGCGAGCGGATCGTGGATATAAATATGGTTTTCACGTAAATCGTGGGAATTAGTAAGAGTTTACGTACACGTTTGTATGAACATATATACCGTGTGTACATACGTACATATACCTAAATACGTAGATACTGTCCGAGCAAGAGGATGTGGATACTCCTGACACCGTGTAACGATAAACTTTACTAAAAAAAGAGGTTACCGTGTCGTGATGTAATTAAGTTACGCTTAACTCAAATTTTGGGCATATATACCTCAATATACACTTACTGTTCGATAATTATACTTCAATAGTTTCAATCTTTATACATATTATATTTAATCCTTTCTTTCAACGCACGTGCCCACCTATGGAGACAATAGACTGTAACGTACCATGGCTAATAACTAACTGCTCGTCTCACGCGTGCGACCTTTTCCACTTACACTCAGGTGTCGCTCTCTTCGATACATTTGAATTTACTTATATTCTAACAGTGTTATAATATTTCTCAGACTCCAAACACAATGTTATCGTGCCGAATTGTAAACCGTTCGCTTCTGTCTAACGATGGATACGCGTTAGATATTGTCCCTTCTGGGAAAATTCAGCGAATAAATTCGTCCCTCGCATAGATTAGATTCTACTTAACGTACATGCCCGAATCCTTGCATAACTTTGTTTTACATATTTTCGTATGCATTAAGCGAAAGGTTAAGAACTCTCTAAGCGAGCGGACCTCGCTCTTTTATTCCACTTTTAAACGCTATACTCCGGCGTACCCTTTGGGCGTCCGCACTAATTTTAGCCTCTCCCTTGAAAAATTTACATTTTTAAAACTGTACTTGCCGGCGAACGATTTAACGCATTTTATACCGTATATATTAAATATGTACACGTTATATATAATATTATAACGTTTTTCTTAATGTACTCTTAATAGGATACACGAGAGATATACTTCCGATAGAAGCCATTTTCGTTAAAGAATCCTGCAATTTTTGTTGTTATTAAGCTCGACTAAAACGATATCATTAAATACATATATCTACACATACACATAGAGAGAGATTGAAATTGCGAACGATGTGGCCCCTCGTTCGCGCAAGATCGCTACGTGATTTAAACTACGACTTGAGTGCACCGAGTCACGTTACCCGTCGGTTTAGCGAACGACTGTTTGTGAGAGACTTACAAATGATTTCTGGACGATCGGCTTCGGTCGAGCACGGTGAGCCGTCTTACGTGCTACGCCACGTGGAGCACAACGAAGACGATTTTACAGCCCCTTATTTTTCAAGAAAATAGCTTATACGCGCGGTCAAAGAGCTTGCACCGCTGCGTTACTCCAGCGCGCTGGAGTATCCTCAAAGACGAAGTATTACGTTTGATTATTCGCTAGGGACTGAAAATGTCGTAGGAAAATATATTAGGGAGTAGGTACATCTAAGTTTGTTAACGCCGTTTAAAGTATATACCAGAGTTTAGTACCATTGTAACGTGTAACGATGAAAAAAAAAAAAAGAAAAGGACCAATAAAAAATCTTGGTTTTTTACCTTACTCTCAGGAGAAGATGTTTCCGGTAGATTCCACAGGTTTATTCTCTATCCGGTCGTTCGGTTAATTCGAGTTTCCTCGTCGAAAGAAAAGTGGGCGGTTTCGAGAAGAAACATTAAGAGAGATTAAAAAGACGCGTCACGCTAACGGTGCTCGTAGTGGAGGCGTGACACTTCTCCCAATGGCGTTACTTCCGGCTAATTACTCGACATTTTACACGGTTCATCGAGTATTATTCCCCTACCTTCCTGCCCCGAGAGTCTCTCGCGGTTAGACAATCTCTAACGACGGAATTAAGAAACTCCCTCGGCCGGTGGATTCGCCCACCCTTGCCTCGAGTTAATAAGCGTAATCAAATTAATACGGGAAATAAAATCGTGCGCTCCCTTCACCGGGTTTGGGTCTCAACGAAATCGTTTCATCTGATAAATTGACGTTCGACCCTCCTTGTACATACTCTATATGTATATTTATGAGCATTGCTCTTATTAAGAACGTTCGAATTTGTAAGCCACCTTTCGCCACTCGATCCTTGTCTTTTTTATATAATATTCCATCTATCTACTCATTCGAAACATACTTACAAATTACTTTGCAACGCTCGAGCGATCTGCGCTTTTCATTTAACTTATGTACCTACCTACGTTCCTTTACGCATTCGAAGAATGTAAACGCGGCAAGTCGAATCCACGTCAGCTGATTCACGTTGATCATAGTACGTACAATACTTGTCCTCGAGTTCTTCTTCTCCTCCTTTGCATCAACGGCCAACAGAGACACCGTCGTCGGTACCCTGGATTAATACATTAATAAGGCATATTAGAAAATCAATTAAGTCGAAGCCGCGCTTAATCCGGTATTCGAGGATTAGCGAGTAACCTCCCAACGGGAGAAGGCTCATTTCCATGTTCCAGCGATTCTCACCAGTTCCTGGATAGAGTAAGGAGAGAGAGAGAAAGCTCGTAGAAACGTGTGCGTGACTACGAGGAAGAAGACTGAGAACAAGTAAGGAGAGAGAGAGAGAGAAGAGAAAAACGATAAGGACGAAGACCGAAAGGGCCCGTCTCCCTTCGTCCGTTATCCCCATACATTTTCACGATCCCGCAGGAGCTGCTTGCGCAAGCACTATCTTTATGCCTTACAAAAATTCCTTCCACGGTCCTCCCTCGTAAAAGAATATCGCGTTCGTTTTAGTTAATCGAAGAGAATGTCCATCCAGTTCCGTTCTCTCCTGGTCTCGTTTCATTTATAAAAATGTTTGTGGTTATACATACCTACATTATAGGTAGGTAGGTACGCGCATTCGTTACGCTACAACTACCTAGGCTACATTATATCTGTTTTCATCATATGTAGCTGTTCGATAAATACTAACAAAGAAACATTTTATTTCCCATCATTAATAAATAATATCGTATAAGTAAAATAGATAATAAATTTCTACCCAAGTTGTGCAGTCAACCAGTCATTTCGATTACCCCGGTAGTTCCAGTGTGAAACGTTCAAAGGGACTCAAAGAGACTCGTTCGAGTTCGTCGCGTAACTTATGCCTTTTCAACGAAATGCTTGTGTTTCCAGAACCGTCCACGAGCTTTTGAGGGGATAACGTCATTTTGTATTACCTAATACAAACTCGAACCTACAGCTTCGACGGGCGTTCGATTTTGAACGACTAGTCGCGACCAAGCTAATAACAGCCAGCCGTCGAACGAAGTGAACGTCCCGTGTTATTCGCCGTTTCCTTCGCTTATGCTACGTACTTTATGTTTCCGTCGAGTCATAGTATATTATAAGAGAATAACGCGGTTGGAACTCACCACCAACGGCAACGCTCTCGCGCGTAACGCTTATGTTTCTCGTATTTTCCCTTTCTCTCTCTCTCTCGTGGCTAGATTTTATGAGGTTGTCGCCCCACCGCTCACGCCGGTATTAACTTCTATTATTCTTTGAAACTTTATAATTACCTCGTAATATAATTGCTTTCGTCGAAAAAACTCAGACATATAATACATAGCCGAATAAAGCGTATTATTCTTAAGAGCTCTTGCTACTCTCAGCATCGTCCACGTCTATCCCTCATTTCGTTTCATTGATTCTTCCTCCGAAGAAAAGCGTTTCTCTTCCTCCATCCCCCGTCTGCTCTTCTCAGGATATAATACCACCAATGTCAAATTAACGAGACCGGGATGTTTCGGGTACTTTTGTCAATTTCTTGTATTTACAGTAACGCTTCGAAAATGTGGCGGGTGATAGGACGAGAGAGGGATAGTTTAAACCTTCCCTGAGTGATCTTTGAAACAGTCACGTAAACGTGATCATTAATAACCCTTTGAAGATCCTCACACATACGTATTATAAGCTGCTTGGACACAGATTGGGATATGAATTCAGTATTATACTGTTGAATGCGAATGAAAGACGGACAAGAGGGAGAGATAGGTAGGTAGATAGGTACAACTATATTAGTAAATAATCGAATGTGGTAGAGATCTGTGACAGAGTTTTTCGAGCGACAAGTAAATTGCGTGTGGAATAGTGCATTAATTTGCGAAAGACTTAATTTAGGTATCCAAGCTATCATTATGTCAGCAATATTTATTATTAGATATTCGTCCCAGAAGACAAGTAAATTCCCATTGGAAGCATTCGTTATCAGCATATTCCAGTGGTTATCGGTGATTGTCGGTTTAGAGACGTACACTCCTCTCTCTCCCCCTTAAACCACCCTCGCAACCCATTCGTCGTATCGTACATACGTACGTGCGTTTTCTCGAGGGGTACGCTGCGGAATCGTACCGCGCATGCGACCTAAGCGATTCCTTTCCGTCTCGCCCTGGCGATTTGAAATTTACTCGGAGATCTAATGGGAGAACCGCGTTTGCCAGAGAGAACGCTCTCCTACACGGAAAGAGAGAGACAGAGAGAGGGAATGTATCGCGGAGAGTCGAACGTGAATTTGGCCTGGTCGACCTTGAATATTTCACGAGTCGGGATAGCCAATCGACGTTGCGGAACCTTCGATCGCAATGCTCTTTCTCCGGGCTACGAATCTCGCAGACATTTCCGTATCTACAGGACGTGTTATTGATTTCGTCGGTGCGATTTTACAGTTTCGATCATTTATTTATCCCTCGCACTGCTCATAACCCTCATTAGCGTTTAATAGTTATTACTTGATATATGTATAATATATGTATACCTATCGTCTTTGTCTTACTTATCATCTTTAGTTGATCTATAAATTTAACCTAAAATAGTGTTACGTAGGTATATTTCATTAAAATGTTATATCTTAGAAGGTTGAGCTCCTAGGCCAAAACAACTGTTGACCTGTGTTATCTTTTCCTTCTCTTACTTCTTTCGTATAAAAGCAAGTCGGTTGTTTATCAAAATCAGCCAGAAATTATGGCTCGGAGAGTTCATGACTTCAATCCTTACAAACACATCGAATGGTAAACTCAAGGCCGAGTTAAACTTCCGATGGACTCCAGGCTGTAATAATAATAGAACCCTCGATTCGAACATCCGAGCTCAGTATTCTTGAAATTAATATATTTAGGAATTTACAAAAATTTCCAAAACACAGAAACATATTTCTTGTTATTCTGTTTTGGTATATCCCTAGTCATAGACATTAATCAGTTCGATTGCAAAATCAGTCTCGAATGTATCTCCCTTTAACTTTCATCGCAGGAGAACAAAATAATAATGATGATCCATCGCGATGTTGAACCTATGCACGCTGATTAATGATAGGAATACTATCGATGTGTTTTGAGATATAACGCGAGGTTGCTGCATTTACACCTTTTGAATCTAATGGCTTTCCTACGGATCAACAAAGGCTTATGAGAAACGTATAGAAGTTTGTTTTATGTAGATATTGAAAAATATCAAAGTATTAAATAGTCAAAAAAGAGAGACATAGAACAAAATAAATGCGCCACACAGGGTTCTGTCCGGTTCCAGGTGTTGGAACCGGTGATTTTTGTTAATTAACAACTCGCTAACTAAGCCGAATTTCGAAAAAGTGTATTAGACTTTTTGACTCGATCCATGCTTGTGCAGATTTAGTTTGCCGCTCGAACACTTGGAACCGGACACCCTGTATAAAGTGGCCTACACCCTACCGGACCGACTTTGGTCCGCTTTAGGCTTCATAGAAACCGAATGATTTTATAGAAACTACTAATTATTCCATAAAATGAATAATCCCCCTGTAATTACTTCGATAGTTCGAGCATTCGTGATTATTAATCACTCTTCGTAAATATTCCTAATCAACTTGCGCGAACTATCGAACGTACGTTATTTATGCAGAGCTTTATTCGGTGACACGTTGCTCCCGTACCATTTCATTGTTAAATTCCAAGCGCGTGTTTCCAATTTGAACAAACATTCCTAAATATTATCAATAGCGAGAAGTAGAGTGAATATTTTCTACATCCGCATCGCTAACCCTCTTACCGTACCGCGGCTCATTCAAATTCCTACTTTATACATACCGAACGAACGGTACGGCTCGCTTTGATTGAAAATTTCGAAACAGTAATCGAATTAGTTCCATCGGTACTCTACGATAGTATAACGTAGGAACGTGGAGAACGTAGTAGTAGTACTCGGGTAACATTTTGACGAAGGGTGAGACGACGTCGTCGTCTCGAAAGACGCATGCGCTCGAGAGAATCTCCCATCTCGTTCTCTCCTTGAGTCTCCCGTTCGCTCCCGAACAGCCCGTTCCGCGCCCCGCCACGAGAGCGGCCGCCACGCGACCATTGCCCCCACTACGGGCCGTGAGCGTGTGTCACGCTCCGGGTAGCTCGGTGCGTGCCCATTACACGGGCCGGCGGAGGGGGTAAGGGGCGCGCGCGTACTCGCGAGCGAGCGGTGGGGCGAGCCGGCCGTGCGGTGGTGGGGATGTGAGTGCCGCGGACGGAGGAGCCGCTAGTAGTTCCGTACCAACTCTCCTCGGGTACGTATGGTCGCGTGCGTCGCGTCGCGATTAGAAGAGACACACGAAACGCACCCCCAATCACTTTTTTTCCCCTTTCTTCTGTCAAATAAGAAGTTCTCTGCGTTCCGTCGAGTCACCAAAAGAGACGGGAATGAGGAAAAGTGTTTTAAAGAGAGAGACGAGTACTCCGCGGTAGGATACGAAATGAAAAAGTGTGTATACCTGAGTATGTGATCGAGAACAGTGTGATTTTTCGGTTGAAATTTTCGACGAGGAAGAAACGACTTCCTCGCGGGTGTGCGAAAAAGAGATACAAGTTGTAAAAATACGATCGAGAATCGTCGTGGATCGCCTTTATCGTTGGCGAGTCTCTCTCTCGAGTGGTGATCTTCTTCTTTTCGCGTGACTGTTTCCGGTGGTGGTGGTGATGGTGGTGGTCCATCGCGCGTAGCACGAATGTCGCGGCGCGATGTCGCGCGATAACGGACGCGTCGAGCCGCGAGGCCTGGCACTCGACGTGACGGCTTTCATCGGTTCCTCCTGACAATATGAGTCTTGCCAACCATTGTCGTCATACCACGCGATCGCTAGTAAGAGTGCAGCTGGTGGTGCAGGCGAGCGTCATCCTCGAGCTCGCCATCGTCAACGTCGCCGTTCTCGACATCGTCATCGTCGTAGATGTTCTCGTCTCGAACGGTCGTATAATCGTCGTCGTCGTTCCTGTCATCGTACTTCCTGGAAAATCTTCGAAAGCTCGCCTTTACTCCCCGAAGGATTATTAACCTCCGTTAACTCGCGAGTGGTGACTACGCTTAGTGTGCAACGGTGTTGTCTTCTTCGCAAGCCCTAAAACACGTGCGACCGTTCCCGTGGGATTTACATATCGTTTCTCTTGTGTATTATTATACGTGCGACGACGAGCCTAAAAAGGGAGAAAAGGTGGACGAGAAACGACGTGCTTTCGTCCCTTTCTTTACCGCGTTCTTTGTATCCTCCGTTATTATCGTTCTTTTTTTCCTCGCCGTACTACTACGTTGGTGCTTTTACTTATTAAACTCCCCCGTCGTATGTGCTTACTCCTATTACCAAGGGGAGAGATCGTGCTTTTATTATTTTGTACGTTACGTTGGTACAACGCGTGTACAGTGGTGAACAGATACGGATATCGAGCGATGATGGCAGCGTTCATGATCGCCAGCAGCACTATGGATCTTTGTCTGAGCACGGTCGTCACGATGTGCCGCGCTTTCGCGAGCACCTCGACCGACGTTACGAATTGGAGCGTTACAAGGTAGATTTATATACATATTTTTTAATAACTCTCAAACGACGTTCCTTCCAACGATCTTTTTTTAGTATCGTTACTTTGCGCGCGCGCGCGTTTGGATATGTGTGTTATGCGACCACTCGAGATCGATTTTTCTGTTCGATGTCGACGTTTATCGCGCGTTTACTTTCGAAGCGTGCGCTCGATTATGTGCTCCGAACGTGTAGCACGATTGAAACACGCTTCGCCGATCAAGCGTGGCCCCGTATCTACTCGAATACTTTTGCCCGATCATGCGAGGATAGTATCCGGTGAAATTAGTTTGCTCGATTAAGTGACGACCGTAACACACACACACACACATACAATATTCTCCGTGTTTTTGCGTATATATGCTTGTGAAAGAGCGAGCTTTCGAAGCTGTGTGAGTATGACAGAGCGAAAGAGAGACGGAGATAATTGGTCAGAATTTCGAGTTCGGTCGTTTTCGTGCGTCCTCCGAGCGAGGCGCCGCCGGGGGACGATCCTCGCGCTCCGTGAACGCGTCAAATATATGTAGGGCGCCTTAAAATATTCAAAGGATCGATATTCTGCACTCGACGTGCACGCTGTCGTATAGATATACCTACCTACGTGCGCGCCCGCGTACCGTGTGCGTAGGTATGCTCCCGTACCTATCCCAAATTCAAAGAAACGTTTTTTGAGATGGAATTATCTACCGCGGGTAAGCTCTCCGTCGAGATATCGATTTTACTTATGTCGAAAGAGAAAACGCGCTGGAACGAAATTTCTCGCGATCGATATTTCTCGATATCGATAGAACGTTAAGCCCATATGTCATCCTCCGAAAGCTTCTTTTAGCATTTCTCACTTTTTTAACGTTGTAAAATTAGTATAAATATATTGAGAACTTGGTAACAGAGATCTGAAATCAATATTTTATAAAAGTTTAGCCTTTGCACTCGGTGTCGAGTGTAACTTGACGAGACTGATTTTGAAGATAATACGATGAATGTTCCCCGACGTTCAATTATTTTTGTACTCGCTGATTTGTCTTCGGTTCATTTTTCAGAACCTCGAGCATATTTTTTTTCTGAGAATGTAGCTAGTGATATATCACTTGTAATTAAATGATATAATGTTGGGAATATGTCGCCTCGGAAGCGACCCTCGAGTGGAAAGGGTTAATAGAAGCAAAGTAAAATGTAGATATGGAGTATGTAGGTATGCATTTTTTTATTTTTTGAACAAAATTTTCCTAATTACGTACCCTTTGCTACAACAAGAAAAATTTGGACCCCTTACCCCATAACGATAAACGCCGACGAAGAAACGTTTCGTTCGTTTCGCGCTTTTCGATCGGTCCCCGACCGACGCGACGGTTGATTAATGATCGCGTTAATGCTTGGCACATAATTAAACCGTGGAAAAGAATTTGTCCCATCCGACGAATCGGCGTCGTCTCGACCGTAAAATAAATGCGAATTCCGATCGTTTCGACCGGTTGCTCGCCGCGCCGTGTCGACGATTTACAATTAAATGCAATCCCTGCGATCCTTCGAGCGGAACGCTTTTCCATCGTACCCGAAAATCGGCTCTTTTTATAGTGGCTATTTTTAACCGGTTAATGGCACGCGGAATTCTCGCTCGCACCGCATTAACTTGATTGAGAATTATCGATTTTACGCAAATTCTTTCGTTCGATTACAAGAATCTTTATGAAAGTTGACTTTATTTTCTACGTATGTCTATACATATTTACATTATATGTGGGTATATACCTATATGTATCTAAGATCAGGATGCCAACTTTAACGATAATATATTTAACCCTAGATAGATAGCCACAAGCACATGAGTCATTTGTACACAATTGTTTATTTGTTTTGGTGAAGTGTTTGGAGAACGTAACCTTTCTAGGGTTAAAGAAAAGATAAGTCGACGTCTTCCTCGTCGTCATACGAGCGATATACCTATATTGAATTTGCAATGGCTTTCTAGAAAATTCTTAAGTCAACGTACATGCACACTCTCTCAAACAAATGTAGGGTAAACCTATGTAAAAAAAACTTAAAAAGGTGAAATTAGTTCGAAACTAAACGTTTTATTGGCTCTTAACCAAAATGGGTGACATCTATCCCTAGTTTACCCTATACGGAATAACTGGTACCGAGTTTTTTAGTCATCGTTGTTGTCGATTCACGTAATTTTCGATCGAACGATCACGGTACCTCTCGCGGTACGTCGGAATTTTAAATTTAAATCGTAATCGAGCGTTCCGAGTGAGAACGTTTAAAGTGAGCAAGAGAGAGAGAGACGGAGAGAACGCGAAGCATTAACTTGATGGACAGACTGGCTTCGTTTGTGCGTAGTTTTACTTTGTGTCGAGCGAAAACTCGCACGCACGAGTTCGCGAACCGGTGGCAGCGTTTAATTCAATTACTCGTGTCTAAACGCGATTCCGTTCTCGACCGCGAAGAGTACAGCATGGGAGGGAGAAAGTTTCGGCTCTCGTTCGGGAAAAAGTTGCATCGGTCGGAAGTTCGGACTCTCTCAGTCGGAAATCGTTCCAAACGAAACGATTGGTTTTGGTACACGCGTTAGAATCGTTGTTATACGGAAGGTCCGTTCGTTCGGGCGATCAAAGTCTCAAGATTCTCGCTGCAAGGTTAATTCGACTTAATAGTACGAGGAAAGTTGGCCCACTTTGCCATTTTATAACTTCGATAACGAACTCTCGGTGCTCGCGTTAGAGTAGCGATGATGATGGTGGTGCCGCGCGCGCGTTGGAAATTCCGGCCTTTTTCAAGCTGCCGGATTACGAGAGAAAGAGGAAAAGGGATAGAAAGAGGGTGAGAGGAGGGAAAGCCATAACGAGGGTGCGCGCCTACACGTAGGCGCTCCTGCGTGTGCAAAAGCGTATGTAAGCTCACCCCTACGTGAATACTCTCTCCTTTTCCCTCCACTCACTCATTCCGTCTCACTCGCTCCCACGCTCGCCGAGATAGAATTCGTCGGTGGAATTTTAATTCCGACTATTCCGAAAGCTAAATAGCACTTTAATATCGGCACGTAGTAGCCTCGCTTCCGCCACGAAGGAACGAGGCTGGAAACGCGTTAGGAATACTACGAACGGGAAAGTACTTCGAGAAAACCTACTCTTCGTTGTCGACCATCCTCCTTTTCATCCTCTTCGCTGACTATCTCCCAGCTGTGATTTTTTTTACACCCTTTTCAAACACGAATCCTTTCGGGGACTTTGATTCTTTCGCGAAGCAAGAAGCACCTAATCTTTTCACTCGATTAATTCTTTCTTTCGAATCGATAATAACGATCGTTAATTACTCTCGTCGACTTCTCGGCACACGTTTATTTAAAACGAATCGCTCATTCACGATCGAGAACGTTAGTAAGAGCTAAGGAGATAATAGTACGTACGAGCTATAATCGATTATTTTCTCGTGTTACGGCGCAGCCGGGCTTTTAATTTACGTCGTCGAATTACCGTCGGCCGGCTTTAAAAGCTCGCACAGCTGTTGCGCGATGCGCGCGCGAGATATCGGCGACAGTAAACCTTTTACTAATGAGATATAATTAATACGATACCGCCGCAGCTTTTAATCCGGTGGAGTAACTTCCATGAGAATAATCGAGATCGATTCGACGGCAACGAATAAGATGAGTTTCAGAAAATAAAAAGAAAAGGAGATAAAAATCTGCGAAACAAAAGGACCGAGAGAAAAGGCTCGTGGAAATTGAAGGACGATATAAATGTCGGGATGTCCCCTTGGTTTGGTGATCATTTTTCATCTCCATAAAGAAAACTCTCTTCCTCGATTCGAGCGGGACTCTCTTTCGGTGGTGTCCCTTCCTTTTATTTCGCGAGTCTGCTTTCTACGGGCGAAGCGCCGAGGCGTGAAACGCGTAGCGCGGAAGGAATCGTGCGCTCCTCGTTTTCAGAAGGGCCGATTTGTCGGCGTAAAATTCACGAGTTGGAAGAAGGAGACGATGATATAACGTCGGGTGAAACGAAAGGCCGGACGGGTTGGTTGCGAGGGTGGGGTGAGAGACGAGGCCAGGGTAGGGCAGCCCGACCACCACTACCAACGCCGATAGCAGCAGCAACGTTACCAACACCAGGACGGTAGCTCTACGTCGTCGATTCGCTTTCCCAGGCTTGGTGGTGGCGACCCATCTACCGCCACGAGCACTGCCAGCAGCAGCGCGGCACCCTTCTCTTCCGTGCCACCCACCGATCGATTTGCTGAAAGTAAATAAAATTCGCTCCTGAGTAGCCCGAAGCGTCCCTCGCTCGCGTAAAGCGTCACTGCGCTCCATGTAATGCGATAAATCAGGACACCAAGGATGCGAGCCAAAAGTCATCGAACGCTACCCTCTCTCTTACATATCTATATGTACGATATATCTACGTGTGTGTGTATATAGCTATATCCGTCTTTCTCTTTCCGTACCTTCGTCCACCGTCTCTTTCTCTTCTACTCGCTCGGCAAGCCAGCGAAACTCAATTTCGCTCGCGGGAAAAAGCTTTCCGTCGCATCGTCGAACTAACGAAATTTCCTTCGGCGACTCTCTTCCAATTTCTAAATTTTGCGCCTCGAAGACGATAGATAGCTAGGTAGGCAAGCTTTTTTCTCCTTCGAATATGTCGATACTCGCCGTTCGATATTTTCGAGTGATAATTAACGAAGCCCCTGAACGGTCCTTTCGAATGATGGTCGAAAGGGTCTTCCTCGTTTAACCCAAATATCTTGAATATCATCGATAAATAATCCCTTTAGCCGTATAGACGCGATGGTAGGTAATACAGATTCGCTTCGGGGCGATAGGATCGATGTTTATCAGATTCCGAATTGCGCGCGCGACGGGTGAAACGAAGCATAAAGCCGATAAAGTATCTACGTATTATCTACCGCGCGAGCGATACATCGTTCGTTATGAACGAAAAGAACGATACGTCGAATCTCGTTGCGAATTTCGACCGGTGCACGCTCCGGCTCCTGCTTAGTTACCGTGCTCGAAGGTAGTAATGAGAGAAGCAAAATTTACGGGAATAGGTTTCCAGAATTAAAACATTTCGAATAATAAGTGAACTCTCTGTTTTTCTTTGCTTTAATCATTGCAGCGTTATCTCGGTGAAAATTTCGAAAAATTCCATTCTCCGTAGAACCAACCTAGCGTATTTACATCCTCGAAAAATGGTCTTTCCACGCGAGTACGAATTGAAATTGACGAAAAAAGAGGAGGGAAATGTTAAATTTTGTCGTTTTGTTTTCCGATTGGTTACCCGGAGACGGTTAGATTCGATTCGACGAGACGCGAAAATAAAATTCACGTTGCTTCGAATTTTCCTATACTCGTGTATTTCGTTTGAAATTCGTTGTAAAGACCGCATCCGTACCAGAGTATAATAGATTATGTTGCAGAGATCTCGCTTGCGATGTACAATTAAGGCAAGGCTGTACTCCCATCGGTACACTCGCTCCCCCTGCCGGCACCATCCTTGCCCGCAAGCCGCATCACCAACCTGCACGAATGTGATAGAGCGTATATATGCTTATGCAAAGCAACCGACGCGCGCAAACGGGCAGCACCTCCTTGCGTGTTCTCCGTGCTCTCGTAGTGTTGTTGCCCTTTAAAAATAACGCCCGTGTAAATCTGATCTTTGGAGAATAAAGTTTCTCGGTAGTCGCGTGGCTTTCCTTAGTTTTATCGGCGTTAACTATTTCTGAGCGAGTTAACTATTTCCAATGTATTTCGTGCTATTCGAAATATTCGTTAATACGTTAATGTCTCCTTAACACTTTGACTGCCACCGAATTTTGTAAAAAAGGAAGATAGGACAGAAGATAAATATATGCACACGTAGATATATGCAAGAGAAAATCGGTGATCTTGAAAATGTTTAAATAAATGACCTTGACATAAAAATACACTTTGAAATTTATCTGCCCTTTGACATTATTTAGATCGCGTAAAGGATATTTCGGTGGCTACCTTTGGGTGGACTCACCCTTTATATACCCGAAGCGGTAAGATATTTTAGTAAAATGTCGTCGCGAGAGGAACGTTCGCGAGTAACCGTTTGTTTTTATAACGCTAAAGTCAAAGAAGCTTTTCACGAGGGGGTGACTCGCTACGTGGCTCGAAAGAACGAGGGAACAAACGAACTTTAGGCTTTCGAGAGTGGCCGCGGGTGGTTAAGCTCTCTCGCGGCTGCCACTCGCAACGTATTCTCGAGTTTCGGAATTTTCCCCGAGAGAAAAAGCTTCCGCGTGCACGCGTGCGTCGGAAGTCGCGAACAAGCCCGAAATATTAATGGATCGAAAAAAAATATTATGATAAGTGGAAGGCAGGGCTGGAATATTAAAAGGACATTGTACGCGTGATAAAAGGCGTCGAAAGAGTAAATCGTTTTTATATTTAACGAAAGAACGAGAGTTCTAGGAAGCGTGCTTCGGACGGTTACGCGAAAAAGGACACGAGCGTGTATATGTGCATACCGGTGCACGGCAACGAGCTGGAACAATTAATTCTAATCGATTAATTTGCGTACGGCGTACATTCCGGTGCTGGCTACCGCGTACCAGCATTATTATATCCTCTTTCCTCTCTCTATCTACCTCTCTTTCTCCCCCTAGTCCAGAGGAATAGTGTACCCGAGTGGTCGTCCATCACTTTGGCCCACCACAAATTAATTATCTCGTAAGCATTATTTTAATTAACGCCGGCGATCAAAATTCTCGTGGATTTTTCGCATCGTTTGCTTTCGCGCGAATAAAATTACTCCTTCCATTTCTCTCTCTATTTTTTTTTTTCTCCTTCCTTCCTCATCCTTCGGACAAAAATTTCCAGCGACCTTCTCGAAAATAGATCGGCGCCTTTTACCGCGACCTCCGGCGCCGCTTAATAATGCGATCTTTTTCTATTTGCGCGCGAAGCGTCTCCTTCCAACCGAGACGGAAGAAATTTCTGGATCTCTCGTCGAGTGTCTGCATAAAGGCGACTCTTAGGCATCTTCGAAAAGTCGTCGACGGATGAAGGTAGCTCGAGGCAGCCTCGTCTTTTTCATGTTTAAGAAGAGGAAAGGAGCGGATGCACGCCGGATAGGTACTACCTTCGCTCGGCAAAGCGTCGTCATTAAAACACGCTAATTATGAGTTAGAGACGAGTGTACTTTAACCTTAAGAATCGCACTTTCCTGCTCTCGTTCTCTCGCGCTAAGGGCCAGCGGGGGGAGACCCGTACAAAACGAGTTATATTTTTCTCCTCGTCTCTTCGCTTTTTCATAGAACCGACTAGGTGCTTCGCCGTATCGGTCGAACGAAGTCATCGATAACGATCCCTGGTGAGGCCAATGAAACCGTTTCTTAAGCCCGGAAAAGTCGGTGTTAAAGGTTAAGACTTCTCTCTCGAAACATATCTCAAAGCTCGCACGGCCGATTTGCATGAACATACATTTTCTCATCGTATATTCCGGTAGTTTGCATAAATAACGAACCGGGAAATACGGAATGTAAAATAGCCACGCCTCCTCTACCCCTCTTCTCTTAGCGCCACACTCTTTCCAGCTCCGACGTAGCGACGAGACCACGGCTCTCGTTCGAAAACTCGAAAATCCCAGAAGGATTCCATCCAGCTCGGCGCTTTATTTTTAAACAATGAAAAGCCCGTAGGAGATGCGATTCGTAATAAGTTTACGTAGACGGTGAACTACATATAGTACCGATAAATATATAAATATATACAGGGTGTCTGGTTCCAGGTGTCCAAGCGAAGAACTACATGTACGTATCGATGACTCGAGTAGAAAAGTCTAATACCATTTTTCGAAATTTGACTGAGTTAACGAATTATTAGCTAACAAAGGTCGACCAATTACGGTGATTGGCGAAGAAAGGCGAATGTTACATGTCGCTGCTCGCCGTGATTGGTCGATCTTTGTTAGTTAATAACTATTTACCTGAGCCAAATTTTGAAAAATAGTATTAGATTTTTCGACTCAAATCATTGCAGTGCACATATAGTTTTCTGCTTGGACACCTGGAGCCGGACACCTTGTATATGTACGCAGGGTAGTCAATTTAAATAAAGCCTTTCAAGCATCGCTTTTAATCACGATGTTAAAAAAAATCTGTGATATGTGTAAGCAAATTTACGTTGAGAGTTAATACCGAATAATCTCAGTCTCGAAAACGGGCGTAAGCCGGCGTACCTTTGCGCACCCGCCAGCTTTGCGTAGCGCGCTTTTCAGGGAAATTGACGCGTTGCCAGTTCGTGCGACCGTCCCTTGTCACGAGAACAAGGAGACTTCGGTTCACGGCGAGATATCCTAGAGGAAAGACCACGAGTTTCCGTATATGTGTTACTTTTAAAAAAAATTCTTGTTTTTAAATAATCACGGCCTTCCTACATATACAATTTCAATGGTAGCGAGGAATTAAAATTTTGTTCTTAAACGTTCTTTTTTAATTATTCTTTGGTTTATATCAAATACTTTTTTTACCACCACGATATTGGCAGAGATATTTATGCAGCTTTATTTAAATGGACCACCCTGTATATTTGTATATATCGTTCGTTCGTTTTACGTATATACAAATTAATAGACACGCTGGTACGCAGATCGATTCGAATTTTGCAGCAACGATTTCCTGCCAATTACGACTCCAGCGTAGAAATTAGAATTTCGAGCGATCAACGTGCACGCGTCGATGTTTATTTATGTAACGCTACGTATATAAACGAACGACCGTGAATTTTCGGATAAAAATTAGCCGGCGTGGTTGCGGGGTAACACGGTAGACGTCGGTCCAACGTTTACATGATGAAACGCAAAATTCATCGAACGTGTACAGCGTTCGAATATCTTTTGTGTACTGAATACGAAGCATTGCATAGATTCGCTTGGTGCGTGTTACGCGCGAATCGTTTTCGAAGTCTCCGCTACGTTGCTTTCTCGTTCGCTATCGGATTCGTGCATTTCGCGTAACACCAAGGTAGATCACGAACCGATAAGGATTTTCGATGTGGCGCGAACAGCCTTGTTAGTCCTATTACTGTAGTATCGCGCGATGAGAAAGAGTAGACGGGGGGGAAGGGAAACACAAAGGTAATTCTCACCGTGAATCGAGAACTAAATGGACGTAACGTTCGTTGATTAGCTTCCAAATTGAGATAGTTCGCGTAAATACGTGTCATACGAAACGAGACACTAGGCCCGAGGGGGGGGGGGCTGATCGCCGGTCATCGTTGATCCTGTTCTTTCCAGAGAGAACATTGTCCGTGTTGTAATTAGTACTACCGTTAATGGACAACGAATTACAGGGAGTAAGGGTGAGAGAGTCTTTCGAGCGTGACGTTATTAAACAGCCCGAAGTGAGTATATTTGCGCGAGGAGCGAACGTTTGGTATCTTATGAGGCATGAAACGCGAGAGGGAGCGAGCGAGTCCTAAGAGCAATGTTCCCCATTTTCTTTCGAGGACCGTAATCTCCGTGTTTGGAAGGGCACGGAGCGCGTAATATTAATATAACGTCATCCATCCGGCTTAAATAAACGAGACGTCGTCGTCTTCTCTCCGTGCCTCTCTCCAAATCTCTCGCGGAGACTTGTTCGCGTAACTCGAAGTCGCAAAGGTAGAAACTTATTGTCAAATTACGGCACCACCGGCGGCACCACCGTCGTGACGATGGAGCTTCCTACTGGCTGGAGTTTACCACGGCGCAATCAACTTCGTGTATGTGATTTATGTGCCTCTTGCGCGAGGAAAATTAATCATGGAATGGAATTAAAACAACCGCGAGCTTCTCCTTTGCCCGAGTACAAAGCATTGTTAGTCGCATTTACGAACGTCCTTCGTATCCGCTCGATGATTTTTCGAGAGAACGAGAGGGAAAGTAAGAGAGAAGGAAGAAGAGAGAGATAATAAAAATAAAAAGAGAGACAGCGGAAATGACAGCTGCTGGGATAGTATTATTCTGATCGATTTCGTCGAACCAAATGTCGAAAGGAGAGAGAGAGAGAGTCAACGATGCTAATAAAATCCAACGTAACTGCCTTCTAGTATACCCCGTGAATAACTGTATACTGTATGAAACTCGCCCTTCGTACAATAAACGGACGATGAATATGTAAAACCTAACAATTAGTTTCGACGAAAACAGGTCATACAAAATCATAACCAACCAGGCGTCGTCTCTCGTTCGGCAGGGAATAAATAATGCGGGTTAGTTTCGCGACACGATATTTCGTGGTTAGCACGTAGTAGAATCTCGTTGACGAGTAGTACTAGAGAGATAGAGTCAGTGACTGAGAGAGAGGGAAACAGAGTAGCGTGAGGGTTAACGATCCGCTTCGTAGGCGCGTTACGTTCGATTAGTATCTCGTTGACGCTCGTACGTATACGTACGTCGTTATAGATCGTATACGGCCGTCCCAATTAAATCCAAGTGTCGAACGCGAGAGGCCCGTTATTCTCGCGAGATCGAATCTCCAAGGTCCGCTTGAAAAATATGAAAATAAAAATCACTTCGTAGAATGTGTCGTGCGCCCGTCCTCGAGTAGGTAGGGGTATATACGATAAGCAAAAATTCTATCTCGCGTCATTAGAAGAGGTATAATTCCAGGCAGAATCACGAAGTAAACGTGTTCGTTACGTGACGTTATTACCGACTGGAGTTTGCTGGATGGGAAGAGATAAAAAGAAAGAGAGAAGAAAAAAAAAGGGAAGACGGGGGCGTAATAATGCATTGGATATATTCGCAGATTGTTTAGAGTATGCCGGAGAGGAAGTAAGCGTTCGTACGGTGCCGCGATAAATGGCCACCATTTAAGGTTCCGCTTTTAGCTTCGTCCAGCTGCAGTACGATAAATGGTACTGTTTAAAGGTCTTACTTTCGGTTTGCATCTCGAGCTTGCGGCGGAGCTGGCAATAAACGTTTCTCCGCTTTATTTCCAGCATTATTCTCTCTCCTTCTCTTAACCGTTCTCCTCTCTAGCCCGTTTGGCCCGATAACGGTCTATGGAAAATCGCGAAAAGTCTATTCTTCCTTCGGTAATTTTCTAGAGAGAATCCACGCTCTTTGTCTCCTCTTCTATCTCTTTCCCTCCATCTCTCTCGCACAGCCAGGAACGTAAATTCCATCGTAACGAGCCTCGTCCGGCCTGAAACGCGATGGACGAATTAGTGGACGGGTAACGGGCGTGGTTTTCGCGCGCGAAATAAAACTATTAGCGAGTTCATCGCCGATCGAAACGAACGATTATAAATGTCCCTTTATGAAACGACCACCCGCATTTCGTTCGACGCGCCGGGTCGATACGTTTATATTCGATGGTGGGTGAACGAGCTAGCCCGTGGTGCAAGCATATGGCGTCATAAAACTTGCATCGGATCGATGGAGTTCCATGACAGTTTCGCGGAGCGATAATCATCGACGTGCCCTCACCGTACATAATAATTCACTGTCGTTGGTATTGAAAATGTTCGCGTATCTCGAAAATGTCGAGTACCTAGTTCCGAAAATTTCTCGAGGAAAGTTCTGAGAAATTTATTCGCTCCGAACGTCCGATCGGATCTCTAACTGGATCACCAAGGTGACGTATCCCGTGAGTAATAACGATCGCACAGTCACGGCTTCGCCCTTCATCGTGAAAACGGACGTAACGTTCTATAGATAATGTCCGTCGATAAGAACGCACACCGTGGGCTCACCCCCACACTTATTCGGAACGAGTAAGCGGCAATTTATCTGGATCGTCGAGAGGATGTGCGAAGGAGGTTGAATGTGCATTCGTGAGGGAGACTCTCTCTCTTTTGACTGTCTTTCTCTTGTCGGCTTTCTTCGTCACCCCTTTCTATCCCAATCTTCCAAAGATTTAGCCCTCGTTTCGAAGCACCTTCTATCTCTTTCACTCGTATATTTCCAAGTTGTATGCCAGCTCGACTTCCTCTCTCTCTTTGTGAGAGATCGAACGCTTGCGAGCTTCCGTGTCTGACTCTGGGAATTCCCGAGCGGCACAGTTTCGCGTATAATTTTCACGGAAATTCGTCGAACGATATCGTCGTCGATATATCGATAGGGAAACGGCTGGAAAAAAAGAGAGAGAGAGAAAAGGAACATACATTTGTCGGCGAACGAAAGAACAAACGAACGAACGGCTGTCGAGAACGCGAAGTAAAAACGACGTAAACGAAGCAGAAGCGCCGGCGTTCGTCGGTGGTTCGGCACGGCGCATCGAGATACGTCATATGCAATCGAAGTGATTAGAGGAAAGAGAGAGAGAAAGAACTGAACGAGAAGGCGATCGATCTCACCCCACCTCCTGGCACCTCTCTAGCCATCCTCTCGTCACGCTTCGTATCGTTTCGCGCGCGCATCCCGCCGTCACAAAATATTTTTCCGCGCAGACGGAACTCCGGCATTGTGAACGTAAAAATCCATTAAAGCTTCCTTTTTGTTTACGTCCCTACTCTCCTCTCCACCAAACCATTCGTCCCACCCCTCTCTCTCTGTACGGCCGGTCGGTACACCGCGCGCGCGCGCGCGCGCAAAATGCAAATACGCTACACGAACTGTCGTCCGATCGATCTCTTAACTCACACGTTGCACCGGGCACGCTATTACGCGGCGTATCTATGCGCGGTATCGAAAAAGAGAGAGAAAGAGAGAGCGCAGCCACCGAGAAACTAGGTTTAGTTCGCGAATCGATAAAAAGGGTGTATGCTTTGCCAGCCACTTAAATCACACGCGCCGCCACGTCTTCCTAGAAGTTAATTTATTATGGACAGAAGGGGGCAGGGTTAAAATGGCTTATTTTATCGGACGACAACGTGTCGACTATGAAATAGTTTTCCTTTCGTGTCTGTCACGCTCGCTATTCTTCTTCTTCTTCTTCGTCTTCCTTTGCTTACTATCTCGATACGCACGAATCCACCGTAAGAAACGCAAGTACGTTAATAGATGTTCTCATGGTCGACTGGATTATTTACTCGTTAAGCTTCCACAGCTCAACGGAACGTGCGCGAATGGTATCGAGTTGATAAATTCGAAGAAGTCGATGGCATTCGCCCGAAGAACATACGTCGGATTCATCGGAGACACTCCATGGATATTCGACAGTTCGATCGTCCAAGTCGTTCCAATCGTGGAACAAATAGCAAGCGTGTCTGTGGAAGGGCGAGCGATGTGCCTCGACAGAATTTCTCCTCGAGGAGTGTATCGATAGTAGATACATAATACATATATACCTACGTACGTTGGTATATAAGGTGGTACGTGTGCACCCTCGAAATCCCGATTGAACCGTGCACTGAAAACGTACACCAACATCGGCGGACCACCACAGTTCGTTTCTCTCTCTCTTTCGTTCTTGTAGCTTCATAAAACGCGTTTCGCATAGTCTCGTTACTCCGAGCGCGAACGAGCCTGCAAACGATACAAATTTCAGGCACGTTCGGCGTGAAACCGAAAGAAAGAAGGAATGAGAGAAAAGCGAACTCGAGAGTAGGATGCTTCGCCGGATGATACGCCAGGTTGAAACGACGTAAAAACGAAAATGCCCGAAGGCTCTGTCTTTCACGAGTGATCCGTCAATAATACTGTCAGACCTCCAATATTCTCGATAATGTCGAATGACTAAAATCGAATACCGACGGATGTCGATGACCGGGCCGACAAAAGTATTGTCAAATATCGAGAGAACGATCTCGATAGTATGTATACTATCGTTTCGACGATATCGACAAAGTGAATTTCGTTTTCTTCGTGTGCTAAACCAGCCTCGGTAAAATTCTACGTCCCACTCCGGTGAAACGTTTACTTTTCTTTCATTCTTTCTCTCCTTCTGCAATTCTCTGGATAGCTTTACCCTTTCCAACGAAAGGGGCGCTAAGTTTCGCTTTGGTAAAACGGTCACGCTTTCGAGGTGGTCGAACGGCAGGAATCTTCTATTTCCCGAGTTGAACTTTCGATCGAGCGGACTTGGTTCTTTCTCACGCGTGAGAACCGCGAGATGGACGAAGGGGGAGAGAGCGAGGGAAAGAGAGAAAGCAAAAAGGAAGTAATTGGCGCGATAATGAGGAACGACGTTTATTAGCGGAAATATCGGACGGTACGTCCATATTTAGAGGCACGTCATCGACATTCCTGTGTCTATCTCTTTACTCTCTTCGTCGAAGGGTAAAACTACTTTTTCTACACTTCCCGTTCGTATCTGATAGCAGTCGTCGTCGTCGTTGTCGAGAAGCTTAATGAGAAGGTCGTTCCTCGATATCCGCGTACTTTTTACCTTCGTTAACGATTCGCGTCGTATCTTTAACCAAAGTTCATTCGCATCGCGATTTAAATCGAACCCGTACGTTCTACCGATCGATCGATAACGAGGACGGGCGTTATAGTAAATTGTGTTAGATCGTTTCACCAATTTCAGGCCGTGTACAACAAGTTGGAATTAGTGCTCGCGAACAGACGATCCCCGTACATCGAACAATAACTGTTTTCCGAAAACAAACGCAATTATATATCGCTATAGTAAATTTACACTTGGAAATGCTCCGTGTGATTTGGAAGCTCGCGATGCGATCGTTGGATCATGAATAGAATAGATAGTCTTGAACAACGTTGGTATCAAGTTTTTGCTGTTTTCGAGAACAAAATTAATATACCGAGAAGCATCGACATCATCCAATTTTCAACCTCTTCCCTATCCGTTTAATTTAGAAGATCATCAAAGCGAAGCTACAAATTTTATTGACATATTCTCTGACGCTTAAATAAATGTAATGACATAAACTTGAAAATAAACGTCAATTAGTTCAACTTCAAAAGCCGAAGTTACTGACGAATAAATTGAAGACTCGAGAAAGAAACTTCTTTCTCCACTTTATACTAAAAAACAACATAAATTTTCTTTTACTTTTAATTTCTCCATTTTTTACTACCCCTTTCACGTCACCAATATACCCGGTCGCGCACTAGCGAGTAGGTATTACCTGAAAGGAACAACTTCATTAACGTATTTATTCGAGCCACGGCGATAAAATCATAAATTTTCTTTGCCTTTCGCAGTCAAAGTCCACGAACGCGTTGCCCTTTAACTTTAGCTCTTTACACGCTTCCATGGCGTGCATGAAGTTAAGCTAGCCGGTCGGGAATTTATTGCCCTTTGATGGCAGGTATCGAGCAGCTGCTGTTTTTCTTGACGCGTGGAGACAAAAAGAAAGACCGCGGGTGGGCTCCCGCGAGTTTACCGAGACTAGGATGTTTTTCTCGTTCGAGCGTAACCGGTAAATTTTTATCATCCCTCGCGCGTCTTCTCTTTGGTGGCTTTATCGCCGATGGCGAACTCGGTGATGCACGGTGCATGCTCGAACGGCCTCGGTGGTCGAACGTACCTACCCGCCATTTGTACGATACGTACGTAGGTACGTGTGCCATTCGAATGCATCCTCATTATCCGTGGCGTTATATTCAAAGCACCAGCCAGGGAGCACGCGGGTGCGTGAAATTTTCACACCGTCCTTCCCTTTCTCTGTTTCCCTCTCTCTTTAGCTAACCCATACATCTACTCACCGGGTGGTCAGTTTAATTTCCCGTGGTAATAACATAAGTTATCTCGCGTTACGTATATACAACGTACGAAGAAGTATCACCGTTGAGAGGGTGGCTCGAAAAAAAGGAACATAAAACTAGAGAAGCAAGCGAAGAGACAAGAAACGCTCGCAAATAGAATTTTGTCACGGTCGGGGTAGGAAAAATTAGGTTGGTCGTGGGTACGGTCACCCGTTGTACCGGACCTTTGTCCGTTTCTATCTCTTGCTTGCTTTCTCTCTTGCTTCTCCTGCTCATCCTCCCGTCGGTCCATTCGTCAGCATCTAGCACGTTCTCGTTGCTCGTGGGCTCTGACAAAGTGATGACCACCGAGCGATGACCGCGCCGTTACGCCGCACGAGTGAATTCTACGGCTAACCTGTACACCAGCTGCATCGTTGCACGCCTGCATAGCTACATAATATCGACGTATCGAGCGTATGGCACGTGTTCTCTCTTCTATATCTATCTCGTTCTCTCTTGTCTCGCTAACGCCTATGTACCACTCATCCGTTCGGGGTGCATCCGTTCTTGAAAATTTTATCGTTCGAGTCGTCGAAAGTATCCTATCGCCTCTTACAAAGTGTACAAACGGGCGAACAGACCGCGGCCGTTTCGCTTATCTTTCTCCGGTCGAGTTTTTAGGTCGAATCGATATAACATGTAAATTATGAAGGAAGATAAAGGCGTATTGAGTCGAGAGAAAGATAGAGAAAATGCTCCCGTATTATCCGTACCTAACGTTGATTCGAGTCCACTCGCGATACTTATCTCGGAACGTTGATTTTTTTTTCTTTCCTAATGTACGCCGTGCAACACGCTCGTTCGAGATAAATCGACTCACCGACAATGAGACAGGAACGACTGCGAGTACTCTCTCGCTCGACGGGATTCGATCGTTAGGGCGATAGATATGCGCTCTCTGCACTTTTCCAATCGTTGCCAAGTTCTGTCCGGCGGTGCAAACGGAGATAGACCAAGCGAGACAGATAGAGGGATAGGAAATCAAAGAGAAAGAGCAAGGTAAGCAAGGATTCCTCCTCGGGCCCACCGAGACGAATCGGAACGCTTCGCTCGGCCGACAACATCCGATAGGGGATTCATCGATAATATTTCAAGCGACATTCCACCGCGATCGCCGTCTCGATTCTAGCCGGTCTCTCGACGACCTTGCGATCGCCTTGAGATCGAGAATGATGAGAGGAGGAAGAGGGATAAGCGCTATCGAAGAATACTTACTCCTCCTCTTCATTTTTTTTCCTCTTCCACTTCTTTTTCCAAGTTCTTCCACCTGAACTCTGACCCAGCGATTTATGAAAGATATTCGTTAAGAGACGGCCATACGGGGTAGAAATGATATTAATATTCTAAGCTCGTATTTCCATCGGCTTTACATCGAGAGACCCGTTCTTCATTAATATGCCGAGCTCGCAAGCGCGTTTAGATAAAACGTTTTACTCGTGCGAGCATAAAAGTAATATACGAGTTGGACTTCTAATCCGAATCTATCTACGTTTGTACGTATACAGGGTGTCCGGTTCCAGGCAATGATTTGAGTCGAAATGTCTAATATTATTTTTCAAAATTCGGCTCAGGTAAATAGTTATTAACTAACAAAAATCGGCCAATCACGGCGAGCAGCGACATGTAACATTCGCCTTTCTTCGCCAATCACCGTAATTGGTCGATCTTTGTTAGCTAATAACTCGTTAACTAAGTCAAATTTCGAAAAATGGTATTAGACTTTTCTACTCGAGTCATCGATGTGCACGTGTAGTTCTCCGCTTGGACACATGGAACCGGACACCCTGTATATACGTTCTACGTATGTATTTAACCGTGTTGCTTCGGAACGTATTCGCTGTACGGTCGTGCGGAACGGTTTAGCGTTCGTTCGCTCGACAAATCCGCGCTTGGCACGGGCAACTCGCGCGGCCCATTAATCGAATAACCTTCCCGATTGAAATAATAATTAGATGGTTAAGCGCGCGACCGCGGTCGTTTCGATCCCATCGAAGAATGCGAATTGTAGTAGGAGGTGGAACGAGGAAAATGGTGGAGATTCGTACGTTCACGAGCGTTGCCCGGTAGATCATAATTTTCGAGGACGCCGCTCCGACATCGGAACGTTGGCCTCGATTTTCCAGGAATAATACAACTGTAATTATATTTACCTCTCTTTCTCTTCCCCTGGTTTGCTCTCCTCCCGCATAACTACCCGACTGGCTATTAATTGCCACGTACGTATGTATGTAGGTACGCCCGACCGTGGCCGAGGGTGATCAAAAAGAGGGAGGGGTGTGGCGAAAGTCAGAGTTGGTTTGTTTCGAGTCGAGCTACCGGCTGACAATTGTTTTCGGTCTCGCGTCATAATAGTTTTTTCCTGAACCACCGAGTCACCCTTTTGCATCCTCCGGTCAACCCCATGACGCCATCCAATCGCGTATACTTTGGTGTATGCACAACCGTGAATTCGCTCGTGCTGCTGGTATACGTGGCGAAATGGTGAAAAAGGCTGAAATTCCACCGGGAGAATCGTAACTGACCATCGGTTATTATCGCTGCTTTCGTTCCCATACCATTCGCTCTAACACCATATCGAAACGAATCTGGTCACGGGTTGTTAACCTTTCTTCTTCGTTGTTTACAGTGCAACGAAAGAATGGACCGCTTAAGCGGCTATAGAATACGCTTTAGAAATGGAATTTAGGTCGGACCAAAGAAATATCATTGGGTCGTAGTCGATATTTGCGTTGTAGTTTTTTAGACGCTTGTCTATTATTTTTTTTTCCGTTATAACTACACATTTTTGCATTCATAGCAATGCTAACGCCGTGATGCCGAGCGATGGAGGGATAGAGGGATTACGAAAGTTGGAAAAAAATGAACGAGATTATTCATAAAAAATTCCGTCAGACGTTCCGAAGCGAGATCCATTTTTTTCCGAAGAAATCCGTTTACTCGCGCACGCTCGTTTGTAACAAAAGCTCGTAGCTGCCTCAGAGAAATTCACGGTTGTACGTTATATACGCTAACTAAGTCTCTTTCCGAGCCTTCCGCGAGAAGAGAAACTTTTCGAAAGTTGGTAGGTAGGTACGATTCGAAAAGCGTTCGCATCCATTTTGCTCCGGTGGCTCCGCGTAACGGAATCTCGTGTTCGCCGCGTGTTTCATGGTTTATTCGACGATCACGCACAAAGGATCTCGTAGCTCTTTTTCGGAAGGGACGACTTATCGCGAGCTTTCGCTTCGAAGTTTTAACGACTAGAGTTAGGCGGGAAAACTCGGGAATGCTGAAACGTGGAAACTATTCGTACGATGATCGGCCGTCGAACGATTTCTTTTTTCATTTAATTCTTATTTCTAGTTCAATTGGATTCTGCGGAATTCCGATCTCGTTAAATTGTATGGATACGTCTATAGATACCTGAACCTAATAGCGTATCAGTAACGTAGATATATATATATATATACCTACACGCATACACCTACGTAGACGTTGCAAGCAAGATATTGTTACCAAGATGTGGGTCAGATTTCTTCGTCGAAGGTCCTTTGCCCGGTTCCTCTTCTCCCGCCTCGATTTAACAATGAAGGCAATTTGCGGAAATCTGATTGTGGCTAGAAAATGTCCAAGTACTAACAAAAACGTCGTAGTAATACCTATATATATATATATCTATATACCTACGCTACCGAAGATTTGCGCGAGCTAATAGCCAATTACGGCACAAGGAATCGTCGATATTACCGACGATATCAGCTGGAAATTCTGATGCGAGCTGACAGGAGCAGCCGCCGTTGTCCGCCACCGACGTTATTAACGATCCTAGATTTTGAGACCTCGGGGAGAAACGGTTATCGAGCATTGTTCGCGGATGAGGGAAAAAAGAAAGAGAGAGAGGGTGGAAAAGAGTTTTAAAAAAAAGTCGAACGAACGGACCGCACGATAGCGGCATCTCTCTCTCTTTTTCCCCATTCATGCACGCACACATCTGTATACGAGCACACAGGTGTACACTCGTTTCTATTTAGACCGATATTCGTGAAATCCTTCCTCTTTTTCCCGATCGTAAATCCATCGGTCATCCGATCGGCTTGTATTAAGTAACTAAAATAATTCGACGTTGTTACGAGATGAAAGCCGTGAAAGAGAGGAGACACGTGGAGGAGGAGGGTACTCTTGGAAATGAGAGAATACAAACGTCACGTAACGATAACGTTCAACATGGAAGTCGAATCCATTGCTAACGATGACAGCGTCGTCGTCGGCGATATTGTTAAACGGGTAAAAGGGCTGGGCTCGATTCTCGACTTTACTCTCCTTCCTCCCTCGTCCTCCTTTTTCTTTAGTCCATTGAAAGGGATAAGCGAACTCGATTCGAATAAATGAGATTGTTATTCAACGTCGCGCGAGAGAAAGGGAGGAAGATTGTTAAAAGTCCGATCGGTTCGAAGAAACTCTTTCTCTCTCGCAACATTTTGCACAATCTTTCGTCGAATCGGTAAACTGTAGTGATAGATTCAAGACAAGAATCGGATATATTTGTCTTGTATTGACTTCTTAACAATCAATGTTTCGTCTTAATCTCGATAATCGATGCCTTGTCTTTTCTTGATTCTTTATTCACTACATATCGATTTATTATTATAGAAATTTTTATACAAATTATTGAAACAATATATTTTTTTAATTTTACAGCATGAATTATGAAATCAATGTAGTGAGAGTAGTGAGTAGTAGAGTGAGAAAAGTCAAAATCAAGACAAGATCTTGACAGTCTCGTCTCGCCGTCCATCATTAGGTAAACTTATATTCTCTAATTTTAAACGTTGGAAAAATGTAGAAGAAGAGAGTCGAAGCATCCGAGGTTTTCGTGGCTGCTCGAGAAAATCGTGAACGGTGCTCGTTATTATCGCACGCGAGCGGAGTCGTTTTATTTTAACCCGGAGAACCAATTAAGATTCGCAAAGAGCCACCGATAACTACGACATTATGTGCACTTTACTCGAGAGCCACGGAGATTTCAAAAACGAACGAACGGGGAAACGGTTCCTAATTTAGCTCGATTGACCCACCTTGGCCTAAATTTTTTCCCCAGTCCCGTCGTGTTCAGCTTGAATATTCTTGCAGAACTGGTTCTTGGATCAACGAAGTAACGATCTCGGTCTTGTCTTTATTATTCGTACACTCGTGTTGTACGCCGGTCTATATTAATTAATATCATCGTTATTACAGCATTATCGTTTAACGACGAAGCACCGAGATCGCACGAGTTTCGAATAAAAAAAGTTTCATTAATTAACACCGTTTGGGCATACTTACATGCACGCACATCTATCTACGGTGCATACGCATAGGTATATTAAATTTCAATCGTAATCCCGTGCTCGTTAAAACAACGTTGAATCCTCCGGAACGGGAGCGACAATTTCGATGAATTTCCACGTCAGCCGGCGGGAAAGTCGAGACGTCGCGTCGTTGTCGTTATCGTACCTCGGGCGAGCGCACCTCGGTGCGGTGTGTTCTTTGTTCGAAACTCGAGTCTCCCTGGCCTCGGCTTCGTGTTCCTGCCATCACCCTCGTAAAACTTCGAAACGCAACGAAGACACGAATTCGCGAGGCACCTCGCAGGGATCCGAAATTCCCCGTAACTTTCAAACTAATTTTTGTCATCGTTCTTCTTCTTATTGTCGTTCCTCTCGTGCATCCTTCCTTCCCTCTACTTCTTCTTCCTATTATTCGCTCGAACCACTACCACAGAGATTTATTTCAACAAGCAGACATTGGAATTCCATAAACACGAGGTCGTATTCCACGCGCGACATTCGCGAAAAAGGCATTCAGAAAACTAGCTAGCTGGGTCGAATTCGATACGCTCGATATGGAAGAAGGTAATAGAAAAATCGATTGCGTGTATCGTAAGAAGAAATTGGGACGACGGGCGTGGACGTTAAATTCGATTATCGTAAAAGGAGGTAGCGGAAAGAAAGGCCGAATGTTTTCGTAGGTAACGAGAGGAAGAGTTACGAACGGGAAAACTTTCGGGAAAAAAGCTTCTTTAGATTGCCCGGGGAAAAATATTCCTTCGTTAACGAGAAAGAAGCTAAGAGGGGTCGGGGGAGGATCGTATCGCGCTCCTTTCGAGAGATCGATCTCGTTTTAATAATAATCCCCCTTGCTGTGCCGTGAATAAACACGGGCAAAGTTATCGATAAAACTAGGGTAGTTCGGTCGTCTAAAGGGAAACTTTCGGTAAAGTTCTCGCGCGGCGTTTAGAAGCAAGGTGCCTATTCGCGTTAACGAGGAAGACACTCAAAGCCGAAAAGGGAAAGTTCGCCAATGGAATCGATCGGCTTCGGTCGATGGATAATCTCTTTTATGCGTATTTAAAAACGCGTGCTCGAACAAAATGGCAGGATAAATCAGGCAAGGAGGATCGAAGGGTGGGGGGTGGTTGGAAAGGTGCTCGCGGTGAGATAATTCCTGAGCGAACGTACTCGACCGTGTAATACGCTTACGCGAGCGTTTTTAAACTCGAACGAAGTGTCTTTATCATCTCGGGAGAAAATCTAGCCGAAGACGATGCTCGGATAGTCTTTGAGACTTTCGCTCGAGCGATAGGGTACGTAATGATTTTCAGTTTTTGAGTTTTTTCAGGTATGAGGTACTTTTGAAGCTTATATATATATCGCGGTAGAAGTAGATAGACATATAACGTCGATGTTTTCAGCGCAAATTACTTTGCCTCCGCCGTCTAGCACGACTGGATCGATCCGTGCGTTTCACTCGTTTTTCCTTTTTTTTTTTCGTTTCGCCTTTGCTTTTTTTTTTAGCTTTTTCTCCTGTAGGTATATAAAAACTTTTCAGCTCCGCCGTCTGGCGTTCGATCGCGGCTTAACGTTCGTGGGCTCTATCGTTCGCGAGACAGCCTTCTCTAATAGAATACGTATTACTGGGCTAATTCGACGCGCTTCCGTTCCCACCCCTTACGCCGGCGAAATTATCTCGGAAATGGCGTAAATATGAAATTCACCGAGCAATATTTAAATTTCGAACTCCGTACTCGGATATAACAATGAAAGTAAATTTCATTGCCGGGGGACACATCGCTACGATCGCGCGTGCAGTTTGTTCCGACGATACGATTCGCTCCTGAGCGAATTGCTTTGCTTTATCGAACGAACGAACGCGTCGGTACGTACGTTGGTGCGTGCGTGTACGATATTTACAAATCGATCCGCAAAAGCTATAACGTATTTATTTTCTACTAAGCGTCGGTGACGCGAGAAACGATGCGATATATACGATTGATCGTCGAAAAATATTAACGACCTGCCCGTCGAGAGTTGATTTTGAATAAATCGATATGTCCATCTAACGCCAATGTACTCATATACTTTTATAAGTGTCAGTTACAAATGTTTAAAACGAATCGACAATAATTATTATTATTATCATTATTTATCAACAAACGAGAAAAATCCTTTAGACTACGACAAGTAATACAAAGAGAGAGAGACAAAAATAACGGATAACAAAAAAAAATAATTATAACGAGCCATTATACGATGTTAATATAGAAATTAATGTACGTTTGTACCTGGGACAGGCACAAAACATATCTAGAAAATTCGCGATGCTATTAACATTTATAAAATAGCGATTTAAGCAGTATTTAAGCATAATCTCGTAATAACACAGAATAATTCGGGACAAAGTTCGATCATCGATCTTACCCTAGATATATCTCGAAGGGCTTGGTATGGCAATCGATCGAGACGACGACAGGAGGGTAGGGGGAGTGTAAAGGGTGGAGAATCGGGGTTGACCGGCGTAAACGTATGCATGAGCCCCGTAAACTCGTTCCAGGTGCCCCTGGGCCCGCGCGCTGCTTAATTCAAGAGCCTATTTCGCCGGCGTGAAATGCGTGACTGCTCACGCCCAGAGCATTAAATCATGCCGCTCGTCGCGCATGCGTCAGCAATTAAAGGGGCGTAATGTCATCGACCTTGAGAACCCCCAGGAGCACCGGTGGCCGTCGTATACGTGGAACGTGTCGCGTTCGATCGGGCACGCGCGCGACTTTTAAACGAGCCGCCGCGTTCGCCCCGGAAAGGGATATAAAGTTCGTTGCACGGCACGTTCTACGTTAACGGAAAATATATTTCTGTGAAACTGTATTTATTAAGTGATACGTATGTGCTATTTTTCTTTTTCTGGAAATAAAAGAGTTAAAAATTAGATTATATCGGTCACAGCCGCGATAAAGTTGCTAAGTCGAAATTTGATGGAAAATTAATTGAGCAAATTACTAAGTAGAAACTGATGTTTGGAGCGTTATAAATAATTGGTTAAGTTAATAACCGAACACTCCGGAGGTAATGAAGATTTATAGCGAAAAATGTATAAATTAAAATCACTATTTATCGCAGCTATTTATATTACTAAATCGCTTCCCAGAAATTTTCGATAGGAATGACTTACTTTCGTATGCACGGTTGTGACAGGTTAAAAAATAGACTTTCGTTATAAATTCGCATAGCTCCGATATAGATTGTACCCCGCAGCGGGGCAAGTTGTCTCACGCCATGGGGCTAGTTTTCCAAGGTTTCCTAGGACAAATCCTAATGTATGCGTCATGATTTTTGCGAAAATGGTCACCACCGCCGATTTCAATGTTTAATGGCCCATTTTAAAGAAAAAGGTATGCAGAATACTGTCCCGTTGTCCGTTTTTCGATATCGTTGCGGAGTGTTGAAAAATAAATTTTTTAAGTGTCGGAGTATGGTCGTTTTGAAGCTTAAAACTGCTGTATCTTTCCAACCAGCCATCCCATCGAAACGCGACTTGCATTTTCGTAAAGAGGAGACTTTCCCCTTTCAAACAAGTATTTGATCGGGCAAATTCGAGATACTTCGATTTTTGACAAAAATCCTGACCTATGCATCATGATTTTTGCCAAAATGGTCACCACCGCCGATTTCAATGTTTAATGGCTCATTTTAAAGAAGAAAGCATGCAGAATACTGTTCCGTTGTCCGTTTTTCGATATCATTGAGCAATGATGAGAAATTAATTTTTTAAGTGTCGGAGTATGGGTCTTTTTCAAGCTTCAAACTGCTGTATCTTTCGAACCAGCCATCCTATCGAAACGCGACTTGCATATTCGTAAAGAAGAGACATTCCTCTTTCGAACGAGTATTTGATCGGGCAAATTCGAGATGCATCGATTTTTGACAAAAATCCTGATGTTTGCATCAAGATTTAGAAAGAAGAAAGCATGCAGAATACTGTCCCGTTGTCCGTTTTTCGATATCTTTGCGGAGTGTTGAAAAATAAATTTTTTAAGTGTCGGAGTGTGGGTCGTTTTCAAGAGAAAAATTGCTGTAACTTTTTACTCGGTCATCCTATCGAAGCCACACTGCCATATTCGTAAATTAGAGACTTTCCTCTTTCGAGCGAGTATTTGATCGGGCAAATTCAAGATGCATCGATTTTTGACAAAAATCCAAAACTAAGATACCAAAACTACGACTGGGACAACTTGCCCCTGGGACTTTTAGCCCCGGTCTCCCCTACTCCAAAATTTGTCGAGCGCGTAAACTTTCGAAACCATTTCAAGCATCCGCAAAGTTTCGATTCTATTAAAATTCATACCTTTGTGCTATCGAAGTGTTCGTTGGCCATGATTTAAAATAGACGAACCTTTTTTTCCCTCTCGATCGGATATTAAACTCGAATCTTCGCTCGGCGAGCGATCGTTTTCGTCGAACAAATACACGCAAAGAGGGGAGAGAGGCAAAGATAAAGGATAGAGACGGAGACAGAAAGAAAGAAAGAGAGGGATAAAATCGGAATTCTCGTCGCTCTTTCCGCTCATAATCTCTCGATTCCCGATAACTCTCGTATTACTATAAATATGTAGAGCATGCTGCTCCACGGAGCGATATTTCAATGGAAGTATTTGCCTCTCGACAAAGGAGGATATTTACCGCGTAATTCGCTTCGATGAGCGTACAAAGACGTCGTCGTCGTTCGATACGAAACAGCGCTAATACCTTCCCTTTGACGTCCCACCCACCCCCGCGTACACAGAAGTCGTGCATAACGAGCGTTCTCTCGACGAGCGAACGACTATGGGGGAGGTCGATCGAAGCGGAACGCGCTTCGTTCATGGATTCGCGTAATCCTCCACCTTAGCCTTTCTGCAAGAGAGAAGACGGAATGGATGGTGGGGTTGCCGAAGGTTGGAACGTCGATTCGAAACGATAGAAGAGGGTGGAGATGACGGAGGTGGCGCGAAAGGTGAACAGAGAAGGCGAAAGGAAATTGTTCGTGCGGCTAATCCGAGCGGGCATCGCCGTTTACGCGAGATTTCTTTCTCTCCCACTTTTTTTTTTTTTCTTTTCTTTTCTCTTTCTACGAGGTTCGCGGAAGGAGGTCGAGAAGTTTTCGTCCTGAAAACATTAAAACTCGAGCGCTGCGGAGAGGGAAAAGGAGGAAAAAGAGGAGAAAGAGGCGGAGGAGCACCCGGTGGAAGTTGGAACTCTGAAATATTAAGAGTCACGGAAGTGGAAGGGAAGGACCACTTTTCTGACGATATGAGAAAGCCAGAGCCAGCTAGTAAGCGAGCGAGCGAGGGAAAGAGAGAGAGAAGAGAGGCTGCTTTGCGTGGAGACGCAACGAGACGCCGATCTTTCGAAGACTCCGAGTCTTCCTCCAACTTTCATCGCGAAAAACGAGAAAGGGAATGAGAGGGGGAGAGATCGAGCTAAAGAACGGGAGATGGAAATAAGAAAAAAAAAAAAAAAGAAAGAGACCACGAAGGATACGAAGAAGGACGCGCTTCATCAAAAAATTTCACGGGCAGGGAAACTTAAAATTGCCGTTGTCCTTGGCTCGTTTCTTTTTTCCTCGAGCCTCCTTTCAACGCCGCCGCGAGCCTTTCTATCCGCCCTCCTTTTCTTTTTCCTCGAACCTTTCTCTTTCTCTCCCTTTTATTCCCGTGGCCCTCCTTTGTGCGAGAGCGTGCCATGGACAAAAGAAGAACGTAATTCCTCCAGCTTGCGCGTTGTCCTTCGGAGCCTTCGTTGATCGTTTAGAAGAAGAGAGAAGGAAGTAAGCGAGCAAGCGAGTGGGTAACGACGAAAGGAAGGGAAGGATGTAAGAAAGAAAGGAAGGAAGGAACGGCGATAACTTTCTTCGTGGTTTTTCGCTTTTGCCACCACCTTCGCCAACACCATCAACGTCGTTTTCGTAGTCGCTTCTCTTTGTCGAGAAACAAGGTTCTGAAAATCGTCATACATACATACACACATATATACATATAACATACGTACTTACATACTACGAAGCATCCTTTATTTCGTGGCTGGTCTTGTCGTTTTTCTCGAATCCCTCGAGCAGTCTCGAAGAGCGGAAGGAGGAAGGAAGACGGCGAGGAGAGCTCGTCTCGTTCGAGAGGAGAACGAATCGAGCGCAAATCATCCTCTTGGCCCGAAAAAGCACGCTCGGGAGATGATTTCTTTTCTACCCTCTTCTTCCTTCCTTCGAACCACCCCACAGCACCTCTTTTCGTCTTCTTGGCGCACGTGCAATCGTCCTGCTCGAAAAGTCTCTCGACTTTCTTTTCTGCGATTCGCTCGCCTTCTTTCTCTCTCTTTCCTTCTCTCTCTCACTCTCTCTTTCTCGTTCGTCTATTCTTATCCGGTTAGCCAACCGACGTTTTCCTACGAGCGAGCAAATATATACGATGAATATGGAGAACTCGGTTTTGCTAGAAGCGACTCACTGGAGATGGGTAATGCCGTTCGTGACGTTATTATAATAGGAAGGATGTGTTAAAATCTATTGTCCGGTGCGTAAATAGAAAAATAGAAAATCGATAGATAAATGTAACCTACTATCGGTTATATCGAGTTTATTGTTGTTCCTATAACAAACGCCAATACTTTTTCGTATCGTTAGTTTAAAACTTTATAACGCAAGATAATAAATTATAATTGAATTATTTTATGCAAGACTGGATCGATTAACTTTTTAAACATGGCAGCACTCCGCAAGACATTACCGTGCATGACGTTTTCCACAGTGACATTACGTCGGAATAAAGTTATAAATAAATAAATAACAATTTATTTATACGATTTTATGTAAACAGATTGAAAAAATACTATAGTGGGATTTCGCTCGAAAAGGGGACTTAGCCACTATAGTGGCACATCTTGCCTAAGAGGTTCAAATAAACAGAACAATGTTTGACCTGGATGCATCCAGCATTACATAGAAAACCCGTGTTAACAAAATGCACTTACACCCATACTCGAATTTGCATCTTTACCCATCGAGCACAAAGTTTCAGACATCGATACGATCGCTTTACGAGAGACGTCGCGTCGTTAATAAGTCTTGGGAATATTTGAGAGCAACGGACTCGTTAAATCTCTCTCTCGTTCTCTTACTCTCTAGCCTCTAGAGTGGTCTCGCAATCACCGAAAGGAATGACCCGCACGCGTAAGAGCGTCGTCTGGAAATAAACGTCGGAACGGAGCGAAGCGTGTAGAAGGAAGTCCTCGCCTCGAAGTTTATTGGACCTGCCAAGCGCGACACGCAACGCGACGAAAGAGAAAATACGCTTCCATTCGCGAAATTCGCTCGTTCTCTGGTAGGTAGGTTTGATCGTCCTCCTCCGAGAGAGAATAAGAGCGAACGAGGGAGAATACTTTTATGTTCTTTATTCTTATTCAACACTCTCTTTCTCTTTGTACTCTTTGTACGGTACTACCTCCTAACGGAATCCACTAAATCATTTACGTCGATGAGTTTTCTTTCCGGACCGCGTCTCGACGCTTCCTCCGTTCTGCGTGGCAAATAATTCATAAGGCGGCTCCCCGAGTTCCTGCCTTCTTTCAAACAGATACACGGAGTACCGGTATTTTTCTTTTTATTTAGATGTACGTTCGAAGGGTACATTGAAAGAGTGATATAGCGATATCTTGTCGCTCTGTCTTGAAATTTTAATGTGTTTGTGTTCATATTTCTTTTTACATAACATTTTTTACGTTAATAATAGGTATGCTTTAATTATAATGGAAGTATTTTAATAACGCCAACGCAAGAATGTAATATACACGTAGTCTATACGTAGACTGTCCAGTCATGGTCGAGTTTCTCGAAAAATTTTTAAAAGGCGCCGTCCCCGACGTCCGATCATCTCGCGAGCTTTTATCTTTCTCCTTTGGTCCGTGCTAAGAGTCTCGCGTTGAAAGATAAACTGACGTCGAGAAGAGCGAGAGAGTGAGATAGGAGAAGACGATAAACGTCTTTCGCAAGGTCGAAAACTCTTGGAAAATTATTTTTGTTCGTCCTCTTTTCGAAATATATTTTATAATTCTAAACGATGAAGGTAGTGAGATACATTAAATAGTTAATCAAAATGATGAGGTACTTTCGGTATGTTCCTACTTTTAGAAATATATCATTAAATCACGTAAATAAATATTAAATCGAGCATCGATAACCCTGATCCATAATTAACGCGTCGTTCGTACAATTTCTCAAAGAGAAACGGAAGATTCGCGTTTCGATGGAAATTTCACTGCAAAGAAAAAGAGTAAGAGAGAGAGAGGAACGAGACCATCCCACGTTCTCTTACGCTTTTCGACAAAGGCAAAGCCTGCGTTAAACTCGTGTCGTCGGAAAGAGAGACACCGTCGTGTCACTTATTTCGTTTCTTCGCGAACGTTTTATACTCTCTTTTCGAGGTAACTCGAGTGACTACGCGCCTTCGCTTCCCGTTCGTTGTCTCTCCGGTGGTTGCCGGCATGACTTTCCTTTTTCGCACACGTAGAGTTACTTTGAACACTGAAAGGAGATAGAGTTTGGTGCGAGCGAGAAGAGAAAATCGAGAGACTTGGTTCTTTAGAAAAACGCGTCGCACGGAGAAGAAAAAGCTCGTCTCTCGCTCGTCACGAACTAGATGAGAAGGTTGAGGGCAAGAAGAGGAGGTGGTAGAGAAGGTGGAGATGGAAACCGGCCGTAGGGACGCGCCGACGTTACCTTTTCTCCTTTACGCCCTTTTCCGCTCGTCGCACGCGACGCCAGAAAATAACCCTCACAGTTTTGCACCCTCTCTATCCTAACGCGATTACGGCTATTCGTGAATAAGCTTCTCATGGTTCCTCTCTGCTAATACTCGGGCGCGCCACGCTCTCTTCCCGCGTTTCCGGCACGCGTGCTTAATTCGTTTAATTAACGCCGGCAACGAAATCGACGATACTTTTCATAGACGTCGCTCGCTTTATAGAAAAATATATATCGAAGGTGCATGCACGCGTTCCGGTCAACTCGATTAACTCCGAGCGATAATCCAATCGGCATGGATAGACAGCGGCTAACTCGGGCTGCTGTTCCCTCTCTTTGATTGCCTTCCCTTCCCTCGTAAAAGAGCTTCTCTCTTGAAAGAAGAGGGGGAAGAAAAAAAAAAGAAGGGATAGGATCGTTTGAATTTTCCTCGATCCTCTCTTTTTTCCTCGTTCCTTTGATCGGATTCTCCGATCTTTGAAGTACCGGATATTGTATTATAAAGGAGGGGCCGTTCAGGATAAACGCTCGGCATGCGTGAAAAGAGACGACCGAGAAAGTCGAGCTCAACGTAACGTCGTTGTTGCGATAAATTTATGCGCGTTACGTTCGTGTTTCGAGTTCCTTCGAAAGCACGTTATAACGCGATACGTAATGTGGTAGAAAAAAAACGAAGGTATTTTCGATAGTTTCGTCGGATATACCTACTTCTTTTATCACGGTAATGAATTCATTAAAGTCCGGATAGAAATGATAAATCGTTTATATATTTTCGCACGCGCGGGATATTTATGGTTATTACGAATTTTGATAGACTACGACGGATCAACCCTCGCGGTAACGAAGAATATCAACGATCTAAATTCTAATCCCATTCGTAGTACGCTGTAGGGTGCCTTTGCATCGGGCGGAATCGAGTTAGCGCGCGGGCCAATGCAAGTGTAATTATGCCGATCTGACGTTAATTCGTAGTAACTCTCTTCCGTTAGCCTCGTCGCTGTACCTCGTTTACGTGAACGTCGAGTGGATATCCGTGAGAGAGATATATATATACCGTCACCGAGTGTTAATGACGATAATTTACGAAAGGTCGACGCGACGGTGGAGAATGCGGGCGCGAGACACGTCCGTAAAAATGTCGAATATCGATGAATCCCTTTTTACCAAGCTATCCCGTTCTCGATCCCCCATCCTCTCTCGTATCCGCGAGTTATCCTTTTCCCTTATTCCCTCTATCTCCCTTTCTCGTCGTGAACGATGCGGTAACTGGGCCGACGGTAACGAAATATCTTCCTCTCGAGGGTGAAATAAAAGCAAGACAATTTCTTCTTGCCGGAGTACAATCGAGCCCGAGAAGAAGAGACGATACCAGCGTCCGTGTGTTGGTGTTTCTACCCCTATAGTTCCTACTTCACGAGGAGAGTGTACGTGTATCTATGTGTGTCTATTTATGTGTGGGAGAGAAGGGAACGAGAGATAGGAAGAAGCAGCGTTTAGAAATCGATACTTCCGCCATCGTTCGAAAACCGATGCTACGAAGCAACTTCCTTCCTCTTTCTTCTCTTTTTTCTTCTTCTCTTCCGTTGTTTCTTCTTGTTCGCCTTTTCTTCCTCCTCTTCGAAGATTTCCAAGGATCCTAGTCTCATAATTAGATGCTTCCATGGTTATTACCGGCGTGATCTCTTCTCCGAAGCACTATGTTCGCTGCTCGGTTGTGTGCTACGGCTATCGCGTTGCGTGCCAACTCGGCAAGACTCCGCTCCTTTCATCGAGTTCCTTTTCCATCCAACAGTCGCGGTACTCCTCGTTACCGAACAAAGTACCGAGTCGGAGCGTTTCGTTCCTTTCGTTCGCGATAGCAGCCAAGAACTTCCTTCGGTAATCCTTTCGACGTTTTAAAGCTCGGAGACAGGCTTATATAATTTATATTCGCTATGGTTGAAGAGAAAACCCCCGAGTCGAGTCACGGGCCGCGACGCGTATCGAGAAAGATTTACATACGGTGGTAATTAATGCACGCGATAAAGCCTTTGCACCTTCGCCGGCTTTAAACGTCGACGTATGTTGATACATACTACGTGTGTGCGTGTGTTCGCGTCTACGTGACTTACGAGATCGAACGATAATGCTAAAAAATAAAGTATTCATTATCGGGTTCGGTAATTTCATTTCTTTTATCGCTCGACATCGAACGAATGTATTTTCTGTCGATCGGAAACGCGAAACATCGAAAGGGGCGGAGGATGAATTGTTTCGGTTATATCTTCTTTTTTTATAGGTATTTCATTTAATGTTATACGATATTTTCATTTTCAATCGTAAATACGCTGTCGCTTCCACAGCCTTTTATCGATCTCCCTTTTGACCTGTCATATTTCAAATCCTCGCATTCTATACTAATTACAATATCTTTTATATTCAATTGTAAACGAACGATATAGGGGAACGGTGAAACAAAATTAATTGAAATTAGCCAAAAATATAAAACGAATCACGGAGATACATGCGGATACCAGACATGTCGGTGTTCGTTGTTGTGAAATTTTTAGCGAGGTGATATGAAAGAAGGTAGGGAAATGTATCGAAATTCGAGCCGACGGATTTGGTTCCTCCCAGACGATGCTTTACCTTTCACGCGAAAAGGACCATCTTAATTTAGATTCTCCGAGACGTGCGCCTATGTACGCTCTTCGTAACAGTGGCGTCGGTTTTACTAAAATCTATCTCTTTATCTCCTTTCGAGTTAACTTCGACGCACCGATCCTTCATCATTTTGTTTGCTTCTCTTTGTACGCGTACTTAAATGCACTTAAGCGTACTTAATTGCAGCGGACGCGCTTCCGAACCACGGATTTCGCTAGCGGTAAAATTTGATCAAACTTTCGCAATCGATGTATCATTCTCGTCGAGTTAAGCACGAGAAAAGACAAAGAGAGGAAGGAAGAGAGAAAACTCAAGGAGAGATGGAATTGACGTCTTATAGGGGATGGTGAATCGTAGCAAAGTTACATTTGCCGGCGCCAATGCGTCAAATTCCCGCCGCGATGTCTGGCCAAAAATACGCTCGGTGCTGGTTCGCTAATACGCGAGCGAGGCTGTGCCAAGGTTGTTGATCCTTTCAACGAAAGGGGCCGGTGTCTTCTTGGCGCGAACCGAGCATTGCTTTCGAGGAGAGCCGAGAATAAGATCGCGCGAGGGTGACTTGCCTTTTCTCTTTCCATGTATCCTACCTATGTATAGGTATCTGTCTGGACGCTTATACATATGTAGGTATGTAGATCGTGCATAAACACGTGTTTCGTTATAAATGATCATAATTACAAATATGTTGGCGATATAATCGAGATATTTATTTTTATTTAATTATTCCTATTAATTATTGCAATCCTTATATCTCGTACCGCTAGAAGTTTAGTCCGAATATATTGACGATATTATCGAGATATTCATTTGTATTTTTATTTAATTATTCTTATTAATTATTGCAAATCCTTATATCTCGTATCACTAAAAGTTTAGTCCGAATATTTGGACGATATTATCGAGATAATCATTTTTATTTAATTATTCCTATTAATTATTGCGAATCGTTATAACATCTCGTACCGCTAAAAGTCCGATGCAACAATTAAATGTTTCTTCTTTCTCGTGTGTGCTACCTCTACGCGTTGTGCTTTCTAAGCGAATAGAAAGGAATACCTAAGAGTAGATAAAAGATATGAAATAAGGGCCTCGTTGAAAGAGCTTACTCGAAGGGAATGCTCCTTTCTGGAAAGAGAACCGTCGTAGGGAATAGGAACTAACGAGGAAGCTTTATTAAACGATAACAAGTATCCGCGTGCAGAAAAAAAGAAGAGAAAGGCGACATATAAAGGGTGCCTCATTACGGGGTAATAAAATGAACGTTATCGAATTAATTATACCGAGCTATCATTGCTTGGAATGGATTTAAGCCGAGGATGAGCCGCGTCCCGTTTTCGAGCCTACGCCATTCGATTATATCGCCCGAGTAATAATTAAATTTCCCCAAATTCATTCCGGCGCTAATTTTCCATAATCGTTCTGCACTTACTCGTTTTTATTAGTCAAATTTATTTTTATTTCTATAACGTATCTATATACCTACCTACTTTAAACTTATTTATATCTGTCTATACGTCGATTTATTTATATCCATCGTCTCACCTCTTTCCTTCTCTTCCGATTTGCCAGGACCGTGACGAACGAGCACGTTTCGTTCCACGCAGAGCATTTCCTTCCCTCGTGTTTTATCTTCGTCCGTGAACGATGTATCTTTAATCGAGATTAGATTGACCCGAATTGCTTTCGTTGCCGTCGGCTCGTTCGATTCTTCGGCCGAGTTCCCTGCATATTCGCTGAGACGCCATCGAAGGGCTCGGGGACAAAGTCCCGTAATCCGTTTAGTCGTGGTCGTGAGATAGAAAGAAGAGGAGAGCGAGATTGGAGGAAAGAAGAAACGTATGCTCGCGGTTCTAAAACCGACCGCGTACTAAAAAACGATATTTTCTCTCCCTTTTTTTTTTCTCTTATCTTCGGGTACACTTTTATTCAAACGATTCACCCTCCGCTTGGAATAATCTCTACTTGCGGAACTTCCCTTCATTTTCCGAATTGATCCGTTAACCGCTTTCGGAGGCTGGAAATAGAGAGAAACGAATCGGTTTCTCGTACAAATTGAATCCTCGTATTGGAGTAGGGCTTTTAATATTCATATCTACGAATGTATTGTTTAACCCGCAGAAAATCAAGTGACACGGTATTAATCGATCGAGCGTGTCTCGAAACGAAGCGGATAGCGTAGATAACTCGTTGAACGAACGGGAACGTTGAAACGAGAGCAGAGAGAGGGAGAAAATAAGTCGTTGCGTCGCGATTTATATTATCGCAGGAAAATGTCTAAATCCGTTGAGCCTACATTGCCGCCCCCTGTCGATAACAGATTTATAGTGGCGCGCTGGCTCTCGAAAATAGGAACGCGCTTCGCGTGGTACGCGGTGTTGGTGAACGCGTAGGTGGTAAATGTGTATGTGAAAGTGGTGGTGGTGGTGGGAAAACGGCGATGGGAGAAGAGGGAGTATGACGTGGCATGGCATGGCGGAGAAGAGGGTTGGGATCTTCGGTAAACATCCGATAGATCTACTTGCTAACGGTATAACGCTGCACGCCCCTTGAATATGCAACGATATCATTAGCTATCGCGTTATACGTTATCCCGTCGATAGGAGCAAGTGGATTGGCAGCGGTGATTATTAATATCCCCCATTTCCCCGCGTGCCACGAACGCTTTTACGCTTCGACCAAAATTTTCCTTTCTCAATTTGCATATCGCCAGCGAGTAGGTACGAGAGTTCCGGCCAAAGATAGTCGTCGAGTTAGAAAACATCGCGTCGACGTTTGTACCACGCGAACGTGTTGCAAGATAAAACTGGAAATGTCTAGGTACGAGAATGAGGGAACGAAAGTATAGTAAATTGGCGAGTGAGAAACTGTGCGACTAATCGACAGCGTAAAGGATTTCTCATCGATGTTCGATAAAGTAATCTTCCCTCTCTTCCCAAATCGGGTTTCCTTCAAAATGAGATCCGATATTAAGCTGCCGGCAAAAGACGCCAACAAATACCGACCCAAATTGGTCAGCCACGACGAAGGGCTACTTTTAAGGAGATAAATAAATGAGCGAGTCGGACCAGTCGAGTATCGCCGCCGGCTATTTCCCCGCAGACGACTTTCGTCCATTGATTTTTTCATGGAACTCCCTGTCTCTCTTTCTTTCTCTCTCTCGCTTGAGTGGACTTTACGGCGAAAGAAAACTTCGTTACCGAGTCAGAAGAAGCGTCCACTTGTCGCTTATCCTCTCCGGCGAGAAACATCTTGGTAAACGATCAACGTCATTTATTAACGCGCCCGTCTGTGTGTAATTTCGACCTTTCGAATCGCATTATTCGTTACTTTATTATTTAAATAAATTACAGTGTTGTTTCTAGCACATCCAATCGCGTTATTTCGGAATCTATCGTGAAATTTGATTATAAATGAGTAAAGATTTCGACTTAATTATCGATAAAAGAAATATTTGTAGGTAAGTAGATACTTCTTCGTTTTTAGTATTTATTCTTCTTTTTCTACTTCCGTAATAGCTCCTTGCACGTAGGACATATACAGTATGCACTGATGCGATTATAACCGACCGGGGTTAGGCATCGAACGGTGGTCCCTAGCGGTTAAATATATATTACGTAACTTCCCAACGGTTTCGAGAGTTTCGGTATAATTATATTAAAAATTCTGCCATAGTCCGTCGGCTTTAGGGATATAAAAAAAAAAAAGGGGAAAAAACAAAACGTAGGAAAGGAGATTACCGCGAACCAGGGTGGCAGCCACTTCCTTTTTCTTCTTCTCTTTTTAATTTGTACACCACCGTGTGATATCGTGGGTCGTGCAAAGGCACCGTGGCGTAAAACCATGTTCCTCGTGGCAGAAAATCTTTTAAGGAAACTCGAGGCGCGAGGGCTAAAATTAGCGGAGTAAAAGCGCTAAATTAACGCTCGCAGCCCACTTTAAGTTCCACAACGGCGGACTTAGACGCTCCGTGCCTACCCCGTTCTAATAACGATTTTTCTTTTTCCTTCTCTCTTTTCAACCAATTCGGTATCCCATTTAATCCTAGCGTTCGTACGAGCCCTACCAATCTGCATTTTGATTCTTTACATTACCGTGTGCTTTCGCGATGAACATGGGAAACTTGAAATTAAATCGTTAATTTATAAATTACTTTTGCCGATCACTGATAAAACATTCTACAACTTGTTTTTAAAAGTGAGAAAGAGAAAATTGAATAATAAATAGTCGATTCAATTTTCAGGGTAGATAAAATTTACACGCGAAACAACCTCGCGCTAATACGTCGTGAGATCGAACAGGTGTGCGTGCTAACCTTCGTAAAATCAGAGCTTTGCTATTCCACCGACTTTTCCTCTTTTCGTGTATACGTACGTTCCTACATACCTATATACTTGAGTCGTCACGGTGGAGAGTATACGTAGAAAAGAAGACAATGTGTACATTTAAAATTTTGAAGGCATCGTACGAACGGATTTTCGATGATACCACGAGCAGTAAATCGAGTAGAAGTAAACGCCGTGAGTGGTGTCCCCGTAGAACGCGATATGTATTCCCGAGGAAGGAAAAATACGTATGTATATATGGTAAATCCGCGCGCACGAGCTGCGCTCGCGCGAACTGGTCTCTTTATTTAGCTCGTGTCATTCTTATTTACGTTCGAATCGTTTCGACGGTCAAACGGTATCCTGCGGGAGCGAAGGCGTGACGGTTTTCCCCGATGCCGTAGATTTTCGAATTCTCTGTCCGCAATGCAGTGCACGGTGGTCGATACTTTTAGAATTGGTTAGAAAAAGAGAGAATAAGAGAGAGAGAAGCCTTTCTCGAACGAGCATGATTCTTTGATTTCTCGTGGAAAATGTGACGCAAGATTCGACGTCGTAAATCAAATAACTTTTCTTTCTATATGATAAAGCAGAAGGAAGCGAAGTTGGAGGATGAAGAAGGAACGTTAAAATTGGTTATGCATCTGTCCAGGGAACGACGTTTCTTTGTAAATTTTTCTTTTGAATTTACGGGAGTGAAAGAGTGAGAGAAACGGAAAGAAGGAAGGCCGGAAAGTAGAATTTTTCGGTCGAAAGTTGCCGCGACTCCGCGGCGCGAAGGTCTTCTGAGATTTGCCGCAGCTTTCGACGGGGGAAGGAAAAGAAAGATATGTCCCGGGACACTTTCCGCGGTAATAAGAAAGTATCGGTAGAAAAAAGGCGAGTTGTTAATTGGACGAAAAAGGAGTTTCGAGTTGGGAATTGAGGGAACTCGGGCTATTAAATATAAAACGACGAGGACGAGGTCGACGACGACGACGAACACGATATAAACTGGTTTCATACGGGATGCGCTTATTAATAAACAATTCCCATCACTTTTCCATAATGAACTCAATTATTCCTTTTACCAGTACGTATACAATTAATTTCGTAATTAATTTTGAAATCAACACGAGATAATACATTAATAACTTATTAACGAATGTACACGAGGGGTACAACACAAAACGCATTCGCGCTATATATGTATATACATTCGAGCAAGCGATGGAAATTTTTCTATCGGAACGCGACGAATTCTATCGGAATATTGTCAGCGTTTCGGAATTTAATTACGGCGCTTCGTGTAATATTCACGACGACGGTGTCGCCAGCGTTGAATGTAATTTTGATTAACAATAGTGGCACCCTTTTCTTTGTACCGATCGTTCAGTCAAGGGAAAGAGAGGAGAGAATTTCCCCGTTACGAACGTTAGAAACCTTAACTGAAACGAGAGGAGCGTGGAACAAGTGATATTACGACTCGCATCGTTCGGGATCTTAGCGGAACTGACGAACGCCGGCATCAATAACGTCCTGATCTACTGTAAAGTATCCTGTCGATGTTGGGAACACGACGAGGAACGGGAGAAGATATAGGAAGTGGCACTGCGCCGAAGAGAACGCTAGGAGAACTACGTTTCTCGTGCCGGCGACGATTTATATCACGGGGCCGAGGCGCAGATGGTATCGCTCGTTACAAGCAAATATACTATTTCGCGCCAGATGACAGACGTTAGTTATTGTACTCTGAATAATACAGTTTGAGCTCGACTGTTCCTCCGAAGAACGAAAGAAGAGAGAGAGGGGAAGAGACGTAGAGAAGAAAAATCACCGAGACTTTGAATATTTCTGTAGACGTTGAGAATAATGGAATTTAAAGATCGAAAAGAAGGAGGACGAGGGATATAAATTCGAGAGTCGGCCGTTAAGCCGCGAAGCAAAAGTTTTCATTCGTAGGTAGATCGCCGTACATGCGGTATTAATAGGAATTTTAAATCGTAAGCTTCCATAGGTTAGAGAAAAAGAAAGAGAGATAATATCCGTAACATCTGTTGGACGTGTAAGCCGACTCGTTTCAAAGACGAAACGTTGGATAACGTGGAGAAATCCGTGATAAAAAATCGTTGCCACCCACGAAAGACAGGAGAACCGTAAATTAACGCGAAAGAGCGTGATCTCGTTCGAAGTCGCGACGAACGCTCATTTTGAGTTTCCTGTTTCTACACGAGCCCTTCTAAGAAATCTATCGATACGAAAAATTCTCGAAGAATCTTCGTTCCTTGACACTTTTATCGCATATCGACTAAACCGTGTCCCCATTTTTCAGGATCTCGATATATTCTCGTTTCCGTAACACGGTACGTTAATATTATATTTCCGCTATGACGTATCTATGTTGGTACGCTTGGAACAAGAATAGATAAAAATTTCAAAAGCGTGTATCCCGCGCGACGCTTTTAATCATTTCTCGATCGTCATCTTAGGGAATGTCATCGCTGAAACGAAACGTTGTCTTTTACCGTGCCGACGAGGATTTGGCGTGTCAACGTCGACCAACATCACCGCCACCAATAGCAGCAGTCGTGGTCGACGTGACTGATATCGAAAGACCGAAAAGTTCGCGCTTGGATTTGCCTGGGGGCCGTGATATCGACGTATTTCGAGAGCGATACGAGCGCGCTTTCGCGTCATCCGAACGTCGACGCTTTTGCTCGTGTGCCTTGATCGAGAGACAGACGAAAAGAGAGAGAGACTGGCAGAATGAGAGAACAAGGTGAGACGAGGACGGTAGGCGTATCTGTTTCTCTAATCTATGAACCGAGCGTATAATCATCCCGTTACGTCAATGGACATGGTGGTGAGAGCAATTCAAAGGGACTCGCCAATGCGTATTCGCAAGCAGCAGCAGGGATAGTAGCAACGGCATCGGTAGCAGGAGAAGTCGGTTGGTCCGAGACTGCAGGAGCAAACGTTCGTTTCCACGATCTCGTCGTTCCTAGCGTCGTACTGGCTGGCTAAATGGAGTGGCATTAGCGCTAGCACCGCCACGTGGTGTATCTTACTCCCGCGATAGAGAGACGGAGTACGTTGGGGAAACGTGAACGTGAGACAGAGAGAAATAGGGAGAGAGAAGAGGGGTAGAAGGGGTCGAATTCGTCGAGTGAGCATAGCAGCGACTAGAGCGCTATAATACTCCCTAGAGAGGGTAAGTGGGATGGCGCGGAGGCAGCGTGGCTCGTCGGCTGGCTAGGGCGGGTGAAGCTCGAGGTGGGGTAGTCGCTCGATACCACTGCGGCACGGCCAAAGTTGAAGCTATATCGCTACGACTACACCACGAGTACGCTACGACTCCTTCCTCTCGTCTACAGTCTCTGTTTCTCTCTCTCTCTCTCTACACACCTCTTTCCATCCCATCTATCCCTCTTTCTCTTTCACCTCCCACGTACGCGTGGCGCGTTATACCGTGCGGCCTACAGCCTTTGCCCGGTATCTATCCCGAAATCTAGTCTCTCCGCGTCACCCCGCGCCATCACGCGCCACCTCGCGCCACCTCGTGCTCTCCTACAACCCCTTCTTCCATTCCTCTCCATCTCATTCTCTCCTTCTCTACCTCTCTCTCTCGCCCGCGTTCTTACGGGCGACCAGGGAAGGCCAAAGGAGAGCCACCTACCGTTACTCCAGCTACTCCTCCACCAAGGCTCGCCTCTCTCATCCCACAGGATCCCTCCAGGGGATTCAGCCGACTGCGCTCTTTAAACAACGAGACACCTTTCCCTCGACTACGTCTCAATTCTCGCCCGTAAGAGGCCCGATCTTCCTTCATCTTCCGCCTTGATTTCCTTCCTTCCTTCCTTCCTTCCACTGCTTCTATCTAACTATCTACCTATCTACCTATCTATCCATCTATCTACTCAGACCGATCTCGAGCTCTCCTTTCGAGATCTCTGTCCTACTCTGTTTGCCGTTTGCCAGTAGATCGATTTTCTACTTTGCGATCTTTATCCTTTACTTTACTTTCCTTTCACGAGATAACGCAATGTTTTCGAATTTCTTGCTTCCCTAGACGTCGACCGATTTCCTTTTGCGGGAACCCTTGTTAAACGGCACGATCGAATACTTTGAATTATGGTGATGGCTTTCTTCCGGGCTGGGTGGGTATTCGATTTGGGTCGAAAGAAGCTCGAAAAGATTCTATATTCGTGTATTTTCCGCGAAATCTTTTCCTTGCTTCTGCACATATATTTGCCTGTGTGGACGCGCGTGTAATATATTTCTAGGGTCTTCTTGAAATATCCCATCTAATTTTATTGACTCGTACTATTTGCCATCTTGATAAACAGTGATATGAACATAACTTTTCTAGCTGCTAATGATGGATTTTAAAACAGTCACGTTAATCAGAAGATTATATCATTAACCAAATTACCAAGCATGGTAATATTATCTCTTTTGTCAGAAAAATTCCTTTGAAATCTTTTCCTTTCATTTTAAGCTTCAAATAATTACTTATTCTTTTAAAAGAGGCAACAGCCATAAACCTTCCTCTGTATTACACCTTTTTACCAATGATACGATTAACAGTGAAATCCGCCGGCGTAAAGTTCAGTTCCACAAAGGGGCAGAACAACACAAGGGGTCCCTAAAAGGGGGACACCATCGTACAACTCCACGCGTATAGATTATCCAAGGGATTTCGAGGCGTCGCTTGTTTCGATTCGTAAATGAAGCATACACAAGAGGGTTCAGCGTCGCGGTATGGACCACATTCCGGTGGTAAACAGGCTGCAGCTTTTACCTCGGCGTCTGTTTATCTGCACTTTACCGTCGGGAATTTATCGTCCGGATATCTCTTTTTAATGGCTATTCACTTGGGAAGAAAGATCAACCGATGGATATCGGATAGTAGCCACCGACGTAGGAAAACTCTTCCTCTTTTCGTTTTCGTCGTTGGGCATAAGAAAATAACGTGCATGCGCTTGATTAAGAGATGAAACAAATTTTTCGCACGTTCGAAGAAAGAAACCGTTTGTTTCTTTCTTTTTTATAGCTAATATCCATGTTTTAATCAAACCACGATCACGATATCTTTCTTTCACTCAAACCCTACCTTTCTCTCTTTCTTTCCTTTGTTTGATTAAATAAGAGTAAAAGCTCGTTTTCGAAGTGAGTAAAACGGTCGGTAAATCTTGACGGAATTTCATAATGGACCCGTCAAATGCAGGGAACGCGCAAATTTCCGTTGTCCGTTTCGGATAAAGAGAGATATCGTTGGTCGGGAAAGCATCGTAAGCTATCCAATTTCTTTCTCCAGCGGGAGTTAGCTGGTGAGCCGAGCTGAACAAGCCGACCGGGTCGAGCGAGTGGATTGTATACGTGGCCATTAGAAGACGCCATTAGAAAGAGTAGGAGGATCTTCCCAAAGGAAAGCTGGAAGCGCGGTCGAAGGCAATCATCCTCTTTCACGTTGACCGAGACGATAGCGAAGACAAGAGTCGACTTTGTGCGACTCGGTCCACGTTCTTTTCCCAGAGGATGTGCAGTTGTGCTGTATCTTCTCTCCCTCTTACTCTCTATCCCTCTTGCACGTTCGCTCGCGTAATTCGAAAGGTAACAGTTCGTACTCCGTTAAGAGCTTTTCCTAGAGAATAAGGAAGAGTACGCGCTTCGGAACGAGCTAATAATTTTTTCATCGAGTCTCCGTCGTCTTACGTTAGAGAAGCGTACGGGGAGTAGAGAAAGATAGACGGAGATAGGACGAGAGGGAGAGAGATAGATTAACAAGGAGAGGAAGGCACAGACTCGTTTGAACGTAGCAGCTGGAATCGGTGGAAGGAAGAAGCTCGTGAAAGGGAGGAAGGCACTACATGGATAGGCGGTTTTACGGGAAACTCTGGGAATAAATATTTTCCTGTAATAGCCCGCGGGCTCGAACGCTTCGACACGGCGGAAAGTGTTCCACTCGAGTACGCGACTGCCTCGGCGGCTCCGTTTCTCTATTCTCTCCTCACCCTCCTCCGCCGCAATCTCCTCCTCCACGATTCTCGCCTCCGTCGAGCTGCCTTTTTTCAAAAGGTACAACGCCAATGAAACTCGCCTGGTTCTTCCTCCTTCACCTCCACTTCTTCTTCTCGCCCACCCACCACTCGGCGGGGCTCTTACCGAGGTTAACGCGTTTGGCTTTCGTGAGAGAATTAATGTGGATTCTTTGATCTTCCAACGTTCATCCGTTTCCTTCGCTTATGTTCGTTCGTTGCCTCGTTGGTCTTAAGACGACGACGTCTCGGTGAAAAGGAAATTTTCCACAGGGCGAGCCTTTTCCCTTCTCAAAAGAAGATCGGAGATCTCTTTCGAGTTTTCACTACCCCGGTTACCTCCGACCTATTCTCTTCTCGTACCTCTTCTACGCGGTTTATCGTTGTTTATGCGATGAGCGAGCTAAATCACACGAGTTTTCCTTGTAATCGTTCGCATCTTTGAGTTTTCATTTCAATGTTTTATAATTCTTGTTTCTCTTTATTCGTCCATAGGAAAAATTTGTGACGACAATGAAGAAAATAAAGAAACGGAAATCTCACGATTAATACGCGAAGAGGTAATGAAAAGTCGAGAGAGAAAAGACACGATTCGATTCTCTACGCTCTTTTATCGTTCGTTACTGTTACTACTACTGCGAGCAAGATACGACCAACACAACTGTCGCGTCTAGTCACCTTAACGTTTCCTCGTTTTAAACGACTTTCACCGTTTGCCCCGCAGGAGAAACAGTCTGTTAAATATGCAGCATAATCGAAGAGGCTGCGCGTGTCTAGAGATTTTAATTAGCGATGCTAGAGAAATAAAACGAGCGAGGGGTAGTGCCATGGAGAAACGGTATAAGGAATATCTTCTTTCAGGAATAAAAAAATTATCAAGAATATTGTCGAAAGGTAATTCCTTTGCTCGGCATATTGGAAATTCCTAATCTTCCTTCGAGTTGCTCTCTCTCTCTCGCTTATGATAATTAAAACGTAAATTTCATTTGTCGGAGAGAAGAGTGGATGAAGGAGGAGCGGAGGGATAAGAAAAAGGCGATTAAATTTTTCGCCAGATGCGCGTTGTTTCGTCTTACTCCTCCTCCCGTTCTCTTCTTTTTCTCTTCCTTGAGATCCTCTTTTCCGAACATAAATTTCCGAGAGTCGTAACGAGACGGACTCCTTTCTTCCATTATCCGTAAACTCGTAAACGGTGTTCGCGATTTTGCTTAAGATCGACCGGGTCGAGGGTGAGCGATAGAAGATGGGGAAAGAGAAAGAAAAAAAAAAAAGGTCAGTCTAAGTCCGGTCGTCAATAAAATCGTACGAGAGATAAAACGCGTAAAGGACGATCAATATTTTCTCATCGATGCTGTACTTCCATCGGTGCGGGCAAACGTTTCTGTTTTTATTCGTTAAATAACTTTATTCCGGCGGTCGATGAAAGCGGCCAGAGTCAAGTAAATATTTTTTAAGCCCGATTATGGTACGAGCCAATCGAGAGAGAGAGAAAGAAGAGGGGTGAGAGAGGCACGAGGACGAACTCGGAGGGAGATCGATGCAATGCCAGCGTGTGAGCGTACCTCTCACGTACCTCTGTGTGTTACTTGCAGCTGTGCACGCGCGCGCTATCTCCTCCTCCAACGCGGGATGAAACGTTTAATATACAAACGTACCTATGTATTTTCTATACACGTTTATATTCACGTATACATTCATTTTCGTACGCGAGTAGATTGATGCCTGTTTATCTAATACGTGTGTAGGTATACTGGGTGTCCGATTCCAGGTGTCCAAGCGTAGAACTACATGTATACGTTAATGACTCGAGTAGAAAAGTCTAATACCATTTTTCGAAATTTTACTTTGCTAACGAGTTATTGGATAACAAATATCGACCAATAAGCAACGTTACATGTCACTGCTCGCTGTGATTGGCCGATCTTTGTTAGTTAATAACTATTGAGCTGAGCCGAATTTTGGAAAATAGTATTAGACTTCTCGACTCGAATTATTGTTGTGCACATGTAGCTTTCCACTTGGAAACCTGAAAACGGACATCATGTATAACGTTAATGGTATAGTTTTTTCAATTCGTCTCATTTAATTCGACCACACGAAATGGATACAATTTTTAATATATGTTATCTGTTTTTCAACGTACTTAGTATCTACTTGTTCATTTCCCTTCCTTTTTTCGAAACAATTTTCGATTTCCAGAATTACGAGGATATAGGTACTCCGTAAATGAGTTAAATGCATCCATTACAGAAACAGCATGCATTATACGCGTGCACGCTTAAAAATTCACGTTACACAATATACACGCTTGTTCCGTATGAAATGATTAACAGCGACTATCGACCCTTCGCCCTACGTAACGCGCGCATTCACCGTCCTTTAGAAATATTTATATCGTCAAAATACACATATCGTTCCGCATAATGCGATCGAGCTTTTCCCTTCACGCGCTTACCCGAGGAGTGACTCGCGGGAAATCGAGATTTAACGAGGCCATGTATGTAGGGAGTCTCCTCTCTCATTCTATTTTGCATCGTGTCGATCGCCAAAGCACCGTCGCATTTATTATTATATAACGTAAATATGAGCGTAGAAGCGACAACAAAGCAGGCGATTTCGCATTTTCGATAAAACGATATATAGAGAGAGAGGGAGGTCGGACGTTTAACCGGGTGATGGGACGAGGAGGGTCTTGGACGGTCAATCAGTATCACGATTCTCGCCTGGAGAAATAAATTTTCTTCTTTGATTGCCGTGCGGTTCGAGTTCGTTAGATCCCGAGCTTCGAGAGGCTGGGAGGGAGAGGAGATCGAAAAAGGAGATGGAGAAAGGGAACGAGAAAGAGGGAAAACGAGGCCATAAGTTTTCCGATGAAAACTCCGCACGAGAGCCCGGGAAGAAAGGCTAAAAAATCGTTGATCCTTCCAGCGAGAAAGGATGAGAGGAGGTGGTGCCTCCGAGGGCAAAGTTTCGTCGATGGAACTGCTAGTTCTTCTCTTTCATCCTTTATTTCGTCTTTCCTTTCCCTATTCTCGTTCTTCTTCCATATCCCGGTACAGCCTCTTCTCTTTTATCGTCGTGGAATCGAATATTGTTTTGCAGAGCCGTCGGGGTGGAATTTAAATTGCTGCCGCAGTCTATCTCTCCTCGGCTTCTACTACGTTCCGCAGTTTCGGGCTCTCTCGTTACGTTTCTCACGGACGAACTGTTAGACTATCCGACTCTCGGATATGGACGAATTACTTCACGACTATCGAACTGTCCTATCGCGTTCGAACGAATCGAGAGCCAAGAGCTGGAACTTTCTGAAATTGTTTGTCGACGCATTCTCCTTTGCTCTCGTGCCACGAAATAACCACGAAAATGCGGAACCCTACGTTTTTCTTCTCCTTTTCTTTTTCTCTTCTTTCTCTATTTTTTTCGCTCCTTCAGGAATATATCACAAAGTGCATTTTCCATGGTAGTACGGAAGAAAGAGTGGAAGGAAGATCCCCGCAGTTTGCATAATTTATCGACCGGCAAGATTTGCGATCGCTATAGACGAAGTCCTCTCGAATGAAGGACGAGATAAAGAGGATGAGAGAAAGAATGATAGAGAGAGAGAGAGAGACAAAGAGGAAGGGCTCCGAAAGGAAATGAGTTTCGCCCTGCCCTTCGCGTGCGAGCAGCCGAAGGAAAAATCCATTTTGCAGTTTATTGCATTATTAAGAGCGAGGTCGCGTTCGCGCGAATCCATCACGACAACGCGGTCGACGACTTTTTCATTTGAAATAATACGATTCGTTTTATCGAGTTAACTCTAAAGACGACGAACGACTAATCTATGACAAAAATTATATACGTTTTTAATGATAAACTCATACCTGTTTGAAGAGAAAACGTTGCTGAACGTAATTCATCTCATTTTTTTGTTTTCTTTGCGACGAGAATCTCAAAAATATTGGTTCTTGTACCTGCAAGAGAAATAAAACCATGTCGATTAATCAAGAAATGATCGAATAAAGTCAAGACAAACGATAGGCACGATCAAGGTCACCTACCTTTATTAATCTCCAAAGACGGATAAATCCATAGCTAAACTTTATTCATTCATCTCGAAGCTATCGAAGGCATCACCAGGACGAGATGAATTCTCGGAATTTACATAGCCGTGCACGATATTCAGCTGCTTGCGGGGAGGTTTAGCAAGTAGCGAATAGTCTTTCTCGGCTGCTCCGAAACTACTCGGCCGTCTCCCCAAGAAATTAAATGGGTCAGCGTGTCATCGTGTCGGCGTTCCATATTCCATGCGGATAGACCTCAGGACTGGAACGAGAGAACGCTGCGAAGGACGAATTTTTTAAACGATTCTATAGAACCGAATACAATGAGAGTAAAAGCATCGAGCTAGTTTCTAATCGAAAGAATCTAAATGAGCCTTTACTTTTTACGCGTTTCTTTTTTTATTCTCGGTCTTCTTTTTTTAGTTCGGTCAAATTTTAGCGAATGATTTAAAAGGAAACGCCGACAAGAGTTAATGGAATCGATTACGTCTCGCGTAAATTTCGCTCTTCGCGGTTGGAGAACAATTTCACGAGTCCAACTCTTAGAGTCATCTAGGTAAAACGTGTCTTAGCTATATGCTCCAGGGGGTAACGTAGCTAGTATGTTATACCTACCATCTTGTAATGCGAGCTTGAATTCGGGTTAAAAGCTGTGTACACTACTCGAGTCGCAAAAGAGTAGAGAGAGAGGAGGGAGATGGAACGTCGAGGATGTGTGAGTGAAAAAGAGAGAGAGATAGGAGGCAAGTAGATTGGGGAGGAAGAGGAGGAGAAATGAGGAAGGAGGAGAGACGACTGCATAGACCATCAGAAACGCAGGGAGCGCCTAACTTTTCCTGGCAAACGTTTCAGGACTCGCCTGGGAAATGTTTGCCGATGAAGCCGGATTTGCGAGAGGTTGCCGACGGTTTAATACCGAAACGAGAAAAGTGCAAAACCGCGGACCGATTCCATCCTCGATCTTCCACCACGCTCTACCTACCCCACACCATTGCCACATGCCAACTTTCGTCACTTGTAAAGCGCGCGTTGTCGTTAGTCCACTCCGCGCCAACTTTTTCTTCTCCAGCGGTATTATATCCCCGTGTAATTCGGCTTTCTTGCCGAACGCAATAGGGCAACGAGCATCCACTTGGAACTTTACGTATTTGCGAATGTCGCCGTAGCGATCATTGCTATTCGAGCTCGCTGAAACGATGCACGGGATTGTAGAAATAGAAATGAAAGTGTTTAACGGTGTCAGTTAAAAGAGAAAGAAAAAAATTCGAAAGGTAATGTTACCTGCGAGTGGTTCCCGAGAAGATACCTACCGAGGGATATATTGCTGTATTAACTAACGCGTTAAAAAGTTCGGTAGACGAGAGCTGGGGTAGTTAACTCGGAAGGTAAAGCCACATTTCATTTCACCAAAGTTCTTTGAAATTGTCGTCGATGTAGTACCTAATTCCCGTAAAATTAATGCAATCGTCCTTTTTTTTATTTCCATTTTAATACCGTCACTTTATAGTTCTCGGTGTCCACGGACCTAATACTATTCTTTTGCCACTCCCTTTCTCTCTCTTTTATACGCAATTTATAACATCCCCGATAATAATAAAGGCATAACAAACGCGTGTTTCGTTCCGCACGCTGGAGAGTAGCCGTGCGAACGACGCTTGCATTTTTCTTGTTATCGACATTCCCGTTTGCCGTCGTCACGTTGTGTCGCGCGGCCGAATGCTTTTAGCGGAAACAGAGAAACTGAAGCGAAAGTCAAACTAGTTACAACGCACAAAGTTACGCACCCAATCGGAATCAAAGCTCCGTTATATGTGTAATACCTCAACGAGAAGTTTGCCGATCCATTCATGCAACTTTTTACGCGAAATTCGACTTTTCTTTCGTCTTGTGTAACTACCTACGCCATTTGTAATATATATTATGTAGGTGTATAGAAGGACGTACGTGTAAAGCGAGTGAATTATCGACGCAATAAACGCGTTTGTTTCGTGGAACTGTTCTAAAGGGAGCGTGCTGTTCGCGCGTTACGTTAAGTAAATAGATGTGCTGCTTCGCATCGGGGTATATTCGAGAAGAAAGATACGTCGTTGGTAGAAGTGGAACACGACTCGTACTTACTTTTCACCGATATTCAGTTTCTAGGTCATAGTCTTTTAAAACTAGACAATACGGTTTCTAGAGATTCTCTAATTTTTTTGCGAAGGACAATTTAAAGTTTTGAGCTTGTTTAACCCGGCGTTACTGTGGTTGGGTCAAAATGACCCGACGGGTTTAGAATTCCTAATATTTTTGTAAGCATGCATGCGACGTTACTGTATTTCTCGGTAGCTGGAGTAAACACCATCTTTTAAATATTTCTGACAAGAAATCAGTCTGGTAGCTATACGTGTCCAAATCTCGAAAAGGTAAATATGACCCATCCTCACATCCAACATATCATACCGTTCTGCAGTGACTTTATTAACAACGAGGATTCTAGTTAGCTTTGTATTCGTTTTTTGCAAAGATATTATAGTATGGTTTATAGAAATGCCATAAATAAATGTCAAGATTGGTATTTATTAAAAAAAAAGTGATATAACGATAAGAGTTGTCCGTGGAAGTCTTAACGCGAAAGCCAGGATCGTCTCGAATATTAAAATTTTGGAAATTACATCACATCGAAAATAATTTCAATACGTGAACGATCCGCACACTTATTTCGCATACCTACCTTCCATGTAATTCTCACGTAGCCTTACCGGATACTCGTGACAGAAACGATATCGCGTCGCAGTCTCTCAGCCGTACCGCATTATTACAATTATTATCGATATCTTGGTGTATTACACGTCGGCCGAGTGTGGACAAAGACGAGTAATTGCGAGGAACGCGACGAGCGACGGGCTTCGTCGAAATTCCGTGTCACGCGATCGGCGCCTCGCGTTCGATGGATCGCGTGCCACGTGTTGCACGCCGTAGAGGACTACGAAAGACTCCGAAAGCATCCTCGAGGATACGACCGAGAGAGAAATAAATCGTTTACACGCGAGGAAAAGGCGCGTCTTTCGTCCTTTCTTCTCCTGTTCCCTTTGCTTCGGAATCCAGCCATTTCAGAGCTTCCTTTCGATAAAACATACGTGAGGCCCTGTTTTCTTCGGATATCACCAGAAATATCGTTGATTCGCACCCCTCGCGAAAAGAGACACGGCTTCTTTTCGTAAAAAATTTCTTTTCGCTTCGTGTTCGAAGCACGCGAAGTTTACAAGATTAATTATGAAAAAACAAAATATGTTTTATTCAAATATTAGTGATCCAAATGCGAACTTTATAACTAATCCATTGTCGTTGACAAGGGTCATACGAAAAATCACTTTTAAACATTTTTTTTGTTCAAAGTACGATCATTTTTAACTAGTATCGCACTGCACAGAATTGAATAAGCTTATCCTTATTTGATCGTGTACACGTTATTTCGTGAAACCATGACGCATCTTTATATCGTTGAACGTGCACATACCTTAATCATTATCATATAAATTTTTCGCGACAACGATACCGTGCCGGTAGCGACACAGGTGCGAACGAGAAAACACGGTCCTCTGCCTTTCACGCGCACTTGATCAAACGATCGAGCCTGGTTTCTTAATTTCCTCGTTGATTCACCGATCTTCATGGACTCTCATCTCTTTCTCTCTTCATATAAGTACTTACACTTCTTTGTTCATACACACACGCTTTAATCTTGCGGGTTTGCGAACTCGCACGGAAAACGCAAGCAGTTCGTGCCTCGTGCAAAACGGGATTAAAAAATGTGCAGTGGAGTTTAATGCCCGGCGAGTAATCGTCGAAACGAGGGAAACGAAAAAGGAAGAAATTCCAGAGAGCCTGGCAGGCCGTGAGAATAGAAATAAACAGGCTTTCATTATGTAACTACTCGTGGATCATCTTGCCGCGTCGTTTGTTTCGCATAAAACGTGGCGATATTGCGTGGCTACCGCTCCTTTCTCTCTCTTTTTTTTTGCCCATCAACCCTCGACGCATCTCCACGAGGTCACCGCACGAATTACGAACGTAATTTTCGTATTGGACGATTAAATCTCCGGAGGATGGCCTCTTTCACCCCGTGCAAAAAATTTGTTCCGCTTTTCCTCCCACCTGCCCTGCCTCTCTGTCTCTCTTTTTCGACACTCCAACCGTAACTATACGCGCGAAGTATATTTTGGCATGTTGAAAATCCGATTACGCTTACATAAAACCGTTCGTTCGGAAAATTTGCTCGTATTATGATCCACTTGACGCGAATTCGACGCGAGCTTCGTCCCGCGCGTCCATTGTAAGCACAATAGACTCGTACCGAGTAAGGATTATCCGAAAATTTGTAATTAACGTTAAAATTTATTTTTCGTGCGAAGATCGGGTGACTTCGCGGAGCACCGACTAGTATTTTTATATCGTTCCTTTTCGAGTTATATCAACGGACGAATACGCGAATAAAATGAAAACCGTGAAATTCATAAAATTTAATAAATATTACAAAATTCGTAGCGTTGGCACGTACCGACTTTAATTTTCAACTCACGATCTTTGATGTAGTATTATTATATACATTAAATTACCGTATCATCAAACATATTTTCTTTCCACTTTAAATACTAGGTTTATACGCGCAGATATGAACGTACGCACAATAAAATAATTATTATAAAGTTATTACATTGCATTAACGTTGCGCCAAATTGAAAGGATTAAAATGTATTAAAGCAACGACCGGTTGCTATCCTAAATTCGTCGTAATCGCGTTCACGGAAGGACAACGCGAAACAACGAGAACACTTTGGTACTCGATTTATCGCTAAACGGAGGCGACAACGTTCGGCAAAAATGGGATAGGATTTATACGACGAATTTCGGAACAACGATAAAACGTAATACTATATCTGCCTACCTACCTACCCGTATATTTAGTGTTAAAGATGTAATTCATTCATTAATCGAATCCAATCGCAAAATAGTACGAATAAAGATAGATACAGCGAGAGAAGAGAAAGAGAGAGAGGGGGTTGGGAGATAGAGGGCGCGTTGTCGTGGAATTATGAAAACTGTATTAATATGCAAAGCCGGGAAATGCGGTGGTGGAGGACATAATGTATGCACATATTTATTATAATGAATGTTCCTATATCATCAGGGAAATGTTCCGATAGCGAAGCCGGGGTTTATCGGACGTCCGATGGGGGCAAAGGATAAAGGACTTTACGAACTCGAGCTTGCCGTGACGAAAAAGGATGATGAGAGCGAAGAAGAGAATCCTCGTCGAGAGCGTCGAGAAATCTTCTTACTTTTACTTTGCTAAATAGGGAAACGGTCGATGGAGTGCTACTCGGGTGGAGGGGAAGAGCCACGTCGTGTCTTTGACTACGACTCGAGCCGAAAATACGCTTACCGCGCAGTGCGATGCGAGTTCTGGAATTCTCTCCGGACGGAGTCGTCGAGGCCCGTGATAGCCTCGGCTAGATTACGAATCGAGAAGTTTCCTCCTTAGGACGTAATCCCGCACCGTGACGCATTCCCATGTTTTCCCGGGGATTCGGAGATAGACAGCCGCCGGGTTGGTACCAACATTTATGCGAACCTCGCGGATTTCTCGATACATTTACCTACCCTCGTGTACGTACGTAGACAGTTTCGTTGACGTTTTCGAGTAGTTGAGAAAGTTTTCGATCAACTTGAGAAGTTTCTTTTTTTCTCTAAACGGTGAAACGAAAATCGATATTTATTTATGTTTGGATATAAATGTAAGAGATTTATTATTAAGGCAATTATTGCGAGAAGTTTGTGTCGGTTTCCGACACGTTTATTCGTGAAAAACTAAAATAGTTTGAGGAAGGTGGAATTTTGAGATTACAAGGTGAATAAAAGAAGTCATCTAACAAAATGGGATGTACATTTTGCTTTTAAAATGATGCTATTTTCGAAAATAGAACGATGTGGATGGCAAAATCGATACGATTATACATAATACGATCCAATAGAAGAAAACAATTCGGAGACACGTCCGTCAAACGCGATACCTCGTCAAAGACCTTTCGTTGCTAAAAAGTCTTCAACAATTTTATCACTGACTTCAAATAGCTCGTAATAATATAATAAGTAACTACGTAACAAAGTCCCAAGATACCGATATAAAATGATATGCTCTATATATTACATCCATACACACATTCTTACGATAGGAGTCTCGTAGTACGAAACGTGACGTTGTAACAATCGCTTTGAGCCCCGTGCACTCGCCTCGCTCCCGCGCAATATCCTTTTCGGTAAGAGGAAAGCGTCGACACGTAGGAGCGAAAACGTGACGCCATTCTTCCCGTCCTTTCATCGCTTTCGGAGGTCACGAGCCTTCTCTCTCTCTCTCTTTCTTCCTGATTCTCACCCTTCGTCTCCTTCTTCTCAGCTTTCTTAGCTAAAGATATTCATATCGTTCGAGGAAGCAAGCGCGATCCTCGAATGCAATTTCGTGAGCTTAATAAACCGTCCACGATTGTCGAGTTTACTCGCTCAACGATGTTCATTGTTAGCATTGCGCCGAATCTATTGACCGAGGACGCCGAGAAACGGGTGTGCCGAAGTAAACGCGTCTTTATCTTCTTGGCGTACGAGGCGTGGCAAGAAGAGGGACGGTTAGAAATAGAGAAGAAGGGACCGCAGGGTAGTGGCAGTGTTATGTAGTTGCCTCTCGGAAGGCTTAAGAAAGGATCGAGCTCGTTGTCTCCGAGGAATTATCCCTTGGACCGATCGTAGTCACGAAACGTGACGCCACGAGACCCTTCCTCGGTCGAGTAACTTTGTAGAAAACGACTTCGGTTAAATAACCTGACACACGATCGATTTGAAATAATTTTGCAAATACTACCAGGTAAAATTAGTTCGTCGTTTGGAAAAATTGGCACGCGAGTTTCTCTATCTGTCTCTGGTGGTGAAAGAAGAGAAAATGAAAATCTGTGAAACGTGTCGGATACGTGCGTGCGGGGATACCACCAAAGAGAGAGAGAGAGAAAGAGGGGGAAAAAGAAGGTGGAGGAACAGGCAGAGACAGAGTCATTCGAAACTGCGGGGCGTGCTCTGGACTACGTTCGATCCGTGTAATTAAATGCCTGTCGCACGGCGTTTTCCACCGCACGAAAGTGCGGTCGCGGTCGGTGTAATCCATCCGTTGGGTTGCACGTGGATTCGATACCCGGAGCACCACCGGCATCATTGGCAACGGCTACGGGACAACGCGCGAGTACACCAGCAACGTTGCTGCCAGCAAAAGCAACGACACAGCCGGCCCCCGGCTCAGCCTGGATTAACCGGCTGGAATGAAAAATAGAAACCGCGACGTACGCCCTGTAATAACGATATGCCAACCGTACGACAGATTGATTCCTACGAACGATTGCTTGTTCCATCCCTCTCTCTCTTCTATCTATCCATTTCTCTCTCTCTCATATATATATTTCTTTCTTTTTCTTTTTTATTACAAGCTTTTATTTAGTTTCACTTGTACGTATGTAAGTACATATGTCCGGTACAAATCTTATAAGCTAAATTTGGCCCACTCCTACATATCCAATCGACTTGAAATTCTACACACATACATAACTCAGGATGACAATACATTTTCTTAAAAAAATTTGTTTCCTTAAACGGATAAACCTCCACGTGGATATTTCGAGTACGAGCACTCGAACGAATTCGGAGATTCCCGCGAAAGTGGAATACTACTACGGGTCTAATCTCTCCTCTCTCTCTATCTATGAAAATTTCAGTTTCGTATCTACTGCAGTTTCTCCTCGTATCTTAGAAAGACCTCGGCGACGACGACGTCAAACGCGCGTCGTACAAACGCGCCCGTATCGCTGCTACTCGCTGCCGATCAATTATGTATCCGGCCGCGCGCGACCGACTCGCGAAGGTACATCAATTTTCCAAGAGAATTAGAGGCGAGCGAGGGAGATTAAAGAAGCTCGCATGGATCTCTCTGTCATAGTACCTACTGGTGGTGGTAGTATGTGGAAATTCACGGTTCGAGCGAAAGGGTCGCGATATAGACGAATAGATAGAGATAGAAAACGAAGAATATTTATTGCACGTTAAAGCTGGTACTACCGCAAGTGCGGGTATACGAGTGTGGGTCACAAAAGTATTAAATTAATAAACGTAATGAGTACGTGAGGTTGGATATAAAGCGATAACGGTAATATTGAAATAGTATACGGATATAGTTCGCTTCATTTCGGTCTATGGCATAGCATTGATTACTCGAAATAATGAGAGGATTAAATATTTCGGATAAACCGATTTTCGGATAAATTGATCGAAGGACATGATGAAATTTGAAATCGTTCGATAAGAGGAACGTTAATAAATACTTTCGAAAAAATCACTTTCAATATTTCTATTAATACAATTAATACTTCTTGGAATTGGTTAAATCAGATTTTCCTTGCAATACATAAATATCGATTATACGATAACCTTCGCTTTTTATAGATATATATATAAAATGAGCCGAGCATGACGGTTTAAAATTTTGCACCAATTAACGAATCAAGAATTTTATTAAGAAAGTTAGAGAAGTTTTATTATTACATAGATATCTAACGAAGATAGAGAGACGTATGGCCGAGATACGAAAATTTTTGGAAGATAATGGCCGTGAGGTGAGCCTAGAAGATTAGAGAAGGGTGTTCGTGAGTAACGGCCGCGGTAGGAATTCGCGGTAAAAGCATTCGGCTATATGTCTAGCGAGCACAATGCTACTGTCTACCGGAGTGCGAATCGTTTTATTAGAGACGGCCCCGGCCGCACGATTATTATTAGGGTGAAATGAAACGTTCCTGCTACGGTGTGCGTGCGGTGCGATATGCCAGCAGGAGACGAGCGAGCGAACGCGAACGCTGAAATTTCTGACGTCTTCTCGTGACACACCGGCACCGTTATAAAAGCGAACGGCGAGCTCGCGCGCGCGTGTCTGGCGTTTGAAGGATTTATGAAGGCGCCGCTTATTATTAGATTATATTGGCCGAAGATAATAATTCGATTAGCGCTCGCTCGCTTCAAAGTTCCATCGTCTCAGCCTGTAACGAACTTTGCTTTTCGCACGGATCGACCTCTTCTTAGGTGTTCCTTTTCTACCATCGACAGGTGTCTTCCCGAAGAGTACCTCTCGATAATAACGAGAAACAAGAGTTAAAAAAAGAAGCTCGAGATCGATCGAGGATACGAGAAGGTCGTAGAAAAATAAATTATACGAGGAGGATTCGCGGTGTTCTTAGACTTTTCGTTATCGCAGCATCGAAAATTCTTACCCCTGCTCGCGGTCGTGAAAAGGGACATAAAAAATTGTACACGCAGCGACGTAACTATCATATACTCTTTTCTGAAAAGATCGATGCGTACGTCCCCCTCTCTCTATTTCTCATTCTCTCTTTAATTTCATCGCGAGAGCACGCAAAAGTGTCGTGTAAGCGAAGCATTACGTTTTTATGGTAACAAGCAAGTTTTACGACCTTTCCATGATAATTAGGCTCCTAAAACTGTATAGGTAGACGATCGTAAATCAAACACGAAACGGAATAAAGTTAAAAACAATCTACAGTTTTCTCGAGAGTTCGAGCATTTCGTATCGAAGATGAGAAAAAAAGAGAAAAAAGAAAGGAAGTCGAATACGAAAGCGTAGGTGTACGCGCGTGTGCGTTTTACGAATGTACCCGTTGCCGTTCGAGAACGTCGACGCGTTGACCAGATGCCGGACTATAAACTTCTCCACTCACTTACGGTCAGTCGTCCGCTCGTCGTCGTCGTTGCCCGGAGTTACGATATATTGACCGAAGGCACGCTTTAACTCTATATATGCCGCTCGTGTGAAAAAAAAGGAACCTTTATGGATTTAATTTCCAAGATTACGATCTATTAAGGTTTAATCGTCCATACATTTTCGAATAGTTTCAATTATTTTTTTTTTCGTTTCGTTTTTACGAGAAAATAATTTCTTACCCGAGAAGGAGAAACGTTCGAATGTAATGGAGAACGTCGTGGCATCGCAGGAATGTGACTAATTGGAGCAAAAATACGAAGGTATGTGTTACACGCGTGCGTACTCGATGTTATTAGCAGGGAGAAGGAGGATCGATCTCGTTCCTGTTTTACGATTTTATAAATTTGATATTCAGCAGCGTGGTTGCAATCGGTTCTCTTCGATGAGAATAAGAAGAAAGTAGGTATTAACCACAACGCGTACCGGAGTAATGGCGTGTACAAGTTGAGTGTATGTAAGGGAGACCAGGGCTAGTTGTCCCAATTTTAGGTTTTTTGTTTCTACAGATTTCTGTAGCTTATATTTTCGAATTTTTTGGTGACCATCATAAAGTTCAACTTCTTAGCAATACCTAGAAATCTTTTCGCTTGCATTAAGAAGTTTTTAACACGTTTTTTTTTCAATTTTAAGCAAACGAATTTGATGTATGCATCATGATTTTTGCCAAAATAGTCACCACCGCCGATTTCAATGTTTAATGGCTCATTTTAAAGAAGAAAGAATGCAGAATAATGTTCCGTTGTCCGTTTTTCGATATCGTTGCGGAGTGTTGAAAAATGAATTTTTTAAGTGTCGGAGTATGGGTCGTTTTCAAGAGAAAAATTGCTGTAACTTTTTAACCAGTCATCCTATCGAAGCCACACTGCCATATTCGTAAATTAGAAACTTTCCCCTTTCGAACGAGTATTTGATCGGGCAAATTCGAGATACTTCGATTTTTGACAAAAATCCTGACCTATGCATCATGATTTTTGCCAAAATGGTCACCACCGCCGATTTCAATGTTTAATGGCTCATTTTAAAGATAAAAGCATGCAGAATAATGTTCCGTTGTCCGTTTTTCGATATCGTTACGCAATGATGAGAAATTAATCTTTTAAGTGTCGGAGTACGGGTCTTTTTCAAGCTTCAAACTGCTGTATCTTTCCAACCAACCGTCCTATCGAAACGCGACTTGCATTTTCGTAAAGAGGAGACTTTTCTCTTTCGAATGAATATTTGATCGGGCAAATCCGAGATGCATCGATTTTTGACAAAAATCCTGATTTATGCATGAAAATTTAGAAAGAAGAAAGCATGCAGAATACTGTTCCGTTTTCCGTTTTTCGATATCGCTAAGCACCGATGAGAAATTAATTTTTTAAGTGTCGGAGTATGGGTCATTTATGTATACGTATACGAAGACACTCGAACGTTGATTAGGTATATTTTTATTCTACGAGAAAACGATTTTATTACCGCATCATCTTCAACGTAGACTCGAGATGAAGTATCGCGTTATGGCTGATGAGAATTGTAGCTGCGCACATTAAGAATCGATGCTACTTTAAGCTTGTCGGTAGAAAAATGTAAATTCGACCATCGGGGAATCGTTAATGGTCCGTGGATGATTTTCAAGCGAATCTATGTATAAGAGGTCGAATATTTTTAAGGAAGTAGATATTGACTTCGAAGCGGTGGTATGCTTAACAAATTAATTTAAGCTCGATAAAGTCACATACTTTTTTCTTATTTCACCAATTAACCTAGTCTTATTTTACTATACCAGTGATATGATAATCCTGGAAACATTTCGTTCTTCGCGACACATGCAGCTTATACGTGTGAAGATTTTACACCGGTCGCAAGGAAACCATTTTGGTGATTTCGGTGAGAAGAAATAGCGTCAAAGAGTGAGAAGAGAGAGAGAGAGAAACTCGTTACATTCGGTCACTGCATCTATTTAAAATCAAAACTCGAGAGTCGAAAGGATGTGTAAGCAGAGAGTCGAAATTGTCGTTGACAAAGAGAAAAGCCCGGGAATCGCTCTTGAATAAAGCAATGTTTCGCTCCTGCAATGGGAATACAAAAAGAACTGGTATTTCTGCAGTCCCTTTTAGCGTTTGATCGAGACTTTAACCGCATCTTTTTTTTTCGATTTGTGCAAGGAAATATATATATATGTATGTATAATGTAGACTCCCGCGAATCGTTCAGCTCCTTAAAAAAGAAAATATACTTGATGTAGGTACTACCTACGCGATATAAGAAAGGTATCGTCGAGAATCGACAATGATATTCGAATATTTCCATCGGATATCATTTTTTATTCCTTTTCCCACCATTTCTCGTAGCTTCGACGATATCTGCCGTTACGAGGTTGATCGTTCTCGAGATCTCGTTTCTCGCATCATTGTAGAACGCCTAGGGAATATCTGTAGTTAAGCATACTTACATTTGTACACTTAACTAGCAGAAAAGTACAAACGTAATAGTTCGATTCTACGACGTATATTTATTTTTTTTTTACAACACCTTTAACATTAACTTGTGTTTATTAAGTAGACACGTTCTCCAACTTGAAAACGATTCCAAAACAAAGACCGACACGAGGATCTCCCCCATCTACGTATCTTGAAAGGAAAGTTATTTATCGTAGCGGAGGAAGACTTTGAAAGATTTTCGAGACGCAAACGAGTTCTTAAGCTGTCATTCCATGCCGTCCAAAGTAAACGCCGAGCCCTAGCACCGCGGGGCTCGAAAGCGAAAGCGCGAAGAGTCGCGTGAGGAGGATCGCGAAAAACGAGAATTTCCGACGTTCTTGGAATATCTTATGCGAAGGAAATACTTATTTCTCCGGGCGTATAATCATAGAACGAGCGACTCAAAGATGAGAAGCAAAGCAGGAGGGGAGGTTGGCACAAAAGTTACTCGTTTGAGATCGTTAACCGGCACCTCGTGAATTTTCCTAAAAGCAGGGAGAAGCACAGGTAGTAGTCTTGACGAGGATCGATCGAAAAGCAAAGGGGATGCTGGAGGTGGTAGGTGAGTCGAGTATTAGGAGGATAGAAAGAGCGAGAGGAACGGAGAGAGAGAGAACAAATTCCATAGTTTCCTGCTGTGTCGAGAGACGAGCGCCGAGAGAGCGATCTTGCTGATTCCGGACTAGCAGTTTCGTCCGATGCAAATTTGCGAGCTACTTCGGCTTATGGACCATACGAGAGACCAATAGAGAGAGAGAGAGAGAGGAAGATTCTAATAAACGAGCACGCGGATATCGAATTAGTTAGGTACGTTCAAAACTGCGCTCTCATCTATTCTAGTTATGAAATTAACGAAAGGATAAGCTTCACCTACAGACAGAAATACCCGTCCGCAACGCGTAGGTATAACCGGTCGCTTTATTAATACAATATAAACGTAGGGGATATAGGGGGTGGGGGGGTTAGTAAAAAGGGTGAGAGCAATAAATTGTCGGCCTCGGCGTCTTCGAAGAAGCGCTCCACAATAAAAGGAGCGCGAGAAGATGGTAGAGTCGCGCAATAAAGGAGAAGGACTAGATTGGGTGAAGATTCATTCGTGAACCGGTGGAGAAACGAGTCGGAGGGGAAGGCAGTTACGGCAATACGGTAGCCCGCGCGCGCGTTGTTACTTTTGCCGGGGGTTTATACCCCGAGATCTCGGTAGGGGACAATATTTGTTCGTGTTACGTGCTGGCTATAGGTATCGCTCTCGAGAAAGGACGGTAATGGGGTCTCCGCGTTTCGATGTGCCCGTGCACACCGCGCCAATCCGGGATTCCGCCTCCACCCTTTATCCATTCTCGAGCCCTGCAGGCTTTGCTCGTGACAGTGAACCCCTCCTGCTGTGTCTAGTCTCTTTCTCGCGCTCTCTCTGCTCTCTCTTTTTCTCCAAAGCTATCGCAAAAAGCTGATGTTGCGTTGGTATTTAGGAAGGGCCAAAAGAGTTAACGAGGCGTCCCCGACAATTTTCTTACGATCGTATAAGGATATATGCTTGTAGTTCGAATAGTTTGAGAATGGATCATATCGTTGACTTTTATTATTAATTAGCTTCCTGTATTGATTCATTCGATTTTCCAAGCTTGAATCTATCCGTTACTATCTTATCACTTTAAAAATGTATAATTCATAATTATCGACTAAATTTTACATACATATATTCTTCGAGAACTAAAGACATGCAAAGTATACGAACTATATACTAGCCTACGTACAGAAAAGACGCGAGACATCTGTATAGAAACTGTCCACAATACATATACCGCGGTTAATTCCTAGGAATTCCACGGACATCTGCAAACTTTACTCGCAAACGTTACCTTACACGAAACATATGTACGTTGTACTCGGCTAAGATTTAAGGTCGTTCAATTAATACACAAACAACAAGGAAGACGCAGAGCGAGTAGTCGAATCAGCGAAAGGAGGAGAAGCGTGAGCGGCATGCGAAGTGTTAGCCACCGCTAACCGCGATCCTCGTAGTTTCCATTCGAAGCAAAGTCGCGGGTAGATGAGGAGAGGAGAGAAGGAAGACGGAGGAGGTTGCCTAGGTGCAGAGGAAGGACCGTGTTCCTTCCTCGTGCCCGATAGTTGCGCACTTCAGTCAACTATCTGCGGTCGAGAATCTCCGCGCAGTGACGTACTGTCGAGATTTCGTGGTTACTGCGGAATATGCAGTACACGGAATAGCTACCGTTCTCTTCCACCCAAGCCGCGATGTCCCGGAAGCGAACGTCGAGTTTCACAAAGCAGCACGCCCGTCCTTCTCTATACCTGACGAGCGCGAATACGGAATAGAAACTGCATAGCGCGCACAGACCAAATTCTACGGCTAATTAAGGGAAATTTCGAACGGCCCTAAATGCCAAAAGGATTTGGATATTTTATCGCGCGAATAATTTTACGCGAAGATTTAAACCATCTATCTTTATCTCTTGTGTACAATGGCGTCGAGTGGGGGCGGGAAAGAAAGATAATGAAGAAGCGTTGCATTTTTCTCGCGAAATTCACGCGACACCTGCATTGCGTCGAATAATGTAGCAGAAAAAAAGGGGAAGAGGAGGAGCGAATGTCACGCTCCACCGACTGCCAACCCTTCTTTTTTTTTACCCCGCCTCCGCTACCCACCATCGTCCCTTTTCCACTACGCCTGATCTCTCTTTCTTTTTCTGCGAATGCATTCCTGTCGGGCATACCGCACGTGTGTGTTATGTGTTCGAATAAATTTGAATGCGAATGAGCGTCGTGAAAAAAGGAGTGAGTTGTGGCAGTGAGGTAGGGGAGGTGCTAGTGGCGAGATTCGTGGATGGAAAGACGGGGATAGAAACGAAGAGTTTAAGGAGGAGAAAAGGGCGAGAGGTGTAGGTATTTCATCGATTTCGACTCTCTCTCTCTCTGCCGTTTTTTCTCTTTTTCTCGCACCACCGAGCGGCGCTCCTCTCGAACGGGAAGTAAATTAAAATAGATGGCGTCCGTCTAGAAATCGAAGATCGAAACCGAGACTGGCAATTAATCGAGCGAGCTGCCGTATCAACCCACCCAACCCTTCTCTCGCCTCATCCCCTTGTACTCTCGCGAATTCTATCTTTTAATTGGGAGAACTCTGCTCGGATTAGCCCGCTACTCTTAACTCCGGACGATCGATAAAACCTGCTCGAGTCACACTCGAAAGCGTTGCCCCGTACCGTGAAAGATTGCGTCCAGCATGCGTCAATATTTTTCTGTGCCACGTAAGCAGAGGAAAAGAGAGGTATCGTCGAGTTACAAGCGAACCCCTTTACTCTACCGGCTCTTCCACCGTGTCGTCCTCGCTCGACGGATTTACACACCACCTGCTTCTGTTCTCTCTTGCCTTGGATCGAGACTTTGTAGCTCGGTAGTCTGCATTGAAAGCCCAATAGTACGACAAAGCTTCTCTCTACGTCTATTTCTCTCGTACTCTCTGCTTCCACCCTCTCTCTCTCTCTCTTTACATTTGTCGATTAAACTTAACACATTGTCGATCAAGCGAATTGTTCCTTTCTATACATTGGTCACTATGTATTTTGGAGTAACGAGGAATGGTAACTGAAAGTAATAAAATAATTATTATTTTAACATACGATTCAGCGTAGATAAATATTCCGGATGTTTTTTATAAAATGATCGTGAAAATATTTATTGCCGTTTATATTATAAGAAAACGATATGTAGTTAACCAAACTGTGGATCTCTCAGATCGGTCGTCACTGTGCGTTAAGACGCGTTCCTCCTCCTATAACCGCGCAATTCTATCGGTAAACACGATTTTGGAATAACGAGATATCTCTCTCCGTTGATCGGATCCGGAAATACCGATATTTCAGTGACATCGAAGGTATTACGTCGCTATCAACGTTCCTCCCGAGATTCCGACGATTTTCCAACTCGAGCGTCCTGTTATGAATTTTTTTTTTATATCTCTACGTTCATACAGATATATACATATAAACGCACATATGCACGTAGGTATGTTCGAGCATAGAGATATCGTGCCGTTCAAAGGGACGATAAAAGAGTAAAATTAGAAGTATTATCGATAGGAAAGAGGGGAAGGGTTGAGTTTGAGAACAGGGTGGGAACGGATCCCTCTTGTCGCGAAAGTTTGGCATTCCGCCAACCGAACGATCTCTCTCCTCGCAGCCGCGAATAACGATCGCAAAATTATGTGCTCGTATTTTAACGTGAAATCGGCGGGACGATAATTAATCGTTGTCAAACACGAACCGATCGTTTCTCCTGGGTTACCGATAACAAATGACGATACTCATCCGCAGCACCGGATTAAGCCTTCTGCGGGCCTTAGACAAAATGTAAATCAGGTCCCTATTTAATATCAATTTTTGTTTTTTTTTTGGTTCTTGACAACTTGGGCCATCAACCAAATGAATGGACCCTGGACATTTGTCTTATTCGTCTATAGTCGTTAGTCTACTTCTAATCACGGGTAGTATTTCATGAAAGAAACATATCGCGTAAGTCGAGAATCTTCGTACGCGTGCACTCTTGGGGAGAACGAAGAAATACGATATATGTTTAATTAGCAGCAGTGAACTCCCTCGGCCGTTGGTGCTCGGGCGTTTGTTCTCTTTCTTATCTCGGACCCTCGCGCGTTTCTTGTAGTTCTGTATAATGCAATAGAAGCCCGAGGGTAAAATTTCGTGTGGCGACGACACGGGAATAACGGTAACTCTCATACACGGGATATATATACATATATACTTGCTACACTGCTACCTTGTGTATTTATGTATGTGGCTGCTACATTACAAGGCTATATTTTTTGAAATAATAACTTTTCTCGAACGGCACTCCGTTTTTCCACCGCGAACGATAACAAGAGAGAGCGCACGCCGGTTGCAATGGGCGAAATGTTATACGAAGAGCAACGTGGTGGATACTACGAAGAGAAAATACACACGGCACATGGGCTCGAACGGACGAATATGTTCCTTTGAAACGTCATGCCACGTTACGCTGCGATTCTTCTTTTTTCTTCCCCTTCCATCCTCGTACTCATTGTCGTCTTTGATATCGGCTGCGTACGAGTCCTGTAATGTTTACTTTGTATTTTGAAACGCGATATTTTTCGGACAACGATTTTCTGCGTTACGAATTTGACGTTAAATAAAATATTGGAACGTTTCCCTTACGAGACGGAAGACTTTGTTCGGGCGAGTGCGGGGAAATGTAGAACTACGGGCGATGGGGAGTCGTGAGAGAGAAGACACGAAAGGTCACGAGGTAACATAGAATGAGAGAGAAGTAGGTAGGTGGGTTGGTTCGAAAGGGGATGACCTGATACGGAAAAGGAGATTCCAGGATCGATGCGAGAGGAGATACCGGATGCATACAACGGCAACCTATATGGTCATCCAACATTCTGGCAGACGGTCGAATTGTTCGTACGATCGGCAAAAAGATTCGGCAGTGATGCGAGAGGGAGTTTCTTCTCTGGAGCGTAGTAGCGATATCGTTATCGTCGACCAAACTAAATTCCTCTAGAAAAGTACATATCTATATACGTATACTATATATAAACTATATCGGTTTATTAAATTTTCACGCTGAAACCTATAGATTTTATTTCTCCACCTATCGATTTCATCATGTACAAAAATATCAATTCTGGCAAAGATATAATTTTACTTTTCTGGCATCTCTCTGTAATACGTAGATCGAGGTACATTTTAACTAAAAATCGAGGTACACGAGCGTTCGCATGACGTTTCCAAGTTATTAAGAAAATTGGAGGAAACGAAACGAGATCCTTTAGAGAAACGTAGTAGCGACCATCGTCCCGACTCCCGATATCGTCGAGTAAATCTAAAGGAGGAACGATTTTGTTGGAAAGCGAGCGAAAGGGGAAAACGTACGTAATCGGTGCTCCCAAAATCGAATACGAATGCGAACGTTTGACGATAATTCCTACGCCATTGTCTACCACAAGAGAGAAAGAGAAAGCACTAGCCTGTTTGTACAATCTCCAACCCCCTTCGACTATTTCCTCCACTCGAATCCTCTTCGAGGGCCGTTCCGGAGACATACGTTCCCGGAGTGATTTCAGTCGGACGATGGCTTCTCGAAATTAGGAAATGCCAGGCACGCCTCACTGGAAAACAATTATTTGCTGCGAACGACTCATGAAGTACGTGCGGAGCTTTAACAAAGTCCGACGGTAATACCGACGGTGAACCGGAAAACTCTACGCTCGCTTTTCGGACGTTTCGTACGTATGTACGTCTCGCCGATTGCTCTCCGCGAAAACCGTTATTGAAGCCATTGAACATATCGTTCGTCGTTCATGACGAGAGAATAGTTCCAAAAGCTACGAGTTATCGCGATCGTCTATAACGTGACCTCTTTCATACTATAGAAACCTTATGGAAGACACTTTTCGATCGTATTTAATAATCTTCTTTATCGCGATGGGTGAAGCAAGTTTGCGAGTACGAAGATGGCAGAAAAGGGAGCTTGCTAACAACGGTTATGAATAATATTCTCGCTAAAAGAAATATTTCGACGTAGGGTTTAAAAGCATATCGATTTCTCTGCTCTCCTTCTCTTTCTCAGCTCGTTATGCATTCGACGCGTCACACTCGGCCGGACTATCGATTCGCCTCGGCACATTTTAAGAATATCAATCCTTATCGTTCGCTATTATCGGTACACGAACACACATTCGTTCTCTCTCTCTTCTTCGTTAGTATCTTTCGGTCTTTCACGTCTCGTTAGGTTATTACGCACGCGAGCGAAGCGAACGACATGCGTCGTCGAAAGGAGAGCAAAGCGAGCAGGGTCGAAAAAGACAGTAGTGGCTACGGTTCGACGTAATAGCCCAGAGCCGAGTAGTATAGGTCGCTATATCGTCGGACGCACGCAACGCGTCCTCCGCGAACATCGTTAAAAGTCGCTTCGATGTGAACACGTGCACGAGCGCGCAATCCATGTACTTATGGCATATGTATACGCAGCTACGTAGGTATATTCTCGTGTACGTTAATTTCCCTACGACTTACGACGCATGTAATACAAGCCTTTGCTACGATAAATTCGAAGGACGCGGAAGCTCGTGCAAATTGAAAACGAAAACTCGCACGGAGAGACCGAGTCCATTAGTCGTCGTTTTAGCTACGGAAGTATATGTTTCTTCGCATCGACCACTGGTGGATGGTTTTTTTTTTCAGAGTAAAATCGGTCGGGAGTATTTCCGGGAAACGACCGACCAATCGTGTTCGTTGAAATTATTTGGTAGGAAGTTTCTCAAATGTTACGGGATACACAGTTGTTTTGTGAGAACTTTATGAGAATGTCGTTTACGTGAAAGAATTAATCGAAATATTTTACTCTCAGATATTTATCGTGTTCGTCTTTCCAGGATGGAATATTAGCAGAGAATTTAATGTAGGGTCTTTTAAAGAGGTCAATAAATATTCTTCCATTTAACAAAGCATTATCACCTGATATAATATCATTAGTCACCCTGAAGTTACATTCTCGAATAAACATGACAGGACAATCGTGTGATTATAAACTATTAATCCCTTAAGGACTCACTGAATGAAAAAAAAAAAAAATGTGTGAAAAGAAATGTCGTTAGATATTTGTATGAGTCATGCTGTTAGTTCCCTCTACATCAGTCCGTATAATACGCGAATAGGACACAAGAGACGGTAATATTTTTTTTTAATTCGAACCATGGTGAGTTTTTTTTAGACTGGAAGAATTGTAGGACTATACGTTATGGAGTTAAACGTTGGAATGGGTCATGACGATGTAAAAGAAACGTAAAATTAGGTCTCCTTCGATAACTTATCGATCATACCGATCGTGATTTCTACTCAAGATGCACGTCTTCAATTTGATCGAAGGCGTGTAACGTTAACGTACGTGCCGGTATGCGTGTTCGAGGGTTATTATCGCGCAAAGGGGGCGGCGCTCTCTTTCTTTCCGCTTTTTTTCGTAGTACATAATTAAGGCGGAAAAACAAAAGTAAACACGATGGCTGAGGGGACTCGCTCGATACGACGACGATGCTCTTGTCTGGCTTTCACCGGGCAAAGTAAAAAATTAATAATCCGGTCAAATAAGGCTCGCCTTTATGCGTGCTCGCGCGCGCGTGGTAGTAAAGAGTCATTATAAAGCATAATCCACCTTTCGCGTTCTTTTCAACAACAAAAAGAACAGGAAAGAGAGAATTGCCGACGTTTGATAGTAAGCCGCGCACGTTCTGATACAGCTCATCGATGTGAATTGTAGAAGATGAGAAGAGATATTATTAAAAGTACAAGGATGCCGGGTCTTCTCGAATTAATTGAACGCTTTCTTTTAGAGATAGGAAAATAGAAAGAGAGAGAAATCGCCCGCTTTCTTGTTGACCGACCGAGATAAAGGAAGTAGGTACGCGATAAATCGAAATTTCTCGCTCGCTCGAAAAAATTTCTTTACCGATACGATAATAAGTAATAAAATTCTTTCTGGAACGAAGAGGACATTGAACGAAAAGTTTGAATTGATTATTTTTAAAAAGAACAGTTAAATTTATATAAAATGCATCGTCGCCATGAAGAATATAAGAAGCTAGGTATATAAAAAAACAGGCGATGCTATTAAAAACGTAGCGGCAGTCGAATTAGAAGAGAAAAAAAAATTATGTCCTTTCGTTTACGCGTGCCGTTGACACATTGTGCAGATTTAGCTTCGGTGGAAGCCATTTACGGAGCATTTTTCGTTGAAAAACTTAAACCTTCCACTGTGGAGCTTATTTTTAATTACCTTCATGATAGAGCGAAGGCAAAAAAAGTAAGCGAAAAAGGGGTAGAGAGAAAGAGACAGAAAGATAAATAGAGAGGGGTGGAGAGAGTGTGTGAAAGAGAGAGAGACCAAAGAGAAGCTCACTACCGCACGGCTGTAATCTCCCGAAAGGCCACGAATTACGTTTTTTAATTTCCCACCGCTTGGACGATTATGTCAAGAAATAGTACCGTCCACCTATATTCCTTCTCTTTCGCAATTTTTCTCCTCTCTTTTGCCTCATACGCTCCCCGTCTACTAGAAATTCCCTTTCTTGATTATACGCCGCGGCGTAAAATCTCATCTTGGCCGAGAGCGGCGAGATTTCATTGGATACCACAGTCAAAGAATACTTCTCCGTTTCTCGATTGCTATAAAAATCTTTCCGCTAACGTCAACATTTTAATTTAAATAAGACCTCGACCGCGAGAAAAAAAGTAACGAACACGAAACAGACTCTTTCGTGAGATTTCGAGCTATCGGTCAAAATTAATCGGTCCTCGCGATCTTCTCCGATCGAAACTTTTATTTTCTCCAACACCAACCTCCTTTCCTTCTTTCTATTTTTTCACCATCAAATTCGAGCGTCAAATTAACGTAGCTCGACCCCCTTTTTCTTTTATCAATGTTTATTCATCGTCCTGTTCATTGTAAAAGGGTAAGCGACAGAAATTCTCCGTCGAGGCGAACGAGAGTTTGAAATTAAATTTGTACTTTATTCTCGTACTCTCGACGCGATCGCGTTCCGTCCCACCCTCGAGCACCTCTCCGAAGATTGTAAACAGTATAATAATGACCGTTCTTATTACTTATCCACGGAGGAAAGCGAGAGAGAGAGAGAGAGTTTCGGAGGCCGAACTTTCCGGATTTGCGCCTCTCCGAGATTCTAATTAGTAATGCTAACGAAACTTCGTGCGGAATAATGAACGGCACAGCGAGTATCGAATTAAGTGCCGTCTGGGTTGCGTCAACGCGTTACGAGTGTCAACGCGGTTGTTCGAATTTTGTCAGACCATCCTCGAAGACTGGCAACGGCAACGAATGGGAGCGGTAAAGTAAAATGGTGCACGGAAGAGAGAGAGAGAGAAGAGATACATTGTACGCGTTAGTTAAGTTAACGAGAAATTATCGTGAGTGTATACCTACATATACATATAACATATGTAGATATGTATAAGCACGTACACGAACGAGAAATGAAATTAAACGTGCGTGCACGACGGAATATATATTCTCGGCAGGTACTCTCGAAGATACGATATGTCGTTAAGAAGTCGAGATTGTTGCATGCGACTTGGGAATTTCTACGCAGGAATATCGTTTTAACGCGCGTTTATAATACGCGACGATTCCCTCTCGTAGGTATAACCGCGTTGAAATTTATCGTTCGCGTTATGGGCGGCAAACGATCCACGAAATAAATAAATAAATATATATATTACATATACGTGAGTATGTACTACAATAGGTATATTTATATACCTACTTATACATAGAGAAGATAATGGAAATGGTTCGGCATCGGCGACGATAACGCGAGCTATTTATCTCGGCTTCCTTCCGAGTTCTTGTCATCACCCCCGAAGAGTCTCCTTTCACCCTACCTTCGGCTTTTGTTCTGCCGCCTTTTTGCCGCTACTCTCGAGGGGATGTGTTAATCTATTACGCCCACAGCAGGATTAGACTCTCTCTGTCTGTCTGTCTCTCTCTTTGCCCGTTCTTTCAACCACGGCCGAGTTTTATCCAACTTCAAGCATCAATTTATTTTCAATCGACGGAGAACTATTCTCTAGCGTATTATCGGTGAGAACATCGAGACGCATGCTCATTTTACATTTAGGCATTAGCAAAATACCTATCTCGGGTTGCTATCTCAAAACTAGAGCTTCGCGGATCTCGTTTTAAACGTCGAAATCGAAGATATTCGTGGGAATCTTGGGGAATAAGCGCAATCCGGAAAAGAGGATCGAGCAAACAGCGACTACTTATCCATCGGAAGCACTTATCCATTGGCGAGGTTTTGACGAACCAACAAACCGTGTTTTCACGGGCCGCTCGTCCGCACCTCTCGTACAAGATTATCGATACTTCGATTATACCACTTACCGACTTAACGATGTTATTGTTTGTTCGATCGGCGTCATTATTCCAGAAGGAGACGCACTCCAGGAAGAGATGCTACTCTTCGCTCGCTTTTCTTCGTGCTACGTTACTCTATTTTTCTCCTCTTTTTATACTTTATCCAATCTCGGGATATCTATACAGGGTGTTTCATAAAAAATAGCGAAAATAAAATTGTTTATCTATCTCAGAAAAAAATTCTATGAACTCGTCACAATCTAGTTACAACGTTAAAAGTTTGGATCCTGTTCGGACAAAGTACTTACATAAACTAAATATAAAACTGATCAATGACATAATTTATTAAAGAATCAGTAAAGTCCGATACGTTAGACCGAACAAACGTTTATGATTTCTTTATTGGTTTATCCTTTGTAGGTATATAAAATTGAATCATATTGTATGAACCACCCTATAGACCGATACATCGTCCTATACTTTCTACCCCGGAAGATCCTCACCCTTCCCAATGGCAATCCTTTCGTATCTCCCGATCGAATATTCGGGCGTTTATTTTCGCGGGAAATAGAGCGTGCACGGGACGCGTTCTCCATCGTCGTATCGCCGTGGAAGCACTAACAATTTTCGGCCGCCATTACCGAGTTTTACCGTCATTTCCACGCGATAACAGAATATTGTCGGGTCTTTCGAAGCGACGAGTTACGAGAGACACAGCCTCTCTCTCTAACTTTCCTCTTTATACGAAAATCGTTTGGTACTGCATTTCGTAGCGGTGATTACAAGTTTAATATTATATTCGGTCGAGCGATTCGTTCGTAGCAGGCTGGTGTATAGACCGCTCGTAGGGTAAATTATGTTGATGTTTCCCGAGATATACGGGAATATATCAAAGAAGCGCGTTGTAATATGATATAAGAGCAACCGTGGGGTAGTTTACGTGCAACGTCGGGCTATTACCATTCGCTTGGTATGAGCTTATATCAACCGATAGAGACATTATGGTGGTGTTTGTGCGCTGTAGCAACGCGTATCTCCGCTACACAACGCTACCAATACGATCGTGGGTGGTAGTTGTGGGCGATGGTCGGTGATGGTAGTAGTAATACTAACAGCGGAGAAGCAACGTTTCTCCCGGAGGATTACGCCGGCTCGTCGGACAACGTCGTTGGTTTCTGCCAATGTGTCAGACGGATGTGCTCGATGCCCCCCGACGGCATCCTCTTCTCCTCCATTCTCGAATCTGCAAATGTGCGATTAATTGAAGATCAGTCGAATTACCGGGCAGTGTTCCGCGCCTTCGTATAGGCCGGATCGAGAAGGCCGATCATCGAGACGTCACTCGCAGAAAGGACATCGCTCCTCCTCGGGACGTCGCTCGTTAATCGTCGCTTAGATTCCACTACGGTGCACCACGTTGGGAAACTCGAGTATACCTATCTGCTTCCTCATATATACATACGTATGTACGAAGTAGGACGTATGTACATACGTAGGTACGGACAGGAGTCATTCTCTTTGACACGAACCGAAGGAATCGTCGAGGCGACGTGACGTCCTTCGGTTCTTCAATATTACATTCGATATACATATATATATATATAACCATGTTTTTTATTATTACGAACGGTAATTACAAACGCGTATTATAGGTAAATCGCGATAGGGAAGAAAAAATTACACGTGCTCGTAAAAGCGAGTATTAATAAGGGGCCGTGCCGAACGGCCGATAATAAAATAGTCGATGTAATCGAAACGCATACATAATGATCACGACGAGCGCGTGGATGATGATAACGAGGTGACAAAATAACGATGCTCGACGCACGCCCGGAACAATTTGACGCCGGGCGCCGATGAGATGTATTGTCTTCGAAAGGTCCTACTCCGGCTTTAATATTTTTGGTTTAATGACGTCCTCCCGTTACGAAGGGCAAGGAGGGGGGGTCGAGGAGAGGAAGGACACGTAGCGTACCTATTCTATAACGACTCGCGAACGCGTATAAATGCTCTCGATATTTAAAATGTTGCCGTGATAAGCGTCGATCGATAACGAACAGGGCATATAACGAATAACAATTAACCGGTGATTCCTAACGACGTTTCTGGCCGATTTCGTAATAGCGACTTTTATTATTATTTCGATCGCAATTCGATAGGAACGAACTCTACTTCTCGTAGATTTTCTTAATGTAATGCATGTAGAAAAAAAAAAAAGAAGAAAAGAAAATGGTTCGGACCGACAGAAGTAGGCAGGACCTAGTGCTTTCGTATTCAACGGCTAGGTCGTTAAAATCGCCGAGACCCGGTGTAATTATCGCAGGTTCTTTCCGGGAGGGGGGAGAAGGCGAGAACATTTTTTATGACCGGGCGGAGTAGCAACGCCGTTGGTGTACGCGTATGAATCATTTTCTCTCGTAGTGTAGTCGGCATAACGCATGGTAACAGACAATTCTCAGCTTCCTTTCTCTTTTTATTTTTTCCTCGTTTTTTTGGGGGATACATCCCATCGCCTCTTCCCCTTCGGTTTCTCTCTTCTTTTTTTTATCCAACACTTTTCAGCGAATATATGCTCGAGTCGCGACGATGACGCACGGTGATAATGAGGAAATATAGTTTTTTAAAAAAGAAGGAGGTTATCAAGTCGATTGTTTTTGTTTCATCTATGTTACGCGTTAGCTTCACCGATTGTGAATTATTCTTTTTTTATTGAATATTGAGTATTGTAAATATTAAATAATACGTAATAATATATAAAAATATTATTTTTAACCTTTTAACCTAAATAGGTAAATTTTGTAAGGCGGTTTATATATTTTTTGGTAAAAATTTATTATACAAAAGATCTTACCTCGAGAAAAAACGCGCTGCTCCTTACAAGTGCACGCTCGCTACACGCGGATCAATTGTATATGCATCGAGGTGGAGAGCGGTGTTATCTTCTGGATTGATATCTCTATTCTAAAAGAGACTCGCTGTCGTATCCACACGCTCCTAGTATTATTTATCGTGCACCGGATAGAGCTTCGCGAATCAATAAATTTGCTATACCTTTCATATCCAAGCTTTACGACATAATTTCTTGATACTTGACATTGTGCATTAATATTATGATAGAATACATCGACTGCAGATGTATTTCCTGTTCCAAGTAACGTGATCATCACGAAAACGCTTTCGATTATCGATACATACGCGATACGTCATCATTGGCCATTATTTTAAACAAACGACCATTTGACTGGAAAATTCATGTCCAGGTTGATGACAATTCTTGACAAATACGTTGCTCTAATTTTGACAACGCCCCTTTACGTTACAACCCCTTGCAATATTTCATCCAAAAGGGGACAACACCGTAGTGGTAGAAAAAACTCGTACACGATATCGAGTAATAAATATCAAATAATGGTATCGCAGGAGAAAAACGTAGGTATGCACGTATGTTCGCTCCTGTTACGAATCGAGCGTGGCTGCGTGTATCGAACATAGTTCTGGCGTTCACGGTAAAAGCGACAAAAGGGTCGAACGTGCGTGAATCATAATCGACTGTCGTAAAAATGGAAACGTTTTCTAGGCACGCTTCGAACTTCCTCGAAGCGACGTTGACGACGTCTTTTACGAGAGGTGGAGTGGGTGCAAACGAGACTCCATTTTCGAAAATTAGCGAAGCAATCTTCTACCTCCTCCCTCTCTCTCTCTTCACCGAGAGAAGCCGATGAAATCGTTTCCTTCCTGCCGAAGGGCAGAAGGTTCTACGAAAAGCAGGATATTTTCCGCGAGTCGCGTATTTTCCGTACCGTTTAAATCGCGCCGTGCGCGCACACTACACTCGCGGGCAAAAGGCAATTGAATCCGTTCGCGAGTTCCATTTTTCCCCCCAACGGTTTTCCGTAGATACGACGAGAGGACCGTAACGGCGACTGCAATTTCCCGGTGCGTAAATGGCAAGGACGTTGCCGACGTCTACCTCCAGCGTGGCTGAACATATTACCCCCTTACACGTATGACATACGTATCGCGGTATAACAATACGACGCGTAACTCGCATTCTGCTCTTGCTTGTATTCACGTAAGTGTACCACGTATACACACACACCAGATACAGATAGAGGGAAAACGGTGATCTACAGGGTGGTGCACCATTTTCGCTTCGGCTTCGAAAATAACGTTCGTGTAACCGAGTCCTCGAAACTCGTTCGCTCGGCGATCCGTACGTACACTCCAAGAGGAGTTTCGAGAAAGTTCGAACGAGAATGCCGAAATTCGTACTTTTCTCTCTTCCTTTTTTTTCCATTTCGGATTTATCGATGCTCGCGTATCGACGGCACGGACCTCGTTCCGCGTCGGTGTTAATAAGAAAGTGCAACTTTTCGAAGTCAGAGTAAAGACTTCTCTAACTCGAATGAATTTGTTCGACCGCGAGCTTAGTAGTACCTCGCGATTTAACCGTTGAGGAAACCGTTCGAAGTCACGCCACGATGCTGAAAGTCGTCGAGGGTAAAGGAGACACCCCGTATATTCACTTCGAACTAAAGCACCACGAGCACGTAGGAACGTCGTTTTCTCGGTATCCGCTCGAACGCGTCTACGCGTGGTACGATCGGCCCTCTCGTAGAACGTTTTAACTATCTGGGTCGTGTAGGCACGCGCGTTCACGCATTTCTCTTCGTCATGATCGTTTCATCGTGGCGCAAATATTGAATTTGCGTGGTCGTCTCGTTCCTGCATTGCGGTTAAATTCGCTTTCGACCGTGGAGAGCGACGCGTCCTCTTCGCGTTCCTACTGGATTAACTAAATCGGTGAGATTAGGAACGATACAAGTCCAAATGTCTGAATTTTGGAAATCTTGAACTTGTACCGTTCTCACTTTCTACACGGTAAGCTCTAGAAAACGTCTTAACAAGGTGGTTTTAGTACCCTTCTTGTGGGTACTCATTCCATGTAGCTTTGCAAGTTATGAAGAGAATTTGATGAAATTTTAACAGACTGTAGAGTTGACCGGAATAAATCGAATGGTCACTGCCAAACAAAATTCTTTTACACAGTTTCACCTACACAGGAATGTGTGTACGCTCGCAATTTAAATAATCAATTTCTCAAAAACGGCGTAGAGGACTTTTTTTGACTGTGCCAAGTCGATTCAAACTCTCTTGTGCTTAAAAAAAAGCACAAAATTAAAATTCAACTGAAATTCACAGATTAATAATTTCGTGTTTCGGAAGTTGGTAGTGGTTTTTTTTTTGCTATGCTTTGGTATACTAATTCCCGTTCCGATCCTCCCAGAAGAAAGCCTTCACACCCTCCTTTAAAAAAAATAGCTACGATGATGTTCTTAATCCCATCGATTCAAGTATTATTACAAGGTAGAAGATGAAAAAAGGAGACATCTCGGATCCGCGAAAGTATAATTTTTACGATAACTGCTCCCTCGGGTCACGGTCGTGCGTCCAAGTCGTGAAAAAGTCTTATCTTCCTTGACAAGAAATTTCCGTAAATTTACGAATGAAATCGTAAAAGATTTATGACAGATTATGACGGAGCGTTACTGTCTCGGTCGAGAACGATACCGTGTCGGACGAATCGGCTACTCGCAGGCAAACGTTTGTACGTAACACACGAAGGGAGAGAGGTGTCGACCGCGTCGTAAATAAAGCCAAGTCTGTGGAATATGGTCGATAAGGAAAACGCGCGAAGAGAAACGAGGCAATATGTAAAGTGCAACACCTTCGAAACGTCCAAACTGACGGACGGAAAGGGTACCTTAAATACGTTCCTCTTCGAAAGTACCAACTTAAAATACATGACACGCGGGTAGCTTTGAACTAAACGTTAATATCTCTCGCGTGAAAAACAGAGAGAGAGAGAGAGAGGGTATAAATTTATTTCCTTCTTTGATCCATACGTGTACCACGTGTTGCACAGCCGATTAGCAATCTCAAAGGTAAATTTATACTCGCGCTATCAGCTTGATTCTGAGCGAAACGATCGATCGAAACGTTTGAGATTCCTTTGATAACGAATACGTAGCACAAGAGAGGGAGGGGGTTCTGGTGCAGAAGAGTGGTACACGTTCTCGTAGAGAACGTTGAGAAAAACTAAATTAACTTTCAGCGACGTTGACGTGACTTCGAAGCGATCGACATACCTGTCGAGTTACGCGATTCGACGACGTTGCCGTTAAATCTTCTCGTGGGACGGATATGTACATATATAGATATATAAGAACGCATGATATGTACGACAGCGTAGCTAGAACGTACCTTTACATGTATGCCTCGTGTACGCGATACAAGTTTTCCCATCAGAAGGCAGGTAACGCGCTGTCTCGTGACGAGGACGACGACTACCACCACTGCTACCAGGACGTAACTTTGATATTATGTAGACTCGACCGTACGATTCTAGGCTTCTAGTCGAAGGTATCTACCAGGGTATGTAGCTCTACCCAGATACATAACCATCTTCTCCTATCCGACGTTCGAACGACACGTCGCCTGGCCCAGCTATCGTCGTCCTTTTCGAAGCGACGGGAACTTTAAGGACGGTGGCGCGAGAACCGCGCGTGGAATATTTTCTCGAGACGTTGCTCGCTCGTTCGCAGCATCGCAACGGCCAATCTCACTTCGATTGCGTTCGAGGGAAGATCGAGCTTGTTAGTAGCCGACGAGAGAGTTCGTATAAATTGGAATTTTTCGATCGTAAACTTCCCCTATACTCGAGGTGTTGGAACCCTTATTGGACGGGTATTGTATTCAAAAGGGCGACGATAGTTGCTTGGGAAGGTTCTTACGCTTATTAAACGTCGTTTGTGGATGTAAAGGAGAGAAAGAGGTGTCGTAAATCGTCGGCTTATTTTGATTTAATTATCGCGGTAGACGTAAGCAACAGGCCACGGTGGCTCGGTATCGTAGCTTTATCGCGCTCATCTGCGAAAAATACCGCGCGTGTACCTTTGAATAATTCATGTACGATCTCGAGGATAAGAGAATAAAGTATGGTCGTGTTCGATTTGTAGTAAGTACGTACATACATACATACCCTAAGTTCTACAACGATTGGAAACGTTCGCGGACGTTTCTGCGAACGAACGAGCGCGTTCCCGCGATTTGATATCGCTCCACAAATAATGACGAGTGCGACACGAGAGGGTTTCGAACGTTTTTTGCTTACGGGCAGGTCAAAATTCGAGATAGGAGACCATGCGACGAGAAATTGCGTGTGTAAAGGCAAAAGGAAATATGGAAGCGATGGTATAGAAAATATTTAACGAATCGAGTGACTTTCCGTGTTTATCGTTGACAAACAAAAATAAAAAACAATTGAATAACTTCCACCTTTTTCAACTTCGGTTAAAAAACAGTTAGAAAGCGTGACTCTTTGTCGAGCGTTACATAGTCCCGGCTAACTTTACGATACCGGACAGTTTGGTACGAATGAAAAAATATTTGAAATAGCTTGGACTCAAAGGAAGCGAACGAGTTCGGATCGATCAAGCTAGAATAAGGAACTCCCTGCGGTCGTGTCTAAAAAAAAAAAAAAAGAACTCAATTGATTAATCGGCTACCCACTCACACCAGTTCGCGAGTAACATCAACGGAAAGCACTCGAGCAGTCGTTCTCCTTAGAATTCGGTCGAAGTATTTTCGGTGCATCGCTCTCGTTTCGGTTCCCTTTGCGAACGGAGATTGCAAACCACCCCTTCTCCTCCTCATCGCAGCGCCCGAATGCCTACGCGTTTTCCGTGTAAGTATAGTACATGAAACCCCTCCCGTGTGTACCGTGTCGGTGTTTCTCGACAAGGGTACATTGTGCACGCCGTGCATACGCCCACGAGTGTATACGTACGTAGGTATACGTTTACGTATACGTTTATGTGTATGTATGTACGTAGCATTGACGACGGCAGGCGAGTAGGCTTGGTATGCGCGACGTTTCACACGAGCCATGTTGATTGTCGTGTAAGCATACAATGCAACAGCACAGGAGTAGCAGCGGTATGGCAACGGTTAGGCGTGCCGACGTAAGACGCCGAGCTTCTGTACCAATTCTCTCGTGCGCACGCGTTCTCTTCTTTCGGCACAAAATGCCGATAGGTAGGTATCAAAGAGGTCACCAGGGAGATACATTTTCGTGGGATAAAGAGCGTAATATTTGACGTTAACAATAGCTGTCGATACGAATAGCGTCGTTTCATCTATGTTCATAGCGAACGTTTCGAAGGTTGAATTTCCGAAGGTTCTCGAAACGAACTCATTCTACCCCCTTCTCTCGTTCGTTTCTTCCGTACGTCGATTCTGCTCCATTCGCAGCAGGCGTGAAAAAATAATTGGCGGAGTTGCGCGAGAACTTTCGTGGCTTCTCTAACGAGTTTGGAAATATGGTTCATACGGTGGGGCGTTTATTACGATAAAAATGATATACCTCTCGTGGAAGAGGGAGAGAGAGACGTATAGGGAGCAACCTCGGCCCATTTTTACGCGACAGATGGCCGCTCCATTACTCGATGCCGCGCTTCCATTTCGAAGCCGCGATTTCAGTTCCGTTGGCACAGCCGTCGCGGAGTTAAGGAAGTACTAATGGCTTCGTTAATGCCGAGCGATTCGAACGAGGAATAAAGCTTAAATTCTGAACCACCGGAGCACTCCCTCAAGTGTAATCTCGATCCCTCGTTACTTTCCTCGTTCCCTCTTTCTCTCTCTTTCTATATACCCCTCTCTCTCTTCCAAGCTCTCTTTCTCTCTCTTTAACGCTCGTCGTTCGAAGAGGTTAAGTCCCGTTTCCGGCGTGCTTTCGAAGCCAATCAAAAATTACGTCGCTATGACTCACCGACGTCCAAGCACGACATGTACATCTATATAGATACTTACGTGTATATGCCTATGTACGAGCGTAATCTCATAACCGGTGGGCGTTCTCGCTAATCGCTAATTCCAGTAGGTTTATTTTTGGCGTTTAATATCGGAGTATATGAAATTACGCCGTTCATGGGATCTAAAAACGTATAACGTATATTTTATAGCCTTCTTCGTTAAAATTGTAAAGGAAGACCTTTTATTTTCAGATTTGGAACAATTGGAAATAATTGTACACGTAACGTAATAAATGAATACTCCTGCCATCGCTTATTAATTAAAGTATAACTTGGTTTATTTTAATACGTTTCGATATCGCGGGAAGTTTTTAATTTTCTTCCAAGAGTCTAATCTATTATTGAGTACAAAAGAACCAAACTGAGACTCGTCGTGACATCTCAGGATGGTACAATCTCTTATATCGTACAATCGGCGTTCTTTCAAAAATACGTCCGACGGGGCGAAGAAAAATCGAACGAAATATACGCTCGTAAGGAGAAAAGTACGGCGAAGCTTTTAGAGAAGTATCCGGCGCAGCTTTTAGTGCGTTTCATCCGGGCGAGTACCACTGCCGCGAGGGGAGCCGCTTAAGAACAATCGAGGTGTGTTCTCTCTTACGAACCGAAGAGCGCCGTCGTGCGCGCGTCGTTTGAAACGACATAGCAGCCGAAAGCACTTGCCGCACTTTGTCCGTCGGACCCATTATGAAAATGATGCGCGCCCTTTGTCGATCGTTTCTTCCGAAAGGTATACTTTCATCCTCGTGCTCTTCATCCTCCTCGTTCTTTCAGATGGCCGTCGTTGCCGAATTTACCGAGCGACTTGTTCCTACTCGATCGTCGTCTATTACGGAGGAATCGAAGTTCTCTCGTAAAACGACGACGCTTCGATTTTAATGGAAGTACGACGATTCTCGGTACGATGATCGTCCCAAAGCTTTAACGATGCTGTAACGATAGAGTCAATATAAGTATGCTCCGTGTTTGATCCTTGTCGAGAAAGCACCGTTATCTCGGATCCTCCTTTCTTTACACCATAAATGTTTTCTTTTCGATCTTATGCTTGTACTTTTATTAAAAACAAAAAGAGTTATTATTATCTATTTCTTTTCTGACACAGTCGTCGAGCGAAAAAATAATGCAGTTACCGATCACGGTAATAATTCACAATCGACGAAAAACTTTTTTCTAATCTTGTTAGATCCATCGTAATCTGTCCACCCATTCACCCTCTATCTCGTCCTATCCATTTTTGTCTTCCTTTTACTTTGCCGAGTATCGGAGATCCAGATAACCAAGCGAATATACATATACATACATATATCGCGCAGCTTCCGTGTGTACTATTGAGCTAGCGTATACAGCTATATTTAGATAGCCGGTGGAGCGAGAGGAAGGTAGATATATCGGTTCCTGCATAAGTTACACGTTTGCAAACGTATAGGTGTTCTCCGCGGATAGAGAGAGAGAGCGCGTGCAAGCTCCGCTCGCGCGCGTATACGCGTGCTTTCGAATGTCCGTGTATCGTATGAGGGTGGCGTATCCCATACGGAAACATGTTACACTGACCCAAGGGACCCCTATCTTTGATACTGGGTCATCCCATGACAAATTGATCGGTGACATTGGGTCGTGAGCTTTGGAACGAGTCTTCCGTACTTCGTCGCGGGACAAAGTCCTTTGTGAAGCTTTCGCTTAGTTTCAACCAAGCAGCGCGTTTTATATTCGGCTTCTCTCTCTCTTTGTCTCTCTCTCTACTGCTGCTACCTGACGAAAAACATATGGCCTTGTATCTCTTCCACTCGTCATTTCTCGTTTCTCATACTTTCTCTATCTTTTTCTATCCATCTACACATTTCTCTCTGTCTCTCTCTCCCACTCTGTCTTTGTCACTCGAGTCTTCATCTAACGGCAGAGAGAATTTTCAGTCCTTTTCCCCTCTCCTTTTTCCGAAAAAGCCGGGATAACCTTGCTTTAGCGACGCGTCTATTTCGCATCGTACACGCTCTAGGAATTCTATTCTCCTCGTTGTTATGGAGCTTAATAATCATCATCGCCCGACTAATTTCGCCCGGAAAGTTCATGGAACGCGCGTCATCGAAAATTACGCTCCGCTTCTAATAAGGATCTAGTCGAAATTTTCCCTTCTCTACCCCAAACTCCTCTCCTCTCTCTTTCTCCGGATAGAGAACACATAGCCATGGAGAGATAGAACTGTTTATCGACTCGCGTGCTTGCCCTCGAATGTCTACGGAAATCGGCTGCGTTTGGTGCAAATACGCTGCAAACGATGGCACGCATACGCTTTCTCTATCTCTATTTCTCTCTCTCTATTAGAGTAGTGGAGATCAACGATTGCATTTAAATTTAAACATTACCGTGAGTTCTAGCCGATAATTGTCGCGACGTTCAGGATTAATTGTTGGAACAGCACGGCAATTAATTATCGCACGCTTTTGCCCGCTTCGCGCTATTTTATCGGTTTGCGAGAGAGCATAATATACGCGCTAGCGTACACACGCATGTACGAAGGTAAAGAACGAGAGAGATGAAACGTCGACGCACGCGTGGATATCAGTGAAAAGAGGTGGGTCTCGTGCGTGTGCTCTCGCGCGCACGCTCTATCAAGTACCCGCCATTACGTCGTTGCAATCTACGAAATTCCGACTCCGTCTATCTCTTTCTCTCTCTCACTCTAGCGATTGATAAAAACAAGAGGACCTGATTGGACCCATTGACGTTGCACGAGGCGATATTTTCATGCGAGTTGTCCCTCCTTTTTGCTCTCCCTTCACCCCTTCTCGTCTCGCAAACATTGCGATAAAACCATCGGTTAACCGAACAAAAACCAAATTAAATATCACGGTCGACCTCCCTTTTTTACCTTCGTCCGCCTCTTTAATTTCACGTTTTGCGTACCACCTAACCGTCCCGATTTCCTTCAGTTTTCTTTTTCAAGAGACCTTTTTCTTTTCCATGCACGAAATGCTGGCTTCCTCGTCCGGATTCTGTAAATTTACTTAAGAGTCGTGCACGAGCTGCTTTTTTCCAAGTTATTTTAACGAATTTTTATCTTCGAATCGTTTATAATTTTTTTATTGTTAATAACACGCGTCAAAGAATTTCCATTAATACTTAGACAACTTTTCAATTCGATACTATTCACTTCCATACTATAATTTTTTCAATAAAACACAATCGTCGTATCCATTATCTACTTCCATGGTTTCATGTATTCCATACAGTAATACAGAAGCCCATCGTTACAAAACATCTTATTTAACGAAATATCGCAAAATTATTAATACCAACGTCGTTTTTTAATGAAGATTTTAAAACCTCGTGTCTTTTCTATACACCCTCACACGAGTGCAGAATACGAAACACCGGTAGCCTTACACGAACCTGGAAATGGCATGCATCCAAGTTGGAATACAAAGCGGAAGTGAAACCACCATAAATCCGATACATACCGTTGTGCACTGTACGTTACGGAAATTTGTTATCGGATACAATGGAGTTTCTTCTCTACCCCCTCCCACGGCTCATTTTTTTTTTTCATTTGCTTTTTCAAACATCGACACCGGGGACAGCAGCTTCTTCGTTCCAGGAAGCGCTACGAGCGCGACACGGTAACACGAGCTTCTCGAGGCTCCTCCAAGACGAGGAAACGGCGATCGGGGCCTGCTGTCGATGAGTTACGAGGCGATCGTAGATCCAGGGAAGTCGTTAAAAAGTATCGCAACCTTTTTGTCGCCATCTGCGAACGATTTCGAAAAGGTACGAGGGATCGTTAGAGCACCACGGGCTACGCTTGCCGAAGCGAGGCCAAACGTTTTAGCTCGAAATCCGAGCCGATAGGCGCGTTACGAGACACCAGCTGCACCGTACCGTGACCGTGTCATGAGATAGGTATATACCCATGGGATGATCCATAAACTTCGCGTTTCGATCTATTCGTAATTAACCATTTACAGAAACGAATATACGTATGGTCGTATACATATTCATATGTAAGTTCATACACTCGTTATAGTATATCTATAATATAGGTTACATAGACTTACTGTATGAATGCGGACATGAATACATTTACAAACATATTACATGTAAGTATAATGAATAAGTGTAAAGTTTAATAGTATAATATACGGTTACACTCATTCGTACACTAAATATATTCATGAATGTTTTCATATATGCATTCGTGCAGATATTCATATTTATGCATACCTACGTTTATGTCGTATTTGAACGTATACTTGTATGTATTCGTATTTCCACGAATATTTATATATCGTTTAAAGATATATTTATAGTTTTACTCGTGCACGCATAGACATTGTAAGTATATGTTTGTACCGAAAGTTTGGAACCTTTGGAATCCTTGAGGGATTTAGTTTGACGATATCTTGAAAAATGTCGAGAAGTACCACGGGACCTCACCCTCTTCCATTTTCTAAGGGCTTCGTCGTCCCATATACATCGAAACATAATCTTCCTCGCTGGTGAAACGACCGGGGCGTTCGTGCAAGTGGCTCGGCCGAACAACAACATGGTTAATAACTGGAGCGCATTGGACGCGAGCGCGTCGCTTTCGTGATATATCGTGGCCGTATAAACTACGGCTTTACACAACGATACGCTCGCAAAACGGCAGACTGATTTCCATGTTTATGGAAGGTCAGTAGGGGGTTAACCCGCGACACGACCGTCGAAGACCTCCGTTAAACGTCTCCCCTTGTATCGACCATTTTTACTCCCTCTCTATTTTTCTCCGTCTTTCTTTCTTATACGGGTCACGAAAAAAATTCTTTGTTCCCTTCGGCGAATCGACGGTCATCGACTTCGATCGAGCAGAGGCTTCTTGTAACTTATTCTATAGGGTGATCCTAAAAGATATGGTCTAATTTTATCAGGAAGTCTATTAAGGAATTAGTGGTAAATTGATACCTGGTTAAGATCGTTAACATTTTCTTTATCACATCCGAGTGACGTTTAATATTTATTTCTTTGAACCGCAAATTTGGCGAATCGATTAATACCATAGAACAAATAATAGAGAAAATAAATTAAATTATCTACATTTTGCATACATTTATTATTCAACAGCCATAAATATTTTAGTAGCATCGATCGAGTGCCGTGGCACTAGAATTTTTCAAAAATTCGAAAAACGGAGTTAATCGCTTTAATAGTAAATACTTTTAGGAATCTCTCGTTTCATACTTGTATAGATACAACATTAAAATTCTGTAAATATTTGAAACAAAGTTTGTACGCATACTTTAGGAACACCCTCTACTATCCTACGCGTACACGTGCATGTTCGAGCGTGTACCATGGTCCGGCACAAGCGCAATTATTATTACGCTCGTTATTTCTTCACTCCATTCAAACCGTTCTGCCGGCAGTCACTCGCCATGGTTATTATCCTATTGAGCTTATAAGAAACGGTCGGGAACGATGTCGTAAGATGCCTCGTACGACATCGTTCCCTCTCTCTAACTTCTTATTCTTGCTCTCTTTCTCTCTCACCCACTCTACTCATCGTCTAGCGATGCGACAAGAAGAAGGTCGGTTTACCGCTTTACCGTTGCAGCTTCCCTTCCGAGAAGCTCATCGAACGAGTCTTCCATGCTACGCCGCAGCCGAACGTAACTCCTCCTACGGAGTTGAACGTGAGATCAAAGACGAGTTAAAGAAAAAGAAGCACGTGGACGTTCGGAACATGCGTTTCCTTGATTAGTATTACTACTACCGCTACGACTATAACTCCTACGTTCTCTCGAGATCGCGCAGGAGTCTGGATAAACGGAAACGAACGTAGAATTTTATGTTTTTCTCGACCTTGTACGATGAAACGACGGAAGGAGTGTTGGGAAACACGTTAGAGACGCGGAGCGTGAAAAGCGTTCGCTGTCTCGGACGATCGTAGATTCGATCGATCATCTTGCCTTCGTTGGAAAAGACGTCGGTCGTAGCCTGGAAAAGAAATGAGAGAGTAAAAGAGAGAAAGAGAGATCTTTCTTTTCGTTCCCTCGTTATTAGATCGGGAGCAGATATGAAGACGGATGAGGACTGATTTGAATGTAAATGGAGGGAACGGAGGTTAATTGAGTGCCCAATGAAGGAATCGAGAAATTATTTCGCGGCCAACAGTGTTCTCTCTCATTTACCCTCTCTCTTTCTCTCTCGATCGTTCTTTCTTCTTTCGTGCTCTCGACAAAAACGTTCCGCTCCGGAAAACGTCGAGATCGGACGATAATAAGCGGGAGAACTTTCGAAAAAAAGGGGAGAAACGCTTCGTCTCGGTGAGACCGTAATTATCTAGCGTAATTAGATGACAAATTCTTCGCGTTTTTCTGAATTTTTTTCTGCTTTCCATCATCTGTCACTTTCTTTCTTTCTTGCCATTAAATTCACAGATTTTTATTCTTATTTCACGGTACGCTATTTTCTATGGAGCGAGTGGAATACAAAATGCGAAAAGTTGAATTTGAAAGCTGCTTTTCGAGTAAAACTCGTCTTGAAATTTTTCGATTTCGTGACTGTGCCATTTTCTCCACCGATGTAAGTGAAGTGGAAAAAAAAATGGCGAAAAGAGAAAAATAAAAAAGCACTTTGAAACCTTACGATGAAGAAAAAAGTGATGAAAGCGACATCGAGAACGATGATGATGATCGATGGGATCTTGAATCGAATGCTTGTTGGGTCGAGGGGAACGATCAACGAGTTGTTAGGGAACTTCTTATTTTTTTCTCCCTCTTCGAGATCGTAGTAATAAGTGAGCAACAACGTTGTCAATTCCGTTGATTCGTCCTTGTGACGTATTTCGATCATATTAATCGTTGAGTAAAGAATAAAATAGTCTTAATCTACATTAAAGTATCGCAAAGATCTTATAATTAACATAACGAATAATCGCGTTCGTTATAAACATTTTAAGAACCAAAGATTTATGAAAAAGCATATTCGAATTATATAAATTCCTTTAATAGAAAAATGTACTATTTGATTTATTTCGTCTACTGCAAATACTTGGAAATGGTACGAATCCTTTTCTTTGATCGACTACAGATTTACTTCCCAATGAAAAGCTCGCATCAACCGCGGAGCAACCATATTACCAATTTCTCCGACATTGGACTTACATTCATTGCGGTATAAGCGAGCCAAATAATAGTCGCTTATTCATACACGTACCACGTGTATTTGTGTGCACCCATATTGCTACGTATAAACGTATATACATGCATATACGTACACACGTATGTCTCTATAGCGTAGCAGCGAGCGCAATAATAAATTGCAGTAGCGGCAATACTTTTATCGCCCCTTTTACGAGAGGGCCGCTCTTTTGGCCGTAACTTCGTTTTCGAATCCGATGGGACTATAAAGATAAATTAAGTGTGGTTCGGAGGTAAAATGGACGCTCGGAAGCGAGCGACGCTCTCGGCAAGGCCGTTAAAGGAATTTAACTCGAAGAAACGCTCTTCTCTTGTAACACACACACACACACATAGTACGAAGCGTGCATGGCGCTTGTGTAAATGTGTACATGTATACACGCCCGTGGCTAGTGCATGTTAACAAAATAAAAGCCACTCGCACGAAGATACCCAACTTTTCTCTCCGTTCAAATCGCCAACCACGAAAATCTTTTTCCTAGCTCGACTTTTCGAGCCGTGAAAAAAAGGTAGGAAAATGACATGAGTTATATTACGTCGTCGCGTTTCATTCGTTCCACGTTGAAAAGAGCGCACTTCGCTCAGGAGCGTTTGACTTCTTCAAGATGATGAATTTTTAAAAAGTATTCCGTCTCAACAGGTTTGCTCGCCTTCCCCATCGACCTCTCTCACTCTTTTACACACGTTCGTCCATACACTCGCTCGGTTATACATACGTATACATATATATCTAAGAAGATATATACTCCGGTCGAGTCTGCAAACGAGTCGTTCTAAGCGAGTCGTCTTCGCTCGTTTTTCTTCATGCCGTATCGCTAACGCCACCTCGTCCTTTTCCTTTCAGCTCCAGGTCGAGGACAGGATCAAGAACGAGGTCGATCGTAATCTGCCTGACGCTGTTACTAACAATGGAAGCGAGGAGCGTGGAGGGTACAAGCATGACAAACGCGTCGTCCTCATCGTCCTCCTCATCGTCCTCATCCTCTTCATCCTCCTCCTCATCTTCGTCGTCGTCCTCCTCGTCGTCGTCGTCGTCGTCGGCTGTGTCGACGTTAAAGCCTATTACTACAACGACGGAAGTAGTTTATCAGCGATTCGCCATCGAGCCAATGGATCAAACCGCGGTGGTTGGCAGCAGGGTAACGCTACCTTGCCGAGTTCTTGATCAAAAGGGACCTATTCAGTGGACGAAGGACGACTTTGGCCTAGGAGCGGTCAGGAATCTCACCGGATACGAACGCTACGCTATGATCGGCAGCGACGAGGAGGGTGAGTCTCGCTTTACACAGAAGGGTTCAACGGAATCTATTTATCTTAATGGAAACTCCTTTCTATTTGCCGATCGTTCTCTTCTATCATCTCTCCTCGCGACGACGTTAGTGAAAGCGAAGAAAAATAAACGCGAGACATCGTTAACGTACTTTTATCGATTCTCCAACGAGTAGCAGCGGTAACGGTTTGTAGTTGTAGCGGTGGTGATCGTGCCGTTAGTACTGGTAATTCGCTTTCCTCGTGTATCTCGACAGAATGAAATTAATTACAAGTTCGTGGTAGCGTTTCGTTTGCTCGTCAAAGAGCGAGCGATCTCGTCGCGCGGGAAAAAGTAAACTTTTGCTACTCCCCTTCTCTTCGTCTCTCTCTTTCTCTTTTTCTCTTTACCTTGTTGTACGTATCGGCCGATATCCAAGTCTTCTTTGCCTTCTTCTTTTAACCAAACGAGAATACGATTTTATTAAAACTGCTCCCAGTGCGCTTTTCGACGGCACGCCGACCGCTTGTCTTCGCCTCGAAATTCAATTTCCTGCGGCATACCATCGATTTTTTCCCCTGTTCCCTCTCTTTCTCTCTCCCTCTCGCTCTTTTCTCTTATCTCGTTCCTTTTTTCGTCGAAAGAATCCAATCGGAGTCATCGGGCGTGCTCTCGCCACTCCGCGACAAAATATTTTATGTCGTTTGCCATAGCTATACTTGTTCCGTAAGCCAATCGAATCGAGCACGATTCCCCGATAGTTTTTTTTCTCTCTCTGTTTAACAACTCGACCGCCGCGCCAGGTTAATTTCTCATAAATCGATATTCTCGTTTAACGTCTTTCATTATATATTTGTTCGCTCTTTGTTAAAAGAAAGCATACGGAATAATTCATTGTCATATGTTTTGTATAACGTACAAGTGTAATTACAACGTCACAGGTAGTTAACAGTCGTTGTAGAATTTAGAAGACGTGTTAATCAACGTCAAGTTTCCGAAGCAATCTCTCGACTTTAATGCCGGATATCATATTAATACCGATTATCGTAGACCTTCTCTTCTCTTTATTTCACAAAATGGAATCAATTTAATTTCCGTGTATAAAGAGCACTCTTTCAAACGTGATCCCACTCGAACGGCAGTCAACGACGTTAATTTAACGGATCAAATATGTCGACGCGACTTCTTCGCTATAGAGAATCTCGAAAAGGGTGACACGCAGGATCGGAAAGTTACGTGACGCGTTCTATAACCGGTACACGCGTAATCGCGATTCGTCGACAACGTCTCGCACGACGGGAGGCGTACGACGGGCTTATGTGAAATTCATGCGACGTGTCGTCGTCGAACGATACATCGAATTTCGGTATCCTAGGTATCGTCCCGGTTCACCCTCGTACCACTATCCCGTTCAATAAGAAGATCGCAGAGTCGATCTTTTTGCCGCGACTTTTACCTCGCCCGCTCGCTCTTTTCAACTCAACTTCTCTTTCCACGTCTTCGAAAATCTTAATTAATCTTACGAAGTAGTTCTTCTTTGAAAGGAGCTCCGTTATCGTATCGTAGAGCGCTCTACGAAGAAGAAGGAAAGTTCTTCGCTTCTCGAACGGAGTAGTCGGCCGAATCGATTAGGAAGTCTTGCCGTTTAAAAATTCAACTTACTCGTGCGACATCGTAAAAGCGAAACGATGCCCGCCCGCCCGCGCAAGTATCGTGTCGTTATCTTTAAGCAAAGTAATTGTTCGCGTGACGTTTACATAATTAACGAACACGTGATATCCGTATTATATGATATACGTATAGAGTAAACGTCATTCGAATTCGGAGACAGTGACTGAGATAACCACCGGCGATACTCCAGAGATTTGAAGAGATGAATTATGTGATCGGACATTTTGAAATCGTACTTGCATAAACGAATGCCGGTAACATCGTTATTATCTTTCTGTCGAATAAGCACGTAGACGTAAATCTCTTTTTTCGCTCTCTCGTTCCCCCCTCGCTTTTGAATTCTGTTAAATACGTCATTTTAAATCCGTGTTTATTATTCCGCTAAAACAATGCTCGTTGATTGAATTTTTTTTAAAAATCATTTTGACACAGCCGCGCTCTATTTAAATGGTCCACTTGACGGACATCGTTGTATTAATTCCTTGAAAAAATCTCACGGGTCACTGACTCTTGCGATTATTTTTAGAGAATAGCTGCCATCGTTCTCTATTTGCTATACTTCGAATTAAATTTCATCTCGATTTCAAAATCTTTTTTTATCATAGATCGATAAAGATTGAATTCATTCTTATTTCCGTAAAAATAATCTTAACATTTTAATACTTATTCATTCATCCAAATTAATATACGTAAACTTTTTTTAACTAAGGCCAAAAATTACGTCATCTAATGTGTTCTAAATTCACACTTTCATTAATTTCATTACCTCGGAGCAGAACCGAATTAACCAATAAACGCTTGAGAAAATTTATATTTTTATTTATTCTCTAAAATTTATATTATATTTATTAATATGGCATTTTTCATATTTCATTTCCATTCATGTAATCATACAAAAATCTTGGTTACTTGATCACAAACACCTCTCTGGTTGATGGTCCAAGTTGCCAAAACCAACACAAAATAGAATAAATGGGGCACGATTTAAATTTTGTCCGGGGCCCATTGGAGGCTTACGCCGGTGCTGCCTCAGAGGTACTTCCAGAGCTGCGGAGGACGCGGGGACGGGAAATTGGTGTGAAATTTTCGACGTTACGCCGGAAGTTTAAAGCGAAACGCACGAGTTCCCCCGAGAAACGATCTAATTCGATGAGCGAGCGAGCGAGCGAGCGAAGCGTTTGATACTTCCGACTTACATTAGTGCGTTGTACGAGCTTCGAAATTTCGCGGCTTCCTTTGTACGCACGCTCTCGCGTGCGCACCGTTTACGTAGTCCTCAATCCGGGCGATTGCGCGAATTGTAACTTAATTGCTTTCCAATTACGCGTAATTAACTGCGCTTCGCCTCGATAATTCTGTATTTGAGAGATCCAGGGCTTAATGATATGTTATTCGGGGGCGCGCGCGTGGCACTCGGGCGACGACAGAATTCAATTTTACATGGTCCGAATTATGACTTTAAATAGCATCAATCGCGCACGATTCGAGAGTAATCCAATCGAGCGATCGAACGACATCGGCCAATCCTGCCGATTTTTTCTCCTACGGCACTTCGTTAACTAATCGTCATTGCCGGAGATTGATCGGCCGGTGCTGCCGCTGATGGAAAATGAAAGTAACACAAAAAAAAAAAAAGACGGAAAAAGGAACGGGAGGCCTAGGGTTAGAAGCCTTTGAGGGCTGACCAGATCGAACACCGTGAAGGGAAATTAAAATTTGCGGGATATCGATGGGATGGTTGTAGGAGCCAAAGAGTGCTCATTGACCCACGAGCACTAAGAAAGCAAAAGCTCTCCCGGGCCTTGATCCCTCGTCGACCTTTTCTCTCCAAATTTGAAGACACCCTCTCCTTCTAGAAAGAGAGAGAAAGAGAGGGAGCATTCCAATTCACTTAAAAAAGAAAAATATCGAACCGAAAATAGCATCGAACGCGTTTTGGGAATGCGGAAGCGCACAATTGGTTCATTCGATTTGCCAATAAAAACTATGAAAAGGAGGGAGATGGAACGAGAAAGGGGAGAAGAGAGAGAGGAATGGAAACACGTAGGACGGTAGCAGAAACGCTTTTGCACGGTAGAGTTCGCTACGGAATATGCGCTACAGGCGATAGCGAAGCTTTCGTTGCTCGCACACATGGCTCTCGTCGTTTCTATTTGTTTTTCGGCTATTCCAGGGCCGTGAGGATTAGCCTCGCGAAGCGATAGAACGATTCAACGATATCCTATATCGACGTTTTCTCTCTCTCTCTCCGTCTCTTGCCCCGAGTACACCGTCGTCCGTATGTAGGTATCGTCGTCGCGCGGAACAATGCGCCCGCGCGAGCACGACTTCTGTACGGTATCAGGCTTGGCTCCGGAACGATAAGGTTCGAACGGTCGAAAGCCACTTTAAGCCGGAGGACCGTGATATATGTACTTACGAATGGACGAGCCGTCGTTAGAACTCACTTCGATCTGCTTCGTTATCGCGCTTATCGCCGGTCTATCCCGCTCGCGATACCTCGCCAATAATCGTTTCCTGTCCGGTCTCTATCCAGCTTGCTTGTTACGCGGGTACGTATGCGTTCGCGTATATGTGTAATAAAAATTCGTAACAAAATTAATACAGCCGATATAGGGGTAGGTACGTAACGGTGAATTTCAATAACCGTTTAATCGATGAAATTAAATATCGAGGTTCGAATGTCATCGGTAATTTTACTGATAATTCGTGCCCTGGGTTCTCTCTCGACCTCTTCCGATCTACATTACGCTTCGGCCGCTTTTGAAATATTACTCCTATAGTTTTCCACTGGCGTGCAAATGAGTTTCCAGCGCGCGGGAAAGTTTATAGCGTTTCGTGCAACTTTACCGCGGTATTCCCAAAGCATCGATACCTTCCGTGTTAAGAGAGAGAAAGTGTAAGGAAGAGAGTAAGAGAGAGAAAGATAAAGAAAGAAGGGAAGAAAGAGACTGGAAAGATAGACTTATATAAGTCTAGCGAATATTTGAGAATAAGGGAGACCGGGGCTAGTTGTCCCAATTTTAGGTTTTTTGTTTCTACAGATTTCTGTAGCTTATATTTTCGAATTTTTTGGTGACCATCATAAAGTTCAACTTCTTAGCAATACATGGAAATTTTTCCGCTTGCATTGGGACGTTTTTAAGCGGTTTTTTTTCAATTTCAAGCAAACGAATTTGATGTATATGCATCATGATTTTTGCCAAAATGGTCACCACCGCCGATTTCAATGTTCAATGGCTCGTTCTAAAGAAGAAAGCATGCAGAATAATGTTCCGTTGTCCGTTTTTCGATATCGTTAAGCAATGATGAGAAATTAATTTTTTAAGTGTCGGAGTATGGGTCGTTTTCAAGAGAAAAATTGCTGTAACTTTTTAACCAGTCATCCTATCGAAGCCACACTGCCATATTCGTAAAGAAGAGACTTTCCCCTTTCGAACAAGTATTTGATCGGGCAAATTCGAGATACTTCGATTTTTGACAAAAATCCTGACCTATGCATCATGATTTTTGCCAAAATGGTCACCACCGCCGATTTCAATGTTTAATGGCTCATTTTAAAGATAAAAGCATGCAGAATAATGTTCCGTTGTCCGTTTTTCGATATCTTTAAGCAATGATGAGAAATTAATCTTTTAAGTGTCGGAGTATGGGTCTTTTTCAAGCTTCAAACTGCTGTATCTTTCCAACCGGCCATCCTATCGAAACGCGACTTGCATATTCGTAAAGAAGAGACTTTCCCCTTTCGAACGAGTATTTGATCGGGCAAATTCGAGATACTTCGATTTTTGACAAAAATCCTGATGTATGCATCAAAAGATTTAGAAAGAAGAAAGCATACAAAATACTGTCCCGTTGTCCGTTTTTCGATATCGTTACGCAATGATGAGAAATTAATTTTTTAAGTGTCGGAGTATGGGTCGTTTTCGAGCTTAAAACTGCTGTAGGTACCTTTCCATCCAGCCATCCTATCGAAACGCGACTTGCATATTCGTAAAGAAGAAACTTTCCCCTTTCGAACGAGTATTTGATCGGGCAAATTCGAGATGCATCGATAAAAAAACATTCTTTAAAATGCATGCATAAAAATAACATTTGTATTTCGTTTAACGCAAGCATATTCAGAATAATATTCGTAGATATTGAAATAGAAGCTTTACAAAAGTGTAGCAGACAAAGCAGATCACGAGCTTTGCTTCTACTAATTAGTACTTTGCTGCGTTCCAATGTCGTTACCCGTTCAATTTTATGCGGTAGGAATTACATTAAGCGACTTAATAGAGCGATTACCGGCGTGTTCCAACAGGCACGTTCGATAATTTGAAAAAGGATCGAAACACCGTGGCGGAGAAAAGTGGATAAATCGATGACTCTCGACCGTCGTAAATCGCGAGGCACTCGAGGGACAATACCGTGGAAATCGTATAAATTCGCATAAAAACAGAACGCGCTTTCTTTGCTCGAACGGTTTTTCGAATCCTTCGAACTCATCATTTTTCGCAACAATGGCCACGCGACCGCTTTCGCGCGCGCGCTCTTACAATACGGCTGAGATTAAATTTCTCTCTCTCCCCCTCTTTCTCTCATTCTTTCTCCGTGGATCTTGAGTTATCGTTCGTTCTTGCGATAAGTTCGAGAACGCTTGGGTAAAAGGGATGCTTGTAAAATGGTTCAGCGAGCGACGAAGTAAAGAATCAGAGTAATAGAGACTTGGAATATAAATACACGGATTTGTAGAATATAAATGTTCTCGCGATATTACTTTCAACTTTTCGAAGCGAGTAAACGAGAGCTCGGATGAAAGGGACGAAAGAAGAAAGAGACAAAATAAAAGTTTTCTGACGACGTCGTGCGTCGGTAAGGGGGCAGGTAACTATAAGCTCCTTCGATGCGTCTTAATCGATGCGTTCGCACGTATCCGCTTTGCTTCGCGAGTCTTCAAAAGGACGATACCTACGTTGCCTTGGCAAGCAGGGCCGAACTTTAAATTAGTTCCGAAACATTTGGCGCACGCTTCGGTGGTTAATGGTTCTGCCATAGATCAATAGGGCTACGGAGTGTATGTGTGTGTGTGTGTATGCAAGGAGCAAGTGAACAACCGAACAAGAACGAAAGAGAGAGAGAGAGAGAGAAAATGGAGGATGTGCAGAGAACGGCTCACGAATCTTCCGTACCGCTAGCGAGCCGCAAGCGGCGCGATATTTCAGTATGCGCGGCTACTGCACCCTGGCACTCTACCACCTATACACTCGCGTTTCGACCTCGGCCAAGATAGATCTCCCACGATTCTCCTCGCAGCTTCGCTGTTGCCCATGAACGTATATCTCGCGTCTGACCACGAATTCTACATTACAGACTGCAGCCATTTCCTACGGTAATATGACTGGTACTTATTAACGGGTCTGTGCGACCTTTTCGAACTTCATCTTGTAGTAGGTAACGTCAACATTTTTTTCTTTCACATTTTTCGAGAAATTGGAATCTTTCCAAACTCACCAAATTCACTGGAATTGAAACTTGGAAAATTCATGAAAAGATAGGATTTTTTAAGCTTCGAGAAATCGTTTACGAAAGTTAGCTTTTCTTCGTGACTTTATTAATAAAGTAAGTCCTTTTTTAATATTGCAGCGCAATAGCGAAAGGAGAAAAAAAACAGGATCGACTGGCTTTATTACTTAAACGAATAAAGGATCATCGTTTTAATTTCTTATTAACTTTAAGAATCAAAGAATCGACGCGCTGATTTCGCATTCTAAAAAACTAGGATAGTAATTTTTTAATTGTGTAAGAAGAGAATTCCGTCTATCGGGAAACTTTTGTTAGGAAATACTTTTCGACAATAGATCAGACCCCCGTAACATCACCGACTTTTTATCTTTTCCATTGCTCTCTCTCTTTCTACTCCTTTTTCCTCTTTGCTCCTCTCGTTTCCTATCGCTTTTATTACCAACGGGAACGTCGCGAATGTCTACGATTCTTATATTACGCCGTGAAAGGAGCAGCATCGCGGAAGAGCGATTTTTAATAGAGAAACGCCCAGCCATCTATGCACGCGCGCGGATTTTTAACGGTCGCCGCGTACTTATCTTCCTTTTCCCTTTTCCTCCTTTCTCTCCATCAGAAAGTTTTTCCGCTCTTGCTCGACCAACGTACACCCATACCCATTGGATACGCTCTTTCGTTCGGGCTTAGCTTGCTGACCGTTCCGATGTTCAACTCGGATATCATATCGTAGTACGTGTTATTCCCAATGACGTAAATCGACGTGCTTGTCATTCGTATCTTTTTCGTTATAAGAAAAAAGAAGGATAGAAATAAAAAGAGAAACGTGCGAACGAGACAGGGATGACGAGGGATCGGAACGAACCGACGACACGACGGACCCATAAATTTGTCGTATAAATTTCTCACCGGACAGAATCGTGCAGATTCATCGCGAAATTCGATCTAATCTGTCGAATGTATAAAGCGGGTTAAACGAGGCGAGTTAGATTATAGCTCGAGCGAGTTCGACAAATCGTGAAACTAGGTGCTCTCGCGTTAGTTACGTGAGAAACGTTCGTTCGCTGAATACAAAAATGCGAATGCTTTTTATTTCATACCTTTATTTAATCAGCGTCCGGTAGTATACGAAACAGATCGATATCGCTATCGCGTTGACGGTGATTCGAGAAGGAAATTTACGGGTATGGCAGGTAGAAATAAAGGATAAACTCGACTGGCGGTGCTACCGCTGGCGTGGACCGGTTCAGAAGGTAACGCAAAAGCAAGGAAAAAGGAAGAGAGAACGGAAGCAGACGACGTCGCGATTAATCCTGAGAGGCAAAGACCGGTCGTTAAAGTCGAATGCGAGAAGCGTGAAAAACGAATCGCCAAAAGCTCTAGCGATTGTGCCAATTAAGAGGAGTCTACGTGACCGAGATATCCCTATGTGGGAGACGAACGCGTAACGAAGCCCTCTCGTTGTCTCTCTCTTTCTACCTTATACCCTATCCTTTTTCTCCAATTCTCTCTCTATCTCATACTATTTCCAATTCTCTCTTTCTCTCTCTCTTCTTTCAAGCAAAAGGCAGCCGCAAAATATGAGCGTTAATTTTATAGCCCGGTCTCAAGCAATTTTACCGAAAATCTCACCTTATGCATATGCTAATGGAGCGCGGGTACTCCAGCGCCACGCGACAAATTGAGATTTGCAATTCAGTCCGCGTGCACGCGTTGCTTTCGTAGTAACGTAGTAGTATAGTTGTAGTCGTAGTCGCGGTATTCCTAGCCCGACACGTCGACACCGTCGTCGGCGGCGCTGATCGAGTATCGACTCGAGCGTTAATTGGCAATCGCTGTGACCTTAGAATACTCTCGTACACCGCAGTTCGACGTCTCGTTGAGGGATAGCGTATCAGGGATCATTGATCGTTATCTTCGGATCGGAACTCACTTGAACAAATAATTGCTACGCTTGCTCGGGATACGACGACGATGACCGAATATTCCAATTAATTGCATCACGCTTCCATCCTCGTGCCGATCATTTCGATGATTCTCCATAGATTCGTCGCGAAAGAAGAACGTGGGAGTACCAGAACGATTCGAATATTCCGCGTTTCGTTCGCGCGTAAACGACACCCTACGATCGCGCGGTCGATAAATTCGATTCGATTAAAACGAAACAAAAATGATATTTTACATATTTTATGAATACGAATCAGCTCGAATCATCCCGAGGACCGAAACGCGCGCGCTGCCACCTCGTCGTCGTGTCATCTTTTATTCATTGCTGGGAAATCGAATTTCGTTAGTTTGACCGCTTTTCTTTCTTTCTTTCCCCCCTCCTCGTTATCCTTTTTTCCTCCGTCTATCTGTTACGCTCCGGCTCTTTCTCATTTGCTTGTGTTTTTTAGTTAAACTTTCGGTCAGATATTTCGGACGAAATGAATTTGAAAACAAGACAATCACGTGAGCGAGGAAGTAGCGCGAGATGATTTTTATGTTATAAGAGAAAAAGTGCAGAAAGTAATCTCGTTTCGCTTTGGTCGCGCATTACGTTGATCGTATTACCGGTTACGGAAATGTTCGATCGATTTATTTGCCGGTACCAAAGTTATGGTGGGACGAAGGCAGGCTACCAAATGGTAAAAAAGTTGGAAATTGTATACATAGCGATGATTCGGTTGCCAACTTTAGTATCATTTTCAGGTCACCTCGTGTGTGTTACTTTTCCTCAAAGCACCGCAAATCTTCTATGTCTCACATTCGTGGGGACGACACCGGTCGCGGCTCGAAGTACACAGCTATGCCGACCGTGCTTTCGTGAAATTTACAGACGCGATTAATGTCATGGCTGGCTCGTCCGGTCGGCCGTTCGCTTGCCTACCAGCCGTTTGTAGGCCTAACCGTTACTAATTTCGGCATGGAGTTATGGCCGCTATTACATACCTACCTCTTGTGCATTCTATCTCACTCTCGGTCTCTCTCTCTCTCTTTCTCTCTCTCTGATTTTAGAGGAAGCGACCATTAATATGAGAGACGCGCCTTACGCTAAAGGATCATCTCCGCGTTATCGACGGCTCGCTGATTTAGTATCGCGATAAAGAGCTCGCGTGCACGCGGGTTATCACCCAGGCTTCGGATAAGCGATTACGTGAATATTCACGGTAATACGAGCAGTCGTAAATCGATCGGCATGGAACGTAAGGATCGGAAAAATGCTTCGAACTCGACTCTACGATGGCTCATCGGTGGTTGTTTCGTAATTACAGGATCACGTTACGTTTCAACGGACTAAAATAATACGAATTATATGTTCGATCGAACGATCGCGTTTCGGTCCGTGCTCTCGAGACGCGCTTACTCTTTTGTGTCGGTTAACAAATCGCAATTTGTTCGAATCTCGCGTCGGAAAACATCGATTGTACGTATGTACCTGTGTGTATGTGTAAGTTGAAAAAGAAAGGGAAATCTAGAGAGATAGAGAGAGAGAGAGAAAAATTAATCGATCCATATCGATAAAAGGCTTTTAGCGGCACACCAATTGTACGCGGTGGATTTCGAGATCGTCTGTAAACGTATATGTGCATATGTCCCTCTTCACGTGTATGTACCTATATGTGTGTGTAAGTAAAAAGCAATACCAGAGGAGAGAAAGTGGAGCACGGTTAATTAAACCGTCGATGCCCGATTAAAAATGCACGCCGCCCGCGGAATCACCCTTTATGCCAGGGTATCAACCGCGAAATATGATTCGAATTAGCTTCCGTGGACGGGCAGGATCGCCCGTAATACGCCATAATTATGGATTAAAGTTACTATTAACGGGAGACACGGCTGACAAGTTTACTCGGTAAATAGAGTCGAGTTAATTCGTGTACACGATCGGATCACCGACGTAATGTGGTTTACTTTGCTGTAACGGAGTCGTCTTAAACGCGTTACTTCGAACTAGACGATATTGCTTCGTCGTGATGCCAGCATGGCTTTGCCTTCCTGATCCTTGGCAATCGTACGAGATATTGACATATCGAATAGTAGTTATCTATGAGATTTAAACAAAATTCAATGAGTCTACGACGTGAGTGAGAGAAAGAGAGAAAATGAGACGGATAAAATGTAGAAAATATCGAATTTCGAAAAATTACGTCGCTAGGAAAGTTCCAAATGAATCGTTAGGGTGACACGGAACCATGATCGGCTCGAACGAGCCGGCTCACTGTATCATGGACATCCAGTTGATTTAGGGTCGCAATAAAGGTCGTTCATGCGGCCAGCTCTTGCTTGTAAAGCCATCGTTTATCCGGTTGTAGAGCCAAACGATCGAGGATCGTTACAGCGCGCAACTAGAACCGCGTTTCCAATTAGCAAGCCTGCGGATCGGAAGGTTATGATCCTGAGCAAATTTCAACGTTGCGCGAAGACCGTAAGATCGTTGTTTCCACTCCCCAAACGATTATCATGCTCGGAAAAGTTCGTACGAGTGCACAGAATAAACGAGCACGAGCGATCAGCGTGAAACTAACGTATGTCTATACGTACTTGTATGTACAGGTACTCGTGCATGCAGGTGGCACGTTTAAACGAGAAAAGCTCGGAAAAGACGAAGTTTAATTCTCTCTCTCTCTTTTTCTCTCTCTGTCTCTTTAGAAGAAAATATCAACGTCGTCGTCCCGAACCGTCGGACGTTTCTATTCGGCCGAATGTTTGCGCGCGAAGAGCCTCCCCTCCGTCCCGAGCGTTTAACCGTCGGTGTCATTTAAAATTCCATTTAACGCGATTGTGTTCGGACACCGGGAAATTCGTTGAAATACGTTTTCCGCCTCTTAACGCTCGTTGCGGTTTCTCGATCGATTCTGGGAACCTTCGAAGCGCCAGTTAGGCGTGCAAGAGAGCGTGCGTTCGGGCTCTCTCGCGACGGACGCATAATTCGAGGACCGCGTCGTCGGATGTAACGGAAATTGCGATCCAATTAGCCGAAATAATAATGTCGATAATAGCGCCGGTTGACACGCTCGCTATGCTCGTGCTCGGAATATATTCGTTTTAATCGTGCAAATCCGTGTCGGCGCACCGGCCAGCTATCCATAACGCGTTTACTCGCGGCTCAACGAACTCGGGTAATCCTAACGCGATCATTTCCACGGTGGCCCGTAATTTTCTTAATATCGTATTTCGTCACGTCTACTCGATACGACGAATCAGTCGGATACGGATCGATAATAACTTATACGGACCGTCGTCGCAACGAATGCTGCACCTAATCTTTAAATTAGAATTATAATTCTCGATTCATTGGTGTATCGAATTTTTACTACACGGTAAACATCTATATCAAGGTGGATCTCGTGTACCATATTTTCACTACCGATCGATACTTTATGATCACCCACACCTGCATTCGCAATAATGCTATATATCTATTATTGTTCGTGCGCGTTTATAAATGTTTACGTTAAACTCGCAACTACGAAATGACGCTACTACTCGCTACCGTTGTTTACGATCGAGGGGATAACATAAAATACGTGTAGTTGAACTCGCAAAAATGATTCTAACTCTTCGTTGTATATAGGTACGTATTATGTCGAAACAAAAAATAGTTGCGAACAAGCGTGTCGTCGAATCGATTTTTAAAAAGCGCGGGCGCGTAATTTTTTCGAAACGTCGATGTGGAGCCTCCGACGTGAATGTATGAATGCGAAAATGGGAGATAGAGAGAAAGGAAGAATGAGAAGAAAGGGAGATAGAAGATGGGGACGAATCGGGAGGAGAGGGACGAAGGGTGTGGGAAGAAGGGTTGGAGAAAGCTCGCTATGCAGAGTCGTCTCACCTCTTTCCGCGTACTCCCTATGTACGTATGCGAGCATTTTCAAACTTTTCCAGTTTTACGTTCTTTCAAGCATAAAATGTCTGGCCTTTTGCAACGTAGAAAGCTGAGTACCCGCATAAGTTATATGCACCGAATTCACCTGTGCGCTCCAAGACACACGTACATCCCTCCTTCATTCTCCTACCCCAAGCTCACCGCGACCCACCAACACGCGAAACCATCTAAGCGATATTTTTACTATCTATTTGATACCTGCATAAACGTGTATATATATATATATATACGTATTCGTACCTACTGACGATGAACGTGTATGAATTAAGAGCGTGTACAAAGTTCCCACGGAAGACTCGTGGTATATACCTGCGTGGCTCGCGCTTAGGTGCACCACGTTAATTCCATTACTCGAAATACTATCGTGGGGTAGATTCATTTGTTGTTAATTTCGTAGCGTCGATAATTAAAACGTAAAGATCTCGAGTATCATCCGTTATAATTCCAAAGAGAGCTCTCCAAGAGACGCTCTTACGTACATGTATAGCTATTGTAGTCGCGTATCTATGTACGTACCTACGTCTCTCTTGCTAGAGTTCAGGGCCGATCCTTCTTCGACCCCGAACGAATTATAATTAATCACGACTGTTTACACTGGGCTACTCGTTAGGTGGATCAACTAATTAAAATTAATTACAAACGTTCATAGCCGCGCGACTTGATACTCCGAAGTAATTGTTCGCGATACGTTGTTTGCCTATATAGAGTCTCTTTCTCCCTCTTTATCTTGTTCTCTCTTGTGCTTTCATTTTCCGCACACCTTTGCTCCCCGAAGTATCTTCTCTTTGCTTTCTCTCCTCCCTCTCTTACTCTCTCCACCCATCTCCTTTGTCTCCTTATCGATCACGGAGATGTCTTTCTACTCGAAAACTTCCCCTTTAGAGTACGGCACGAATCTCTGCTCTCCCTTGCAACCGTCGTCTCAACGATTTAAACGTCCACGTATCGTTATCATCCGCTCGTGTTATACATCTCGAGCGTACTTGCCATTTCCTCGAATGGGCTTTCGCCTACTACGTTTTACGTATATATTGCCGGGTTATATATTCGTCAAAAAGATTTCGTAGAGGGTAAGAGAGAAACGGGGTCGGGAGAGAAGGACGGGAACGTTTCGCGCGAAAGTTAATTATCGCAGCTCGGGCTATGGAAACGCGAGCTCGAGTGCCGGGAGTGTTTCGAAAGTTCGTTCGTTGTACTTGACTAGAGAAGGGCTAATAGCTGTCCCGCGTAATACCGGTTGTTACGAGTTACTCGATCGTTCAAACGCCCATAGTTTATTTCACGTGCGAACGTTTCGCGCACGATTTTCATCGAATTTTTTCCCCATTCGAAACCCGACGCCGTATAGTTCAGTTAAAGTCTGATAAATAGATAACCGAATGATAGAGTTATTGGTTATTTCATTGATGATCGGTCAAACTTCATTTTAATTTTAACTTACAAAAGTATGTAAGATAAAATTAAATTGAAGTAAATGTAAAGAATAATTATATTTCCCATTAAAATCTCGATACATCGCTTAAATCCTAATTATTTAATATTACGAAGGAAAACATATCGGATCATTCTATAATGCTCGATTTTTGTTCCATTTACATCCCCACGTTTCGAAATAATAAAAGAATCAAGTAAAGCTAACAGCGACAACAACTCGTAAGAACGTAATACCCGCGAGTCGTTCCTCCTACAAATCGTAGTCGAAGCTTAGGCAAGGCCACGGGTTGTTTAACGATCCGTTTGGATTTCCGGGATCGTGTAACATACGATCGACGATTAAATTCTCTCGTTATAGAGAAAGCCCCGTACTATAATGGATCGAACGAAATAGTGGCATTACGCGAGTACGCTACGCGTACCTACGTTTTATCGAACGCAAACCAAAAGTATCGTTACGATGCATCCCGCTGCATGGCATCGTTAAGGGTGCAATTTATCGCGAGAATTATCCCTCGTTGTCGTTGCTACCGGAGCGAAGGACTCTGTTTCAAAGGGGGTGGAGGATTGAAAAAAAGGAGGAAAGTACCATAACGTTTCCCAGCACATTTTTCTCGTTTTTCCGCGTTTCATCTCTATTTACTTTCGGTTTCTCTTGCTAGAGTAGTTCCATCGCTCTTTCTCTCGCACACGCACGCTCTTGGGAGCGACGAGTTCGAGCGATCGGACGAAGCTTGGAAAAATAGTAAACCGAGCATCGAGACGAATTTATTCCAGCATGATCCTTTGCCATCGAGACGTCGCTCGAAAGCATTCTCGCGATTCAACGAGAGAGAGAGAGAGGAAGAAAAAAAAAGAAAAGAGAGCTTTTTCGAAGCGCAAGGCCGTTGGCACTGGCCGCTGGCTGTTAACCTGTTCGAAAGCGTCTGCTACACGGCGTTACTACGAGCGGACACTTTAATTCGTCGATCGTTGGTTGTATAGCACGAACCCTTGCACGTGGCAGCTTACACGTACGCGGGTCGAGATTTCAAAATGAAAGCACCGTGCTCCCCCTATCAACCCTCTTTTCCGTTTGTCCTATTCCCTTCCTCTCGAAAACGAACGAAAAAAAAAGAAAGTAACACGGTAAAGTTTTTATTATCGCTTATCGATCTCACGCGGCGTGATTGGTGCCTCTCTCACTCCCTTTCTTTTTAGGTTCATATTTTTCTTACAATTAGCCTCCGGCATCCGGCTTTTAGATTAAACTGACGCAGGGGAATTTTAATTTTCAGGCGATTTTTCATTGCACATATTCCCGGTCGAGCTGGAGGACGATGGCGTTTATCAATGCCAAGCCTCACCGACGAACGACGGTCAGCCAGCCCTCAGATCAAGATTCGCTCGTTTGAACGTCTTGGTGCCACCGGAACCACCGAAGATCGTTCAAGGAGACTTCCTCGTCACGACCGAGGATCGTGAGCTCGTAATCGAGTGCGTCAGCGTAGCTGGGAAACCACCGGCCGAGGTAAGACACGATAACGAATCGATCGACGTGATCGTCATAGAGAAATCCATGGAAGGGTAGGTATTTGGTCGTCCGAAGGAAAATCCTTTTCGGTGAAAATTCATGTCTCTCCAAAGTCGAGATTCTTTTTATATCTCGTGAAATGTGCCGGACATTATTCTCTTATGATTTTTGAAATCCTGACAGTCTATCGTGGAATAGAAAGAGAGTGACGGAAAATTCATTTTATTATTACTGGGAGTGAAATTCTGGGACTCCAACGAGATAAACTATAATAATAGTGAATTAGTTGCTCGTTTGTCAAATCGATTAACTCTACAGAAAATGAAGTAGAGAAAATTTACATTGACTAAATGTACATACAAATATTTTTGACATTTCATGGTATATCAAGCTTAATTATTAAAGAAATTAATTTAAAATATACAAAATTAATCCCATAGTTTGGTTTATCGTAATATTAATAACCGTGGTCCGTGAAAAACTCAAATAAGTCGAATATTATGTTATAATATGTACGAAGAAAAAGTTTTGTGCGGCACCATCAAAAGCCGAAGATTTCTACTTACCCACAAGAGCAATACGAGTAAGCTCGTACTAATGGTAAAGGCTACGACAGAACGTTAGTAAACTTAAACACTGAAGCCAGGATTGACTGGTAGAAACTCTCGCAAGCTTAACTTAGAAATAGACAGAGAGAGAGAGAGAGAGAGCAAGAGATAGGGACTAGCAAGTGAACGAGATTTGACGGACGGGGCGCCAACTGGAAGGTTGCGCTTGATCGATTATACGTCGGCCGTTGCTGCCTCAGGAAATCGGTGTCGCGTTACGATTGTTGCTGACAGTGACGTAGGTTACGTTGGAGTATGCCTATTGTAATGGTAGTGGTGACGGTGTCTCACGATTTCACTACTACAAGTATCTTCCACAATGAGACGAACGGTGATGCAACGGGGGACACAGCTTCACCGATAGCGCGACCACGATAATACTACCTGCGTTCGCACGTTGGTAGACTCGAGCCATGCTACGTTAGCTTCGACAAACGTGATAGACAAGTATACCTACCTCGCGATCTCTTTTCTCAGTTTTTTCGCGTTAACCTTAAATTTCCGTGACCGAAAGAGCACGGAAAAAGTAAGAGAAAATATATAGAAAGAAAGTAGGAATTCTTCTGTGACCGTAAAAAACGTATACTTAAATATAACTAAAAAGATATGCAAAAGCTCGGGATGGGCGAATGGTAAACGAGGATGAGTCTGAATCTAAGGTAAAAGGAGAGCAAAGGTCAAGAGTCAGATACGGGACGAACTCGTCGTCCGGGACAACGTTAAGAGAACGGTAATGGATCTTTAGGCTACGCTACGTGTTTGCCCGTATTTCCGGCTTTTCTCGAGGCACGCCGTGCTCGCGCGCGCGTATGCTCACCCTGCCAGAATACTTTTAACACGATAGACCGCGAGTGACTTGGCGAAATGGCAGCTTGACCGAGTTCGGCTTCTCTTTGAACGAGCCGGAACCACCAGCGGCGGTGGTGGCTGGCTCTACCACTACAGCTGCTACTGCTACTACTACTAGTATCGCTAGCATCATCATCACCCACATGGTCAACGTTAACCACTAGTAAGAACGGCCGTGTACGGTCTGTACTCTTCTCGCGGTGTACCCTGGGTAAAAAAAGTTCTGTATCTTTGAGATCACGGTGTGTAGCTTTACGAGGAGAGAAAAAAAACGCCGCGAGCCGTTAAGAAAGGGAGAGAAAGAGAACGAGGGATAGAAGGAGATATATATATATAGAGAGAGAGACAGTGCTCTAGTAGAGAGACAGCTCGCAATGCGTTTCAACCTTCGTTTACCATTCTCCAGCTTTATACATTCTGCTTTCCTGACGACGTCGCGTACTCGTTCCTTCTCTGTCGCGCGTACGTCGTTCCTGGGACGGCACTTACTTTGACTCCTACACCGCGCCATTTAAATCCTACTATCATTAACCCTTTGCAGTCGGAGAGTACCGCACACGCGGCCAAGCACGTTATACATCATGTATACATACTTGTATACATACCAAACGATGGAGACCATATATATACTTATCTACTATATACATCGAGATCTTTATAAATTCAGTCTACCGCATCTTCTCACCTTTTCGTCGTCCTTTCTTAGATATTATTTTCAGGAACCCGTGAAAAAATATTTTCTTTCGAGCTTACCACCTTCTTCGCTCCCGACCCGAGCTCGCTAAATTGGAATTAATCGTCATCCTCCGACTACGTGCGACAAAAGAAAGAAAGAGAGCCAAGGGAGGAGAGATCGATTCGGCTCGTGCTCGACGATACGTTCCGTTTAGCTCACGGAAACGCGTGAGTCCAACTTGACGTCTCAATTTCGCGTGTCCCTTTTACCTTTCGCGTATATACCTCACGGTGTCTCGACGCGGGCTGAATTTATGAATTTGAAATGATTTTTGATCGGTAGCTCGGATATAAGAAGGGCAAGGAACAAAGAGAAAGGGAAGAGGAAAAAGAACGGCAGGGGTGAGATCAGTTAAGGTCACGTAACCGGCCCGCCGAGAGATATTAATGAAATTTGCTTCGAGACTATTCGCGTAGTTTTTAATTAAAATTATGCAAATCCATGATTAATGATGCAGACCGTCGTCCGATTTCAAAAGCGATCGTTGAATATTTAATCGCCGTACAGGAGTGAGAAGAGAAGGAGCGTGGTAGGGGTAGTTCGCGAAAGTTTTTCGTATCCCTTAGATTCCTTTTAGGATATCGCGTCACGAAGGTCTGGGTTACGAACGAAACCGGCTGTTCGATTCGACGTCGTCATTACGCGAAACTTTCTAGATACCCGAGTTACCGTCCGAAAAAGAACGTTCCTTACGACGTGGAGAAAAGAAGAGAGAGAGAGAGAAGCAATTAATAAAAGGCGCGATCGATCGTGCTGAAGTGTCGGTGGAAAGTTTAAACGCGTTCTATAGGAATAAAATTGCATCGGTAGTAGCCACGCTTGAATTGTCATTAAGCGTCACGAGAGAATGGTAGGAATTCCGCGATGCTTCTGCATAGGAGTACAATAGCCACTCTTCATTGTTTCTAGGAATAATCGAACAAAAAGAGAATGAAAAAAGAGAGAAAAAAAAGAAAGAGAGAGAGAGACGGAATACTCATGCGTACATCCGAGTATATGAACGATTCACCAATCTTCTGAAATTCATCGATCATCTGCTTTTTCAAATCGCACACACCGGAGAAATAATTGCGATATTCTTCAGTAAACCTGAACCATTGTTAGATTATTGAAAACCTCGTTGTTCTGCTCGAAACGATCGACTACGAAATCTATAGACCGTATAGCATTCGGTTTATCGCAAATAAACTGTGTCTGTCGCATAACGGAGATTAGAATTGCAACTATTGCTCTCGTTTTTCTACTTTTAAAATCTTAATTATCGAGCATTAAAAAAGCTACAAAAAAAAACATATCCAAAAATCAGCTGTGCATCTTCGATTGCATTTATTTACCTCATATCCAGACGTAATGACTGGACTACATGCACAGCGTAGTTTTAGAAGTGCCGTAACAGATATCAATTCATCCGTCCTCATTTAAATGCCTCGCCCTGTATATTTAGCGATCTGTTATGCGATAAAAAAACGCCGAGCAAATATTTGCGAAACTCAATATGTCTATGAGCTCGATATATTTGTGAGACCGTGTTGCGAGATAAAGTACTCTTCTTTTTGCTCGGCGCGTATGACGATCTAGCGTGTATGTAGACGAACATGCACGTACGTTGACACATGCATTACACGCATCGAGATATTTAACGATCGAATTGAGTCGGCAGACACGATGTAGAAGACACGAAATAAATATTCGGTACGCAATTTCGACGTATGATACATATAAAAGGGGTAGTACTACTAAGCGGATGTATCCAATCCCGCCGGAATAAAGTACCCGGTATAATATCGCTTTGTTTCCGTCTACCTTTATTCCGATGGTGGTTTTACAATGTCCGTTACGAGATAAGCGCATATCGTTCCATCCGAGTGCATTGTCTTCGCGCAAAATGTTGAGTATAACGAGATTATATATTCTTTAGCGTAAAGCGTGTTCGTACTAACAATGAAAGCGTATTTCGGTAAGCGCGGAGATGATCCCTTCATCCTTTTCGCCATATTTCTGTTTTCCCATTACCTTTTCGGAGACTCTCTTTTCGATATTCATCGATTGGCAACTCTAAAGTCCGTAAGACTTACTTTTTTTTTTCTTTCGCGAACGATCATGGAGGATTAGCAAGCGAGAAGATCGGATTTTCTACGTTGGAAGGAGTTTGACGGAAGGTCGCCGAAGGGAATCGATTAGCATGCGTAAAAATGGCTACGATTGTTCGAGTAATCCCTGAAACTGATTAATCGGCCATCCGTTCGAAAGACAACGCCAGAGGTATACTATCGAGGTACTACTATATACTGCATTTAGTTTACCGTGTCCATTGTATAATTCATGAGTTTTTCCGGTGGATGAATAAAACAGGAGGATTTTCAGAAATAGTTTCGGCCCGTGCCGCGTTCGTCTCCTTGCCTCGACCGTTCTTGCATAATTTGGAAATTAATATTAATCAGCATCCGATGCTCGTACATTCTCGTAAATTGGTCGAACGTTCGTCTGGTAAGATTTCGTTGAAACGGGACGACGCGACGTGAAATAACCGGCCGAGTAGGTGGTCGCAAAAGGGGAAGTCGATGCGATGCTCGCTTTAACGAGTTAACGACAGAAATGGAATTTCTTGCAACTTTAAAACAAGCGTGCTTCCTCTAGTGGAATGAACCGTGTCGAGAGTAAAATCGCGCGTGCGAGTGCTGCCGCCCGGTTGTGTACGAGTTTCGCTAATTAAATTTGTTTCGACTTTATACTACGCCACGGGCATTCAGCGATATGGTAATTTCTGGGATTAATTCGATCTATCTCTCTACCGGGGTGCGCATTAAACTACAAATCGGAACGGAAGTCGGTAAATAAACGGAAGAACGGAAAGGTTCGTTATCGAATTGTTATATTTCAACGATACATGGATCAGAAAACATCGTTGCACGCGTGGGAGGACCTCTTCTTTTTCAATCTACAATTTCATGTGGTATATATACCATATTATATATACGTCTACATGCATCATATACGCGAAAGTTTGCGCGCGCGATCGAGTGAATGCACGCGGGTCGTTGCACTGTCCTAAAACAATTCGGGAACTAAATAGGAATCGATCGATACGGAGAATAACAAAAGCCGAATAGCATTGGCATAATGGTTAGTAGCTCTCGCATATCGGCTTACACCCGAGCATAATCGCTGTTCCATCGTTCGTATATACGTGCTACCGTATGTCAGCTTCGTAGAAAGGAGATGTCACCTCCCTCGTTAGCTTCATTATCCTTATTATCAACGTACGAGCTATGCAACCCCTTTCCTTGTAACACCGTTACTTCGTTCGAGTCATATCTCGAGTTCGCATTCTCTCCTTATCCATCTTTCTTAATCGAACTCCTTACCCTTTAATCTTCGTAATTATGGAGCAATCGCATGTGATACAGCACGAAGGAACGAGAGTGCCAGGTAAAATCTGAACGGTTCCTTCCTCTTTTTCTACTTCACCTATTCCACTTCTCTCTCTATCTCTCTTCGTAGCAAAAGAAACATGCATGCATAAGTGTATACGTTCGCTCTAATCGTTTCGCCTCGCAGCTAACGCATTTTTACGAGATATTCCGAAGAAATCTCGGCTAAGGTTGAGCGAAGGCTGCTCCCGACACTCGGCAAACTCGTCCGGGAGTTTTCAAAGGAAAGCTATAACAGGCGAGAGCGAGCGAGAGAGGGATCCGTGTACGCGTAAACTGGAAGATCCTTGTCGATATTTCTTCGGAAAGCCTTATTCCTCGTGCACTTTAACGGAACGTATACGAACGATGTCGCTCCGTAAATTTACACGAAAATTTCTCGAACGAAATACGGAAGGAGTGGGAGAGAGCTGGGGGTGAAAGAGAGACGACGAGAATACGAAGCTCGGTAAGAGGCTAACGTAATAGTAAGATCTCGAGATCCGATTTAGGCGTGGAACGCTTGGAAACCGTTAAGGCGCGAGCCTAGTTTCTCCTCGTGGCCTAATGAAACGCGGATGGTAATTATAACGGTAAGACGATGCTCCTGACGCCCGTTTACACCCGTCTGTGCATAACAGAGTAAGAAGGGTGGGAGAGAATGAGAAATAGAGAGAGAGAGCACTCGGTTCACGCGAGCGGATAATTAATTTCATTGTCGAGGTCGAAGTTATTTTTGCCTCGTCGTCGTCTCGTACTTACCCACTCCTTGTGTCGCGACAAAAGTGACGTTGATTCCCCAAGTCTAATGAAACCGAGCGGGCGCCGTTCGAAGCTCACGCTCATTACTTACCTACGTTGATGCTACTTTTACGCTAAACAGACGGTTCGCTTTATGAGAGAATCGAGAACAAGCGCTCGCGGATACGCGTCTGTGTGATTTGCACACTCCCTCTCTCTCTTTCTCCGTTTCCTTGATGGTGGTGACGGTGTTCCCTTTTGATTAAATCAAACGATCTCAAATACGCGTAGTTACGGTATCGCATTGTGCGTCGAGAATTACATCCGCGCGAACGCTTCTCTGGTGTCCTTTTACGGACCGAGTGCCGTTTATTCCAGTAGAGCTGAGGTGCAAGGTCAACCGTGTGACTTGATTAAAAATATGTTAATTAAGAATTCTCTTTGTTAATGAAGTATTTTCTTCAGTTTTTATTATCTAACAGACTGACTACGTGATTATTATAATATTCACAGATTTCACGTTATGTACCTACATACAGGCTATCTAAGTAGGTAAAGAGATCTATAAAATTAACAAGTTAATGGAACTCGTAAAACGAACAAAGGTCTTATCGTTATAGAGAACCCCTTTTGTAGTGTATAAGCTGATTAAGACTTAACTCGATAATTGATAAGTTAATATTTCCCTGTACGATTTGGTTAGAAATCCATTTGGAGTAATCAACTCTTTCCAAACGATTATGAATCCATAAAAGAAATTAGACCAACCCATGGAAACTGAACAAGGAACGTAAAAATTTAATTGTTAAAAACGATTAGTTTTCTTACCCGCGTTCGTTAAGACTTCTTTTATAATTTGAATGAACTACGTCAATTTCTATCTTACCTTATAATACCCTTTGCATAAATTGGAGAACAATCGTGAAAATATGTATGAGCATACCGCGGCAAGTCGAACGGGAAAGCGACAAAATCGACTGAAGCGGATCGTTACCTCTCCATCTTTCGAGTAGCGCGAAAAAAACATGAACGAGGAACCGGTTTGATCGGTCCGAGTATTCACGCTTAAGTACCTCCCGGCTGCCAACCGCGAGTTCGTTGAATCCTTCGTACCGTCCTCCATCTGCGCTCTTTACAGAGATTCTTATGGAAAAAAAAGAGACCGAACGGTGGACGGGCGGAAAGAAAACCGGAAAAACTCGCTTATCGTCCGGCGAGATCGTAAATCTCGAGAAAAATCCAACCTGCATCTTCTATGCGAACGAGCTCCAAACGAGATGATCGGCGATTTTCTCAAGGCCCTCGACGGTCGTGCTTCGAGCGAGTTTCGTTTCTTAAAACTCTCCGTTCATCTATTAATATAATAATGTTTTTTGTTAGACAAGCTTAGAGCTCATATACCGCGATTATGCATAATTTTATAACGTCTACTAATTTTACTACGCTATATTTTACTGCTATAATATCCCACGTATGCACCTAACCGATGATCAATTAATTGATTACAGAGTAACAGATTTTTTGTTTATCACGTTTAATTGTCGTAACTTAATTCACTTTTTTTTTCAAAGTTTTTCTTCAAACGTTCCAAGTACTTATCATTCGTTTAACACAAAATCCGTTTATGTATGTCGCGAACGCGATTTACCCATCTCGTTCGGGTTGGGTGCGGCTAATAATTCGCGTACTCCGTGCTCGATGTTCAGCCCTCACCGTGGACAAACAGATTTTCAGGTAATAATTTCCCGTGGGGTGACGGCATGCGCAACTCTTACGGGCAACGCTCGCTGTCTCCACGGTAAACGGACAATAGCGCGGAAAGTGGAGTTACGTGATATGTATGTTGGGAGAGAGATGCAATGAGAATGGAAGAGAAAGAGAGAGAACCACGAGCAAAGAGAAACAGTAAATGGGAAATGAAGGGTAAACGCTTTGCTTCCTTGTCTGACTTGTTTAATTACTAGTTACCACTGTCTAGAAAGCAAATGAGATAGAAAGAGATAAAAATAGAGAGATGGAGAGATCGAAGAAACTAGGAGGAGACCCAGAGAATGTCATGGAGAGAGAGTATAGTACGAAGGAGGGAGACGAGGAAAGGGGATTCCGTTAAGCTGGAAGGCATTTCGAAGGAGGAAGGCTCTCGAAATTCCTATCAGAATTGGACGGTCGCTCGCGAGCGTTTCCTAATGAATGCCGATGAGCTCGTAGATAACGATGCGTATATACCATGCTCGTGGAACACGTACCGCATCTACCAAGATTGGGATACGTATGTTACTACCGATGTTTCTCGAGATCGAAAGGCGTCGAAAACTTTTTTTCCGTGCTAAAAAGTCCGGAAACTGTTCAACCCTTCTCGCAAAAAAACTTCTTATTTTTTTATGTCTTTCTTTTTCTTTAACCTACGAATTTCACGAAGTCATTTTCCAGGAGATACGTTTCGGGCGTGTAATAGGATTACACGTTGAGCCGCCACGTGTTTCGCGGACGGTGGAGTTGGTAATTCTATCAGAATTGCGGTGTCTCTTCTCTCTCTCTCTCTTCATCCTCCCTTCTTGCCACTGCCTCTGTGTGTATATGTGCGTTGGTGCAGCTTCTCTAATTAATGCCGATAAGGACGATAAGGTCGGTTGATGCAGCGGCGCGGAAAACTTGGACGGAGCTTGTTTGCCGTCGAGGGGCTATAAAAAAGCACAGTGCCCACGGAGGAAGAACGAGTAAGAGTGTATGTGTGTGAATGAGTGAGATAGACATTATACGAATAAAGGCTGCTTCGCGTAGGTTGTAGATATCGCGCATGCGGCTACGAAGAGAGGAGAGGCGATATGAACAAAACGATTAGATCGATACGATGTTGGTAGTAATGAAAAGGGTGAATTCTATATTTTTTTGAGAATTCTATATCGATTGTACCTATAAAATTTATTATGGATATTGATCTGTAACGAGCCTAGGTTCTTATAAATACTCAATCTGTCTCCTTGTTTATAGGTCGTGTAGAAATGGGAACATTATTTTCAGATCGCTCGCACTCTAAAAACTCGTGCCCTCGTAATTTTCTTAAAAGTTCGCCGAGAATTCTTTTCTGGATCGATCGATTGCCGGACTTTAGGTGGGGCTACGTTGGGTCGTTAAAATAGCAAAAATTTACGCTCACCGTAGAAGAGAATAAATTTTCACGAAACGACTCCGGTATTCTAGCGTTTCCGCTATGTAAAATTTATTCTACGTATAAAACGATTCACGCTTCTTAAGAAGTGGCAAATGGTATTAAGGCACGCAGTAATAAAATGTTTAATTAAAAAGAAACGTGTCACTGCCTAGAGAATCGTTTTTACGAAATATCGAAGAGAATCATTGGCAAAATTAATGCAATTGGATTGAAACGTTTGCGGCAGAGAACGTAGAAGTAAAGGTTCGAGAGAAAGAGAATCGCGCAGAATCACCGTGGCTTTTGTAACTTAGAAACTGAGGAAGGTCGTGAGGCAGTCGTCAACGGTTAATTAGATTCGTACTCATGGCGTAACAATGACGGCATTAAACGGCGCTAAACCACAAACTCGCGAAACTAGCATCGGTACCGACCCGTAGAAGAGTTTCTTGCGTAGAATCCTTAATTAGAGCGGTGAAGATCTATTTACGTAAGCTTTTCGGCGCGCGGGTCTAACCGGTGGAAAAGGAAGCTTGCGGCGTAAGTAGAAGCTCGTTCATTAAGGCTACGGGTCGGAAGAAAAAGCCGTTCGATAATCAGTTTTCGTTAGTGCCAGACATCTCTCCCCCCGCGCCTTTCCTTCTTCCTCTTTTTCCACCACGCTTAAGTCTCGGGACTCCTCGAGATTTATCTTGGGATAGTAATCAGAGTTACCAGTACGTTTAATGCCCTCCTCTTTCTTCTTCCTTCGCTTCTTCTTCTTTTTCTTCTACCCCCACGTCCTGTCCAAGTCGAGATATCTCTTTACGAGTTGCGTTGCTCTCGAAGTAGACGAAAATAGGAGACGTCATTGTCAACGAAGAGAACGTTTTTAATTAAGAGCGAGATGATGGAGACGGAGACAAAAAAGAAGAGAAAGAGGGAGGTTAATATAAGAATTATCGATGTCTGCTACCGTTTTACAAACACCTACCTACGTTTGGACTGAAAATAACTCGATGCATACGTTGCAGCGGGACGAGAATGAACGCTCACTTTCGTTCCCATAATAAAACGATCTCAGGATGACGCTTCGCGACCAATTAGCTCTTTGCATTCGTTGTACCAAAACGGGAAAAAAGAAAAAAGAATACCAGACAAAATGCAACGACATCGAGATCGTCGCGAGAGAATACGAGTAGTGTCTCGTAAGTGGCTTATAACGGTATACATTCGCGCTCGATGTTGCACGCTTACCGGCTACGGTGAGCTCGTATCGATAACAGACTCTCCTGGAACTCTCGTGCGAGACTTGTAATTAGACTCGATAAGACGGACTTCCGTGGTATACCTATAGCTATATAGACATATATACTGGATGAAGGCCGCGAAGAGAGGCTCTTTCTCTTCTAGTCCCTTAGCCGTTATCAAGAGAAGAACAAAGTACGGAATTATCTAGGTAATGTAGTACATGGAGTCTCCCATTGACTTCCTGGACCGGGAAGCGAACAAGTTTGAAGCCCCTCGATTCTCCCTCTCTCTCTCTCACTCTTTAAAGGATACTTTAAAGGCGTTGCGCTATCCTATCGGCATAGAATCATAACGAGGAGGGAAGATTTTCAATCGCTAACAGCCTTCTTCCCTGGCGGGTAGTAGTACCGAAGGTGAATTAATTTTAAACAAGATTCGAAAGTTTGGAGAGAAAGCTTCTCGATGAAACTCGAGCCCCGAAGGTGGCAGCTCTCCCGAAGGCTGTCAAGAAGAAGAGGTGCTTGGAAAACGCTCCAGGCCGAATAAACGTTAGCGATGCTAACGGTGGCGGAGACCGATCGATCGATACCACCCTATCTGCTCTTCCCGGGCCCCGTCTCGCACTCTCCTCTCACGACGGTGTCGCAAATACGTTTCGATAATGTTACACGTTCGGATGGTGTAGCTCTCGAAGTTCGTCTTTGCGATTTACGTAATGACGGGCTTCCTCTCTCTCTCTCTTTCTTTACTAAAAGGGACCAACGAGGTTGGTCCGTAATTGACACCGTACGCTTATCGATCTTGTGCTTATCATTGGAAATTCTTTGATGCAGATCACGTGGATCGATGGCCGAGGCATCGTGCAGCGCAAAGGAATCGAAACTACCAAGGAACTCTTCGACAACGGTCCTTTGTACACGGTGAAGTCGGTTCTGAAGGTGATGCCGCGCAAGGAGCACGACAATACCACCTTTACGTGCCAAAGTCAAAACGCGGCTGACCGTACGCCGCAAAGTGCCAAGTTACGTGTCGAGGTAAGTTGATCGAGAAAAAATACCTAGGTATAACAAAAGGACTACGTGGTTTACCAGGTAAACCCTGTGTACAGAGATGACTATATAGAAAATGTCAAACGAGAGACGCGAACGAACGTAAGCGGTAGGTATAGGACGGAACGGGGTGTTTCTAGATGCAAAGAGGAAAAGCCTTGCGCGGCTTTTCGTCCGCGGCTGACCGGAGGGCAAAGTTAACACGACCTTCTTGTTGAAAGCAAACCGGGCAGCATTAACGAGGCGAAGAATAATTAACGTCGTTTCTTGAGAAGTGGTCCGCGTTATAATCGTCTCCCGCCGGCGGCGCAACTTTTTACCTTTGACTCCGCGACTCTACGTATTTCGTTTCTTCCTTCTCCCTCCCCCTCTCTCTCTGTCTCTCTACGTTTCCTTTCCTTACCGTTCCTTTTCACCCTCTTTATTCCTTCTTCTTTTTCGGATAATGGATCTCGGGTAGGAGCTTGCTCATGGCGGCCAGGACAAAGAGAGACCGGCCACGTAGCTTCCTGGATAATATCGTAATACTTTTGGAGATTCTCTTGTGCTCGTGTGTGTGCACATATATTTGACATAATACGTGCCACTTTCATGGGATATTCATTTCGCAATCGTCGGCTTCTTCGCGATCCATTTTTATCGACATGTTTAACTACGATGAAATACTAATAATGCAAAATATTTTATTAATTTGCTTTCGAAGATATAAGGGGGATGGAAGTGGGCGAAGAAGAATAGCTTTAATCAAGATGCTTCGGAGTATATCGAGCGCGTATATTTATCGAGAGATCTCGCTCGTCGTTTTGCCAGATAGCGAAGTATCGCCGCGAGCGAGGGAGAGAGGCTGCGAGAACCCGAAGGAAATACTCTTTTCTCTTGGACGAGCGAAATTACTTTCTTCCGTGTGTCGTCAAAATTTATGTACGATAAGATCGTAAGGGAGAACTTTTTAAAAATGTTCTACCTACTCCGAGGGGTTTGTTCCATGCGAGAAGAAATAGGAAAGAAGAAGGACTCGTTCCCGTTCCACTCTTTCTTTCGCCGTTGAAGCGAATCTCTCGTAAAGTTCCAGGGGTCCGAGAAGTACTACCACAATTCGTATCACTTTTCCATGTAGGATAGCTAACGTAGTCGCGCCGGCGAAAAGTTTCTTTGGAACGTTCCGTGCATCGAAAGGCGAGAAGGTGCAACAGCGAAACAAGGTCGTTCGATCATGAGCCATTATATTTATGATCTGGGTACTTTATGCCGGATGCGACGATCGCTTTTAGCGATAAGCGAGAATCTTCAATATATATGTATATACGAAGTATCCCTTTAAAGATAGAAACCTTATCCCGCTTCGATGGAAACCGATAGAGCGGTTCGACCAGAAAAGAAGAAAGAAAAGAAAATCGACTTCTCTTCGAAGGAACAAATTTATTTCGCTCGCAACAGTTATACACGCTCGAGGGATCTATGCTAAAATCACCGGTGTTCCTATTGATTCGATTTGCGTAAGATAACGGAAAAGAAAAAAAGAGGGGAGAAAGTTCTCGAAATGTTCTGCTCTTTCTCGTAAAGGGTGCACGATCTCTTTGAAAGTAAAACGACTCGGAAGTCTCGAAATCGAGTTCCATCTACTGCAAAATCCCTTAATAGAATTCCTTAACTCGTTGCAGCTCTATGCATGTACGTTCGAACGTTGAGTTTGATTATACGTCAAGTTTCGTACATTTAATACCTGACCCTTGTCTTTCGACTCTTTTCAAAAATTATGAGATCGTATCATGTCGAACGGATAAACCGATCAAGTCGAGCTTAGTGTTTAATTTAAAATAAGGATATATTACGTGACATGGATAATGTAGAGATAATATGGATTAGATGGAAGGAAAAGGGGTTAGTAAAGTATACAAGCTCGTGTCTCTCGTATATATGTAGGTACACTGTCCACTGATTTGATAACCAAGATACGAGTATCCAAACTGTCCTTAAAAGTAGTATTAAAAAACACTTAGTTAATATTTACAAAGTGATTATTTTTCAAACTACTGGTCATTTTTGTTGGATCGAATGTTGACCTCCTAAGATATTAAACCTAGTTTTCTTTATAGTCAAAGAGTAAAATTAAAGATTTGTTTTATACATATAAAGACTACTACATTTAATTACTTATATTCTAACAATTTAAAATGAAAAATATTCAAATAAGTCATCGCACAACAACTAACAACAACATAAAATAATAATCGATAAATTTCAGGTGCGGTACGCGCCGAAGGTTTCGCTCAAGATTCGCGGTGCCGGTGCATCGGACAAGAAGCGTATCGTCGAGGGAACGGAGCTAAGGTTCAAATGTCGCGCGGAGGGCAATCCACCGGACATGGAGTACAAGTGAGTGCACGAATGACGGGCGGCAGGTATACGAGGATGGAAGGGTGGGAGAGGGTTGAACAAGTCGCGCTTATTCCTGGCAGCGTGCGGGAGCAACGACGTTGCTCTCTTATGGCGAGCAGGTCGCGGTTAATACGAGCACGACAAAGACCGAAGGCTGAGTGCGCGAGAGAGAGCGGATGATCGATATCCGCCTGCAAAGAGGACAATGTCAAATTCAGGACGACGACGTCTGCGCGCGCAGATCGTGCGCGCGCGCTATCGCGTGCGTCCGCAGAACGATAGCCCGCGGCCTTTCACGTTTTTCCTGCGAGGATTCACTCTACTTTCGTTTCTCTCTCTCTCTTTTTCCTCTTTCTTCCACATAGTTTTGTGATCTTGTCCAATTTGTTTAGTGGTATTTATTTATGAAGGGTAATCGATTATTGTACTGAGCTGAAAAGAACACTCATTTTTTAATAAATGTAATTGGTTGTTAGGTATATCGTTCCTATAGGTTTTTTTTTCAATGTTTTTGTACGAAATTGTGCAGGAAAAATTAAGAGGTATTATTATTATTAATTGAATAGGAATGGTACTTAGATTTTATTTTTGTAGAGGTATTTTCAACATTTTCTCACTTTTTGACATAGGTATATGTATATATAAGGCTTGATATTGGGTATTATACCTCACAAAAGGACCAGTTCCAGTGGCCTCGTTTGGAAGGCAGAACGGCCCAAACGCAATCCCAGTCTCGTTTGACCTATATTATCCCTCTACTTTTTAGGACACGCTCGCGGAAAGGCTTCCTTTGACGACAGCACGGTCTTTAGCTCTACACTCGTCCTGCGTCCTGATTTCATTGTCTCTCGCGACGCCACGTCACTTTTTCCTTTTACTCGTTTCCCCTCACCGGATCCTCGAAGAATCGAGTTCGATCGTACGGCCTTCGCGCGACTTAGTTTTCTAAAGGTTTCACCGGGTCTTACTTTCTTTTTCCACGAAGATCGCGACATTTTTCTCGTGGAAAGGCGGCGCCTAGTTATTTCTCGAACCTTTCTCGCGTTTAATATCAGAATTCGACTCGAGCGTAAGCTGCTTCTAGCTACTTCCAGATTTCAGGGTAAAGAGAATTCGAGAATGGAACCTCGAAGATTAATCCGGGAAATGAATTCATCGACTTCAACGTTTCTAGTTGCATTTACGTCTTCTTGACGTTCGAAGGGTTGGCATGGCCGACAGCAAAAAGGCGTGGTAGCTACCACTCTTTTTCTCGTTTGAAATTTCATGCTCTACAACTTCACCGAGGACTACTTCTTTTAGCGTGGACGAAGTAATTCGCGAGATTTTCGGGAAGACGATCGTGGCAGCCTGTCAGTCATTTTACCGATATGCTCGACGAGGCTCGTACGAAAACGTTGAATGAGTTGAACGAGAAACGATGTCGAGTGTTCTTTTCTGAAAATTTTATTTTCTTTCACTATCTTTATACCTCGATATTATTTTACCGTCTATTACTTGTAAGACGAATCCTTTGAAAAAACTCGCTATCAACGTTTAGCTCCGTTTCTCCTTTACGACAAGGACGCGTGGGAGCTCGCGTGGGGCAGATCAGTTCGCTCGTGAATGAAAGCCGGAATAAGCGATCGGATTACCATTTTATGGAAGCGAACTGCGCGATCGGATTACCGTCCTTTTAACAAACCCTCGTGAGTCGAAAAAACGATCGCTTTAAAGGGAACGCCTCGTTGACCTCGCCCGCGAAAGCATTATCCGCTCTAATCTATTCTACACTTCCACGATGGCTCTTCTCTTCGGCGATATAGTCTTTGACTGTGCAGATGATATCGTAAATCTCGAGATGACTTCGTTCGTTTCCAAGCGAATACCGATACGAGGTCTCCTCTGTCTCTCTCCTTTTATAATTTTCCCATTTTCGCATTCTCCCTAGTTTTGGTTGCAAAAGGAACAAATTCTTCGATCGAAAGTAAGACGAGCTCGTTCGTCGAGTTTACGAATCCTCATGCCTGTCAACGGCATCGTTTATCAGCACCGCACTTTCGGCTTTTAAGCTGTTCGCGGTACGAGTCCGATAAAATCGATCGCATTGTGGTTCTCTAGTGTGTTGGTCGGTACACACCGGGCATGGAAGAGACACGTTCTACCGACTAAGTCGTTCGAGTGCAACTCAGCTTCCGGTTCTTTCTCACTTATCGTAACGGAGTACGATTCGAGAGTGAGACAGATAGATAAAAAGGGAGAAAGAGATAGAAGAAAAGAGGTAAAAGAGAGTCGACCCGTCCGAACCATCTCGTTTATTACCATTCCAAACGATGAGACGATTTCCTCGGTGATTGTAAAAGGACAACTCACGTTTCTCTTGAAAATCGATTCTCTTGTTTCCCCTTTTCTTTCTCACTCTTTTATCTTTCTCTCCATCTACCTATTATTTATAGTTTATACCGAGGTGGTTCTTATAAAAAAAAAATCGTGCACGGGAACACGAAAAAGCTCTCACGTCGCAAATCGGTTAAAATTAACTCGATATGGATTTATTCGAGTGCGAAGGAAATTTCGCGCCGTCGATTTCCAACGGTAGAAATGAAAAACCGGCGGAGATTCGTTTCCGTTCGAAATAATATTCCCTCTCGTTATCGTCGCTGACGTTTCTCTCTTTCTATCCGGCCAGGTGGTTTATCAACGAGAAAAAGGTCATCGGAGACTACACGACGGAGATGATCATTCACAACGCGACGCGGGATCTTCACGACGCGATCGTAAAGTGCGAAGTTCATAACGACGTCGGCAAAAGCGAAGAAACCGAGACGCTGGATATAACATGTGAGTATTCTCATGGAACGCTTGTACTATACGCACGGTAGACGAACACACATACACTCGCACGGCAGTCTTCCCGTTTACGAGCGGAAACTTTAAATTTGACTCCGGAGACGAAATCATTTTTACCGCTCGTGCCCGCTCGACGCACCCTGGAAATTACCTTAAGTAGTAAAAACGGGAGCTTTGCAGTAGCGGAGGCAAAAACGAGAAAGAAAGAATCACGAAAAAGAAAAAAGGGGCCTCGTAAAGTTCACGGAGTTTAAATGGCGGAATTATGAAAATTCGCGCCGTAGTTTGTACCCCTTGCGATTTAAATAGTACCGCGGCAATGGATCCCTGTGCTGACTTCTCGTCCGATCGATGGAACGTTCATCTTATTTATTTGTCTCTTTCTTCATCTTTTCCCAGACGGACCACAGTTTCGACATCCACCTGTCTCCGTGGAGACGCACTACGGTGCAACGGAGATTTTACAATGCGACGTCGACGGGAACCCCACGCCCGAGATTCTATGGTTTCACGAGGATTTGGATCGTGTGGTAGCCACTAGCCCGAACATAAGCGTCTTCGTGAGTCCCGAGACGGCCGGACGTTATTTTTGCAAGGCTCACGTACCCGGCTTTCCTGAATTGACGGGCTCTGCCAACATATACATCCGTGGACCACCTAGCATAGTGTCGCAGAGGATTCAGTACGTGCCGGACGAGGGTGTGGTCAAGGTAACTTTTCATCTACAAATCTCATTCACCGAACGAATTTCGTTCTCTAATAACGTCAAAATCTCACAAAAGAACGGTAATTCTTAATGTAGTTACATGACCGAGGAATAAGTTAAAATTATATCAACTTTCATTGTAGAGGTAGTAGGTACTACATCTTACTTGTATCCGTACTATTTTCATTTTCACTAATTCATTCATAATTCCCTTTTTTATCCATAACCCAAGATTTTATCATATATTCATACAACTGTCAGCGATCCGAGAGACTGGATATAGCAAACGTCAGTTCTACTTGGTTAAAGATTAACGTCGTTCAGACAATCTTAATTTATTTAATTTCGTCAACGTTCTTAAACTTGGAAATGGCTTTTAGTTACTTACCTCCATATGAGCGTTCCATTTGACGCGTCCTTTAATCAATTTATTGGAACGCATTCTTTTATAATTGTCAAATATCAGACAGGTCGTACCATTACCTTTTTACTTCCAATTTACTAACAGCATATTGAATTCTCCGTATGTTTAGCTCGCGTAATAAATTGCATTTCTTGGTAAAGAGAAAATCTCGGTCAGAATCCGGCGTCGATAGATTTCTCGACGCTCTGCTTCCTTTTTCTTCGCGAGTAACGTCAGTAGAAAAAGTAAGACGGATGTCCTCTTCGCGGAGAACGTTAACCGCGTGAACGACAGATGCCACGTAGGAAGAATATCGAAAGAGGTGTATTTCTTCTTTGTAGGGTTTCTTCCAGCCGTCTCTGGCCTCTGTTTTTTATCGTTTCCCGTCGAATTCACAGGTAAAGTGCACCGCGATATCGGTGCCAAAAGCGGAATCCGTGGTATGGAGCTTCGCCGGTCAGGAGCTCAATTTCTCGTCGAACAATACGCCGTTCTACGTACAGGAAGAATACACGGCGGAGAGGGTCGTCAGCACTGTCACGTTGGTCGATCCCGTATCCACGTATTTCGGGGATTACAACTGCACGGTTACGAACAGCTACGGCACGGATTCCGTCATAATCAAGCTGACGGCACACAGTAAGTTCATTTTATACTCGACCTCTTTCTCTCGGGACACACGGGCTCGACTACTATTAGCCCTCTATGTACCAGAGCGACTAATAGTAACGCGACTCGTCGTACCACCTCTATCCCGCCACGGACAATTTTATAAATCGTTGTAGAACCCTGTTGTTCTCTATCCCCCTTCTGCTTTGGTCCCCCCTTAAAAAAGCCGCGCGTATCGGTACCAACGATTATTGCATTTTACGAGGACGGTTATATGAAAAACGCGCTAGCGACGAGCACGTTTCAATGGAAACGTCCGCTCGTTGAACTTCGTAAAGTATAAAGCTTTACAGCGTTCTTTATCGCTTTCCCTTGTTATATGGCGATCGAATGGAGGGAGGAAATGAAATGAAAAAAAAAAAAATAACACGTTTGCGAGTTGACACACAAGGTTTTAACTAGGCGTGACGCTTAGCATTGATTCCAGTCGATTGGCAACTGATTCTCATCATCGTTGGACTCGTTGTCTGCGTCGTCTTGATTGGCATTATTATTCTACTCATTCTGCAATGTCGCGATCGTATTAAGCAGCCACGACCGAGGACGGCACAAACCCAGGAGACCGATATGCGTGAGTATCAAGTTGTCTTTGCTTGCTATATAATATCTCTACTTTATTTCATCCTCTTCTCTAACTTTGTATACCTTTGACGTTTTCACGATAACGCAGAAGAAACGGATTCGAACGCGGATCGATATCGCGAGAGCGATAGAAGCAGCAACCTCTCCGATGTCAAAGCGGACATACGAGCGGGCTCGAGCGTCAGCAACGCGGAAAGCGTAACGGCGCTCGACAGCGAGGGCGAAGGAAGCACTCGAGGTGTGAACGCGTTGGCTCTCGCTGGTCCTGTTCCGAACCCTCTTGGATTTCGTTATAGTGCCGATTACACGGAGCCATCCTTTCCACCGAAAAATAATGTAAGTTATAAAGGTTTTTTTTTTGTTCATAATATTCCTTCTCCGTTCGTACGTTTTGTCTGTATACATATTATGTCCATATTCATCTATCTTGAATTTACGGTCGAATTCGGCATCGATATATCGGTACTTTTCAATTCAGGTAAAAATGTTGATTTTTGTAATACCGTTTGCTCGACGCTTTCTGGTAACGGAAAATTAAAAATACACATTGGACGAAATCATTTTTATCGACTTTGATAAAACATGTGATAAGCAAATATATCGATATAATTTTCAATGTGGTAGATATTGAAGTGCTCGAAATTTTCCGAGAATACCGAAATAATTCAAATTTTTAATTACCTCGATATTCCAACCATAATTGTATCGATATGAATTTTAAACTTGATATAATTTTAGTTCGATATCCTTCTTTTACATTGTTTCCAATCCTGTCAGCTAGAAACGTTAACGTTACAGTTATCAATTATGAAGGAAAACGCTTCCTCGTATTAAAATATTTACCCTCGTATTTGTTAACGTTCTTTATCAATGATGAATTAGAAAGTAGCGTAATAAAATTTGTATACAAACCCGATACAATCGAGAAACGGTATTCATTATCACCATTCATGTTCATGCGCCAACACAAACAAGCAAACATCACATCGAACCAAACCCTTTCGTATGTAAATTGAGCTTGGTCTAATTATTCGAACGCATTGACTTACGCTACATAGGACGGGAGCAACAATAACGGTTATGTGCCGTACGTGGATTACACGCGGGACTACATGCCGCCGACGACGCAAGGAATGGGCGCGTCGCGAGAATCCTTGAGCAGGATACCGTCCGGTGGAATTCTCGCATCGAAGAAGATTGGCCTGAGTTCGGCGAACTTGGGGACATCCACCCCACAAACGACGCCGGTCATCGATCCGCGATTCTCAGCGACCTACGGCAATCCTTATCTTAGGTGAACTTTTTCGGTCCTTTTCTATAGATACGCGAACGAGAACGAGCGAGTATCGATGTTGTATTACGGTTGGATTATAATGGTCGAATTCTTGCGAATCGATCGGCAGAACGTGCTTGAGCTAAAATGGGGATAAGAGGTCGGAAGTATACTGGGTGTAGAGAACTAATAAACTAAAAAAGAACCGTCGTTTAGAGATTAGCTTCTTTTTTAATTCGTTTTGGACAAAAATGCAAAAGATAAAATAAAACAGTTTTCGTATTTCCATTTATTTATGTACCCTTCTCTATTCACGGTATCATCTATTTACCGAAGGTTCACTATTCCCCGCAAAGGTAAATACTTCATCTTGTTGTTTACATTCTTGCGTTTATTCAATGTCTGGCTTTCTCTTAGGAATTAGTCAGTCATTCGGATGTATTGGAGTGAATGACACCCGCTACAATATGCCGCGTACATATTCTAATGTTGAATATACCGACATGGCGTACATGTACGGGTTATACGACGGTAATGCTAAGTAAATAGGTGATACAGTTTATACATAAGTGGAAATATGAAAAGATGCATTTAAGCTACTCGGCAGTCAAACTGATTAATTCTATATTTCGAAATATATATATACATATTTCCAAATATACTCGAGTAAACGGTGCGAAATAAATATTACTAATATCCTCTCATTTCGATAACTTGATTGATCTGACTTCTCAAGCCGGTAATGGAAAGCGAGTTTCTCCGTGTTTCGCAAGAAGACCGATTAAGACGACTCGTTTGATAAAGGGAATGAAAAACTTGTGTCCCGATATCTATTATGCATTGTGGTTGACCGTTAATGGATGCCAACTCGAGGAGGTTATCGCGGTCATCGCTAGGCACGTCGCCGGTTTTCTCGCGCCACGGCCAACGATATAATCTCGTTATTTTGGGTAGAATCGATAACTAATCGTGAGGATTATTGCTCGTAACAGGATGTCAGCGGCCGAACAGCTGAGACACGCGCCACATACGGCGGTGCCCGGAGTCACGCCAGCGCCACCCCCTTACACGCAGGCGATGAGGATGAACAGTTTAAACACCTTGAATGGTGCTGGACCACAGGTGAGACCCTTTTACCATCCTTTTGGTCCCTTTTGCTATTATGCCAAATAATGTAGAGAGGTGCAGATCTATATAATAGTGACTCGTACGAATGCTCTTTATATTTCTGCCCTCATTTTTTCCCCATCCAAATCATGATGCATACATCAGGATTTTTGTAAAAAATCGATGCATCTCGAATTTGCACGATCAAATACTTGTTCGAAAGAGGAAAGTCTCTTCTTTATGAATATGGCAGTGTGGCTTCGATAGGATGACTGGTTAAAAAGTTACAGCAATTTTTCTCTTGAAAACGACCCATACTCCGACACTTAAAAAATTTATTTTTCAACACTCCGCAACGATATCGAAAAACGGACAACGGGACAGTAGTCTGCATGCTTTCTTCTTTAAAATGAGCCATTAAACATTGAAATCGGCGGTGGTGACCATTTTGGCAAAAATCATGATGCATACATCAGGAAAGATTTCTATATATTGCTAAGAAGTTGAACTTTATGATGGTCACCAAAAAATTCGAAAATATAAGCTACAGAAATCTGTAGAAACAAGAAACCTGAAATTGGGACAACTAGCCCCGGTCTCCCCTACTATAAAATAAAAAAAAAACATGTACCTATCAAATACGGCAAATTTAGAAATAAACCGAAGAGACAGCCATAAATGGTTGAAAAGTAGAAATTCGAAGAACCGTATCCATATTCGGTGCCATTACCGATCGAGTCGGTACACTTTGCCACTTAGAACTCGTGGAAGGACAAGACACGTAACTCCGCACGTATGCCTCTTTGAAATTTAATGCAATCAGGGGGAGTCACTCCCAAACAACCGGTGACACGATCGCGAGCAAGTCGAGAAGCGAGTCTTCTTTTTCCGAACTCGGTTGGCAAAAAAGGCGAGACGCGAGTCGAATAAAACAGCGCGACCGAGACGGTCGTCTCGTCCTTCGCGCGAATAATTCAATTCGATGCGACGCGTCGACACGTACACGTGCACCCGCGTACTATCCTTCCATTCCCTTTTACCCTGGTCGCAGTGACGTTAAAAGAAATAGAAATTTATCGTACTCAAGGACCAAAAGTACCATTAGGTATATAAAAATTACTAGCAACTAAATAGAAATTGAGCTTTAAGATTGTTAGATAGTTTTAAACAACTGTGATATGTTAATTCAAAATGTAGAGATAACATCTCAAATTTGTAAGCATGCAAGGCACCTAAATATATTACCGTTACTATTTTAAAACTCGTTTTATTCCATAACCAGCAATAAATGTGTCATACTAAAAAATCTTGGTAGTACTATCCAATTTACTATGGTGGTAATCTTTGACCAACTACGTGGTTTAAACGTATACAAAGATTAAAATGAATTGAGAGTTAAACAATTTTTTCCATACCCTCTTGATAAAATACGACGATACTTATTTAACAAAAAAAGAAAACAATTTCAGTTTGAACCGAAAAGTCAGAAAAACCCGTAGCTAACGGTAGCCGTTTTGTTTGCAGGCGCCATTGTCAGCGCACTACATAACCGGAGGGCCAAACGGTGGAGTGGCGACCGTGAAGCGCACTTCGGCGGTGGGGACGTTAGCGACGCACGTATGAGGCCAGGGGGTCTATCCGAACTAGAACCATCGACGCACGGCAGCCGCGATCTTCGAGCCTTCTCGTCGAAGCCTTCGAACGTCGTTGGAGGAAGACTCGTCGTCGTCGTCCTTTCGAACGAGGAAAATGGAGGACGAACGTTGCTGCTTCCGCCAAATCTCGTCGTTGGAACGTCGTCGACGGGAATACTCGACAAGAAAGATAGGATCGTCATGGAAAGACGCGAGACGAGAACGAAAGTTGCTTGAGAACGGCGAGATGCTCGGCTACATCGATTTGGTACTGAAACAGCTGAGAAAAGCCAGCAGAGATCATCGGCTGCTCGTCGAGCAACGTCATCTTCGCGAATCCGCGGCTATTCGAAGCAACTCGCGTTTCGAAGCTTCGACTTCTTCCTCCTCCTCGATTTATCCGAGAGATTCGAGAAAGAGCATGAGCGAGAGAAGAAGAGAACTCTTGGAGTATCCACGAACGACGAGGTTGTTGACGAAAAGAAAGAGCTACGGCGATCGGTACGAGGACGAGAGAAGAGGAACTTTGAGATACGGTAAAAGCGGAGGAGGAGCTTTCGAGAGGATCGCCACGTCGAGCACCTGTCGAGATCCGAATTACGTTCTCGATCAAGAAGGATTCGAGGGCAGGTTCTTCGATCGGCAACTCTGCGACTGGACGGGAAGATCCTTCTCGGTCGGTGGTGCCTCGACCGTCGTTTGATCGTCGGACGAACGAAGATTTCGAGGAGCGATCCCGTCAGCCGTTCTTCCTAGCTTTTCGAGAAGAAAGAGATGGAGGAGGGGGAAGTCGTTGACGAAAGGGAGATAACAGAGGTGGTACGTAGGCGGTACTATATCTACTACGTTTCGCCTTTGAAAGGGATTCGCGAAGAAAGGAATTTCGACGGACGATCGACGTTGTTTTCGCAAAGACATCGTTCTCGAAGTCGAACGGACTAATTCGCCATGCTCTCGAACGTTCTCGTTTTCTCCTTTCGTCCATCAACGCGTCAACGAGAATACGACGAAGTAAGAAAAGGAAGAGGAAGGTGACGAAGAAGAAAATACTCGAAGTAGCGTGCGTGTGAGAAAAACTTTAAAAGGACGATGGTTAAGTTCGGGTTTATCGGAGAGACTCTTCGATGCATAAAACAGACCACTCGGTATCGACAATCCACTACTGACATATTTTAGATCTCGATAAGCATTTAACGATTGGTTCGAAGTGACGAGAACGAGGACTAGGGTGTTATTCGACGCTGATCGCGAACGCGTCGACCCAACACCGAGATAACGTCGAGGAACGAGAGTACCGAGCGGAACCGGATTGCCGGTTCTTGAATCGCGCGTGATTCGTTCACTTTTTTCGCGAACCTCGCTCTTTCTCTCCTAGGCTAATTAGCGGGAAAGGCATTGTGCGCGATTCGTAAAAAGGGATCCTAGGAGAAAAAACTATGACCTCGCGACCGGTATAGCTCGTCGTTCGGCGTGTCTTCGTTTTTTTCTTTCTTTCTTTTTTTTTGTTATTTTTATCGTAGTCTATTTTTCCTAAATCGATCAAACGAGAATCTCTCGCGAAACGTGCGTCGTTCCTTCCCGATCGAAGCCGATTAAATTTTCATTTAATGTTTGCGCCGGAGCACAAACACCGAGAAGGATTCTAACGGGGGTGCACGCTCTCGTGCGCTTCCGGCCGCGTTTCGATTTAAATAGTCGACGGTCTAATGGAATTTTGAATCCCCTACAGCGAGAGAAAGGATTAATATCGGTCGGACTATTTTTTTTTCCCGTGCTATCGACGTTATCCAGAGAGAGAGCAGACGGCAAAGGAATAAACGAAAAGTGCGGTACACGCGCATTGGAATCGGTGTATGTTTTTTTTTCATAGAACTTTGATATTGCAATAATGGCCGAAATCAACGGCGATATTATATACGATTTCGATCGACGAAAGCGGAGAGAAGGTCAAACGGGATCGGCTTTTCCTTCCGTGCCCCTCCCTTCACCCGGAATATTCGGAATACGGGTCGCGTTTGTAAAATTAGATAGCGGAAACTGATTAGACACGTATTATGTACACGCGTGCATCCTTCGTCAATACGAATCTTAACTTAGGGCCTATGGTTCTCGACGGCGCTAAAGGAGAGCAACAAAAAAAAAAACTCTATTTGAAATAAGCTCGTTCGTGGCTCCGAACGGCTTCGTGTAAATATTCCTCGATAAGGACGATAATAATAAACGATAGTAATAAAATGATAATAGTAATAATACCGATATAGTAATTAAATAAAACGACAAAGGTGCAACGGCTTAGAAAGAATCCTCGGTTAAGCTCGGTCAAACTCGTTCCTCGTTCTCTCAACGTTGATATCGCGTTACGCCATAAATCCGATCGCGAATTCGTAGCTCGTCGATGAGGACCGTCGAGGAAAAGGGAAGATGAAAAAATGGGACATAAATCTGAGACTCCTCGTCGATGATCTACGTCACGGCCGATCCTTAAAGCGCGACGAACGATACATCCTTTGAAATAAAACCGTTGAAATAAATAAAGCGATAACGAAACAGGGTAGCCTATCAATTATTAAAAGACGTGGATCCGAGGAAAAGTCGCGCTTTACGGATACGGCCGTCGCTTCGTTCACTTCGAACGTAAAAGTAAACGACGAGGATCCGTGAGAATCGTCAACGGGATCGTTCACTATCGATCGTTCTATCGTGCATTTTTTTTTTTAGAGAGAGATCAGCCGATATACGACGCAGCATCGATACGTTTGTATCTTCGATAGATAATGTTTATATTATATATATAAATATATACATATATGCGTACACACTGACACTCATACACACGGATACACATCCTACAGACAAGATATATATGTATATACAGGGTGGACCACATAAATGGGAACACCTAAATATCTTCTATATTTATGGTGCTATGAAAAAACTTCATAGGACAAAGTTGTACTATTTCAAGGGGGAAATTTAATGGTAAAAAAAATTTTTTTTAGATACATTTTTTTAAGAAGATTTCAAGGTCATCCGTATTTTTTTAAATGGAACAATATATTTTTTTTACCATAGCATGATAGATAATAAAAAACTACATTCGATTGATACCTTTTCGTGACCTTGACATGACCTTGAAAAAAAATAATCACGTTGATATGTGAAAGATGCAGAAGTTTAATACTTACCTGTTTCAGCCTGAATGACGCGTGTTTTACACCTGGATATGCACCTATTTCTTTGAAAATCATAATAAATGTTTGAAATTGCACATGCTTTTAATAATAATACTTTCTTTATGTCTTTCTTCATAATGTTAGTCAAGTTATTGACTGTAAACAGCGCGTGTTTATGTTATGATACGTATCATTGGAAGTCTTAGCTGAAAGTTACTCGTTTAGTATGAATCTGTTGGTTCTTCTTCAGTATTCAAATTCGAAACTTACAAGTGATTACAATGCGTTATACAGTACAGGAAAGAATTGATATGGTTTTCATTTATGGTGAAAGCCATCAATCTTTGAGACAAGCAGTGCGTTTGTATCAGGATAGATTTCGGAATCGTGTTTGTCCTTCCCTGCACGCGTTTTCCGTTTTAATAAAACAATTTAAACAAAGTGGTAGTGTAAATTCCAAAAATCGAAATAAACAAAGAATGGTAACGCATGAAGCGAATGCAATTAATATCGTAGCTGCAGTCTCTAACGATCCGCATGTAAGTTCGCGACAACTCCAACGGGAATCCGGTATTAGTAAAACAAGTATTTTGCGAATACTGCACCGAGAGAAATTTCATCCGTATCACATTAGTTTACATCAGCAATTGTCTGCAACGGACTACGTTAATCGTGTCCGGTTCTGTCAATGGGCACAACATCATTTGGAAGCGGATAACTTTTTTTTCCACAAAGTTCTCTTTACGGATGAGGCTTCTTTTACTAATCACGGGCAAGTGAACCGGCACAACATGCATTTCTGGTCAGCTGAAAATCCACGATGGTTAAGAGAAGTAGAGAAACAGAAACCGTGGACTGTAAACGTATGGTGCGGAATTGTATGCAATAAAATAATAGGCCCATACTTTATACGAGGGAACCTGACGGGCGTAAAATACGCAACATTTCTTCGCCAAGATTTACCGAATCTGTTAGAAGATATTTCTTTGCACGATCGGAAACGCATGTGGTTTCAACATGATGGTTGTCCAGCCCATTATTCCAAATATGCCAGAACTGTGTTAGACATTAAATATCCTGCACGCTGGATCGGTCGTAAAGGAACAGTGGAATGGCCACCTCGTTCTCCGGATCTGACACCACTGGATTTTTATCTATGGGGTAAAATAAAATGTGACGTATACAGAAATAAACCTACGACACCACAAGATATGCGGCAAAGAATTAGTGCAGCATGCGCAGCGATCACCTCCCAGGAAATCGAGAATTGCTACAGGTCATTTATTACAAGACTGACACATTGCATAAATGAGAACGGCCACCATTTCGAACATTTATTATGATTTTCAAAGAAATAGGTGCATATCCTGGTGTAAAACACGCGTCATTCAGGCTGAAACAAGTAAGTATTAAACTTCTGCATCTTTCACATATCAACGTGATTATTTTTTTTCAAGGTCATGTCAAGGTCACGAAAAGGTATCAATCGAATGTAGTTTTTTATTATCTATCATGCTATGGTAAAAAAAATATATTGTTCCATTTAAAAAAATACGGATGACCTTGAAATTTTCTTAAAAAAATGTATCTAAAAAAAATTTTTTTTTACCATTAAATTTCCCCCTTGAAATAGTACAACTTTGTCCTATGAAGTTTTTTCATAGCACCATAAATATAGAAGATATTTAGGTGTTCCCATTTATGTGGTCCACCCTGTATACATAATACGTATTATTCTAACGCGTGTAAAATACTTTGTGTAAATAAAAATCGACTCAACGTCGCTCGGCGTATCTCGGTAAGATTTTTAGTTAGTTTTATAACTGTGAATCACTATGTGCATATCTCGCTCTCGTTAGCGCGAAGGCTCCTCGCGCGATCCTCGAGCGAGTAGAAACGAGCGTTCCGGTTGACGCTGTGTGTTCTTAAGCGATGCCAGGCGCATCGAACTCTCTCTCGAATGGAAGTAAGGGAATAAATTTTCCTTCCATATTTATATATGCATATGTATACATCGAGTGTTCGCGTAATTACTACGTTCAGTATTTTTCTCCTAAGTAATCGAACTAGGGAAAAAGAATAAAAAAGCGAGAAGAGAGATCTTACCATTTCCTATTAGAGATAGAATGGTTTCAATCGATTTTTCTAATTTTTCATAAAACACGAGAACGCTGACTTTAGTTCTCTGTAATAAGCTATATATACCTACAACTTGCCGTTTGACTCGAGTGTCTATCATTTAAGAGAAAAATACTTGGTTAGTGATAACGCGAATAATGTGTACATATATACATATCTGTATATATATATATGTAGTTCACTGAACTTTTAAGCGAAATTTTCCGAGCAAATCCGCTAAAGTTATACCGCGACGATCGCGATCGTTTCCCAAGCTCGAGATTACGCCATCCCGCCGGAGATTACGGAGCATCGTGTCTATTGTAAATCGAACGAAATCATTCTGTACAATTTTCATGCCCAATGTTACTGTTAACTACTTAAGATTTTGAGAATCTTTATCTTAAGCGCGCAAAATACGAGGTCGCGCGCGTGATCGCGCTTGCGGTCGCTCGTTTTCTTTCTCTTCCTTTCTCTCTCTCTCTTTCTCTGTCTATATAAATTTCCCGGTTTTTCTGTCCTCTCTCTCTCTTCTCTCTTTCTCGAGAGAAGCGGAGAGATCACGAGCGTACGCGTGCGCGCGCGCGTCCGCGCTTCGGTTATACACAATTATGTACTACGCGGGGTCCGTTGAATGATCGCGAGGAGATCGATTGAAAAAAAAAAAAAGTAACGAATAGAAACAATGATGTAAATTTTCCTCTCCTCCTACAGGATGTTTCATATGTCCAATATATTCGATAGATTTGAAAATTTGTTTAGTAATTTCATTTCCTTATCGATCTCATCGCGATTTAACAATGTACCCTGTAACGTACGTAATATGCTTGATGGAATTTCGAAATGTATAGAAAACGGGGAAGACACTACGAGAAGAGACTTATTCACCGTGAATGTATTCAACGAGCGAAAGATACGAGAGAACGTAAAGAGTGACGAGCGTTGTGTGACTGCGTATGCGTGTGTGTGCCTGCGTTGTGCATCGAGTTTGTGTGTGTATAAGAAAAGGATTTATGTATATGTACTATATATATATACATAGTCGCGCCATTTCTATCGTAAATAAAAAGAAATAAACGAGAGACGAGAAGATGAAAAAGCGTAGGTTAACGAAGTATACTGCGATAAGTAATTACAATCAATGTAAACGGTCGGTGGTCCGTGGCGATGTTAAAATTAGAAAAGTTTATGTCGTTTGAATCATATAGAAGTTTTACGCCTTCTTGCCACGTCGGCCACCCCGATACGTATTAATTGGTTATCTGTCAATTATTAATTAAATTATATATCGATTTCTTCGCCTTTTGTCGGAAGTACTACGAGAGAAACGATGAAGGGCCCGCGCGAAGTTTCCTTATCGTTTTAAAATATATAATAGACGCTCGATCCCGTACGTTTATTGAACAGAAAAGAACGAAGAGATATAAGTAAATTGTGCTTTAAACTATATATACATATATTTTCGTTGATTTCTCCAAAGAGAAAAAGAGAGAGAGAAATATTATACTTGTCACAAAGTGATCGGATCGTTAAAGCGACTCTATAATTATTATATTACGATGCCTCTTTATTAAAACGTGGACTAAAGTTGGCAGACAATTTTTTCCGTATAATTAAAATAAAAAGAAATACGTAACGCAACGCAACGTTGTTATCAGAGCTCGTATCGGCGTGTAAGAAATGTATAAAAGAAAACTTTGCGCTGGGCCGTTTACACACTGTTGTAATAAAGGCAACAAAACTCCTAGGCAATCTATCGACTAACTAGTTCGCGGAAGAAGAGATTAAAAATAGAAAGAGAGAGAGAGTGGACACGGGGATATTTAAAAAAAAAAAAAGGGAGCCTACTCGCGCGAACGGGCAAGAAGAGGTTTTTCAAATTTGTTGATACGTTTCATACTTTACGACTAGGAATTATTATGGCCTATTAACTACTGTTTCGCAAAGTTTATCCGCGCGACTCGGTCGTCTTCGCTTCGAGCCCTCTTCGCCGATATTCGCGAATTTATTCGGCGGAACGAGGAAGCGTAATATTCGTTTTGTACATAAATATATATAAATAAATATATATATATATATAGGAAAAAAGGAAGAGGGAGGTAGTGGGAGAAAGGAGGGAAGGGGAAATCTTCCCTACTTAACCCCTCGTCGCAGAAGGAAAACGATCGAGTCGTCTTACTCGTGAAACGAAAAGTGACTTCTTAGGGAAACTCGAGCACTCTCTTTGCGTACTATCGTGAAGTACTGCGTGTAACGTCGCATTGATACTCGATATAATCTATTTCGAATTCGACTGAACGACATAGGAGATAATATATACCCCCCATATTTTTCTCGATGTTAAGCTTTTTCGCAGAGCGCATAGGAAAGTATGTAACGCACGGTTTACGTGATGAGAATTCGAAGGAACGATCGTCGAGACGAAGCAAATTTTACAAAAGATAAAGAGAGAATGAGAGAGGCAGAGAGATAAAGAAAAGGAGGGACGACCGAGAATTCTCGATCGATAGATAGATAAATAGATAGATAAATCGCTGCCCCTATGCGAATGTCCTGTCTTTTATCTTATTAATTCTACCTTTCTATAAAACACCGTATTGGTTGTTTTCAAATCGATCGATCATTTTGCAAGGACATGGAAAATTCGACGTGCGGGATCACGATCGTCCATTCCGAGAGAAAAAAGAAAAAACACACTCGTTCCTTTTTTTATTTTGATCGAAAAAATCGTCTCTCCGGCTCGTTCCTTTTCTTTCGTAGCGAGAATCGGATTTGATTTCTCAGTTTCGCGTAAAGGACGTCTACGATTCGTCGCTCGATCTTTGCCTTATTCGATCGCAAAAAAACTAGAACTAAAAGAACTATAATAAACATCGACGTGGAAATCGTTCGACCGCACGCATCGTTAACATTGAGAAACATTTTTTAAAAAGACTGTTTTCCCCCATGCACGATATCAACGGAGGAGTGATCGTCGATTGGTATCGTGCGATGTACGAGAAATTACACTATGAATCAGTAAACGATAGAACTATGCACAATAGTAAATAAGTTAATACCGTAAATACACTGTAAAACAAGGTTCTTGTACCACAAATCCTAAAACTTTACAAGTTAGTAAAAAAAAAAAATCGATCGACCATTGTATTGACTCAAAACGTGTGGAAGGTATAACATACATTCTCGATGGCTTTCGCTTAGAGATAAACTTTTTCTAAATTCGCGCGCGCGTGCATTGTCGGCATTTAATACAGCATCGTGAAAACCTTTTAAAAAGGAGAATGAACTCTGGTATCGTTTGAGGATCGCTTGATTGTGGGACTCGCGCGACGTCATTTTGACCGATACGAACGCGGAGAACCGATAGAAATGGTCCTCCCCCTTTTTCGAGATTATTCCTACGGTATCTATACATCATCGTGGATAGAATAACTTTTCTTGTAAATAGTTTACCGTGCTAACGGATCAAGCTCGACGAACAACGTGATCGCTTGTCAAACTTTTCGATAGATTTTCGTTATTCATTCGCTACAGTCCTCGCCCCACCGTCGATCATCTTGTCGCATAGATCAATTTTTGGAAACATGTACGTATCTTGTATAAATTTGTATGAAACTCTGGTTGCCCTAGTTCGTCAAAGAAATATTCTCGTTTCGCTCTGATACGGAATTGCATCGCGTATTCTGGGAACTGTGTAAGTTACGTCTTCGTTCCGCGCTGTAAATATGCCACCACTTGTCGATCGATGCCGGACGACGACGACGACGATCATAGTACTCTTTTTTTTTTTAAATCACCGATAGAAAAATTGTTTAAATTCGCGTAGGAAATACGAGACCATCTCTTCCCGTTTCACTACGGATCGTTTGTTACGAGCAATCCGTTATAACGTTTTTTATACTCGTCATTGCGAACGCGACAGAAAAGGAAAGGTTGTTCTATATATATATATTTTTATTTTGTTACTTCTCTTCGATTCATCTCCTACACCGAGCTAAGTCCCCCCCGCGTAAACGCCCCCGTGGCAATTTAAGACTCAAACGAAGCGAGTCGATCGTTGGTGATCGCAATTAAGTTAGAATTGAATTCCGAATTCCTCACATGTACCTGTAGCATAAAATCCGGCATATAACATATGCGATGCCATAAGCAAGGATCATGTTCGCACAAGATCTTCCGTTGATGAAAAAGGAGGGGAAGAAAAAGAAAAAACGAAACAAATAACAAGGGGGAGAAAGCGTGAGAGTCGTGCAAGAATGCGAAAAAGCGAATGAATGTTATGACAGAATGAGAGAATGAGAATGGGAAAACAAGAATGTGTGCGTGAAAATGATAGAAAGAAGAAAGAGAGAGAGCGAATGAAAGCTTGACAATTTATACAACACAACTTCATCGATCTACTTCAATATGACAGTGTGCCAACTCTTTATCCGAGTATCGCTAACGTCCATCACGATTTTTCATTTCGTTTCTTCATCTTCGGTCTAATAATGTACGTCGAGGTAGTAATTATTATTATTGCACATCGTACACGAGAGAAAATATACTGTGAGAATACAAGTACAAAGACTAATTATCGTCTATTACTTTTCGACTGCGAATCGGGAACGCGTCACTTATGTATCGTCTCAGTTTCCTTCTTTTCGAAACTTTTATTTTACTTCTTCACTGCCTTATGTTCTTTTCGTTTCACGCAACATTTTTTTAAATTATTATTTCATACGATCGTCTCTTCGCAGGGAAACAGAAAACACGATTTTCGAATGGTGTACATCGAAGCATACTCCGCCATATGTTTCTCGTTCGCAACGGAGCGCCAAGGATTAGTCTAAAAGCGCGTGGGCAATAAACGCAAGAGAGAGAAAAGTGTATTTCTTTTATCGCTTGTAGAGAAAAAGAAAAGAGACCAAAGAGAATTTTTTTATTATTTTTTACGTTGTGTACATTTCTTGAGTTTACGCCGTGTACCCACGTTATCGCATGAGCGATTTGCGTGCACGTTCACCGAGTGCTTTAATTCTTTTTTTTAATTCTATATAGGTATATAGATATATATTATAATTTTAATTAAGTTAAAACGATATAGAGCCGTTTGTTAACGACCCCATGATGTATCTTCGAAGAGAAAAAAGAAACGATGTAAGAGATACGGTTATATTACGATGTATATTTTTTAGAAGTATAATTGTATATCGAGGATGATATTATTATTATTATAATTATTATTGCTATTATTATTATTATTATTATTATTATTATTATTATTATTATTATTATTATTATTATTATTATTATTATCATCATTATTATTATTATTATTATTATTATTAACTATGATTAATGTCAAAATTATTTATAGTTCACCGATTTATGTGCTTACCGTTAAGTAGAGACAGGTGCAGTTTATTTTATACTTTCTCATAGGGTGCAATGTGTATCGCTACTGTTATATTTTATTAAACATCTGCCATAGTAGCCGCCTTGTGGTATGCGTTAGAAGTTTCCCCACAACACTGATGAAATTTAGCGGTGACCGTTCTCTTAATTCTCTTATTCTCATTAATTTGATCATACTTTTTATTCTTCATTGTTCATTGACGTGAGATATCAATCGATTGGAAAAAAAGTGAACGCGTGTACGACGAAACTCGACGAAGTCTGAAATTTTGTAAAGAAAACTAAAAAGAAAAAAGCAAGAGAGAGAAAGAAGTACGACGAATGCGCCAAACGTTGCGCATCATCGTTTTCAGAAATATAATGATAAACTATGCACGTGGGTAGGATCATTAATCGAGTCTTCTTGCACGTATTCTTCTTCTTCTTCTTGTATATGTAACTACACCCACATAAAAGATATTTTTCCGGCGATATTCTCGCAGGCTTTTAGAGAATCAAACGTGTCTTCTACTTGATCGCGATACGCGATATCCCTTTCGTTTATTCTCCGATAACTTGAAATACATTGCTCGTCTACATTTAAATGTGAGAATCTTTCGGAAATCATCCGCGATATCGCGAATCGTTCGTTTCATCAGGCGATATCTGGAATAGAACGCGTCCTTGAGCATCGTTAACGTTTTATTAATTCGCGGGCTATATAACTGTACACGACGACACCTTTTGTCCGACCGTTTTTCCGTAGCTAAAGGAAAGGGCCTAGAACTTCACTTCATCGTTATTCGTCCGATTTTTATTTAAAGCGACCACACGAGCTTTAGATAAAAATCAAGTACCAATTGTCACGTGGGAAAGAAATATAAGCATATAGGGTTATTTCACATAGCACACTGTTCAGTAAGTTGTAAAACGAAAGCAATGAAAGAAAAATGCTATTTTTATATGTTGCACTTTGTCATCGTCATCATCATCATCTTCATCGTCATCATCATCATCGTTTGCCGCGGTGACATGTAGGTATATAAAAGCGTCTACCAGTTGTTTCTTGGCGTACTGTGATTTGGGTTATATCGTGTTGATATAAAAAAAAGCCGCGTCAAAGATAATGTTATTCGTTGATCCACATACGGGGGAGAATGGTCTCCCTGAACGCTTATACAAATTCTTACGTGACACTGAACAATTGGACGCGGCATAACCCGATGATATCGACGCCACGTTAAATTAGCAGCTTAGATTACATAAGCGACGTATAAGAAAAGGAAAAGAAAAAAAAACATATTTCTGAAGATGATCCAAGAAATGTTCTTGCTCGCAGTTACTCTAGATTACTACAGTAAGATTTACTATTATTGTATAATTACTATATCTACATTCCTTTTAAAAATCTATTACTATTACTTTACGAAACTATCTGTAAATAAGTATTTTGTATTCCTGCAAAAATAAAACTAAGAGAAACGTGACAAATCTAATGTTTTTGCTATTGCTATATAAATATACACATAAAATGAATTTACATAAGTGTGAAGATATTTTTTACCTAAATGATTTATTAAAACGTTTTTTATTATATTAAAAAGAAATTTAACATTACGTTTCGTTCGCGTTAATTACATTTCAAATTAACAATTTTACATGGAATAACTGCGCGTATTAAATATATTTTCGTTTATCCAAGTAATCATATTATAATTAGAACTTAATACGCCTTGTAATATCGAATAAAATCGATCAAAATTTTAACATTAGCAATGAAAAATAAAAGTCCTGAAATCCAAATAAACGTGAACGTATTGACTCCTTGAAATTCTAACAAATAAGCAAAAAATAGCCATACGGCTTGACTGAAGGTCCAGGCACAAATTAAAGCTAAGGATCTACGATTGGTCATCTTTATGTTCGGTAAGCAAAGTGGTAAAAGCGATAGATACCAAAAGAAGTACTGAGACGTTATAACCGAGTTGTACGTTACCATTACCATAGCTTGAGTGAATAACGCGAACGGTAAATCGGACTTATCCGAGTATTTATAGGATAGTGACAGCAATAGCGCTGCTTGCGGCAACAACGTTAAAATTTTTATCAACAAAGTAGGTTCAATTCCAGACGATAAATAGGACATATAGAAATAAACGGAAAAATTATGTTTCGCGTCCTTTCTTAACAAATGATAAATAAAGCTTTCGTAAAGAAACTTGTAACCATAAAGTTTATAACTTATTGCAGTTAATGCAAATAAGGAAAGTGCACATCCGCTCACGAATTTCAGTTGATTCAGATTCGGTATAAAACGCTTATATTTTTTAATAGATAGAAACATAGCCAAACTGAATATAATCGGATACAATCTGAAATGGATCGAAAATCCGTGCATCAATCCTGCTACGAGAAATGTGTCCCTTTGCAAAAAATCTAATGTTAAAATAACTGGCAGCACTGCCAATGAATCTGCATTACCTCTAGTAGATATTATTACAGTAAGGGGATTATAGAGCCAGAGAAATATACTAATATTGACTACCTTGTCATTGTATTTCTGTCGTGTAAGTATCCTTCTTATTAACGCAGTTACTATGATGTCAACCAAAGAAAATAGAACTTTACCGAAGTCTTTGTGCAAGTAAATATTTGGCGTCAAAATAAAAGCTAGTAGCGGTGCGTAACGATACGTGTGACGCTCGAACGGCGAAGCACCTTCCGTAATGTGCCTAGCAGCATCTGTGAATACCTTGTAATCAATGTCGGTATATGGGACACTAAAATAAGTATCATGAAGATTTGCATATGCTATCAGTACTATTCTTAAGAAGAAACCAAATGCGCAATGCTTTTTAAACGACGATGAATCCATCCTGGTTTTAAATAAACATTTGGAGTATAAGTAATAATCGAATCAAGTCAAAGACACTAACGTTCAGTTATTATTCATTTTTTACAATCGTGTATTCTTACTGACAGCAGCCTTTACTAAGCATGCTTTAAAACGAGCAAATTCTGCTTCGCAATCGTTCTTTCGCAGAGTCTTTTTTTCTAACACGCAAGCAGCATATTGCTTTGCCGTCTCTTGACATTGCGCTAATAATAAGGGATATTTTCTGAATCGCTCTTTTGCACTTTTTACAGCATCCATTTTTCACTCCTACTGATTAGATGCACTAAGTTTCTTCCTCAGTTGTTCCTTGTGTTTTTCATACATGATAATTTCTTCTATCGTTGGTGGAGTAAATATTTGGTAAATAATTCCGCTAAACAATAATGTTAATGAAAGTCCTACTCCTAAAGAAGTGAAAAAACGTGGATATCGATAAACCCAAACAAAACTTCTTCCTTTTTGTTTCATAATTCACCGTACTACTTTTCTCTGAAATCATATAATAAAAAGAACAAATCAATTAATGTCACATTATTAGCAGCTTAACTTATATATCTGAAGTAACTATGAATTAAATATAAATTTATATATTCGTGATACTTACGTAATCAACCGTATTGTGCTCATATGGCTTGGATGTATCTATTCCATCGCAAACAATAGATTCTGCAGCATGCTTTAAACAACACTGTCGAATGTCTTCCAAAACTGCTTCACAACGAGAAGGCTGATACACGTTATCTATCGTAAAAATATTCAATTACGTACAAATAAAATCCTTTATTTCCTCTTTTATTTATTTCTATATGAATATTCACATCTGAAAGTGACCTATGTGGCTTTCATTACCATCCAGGACATACCTTTCAAACACTTTTGTAATTTGCACGCAAGTTGCTTACATGGATCAGTTGTCATTCAGGAAAATTAACCAAGTTATATATAATAATTAATTGCTATTTTCTAAGTGCTATACAACAGGTGAAACCGTGAAAAAATCTACAGAAAGAGGTTAATACAAACTCCGTTCTTCTCCTTCTTCTAGGGGAGGGTTGGCACCATTGGCACTGTTGGCACTGACCTCATATGACATCTTGTGCCATAACCAGGTACTACAAACTTCGTCCAATTACAGACGAGGTATAAGGATAGACAGGTGCAACCACAGACGAGGTATAAGGATAGACCTATCATCTTATGGGACTTCGTGTCCCATGTACTGAAACACCGATCATGCAAAACAACAGACGTTTATTTACGCCCTCTACCATATGGAGCGGTGAATTTAGGAATCATATTCGACCTAATAATCGAAGTTGGTAACATCAATAGATCTGTTGCGATAAAAGACGAGAATCTCATCCCCCCTTGAAAATAATCCATACTTCGACACTTAAAATATTAATTTCTCATCATTGCGTAACGATATCGAAAAACGGACAACGGGACAGTATTCTGCATGCTTTCTTCTTTCTAAATCATGATGCATACATCAGGATTTTTGTCAAAAATCGATGCATCTCGAATTTGCCCGATCAAATACTCGTTCGAAAGAGTAAAGTCTCCTCTTTACGAATATGCAAGTCGCGTTTCGATAGGATGGCTGGTTCAAAAGATACAGCAGTTTAAAGCTTGAAAATGACCCATACTCCGACACTTAAAAGATTAATTTCTCATCATTGCTTAACGATATCGAAAAACGGACAACGGAACATTATTCTGCGTGATTTTATCTTTAAAATGAGCCATTAAACATTGAAATCGGCGGTGGTGACCATTTTGACAAAAATCATGATGCATAGGTCAGGATTTTTGTCAAAAATCGAAGTATCTCGAATTTGCCCGATCAAATACTCGTTCGAAAGGGGAAAGTCTCTTCTTTACGAATATGCAAGTCGCGTTTCGATAGAATGGCTGGTTCGAAAGATACAGCAGTTTTAAGCTCGAAAACGACCCATACTCCGACACTTAAAATATTAATTTCTCATCATTGCTTAACGATATCGAAAAACGGACAACGGGACAGTATTCTACATGCTTTCTTCTTTAAAATGAGCCATTAAACATTGAAATCGGCGGTGGTGTCCATTTTCGCAAAAATCATGATGCATACATCAGGATTTTTCCTTGGAAACCTTGGAAAACTTGCCCCGTGGCGTGAGACAACTTACCCCGCAGCGGGGCAAGTTGTCCCAAAAGACTCGTTTGCTTGAAATTGAAAAAAAAAACGTGTTAAAAACTTCTCAATGCAAGCGGAAAGATTTCTATGTATTGCTAAGAAGTTGAAGTTTATGATGATACCCAAAAAATTCGAAAATATAAGCTACAGAAATCTGTAGAAACAAAAAACCAAAAATTGGGACAACTAGCCCCGGTCTCCCCTATTATAAATTCTAATTCATCGTTTAAATCATTGCTTCTAAATAACATTATAAATTTTATTATTATATAATACATTTTATTAATATTATTAAGTCGATAAATTCATTAACGTGAATTTTTAAACGTTTAATTATTTTAAGAATATTACAAAGACGTAAAATGAAATAAGCGCGAGTAAATAAAGATCGAACGCGATCAACCTTGCGCAAGGGTCAACAAGCGGCAGAAGCTCATTCCGTCGTAGTCTTTCATACCGTTCACATCTCCGTTATTATAAATTCTAATTCATCGTCTAAATCATTGCTTATAAATAATTCTATACATTTTATTATTATATAATACATTTTATTAATATTACTAAATCGATAAATTCTTCAACGTGAATTCTTAAACGTTTAATTATTTTAAGAATATTACAAAGACGTAAAATGAAATAAGCGCGAGTAAATAAAGATCGAGCGCGTTCAACCTTGCGCGGGGGTCATAGAGCGGTAGACGCTCATTCCGTCGTAGTCTTTCATAGCGTACACATCTCCATTATTATAAATTCGAATACATCGTCTAAATCATTATTTCTAAATAACACTATAAATTTTATTATTATATAATACATTTTATTAATATTATTAAGTCGATAAATTCATCAACGTGAATTCTTAAACGTTTAATTATTTTAAGAATATTACAAAGACGTAAAATGAAATAAGCGCGAGTAAATAAAGATCGAACGCGATCAACCTTGCGCAAGGGTCAACAAGCGGCAGAAGCTCATTCCGTCGTAGTCTTTCATAGCGATCACATCTCCGTTATTATAAACTCTAATTCTTCGTCTAAATCATTGCTTCTAAATAACATTATAAATTTTATTATTATATAATACATTTAATTAATATTACTAAGTCGATAAATTCTTCAACGTGAATTCTTAAACGTTTAATTATTGAAAGAATATTACAAAGACGTTAAGAGAAATAAGCGCGAGTAAATAAAGATCGAGCGCGTTCAACCTTGCGTGAGGGCAGAAGCTCATTCCGTCGTAGTCTTTCATAACGTTCACATCTCCGTTATTATAAATTCTAATTTATCGTCTAAATCATTGCTTCTAAATAACGCTATAAATTTTACAGTATAATACATTAAATTTATTATTTGTATATTATTATTACACAATGTATAATATATTATTTTACAATAGTACATAATTCTAATATAATTTAACTTCTAAAATTATCTGAGATGGGTCCCCAGCAGCAACCTCCACGTGGTGGACCCGGGCAATGGATATTATTTTCTATGTAATGCATATCATGTCTAACATAATATGCATTCCATTGCAAATAATATCTAGCGAATTGGCTGCCTTGCACTAACGCGTTAACGAAAGTAATTAGCCTTTGATCTTCTTTTTACAATTCATTCCTTTCATTCATTTATTCCTTTATTAATTTCACCGTTTCTTCCCTCATCTTACAAGTATGCTGTACCTATATTTCTTATATAGGTATTTAAACAATAGCATATTAACGTGACCATTCCTCTATCGCGATTAAATCTATACTTCAATTCAATAGTTTTCAATTTTAAAAACAATTTGCATCTTAATAAAAATATTATTTAGAGATAGAGTTTCGAGGTGCGCAGTTGAATCCTTTAATTCATTTCATTCACAATAAATTTATATGGCAATCGTGGTACATATTCCTAATTTCAAAGCATCCTGCTCATAATTTCATATCATTTTTATTAAATTCATATAACTTAACTAACTTATCTTAATGAACGCTTGGTTAAAACAAAAAGATAATTAAAAAAAATGTGTACGTGTTTTATTTTCCTTACCCTTCCTACCTTTTCGCAATTCGGTCGGATCGGTTCGGTCGCGCGCGTCCGATTCGACCACTTGTAATTCGGTCCTCGAGTCCGTAATTCGTTCGAGCCGCCTCGGTCGCGCGCGTTCGGCTCGTCGCGTGCATTCGGTTCGGTCTCGTGCAAAAATTAGAGTCAGTGTTGTTCGCCGTATTAAATTATTTCGGTCGCGTTAGCTTCACTACACAAGAAAATCGATTTCTTGTCAAAAATAATTTTGTTCGTCGCGTAAGTAGAGTCATTATTAAAATTACACGCGAGGCACACCCAGGAGGCTGGAAGCTCCGTCGGAATCCAAGCGACTTACTACCCACGATGCCTTGGATTTAAAATGTATAATGTAAGTAGTCGTGTCTTTCCATTTATTAAATTAAAAGATTTAAATGAAATATTTTAACCATTTTCTAACATTATGAACAGATAACTTATGTGCTTGTTCCATTTTTTGTTACAGATGGATAATCAATGAAGGACCCACCTTATCAAGCAGATGTTCGACCTACTACCCCGCCGCACGGATTTACATCGTTTAATGTAAGTAGTCGTGTCTTTCCATTTATTAAATTAAAAGATTCAAGTGAAATATTTTAACCATTTTTCAATATTATAAACAGATAACTTATGTGCTTGTTCCATTTTTTGTTACAGATGGTGAGTAAAATGTTTAAAGTTCCTCCGGCACCCAACCATGTCGAGGACTAAAAGTCCGAATCGGCACGGGTGAGCGGTTGTATTTTTACGTAGATTTTTTTTACAATTGAGTGACCGTGAATAAATCCTTTCGAGGAATTATTCGCGAGTGGTACATTTTCTTTTTCTATGAATATGATTTTATTATGTTAGGATAGGGTCTTCTTGTTTTATTCGCGTGCATCAAGCTTGTAGATTTTTATTTAAAATTAATCAAGAATTCAGTAAATTTATAAAGTGAATATAAATTGTTTAATATCTTGAGATTGGGGTTTTTATCCACTTCTATATACCTATCTGCCTATATACCATTATACCTATATACCTATATACCATTATACCTACATACCTATATACCTATATACCAATATACCTATACCTAACACACTACACTAACCTAATCTATAACGTAGCTATCAGAATTATCGTTTATAAATCGAACGGTCCGTATGTAGTCGTAACACAGCATTACCACGAGCTCACCACGGCTCTTATGTGGTAACTAACTAACACATTACCCAAGGCTACCACGAGTCATCGTTTACAGACACAAAAATGCCGAAAATGACCCGGTGGACTCTCAACACAGCATGACCACGAGCTCTTAAACGGCTCTTATGTGGTCGCTTTTAACTAACAAACACAGCCTTACCACGGCCTAACGGCTCTTATGTGGTAGTAGATACTAAGCTAGTCTTAGAAACACAGCACGTACCACGAGCTTAACGGCTCTTATGTGGTAAAATGTAACAGTCGGAGCATTGCCACCGGGTCGTTGTCTGTAAACGTACGATTCACATGTGGTAGCTTATTAAAAAACACAGAATTACCACGGCCGGTTTTTTTTTAGGCCTTTATGTGGTAACTTACTAACAAACACAGCATTACCACGAGCATATAAATGGCTCTTATGTGGTATCTTACTAACAAACACAAGACTGCTACGGGTCGTTCCTTATAATCGTATAATTCATATGATAGCTTACGTTTCAACACAGCATTTACCACGGGTCGGTTTTTTAACCAAATGGCCCTTATGTGGTAGCTTTTCCCTCTATCTTCCATCCATGATCCATCCCATCCTTTATATTTTAAATTCATTTAGAAAATTTTTAATATACAGAAATCTTGATTATTTTGACTAAAAATCTACAAGGCTTGTATGCAATTCACTTGATTCACTTTATTCACGCTTTAATTCACTTTATCCCGTTCGAAATTAGCGTAGAATTCGGATATTAATTATCCGAATTCGCCAAAACAGCATGTAATATGTCGAACATGCTTTGCATCGTACTAGTATATATAAACTGTGCTAATTTGTAATATATCCCAATAAATTTACTGAAGCAATTGTTTTTCCCGTTATACCGATATGGAGTATGTATTATAGTATATGATCGTTTGTATAAAATATGAAAAAAAAGATAGTTAGGGGTTCAGCTCTATGAGTTGGAACAAATCCTTGAGACCCAGTGCCTCGGAAACGTTAGTCTGGAATACTAATTTTCGCTCATTGTTTGATAATCGAGTAGATGGTGTACATTGACCAACGGAACAAAAATCAGAAGTTAACGTTTCAACATATATAAAAGATGTACGGAGTTCCGCATTGCGCAATGAGCCAGTTCACCCTCACCCTAGCTTAGATTCTCATTAACTTCATTCATAAACTAACAACTTTTTTTTCTCATTTATTTCCCAATATCTTTACTCGATTATCAAATTGAGCGATTATTCGGATCCTTACTCTCGGATGGCCACACTGCTATCGGTGCGTTCGCAAGTACTGAGTTTATATGAAACTCTAACACGTAGATTTCGCGTATCTTTTTTTAAATTCATGCAAATGTGATAAACGCAATTAGAATTATTACTCCATAACGGTATAACGGGTCGATTATTATGGCATTACTAATAAAGAACAAGAAGACAATTCGCGACGGATAGAAACCGGATTACAAGTGACACAATATCATGATTTAATTACGTGATTAAAGGAGTCACTTGTAAGATGGGATCGTCCGAGGGTTTTGCTGAATAATATATACATTAAAATTTAAAATCTTTCTATATAAAAGTCGAGTCATTGCATTAAAAGGAAAAGTCTCAGTCGAGTCCTTGCTTTGCAGAAAAATTAAGTCGAGTAGAGTCTTTTTTTGAAAAATGAGAAAGAGACTTGTAGAGTCACAGTCCGTAGGCCCTAGTTATAAGCTAATATTTTTTTAGATCAGGATTTTCAGCTCTAATCAAACTAATATTATTTCTTTCCCCCCCGTGCTATCTCTTGTATCTTTACTTATGCATGTGCCCAGGTGTTACATGCATGGGTAAAGATCGGTTAGCACGGTTTTCTTGTATTTTTGTGGCGACTGTCAATGGCTAGTGTATCGTGCACGACGTACATTCCACCTTGTGTGTGTGGTAGTGGTGGATTGTGCGTCGGTGTTACGCGAAAAATAAAACTGCACACCGAAGTGCAGTTCTGCATCCTTAAATGCGTATAAGTCGAGTCATTATAGAGTCACACATATAAAAATGTATAATTAGAATATACTCGTATACTATTAGTAGGATCATCTACTAATACATACGAGTATTTTCTGGAAAATACTTAATATTTGATTGAAATATTTTTTGTTCGCGACGTATTTGGTAATAATTAAAAAGATATATTACGCAATGGTCACTAGACTTGACAGTCGATTTCAGCAAAAAGGTACGCATTAGTGTTGTGATTGAGAAAGAATGTTTGAGCTAGGGTGACGGAGGTACCCCGGGGTATCCTCCCTAGAGTAGGTTTTTTGCACCCTGGCGGTATGTGAGAGAATCGTGGAGTGAGTGTGTTGGTGTGAATGAGTTTTGCTTTTTTCACTAATCATTTTAAATATAGGTTCTAGGCAGGCTATAATATAAGTAACGTAGAGTTTCTGGTGCGTGTGTGTGTGATTTAGTTTTTAAGTAGGTAGGGCCGGGAAAGGCGCAGGGTGTGATTTCCACTCAGGAGTGGAAAGTCCCGCCTCCGGGTATTAGCAGAATCGTCGCAAATCATATTTTTCAATCATGTCTATAGTAAATTTATTTTGCGACGATTCTGTACCATTTTATACTGTATCGAACATTCATAAGTATTTTGCAATTATTAGAGAAAGAAAGAGTATCTCTACTTCTTGCGAAGTAGAGATGTATTTAAGTGGCAAAACTTTTGAATCGTTCGATACTTAGTTTCTTAAGCTGTATTAATACTTTGCACATTCGCGATTTTTCAAATGTATCAAATTAATTGAGAATTTAAGTGTTATAAACTAAAAGTATCACACTTATTTTATTTCTTCTATCCGATAATTTCAATTTCAAAGTGCGAAGTATTAATTTTAGTTTGTAAGCAGGTTCATCGAAGAATAATCTGCTGGGGCATTCGATTAAATGTGCTCGTGTAAATGTGTACGATTGGCGGAGTCTATGACTCCGCTGATCGTCCACGGGCTAGGATAGATTTCGTTATTTAAAATCATTTTAAAGTTACATTCACGTTACTTTTATCTTTCAATTTATTTTTCAAGTTATTATTCAAGTAATTTTTCAAGTTATTTTTCAAGTAATATTTACAATTCATGATTATAATAAAAGCAAAATTAAAGAAATCACAGAATGCAAGAAGTGATTTAACGCAGTAAGAATGCATGTTGGGAAATATCCTTAAGTCGTTTTAAATGATGTGTGATACAGAGTTTAGCATATTATAATGGTCGTGGCAGTGATTCGGATTCGAAACTTTGCGTAGAAAACTCAGCTTTTCGGCGAAGAGGTTTTCTCGATCAAAAAGCTGTTGCATTTTCTACGTAAAGACTTTTTTTTTCGTTTCAGGTTTTTTAGGGTTGTTGTAGGGTTTTTCTAATTGCTGTTGTAGGGACGACTCTGATTCTAAGTCATTGAACATTCTAATATGCTAAACTCTGTTAACACACGTTTAGAACGATGGATATTTTTTAATAAGTATATCTTCCTGCGTCGGGAATAGGGAATGCCCCATGCAGCGGTTAGGGCACGAAGCAAAGAAGAGGCAAAAGTGCCGAAGAGGCCCCCACATAATGTGGCTCAAGAGGGCAACTACCGATGATAATTCATATTTCAAAGTTCTGAGCATGCAGAACTTTGAATATGAATTGTCATCTTTTCGTACCACGTAGTCACTCAATTGTAGTAGTAGTTTTAGTAACTTCTTCTTTCCACATCATATTCTCCATTTTGCAACGCGGTCGCGAAATGATATTTAACTGATTAATATAAATTAAAGTTTCATTCATTTCTATTTCGAATATAAAACTAGTTTTTATTCAAGTAGAGTCAAAAGAGTTTATTATTTCTTTTTGTTAATTTAAATTAAATTCATTTCCATATAATAGAAGAATTGCGTTATTTTAAATAAAAATAAAAAGTAAAGTCATTAATTAGAGTCACGAAACGTATAAAATAATTGCACATGGAGAATATGATAGAGTAAATTGCGAATAAATGCACTATTTAGCGCCCTTTGGTGGCAGCTCGCGTTTTTCATAAGCGCCCTTTGTTGGCTGCTATTTTTTTTTTTTTTTTTTCATTAACCAAGCGTTCATTAAGATAAATGATATTAATATATAAACTTGCTTATTAAATTAATACAATTTTATTTCTATGCAAAGTGCACATTTATGATTTTCTATGCACTTTAAAAACAGCATGCTTTGAAAATACGAATACGTACAATTCGAATTTTATACATCATATTTTTACATCATGTCAAAGATAATAACTAAATTTAATTGCGTACCTCAAATTAAAATTTCAACATTTTCTAACTTTGAGATTGATGTTTTTTATAAAGCATAGATCTGTTCTCGATAGAGTTATGATCACAATAATATGTAAAATTGTTTATGCATCTTGTAATATGACGTTGGACGCGGTAAATTTATTAAGAAAATTTTATACAGAATATTTTGATGTAGATATTTCACATCAGAGGCTATTTACTTCCAATGACGATCAATTTAATTATTTAAATATTATATCATTAATCATTTTCCAAAATTGGTTTCAGGTATCTTTCCAAAAAGAATTTTTTAGTGGTTGTATTTATGGAAGTAGGACCGAATCCACGATCAGGTATCTTACATGTTTAATTACAAGACATCTTCTCAAGTTATCATTTGTTTCAGATATCTTTCAGATGTCTTTTCAAGAAGAATTTTATAATGATGTTTTTTTTTGGAAGTAGGACCGAATCCACGACCAGTCTTCATGTATGTTTGATTAAAAGGTATCTTCTCAAATTATCATTCTTTTCAGGGATCTTTCAGATATCTTTTCAAGAAGAATTTTATAGTGATGGTATTTCTGATAGTAGGACCGAACGATCAGTTATCACGTATGTTTACCTTAAAGGTATCTTTAATTATAATGCATGTTTTATTTATAGGGCATGTTTAATTATAAGGCATGATTAATTATAAGATGTAATTGATCCTAAAATTTGTATGTTTTCAGGAATTTTAACAGATTTATTTCTTTCAGGTGTTACATGTTTTAATTATAACGCATGTTTAATTATAAGGAGTGTTTAATTATAAGGCATGTTTAATTATAAGGCATGTTTAATTATAAGGCATGATTAATTATAAGGCATGATTACCTCTAAGGCATGATTACCTCTAAGGCATGTTTTAATTATAAGGCATGATTACACCTAAGGAATGACTATTTATAAGATGTAACTGATCCTAAAATTTTTATATTTTCAGGAATTATAACCAATTTATTTATTACAGGAGTTACATGTTTTAATTATAATACATGTTTTAATTATAAGGCATGATTTAATTGTAAGGCATGTTTAATTATAAGACATGATTGCACTTAAAATATGGCTATTTATAAGATGTAATTGATTCCAAAACTTTTATTCTTTCAGGAATTTTAACAGATTTATTTATTACAGATTCTACATAATACTACTTTTTACATCAAACATTTTTCAGATATGTTCTTCTGTTATATCTGTCGTATTTATGTTAATATAATAAATTTTTGCTTGTTGCAGCTCACAAGTGTTGCAGCTTGTTTTTATTCAGGAAGAAAGAAATCTTTCTACGCTTCGATTAACGAAAGGTAGAAAGATTCTGTTCTCCCCGCGGGCAGGTAGATTACGCGGTTAGAGTTTACAGTCGCTTTTCTTGCACTCTTTTACAACTCTGATCAAGTTGTTCAAGAATGCATTAAACGCGATCAGTTTTTCCTTTTAATTTATGTCTAAATTTTATAAAAGATGCAATTTTATTGCATCCATAATGATTATATAAAATTAGTATTTCATATAAAAGTAAAGTCCCCGTAGCTCGTGGGTCCCTAGCAGCAACCTCCCCGTGGTGGACCCGGGCAATGGATATTTTTTTCGATGTGATGTATATCATGTCTGACATAATATACATCCCATCGCAAAGAATATCTAGCGAATGGCTGCTTTGCACTTAAACATTCTTTCGTTATATAATTATTTGCATGTTTAATTATAAGGCATGCTCAGTTTTAAGGCATGCTCAATTTTAAGGCATGTTCAGTTTTAAGGCATGTTTAATTATAAGGCATGATTACGTTTAAGGCATGACTATTTATAAGATGTAATTGATCTTAAAATTGTTATATTTTCAGGAATTTCAATAGATTTATTTATTACAGGTGCTACATGATAATTGCAACGCAGATTTTTTTATCATTTATGCATTATGTTTATTTTTTAATTGATAATTTGTTAATAATATATTGTGCACGTTTTTGTCACATATATTGTACAGATATCATTTATTGCACTCTTATGATTGTGTTGTTAATATATCGTAATAATATCACAGACGAGGTATAGAATAGACGTATCATGCAATGTAAATTTTTGTCCCACGGTTTTGGGGCTACGTAGCCCCATTACCATTTTAGTGTCGCATGCGACAATATTTGTTTAGAATGGAAAAAGGCAACAGCGCTACCGAATCGGTAGGAATTATAACTAAACATAACGATTGTTGATTATTTTTCACTAACATGAATTACAAGTTGAATCAATCGATAGAATCGAAATGTAATGAAAAAAATCACAGTAGCCGTACCATATTTGCAATACTATATTTATAAATTAATAACTTTTTGATATATGTATACATACACCAAAAAAAGGGTTACTCTTTTCTTGATGCACTATATTGACTCGTGCCAATCTGTGAGGATACATAGTGGGAGTATGAGATCCTTCAACTTTAGACGCTTATATCTCCTCAAGTAATTTCCATAGCCAAATGATAGTTACACGATCTTGTAGCTTGAAGTCTTAGCTTTCGAACGAGTCATAGAACGTGCAAATCGGCCGAAAATTGCATTCGGTAGGAGAGTTCGCGCGGTCGGAGTCGAAATCTCGATGTCAGAAAATCGACTTTTTGGGATCGACCCCTTGGAAATGGTGGTCTAGAGGCCCCAATCTTCGGCCGAATGGCCTGATCGATGGCTCGTCCGAAAGAGGACGGTCCAGGGTACACCATAGGATAGGGACTTTTCCCGTATCATCTCAGCATCATCGTCGTTATAGCTTCCGAAAGTTTGCAAGCTTACCGTACTCGTTCTAATTGTCACAGCCATACAATGCAGGTATCATCTTGTAGGTTGAACTTCTAGCTATCGAACGAGCTATTAATCATTAGAATCGGTCGAGAATTCATGGCGCTAGAAGCGTTTAAGTGAGCACCAAAAATCCTGATTTTTCACTTTTCTTTTTTCAACTTTAGACGCTTATATCTCCTCAAGTAATTTCCATAGCCAAATGATAGTTACACGATCTTGTAGCTTGAAGTCTTAGCTTTCGAACGAGTCATAGAACGTGCAAATCGGCCGAAAATTGCATTCGGTAGGAGAGTTCGCGCGGTCGGAGTCGAAATCTCGATGTCAGAAAATCGACTTTTTGGGATCGACCCCTTGGAAATGGTGGTCTAGAGGCCCCAATCTTCGGCCGAATGGCCTGATCGATGGCTCGTCCGAAAGAGGACGGTCCAGGGTACACCATAGGATAGGGACTTTTCCCGTATCATCTCAGCATCATCGTCGTTATAGCTTCCGAAAGTTTGCAAGCTTACCGTACTCGTTCTAATTGTCACAGCCATACAATGCAGGTATCATCTTGTAGGTTGAACTTCTAGCTATCGAACGCGCTATTAATCATTAGAATCGGTCGAGAATTCATGGCGCTAGAAGCGTTTAAGTGAGCACCAAAAATCCTGATTTTTCACTTTTCTTTTTTCAACTTTAGACGCTTATATCTCCTCAAGTAATTTCCATAGCCAAATGATAGTTACACGATCTTGTAGCTTGAAGTCTTAGCTTTCGAACGAGTCATAGAACGTGCAAATCGGCCGAAAATTGCATTCGGTAGGAGAGTTCGCGCGGTCGGAGTCGAAATCTCGATGTCAGAAAATCGACTTTTTGGGATCGACCCCTTGGAAATGGTGGTCTAGAGGCCCCAATCTTCGGCCGAATGGCCTGATCGATGGCTCGTCCGAAAGAGGACGGTCCAGGGTACACCATAGGATAGGGACTTTTCCCGTATCATCTCAGCATCATCGTCGTTATAGCTTCCGAAAGTTTGCAAGCTTACCGTACTCGTTCTAATTGTCACAGCCATACAATGCAGGTATCATCTTGTAGGTTGAACTTCTAGCTATCGAACGCGCTATTAATCATTAGAATCGGTCGAGAATTCATGGCGCTAGAAGCGTTTAAGTGAGCACCAAAAATCCTGATTTTTCACTTTTCTTTTTTCAACTTTAGACGCTTATATCTCCTCAAGTAATTTCCATAGCCAAATGATAGTTACACGATCTTGTAGCTTGAAGTCTTAGCTTTCGAACGAGTCATAGAACGTGCAAATCGGCCGAAAATTGCATTCGGTAGGAGAGTTCGCGCGGTCGGAGTCGAAATCTCGATGTCAGAAAATCGACTTTTTGGGATCGACCCCTTGGAAATGGTGGTCTAGAGGCCCCAATCTTCGGCCGAATGGCCTGATCGATGGCTCGTCCGAAAGAGGACGGTCCAGGGTACACCATAGGATAGGGGCTTTTCCCGTATCATCTCAGCATCATCGTCGTTATAGCTTCCGAAAGTTTGCAAGCTTACCGTACTCGTTCTAATTGTCACAGCCATACAATGCAGGTATCATCTTGTAGGTTGAACTTCTAGCTATCGAATGAGCTATTAATCATTAGAATCGGTCGAGAATTCATGGCGCTAGAAGCGTTTAAGTGAGCACCAAAAATCCTGATTTTTCACTTTTCTTTTTTCAACTTTAGACGCTTATATCTCCTCAAGTAATTTCCATAGCCAAATGATAGTTACACGATCTTGTAGCTTGAAGTCTTAGCTTTCGAACGAGTCATAGAACGTGCAAATCGGCCGAAAATTGCATTCGGTAGGAGAGTTCGCGCGGTCGGAGTCGAAATCTCGATGTCAGAAAATCGACTTTTTGGGATCGACCCCTTGGAAATGGTGGTCTAGAGGCCCCAATCTTCGGCCGAATGGCCTGATCGATGGCTCGTCCGAAAGAGGACGGTCCAGGGTACACCATAGGATAGGGACTTTTCCCGTATCATCTCAGCATCATCGTCGTTATAGCTTCCGAAAGTTTGCAAGCTTACCGTACTCGTTCTAATTGTCACAGCCATACAATGCAGGTATCATCTTGTAGGTTGAACTTCTAGCTATCGAACGAGCTATTAATCATTAGAATCGGTCGAGAATTCATGGCGCTAGAAGCGTTTAAGTGAGCACCAAAAATCCTGATTTTTCACTTTTCTTTTTTCAACTTTAGACGCTTATATCTCCTCAAGTAATTTCCATAGCCAAATGATAGTTACACGATCTTGTAGCTTGAAGTCTTAGCTTTCGAACGAGTCATAGAACGTGCAAATCGGCCGAAAATTGCATTCGGTAGGAGAGTTCGCGCGGTCGGAGTCGAAATCTCGATGTCAGAAAATCGACTTTTTGGGATCGACCCCTTGGAAATGGTGGTCTAGAGGCCCCAATCTTCGGCCGAATGGCCTGATCGATGGCTCGTCCGAAAGAGGACGGTCCAGGGTACACCATAGGATAGGGACTTTTCCCGTATCATCTCAGCATCATCGTCGTTATAGCTTCCGAAAGTTTGCAAGCTTACCGTACTCGTTCTAATTGTCACAGCCATACAATGCAGGTATCATCTTGTAGGTTGAACTTCTAGCTATCGAACGCGCTATTGATCATTGGAATCGGTCGAGAATTCATGGCGCTAGAAGCGTTTAAGTGAGCACCAAAAATCCTGATTTTTCACTTTTCTTTTTTCAACTTTAGACGCTTATATCTCCTCAAGTAATTTCCATAGCCAAATGATAGTTACACGATCTTGTAGCTTGAAGTCTTAGCTTTCGAACGAGTCATAGAACGTGCAAATCGGCCGAAAATTGCATTCGGTAGGAGAGTTCGCGCGGTCGGAGTCGAAATCTTGATGTCAGAAAATCGACTTTTTGGGATCGACCCCTTGGAAATGGTGGTCTAGAGGCCCCAATCTTCGGCCGAATGGCCTGATCGATGGCTCGTCCGAAAGAGGACGGTCCAGGGTACACCATAGGATAGGGGCTTTTCCCGTATCATCTCAGCATCATCGTCGTTATAGCTTCCGAAAGTTTGCAAGCTTACCGTACTCGTTCTAATTGTCACAGCCATACAATGCAGGTATCATCTTGTAGGTTGAACTTCTAGCTATCGAATGAGCTATTAATCATTAGAATCGGTCGAGAATTCATGGCGCTAGAAGCGTTTAAGTGAGCACCAAAAATCCTGATTTTTCACTTTTCTTTTTTCAACTTTAGACGCTTATATCTCCTCAAGTAATTTCCATAGCCAAATGATAGTTACACGATCTTGTAGCTTGAAGTCTTAGCTTTCGAACGAGTCATAGAACGTGCAAATCGGCCGAAAATTGCATTCGGTAGGAGAGTTCGCGCGGTCGGAGTCGAAATCTCGATGTCAGAAAATCGACTTTTTGGGATCGACCCCTTGGAAATGGTGGTCTAGAGGCCCCAATCTTCGGCCGAATGGCCTGATCGATGGCTCGTCCGAAAGAGGACGGTCCAGGGTACACCATAGGATAGGGACTTTTCCCGTATCATCTCAGCATCATCGTCGTTATAGCTTCCGAAAGTTTGCAAGCTTACCGTACTCGTTCTAATTGTCACAGCCATACAATGCAGGTATCATCTTGTAGGTTGAACTTCTAGCTATCGAACGCGCTATTAATCATTAGAATCGGTCGAGAATTCATGGCGCTAGAAGCGTTTAAGTGAGCACCAAAAATCCTGATTTTTCACTTTTCTTTTTTCAACTTTAGACGCTTATATCTCCTCAAGTAATTTCCATAGCCAAATGATAGTTACACGATCTTGTAGCTTGAAGTCTTAGCTTTCGAACGAGTCATAGAACGTGCAAATCGGCCGAAAATTGCATTCGGTAGGAGAGTTCGCGCGGTCGGAGTCGAAATCTCGATGTCAGAAAATCGACTTTTTGGGATCGACCCCTTGGAAATGGTGGTCTAGAGGCCCCAATCTTCGGCCGAATGGCCTGATCGATGGCTCGTCCGAAAGAGGACGGTCCAGGGTACACCATAGGATAGGGACTTTTCCCGTATCATCTCAGCATCATCGTCGTTATAGCTTCCGAAAGTTTGCAAGCTTACCGTACTCGTTCTAATTGTCACAGCCATACAATGCAGGTATCATCTTGTAGGTTGAACTTCTAGCTATCGAATGAGCTATTAATCATTAGAATCGGTCGAGAATTCATGGCGCTAGAAGCGTTTAAGTGAGCACCAAAAATCCTGATTTTTCACTTTTCTTTTTTCAACTTTAGACGTTTATATCTCCTCAAGTAATTTCCATAGCCAAATGATAGTTACACGATCTTGTAGCTTGAAGTCTTAGCTTTCGAACGAGTCATAGAACGTGCAAATCGGCCGAAAATTGCATTCGGTAGGAGAGTTCGCGCGGTCGGAGTCGAAATCTCGATGTCAGAAAATCGACTTTTTGGGATCGACCCCTTGGAAATGGTGGTCTAGAGGCCCCAATCTTCGGCCGAATGGCCTGATCGATGGCTCGTCCGAAAGAGGACGGTCCAGGGTACACCATAGGATAGGGGCTTTTCCCGTATCATCTCAGCATCATCGTCGTTATAGCTTCGGAAAGTTTGCAAGCTTACCGTACTCGTTCTAATTGTCACAGCCATACAATGCAGGTATCATCTTGTAGGTTGAACTTCTAGCTATCGAATGAGCTATTAATCATTAGAATCGGTCGAGAATTCATGGCGCTAGAAGCGTTTAAGTGAGCACCAAAAATCCTGATTTTTCACTTTTCTTTTTTCAACTTTAGACGCTTATATCTCCTCAAGTAATTTCCATAGCCAAATGATAGTTACACGATCTTGTAGCTTGAAGTCTTAGCTTTCGAACGAGTCATAGAACGTGCAAATCGGCCGAAAATTGCATTCGGTAGGAGAGTTCGCGCGGTCGGAGTCGAAATCTCGATGTCAGAAAATCGACTTTTTGGGATCGACCCCTTGGAAATGGTGGTCTAGAGGCCCCAATCTTCGGCCGAATGGCCTGATCGATGGCTCGTCCGAAAGAGGACGGTCCAGGGTACACCATAGGATAGGGACTTTTCCCGTATCATCTCAGCATCATCGTCGTTATAGCTTCCGAAAGTTTGCAAGCTTACCGTACTCGTTCTAATTGTCACAGCCATAGAATGCAGGTATCATCTTGTAGGTTGAACTTCTAGCTATCGAACGAGCTATTAATCATTAGAATCGGTCGAGAATTCATGGCGCTAGAAGCGTTTAAGTGAGCACCAAAAATCCTGATTTTTCACTTTTCTTTTTTCAACTTTAGACGCTTATATCTCCTCAAGTAATTTCCATAGCCAAATGATAGTTACACGATCTTGTAGCTTGAAGTCTTAGCTTTCGAACGAGTCATAGAACGTGCAAATCGGCCGAAAATTGCATTCGGTAGGAGAGTTCGCGCGGTCGGAGTCGAAATCTCGATGTCAGAAAATCGACTTTTTGGGATCGACCCCTTGGAAATGGTGGTCTAGAGGCCCCAATCTTCGGCCGAATGGCCTGATCGATGGCTCGTCCGAAAGAGGACGGTCCAGGGTACACCATAGGATAGGGGCTTTTCCCGTATCATCTCAGCATCATCGTCGTTATAGCTTCCGAAAGTTTGCAAGCTTACCGTACTCGTTCTAATTGTCACAGCCATACAATGCAGGTATCATCTTGTAGGTTGAACTTCTAGCTATCGAATGAGCTATTAATCATTAGAATCGGTCGAGAATTCATGGCGCTAGAAGCGTTTAAGTGAGCACCAAAAATCCTGATTTTTCACTTTTCTTTTTTCAACTTTAGACGTTTATATCTCCTCAAGTAATTTCCATAGCCAAATGATAGTTACACGATCTTGTAGCTTGAAGTCTTAGCTTTCGAACGAGTCATAGAACGTGCAAATCGGCCGAAAATTGCATTCGGTAGGAGAGTTCGCGCGGTCGGAGTCGAAATCTCGATGTCAGAAAATCGACTTTTTGGGATCGACCCCTTGGAAATGGTGGTCTAGAGGCCCCAATCTTCGGCCGAATGGCCTGATCGATGGCTCGTCCGAAAGAGGACGGTCCAGGGTACACCATAGGATAGGGACTTTTCCCGTATCATCTCAGCATCATCGTCGTTATAGCTTCCGAAAGTTTGCAAGCTTACCGTACTCGTTCTAATTGTCACAGCCATACAATGCAGGTATCATCTTGTAGGTTGAACTTCTAGCTATCGAACGCGCTATTGATCATTGGAATCGGTCGAGAATTCATGGCGCTAGAAGCGTTTAAGTGAGCACCAAAAATCCTGATTTTTCACTTTTCTTTTTTCAACTTTAGACGCTTATATCTCCTCAAGTAATTTCCATAGCCAAATGATAGTTACACGATCTTGTAGCTTGAAGTCTTAGCTTTCGAACGAGTCATAGAACGTGCAAATCGGCCGAAAATTGCATTCGGTAGGAGAGTTCGCGCGGTCGGAGTCGAAATCTTGATGTCAGAAAATCGACTTTTTGGGATCGACCCCTTGGAAATGGTGGTCTAGAGGCCCCAATCTTCGGCCGAATGGCCTGATCGATGGCTCGTCCGAAAGAGGACGGTCCAGGGTACACCATAGGATAGGGGCTTTTCCCGTATCATCTCAGCATCATCGTCGTTATAGCTTCCGAAAGTTTGCAAGCTTACCGTACTCGTTCTAATTGTCACAGCCATACAATGCAGGTATCATCTTGTAGGTTGAACTTCTAGCTATCGAATGAGCTATTAATCATTAGAATCGGTCGAGAATTCATGGCGCTAGAAGCGTTTAAGTGAGCACCAAAAATCCTGATTTTTCACTTTTCTTTTTTCAACTTTAGTCGCTTATATCTCCTCAAGTAATTTCCATAGCCAAATGATAGTTACACGATCTTGTAGCTTGAAGTCTTAGCTTTCGAACGAGTCATAGAACGTGCAAATCGGCCGAAAATTGCATTCGGTAGGAGAGTTCGCGCGGTCGGAGTCGAAATCTCGATGTCAGAAAATCGACTTTTTGGGATCGACCCCTTGGAAATGGTGGTCTAGAGGCCCCAATCTTCGGCCGAATGGCCTGATCGATGGCTCGTCCGAAAGAGGACGGTCCAGGGTACACCATAGGATAGGGACTTTTCCCGTATCATCTCAGCATCATCGTCGTTATAGCTTCCGAAAGTTTGCAAGCTTACCGTACTCGTTCTAATTGTCACAGCCATACAATGCAGGTATCATCTTGTAGGTTGAACTTCTAGCTATCGAACGCGCTATTAATCATTAGAATCGGTCGAGAATTCATGGCGCTAGAAGCGTTTAAGTGAGCACCAAAAATCCTGATTTTTCACTTTTCTTTTTTCAACTTTAGACGCTTATATCTCCTCAAGTAATTTCCATAGCCAAATGATAGTTACACGATCTTGTAGCTTGAAGTCTTAGCTTTCGAACGAGTCATAGAACGTGCAAATCGGCCGAAAATTGCATTCGGTAGGAGAGTTCGCGCGGTCGGAGTCGAAATCTCGATGTCAGAAAATCGACTTTTTGGGATCGACCCCTTGGAAATGGTGGTCTAGAGGCCCCAATCTTCGGCCGAATGGCCTGATCGATGGCTCGTCCGAAAGAGGACGGTCCAGGGTACACCATAGGATAGGGACTTTTCCCGTATCATCTCAGCATCATCGTCGTTATAGCTTCCGAAAGTTTGCAAGCTTACCGTACTCGTTCTAATTGTCACAGCCATACAATGCAGGTATCATCTTGTAGGTTGAACTTCTAGCTATCGAATGAGCTATTAATCATTAGAATCGGTCGAGAATTCATGGCGCTAGAAGCGTTTAAGTGAGCACCAAAAATCCTGATTTTTCTCTTTTCTTTTTTCAACTTTAGACGTTTATATCTCCTCAAGTAATTTCCATAGCCAAATGATAGTTACACGATCTTGTAGCTTGAAGTCTTAGCTTTCGAACGAGTCATAGAACGTGCAAATCGGCCGAAAATTGCATTCGGTAGGAGAGTTCGCGCGGTCGGAGTCGAAATCTCGATGTCAGAAAATCGACTTTTTGGGATCGACCCCTTGGAAATGGTGGTCTAGAGGCCCCAATCTTCGGCCGAATGGCCTGATCGATGGCTCGTCCGAAAGAGGACGGTCCAGGGTACACCATAGGATAGGGGCTTTTCCCGTATCATCTCAGCATCATCGTCGTTATAGCTTCCGAAAGTTTGCAAGCTTACCGTACTCGTTCTAATTGTCACAGCCATACAATGCAGGTATCATCTTGTAGGTTGAACTTCTAGCTATCGAACGCGCTATTGATCATTGGAATCGGTCGAGAATTCATGGCGCTAGAAGCGTTTAAGTGAGCACCAAAAATCCTGATTTTTCACTTTTCTTTTTTCAACTTTAGACGCTTATATCTCCTCAAGTAATTTCCATAGCCAAATGATAGTTACACGATCTTGTAGCTTGAAGTCTTAGCTTTCGAACGAGTCATAGAACGTGCAAATCGGCCGAAAATTGCATTCGGTAGGAGAGTTCGCGCGGTCGGAGTCGAAATCTCGATGTCAGAAAATCGACTTTTTGGGATCGACCCCTTGGAAATGGTGGTCTAGAGGCCCCAATCTTCGGCCGAATGGCCTGATCGATGGCTCGTCCGAAAGAGGACGGTCCAGGGTACACCATAGGATAGGGACTTTTCCCGTATCATCTCAGCATCATCGTCGTTATAGCTTCCGAAAGTTTGCAAGCTTACCGTACTCGTTCTAATTGTCACAGCCATACAATGCAGGTATCATCTTGTAGGTTGAACTTCTAGCTATCGAACGAGCTATTAATCATTAGAATCGGTCGAGAATTCATGGCGCTAGAAGCGTTTAAGTGAGCACCAAAAATCCTGATTTTTCACTTTTCTTTTTTCAACTTTAGACGCTTATATCTCCTCAAGTAATTTCCATAGCCAAATGATAGTTACACGATCTTGTAGCTTGAAGTCTTAGCTTTCGAACGAGTCATAGAACGTGCAAATCGGCCGAAAATTGCATTCGGTAGGAGAGTTCGCGCGGTCGGAGTCGAAATCTCGATGTCAGAAAATCGACTTTTTGGGATCGACCCCTTGGAAATGGTGGTCTAGAGGCCCCAATCTTCGGCCGAATGGCCTGATCGATGGCTCGTCCGAAAGAGGACGGTCCAGGGTACACCATAGGATAGGGGCTTTTCCCGTATCATCTCAGCATCATCGTCGTTATAGCTTCCGAAAGTTTGCAAGCTTACCGTACTCGTTCTAATTGTCACAGCCATACAATGCAGGTATCATCTTGTAGGTTGAACTTCTAGCTATCGAATGAGCTATTAATCATTAGAATCGGTCGAGAATTCATGGCGCTAGAAGCGTTTAAGTGAGCACCAAAAATCCTGATTTTTCACTTTTCTTTTTTCAACTTTAGACGTTTATATCTCCTCAAGTAATTTCCATAGCCAAATGATAGTTACACGATCTTGTAGCTTGAAGTCTTAGCTTTCGAACGAGTCATAGAACGTGCAAATCGGCCGAAAATTGCATTCGGTAGGAGAGTTCGCGCGGTCGGAGTCGAAATCTCGATGTCAGAAAATCGACTTTTTGGGATCGACCCCTTGGAAATGGTGGTCTAGAGGCCCCAATCTTCGGCCGAATGGCCTGATCGATGGCTCGTCCGAAAGAGGACGGTCCAGGGTACACCATAGGATAGGGGCTTTTCCCGTATCATCTCAGCATCATCGTCGTTATAGCTTCCGAAAGTTTGCAAGCTTACCGTACTCGTTCTAATTGTCACAGCCATACAATGCAGGTATCATCTTGTAGGTTGAACTTCTAGCTATCGAACGCGCTATTGATCATTGGAATCGGTCGAGAATTCATGGCGCTAGAAGCGTTTAAGTGAGCACCAAAAATCCTGATTTTTCACTTTTCTTTTTTCAACTTTAGACGTTTATATCTCCTCAAGTAATTTCCATAGCCAAATGATAGTTACACGATCTTGTAGCTTGAAGTCTTAGCTTTCGAACGAGTCATAGAACGTGCAAATCGGCCGAAAATTGCATTCGGTAGGAGAGTTCGCGCGGTCGGAGTCGAAATCTCGATGTCAGAAAATCGACTTTTTGGGATCGACCCCTTGGAAATGGTGGTCTAGAGGCCCCAATCTTCGGCCGAATGGCCTGATCGATGGCTCGTCCGAAAGAGGACGGTCCAGGGTACACCATAGGATAGGGGCTTTTCCCGTATCATCTCAGCATCATCGTCGTTATAGCTTCCGAAAGTTTGCAAGCTTACCGTACTCGTTCTAATTGTCACAGCCATACAATGCAGGTATCATCTTGTAGGTTGAACTTCTAGCTATCGAATGAGCTATTAATCATTAGAATCGGTCGAGAATTCATGGCGCTAGAAGCGTTTAAGTGAGCACCAAAAATCCTGATTTTTCACTTTTCTTTTTTCAACTTTAGACGTTTATATCTCCTCAAGTAATTTCCATAGCCAAATGATAGTTACACGATCTTGTAGCTTGAAGTCTTAGCTTTCGAACGAGTCATAGAACGTGCAAATCGGCCGAAAATTGCATTCGGTAGGAGAGTTCGCGCGGTCGGAGTCGAAATCTCGATGTCAGAAAATCGACTTTTTGGGATCGACCCCTTGGAAATGGTGGTCTAGAGGCCCCAATCTTCGGCCGAATGGCCTGATCGATGGCTCGTCCGAAAGAGGACGGTCCAGGGTACACCATAGGATAGGGGCTTTTCCCGTATCATCTCAGCATCATCGTCGTTATAGCTTCGGAAAGTTTGCAAGCTTACCGTACTCGTTCTAATTGTCACAGCCATACAATGCAGGTATCATCTTGTAGGTTGAACTTCTAGCTATCGAATGAGCTATTAATCATTAGAATCGGTCGAGAATTCATGGCGCTAGAAGCGTTTAAGTCAGCACCAAAAATCCTGATTTTTCACTTTTCTTTTTTCAACTTTAGACGCTTATATCTCCTCAAGTAATTTCCATAGCCAAATGATAGTTTCACGTGCTTGTAGCTTGAAGTCTTAGCTTTCGAACGAGTCATAGAACGTGCAAATCCGCCGAAAATTGCATTCGGTAGGAGAGTTCGCGCGGTCGGAGTCGAAATCTCGATGTCAGAAAATCGACCTTTTTCGGTCGATTCGACTTGGTCGTTCTCTCGGTGAACGGAGTATATATTGATATTACCGACTTCAATTATTCGGTTGTATATGGTTCCTAAACTCACTGCTTCATATCGTTGAGGGCGTAAGAAAACGTATGTTTTTTCGTACGATCGGTATTTCAGTACATAGAACACGAAATCCCATAGGATGACAGGTCTATCCTTATACCTCGTCTGTGGTATAAGGATAGACAGGTGCAACTATCACTCGGCTATGGAAATTACTTGAGGAGATATAAGCGTCTAAAGTTGAAAAAAGGAAAGTGAAAAATGGGCATTTTCTGTGCTCACTTAATCTCGTCTAACTCCGTGAATTTTCGGCCGATTCTAATGATTAATAGTGCGTTAGATAGCCAGAAGTACAACCTACAAGATGATACCTGCATGATATGGCTATGACAATTAGAACGAGTATGGTAAGCTTGCAAACTTTCGGAAGCTTTAACGACGATGATGCTGAGATGATGCGGAAAAATCTCCTGTCCTATGGTGTACCCTGGACCATCCCCTTTCGAACGAGCCATCGATCATGCCATTGAGCCGAAGATTGGAGGGTCTAGACTAAAATTTCCAAAGGGTCGATCCCAAAAATGTGTGTCGGTAAAAAATGTCATTGCCGGTAAAAGAAGGAAATGTCGGTAAAAAATGTCATTGCCGGTAAAGGAAGGAAATGTCGGTAAAAAATGTAATTGCCGGTAAAAGAAGGAAATGTCGGTAAAAAATGTCATTGTCGGTAGAAGAAGGAAATGTCGGTAAAAATGTCTTTGTCGGTAAAAGAAGGAAATGTCGGTAAAAAATCAAAGTCACGTCGGTAAAGAATCATTCTTTACCGACATTTCCTTCTTTTACCGGCAATTACATTTTTTACCGACATTTCCTTCCTTTACCGGCAATGACATTTTTTACCGACACACATTTTTGGGATCGACCCTTTGGAAATTTTAGTCTAGACCCTCCAATCTTCGGCTCAATGGCATGATCGATGGCTCGTTCGAAAGGGGATGGTCCAGGGTATATTTTGGCAAAAATCATGATGCATAAATCAGGATTTTTGTCAAAAATCGAAGCATCTCGAATTTGCCCGATCAAATACTCGTTCGAAAGAGGAAAGTCTCATCTTTACGAATATGCAAGTCGCGTTTCGATAGGACGGCTTGTTCGAAAGATACAGCAGTTTGAAGCTTGAAAAAGACCCATACTCCGACACTTAAAAGATTAATTTCTCATCATTGCGTAACGATATCGAAAAACGGACAACGGAACATTATTCTGCATGCTTTTATCTTTAAAATGAGCCATTAAACATTGAAATCGGCGGTGGTGACCATTTTGGCAAAAATCATGATGCATAGGTCAGGATTTTTGTCAAAAATCGAAGCATCTCGAATTTGCCCGATCAAATACTCGTTCGAAGGGGGAAAGTCTCTTCTTTACGAATATGCAAGTCGCGTTTCGATAGGATGGTTGGTTGGAAAGATACACCAGTTTTAAGCTTCAAAACGACCCATACTCTGACACTTAAAAGATTAATTTCTCATCATTGCTTAACGATATCGAAAAACGGACAACGGCACTGTTTTCTGTATGCGTTCTTCTTGAAAATGGGCTATTAAACATTGAAATCGGCGGTGGTGTCCATCTCGACCCGAAAAAAACCAAATCTAGTAGATAAAACTATATTCACATGGCCACCGACGAGATACTTTAAAGACTCCCGTGTAAACCAGCAAGTGGGCCCGGTGGGCCTGGGCTCCGTCGGTAAACGCATTTAATATCTCTCATATTAAGATTTACGTGGTGTTTTTAAATATGCTGCCTTTATTTATATTAATAATATTATATTTAATTAAATTAGGGTACTGTTTCTCCTAGCCTCATCTATTCATTAGAAAAATCTACATAATAAATATCAATTACATATGTTATATTTTGTTTACTGTTATAAAAAAGTGTAATATACACAAAGTCAAAAAAAAATGCAAATATATCAACACTGTCCTAATTTTTGTTTAAATAATATTCGCTTATAAGAAAAGAAACGATGTTTCTAAGTATCTACTTTAAATGAATGAAGAAAAGTGTGTTATTAAATTAAAATCAGGATGGGAAGAGTTCATGATAATTGATATAGTTATCTAAGTATTGACACATATATTTACATAGTTCGTAATAGAGAAAGACAGCTTTATTTTTTACGTCATTTACCTAAAAAGTTAACATTATAATAGCTTATAGGGAATAGTTTACAAGAAATATGAACAACCCATCACAACATTCACAGATAAAATTACACACTGATCTTATTCTCAATTCGTTACACGAGTACGAGGCAAATAGCTACTTTATTCAAGAAATAGTATCATATACAAGCATATGTTTACATAATATTTATCATTATATCAAGTTTTTTCCGTTACTATCTCATAATCGTCGATGCTGCTTTTTTTTTAATTTGTCGACGTTTATTGTTAGCGCAGTTAATTAAATCATTACACAATATTAATGTATAATAATCGGTACATTCCTTCGTACCTTTCAATGGTGTATAAATTTCCCAAGCATTCATTATATTTTTGTTAACCATTGACCTATTTTTTTTATAAACTACCGTGCAATATTTTTGAACATTTGTCTGCAATGACTTGTAATAAACAATCCATTACGATTTCTTTATAAAATTATACTTTACAATGATTCATAATTGAACTAATAAAGCTAAAACCAAAGAATAAGTTAAGTTTCCTACAATTTACTTTCAGTGGAGTTTATGAAGATGCAGATTTCAAACGATGCACACAAATTACATAATTTATATCTAACACCTTCAGTATCAATGCGGTCGATATAGAATTTTACATGATCTGATATGAATATTAAAATACACGTATACTATATCACTTTAACAATCATAATTTATGTTTGTGAACATTATTGCTATCAGTGCATGCATTATGCACGCTATTTTATTATTCAAATAGGGTTCTTAGTCTGAGATTAATTTTGCGTTATAAAGAGATAATGTATCCACGGAGTTAGAATAAAAGTTAATTCATTACCTGAAAAATATAAAGATTTATGAAATTCAAAGAAATCTTATTGAATTGTTTTCTACAGTGATTACACTTTTGGGGAAGACTCCACCCATAAGGGGTAAATAAAAATCGTTATGGTTTCATGTATTTTTGGAGAGTTTCTCCCCATTTTAGAAAACTAAGAGGATCTTGTGTTGGCTTTCAAATTTTTTGTTGGGAAATTTCTTCCTCCATATACTTAAGAAAGTGGAAACTATGATGTTAGTTTTTTTAATTGGCTTCATTAGCCTTCAATTTCTCTTCTCTAGGCTTTGCACCTCCATAAATTGAGCTTGATTTACTCGATTCGGCAATTGCATTTACAGGATCCTGAATTGTCCTTGGTGCCAGCACCAAACGTCTTCTTCCACTTGTGTCTATATATCGCAGTTACCATATTCGTTAAAAAGTATCTCTTGTAAAGTTTTCATAAAACATTAAGAATAATTGATTACCTGGGGGAGGATCTTTATTATAGGATTCATCGTTGAATGGTTTGCGATCAGGTCCCGCTCCACGTGATGGTGGTGGTCTGGCACCACCAAATGATCTAGTTGTTGATCGTGACGACCATTCTCTACTACCACCACTAGAATCTTCATTAAATTGGCCATAATTGCCTCTGTTACCTCTTGAATCCCATCCACTTCCTTGCCTACCTCCACCCCCTGGACCTCTGTCATTATTTACTACAAAGTTATAACATAAGTTATAAATATTGTGAGGTTTTAAATGTAACGATCTGTCAGAAATTTGTTTATGTATCTCTATGTTTAATTCCTTAGATATTAAGAATATATTGTAGAAGCAATAAAAAAATATCTACAATAAACACAAATGTTATATTAGTTAAATAGTTAAACAAAGACATAAACAGTAAATTTCAATGCTAAAAAACATATGAAAAATTGTGGTAATTATTTTTCTAACAATGAAAATGAAGTAGTTACACAATTATATGAGTTAAGTGTCATGACGTATCTGCATGCTTCAAAGCTAAGTAGATAAAAATTGATCTATATTTTAAATAAAATATCAAAACCTTGTACTTGAAACCACAATTGCAAAAAAAAGATCATAACACATGTTATGCTAAGCATACTGCTTAATCGTATACATGGATTTGCATTTGCTACCGAAATCGTCTCCACTAAATCCACTACGGCCACCATCTCGTCCTCTGAAGCCAGTACCGCTGCTGCTTCCACCTCTGCCTCTTCTGTCAAAACCACCTCCTCGATCGTTCCTTTTTCCTTCTGCTACATCAATTTTGATTAAATTTCCTTCTACATCTACAGCTCCATCCAGTAATAATGCTGCTTCCAAGTCACTCGAATCTTCAAATTCGACATAACAGAAACCTTTAAATCTGTAAATAATTTATATATATATATATATATATGTATATATATAGATTTATGATTTTATAAATAAAAGTTCACATAAAATGTTGTATAATCAATATACAAACCTATCAGTTTCTCTATCTTTTACCAATCTGACCCCTTTAACATTAAGTTGACTAAAGATCTTATACACATCTCCTTGAACAATTCTATTTGGTAAGTTTCCCACGTAAGCGGTGAAAGGTGGTTCAGTAGGCAATGGTTTTCTGTTACCACGATATCCACTTCCATACTCTCTATATAAATAATATAAAATTCACATTTGAATCATTAAAAATAGATATAACAATACTGTAACATGGGATGTTATCATAATATAACTCATTCTAGGAAGAATATTTGTATAATTTGATTTAAGTGTGCAAGTTATATATATTACTTGTGTATATTAGCAAAACTATATTAGTACACAATGCATGCATTATAACCTTAGTAAAAGAGAAAATGAACAATTAATTCAGTAAAAAAAGGAAAGAACACACTTAGCATCATTGCTGTTTGTACAATTGATATAAAAACACCAAAATATACATTGGCAATGCGATTTCGTAGTTTCTGATACTCAATTGGACATTGTATTATTGGGGCACGGGTGCTTAGACAGTTGCATATAGAGTGACTTTTATACGATTTTGTGACATGTTATTGCAAAAACATAATTGAGAAATGAGCTCCATTCACGGTGCCACGTTTCATATTTACTGATAATCAACCGGTCAAAATAAAGCCGCGTGTTCGAGGCACTATGTCCGCGAGATGCTGTGCTGCACTTTAATCTAACTTCATTTAACCTTAAAAATGTGATATATTCGTAGGAATGACCTTTTCCCTCATTGCATAAGCAAATAGACTAAACTTAAAAGATACACTATTTGAGAAAAACACGATGGTTGATGTACACAAACAAAACTTCGGCCGATACTTGCCTTGAATCTATACTTCGACCTGCCATATTGGATACACGAAACTGGCCGCGACCGCGCGGGTCGAGCGAGTCACTGTACCAAAGATGGCACTATTCTTACCATTTAGATGAATTAATCGAAATAAGAAGTGCTGGTATATGCACTTTTAAATATTTATCCAGGATAATATCAATAATAATCAATAAACGCATTAAAATTCTCTAGTAAGTAATTTTTCAATGCCAAAAGTTGGGGATAAAAAGTAAAAAGTATAAAAAATTATTTCATTGTTACCAGTGTGTGAGAAAACTATTTCATAGATATTACTTTGTTTGGTAACTAGCTAATTAATGTTTATGTTCTCATAAATTTACATCATTGAGAACATTTCCTTACTCGTAGATCATTGTGTATTGCTACGTAAGTTTTAGAAAGAAATAGTATACCCGAACCAAAATAACGTATTTACAACAAAGTAAAAGAAATTCTAGATTATCTATTAAATAGCATACATTTAATTTTTGCCAGTGTATTTTATTTTTTAAAGATTTATAAGACCAATGTCAAAAATAAAATCATGTATATAGATTTCTGATTAGCGTAGTGTTTAATGAAAAAAAATCAAGATGGCTCTTGAGAGCACGCACATGGTACAGGATACTTCACGTGATTCAAAATTACAAAGTGTAAGCAAAATGAGTTCTACGACGTTAGATTGTTTCACTAAAATCATAAATAAAAATGATTCTTCAAGAGTTGATGGTGGAGTTACATTGCTAAGACATTTGCACGAACATAATTCAGTAAGTTAGAGTAACCTTAAAATTAACAATATATACGATAATAACACAATCTTGTGAAATAAAATTTATAATAAACTTCAAACGAGTTTATAACTTTATAGGATTTACATGATAATAAGGAACACAAATATGCTATGATAAGATTGATACGTGGGTTAGGATCTTCAAGAATATATGCTAAGAAAGGATTTTATAGTACATTGACAACCTTTCTGACTACGCATCCTGAAACTCCTGTAGACACAATTTTAACTACAATGGATACGGAATTGCATCCAGTTAACAGCAATGCTAAAAGTGTAAAAACAAATACAAATAACTAACATATTGTAGCTATAGATTACAAGTTTCTATACTTATACTAATGTGCTAATTTAATATAAACTAAACATAATTGTATTTTAACAAAATTGGTACTATTTTTAGGAAAAAGCTGACATATATATGGGACGTATATTAGGATGTGGGGCATTAATACGTTCAAAGTTACTTTTGAACAGTGACAATGATATTCAATCCAAAGTTGTAGAAATTCTTCTCAGTGCTGGAAAACAACGTAGTTATTTATCTTTTGTTTCTATTTCATTTTTAATCGAATTCATAAATCAGCTTGATACAAATTCTATAAAGACATCTATTTGGTCAATCATTGAAAAGGAAGTTGGTAAACCATGGGAAGAACAAACTTTGGATACATTGTATGTTCTACTAATTATCAAAGATAAATTTCCCACTCTTGTAAATGATGAATTTTTTAAGAAATATTTAGGCAGTGATGATATTATTACTAAGGAATCTCTAGAAAGCATTGTGAAAATATTGACAGTGAGTATAAATATAATTATGTGACATTACCTATATCAACTGTCGCATCTTTTTTAATTACGTTTGTATAATTTTTATATTTTATATTATTTAGGACTTACCTAGAATAATATCTTGTCATCATCCAGTATTCACTTTATTTTGTGACAAACTGGCAACATCTGATTTTATAACAGACTTCTGGATAGGCATAGATCATAAATTTCTAAAGCCATCAAAAACTGATGAGCATGTAGCTGTAGAAATGTTGAAACTATTACTCATGAATATTACAGATAAAACAGTACTTCCATCATTGTTATCTCCAAATTTTTTACAACACATGCTGAAAAAGTTTTCTTATTTAAAAAGAAACAACAGTGATGAGATTGTGATTGTATTCAAAGAAATACTAAATTTATTAGTAAAGGGTGTCAAAGATACCAAAACAAAAATACAGATAAATGTATTAAAGAAATTGATCCTATATCCAGGTGATCTAATGATAGAAAAAAAGACAGGCACCAAGGTTATACAAGTGATTACAGGCAACTTAAATGCAGATGGAGTTAAAAAATTATCGAATCTATACAGAAATATTATAGAAAATGCTATTCCCAAAGAAAAAGAAAATTTAAAAACGGAAAATTGGACAAATGCAGAAAGAATCTATGCTATTCAATTATTTACAAGGTAATGAAGAATATACATTAAGTTTTTCATATTTTTATAAGTGAATATAAACTAAAATTTCTAAAACATATTATTTCAGATTAATAGGTCATCCAGCAATACTGTCAGATCAAGAATGGAGGTTGGATCAATTAAAGTTTTTGTTTTTGTATGGTTTGTGCGATGTTCCAAATGTTGGTGTAGAACTTGTTCGTAAGTTACATAAATTTCCATTATTATTTGTCATACATTTCTTTAATATTGAACTTAAAAGAAATTATAAAGCAAATATATAAATATATTGATTTTACAGCACATTTCAAAGACAGTTTTTACCGTGCTTTGGATCATAAACTGCCGAAGTTAAGTGATTTGCGAAATATGTTGAGCGAATTAGTTCATTATTTAAATTCTGAATTAAATTCTGAGAACATAAAATTAAGGGTTCCATTAAGTGATGAATCGGCAACAGCTTGGAAAAAAGTGATACATTTAATTGAAAAACTAGAGAATAATCCCAATGCAAAGACAATACCAATATTCCATACCATGTATCTACACATGGGACTACAGCTCTTTTCAGATTCAGATATGGCAATTATGTCTATTAATGAATTGCAAAGTTGCTATGATAGAGTGACAAAAAAATCAAAGTCATCTAAACACTTGCATAACAAAACAGTAGAAGATGAACCAGAATGGGTAGAAGTAGTGGTAGATCTTCTATTATCTCTTTTATCTAAAAACAGTCATTTGATGCGTTCATTAGCTACGTGTGTCTTTCCACATATTTGCCCATATATAACAACTGCCTCTGTGTATCAAATATTATCTGTAAGTATACTATTAAAAAAGTAATACTGATATTTATATAACAGATATTTCTTAAATAGGTAAACTTTTAGTATTTTAAATATTTGAAAACTTTGTGTCTTCAAATTCTAGGTTTTAGATATTAAAAGAGAAAGTAACCCACTGTCTTTAGATGGTAAAAATAATGAGGATTCTTCAGATTCTGATATGGAGACTGATAATGATGACAATAATACTGAAGAAGATAATGCAGAAGATAGTGCTGATTCTTCAGAAGAAAGTGACACGGATAGTAAAACTTCAGGAAATGAAGATGAAACAGTTACAGATAGATTACGTATAGCAGTAAGTCAGGCTTTAGGAGATGCTGCTAATCCTGAAAATGATGATGAGGATATAGATGTAGATAATATTGATGAAGCTGCAGGAAAACGATTAGATGAATCGTTAGCAGCAGCATTTAAAATTCTTAGAGAAAATCGTCGTGGTCAGGCCAAAAAACAAGAGAAATCGGCACAAACTTTAACACATTTTAGAGCTAGAGTTACAGACTTATTGGAAGTTTATTTGGACTCTAATCCAACAATGGCTGTTGCTTTGGACATGCTTGTTCCACTTTTTGCATTATTAGAATTTTGCATAAAGGACCCACATCAAAAACCTCTAGAGAATCGAGTAAGAGCTTGCTTAAAAAAATTGTCAGCAGTAAAAAAATTTAAAGACACAGAAGGAGTTGATAATAAATTGTTGACAACCATTTTAAAGGTATTTATTTATTAATGTAACGATATTATTTAATGAACAATAAATAAAATATATCTTATTTTAAGGCTTTGATAGAAAAAGGAGAGCGTTCCGCTTCTGTTTGTCAAGAAATGGGAGATAAATTAGCAGAGTGTTCTGCTTTTCTGGTACGCTGTGTGCAATATGTAGGCTTGCCTGATGATACTTTTGTAGAAATTTACAAAACGAATTTAACAGCATTCTTTAAAAAAAGAGATTGCATTTTACCAGCTATCCTATTCAAAAGTATTTTACAATTATTTTGGGAAGGCAATTGGCAACTTGCCCCATTATTGGTATGTTTCAGAAAAATTATAAAAAAACTTACAGTAAACAATAATCATAAAATCGATAATATTACAATGCTTGTTATACACAGGTGGAATATGCATTTGATAATACGATAAGATCATACCGTAGAGGACAAGCTCTTGAATTTTTAACAATTTTCTTTAGAAATAATAGATTAATCCGTTCTGACGTAGCAAATAATAAGACACGAATTCAAATGGAAAAAATGTTATATACAAATAGTATAAACACATTGCAAGACTTATGCAAGGTACATGAGTTTGAAGACGGAAAATCTACTTCAGATCAGAATGGTAGCATGGGAAAAGAAATTAAACAGAAATTTGTATTCCTTCTTCTTACGCTTTTGCATACGGTTTATGGACAACATGTACCAGAAGTGTGGAAATGGGAAAATATTGCAGAAAAATTGGCAACATACAGAGCTCAGGCTGTCCTTTCTAAAGATGCAAAAAGTGCATATAATAAGTTAGCATCCCAACTTGGAATATCTAGTAATGGGTAAGAATCATGTTAAAAATATGATTAATTTCAATCAACTTTAAACGTACGTATGTTTAATATTTACATATTACTTGCAGTCCTGCAAAGAAAAAGGATACTAACTCAATTTCCAAAGTTAATGGTGAAACAACAAAATCTAAGGAAGAAGAAAATGTTATGGACGTTGATGATAATGACGATAATTCAGCTACAAAAAAAGCAGGACTGAAGAAAAAAAATAAAAATAAGAGCAAACAAAAAGAAAAACAAATGTTGAAAAAAGAATCGCGTGAACTACGTTTAAAGGCATTGTCGGAAGGTTTAGATGTATTTCAATTCAGTTCAGTAAATCTTCCAAATGGAACGAACGAGATCGAGACTGTAGAAAATGTACCAACTGAAGAAACGAATGGTGCTTCCAATCATAAAAGGGTACTCACTGAAAATATGGATGTTACAAATATTTCGAAAAGAAAAAAAAAATGCAAAGATTGATCAATATTGAAAGTGAAAATATATTGTATGAAAACGCGTGAATGAATTGTCATGAGCATACGTCATGAGTGTATGTATATAGATTTTTAATAAAGATAATGAAATTCATTACCAATCCCAGATGTCACTAGTAATATACTTGATATGAAAATTTTACCGTTAGAGGTCGTGTTTGAATATGACACTAGCGCTATCTTAATTTCGTACAGAATTTGACAACGGCACCGGCCGCGTCGTTGCATATTGAGAGTACTTAAATTTTTTACGATAATAGAATAAAGTTAGAAGTATAATATAAATATAAAGTTTACATCATTTTTGTATTATCAATATTTTGTTAATTTTAAGGTAAGGTATTTAGCGGTCAATGAATGTTTGTGTATTAAAACTCTGAGACCGGTAATGGCGCCAAACGAGCATTATAAAAGAAAAATGTAACTTTTAAGTGAAATAATGGCAAATTCTTTTATTGAAGATATAGTTCGTGTCATTTATTTTACTATTATTTTTCAGAGAAAGCACTGATTTGGTTTCATGATAGATAACAATGACAAACCAAAGACCAGTTTCTTGTGGGTTAGATTTTTGTTGCGTGCCAGATTTGGGCAATTGTTTATATGCTGCAAATTCATCTAGGTACAATTTTTGAAAATCATATGATTTTTTTTCATATTATTGTAATTTATATGATAAATACCCCAATTAATATATTTAATTTTCAAGTATATACATATGTAACTTACTACTTTTCTGCAGATACGAATTCATATGTATACCACTTGTTCACCCATTGTTTAAAAGAGAATTTATTTTGGGTGCTGCAAAAAATCGATCTGGACCACTTACAAGACCTGATTTAGTTTTATGTACTTCTGGTATGTACGATAGAAATTAAATGAGATAAGTGACAAAACTATTAACATGTCATATTTATTTTATAGATTGGAATAATTTAGTTATCGGAAAGTTATCACCACATATAAAAGTTGATGCTAAAGATGTCAACCTTAGGAAAAATAGTGAAGAAACTTTAAATCAAGAATTATTATTAGCTAGTCATTTAGGATTGGCAGGAATTACGTTTAAACTAACAGGTGGAATACAGAAAAATATAAATCTTGCTAGAATTATTAATGATAAATTAGCATCCACCTGCAATTTTCAAGTATGTTTTATAATTAAATCTTTCTGATAATATGCTATTTTTTTGCATGGAAAATGTAATTGCATTTTGTATCTATAAATTCAGATGTGGATGCAAGTTCCAATGGAAAATCCATTGAAACAAGCACTTTCATATAGAGAACAGGAAGGTATCACACTTGAAGATCCTTGGGAATGGTGGAACGGCTTTAGAGTGATCTGTGATTATGACAAGAAATTAGGACTTGCTTTAATTGTAAGCCATGATCTCCCTGATGCAGAAGAGGTAATTGATTTATTGTGCTTTTTTCTTTGGAGTTTAAATTCAGAAAACTGAAGATCAATTATAATTACAGTAATACAACTTATTGAAAATATACTCAATGATAAATTTGTGTAAAACATCAGATTGATAGGTGGCTAGGGGAACCTGTAAGATGTTTAATACTGCCAACAACTTTATTTATAACTAATAAAAAGGGATATCCTGTACTGAGCAAGGCACATCAATTATTGATTAAAAGATTTTCTGCTTTGGACGTACAATTTATACTGACAGGAGCCAACCGATATGATAATGTTTCTTTCTATCACAACTATTTGGACTATTTGTGGAAGGTAACATTATAGCAAATTTTGAGAGAATTAATGCAATGAAAATCGTAAATTTGGAAAATATCGTTTTCATGCAGAGTTGTCAAATGAATGGACCAGTTGAACGATTTGCTCGTGGTTATGAAGATTATCTGCAATGTCCGCTACAACCATTAATGGATAACCTTGAGTCTCAAACTTATGAAATATTTGAAAAAGATCCTGTGAAGTATACGCAATATCAAGCTGCTATACATAAAGCATTAGCGGCAAAGAAAAAGAACAATGGAATTCTAAATAAACCAATGTCAGTACCATTTATTTTGCTAAGTAGTAAACTTTTTATTTTAAGTATAATCAATCGGCACATGAATCTGTAAATATTTACATATATACAATTACAGTATAGTTATGGTTGTGGGAGCTGGTAGAGGACCACTTGTACGTGCTGCTTTAAACGCTGCTACTTTGGCAGAAATAAAGATTAAAATATATGCTGTAGAGAAAAATCCAAATGCTGTGAATAGGTAAGATGTAATTCAATAAATTAATCTTTTATGTGACATAGAAAAGTATTTTAAAGGTGTACTTTTAATTTTGTTACATTTATAGTCTTCTAGCTCTCGAAAGAGATATGTGGGATGGTAAAGTAACTGTAATATCATGTGATATGAGGGAATGGAAGGCTCCAGAAAAAGCAGATATTCTTGTATCTGAATTACTTGGTTCATTTGGGGATAATGAGCTCTCTCCTGAATGCTTAGATGGCGTTCAACAATTTCTAAAAGGTATACAAGTATAAGACATAATATAATGTATATTCACATAATATTCCATCAATTATGCACTAACTTATATTAAAATTATGTTTAGAGGATGGAATCAGTATTCCATGTTCATATACTTCATTTATTAATCCTGTACAATCGTCAAAGCTGTATAACGAAGTACGACAATGTAAAGATAAGGAAAAACATCCTCTTGTTCATTTTGAAACTCCATATGTGGTTCATCTGCAAAACAAGTATGACATAGCAAAGCCGCAATCTTTATTTACGTTTAAACATCCAAATAAAGGTAAAATATATCATAATTTTTAACCAACGAATGCTTATTGATAAATATGCAATAATGTATATCTATGTTATAGATGCAATTATAGATAACAAAAAGTACGAGGTAAAGACTTTCGACGTTGAGCAAAATTGTGTCCTCCACGGATTTTCTGGTTATTTTGATGCTATCTTATATGATAATATTACAATAAGTATTGAACCTAGTTCATATAGCTCTGGAATGTTCAGTTGGTTTCCTATCTTCTTTCCTATTAAGGTAAGTTTTACGAAATAAATTTGGATTTATGTTCTTTTTATATGTCCTCTCTGTAGTAATTATAAGAAATTAACAACACATTTTGTACATTAGGAACCAATCCAACTACAAAAAGGTAACAAAGTAGTTTTACATTTCTGGCGTCGATGTAACCAAAAAAATGTTTGGTACGAATGGTGCATCAGTGAACCAGTTATAGGATCAATTCATAATCCGAATGGACGGTCTTATACCATTGGTTTATAACAAACACACGCATACAGACTCATATATGTATATCTAGCTTATGCTACAATTCAATTAGATTTGACTTTTCACTCTCTTTTTTCTACTACTATATATAAAAATAAAATAAATATACATATTTTTATATCCTGCTGCAAAAGATTGTTACAAAAATTTGCATTTACTAATGATTATTGTAAATTATTCATAAAAAAGATGTAATGCGTATAAATGTGTAAACGTTTATTACAACATGGAACATTCTATGATGTTAAAATATCTAATGCCTATGTCTTCTTATACTATTATTGTTATGTTATTCGCGTTGAACTCGTGAGGTCGCTGATATCGTACAACTTTGATAATGAAATCGAAAGTTATCTGCAAAGAGCGTTTCTGGTGACCCTTTAACCTCACGTGATCGTAACATAATCATTACGTGTGGTAATTTATTATTTCGTAATTTCATTATTAAAAATATGTCGCTTTATTAAAAAAAAAATTTTTAATATTTTCATATAAAGGTAATGTCTTCGTATAATGTTTGTATTTATTATTGATCGACATGCTTTAGTCTGAGAAAAATATCTGATGAACATAAAATTCCATTGCTCCTCATGAAGATAACAGTAGTCGATGACGCCAGAAATGATCAAGAAATATATTCTAGAGATCATCGAAATGTTCTTGTCGTTTACTTAAACGCGCCATTTCGTTCGTACTCTACGGAGTGACACGACGTGGAAGAAGCAGCAGACGACGAAAAAACGAGAAGAAGCAGACGACACGAACCACAATAGGGTTAGGATTTTGAAAGGTTCACCTATATAAGAACAGAAGATAGAAAGAAAAAGAAAAATGGCAAGATTGTTTACACGTGTAACCAAGTATACGTTTGAAACAGTGACTTCGCGTAAAGGTCAAATATTTACAAATCCCATATTAACTACGTTCCATTCAAATTCACGTTATATATCTACGACACAACGATTGAGAACAGGTAAGTTAGAATGAAAAATATTATTAATAAAGATTTTCTGAGAAGTATTGATGATCAATATTAACTAGCAATACTTAAAATAATTATTTTTAAATAACAGAACGTTGTGAACATTCGTAATACAGCAGAAATGTAATTATATACTGTTGCATTTTTACATTTTATATATTACTTTTTTCTACTTCTTTATATTACATACAATTATCTGTGATTTTATTAAAATTAGTTTATAAGTCAGTATGATCAGTGCCATTCTTCTTTTTATTCTGAAATCATTTAGAAAGATGGTATACGGACACACATGAATGGGTCAAGGTAGACGATAATGTAGGAACCGTTGGTATATCTAATCACGCACAAGATGCTCTAGGTGATGTAGTGTACACTCAACTTCCAGATGTTGGATCTGTTTTCAAAAAAGAAGGTTTGATATTTTAATAAAATTTATACTTAGGAGTTATTTCTTATTTGTAACAAATATCACTATCTCCAGAGGAATGTGGCGCATTGGAATCTGTAAAAGCTGTATCCGTGTTAATAAGTCCTGTAAGTGGAACTATAGTAGAAAAAAATGAAGCGCTGGAGAGTAAACCAGGATTAATCAATTCGTCTTGTTACAACGAAGGATGGTTGTATAAAGTACAGTTAAGTCATCCAGAGGAAATCAAGAGTCTTATGGATGAGAATGCTTATGAACAATTTTTAAAGTCGGGGGCCAACGAAAATAGTGAAAAACATTAATATATTTTCCATGCCATTATTGTTAGATGAATATATTGTATATATGTATATCAACATTATAGAACCATGTCAATCACAATTTATTCCATTCAGACCAGACATTGTTTTTATTTATTTATTCTATGACATAAAAATACAATGGACATAAATGATGTAGACATAGATGAATATCAAAAATAATTTGTTGCTTTTATAAATATATGACCCTTGACAAAATCTAAGCGAATCACAGAAAATGAAGTCAGTTTGGTTATGAATGTTATCAAATAGTAGACTTTTTAGATATAGACTTCTTGTTTAAGATTATTTATCTGTAATTCTTAATCGACCGTTGTAACAAAGTTTCCTTTTTAATTACATAGGATTGCATACCCAAAATATTATTCTTACAGTGTTTCTGACTGTATTACCATGCATTTGTTTCATATCATGACAATATAATTTTTGTGAAAAAAACGAATATAAAGTGTATATTTTATCGATTGGTGTAATCGTGAACTATAAACTATAGCCAATTTTTGCAGCTTAGGTACATTGATATTACGAAATATTCTACATATATAGGTATCATGTGAATGGTATATAAAATACTTTTGTAAATAATTACACTCACTTATGTTACATTTATTAGCATCCATCAATCTCGTTTTGAGGATTTCTCACTTATCATTTCGTTTATCAATATGTTTTTAGAACATCTGTTGAAATCCAGGATATAAGGAACCATATTGTCATGCATGATGGGTATTTAATGAATGCAATGGAGAACATGTGACATTATTGATTCTGAAAAGAAAGAATAATTTGTTAATAATAAAGATATATTTACAATCATTGAATTTTTCTACATAATTTACAATTGCCAGCTTCTAATGGCAGTGTTAACAACGTATGAGTTTCCCTTGTGTTAAAATAAATTTTGTGATATACATATGTATATATATATATATATATATATTTTCTCAATTAAAGAATCACATTCATATTAAATTAGATCATTTGCTAGTTAACATTTTGCAGAGGTATATTCAGCACAATTTCTACATAACGCTTGTCGATTATAATCGTAGTTAAAAATTCTGTAAAACAATCGATGGAACACGATCATTCATGATTGGACGTACACAAAAGCAGTCAATTAAGAACTACGTATTTCAAAATTATTGGTACTTGCGATAGTTAAAATTATTTCGTGATTATCAGACCGACGTGATCAGCACAGTTTCCGGAAGAAAATGAAGGAGTTATAATATAAATATGACACACGTTTTTAACTTGCCTTACCCAAACAGCAACGCGGGACCATGCGTGTATAGTTAACCTTTGACATTATTTACTAGACTTCTATTTTGGTACAATATACAGAGCGCAATTATAATTTAATTAGTAACATGTATATTTATAACTAAAGCATAGCGACATGGACATACAACGAATACAATATTTCAATGGAACTTTTTACATTGTGGTATGCGTATGCATATATGAGTTAGTGCAACTAAAAGTACCTTTCTATGAAAAACAACAACCGTTCATTGTGTATGGATTGCTGTCCGAGTGTGTATACTGAGGTATGCGGTTACTAAAAATGTAAAAGTATAAAAACTTAATACAGTTATGAAGAGGTAGTCATTCCTGTTTGAGTGAAATAAAACTGTGCTTTCGAAGGGATCGAACAAGTAATGTAAACGATGATTTCGATTGTATCTGATCGTACATTTTGAACCAGACGGATTGGAAAATTTAAGAACACATTAGCATACTTGTATATTGATTTAAAGCCAAACGCAGCTGTGAACATAGATCTTTACTCGTACAAATCACGAGTACCTGTCGTGGTACCCAAAATATATCCTTCGGGGGGCAGGGGAGGAGGTGAGGGATTTATCCCGGCCGCCTGTTACTCCTCTTTTAATGCAACAATATGATTCTTAATCTAAAGTCACATCAAAGTTCATTCAACGTTAAGGAATTCTTTATTCTTAGCTACACGTATTTGCGATCGTCGGTGGAAAATTGGAAGTATTAAAATAGTTTGTATTTCCCAGGTACTTGTTTGATACGTGAGTAAGGGGAGTTTCAGGAGGCGATCCTATCGAGCTATAATTACGAGCAAGGATTACTCTGTTCACAATGCCATATACAAACTTGAAAATTTAGCACGCATATCATTCGACGGCTTGGGTACCACAGGCGTCAAAAGACAACCTTCACAGCACTGAAGATTCCTTACTATTGACTAAAGAATAATAACCTTAATGAAAAACTACTATCTTCGATCGTTATCTTAATATTAGGTTAAATATTTATCTATTCAACAACTGTGATAAGACAATATGGATGTGTGTGTTGTGTCCGTGTGTTTATTTTATATATCGAATCAATATCAATATATATATATATATATTTTTTTTAAATTTTCACGTACTCATACTTGCACACATACACACGCGTATGCGCATCGATGACCAACGCGTATGCACGTATTTATATCTCTAATACGTATGCACGCTTACGTGTGCGCCCGCGTGTGTATAGTAATCGCTAATCAATGTAGGACCACATAAACCTTGCTCCAGTGATTTCCTTATTTTTTTAAAACAAATTCTTTATTATGTTATAACATACAATAATAAAATATCTCATTCTGTGGTTATTCTCTTCCTCCACCTGTTTGAAAAAAAATAAAATAAAGTGAAATACACGACTAAACTTATAAAATTAATGAAGACATTAAGTAGCTAATGATTTTTCTCAGTAAGCAACAGAAATATATTTATTTCATTAAACTATACACAAAATATTATAATTACATATTTAACATGATTTATACTTTACAACATAATTGGAATGTGTTAACTAGTATTTACAGTACAGTAGCCCTGCTATGTGCAAGTGTGAAAAAATGCAGATTTTTTATAGGAAGTTTTAACGATGTCCAGATATAACCGTGCTTATAACGAGCGCGTAAGCACTCTCTTTTTCGTTCGCTTACTCGCGCTTCTCTTTCTCTCACCCACGCACACACGCATACATGCACCCACACACGCTTACACGCACTCTTTCTTTCTTTCTCTTCCTCTTTCTCTTTCTCTTTCTCTCGTTTCATGTACATTATCCGCGTGAATACATAGAATCATATGTGATTTGACTATCATTCAAATATGCCTATTGAATTCCTTGCAGAAGCACGATCAACTGAGAGATCTGATTTTTTGTTACTATTAGAAATATTTCGTTTGAGTGAGAGCAAGGCTTCAGTGGTATGCTTAAAAGTAATCGCATCTAGTATTAGAAAAATAGCTTTGCTTATTTTGACAAAGTTGCCTGCCCTTTGACCAATATTTTGTTAACCACCCTTTGTACTGTTTTCAAGGCATCTTGCTTACTGTTTCCCTGCGCTTGTACCACCAACAGGGGTAATTTTCCATGGATACATCTCTAAAACTTTAACATCAAATATAGAAAATATATGTCATTATGTTTATATATTTAGATACATTTTATAATACATATACTATGTATATATGTAAAGTATGTACGTCTATACTTGATTGGTTTGCATAGGTATTTTATGAACCACGGCTGCCCTAACTTGGTCCGATACCTACGCCGAGTTAGCTCTTAATAGGTACTTTGAGGTCCACTCTGTCTGACATTCGAGGACTCTACCAAATTTTTCGAGATATAGTACATAACAACGGACTATTTTACGGCAGAGTCGCCATAACGATCTATCGTTTCATTTCCTCTTGGCATGAAGCATCTCCATAAGAAGCGTTTGCGTCGGAGCACCACCGTTACAGTGCTTCTGGTAAAGATGGTCTTCTCCCCTACTCGCTACCACGTGGATTTCTGGTAATACTGCTAGCAGCTTATTAAACTTGTCCTATATGTGGATAATTGAAAAGGTGAGGATATAAATGAACCATCGAGCGTACGCGCGTCATAAAATACAAATGGTTATACGAAGTTTCAACGTACCGGTATAGACGGATAACAAGTTAACGTGTAGTCCAAAAGAGCCTGTTGAACTTGTTCGTGACCTTCCTGTACGTGTTTTTTGTTTACCAGTCCACGAACATCTGTATATCGAAGATAATCGACTAATGAATTTTTTGTCTTTGCGACATTACGTCCCATGCATTGTTATATTAGATTTGTTCTTTAACGATTTAATAATAGGTTATAGGTTGATTTCGCGTACATTTTAATGGACTTGATAAAAATGAGAGGAAAAAGAATTCTTTCGTTTTTTTTTTTTGTCTATTCCCAAGTACAATAGAAGGCAAGTATAGTGAAAGAAGAAGAATAAAGAACAAAGGATAGTCAAGAGTAATTAAATCTTACCGTGATTAAGCAACATCAGGAATTTCATGCAAATGTAATCAGATAAGTCAAATTTGAGCTCCTGAAGTTTGGAGGACAAATCGTTGAAAAGATCTGCCAGGGAAGGAACTCCGAGTAGGCCTAGGCACAGGAGATCAAACTTTTGGCCATTATGAAGCGTGGTCTCATCGGGTAGATTATTGTGCAACCTTTGATGTAGATGATCGAGCACCAGCATATCCGACCAGGAGTGCTGCAGTAATTTCATTTGGTCGTCGACCTATTAAAATGATTTTTTTTCTTGTATTTACGCTATACGAATGGAAATTATAATATAGAAGCAAAAAACATGTAAGATGCGCTTAAACTATTTTAGCGTTTTGGACGAACGCGAAATATGAATTTTAATGAATCGACAACGATACGTGGATGGCACATTACTTTACGATAATGTCACCGGACTCTATTGTGAACTATGCATTACATAAATAAAAAAAAAAAAGAAGCATTTCGGTGTCTCGATTGTAAAAGTTTGAGCGTAAGAAAGATTTCGACAGGACAGATCTTAAAATATCGAAACACGTAAGTTATATAGGACACCGATTCCGAATACGTGAAATTTCTTTATTATGAAATTTGAGTGGCACTCGATGTAGGTTGTAATACTTTAGCTTACGTAGCGATGGTAGCAATAACACGTATGTTTTATTGTAGTAATTGTGAAAGTGAAATATAAACGGAGGCAATCAAGAAATCTATTTTCAGTATCTTGCCTCTTCTTTTCGAAGAGAACCAATCAACGACGGAGAAGGACGGAAAGCAAACGCGTGATTGGGTGTAGCGAATTTCACGTTACGAATACGAAACGAGAGAAGAGGATCGTTGGAAAAAGAAAAGCTATATCGCTATGTGGAAAATAGGTAGATATTGGGATCTCGATGGCGGCGTAATACGCAATCTATATAATTAACATGGGCCTGCTGCTTTGGGGCAACCGCCATAACCCAGAAACGTATCTCGTTATGACCTAGATATGAGGCGATGCTTGAAATCATTCAGTGATTGTGCAATGCCGTTGGTTACCTCACATCCCCGCCGCTCGTAGAGTCGAGCGGGCCAGCAACGACGAGTTATTTATCTGTAAGAACCGACCGGCTTTTCCTCGAAGAGACTCTCGTCGAACGTTCGAAAAGTTTGAAAAATTTCAAAAGCGGATTCGGCAACAGGATAGAGAAGATGATAATTAAATTCGGGATGAGAAAAACGAAAGGAGATGGGAGAAATAAAATGAAAGGAAAGAAGAAAGGAAGGTAAAATAATAAAAATGAAAGGAAAGGAAAGGAGAGACGAGCGGGGATGTAAGGAGGTTAGCGTTACGAGGAGGAAGACAGCAAACTCACCTTGAGATCCTTGAAGAATACAGAGTTCCTGGCCCAGTCGACCTGCGAGAAAAGATTCTGGTCGAGCACTTTGCACATTAGTTCGAACAAGTCCACTTCACACTGATTGTACGTTTGGTTTTGCAAGAGCCCAAAGAGGGATGCTTGCCACTCGCGGTCGTCGACCGTCTGCACGAAGTCTCTTATCAGCGGACTAGTTTTCAAGGGCGCGGTAGAAGGCGCGGAGGCCGTCGGCGGTCCGTGGGGTTGCGCCGACTGTTCGCCAAAGTTGAAGGCCTTCGGACTGGGGGTGGTCGAGTTGGCGGGCCATAGCTTACTATCGAGGCCAGGGTTGAGGTTGTGCAGGTGATTACCGGCCGCGAGGTTTTGCTGGGAGGAAGGCGCGATCAATTGATGCTGTCCGGCTCCCCCGGCGCCTCCGGCCCCGGTACCGCCGCCGACGCCCCCGGCCCCGCCACCACCGGGTTGCGTCGTCAGGAGGCCACCGGCTGCGGCGGCCACCGCTGCCGCCGCCGGAGACGGGCTCGAATCCGGCGAGGACGTTAGACTCGAGACCTGAGGTATTTGAATCTCCTGCTTTATGTGCAGGAAAGGCGTTACGGTGGAAGGATAGTTCGATGGATCACCGAGACTGCCGCATATCGTTTGCAGTGCCAGCTGCCGTTGTCTCATCATTTGCAATTTCCGCGCTCGATCTCTTTTATACATGGGTCCGAATTTGTTTCTACCTCCTCTCATTCGGTCTTCTCGCACGGCTGAAACAACGAAGAAAGAACAAAAAAATGTTATAGAAACATTAGAATCCTTTTAAACCTATATCTCAACAATTTTCTCTCTAATTCTACGCTTTTCTACCCCGATCGACCCCGGAGGCTCATGCTGGGCGACCCCCGTCCTCTTGGTGCTCTCGGCGCACGCCGAGAGGTTCGCGACGTCGTTTGTAGGGCGAACACGCGGCGAAACCGGCAGTGTTGCCTATTTTCGTACGACGCGTTTGCTTTGCTCTACGTCGCGTCGCAAACGCATACACGCACACATCCTACCAAACATACACACACAGAAGAGTTGCGCGCGAGCGCACACACACGATCGACGTATTCGCGCGCTCCTCGAAAGTGAAAGGAGGTTGAATCGCGCCGCTAACCCGCCGTCGCCGTCCACTTCTGCTCTGTGCTCCTTCTTTCCCCGCCCTCTTGCCCACCTCCCCCGCCCCACCTTACCTCGGCGTCACCCCCAGCTTCATGCTCTCAGCCCCCGGGCCGCGATCGACACCGTCGTCGACGCTGCCAACGGGGGCCGCACGCACTCTCTTTCTCTATCACTCTCACTCGCTCCTTCACTTTTTCTCTCTTTCTCTATCACTCTCACTCTTCTCTCCTAGGCCCTCCGCGTTCGTCGCGTTACGCATACCAGACCAAAGACATGGCCCAGCGTCAAGGTTCGCGTCTAAACTTGACATCTCCCTCCCTCCCTCCTCCTTTCTTACTTTTCACACACCGCTCTCCTTCGACGTACGAATCTTCGCGAGACTAGCGACTATTTTTTTTATTCGCGCAGCCACCGAACGGACCTATATCTTCGATCGAATATCGAACGAAAGATTCGTTGACTCGAGTATGCTGGATTCCGGATTATGCGCAAGTGCTACGGTTTTCTGCACTCTTTTTTTTTTTTATTTAGAGTGTCGAGTTTAATTGTAGTTTCGAAACGACGTTATTACTCATCGTTGGCTCGATAAGGCACGCTCTATATAGCAATAAGTGCTAATAATTCTAATAAGCGCGTTTGTCTTTATCTCGTTCTCCCTTACCGTCTTCTCTTTTTCTCTCTCTCTTTCTTTCTTAGAACGCTAGTTGTACCGGCTCGAGTTCCTATCGATTTTTTTTTAATAGGGATCTTTAGAATATGGTTTTATCGATACCAAAAGAAATAAGCGAATTCAGGCATCACCTTGATGTATGTCATTTGCCAACTGTGCATACACAGAGAGAAAAGAGTTCGCGAGTGCAAATTCAAAGTACGCCGTTCGCGTCAAGTTCGTGATTCGTCAAGTTTAATGGCGAAACATAAAATCAAGCGATTATAATAACGAATGGTTAATGATTTTGACTTACGACACAAAAAATAGTGTATTTTAAACGAACGTAGATCACATTGTTAAGTCGCGTATGCGTCTCTCTCTCTCTCTCTCTCTTTGGCACGGAAATATTATGTAACTTTGGGAGTGTACGTTTACCGGAAAAGTTTGATTTTCGCGCAATTATCAGCCATAGTGTATTTCTCGTCTTTTCTTCTTCTAATAAACGCTTTCGAGAATAATTTTTTTTGAGTTTCGCGTGCCGAAGCAACGAGTTAATATTATTCGCGATTTGGATGAAGCTTAGTCTCCCCTTTTCGTTCAGAAAGAACGATCTCCAATGATGGAGCCTTTGAAATATTTAAAAGGAAAAACCTCTGCAGAACGTCATTTAATGATAACAGGAAAAACTCGAGATTATTCGAGTATTCGGGAATGCAGAACTGCGATATTTACGATAACCAAAATGAAAAAAGGAAACGAGAAATTTTACGAAGAGTCGCATCCGTTTCGTTAAGTGTACAAAGCGAGGCAAATATGTGCAGGATCACCGAACCTGAAGGGAAGGAGGTTAGAGAGGGGAGGTAAAGAGAGAGGAGGAAAGAGAGATAGATAGCCAAAAGGGAAAGGGAAATCTACTCGGCGAATCTGGTCCACGGATTCAGTGACGATAGGCCTTCCCCATAGAAATTAAGGGGCGATCACGTGACGATCGTTGGCCATGGCCCAGCCAATCGCACGAGGGGTCTTTAACGTGGCCGATGCGCGCGACCGTTAGAATGAAGTCATCGAATATTGCAAAAGAATCCAAAAAGTGGATGAAAATGGCGAATAAAATACGGCGGTAAATTCGAGAACGCGATCGAGAGTACGGGGATCGATAAACATGTTCTTTGGGTTAGAGTTCCTTCTGTCATTTAGAAAAGAACCCATAGATGGAGATAACGAAAAGAATATTTCCACGATTGGTCATCCAAATGGCAAATGACCGGAGAAGAAAAATTGATTCTGTCGCGTGGACGTGATTGGCGTGACCGACGTAGAAAGTGGACTCGACGTAGGTAGGTAGACACGGGAGTAATCGCGTGACGCAAATTCGGGTGTGCGCTCGCGAGGAGCCGAGAAAGAGAGCCCGAAAGAAGAAATAAAAGGCTCGATGTAAAGAAGACGGTGAGGCTCCACTCAACGGGAGATTACACAATCTCCGCTGCGCGCCGCCTCAACCTAACCTTTCTCCCTCACCTCTTCGGAACTCAACGAGAAGGTAGGAGTTGAACAGGCAAGCAGGCAGGCAGGCAGGCAGGCAGCATACTGGCAAGCGAGCAGGTATAGCACCGTCTTTCAACACGACACGACAATTATGAAATTCGTGAGTCTCTAAATGGAGACGCGCCTGCGGTCGTTTGCGCGCGTCCTCGCGATGCTCTCTACCTCTGACGTGCTTCCATTGTCTCCTTTTTACGATCGAATTCGCCAATACTACCCTGGAGAGATCCTAATAAACTCGAATCTGGCCACGTGGCGAACAGATGCGAGCAACGTCTCTCTCTCGCTCTCTTTGAACTTCTCTAAGCCGAGTCGTAAAGCGTCGGTAGTGGTATCGAAGTCATTGCCACGACGTTGCCCAATGGCAATGGTTTTTGTATCTTATAAAGCACTCACGTATTTATAACTTCTACGAGAAACTTTTGTCACGCGGAATGTCCTTTAACCGCGTCACGACACGTTAATCTCATTACTAGTAAAGTTTTTCATCTCCCCGGGGGCACTGTCGGAGAAATTACAATTTGTTCATCTAATAGAAAGTGAGAGCAAGAGGGGAAACGAAAGACTCGGGCCTGTAGGCATAACGCTGGAACGAAATGTCTTTACCTCGAATTTCCAGACGACACTTGCGCAAGCCTCTCTTGGGCTGACTCGTACCGTCCATGTCCGCCTGACTCGCAAACGCGTTACTACTTAAAGCAAGGAGTAAAGAGTCTAACTTCGAAACGTAACACGCGGCTACCCGAGTTAGCCAAATGGTACGACTCTTTCGCGATGAGAGAGCACGGAAAATGAGATCGAATGAAAGTTACAAGAAAACCTGACGGAGAAATTTCAAAATGGACAGACCATCGTTTCACATTTCTCGTACCGTGATAATTATTTTCCGGTCGATCGGGTTCAAAGCTTTTGACTACCTTCAATTATTTTAATCTTTTGAATATTTGCCGAGTCAAAGTTACTTTTCGTGTCTATAAGCGTTACTATCGTTAAAACGTGGTTATTATTCCGCGACCATGCTGTTAATAACAAAAATGGAGCTGATAAAGGAGCTCGCGTATGTGGACTAGCCGGCGAACCTTGACAAACGCGAGAGAATTGTTGTACCATTTAACCGTACCAATAATATTTCTACAATGTGGACGTTAAAGGGAGAGAACGAGAGGAATAGGCTTTTCGACAATGACCCACCTCAATAGTAACAAAACTATCACCAATGATCCTAGACGATACGCGTCATGAGCCCTACACGTATGGGAAGATGTAATTAGTTTAAACCAATGTTACATGTTAAGGAGTACAGATCTTTCGTAGATTAAAATTTGCATACGTGTAAGAAGAATGTGTAAGCAAGTTTTAACAGACGTCGTTGGTATTCTACTTAAGATAACAACGATTATCGTCGATTTACTTTGAAAAGCGTCGATATGTGAGTTTAAGAAATCGTTAGGATCGATAAACTGTCGGTACGTTATCGTGTCTACCAATATTTGTTATTTACCTAAACGATAAAATATAGATCTTAAAGGTTTCGAATGAAAAAGGAGAAGAAGAGGAATGCGGCGAATACCAGATCAGAAGACGACTTATGCAAATTGTTTGATAAACGAGATGGTTTCCCCTCGGTTATATGACAAAAACCTTAATTCCAAAGCTGTTAGTAATGGCACTACCACTAATTTATATTTGATGAGTACAGGCGAGGATGCGCGGGTAGTACTATTATTAAACGATAGAGAGTAAAACAAAAAATAAAAAAAACATAATGTTACACTAACCGAGCTAACTTTTGTTCGCACTTCTGAGTAGCCTACAAAATAAGAAACTGCTTCCTTTCGTAAACGCTCGCAAGCATTCTGGAAACTTTCCGCGTTAGGCAATGCCGTTTCCACTGGTAGGAACGCGCCGTGGAAAACGGCGTGTAAAGGCGGCAATTGCGACAGCCACTCTTTCGAGATTCGCTTAATCGCCGGGCCTTCGGGGCCTAGACCCAGTTATATTCGTATTATATCGGCCGCACGAGCGAGACCGTCTTTTTGCGAATGAACTTTGGTGGTAGGGTACCAGGGTTACGTCGATCTTATCGATTACCCCATTCGTTAAAAAAAAAAAAAAGTACCGCCTCGATCTACTCGCAAATATAAGGATTCCGAATTAAATCGAGTTCTTCTCAGCGTTACCTAATTTCGAGCAACAAACACATCGACTAACAATAACCTACCGGTGAGCGATCAATGCGTAATCTGGTACGTCGAAATGAAATGATTCGATCGTGATGTGGTAACTAAACGAAAGTGGGAATTGTATTTTACGAATAGTTTTGGAAGAGAAAACGGAGCGTGGATCGCAAAAAAGAGACTTCGTTGTTCACATTTATTGCGTGTAATAAGGTTAAGTTCGAACAAGCGCGTTCGTACGGTGTCTCACGTTAGTTCGCACGAATGGATACGAAAATGACCGAAGCTCGCCGAAAGAGACCGAAAGTGGCCGAGGTAGCTCGAAGCCACGAGTTGCCAACCACGCGCGTTCCCGCGAAAATGTCCTTTGACTCACAGCTGCATTGGGTAAGGGAGCGGGAGACTAGAAAGCTAGAAAATCGTATTACGGCATTTGCTATGCGGCGAAGGTAAGGGAAGCGTAATAATAAATCCAATCCTTTTGGAAGAACCAGATACGCGATGCGAAATTACAATCTCCAAAGCGAACGCTAGAAAAGTAACCTGTCTGTGTTTCACCACTCGCGGCCAAGTATTTACTAGTAAAGATTATTTCTACCGAACATAAAAATCGTTTCGACACCCGCATATATCGCTCTTGCATTAAACAAAACAAAAAAAAAAAAAAAAAAAATTGCTGACCGAGCATAGCTTAGTACTTTTATCTGGTATAATTGTGCAACACTTTTCGCGCCATCATCCGAAACTGCAACCACCCACATTCGCTTCGTTCGATTTTCTACATATTTTCGTAACATATCGTTACATTTATTTCACTCTTGGCACTGCGAAATTCAGTTAGTCGATCGTACACCGTAGTCGATAAAAACCGCGTCCTAACGAAAATACCCTCATAGTTTGTGCAACGCGAATAATGGAAAGCAAAATTTGAAAAGAGGAAGTTCGTCAAAGCCCGCTTTGATCCAACGCACGATAGCAGAAAAAGAAAATCAAACTACCCGAGAAAAGGGTTGTGAAAAAGGAAAAACAAAAAGAACAAAAAAAAAAGCGTTGGTCGAAGAAAAACGAACTTTCTCTCTGATGAAACAGAACGCCTCGAAACTCACCCTCAAGCTTCATGCCGACCTCGAGACACTTTTGGAAGCGACAGAAGGGGCACCGCTTCCTCTGCGTCTTGTCGATGTGACAGGATCTTTCGGCGACGCACGTATAGACTTTCTTGTTTTGGACGGTGCGCTTGAAGAAACCCTTGCAAGATTCACAGGTGAGTAATCCATAATGGTATCCGGAGACCTTATCGCCACAGACTGGACAGAGTTCCTCGATAACGATGTCCTTGGTGTCGGGGAAATCGGAGGGACACGGTACCGAGCCAGTCACGACGCCGACCCCGACCTGGCCCAAGCCAGGATGACAGAGGGTACCGGCGTGCACGGCGACGTTGCCGCTAGTAGCCGGCGCCCCGGTAGTCGCGTTGCCGGCGGTGGGTCCGGGTCCAGTACTACCGGGACCATTGCCTCCGCCGCCGTTCCCAGCGGAGGTGGCGGCACTGCTACCATAACCACCGCCACCACCACTACCGGCACCTCCACCGCCTCCACCGCCGCTAACGGCACTACCTTCGAGGGTCGAGGAAGTGCCGCCGCTGGGCGCGCCGTTGTTGTTGTTATTGCCGTTGGCGTTGCCATTGCCATTGCCGCCAGCACCGGCCCCGTTGCTACTTCCAGCCCCTGTTGGCGAGAATAGACACGTGTATACCTTCTTGTTGCCGCAAGGCCCGCTCTCAAGGGCGGACGACGCGCCGCCACCGCCGCCACTACCGCCACCGTTACCGACCCCGACCCCGACCCCGATCGCGCCGCCACCCCCGCTACCGCCACTCCCGTTCCCGTTCCCACCACCTCCCCCTCCTCCTCCTCCTCCTCCGACACCACCACCACCACCCCCCGTCGGCGAGAACAGACAGGTGTAAACTTTCTTGCTACTGCACGGCGAATTATTACGTTTAAAAAAACCCTTGCAGGATTCGCAAGTGAGAAGACCGTACTGATAGCCCGACATCTTGTCGCCGCACATCGGACACCGCTCTTCGAGGGCGGTCGCATAGAAGAAGGCCGATTCGAATCCCGAGATACCACCACCTTGTTGAGATTGTGCTTGACTATGACTCGATTGCAATTGTTGCGATTGAGAGTGCGACTGCGTTTGCTGTTGCTGCTGGTGTTGCTGGTGCTGGTGGTGGTGGTGACACATCGCGGAGGGTGGACTCTGAGCGCAGTTTCCGTACGGCGACGAGCCGTACTGTGCTTGCGTCTGTTGTTGCTGTTGTTGTTGCTGCTGTTGTTGCTGCGGTTGGCCCGCACTCGCCGCGCTCTGGGGACTGCCCTGAGGACTCAGATGGAACGGTGACATGTTCAGGGACATCAAACCCGAATGTTGCTCCATCTCCAATAACATATCACCCTTGCGCAAACACCGCACGAAAGAACGTTTTCACGTAGCGGCGCATATAGGTATACCGCGACCGTGATCTTTACGGAGAACGGTCGAAGTAAATGGGGGTGGGTGATGGTTGAGAACGTGTCACTCGCGTCCCTTTAAATCGACTAGGAGGTTGACGACGACGACGACGAGGACGACAACGACGGTAACAACGACAGGGTGGTGTTAAAAGAGAGAAAAAACACTTGGCCCCCTTTTTTTACGCGGACGAGGTGGATGGTATCGATCACCGAGTCACGCTCTTTTTCCGCGGCACAGCTTCACTCAAAAAATCATCGGGCATCGTGCACCTGTACAGGTAAAGTCGAACTACGTCCGAAACATCGCGTAATCGTGACACGATGCGAAGAAGCGCGCGAATCGCTTCGATGTTACACCTGTATAGTAGCGTGTGGCACAACGAGAAGAGCACCGAAGCACTATCACCAAAGGCTCTCCGTTGTGAGGAACGGTACACCAAAAACCACCACCACCACCACTACCACCAGCAGCACGTAGCACCACCGGGATATCGCCGTTTGAATTTTCTTTCGAATTTCCTATTTCTCTCTCTCCCTCTCTATCTCTCTCTCCTCGTCTCTCTATCCTTTTCTCTTCCCGTCTTCTCACTGCAATCCAATGTTATCTCGTGCGAGGGACGCGCGCGTCGTACCGAAGAAGAGGCAGGAAAGGGAGGTGGCGGTATCGCGCGCACGTGTGCGTTAGGAGAGAGAGTAAGCTCCCACCGTGTAGCAGAAACCGTAGTAGTAGTAGTATAGTAGTAGAGTAACAGTAGTAGTACTAGTAGTAATAGAATTATACGGCACTCGTTTCGGAAGAATATAACTTTGCGCGGTGTAACGAGAGAGAAGAGACGTGTGTAGAGTGTAGAAAAGGCGCGGTACGCGAAAAAGAGGGAAGGAAGGAGCCGTATACCGCGCGCGCACGACTTGACAGCTCGGCTATCTGCGTGCGACTAGAGTTGTCTTCTCGCCTCGTTGCTTTCCCGAAGGGCCCGCCCCCCCTCCTCTGCCGTCGCCGCCGCCCTACCGTCGACGCACGGAGGTAGTAGAGTAGGTAGAAGAGAGCCACGAGTAGAGAGAGAGAGAGAGACAGAGAGAAAGACCGAGTGAGCGAGCAAGCGAGAAAGAGAGACAGAGAGCGCCTCACCGCGCGAGGGGAGCGCGCCGGGCCGCACCGCCGCACCGCACCGTGCCGGTATACGCGTCACGTATATCGTTGGCCAACGCGACAAGGAGCGGACGCGATTATCGCGCGCGCGATGTCTTTTTCTCTCTTTCTCCTTTTCTCTCTCTCTCTCTCTCTCTTTCTACCTCTCTCTCTCTCACCCTGTCTCTTTTCGCCACCGATAAGGAGAGAGCTTCCTCGATAAAACGTTTAGCGTGACACCAGGACGAACCGGCCAGCAGGAGGAGATGAAGGAAAAAGGCGTAATCGAAGAAGGTGTACAACACAAACGTACATACGCGGGACGGACGGCTAAAGTAGTTACGGCTCGCGCACTGTGTGTGTCAGACTCCTTTGGCGTTTCGGTAGGTATAGAGGAGAGAACGCGCGCGTGTCCCTTTACCGACGGGCACAACGGTGAGCGAGCGAGCGAGACGGCGAATGCATCTAGCCGAAAAGAGAGAGACGGAGAAAGAGAGATAGATGTAGTAAAAAGAGAGAAAGAGAGAGAGAGAAAGATAGAATCGACGGTGCGACGAGGAGGCGAAGGAGGGGTAGGTAGTGGTAAGGGGGGTAAGAAGGGAGGACACGTCGTCGTATAACCAACACAGCGCACGGCATAAGTGAAAGTGATTCAGCAGCAGCAGCGCATGCCACCGCGCGCGCGGCCAGGTGCCCACCACCACCACCGCCGCCGCCGCGTCGGAATGGAGGTGCCTCTGTACGTAGTGGCCCGGTGCTGCTGTCGATGCTGCTAGTGGTGGGAGGAAACGTTGAGAGAGGGCGAGACGGAGGGACGGCACTGCCGCGATCGAAGGGGGAGGACCGTCGCTGCCGCCGCCGCGCTCTGCCGTTCATCGAGTGGGGATGACCTACTTACGGAACCAGGTCTATGTCGGCAGCAAAAGAATTGTCCACTCTTCGACGTACCGGTTTCGCTCTTGCCCCTTTTGCTGCGCCCTTCGCGTCTTTCCTACCTCTACTTTATGTCTTCCGACGTAACTGCGTCTACGCGTTATCATTTCGTTCTTTTCTTTTTTTCTGTGCGAAGCGAATCTACGAGTCTTAGGGATCATCAACGTACGATCTCTTCTTCTCATTAACGAACCGTCCCGTATCGGAAAACTATAGAGCGGGTGGTAGTGGGGGGAAACATTGAACGTTTCCGAGAAAAGCCTTGGAAGAGAACACGACACACAAGAAAGTGTACTCTCCCAAGGCAAGAAGAAGAGACAAGCAGTAAGGAATGAAAGAAGCAAGCAAAGCGAGTAGAAGCAAAGGAGCGAGTGTAAACGGGCTCGGAGCAAGCGCGTGGTAGGTTGCGAGACAACGGGCCGTGGCTGGGTCAACAGCAACGCCGTTGGCACTCCTCGACAGAGGCAGTGGCTCTCAGTGTGTGCGTATACGTGGTAGATGTACGAGGTAAAACGGTGGGGAGACCCACTGACCCAGTTCGCTGAGAACATGACGCAGCCGCGACTCGCTCCCTCTCGTTTCTCCCTCCCGCCCTCCCGTCACCCTACCTCTCTTTCTCTCCTCATCCCTCCAACACACCACCACCTTTCCTCCTCCTTCCTCTCCAAGCCCCATTCGCTCTCCGCGGCGCTCTCGCTCGCGTACACGCTAGAGGCACACGCACGCTGCCGCCACCGCCGCCGCCCACCATCGCATCCATCGCGCACCACGTCGTTGCGTCGCTAGCCCTCTCTTTCTTTCTTCCTTTCTGGACACGCGTTTTTCGCTCTATCTCGTTGGCGCGCGCCCTCTTTCTTTCTCGCCCTCGTCATCTTCTTTCCACCCCTTTTTTCGAGATGACGATTTTAGCCTGATTTTTTTCTTCATCTCTTTTGCTTTCTTTTTCTCAATTTCGTTTTTCTTCCTCTCTTCTCTCGTTCCTAGTATGCAGAGTAATTCAGCGCATAATGGCGCGTACGCGCCGATACCGTGTCATCCATGAATGCACGCGGCATCGCGCGAGTGCGTGTCGTCATCGTCGTCGCGTGTCCAAGCGCTCTCGGACGAATCGTTTTGGAACGGTTGAGTCTAACCAACACTCCCCCCAGGTAAAGGTAAATCAGCATAGCGTATGGACGAGTCCAAGATCTCGTGTATAAATTCTATATAAAGCGAGTTGTACGATCGGAATGAGAGGATGCCATCGGTAGTTTGAGTTTGCGTGTCCACCTCCTCCTCCTTCTTTCCTTCCTATCAACGATCTTTTCAATCGATCCAGGAAAGGAAGACGAGCTGCGGCCCGAGGAATCCTTTGTTCCGGCTAGCGAACGGATCCGAAATACCTGGATGAGATTTTATTTTTACCACGCTGCGATATTTACCGCAGGTAAAAAGCCGTAAGTATTGGTGCTCTCCGGTGTTGGAGAGATGGAGGGAGGAGTCCCAGACGAAAACGAAAGGAATACGATCGGAACGTACGAAAGGGACGACGGAAGAAGGAACGAAAGAAAGTGAAAGCCATGACCCAGAAACGCAAAACATCGAAGGCTCTTCGGCGTCGTTGTCGTATCGCCGGCGCTGGCGCTTGAGAGAGAAGAACTCGAATCGATCGAGAGTACGCGAATCCCTCTCCTCTCTTTCGACCCCTCTCTCTACCCCTTACTCTCACCGATATTCTAAAATTCTAGGTTTGATCACGTAAGAAGGATGGCGAGTATCGATCGAAGAAAATGGACAAAGTCCTTCGTTGTATGGTCTAGCTTTGGCTAGTTTTTTAACGTGCACCGGTATTCCGCGCTACTGGCCGACACGACGATGATACGCTCGCACGCGCGCAAACTCGCGATAACGATATATGTCCGATGTATGACACACATGAGCTCGTAAACGCGCGAGTTCTTACCCGTATGGACAGAAATTATGCGAACATTATCGGAATTACGCTATTTCTGGGTCGATTAGTGCTACGGTAATCCGTCATGCTGAAAATATATCTTTCTTCATCTACTTTGCGCGGACCTATGTAAGGACACGTTCCTTCATCGCAATCGTATCGCTTTTGTATTCATAGACCGACTATGCTGATCGAACGTGGCCGTAGCATCAATTTTATCGAATGAGTAGCTATACGTACCGTCTAACGGATATACTTTCTTAACGCAACTCGTACAGGTGCGATATCTATAACTTGTAATATTCAACGCAAAGTATAAAAGCGTGCTAGCTCCCTAGCCCCTTACTCCTCCCACCCCGTCTCCATAGCTCACCCCCACCCCCTCTTTCTCTCTTCCAACAGTGCGTCTCGCTGTGTGAAGTGTGCCAAGGCCTACCCCACTCCGTAATCCCATTTTCGAAACTAAAAGTAAAATCTAACTCATTGTACGATTACACGTACTGTTACCGTGATATATATATATATAAATATATATGTATATATATAAATGTTTTATACTCATATTTTAGTAAACCTCACGAATTATTTTCTTTGTCATACTCGGACGATTGCATCTCTCTTATCTCCTGCGCGTTCCTTCTTTCAATGATCATATCCCAAAGTCTTACATTCGAATCGCCAAATCTTCGATATATACCGTGATCTAAAATGATGATGATCGATATCAGCTATTGACTCATACTACTCGTAATATAGTGTTAGCTGTACATCTAACTGCTCGATTTTACGAAGATAACTGTTTTTCTTGGCGTCCGACCGAGAGCCGAAGTCACTGCTAGCTCATTCGCGAATCTCGTCCGGCCCGAATTCAAGCGGTATGGACGGACAAGAGAAATATAAAAATATATATGTATATATACGTATACGCATCTCTACTATAAAGTGACGTACTCACGCGCCTATTGAGTTCTCGAAACGCGGTACGTCACAAGTAAAAATATAACTGACTTTTAAATAAAACCGGAGAAAGAGTGAGAGAGAGAAACGAAATCAGAGAAGAAACATGTAGACGGTACCATCCACAAAACGTAAAGTGCCGTTTTGCAGGTCAGTTCGCGCGTCCTTGACACACATACCCACATCGAGTTTCATCGATGTGTGTGTATCTGCGTTACATATTCGTCTCGACACACACGCCATTACGCTTGTACGTCTGTGTGTTCATATATGATGTCCCTATACGACTGTAAGTGATTACTCTCTCGAGATGTGGATGCCATTTTATGGCAAAGGATAGTAGGCAAGATTATAATACGCTGGATGATGATGTGGCTGATCGTAACGTATCCATACTGTTATATCTTCCACACATTTTCCATGGTCACCGTACGAAGATGTCACTCAAAAATGTTCCGCGATTTATACGTGTTACGGTAAAAGTCCGAAGTCGCGATAACGTACAGATTTCCCGGTAAATGTATACTCTTACCCCCCCATTTGGCGAATGTACATTAGGGGAACATTCGATGCACGTTTCCCTTTATAAACTAGAGAAAAGTACATCGTACTGGCTTTGACCGTATCTAGCTGATTGGCGAGGGTGCGAACGTAATTCAGACGCAGACATAAGCGAGGTTATGTATAATATTATTTACAATGCCATTTTGTGTTACGTCATTTATTCATTTTTCTCCCATTAATTTGGGTTACGTCTAAGTTATGTCATAATTATTCGTTTCTCCGGCATTATTTTTACACTTTTCAAAGCAATGAGATTAGAATGTACTTTTTTCGGTAACGTATAAATGGTGGATAGAAAAAAAGGTAGTAGCCGAAAAAGCGGTAAACGCATTTAGAAAGCGAGAAAATGAAGGAGCTCGGTGTGCTACCTGCGCTCCGGTATTAGACGCGCGCGCCTTGCTTTCCGTGGTGGTGGAACAGCAACCCCCGCAACGAATGAGCGTGTCGGGGTGAGAAGACGTTGCTTTCTCGACACGGATGGTTCCGGCACTCATAAATTAAGGACGGGTGTAAATATTTTGAGAGCGGAGAGGTACCCAGAATTATTGCGTGCAATTCGCAACGGGAGTTCCCCACTGACCCAGTGCCCCTTTGCCTTTCAGATTGGACGCAAGGGATTCCGTAGTTTTCTCTTTTACTGTGAAGAAAACCGCTCGAAGCGCGTCACGTTTCGTTTCGGGGGTGCCTCGGAGTACGTTGATTGCACCGGTGTACTCTAAGAAATTCTTCTCCCGTTTTTCTGAAAGACGAAACACGCGGATGGATTCGAAAATTGTGAAGTAGAAAAGAAAATGCTCCTTCGTAGAACGAAACGAGGTAGGTACATCAAATTTTTCGAAGCGACTCGGCATGTCTTACGACACTTAACGTAAAGTAATATAAGAAGAAATTTATTATCCACCTTGATCGCTTCCATTAATTTTCTCCATCTTTATCGTTCAAGAACGGAACAGTCTTTAAGATACAAGGCCGAAAGAAAAGCGTCGGTATCATGTTCCGACGGGATGAAACTCAAGGTTGAAAAGCGAATCGGGTACGTCTTCGAAAGGTAAGGCCAATAATAATCATTGTCGGTGCTTGTAACGAGCGGTAATTTCCAACAGAAATAATTCCGGTTGAGTTGGACGAAACGAGACACCGTGCTCGCTATACGAAGAGTTCCATAACATTTTCGATTCATTTTTTTTTTATCTAACACGTAATCGTCACTTTCTTCGTTCTAAAGAGCGATCGTGTGCTCGAGTCGGTTAACAGTGAAAGTCTTTCACTCTTGTTCTCTTCCTCGAGACACACGAGCGCGTGTACACGAGGCACGTGTCTTTCTCCGGCCGGTCGTGGGCTCGACACGTCACGCGCGGAAAGTGGCTCATCCGCTTTTACTTTCCACCGGCAGCTTTCATTAGCAATGGTACTAGTTATGCCCGTTACGTTAAGCGATTACGAGATGGAGATACGAGCGTGCTGTCTCGAGTTGGTGTAAGCGTGACTCGTGCGAGTCGACGACTTACTCTTTCTATCTTTAACTTCCACTGCCCCTTTCTCTATTTACTTCTTCCCACTAGTACTCGTAATCGCGCGCTTTCCTTCGTCGGTATGTATGTCGTGTCGTAGGATGATGCACACGGTATACACGAACTTGGACGTTTGATGAAATAATGAAATTACGCTAGACCACGTTCCTGGCGTCCCACTCGTGTAACGAGATTTAAGATCTAATACATAGACTTTCTGGGTATTCGCGTGAAAACGTTGTAGTAGCCACCCTCTTACAATTATTGCTAGCGATAGCTCGAAGTGACACACGACAAGGCATCGGCACCACCAGCCTAGGGAGCGAATCCAGGTCAAGTTGAGGAGTTCAAAGTGCTGTTGTGGAAGGACGCTGGTCAAGATGAGGTCAGTCGCGTCGTCGTTGTTGCTGTGTTATTTATAGCGCCTCTATGAGAGGGCAGGTTGGATTATTATTGTTACCATAACAACGAAGCGAGTCATTTCTTTATCACTCGTGTGAGAAAGGTATCGGATATGGGAGCCCCATTTTTACGTAGCGCTCGTTAAAGCGATCGTTTCTGCGACACCTAAAAAGGGAGCAAGAACGACGACGATGGTTAAGGCCGTGGACAGAAGGGATGCGAGCGTAGGGATAAAGAGTAAAAAGTGGGGGAACGATGACGTCCCTGAATCTTTCGTCGGTTTAATCGTATGATTAATAAACGCTTTATCAAAGGCGATAACGCCGATGATAACGATATGTGGGTCAGTTTGATATAAGTGACCCGATTTCTCACTGACTCTACGATATACGTTAGGAGGTTACGAGCGCGAGCTCTCCTTCATTTTTCGCAGACGACGTGCGACGAACGCTTCTTTTTTTTTTTTGCTTCATATTCTCTACAGATAGAGCGTGTATCTCTAAAAATGCATATACACGAATATATATTCAACGTAAGCACGATGTACTCGCGAGATACGTTCTTATCTCATTTTCAACTTTCTTCCGATTGAACTTACCCAATCTTTCGACTCATTCGTTCCTGCTTTCTTTGCCAGAATCGTTATCTCGTTATTTTCAGCTCATTTTTTTTTCTTTTTTATGATTCCAACCGCGACGAGGTATCGATACACGCGTCTATAAAGGTTTCGAGTAGGATTAAAGGGATATAATAAGAGAAGCGTGAAGAGAGGGGAAGGTGGGTGCGCGGAGCAACGCGATATGCGCGCGCGCTCGCTCGCGCTGGAGTAAAGTCTCTCAGTTTTCTCGTTGACCCAGTTACCCAGTACACTTGACCGCACTTCGCGCACTCCCCCTCCCTTCATGGTCGCCACCATTCGCTTTACCTCCGATCCCCACCCCAACCCCTCGACGCCCTTTCTCGTCGCCCTCGCGATCACCGGCGTCGCGGCGGCCGTCGTGTCCAGCGTCGCTCCCGGCGCTCTCTCCCCAAACCCCTTAAACACCCACCCTCTTTTTTCTCTCCTCTCTTTCAACCCCTCTCAACGGGACACAAAAAGAGACTCGAGCGCTCTTTTTCTCTTTCTTCACCCCATCTGTAAATTTTCGATACTTTTCTTCTCTTCAAAGAATCATTTTTTTTTCTCTCGCTTTCCAAGCATTCGAGTTTGAAGCTCGCCTTAAAGCGACAAAACACGGTGAGTTTTGCGCAAGTGAACAGGGGGAAAAGTCGAAGTACACATCGCTTCGTATGTGTACTAGACCGGAATTCCGCTTGCGTAGGGAGTACACTTGCTATTTTTTTCCTGTGGATGGATGATGCGCGCTCGTTCGCTCGTAAGAAGTGTTTGCATGAATTTATTACGATTTTTTGGTCTTCCTTTTTTTTTTTGTCTAGGGTCTATCAAATATTTAACTAGTCCGAGTATTATCTAGGGTAGCTGTGTAAAATTTGGGAACGGTGGAAAGATCTAGATACGATAAACGACGTACTTGATAACGATCTTTGAGCTTGATTCTCGGCAGGAGCAAGAAGAAGAACAGATATAAGAAGAAGAATAAGAAGAAGACTGGATTGGCTCGATAGCCAACGCGATCGAGTTGCGTTCGGACGGGTAAGCAGGTAGCAGGCCGCGGATCGACGGATAAGCGCAGCAAGCCGTGAGTAGTTAGTTAGTCGGCGTTACACCGATGTAGCCTTGAGCCTATTCCACGCACGAAAGCCCCCGCCGCATGCCTGGCTGCATGCTGCACTCTTCGTGCCGTCCTGAGCTTCCAGAGCGGCAGCGTGCAAGTGAAAAACGATTGGAAAAAAAGGTGTTTGCCCAAACTCGAGCATATTTAGGAACGTTTTTTTTTAATCTCCCAAATGAATTTTTTTATTCATCTAGTGGTATTACAGGGGAAAGAAAAGTAAGAAAGGGTGGAACGTCGCGTGAGAAAAAAATTGAGTAAAGATTAACAACCCTTTTTCCGGTGGCGACGAACGTATAGACGCGTTCGTTATTGTCGGATGGTCGATAAACTTAGACCGAAAGATGGGCAGTGTAAACTTGCTCCCGATTTAGAGCCGAGCCCTTTTTACACGAAGCCAAGTAGGCCATGCACGAAGGATGACGAGGACGTAGAAAAATATCAAATTTTCCTACGTGCACCGAGTAGAGAAGCTGATTTGAATTTTTATAAGTGTAACACGAAAAGCATCTTCTTCTTCTTCTTCGAAAGACGTGCTACGTTAGTAAGAACATTCGAAGAAATAGAACGTTATTTTAAAGCGAATATATATATTTCAGGTTTGCTCACGCGGCGTCTCGTGAACTGCGCGAGACGGAGAGACATTGGCTCTGACGGCAATAACGATGACGATGATGACGAGGATGCTAAAGTCGGATGCAACGGGAGGAGGAGGAGACCGGTCGAAACGACAAAGGAGGGAACTCGGTATTTCGCAAAGTTTAATCGTGTCCATAAATTTATCGGCTTCCTATCGTGAGAATCGCGGCGTTCCTCGGGGCGCGTACCTGTGGCTCGCAGTGTAAAAGCGGAATCTAGGCCGATATAAATAGGCTGACACGCCGCGAAATAACAGGTAGCCTTAAATGCCGAACTTATACGAAATACTAAGAAGTATGCGATCGTGAGCATTCCAAGTACGAACGAACGTTAACGTGTACGTGTCTACCTTAATTCCTCTAATCTTTTTTTTGTTACCAAGCTTTCGAGAATGGTGAAAATTGAAAAGCTTAGAGGATGAACGTGTTAAGTAACAATTTAAGAAAATCATAAGATGTTCTTGCACCCAGAAGATCACCATCTATTAAAAAATGTCATTTAACATGTTCATCCGCTAAGCTCTTCAATTATTTGTGAATTATTGTGAAATTATTGATGAATTTGAAATCAGCTTTCTTTCTTAGCATTATCCAAGTCATCGATGACGCGCTAGATCGTTCCGTACGAACATTTCCTTAATGTCGCTTCTCCGAGAAGCAAATAAAAGGAAGTGGGCATATCCGCTTGCTGCCAAATTGGCTCCGTAATCGATACGTTAATTTCGATTTCGATCAATGGTACGATATCTGGTGCCTTCTTTTAGATGGGCATCGTAGGTAACTTTCGTATACGTGTAAATATGTATATAACAAGCACGTAGCATAACAAGCGCGCGAGTTTCGAGAATTTCTCGAGATAGCGGGTTCCGCTCCGTTGCGGCCGAGCAGCACCACCACCGGCACTGCTTCTCTGTGCCTTGCTAAAGGGAAAAAAAGGCGTACGGACGTAAAACCTTTGCTCGGCTTGCCTGCGCGCGTTGTCCTGATTCCGTCATGCGCTTAATTCGCACGCCGTACATGCTCAGCCTTTTTGACAAAGAACGACAAAGGGGAAAGCATCGTCGTCATTGTCATCGTCGTTGCTTCTTAACAGCACCATGGTGCACTGCATCATCGTACGTAGGAACGAGGGGAAAGAAAAAAAAAAGAGGGCAATGAGCTCTCGAAAAGAAACGAAATGGGTTCCATTTTGAATTTCTCGAATGATAACGGAAGAGGAAGACGACGATGTACCGGAAGAATCCCCGCGAGGCAAGGTGTCTCTTTCGTAGCTCGATTTCCCGAAGAATGGCGCCGAACACGGAACGCGCACGCGAGTACCTACTCGAGACAAGGTGTCTCGCTTCGATGAACTCAGCCAGGCAGTCGACTAGGCAGCCAGCTAGCCAGCCACCTTTGTATCCGTTTCTTTCTATCTCCTCTCGTTCGTCGTCGCCGCGAGAAAGAAAAAGAGACAACGCAAGAACGCAGGATTGCCTCCAGCATGGTCTGCCGTGCCTCGTGTCGCACATATCACTGTCGTCCCAATTCCTCTATTCGTCTTTTTCTCTCTTACACGCTCTATTATATAGCGAGATTTCTATTTGAAGTATCTTTCACACGAAATTTTGTCCGAGGGATACCTACTTGGGAATGATTCGGTAAAGTCCGAACAACCTGCTTAGTATCGATCTATGCTTGTATAACGGATCGATGGTCCTATCGGTCGGAGAACGCATACCACGTATACCGCATTTCGATAAAAATGATGCGGAGTAGTATAGCATCGTGTACACACATCGTAGAAAGATACTACGGGAGGTGCACATACATTTACAGAGTGGGGAACCCACTTTGTTCTGTCTCTCTCTTTCTCTCTGTCTCTCTGCTACTTCATGTACGGCCTCGCGCTTATGCGAAGAAAAGTCTATTATAAGCTAATCTCCGGCTAGCTCACCTATCTCAACTGACCCATAATCGATACAGTTTCTGCACGTTAAAACGTTACGCTACTGCGTAAAGGCTCGTTCTTGCTTGCATACGAAAAAGGTACGTATATGTATACCTACATACGTATGTAGTACGTAGATCGAAATCAGGATATATATATGTATGTATATACGTAGGAGCGTTCCACGAGCGAACCGCGTGCGAGCCGCAAGACGCGTTTCGTGTGTAAGACCCATAAAGGCGTCACGCTCGACGCGCAGAGCCCTCCTTGATCCAAATTCCTGGCCGGGGTTGGAGGTTGCGCGGTTCAATCTGATTGTAATGTCCGTACTGCCGTTGGTTACAAAGACAAAGAAAGAGAGATTCGTGGGTGGTGCGTAAAAGAAAGCTATGCGAGATTTCTCTTCGGCAATAAACTTTGCTCGTAAGGTTGGAAGGGTAGTAGCTGGGGTATGTTGTCCTTGATCGTTGACATACTCGCACGCGATGCGAATGTATTTGTAGCGCAAGGAGATATGCAACGAGACGGAGAGATGCGGAGGCACGATCGGAGCAGGTAAAACTCGGCTCTCTTTCATTTCGTTTCGGTTCGTCACGGACCGGTGCCCTGCTAGCTCTCTGCCCTTGACACACTTCTCTGTTCCTACGAGAGAAGCGTGCTGCTCGCTCGCCGTTGAGAGAGCTCAATGTGGCACTCTGGCGGCCGCTTCGCGAGCGAAAAGCCTCGTCTCGTCTCTCCTCCTCTCTGTACGAGGCTATACGCTTTTAACTCTCTTCGTTTGATCTCGCGACGATGCACCATATGACTACTCAAACTTTCATCGACGTGATTTCTAATCGTACATTTCATACCCTCGTACATATTCGATCTTTGTCGTATAAACTACTACAACATTTTCGTTACATTCCATAGTTAGCTTTGCATAGATCATTATTTGCGAAATTATTCAGAACAGTCGGGACAGCGGTTGGTGTATTTGCTACGTTGTCGGCTGCATTTCATGTTGGTTGATAAGTGACCTCAAGGTCGGTCAGTACTGCGACAGAGCTATTTGCGCCTATATCGTACTATTTCCCCGCAATCCCACGTTGATTTTTGGTTGGTCATTAAACGTGTAGTCGGAGAGAGTGGGTGAGAGAAAGTGTGTAGAACGAATATGGAAGAATAAAGATCAAAGTGACGTCATTGTCTTTCGACCACGAGACAATAAACAATTGTCTATAGGGACGTGCTTTTTTGCTTTTTATGTTCCTACGTATATCATTTCTTACGATGTCAAAATAAATAACGCGTCGTTAAGATACAAGAGATTCGTGTAAAGAATCTTATACGAAAATCGAATAAAGGAAGGAAGGAAGGAAGGAACAGAAGAATGAGGTCGCTATTGAAACTGGGCCAGGTTTACTCGGTAACTATGTCACCGCTATTGATTCGCCGTCCACACACTACCCCCTGCGGCACCACTTATCGTCGGGGTGTATACGTCGGAGAAAACTGTTGCGGCAGCTTATTTTTTTTTCCCGCTTCATTCTTAACCTCGTTTTTCCTACCTTTTTTTCATCCTCGCGCACTGCTCTTTTTTATTGGATTCCTCGAGAAAAGGGGGTCAGATGTCTCCTATCGAGCTAGGAAAGCGAAGATTTCGGAATATATCGTGGGAGACTGTCGTTTCGTTTTTTTCTTTTTTTTTCAAACGTAAGGGTTGCTCCGCGAATCTCTTCACGATCCTGCGACACGCTTCGGCGCTTCGTTGTACATACGATTTCGCAAGTTTATTTTATCTGGGTCAGATTCTCTCTCTCACACTCTTTCTCTCTTTCTCGTTGAAAATTTCCGAGCTATCGAGTAGCTCTCTCAGTGATTTGTGCGTCGCCATTTGCACGTTTCGCTTCACTCGCGCTCTTTGCCAAAGAAGCTCGCCTCGCCGTTGTTGAGTGGCCTACTTCTTTTTTACGCGCGAACCGATACTCTTGAGCATACAATCGAGAGTCGGATTTTTCTGATAATCCGGCACTTCCCCTTTATCTTTTTTTTCTTTTTCGTAAAAGAAGAAGAAAAAGGGGATGTAAAAGATTAATCGATAGATGCAACTATCGATATCATCGATGCTTTATAATTCTACATACAATCCTTCCCGCTCGAAGTTCGTGGTAAGAGAACGTCTCTCTTTCGAATCAGCCACGAACAGACTACAGGTGAGAAAGAGAGAGGGAGAGGAAGAGATATACGCGGGGAGGGGGCAAAGAGAGAGAGCAAGAAAGAAGGCAGCCCGGACACTCGGCTTTCGTTTTCACCCAGCCTACTTGTTAATCCGGTGAGTCAATAGTTGTATAACACTGGAACTGCGTTGCGTAACTCAGGTTGGTTTCCCTTGCGACCTACTTGCCCACTAAACTAGACACACATTCTTATCCAGCGGTAATCCGTCTCCCCCTGACCGTTCCCGTAATCCCTCTCTCTCTTTCTTTCTCTATTTCCCTTTCAATGAAAGTGTTTCTTAACTACCGACGACGACTTTCATCTTTGCTAAGCAAACTGCGCGCCATGAATTCTATTGCGTATTACATTAGCATCCAATCAATGATTTTTCTATTGAAAATTCATGACGTAAGAAGACCACAGGAATAAATTTAGCTGGTCGACGAGATAACTCATACGAAACAACCCCCCGAAGAAAACATATTCAGGAGATGACACCGGCAAGTAAAAGGATTCGGATCGAGAGGAGTAGTTAAAGAAAAGGCGGACATAGAAACTAGAATTTCTCGTCCGCCGGATCGATAACGCGTACGTGTGGCAAGGTGATGAAATAAAAAGGGAAAAAAACGAATGCCGTCGCGAGACAGCTAATGCAGGTCGCGTGTAGGGACGTAAAAAAAAAAATAGAAGACGAAGAAAGAGGGGGTTGGTTCGCTTTTAGCGTCAGTTCAACTGCGTTTGGCTTATTAACGCCGGTATTGAGATTAAGTTTATTCAGTAACGTGTATGCCATGACACACTAACCAAGTGGTCGAGACCCACTTAAGCTACCGGGTGACCTCCATCGAAATGGAATGGATGGGGTGATAGTGCGTGGTGTATTTTAAGCGTGCACGTACGCGCAACGCATTGCGTACGGAAAATGTCTCGCCGCGAGGTCATCTCGAACCGAGATCGTCCTTCGATTTTCAAGCGGGAAGAATCGGTCGAGGATACGGAAAAGGTGCGAAAAATGGACGCTGAACGAGTCTCCGTCTCGTTATCATCTCTTTTTTTTCTATTCGATTTCTATCCTTTGTACTCGGATGTCCCCTCCGAGGCAACATAATTACAAAATTATACCATTTAATCTCAAATTATATATTACTTGCTACATTGTCATAAAAAATAAAATATTCTTGCTGCGAGTAGGTGAAGAAATATCTACAAGTATAAAAAAGAATCTATACGGAATACACGTAAATCAACATGGAATTGTTATAAAAACCAGTCCTGTCGAGTCACACCAGAGACCCGTAATAAGAGTTATATTTAAATTGCGTAGAAAAAAATCTATTACTCAAAATTGAAAATAACTTAAAGTCATCATTAAATATTTTTGAGTAATAGATTTTCAAAATATTTAAATTTTGACGAATAGATTTTTTTCTACGAAATATTAATATAACTCTTATTTCGAGTCTCTGGTCACACTCGACATTGAATGCAAAGGGCTAAACATATAATTAATATCGTGAAAGAAAATATATTCTACTTGTTGGTAAATAAATTACAGAATGAACGTCGTATTATCATAAAAATCTGTATTGTCGAGTCACACTCGACGTCAAATATAAAGGGTTAATTTTCATAGACGAATTATAAGGTTGTAACGGTTCGACGTGAAATTAGTCCGATCCTTCTCGCACATTTAATTGGCGCACGTGCGCGCGCAGAGATTCTCTCCGTTCGATTTCACTTTCGGCGAGCACGTATAGGTTCAACCGAAAATTACCCGACAACGTCGGCGACGACGAGGCTGGCGGGGCTCTCCTCGTGGATCTTCGCAGCGAGAAAGTTTCGAAGGTTTCGTCATTTAGAATATATCCCGATTGTACACGGCAAAGGATGTGCGTCGATTACGTCACGCGCATTGGACGCGAAGATTCTATCGTTTACGCGGCTATACCCAGAGGATACGCTATATTTGAAATTCTAACGTGTTTTAAACTCTCGAGATAGTCTACGCGTGCAGTGTCGTAACTTCTCTCGCATTACTTAATGCACGAATAATACGAGGGCGAGCATCTAATAACGAATAACTATCGTTAATGCTTTTTAACCTTTCGCCTATGGTATTACATAACGAATGTAGCATATAATTAAAAGGGTATAGTTGTCTCTAGTAGTATTACTTGGATATCATCGAAAATTTCGTGATCGTTATCAACGATAAAAGAAACAAGGGACAAATTGTAGAAGAAGAAACCGATCTGGAAGGATGACCGAAATTGGTCGGTCCATAGGTATCAAGCTTTTAACAGAGAAAAGGGGGGAAGGAGAAGCGTTAGCTAACCGAATACGTATACGTTTCTTACGCAAACTAGCGAAAGTAGGCGGGCGCGAGAGTCGCTCCCCTCGGTGTTCGCGCGCTCGGGGAAAAGAGCAGCGAGCGAGCCAGCCGAGCGAAGGAACACGAGCGCGCGCACGGAGGAGGAGAGGGAGCAGGCAAAGGTGTACGTGAGAGCGCGCTTGGACAAAACCAATCGGCTTGGGAAAAATGTTGCGAAAGCCAGCCGAAAGCGCTTTCGGCACGGCGACGAAAGCGAGAGTGAAGTCGTCCGGCCGGTCGAGCCACGAAATCACGGGTTAGCCAGAGGCCCCCGGGGGCCAGCAACTGTTCCGTGGACTATTGTTCGAAAAATTTCATCGAAAGAAAATAGTAGAGAGGATTGATACCACGTCGTATGATATCCCTTCTTTCGTTATAGACATCGCGTACCGCCTCGTTTCAATCATCGATACCTTTTTTTGGCCGTTGAGAAGGAAGCTGGCCGAGTTGACCAGAGTCTTTCGAAATTATTGCGTCATCGAATTTGCCGAAAAGAGAATGAAAGAGAGAAAAACCGAAAGAGATAGAGAGAGAGTGCGAAAGAGCCTAAGAGAAACAAACGCTTCGAGAGAAAGTAGAGATACCTACCATTTGGGAAAGAAAGTCAAAGTTTCTCTCATACTCTTCGTAACTCTTCTTTAAAGATATCTCTCCCTCTTTCTTCCTCTAGATAGTAGACGGATATAGGTGGGAAGCGAGAGAACATAGACGCAAGTAGACGACGCGTGGACGACGCCTGCGTCGCGAGAGTAAAGAGGAGAGGGACGAACGGGGAGAGACTTGCGCGCCGCTGGGATTCGTGCCATTGTCACTGGGTAATCAGGTCAGTGGGCCAGTGGGACGAGCACTTTCAATTTCAGTCCTTCTAACCGCGGCGGCGGCGACTCGCCACGTCGTCGTTATCTCGCGTTGCTCTTGGCGCGTGTACGCATGCGCGCGCACGCGCTCTCTCTTTCTCTCTCTCACACACATATGCTCGTAGCCGTCCTGCGCTACCACCGATGGCGACACGCGCCAATCGCGTCACACTCCTCCGACGCGTTACGTCGTCGTTGTGTCGTCGTCGCGAGAAAGAGAGCAGTGCGCGCGCGCGCACTGAGAAAAAGAGAGACAGAATATCGAAGAGGGGATCGCGATCCACGCGCTATCCTACCTCCCCTCTTCTCACCCCCTCTTCTCTAACTCCTTCTTCTTCTGCTGCTGCGCGCTCTGCGGGAAAGATAGCGGAAAGTAGGACGCGTATTAAAAACCACAGACCGTGTCCCGTGGCGTCACTTCTCGTCCCTCGGCACTCTACGCCCGTATTACCCAATCGAATTCATCATAACTGGCACGAGGAACGACGGAGAGCGTGCATGTAGCAGCAAAAGCGCGCGAAACGATTTGTTAAAAGGGAAAGATTGATAATCAGCGCCGTGTCGCGGCGAATCAAGTAAACTTTTGCCGGTCGAGATCACCATCGACGCGGAAAAGATCGTCGAGCTTCTTTCGATGTGTTAGCGAGAGGAAGATTGAGAAAGAGATCGTTGTGATATAATCGCGAGATTAAACGATAATGTCTTTTATCTTTCTTAAGATTTTCGATAGTGACGTTTTAGATTCGCGCGAACTTGACATTCGATATCAATGAGAAATGATTTCGAGTGGATCCTTATGTTCGGTTTGGATGATTTTTTTTTATGTTTATACGTTCGATCAATTTGTAATATGTAATTTCGTATATCTGTGTATCTTGTATCGATTCGTAGTAAATTGGTTTATTTCATTGTCTTTTTATTGAAAAAAAAAAGAAGCGTTGTTAAATAAATCGCTCTTTTCCCTTTCGTATTATTTAAAGCCATATTTCCAGGACAAGCATATATTACACATCTTTTGTCTAATTTAATTTTTCTCCCACTCCAGAAGCACTCCTTGACTCGCTACTCCGGCACTCCTCCTCTGGAGAGTCGTCGAGAGTCAAACGGTATTCAAATTTAACGCTGAGAGTAGACCGAGTTGTGTCGGTAAGTGGAAAGCATTCGCTCCCGAGCATGCACCCTTCTAATATTATTACAAACACGTAGTAGACAAAGAATAAAAGAACAAAAAAAAAGTGCTTAAAGCAAATCATATAAAGGAAAAAATATAAAAAAGGAAATTTGGTTTTCTAGGCTCGTGGCCCGATAAATTGGCACGCGCATCGATATCACCAGTACTCGGCGTGCTGGGACCGTTGAATAATAATTATTGTTGTTGGCTGGGCTTGGTGTTATTGAGTTATTCCAATGCGACTTTATCAAAGTGGGTCAAGCTATTCAATAGCGACCGCAGTCGACGAGAAACGACCCGTCGACCGTCTTAACGTCGCGTGGGAGTGTATGTACTTTATAAAAGACACACAGAGCCACGCAAATGTCTCTGTAATAACGCTCGACGGCACTGGAGGTAGGCTCGTTCGATTGAACGCGTGCGCCACTCTCTCTTTCTCTCTCTTTCTCTTCCAAAATGTCTTTTACGATATGCAGATGATACGACTCTATAATAACGTTTCGACAGGTCGAAGTCAACGATCATTCAATTATCTAAGCTAGGCAGAAAGACCTATCCCCTGCCTAGCGATCGACGCGTCATAAATTTTTAGGACAGCCAAGGCTCGTTATGGAGAAATCTCTCCCGGTGAGAGTTGGGACAACAATATTGACCGTTGTACAATGAAGGGAAAGGGAAAGGACGAGAGGTAGCGTAAACATTGTCCTTTATCCCCGACCGATTACGGTCATAAATAAGATACACGATGTTCCGCCATTTCTAGCTAAAAAGAACGGCAAAATTGGAGCACGAGCGAATGAAAATTGTCCCCTTATACGATCCACGCATTTATTGCTTCTGATTCTATTAAAAAAAAAGCTGTACGCACGTGTGACACGTGCGCGTGTAGGATAAGAGAAAATGATTTCGTTGTAGTTCCTCGAAGTGAAAGCGAACGGCTTTATGATACCTCCTCGAACGGCAGAGGATTTTCGTACGAGTAAGAAATTCTTGCTTACTTATAGCACTTCCGTCCTTTTCTCTAATTTCCTTTTGAGAAAAGGATGGGGTGTGATTTACAATGTTTTTAAAATGCCAGCGCGTTAGAATTGCGTTACTTCGTGAAAGTGGCAACAAGTGCATTTCGACGCAGCAGGTAGATGTTGACGTTCGGTATTGTCAAGGTTGCGACTACGAGGGAGCATCCTTCGAGCATTAACAGGAAGCGTTCCCGTTTGGCACGCGCCGGCACGCTTACGGAAAAGCATCTATCTAGCGACTAGGTTTCTTTTCGGAGGCACTGGGGGACCGACCCTCGTTCCGCTTCTCTTTACGCAGGTGTAAAAACGGAACTAATGCTCCTGTCGATGGCTAAGCTCCAAAGTGGCAAATAAGATGTATAATGCTTCGCCAAGTAAAATACGACTCTATTTGTCTCCGCCGTATGCCCGTAAATCCTGATTGGCGTACGCGTAACACCATTTTATCCTTGCTGCGAATAATGCTGCAACATTCAGGCATCGCTGCTCGTAAAGTATTTTTGGCACGAATAAAATTTCCGACGTATTACAAAGTCGAAATGAGTATTGAAACTGTAATGGATTTTTGCGGCTTCTCCTCCGTAAACGCCAACAACGACCATCCACCGACCAACGGGTTACGAAAGTTTTTAAAATATTGTAATAAAAATAATAATAAACTGGAAGCATAACGGTTTCATTAATATATTTTCATAAAAATCCATTCCATACAGTTAGGTGGGTGAACAATGTCGAAGTTACACGGCTAAATTAATTTCTACGTACGAAAAGCTATCGTTTCGTGAAGAGAAAGAGAGAAACGAAATAAGAGGGTGAGTATGGGGAGCGCGCGCATGGACTTTGAACTCGCGAATAAAAGAATAAAAAAAAAAAAAAAAACGAGCGTGTTCTTTCCAAAGCGATTTTCCCAGAACGCAAAGGGTAACGCGTGGCGTCCACCGAGACGCGCTTTCAAAGCTCTTTCCAAATCGAGGACGGCCGTGGTGTCACGCTTCGAAAGCAATTCCGCTTTGAAATTTAATTGAAAACGCCTGTTGCGTCCTACGACCGACGCGACGCCAAACGTCGCTGTTCGCGAAGCAGTCTCACCGAATATTTTAACGGCGCGAAATACAAAATAGCTTATAGCGTCGAACGATTAATTAGGTGAAACTTTATTTCGGTGCGGTTGACTTGTATACTCATCGTGCAAAATAATAAATGACCATTTCATATAAAAATTTGATATTTTAGTAAAAAGTAATGTAAATGGCATTTAGTGATGTTTCCTTTATAATTCCAGTAAACTGGCATGTATTTTATAAAAACAATACATACATAATTTTATTTTTTTCTGGCAATTTTAAACTTTTTAATAACATTATTTTTTTCAACAATGAATTGTTGATTTTTTATCAAATAAAATTGTAATCCTTCCTCGTTTTGCTGTATCTTTTTCGCAAAATTTATATTAGGAGCGTTTGCCGTGCGTTCGTCATTGCTTGATTTTAATTACGCATCCCGTAAGGGATTTTTAAAACTAAATTCCACAGTTAACTGGTTAAGCGAATTTCAAACTCGTCAACGGGAATCAATAGACGATCGAAAGGAATCATGCATGCCGATAGCTTTTATAAGGAAGAAAAGAAACGTGACTATTATTCGAAGTATCATCGTAGAGTGTTCCAAAGTTGAAATACAAATAGTAGGGTTTCAAAAAATTCTCAAATATACATAAAATAGTTTTCAGTGATCCATGACAAACGATAAAGTTTTGTGTAGAACCTGTCTCCTTTCGATGGTAAGAAATAGATCGCATCACTCGATTCATTCGAAAAGTAGAAGAATCGAGCGCATCGCACGACTGCCACGCTTCTTTCCCTCTTGGGCAGGAAGGTGCGCGCGCGACAGAGAAACCAAAGAAGAAAGACCGAGAGAGAGATAGTTGGATATATGGAGGGGGAAGTGTGACAAAGCCGGTAAAGTAAATAGAGAGGGTGGAAAGAGAGAGGCAAGTTCGCAGTGGTGCACCGCGTGTATACCTGCGACTTCGGAAGTGAATCGAGATGGAAAAAAAGAGAGAGAGAGCCGAAAAGCAACACGTGAACGAACATAAAGAGAAGAAAAAAAGCTTGGCTAGAGGATGGCAAGAGGAATGCAAAGAGAAAAGCGGGTATAAAGAAAAGAGCATTTAATAAAAAAAAGAGAGAGAGAGAGAGAGGGTGAGCCATTGTATGATCGTACCTGAAACATCATTGGCAGGTAAATCGGTGAGCAGATCAAGCCTGATACGTGACTGTTGTTGTTGCTGCTGCTGCAGCTGTTGTTGTTGTTGTTGTTGTTGATGAACAGTTTGTTGTGGCTGCTGGGATCCCGTCAATGGTAGATTAGCTGCATTCGCATGGTTCTCCGAAACAGTCAAAATCGTGGCGGCATTCGTGGTGGAGGAAGAAGCGACAGCGGAGGAGACGGAGGTAGAGACGGTTGAGGATGACGATGAAGATGACGAGGAGGTAGAGGAAGCGGACGAGGGGGTGGTCGACGAGGAGGACGTCGTCGATTCGGTAAGGGTAGTCGCCGTGGCGGAATTGTTGTCGAGAGGTGCCGCGGGGCCACCGCCCCCGTCGCCTTCCCCCGAGCCCGTAGCCATTCGACCGTCGTGCATTCCAGCGAACGAGCGGACGGACGGACGGACGGACGGTCAGACAGACGGACGGACAGACGGACGAACGAGAGTCTCCCTCCCCCTTCTCAGCGACACCTTGTCCACCGTTCGTGCGTTCGTCGTCTCGTTGTTCTTTCTATCTTTCTCTCTCTCTCTCTCGTACGAACGCACGTTCGCACGCACGTACTCACTCACGCACGCACGCAGTGAGCACGCACGCACGCACTTGCTCTCCTCTTTGCTGTCTCGCTCTCTCTTTCTCTCTCTCGTTGGCGCGCGCGCGCGAGCGCTCCCGCTCGAGAGAGCACCTACACGCGCTTTTAGCTCCCTCTCTGTTCCGCGCGGTTCGTTTCTCTCTTTCTTTCTTTCTTTCTCTCTTTCTTGCCTCTCTCGCTCCCTGGCTTGCTTTTGCACCGCACTCTCCCTCTTGTTGCGGCGCGCGCGCGCGCGCACGGCTCTCGCCGTCTCCGTCGCTCACCCGTCCCGTGCCTCACTCTCTCGTTCTCTCTCTCTCTCTCTCTTTATCCTTCCCTCTCCCTCTTGCTCTCGCTCTCGCTATCACCCTCTCTCTCTCTCGCTCTCTCTTTTACGCTCCCCGCGCCGCCGGGCAGCACCGACAGAACGTTCCACGGCGAGAAACTGCTGCACCGTGTGTCTCTCTATCGAGAGCCGATCGACGTATCACACAACGGCGACATCGCACGCGTCCGTGTAAAATGGAGACTCGCGCGAATTCTTAACCTCCTGTTCGTCGGCTTGAAAAAATGGAACGTTAGAGAAATGTAGGTCTGTAGGCCACTTCACTTACACTTTGCATCGGGACGGGCACTCCCTTAGTCAAGCGAGCGTCCGGCGCACCGTCGCGCTCCTCTGACAGCGCGACCGACCTCCAGGGCCGTATCCTTCGAACGGGTTATTCTGCGGGGCTCTTTTAGCAGCCTTCGCGAGCGTTAAGCGATTTTCGAGCGTCATCATCGCGCGTCGCGTGAGAGTCTCGTGTTCCTTTATATTTCCTTTTTCTCTTTCTGTCTTCTTACTACGCTCTCCTCTGCCAAAGATGCACCACCTCCTCCTCTTCCCTCCTCCTTTAACTTCAAGATCGTAATTTCTTTTCTATCGAGTACCAATCGTGCGCGATCTTCGTCTCGTGATCTTCTCGTGACACAAAGAGACTCGTCACGTCTTTGACTGTTTTCTTTTTCCTTGCTTGAGAGATAAGAAGAAACGATAGAAAATTTCTTCCTAGTTCGTTCATGGAAGGAAAGCTGCACGCGAATTAGTCACCGTGCTCGCGGTTCCGCGATGCATGACTACGGTAGTGCGTAACGAAAGGGAAAACCATCGACATATAGAGTACAAAGAGACGGAGAAACCGTAAACCGACGATGTTGTGCGGCTCTGTGCGGGATGATAGTTGCCTCGGTCTGTTTATGGTATAAACTACGAATACGGGAGTTCGTTGACAAAAATTCGTTCGCCTTTATGAATAAATCCATGCGTAGGATGAGCTCGGTAGGTTGCCGATGGGAAAGAGAGAAATTAATTAGACCGAGTGTAACCTTATCCGGGCGCCGGTGATCCCTAACGACGGCACTGAACTTCGGACGTGATATGAAAAGACGCAATTTGCGAAAGATTTCGTCGATGTCTCCTGCTGGCTAAGGATCTCCAATCTCCGAATCGGTAGGCCGATGAACGTGTCCTTTGCCTTTCCAAGCTCCTCGAGTTACAGCTCTCCAACAGAAACGGCCGCTTTGTCTAAGTAGGTCAGGTGTCACGATATCCGACTGCCCTATCGTCGAGCGTTTTTACACCGAACGTTGCATAACTCGTCGCGCACGACTTCACCAAATATAACCGCGTAAAAACTATGGCTTGACGGACGTAATGCGATGTAATCCGTTTTCATTGAACATTGCACTTGACTAACGCTTTCGTGCCACGTTAGCCGCGCCACCTAGAAAATAAACGCGCCAAATTCGAAGCAGCCTAATTCTACGACGTCGAACGCGCTAAGAAAATTTTTTTTATTTTTTGTAACAAACTTTAGACAACGAACAAGTATCGTACATTTACATTGTGGTTATATTTACAATTTTTTCAAATAGTTCATTTACGTATACAGTAAAAAGTTTACAAAAATATAATTTAACCATTGCTTTCGAAATATCGTTTCCTTTTGTACCTGTTGTTTGAGCTTAGTTTATATGGATAGATATGTTATTGCTTTTTATGATACTTCTTTCGAAGTTAATATTTCTATTTAGCTTGTCGTGCAGCTGTGCCGAAAAGGTTTCGGGATATAATTAACCTTTGAATTTGTGACGTTCCTTCGTAGATTTGGAAGATCTTCGCGTCTCTCATTAACTTTTCTACGGGATATTCCGTGTTGAATCCTGCACCACCGAAGACCTGTAAAATTCATGTTGCGTTATTAGTACGAATTTATTAGATTTATCTAGTTTTGAGTTACTATACGATTTTCATTTACCTGTACGGCGTCGGTAGCGCATTTATTAGCTACGTCGGCGGCGTAGCATTTAGCGATACTCGCATACATCGTAGCATTTGGATAACCAACGTCCATCGCCCAGGCAGACTTCATCCAAGCGAGTCGAGATGTCTCGACTCCGATTGCCATATCGGCGATCATAAATCCTACGGCTTGGTGCTCGGCTATTGGTTTGTTAAAAGTTTTTCGCTCCATTGCGTATTTAGTAGCTTCGTCTAAAGCTCTTTGCGCTAAGCCAACGGCCGCCGCTGCTACCTAATGCGGTAAAGAATGTATTGAGTACGTTTTAATGCAACATTCATTTTTCTTATGTTTTATGCACTTTACCGGTGGTCGAGTCCTATCGAATGTTTTCATAGCAATTTTAAAACCAGCCCCTTCTCCCAACAGCACATTTTCCTCAGGTACGCGAACATCTTCGAACGTAACCATCCTGGTATCGGAAGCCCGTTGTCCCATATTTATTTCCTTTCCAAATAAAAAAAGTGAACATGTACTACTGTTCATAAACGATAAAAGAACTTGTTGAAGAATCTTACTTTACGGCCAGGAGTTACGCCTTCAAAGTCACGCTCGACGATGAATCCCGTGAATGCTTCGCTAGCTGGAGCTTTCGGATCAGGATGTGTTCTAGCTAATACAAAGTACCTGACGTAATAATAAAGCAATTAATTATCGAATTTTACCTCTTGCGTTTATACGAATTGTATAATATAATAAAATATATATGGAATTATGTTATAGCAATTTTTAATCAATTTAAAACATACCAGTTAGCAACTCCGCCATTCGTAATCCACATCTTGGTCCCATTAAGAATCCATTCGTTTCCCTTTTTTACAGCTCTAGTTTTTAGACCTGCTACATCTGACCCAGCACCGGGTTCGGTAACGCAGTAAGCCTAGAAGTTTTGTATTTGAAAGAAATTATAGGATTATAGCGCATATATTTATGTTTTACTACTTACAGCTACGAGTGGCTCATCTACGAGTCTTCCAAGGTATTTTTTCTGTTGTGCTTTTGATCCTGCAACGATTACTGGTGTTTGCTAGACAAAGATACGACTTTCAATAATTATTCTTTGCATTAGGAATTGTTCACTTTTTATAAAAATACAAAATTATGTTATACATACTCCGAGACCAGAAGTTTCTATAGCGGTAGATATTCCTGTGCAACCATATGCGATTTCCTCTGTTATTAAGCAACCATCAAAAATATTTTGTTCCAAACCACCTAAATGTAACATTATATGTTTAAGTTTCGCTATATGAAATGACATAAATTAATTTGTTAAATGATAATATATTATAAAGACATGAAAACATACCACAGTCTTGAGGGATATGAGTGGTTAAAAATCCCAAACTCCAAGCTTTTTTGACAATATCCCATGGATATTTGCCAGTTCTATCGTATTCAGCAGCTACAGGAATAATTTCCTCCCTAACAAATTTACGTGCCATTTCTTGCATTTCCTTCTGAGTATCGCTCAATGCTAAAAAGGAATGTAGTACATGTAAGAAAATTTTATTTATTACATAAACTAGAATTAATTTAAATTTATTTATTAATTAACTTAAATTATTTCTATGTTCTACAAATATACTTACCAAAGCTATATCCATTGCTATTTTCAGATCTTAAAGGCTCTGGTTTAACTGAAAATGCCCTACATATTTTGGGATATACTGTAGCATTATTGAATACCTGTAAATCAAAGAAATACCAAATAGAACAACAATTGAATAGGATGATAATAGGAAAAGAGAATAATAAAATAATATTTATAATTATTAATTTTTATTATCCTCATATAATTTATTTATATATAATTACAATTATTCATTTGTCATTACTGTGAAATTACGTTCTAGTGCCACATGTATTTTATAACAACTTTCTTAGCTAAACAAGACAATTGTAACAAGTAGAAAGCTAATAAACGTTAAAGAAAAAGGTGATAATGGTTCAACTCACCTTCCTGAGTAACATTTTGATACACTTTTGTCTTCTCACGGTTCTTTAAGTATTGCAAATTATCGTATGTAGGATGCAAACGTTATCACAGCGAAAATATGGCATCCACAATTATATGTACGAAGGCTAAAACATTTTTGTAGGTCAAAGTACAGTTTCTTTTGATGACAAGTATTTATCATTAAGGATCAAAGTACGGAAAATAAAATATGTCAAAGATTACAGATACATACGTGCTCGTATATCCCAGAATTTTACGACTTCGTATATATGTATACACTATTATTTTTTTATCAAAGGTGACCACACACAAATTCCGCAATTAGTTGCCATGAATATTCTAATTTCACAGCCAATTTAGTGACATACTGTCTGTACAGGAAATCTCGTTATGTTGGTATCACTTTTATCCCTATTGTTGATTATTCGAAACGATTGTTGACAGAATGTTAAGTAAACAATAAACAAATAATAATTAGTTTTGTGCAAAGTTTATATTCATATTTCAAAGCCGTTAACAATAATAACAATCATACGTATAAATAAAAAAAAAATAAATCAGTAGTGATCGTTTTTTTATTTTCTTGTTGAATTTTGACGTATACATAACTAAGTTTTACAAAAAAAATTAATTGATACGTATACAATGTGAATCAAACTGGTTGTCATAGAAGTGTTTTACATTCAAAATTGAAAATTATTGCAAACAGTAGTCACATTGTATATGATAAAAACAGTAATACGGATATTATGTGAACATTTAATACGAATTATATTGAAAATAATTAGCAACATTTAATTTTTATATAATTTATTTAATATTTGACAAGTCTTACATAAAATTTAGTCACCAGATAGCGTCAATTATGGCGATATTTACGTGCCAATCAACGACAAGAGCGTAATACTGCTTTAGTTTTTTGCACAAACATTTTTATCGCGAATTTTGTATAAGCTTCTTCATACAAATTGATAGAACATAATAAAATGAAAAAAATCACGTCAATATTTACCTAAACGATATACTTATTTATACTGAAATATATAATCTGAGATTTTTCAAGAAACGCTCTTTCTCTTATAATGGCGGGCAAAGCTCTTGTGATCGTAAAACAGCGGCATTATACCTCTACCAGTGTCAAATAAGTAGAAAAACATGACAGTGCTTTAGCTACATTAGAAGTAACGATATAAGAAAATCGTTAATTGATCATCATACCAACTGATTCATTATGAAAGTAGGAGTTCATTCATTGACACATAACCCTACAGCGGCTTGGCGGGAGCTGTCTCAGGATCAAAAAGTTATTAAAATTAATGCCAAACTACCAACGACCGATGCTCCAAGTGATAAGGTACATTTAAGGTGCATTCAAAGTTTTCCCTCTATATAATAATAGTAAAGACGATAATTTTTCTATCAGCTCCGCGTGGTTTGTATGAGCGATACCCATTCTCTTACACCATTCATACAATTTGATATACCCGTTGGTGATATCTTTATTCATGCTGGTGATTTTACAAAGTGCGGTAGTTTACAAGAAGTTATAGAATTCAATAATTGGATCGGTAAATTTTCATTCGCAAAATATATATATATTTATTTAGATTAAATGTAATAGACTATCAAATAAACATAATTACTTACTGTTTAGGAAATTTACCACACAAGCATAAAATAGTTATAGCTGGAAATCATGAACTTAGTTTTGACCCAACGTTTACACATCCTTTTACAATGCAAACTTCTGGTGAACGTCAAAAGCATACAGGCACCGGTATTCTTGACAACATACCTACATTGGGAATGTCAAAAGATACTCTGGCAGAAGCTATTCAAACATCTAATATTAAGGATTATTTAACAAATTGTATTTATTTAGAAGATTCAGAAATTACTCTGTATGGAATTAAGATATATGGTACACCATGGTAAGTACTTGTAGAAGCACATCGATAAGGCAACATGAATTAGCATGTGTTGATTCACTCGTACCTGTAGCAAATTATTTCAGGCTTAAGTTTCTTTTTTTTTTGAGGATCGTTTCCTTGAAACTTTAGGCAACCAGAATTTTGTAAGTGGGCTTTCAATGTGCCACGTGGAGAACCTTGTCTTTCTAAATGGGAAATGATACCATCTGATACAGATATACTTGTAACACATACCCCCCCTGTAGGTCATGGAGATCTATGTTGTAGTGGAGTACGAGCAGGATGTGTAGAATTACTGTCTACAGTGCAGAATCGTGTGAAACCAAAATATCACGTGTTTGGACATATTCATGAAGGTAAATCTGAATCTTATGACAAGTTTTTGTAAAAGTAAATTAAGTCTGTGGAAGTATTAAATGGAGGAAAATGACTTTTATATTTATTATAGGATATGGCATCTCTTCTGATGGGAAAATCATTTATATAAATGCATCTACATGCGATATTAATTATTTACCAAGTAATCCTCCAATAGTATTTGACATAACATTACCTTCTGGAGTGGTTAAGGGATAGATATGATAGTTTTGTTGGAAGATATAATTTTATATTCTTTTTTTGTTTTTGATGCTAAAATTTCAAAGAATGTACAATGACCTGATTATATTTATTGTTAGAATACATGAATATAACCAACTATCATAAATTATTTTAGGATTTTGATAATTTATATTTAAAACAAAAATTATATATAGTCATTCGTTTTTCTTTTGTGAAGCCATAAAGTAAAACATATCTGAAAATAATAATTTGATTACCATGTACAATGTAAAACTGAACCATAATTACCACTATACTAATACTGCACAAAGTAAATAATAATGAATAATCGTTTCATATACTTACTACAATTTCACGAACTTGTAAACAATCTTTTAATTTATTAACAATTTTTAATTCCGAATTATATGAATAAACCACAAGATATTATTTGTTTCTTTTTTTATTGTATTACCCAGTTTAACAATAAGCAATATTTTTAAGCAAAAACAATCCCTCTGAGACAGATTGATATACATAGATTTGTATATTTTAGTTTATTGGTCCAAGGTAAATTGCATATATGATCATCAAAATTCAATTTATGTTCACAGTAAGAAAAGTATTGTATGACAATACAAAAGATGTATTTGTTTTATTTAATAAACTTTTCTTAACATTAAGGTATTAAAAGTGAGGCAAATATTGATATAATTGATATAATGTATATAAAAAATTTTCAATTGTACTTTTGTATATTCTTAGTTTTAGCATACTGGGTGTGAGATTGATATTAATTTATGAACAGTTGATATTGCAGATCTGGCTTCAGTGTCTACGATGGTAAAACAGTACCAACAGTATATTAAATTTGTATAGTTTACGGTTATCCATCGTATATTTTTTTCATTACAATAAACTAGAATATGGTAGTTATAGGAGTAATGGAAACATCATCTCGTTCAGACACACGGAAAATTTTTCTGTGTACTCAAATCTTCATAACAATTAATACCAATGAGTATTTAAACTATTTTTCTAGAGATGAATATACTTGTACCAATATTATGACATGTCTAAGGCATTTACAAATGCTATTATGCGAAATAGTAGTTAACTGCAGAATTTCACATTACAAACTCAGTAGATGTTTACTGATCGAAAACATCAGACATCATAATCGAAGTACGATTACTATGCATCTTTCTTATCCACTAGCAGACACATAATAACACACAATTAGATCAAGAGAAATCTACTTATCGTTCTAATGGCTACAAAACATACCTTCTCAAATCAATGACATAATAAAAGTAGATACTACTACAGTTTCTACTAATGATTGTCAAAGAAAAGATCTAGTAAATTTAAAAATACTCTTCCGTGTCAGCCAATACGAGCAATGTCTTTTGACTAAACTAGGAATAACAATAAACAAATGTAAAAAGATTATATTCTTTTTACTCATTTAGATTAGAAGAGTATATTCAGAATAATTTTTAGCCTAATATGGTACGTTTGAAAACAGGTACGAAACGGATTCTCCATTGTGGGTCCTTCTGACAGCTTCGGCAAACATCATCGAAACATCGATACACTGAAACGGAAAATTTTTACACGTTTTAAATACAAAACTGTTGCAATCAATATTTGTACGAATTAGAATAATTACTTGTATTTTCGGGCAATCTTTCATGTGTTCATCCTGAGGTATGGTATTGGTTACTACGACTGCCTCAAAACAAGCATTGTTAATTCTACTAATTGCTGGACCGCTGAAAATGCCGTGTGTAAGAATGGCATAAACTTTTGTGGCTCCAGCTTCTAAAAGTTTCTCTGCAGCATGACATATTGTGCCACAAGTGTCAGCCATGTCGTCAACTAATATAGCAACCCTATCTTTTACATCTCCTACTAGTACCATACTTGCTACTTCATTTGCTTTCTTTCTTTCTTTGTGAATAAGTGCGAACTCAACGTTGAGTCGGTCTGCAATGGATGTTACCCTGAAAAATTCAAGTTATTCTATATTATTATTTTGATCATTGATGTTTGTGGTTCTTATATCGACCATTAATATTTTTATTCTAATTATAGATTGTTACAAATAATATTTACCTTTTGGCACCACCTGCATCTGGAGAAACTATGATACTATTTCGCCATTCAACAATATTTTCTTTTATCCATTTTAAAACAGCTGGTTCAGCAAATAAATTATCCACTGGAATGTCAAAGAAACCTTGTATTTGACTAGCATGCAGATCCATGGTAATTATATGATCAGCCCCTGCCACCGACAGCATGTTTGCCACTAATTTTGCTGAGATTGGTGCACGGCTCTGTAAAACATAATACAATTGATAATGAACAAGAATATTAATTTGAGTCCCTCAAGTCCATTTGCAACCGGATATGTCCTGTAATTAAAAAAAATTGGATACCGTTAGAGTTTTCTTAGCAGCCTGCCTGTCAAGAATAAAAATACACCTCTGCTGTATCAGTAAAGCTGAGAAAGATAATATATATTTTTTACTAAGACTTTTGACAGTTTATGGTTAAATAATGTTATTCGTACAATTTCCTAGATTTTAACAAAAGACCATTCATTTTTTTTCAAAAAAATGTTTGTCAGAGGGGACAAAATATAAATACAATGGCCAAATACTAAATATTGAATACTGATACAAAATATAGACAGGAAAAAACATGATATAAAGGTAAAAGATGTGTTGCAAATGCACCCCAGTTAGACTCAACAGAAACTATAAAATGAAGCAAAATATTGAAAGTTAAAAACTCAAAACAGCACAATGCATCTCAATCTTTTGCCTTTGTGTAGCAAAAGATATTAAGTATTGAACAAGAGGGCAAACACTTGATCAGATTATAGCTTGACAGTTAATTATCTATAGGAAGTCAATTGATGCTACTCTATGACATCAAATAACAACCATATCACAATGTAACTTTCTGTAGACATTAATATATCTTTAAAGAATAGCTTATTTTAAGCATCATTGTGATAAATACAAAGCACATTATTATCTATAATATATTCTTACTAGCATGTGGTTCTTTATACAGTGAAATGCATTGTGTATACAATCATAAGAAAATAATCAATAAAACTTTTCTCTTATATTAAATGCAAACATCACAAAAGCTTTTATATGTTAAAATCTAATTAATGAATTCTACCCTTATTTATTTCAACATGACAGTCCATTATCATAACAACACAATCACTGCTTTGTATTGCTGAAGCATTAAATTTACATAAGGCATTTTCTGTTTCTCTTTCTCCATATATTAGTACATTGAGAGATGACATCATCTCAAGTTATGTATGTGTTTATTAGTACCCACAAGCACACATCAATGTACCCCATAGATGTATTACTAATGATGTATGTATGTATAGCGCTATTATATTAATATTTTGCCCTCTCATTCAGATGTCAATATAGTGTATTTTTTATACACCATTCACTCAATTATACATTCGTTAATTCCATCAGTCATTCATTCATTCATGGGGGTACCATTGTACTATATAGCAACGAATATAAGTTTTGTTAGTCCTACAAATAAAATTTGCCGATCGAATTAAAAAGAAATATTATAACTTGATTGGTTCATTGAGCTATCATTACAAACGCTTCACTCGACAATCTTATTGCTCTTATACTCACTGTAGACAGGTCGGGCAGAATATCCTGAAAATACCCAACTATTCAGAAACATAAAGTAACGTTTGCATATTTCGTATTTTGCTTTCAAAGACATATGTGCATATGGTATATCAGTAATTTGAATCAAGACTAAATATTTATAAAAATGTATATACATATATACACATGTATATATAAGATGATATATTTCTTAATGAATTTAATATAAAAACAGTCCAACATATTTATAATCAGAACTCCAATATAATATCTCATATAGTGTGCGTAGGTATAAGGACCCCCTCGATGAAATCTATCGCTTGTTTTGTAAGATGTATATGGGTTATCTTACATGCGATAACCTTTAGAATTTTGATTGTTGTTATAAGATGTGCTTTGTACATTCCTGCACTGTGGTGTTATTTTATATATTTGTACTACATCACTTTTCATCAACATTCATTGCGTCATTAACAAGATAAAAAAGTTAGAACAAGTTTTTTGTAAGTTAGAACCTTGTATGAAAACATGCATACGACAGCTGATGCTTCTAAAGAAATAATTTATTTTTTTTATGCTTTCTATAATAAGTCAAGAATAATGCAACCATTAAAATGTTTTAGGATTGGAATCTAATTTGAAATTTTGAAGCTAATTTCATGCTCATTTTATAAATGATTATAGTTATATAATACATAAATGTGATTATATGTATAAGTGACATTGCTACATCTTGAAATGTAATGAGATTAATCACGTATTACTATTAAATGATTTTCCCTATAATGTAGCAATTATTTTATGTTAGTTTCAACATGCATTTTTTTATGCAACTAAGAGTGGAACACAATATGAATGTCTTAATATTGAACAAAAATAAAAATTCCTAATTATTTTTACAGATATCTTTTGAACTTTAGTTAGGTACATAAAAAGTTAATTTTAGGAAATTATGCTATTAATCTAATCATCCATTACCATTTTATGGTACCATAAATATCCATAAATGATAAGAACCCTGTAGTACGTAGATACCACTTAATGCAGGCTAATGATACAGAGGCAGAAAAATATAAGCATATTTTTTATGAAAATGAAATGTCAAAACTTGCATCTGTAACATGATACTCCATCTGTTTGTTGCAAAGCTACAAAAAACGAGAAAAGTAAAAAAATAAGGTCCGCCACAAGTTACCCTGAATTTCCACTCGTTTGACTTCATGACAATATGACTCTTATTGGAGTTTGACTTCTCACCACCATCACCTCCCTGTGAAGATATCACACACAAAAATTTTAACTTCTATTTAAGAGAAGTTCCTCTCCTGTAGGAATTCTTACATTCTGACGGTATAAATTAAAACTGTAAAAAATATGAATCAAAAGCTGTAAGCAAAAGATTTGTCCTATTCTCAATACACGGTATACTTTGTTCCAATAAAAGTAAAGTAAATCATGAATGAAAGTCAGGTTTTGTAACTATAACATAATTTCAAGGATTTCATTATATAAGATTACTCATGCAAACAGGATTCTGTTCTATCCTTACTACTACAAAGTATAGATAATATAAATGGAGCTATAAACTTTAGAGATATTATCTATCTAGGAAATTAATATTCATTTCATTCATGTAAGTCAAGATACTCTGATTATGTTAATCAATGGCATAAATTAGTAAGACATTTAAAACAGTGCAGTTTGATTATTGTATTTAGATTTCAGATATATATCATTTATTATGTTTAGTAAGATATAGCCTCATAAATGTTATGCCACATTTTTACTAATTCAACAAATATTTAACTCAATAGTATATGCAATGATGAATATTATAAAGGCTACATATTCAAAATATTTTCACACAGCAAAATGAATCATATTGTACAAATAAAAAATAAAAATGCACATTATTTAAAAATCTTAGAACTTACCCATCTTTCATTCAAAACTTTAATAACAGCGGTAAAAAGATGGGTTGTAGTATCGTATCGATATAAACAAAACTTTGTATTCTTATAAATGGCTTAAAACCAAAAATTAGGAGGAAACCAAAAATTTTGAAATGGTTAGACGATAAAGTACATTTAGAGAGAACTATAAGAGAGTACGAAAGTTCGTTCTCTTCCTACCTTGTCCTTTTTATCCTGCCTCGCATACGGGAAGCATGGGATGACTGCCGTCACTCTAGATGCAGACGCTATTTTGCATGCATTGATCATAATCAAGAGTTCCATCAAATTGTCATTCACTTCTCCGCTTCCACTTTGTACTATGTACACATCTTCTCCTCTGACGGATTCGCCTATTTCCACACTGTTGATGTAATTTAAATAGTATTATATTATTAAGTTTTCTCTATAATTATTTTATATAACTATGTAACCTCTAGTGCTGTCACGAGAATACGCACGCGAAAGGTACTTAGTAAAAGCGAAGCGCTGCTCGAATAAATCCAGTCACGCGACATAAATGATAAATTTATCGACGATCGTTCCTTGCTCCGAATAATCGAAGATGTATCGAGTTGCACGCATAACCAATACGAAAGCACGTTATGCTGAGAAACAGCTTATATTATATCGAAGAAGAAAAGTCATGCTTCTATCAAGAATAAATCAGAACATTAAAAAGAAAATGCTTCGACCGACGTGCCATTCGAAAATTTTTGAGACTGGAAGCTCGCGCGTAAACGCGAAAAAGCGTGAGGCATACCGGTTCATACACAAGTGCGTCCTTTTGGCAAGCAAGATTATAAACGTAGTAATGATAAAAGGCTAACATAGAAATAGGATATCCAAAGCATTCTTCGTAGAAGAAAGGATGCAAAAAAAGAAATATTATGAAATGTCGCGGTGACACGTGGTCTATCCTACGCTTTTGATCGTTAGAAAATGGGATAAACGTGGTTAGCGACTGAGAAGCTACGACCATTACCATGTCTCGAGGTTGCTGAATTTCTTCGTGACAACTTTTCCAACGTCGATGCCGAGCCTGTCGACGATCCGTTGCGCTAAATCAGGATGGGAAGTGCCGCTGAAGACTTTGATGTTCGGCATTCTGCTCTGCAAAATACGGCCGTGAGAATTTTCTAAGTTTGCCCGTAACAAACTCTTTGCACGTACTGGCTGCGACACGGGCATCACTGAAAAACAGAAAGCACCGAGAACCCGACCAATGGTAGATCGCTCCTTTGCGGCGGCGGAAGCGACGTAAGGAGACTTTGCTCCGCCCACTCTGCCTCCGATATTGCCGCGTAAACGGCCTCTTCTCTTCTTATCGTTTTTCGCAATCTTTTACGACGTTACGTCGTTTTCTTACGTCTTTCGATGTCTCCGCGTGGAAATAGAAAAAAAGAAAAACGCGGAAAAAACGCTTTCCTTCAAGGCTACTGCACGTCGCATCCCCTTGCCACCATTTTGTTAAGTATGCTTTACACGATATCTAGCCAAATTCTTTTCCAATGAGTGAGAAGTTAGGCGCGAAAAACTTCGTGCTCGGTGACCTTGATATAGACGGTCAGAGATTTGATATATTATGTGTCTACGTGATAAAAGTAGAAATGAAAGATAAGTAGGTGGATATTAAAGCTTTTACACGTGATGTCGATAACCTACGAGGTGGAAGAAGAGCGTAAGGGTGGGAGGAAAAGATTGGAAGAGGAAAAAAAATAATAATTCTTGTACTAAAAAAAGAAAAAGAAGAAAAAAAACGTGAACACATAATTTCACGTATATAAGACGATAGCGGTATCCTGACGGATTTGTCTTTCTTATTGGCAGGCGTCCTTGTACGGTAACGGACGATGAACAGAGAGGACGACACGTTCCGGCGAATTCGCAATTTGGCGGCAATTTCGGGGCGCGCGAACCACGATCGTGCCGTGATTTTCAACGAATCCGAAAGGGTGCGCGCGCGTAGGGCAGAACGAGACGGAGGGCAGAGGGAGCACGAGAACGACTGACAGTCAGCTTTTTTTTTATTCATCATCGATGTGGCGCCGACAACGGCGATCGGTACGACAAGTTGTTGGATGCGTCCGCGCGAGCGGGGATTTTTGAGAGCGAAAAGAAGAAAGCGTTAGAAAAGGTAGTCAAAAGGCTCGTCGTCCGTCTCTTTCTCAGCTGTGTCGTGTGCAGAAAATCGAGTTGCCCTGCACGGCAGTCTCGGGCAAAGAGAGATACCGCGCGGAGAGAGGACGGAGTGCATCGAGAGAGAAAGAGAGCAGCAGCGCGGAGAGCGCGCACCGGCTGACGCTCGAGAGCAGTACTTCCTCGTTTCCATTCGTTAAGACACGAGACTCGAAGAGACGATGAGAGCGTGCTGACGACAACGACGACGTCGCGCGTTAAAGATTCGGAAACTATGGCGAACATCGCGGCGCAGCGAATCAAACGAGAATTCAAAGAGGTTATAAAGAGCGAGGAGGTGAGTGGAGGGATCACCTCTCCGACCGGACACAGATACGATCTGGAGTCGATGTACGATGGAGAAGCGCTTTTGCGGTTATGCAGCTTTTCGGCTTTATGCGTACTCTGATCTATTCTTTATGTCGCATCGCGTGCACGACATGACAGAACGAGATAGAGATAGAGATAGGGAAAGCAAGAGCGAGAAAAGAGGAGATGCGCTCTCGAGCTTCTTCGTCGAACAAGTTGTTACGAACGAAGCGCGAATCACCTGTTGTCTCTCGTAAACGCACGATAGAATGCTTGTCAGCCGTTATGAGCAGGTTTTCGACTCCAATGACCGTTGGACCATCGCAAGGTCTAACGTATATCGTCGTTCTTCGAACGCAAGACGAGCGCGAACTCTACTCGTTAGACGAGCGAACCTTCGAATTTTACCGAATCTCTTTCGAGTTATATCCCGAATATTTCGCCTTTACGATACGCCTGCGATTTTCATGGCCTAGGTGTTATGTAAAGTCGAAATAACCGAATTATATTCTTGCTGAGTCAGCGAAAATTGATAATTTGTGCTCGATGGCGCGGGTTATATCGTCTTGTCTAACATAGTAGGTATACCAGAGATTGTGCCAACGATGGCCTCTTCTTTTGCCAAAATAAAAAAGAGCAGACTAAAAGACTCCTTTTGCATTTATCTGCGTACCTGGTTTTTCCTCTTCTTGATGACTCTTGCTTTCCTTCGATACTTTACAGTTTTCCATTGTGCTTACTTCTCTCTTATGTTACTCTTATAGTAGTAAACTGCTTTTACATGATTGTATTATGAAGAAGCTCGAAAGGAGCGTTGTAATCATACCATGTTGAAATTAAATGTTATCGTTATAGGATGTTTTTTTATAGTGCTTTCTTATCTGTCCTTGGGTTCAAGGGTTATGTTAATATTTTTCATGGAATGGAATAACAAAATAGATTGCACTATACGTAAGATTCATTTGGAAATGTAATTTGGCAATAGTCTTATTTGTCCACTCGATTCTTATCCATAATTATAGAAATTTTATCGATGGCAATTCCAAATTGAAAACATCTGATAAATGAATGTAAACATGTATATTATTCATTTCCATTGTACTATGATTTATATCATTTTTCTCTGTCAATTGTTTTTCTTTAATATAACAATTTCTGAGATCCAACTGCTTTTATCAAATGTTTTTGGATATATAATACAAATGTATAATATTATTACGATGAATTTTTGTTATTATCAAATCCGTTACATTGCTTTTTTAAATTTTGCTATAGGTAGCCAAATGCGCGATAAAGGTTGAATTGGTAAATGACAGCTTTACCGAATTGAAAGGCGAAATAGCTGGTCCACCGGATACACCTTATGAGGGAGGTAACTTTGTACTAGAGATCAAAGTACCTGAGACGTATCCCTTCAATCCTCCTAAAGTAAGCACTTTGTAAGTTAATATCTTTAAAATATATTTATCGTTTCATGCGTGGTGGTGACTACTGTGACGCGTCGATATGTCAATTACTTACCTTTAAATTAATATTTTTATTTGTCTGAATATTTTTGTTTTATATAATTTGCATTTTACAGGTACGTTTTATAACAAAAATATGGCATCCCAATATATCGTCCGTCACAGGTGCTATTTGTTTGGACATACTAAAAGATCAATGGTATATCATTCCGTATTACCTTTTATATTATGAAAGTACAAGTGATAAGGTATCCCACAGACCGGCGCGTATATTCGTTGTCGCTGCCACTGGATATGCTTATAAAACACCATGCGAACAAATGAGTCTCGGCGAAATATTTTGTGCCGCTCTGTGAGATACTTATCATTGCCAAAAGAATTTACTGTATAAACTTGAAATATATTTTTGGATATTATTGGTATATTTAAGGGCAGCTGCAATGACTTTGAGAACAGTGTTGCTATCCTTACAAGCCTTGTTATCCGCGGCAGAACCGGATGATCCTCAGGATGCGGTTGTAGCAAAACAATATAAGGAACAGCCGGATATGTTCCGCCAAACTGCTAAGCACTGGACATTTGTATATGCTGGTGGTATGCAATGTGCATGTTTAAATTTGTCTTTTTTATATGAACTATATGATTTATATAATAAAATCTATTGTAAACAATTTTAGGGCCTGCAAAAATGCCTGAATTAGATGAAAAAATAAGAAGATTAACAGATATGGGGATTCGAGAGCATGACGCAAGAGTCGCTCTGTCCTCATATAATTGGGATTTGGAACGTGCCACTGAGCAACTCTTCAGTTAGTGATAACTGTACAGTTAATTCATCACATAAAGACCACTCATTTTGTCATTTAGGAACTTCTGTAACAACACACTCAACTAATAGTACCATAGCAGTGTCATAGGCAAATTCTGCTCGTTTAATGACAATATTTCAATGATAAAAGAAAAAGAATTCGATAGAACCAATTTGATATCTTTGATAGTCATTTGCTTGCTTTATAGCATAGCCTTGGAAAAAGATGTCCAATGGAACGTAATAAAGGCAAAATTTAAGTAGCAACGCTAAAAAAAAATTTATCGACAAAATCCAGCTTTGAATTTTTATTCGAACGAAGCATATTTTCAACTGTTATGGAATTTAAGTGGTGTGTTTATTATGTCTTTATATCTTTTTATAATTGTACGATACTTTTGAACGATCAATGTTTTGAATGGTTGAGTGTGTATTTCTCTTTTATTTTGTGTTATACACAATACTTACTTCTTTCCTACATAATCTGTCCACAAATTTGTCAAATCAGAACACTACTTATAATTTGCATATATTCTCTTATAAACACTTCTTCCTTTTCTTGTAAAGAAATTTTCTAGAACTTTTATCTGGGTACTGTATTTAACTCTCTTGTAGAACAGTCCCGGGTATATATTGGTTATGTTACAGAAGTCAATATACGATACAATGCTTCTTATGTGTCAAGTGCGAAAACATGTTTTTTTGATCATCAATATTATTTCCCTACACTTCTTTTCTTAAAACATACAGAAGTGTAATGTGATTAGACTCGGAATGTATGTTACTGAAATAGATGAAGATTTAATAATGTTAGATTGTATTTATAAAAACGTTCATACACTTAAATACCATATTGTTAATATTTAAATTTTGTACATTTCTGGTGTTGGTTTATGGACGATGACCTGATTCTTAATCACCTCATATGCACATAGAGATATTATTTTATATTCAAATCTAGTGATTTACATTCCAGGTTCGAACAACAACTGCATTTATTCATTATTGTTAATTATGTTATCCAAAATACATCCAAATATATATTATCAAATGCATCTGAATATACATTACAAAATTTTGCAGTATGAAAAAATACTTTACATTGTAAATTGTTTCTCGTACTATCTAGTAAATTTTAAATTTATTTAAATAGATTTTTGTTACACATAATTGATTTATAAATTCCTTAATTCATTACTGTGGTAATATTTTTTCGTACTATACAAGTTTGATGAAAAAACGAATTTTATATTGTATATGAGAGAATATTAAATACGTGGCAAAATTGAATTTAAAGTTTGTATGTAATACTGAGTCAATTATGTCAAATGTGGCTCTCTTCTATTCAACTAAACCAAAGTAAGAAGTCTTCTTCAAGTAGGATGTTTTTTTATTTTATATTAATTCATATTAGAAAATATAATACTATTGATTAACTATATTCTTTTTTTTATATATATTTATAGTTCCTTAATTATTTTACTTAGCAAATTTATAAGCTATTAAACTCTAAGTCAATATTTACATGTAATATTTAAAATTTATATTTATTTTATGCAACTTTGTGGTTTTTCAAATTTTTACAAGTAATTAAAAAAAGAAACAATAGTAAGTAAAGTATTAATGTCACAAGGAGCTATAATTATCAATTCTAAGATGACTTTCTAGTTTGGCAATGCGATTTTTCATGTTACCCAATTGTTGTTCATACAGTTTTTGTTGAAGACTGCATTGTCATAATTCTGCTTTGATATGTTTTTTTTCAGCTGTGACAGTTGATAATTGACTTTTCAATACATCGATTCCATCAGGCTTCCATCTCCCACATGGTTGAACATGATTGAACAACGGTTCAATCACGCGATGGTAGCGCCACAGTAGATCAGATTTTTGAATAAGAAAATTCAAATAATTCGATGTTAAATTTGTTATTTATTACAGTGAATTATTGTTCCTAAAAATGATTCTATTACAAATGGTTATTATTATAAACAGTGAAAAGTTTTTGTCATAATGCAAGCTTTAAAAATAGGGTCCAAGAAATCGATTCTTTATACATGCATGTGAAAAACGAAATCTATTATGGGGGCACTCTTTTTGAAATGAGTTTGCACGGTTCGCCGCTAGGTCAAACGTTTCAAAACTTAAATGAAAGCGTAATGTTGTGTAAAGGGCCTTTTTATATTGAATACTAGATAGATTAATGTAAATGTTGCATTATATAAACCACATTACGTATAATCACACGTTTCGTAACGCGTGAAATGCAAATGGAAATAATGTACACGATACATATACCTTCTTATTACGAGCACCATGGTTACAGTAACTGTATTCAAATATATTCATAATCGAATGAAAGTATTAACAAATCGAAGATGATCGTCTGGTGTTCGTACTTTTTTTTCAGTTGGAGACTTTCTAAAGTGAGTGACACGTCTGATTATTTATCCCATAATGCGACGAAGCTCGTTAATTAATAATGTAATTTTAAACATTTTTTCAGCTTCGTTTAGAAAATAGAAGATATAAAAATTGTTCGCCGTAATTTGATACCAACACCGAATCTTCGCCCAGAAATAACGAAATTGTACTATATAATATCTTTCCTTTTTCGTAACCAAGAGGCAAAAGAAGTCGCGCGAAGAACGGTGTTGTTACGAAGGTAAAAGAATGAAGGTAAAAGTTCGGTATTTGTTAGTAATCATTTCTGCAAATTCATAAAGAAGTAACACAATGTAAAAATTCATTTCGAAAAGCGACGACCGTGTGTACCGAATCATTTACATTCTCCACGACATTCTACGACGTCCACGTGTTCACGTGGATTCGACATACTCTCTGGAAAAGCTAAAAATTCACAAGATTTAAAACGACGACGTTTGCAACGTGGAAAACCTCAGAAGAATACCGGAGAACATGGAGATGATCCTTGCATAAAAAGAGATGATACATTTACCTCCTTGGAATCACTTTTCGATATCAAGAAACCATTAAATTTATCGAAAATAAGTTTAACCGATCTACAGTGTTATAAAGAATACATTGTCCTTGAAAAACAGAATCTTAAAATCACGAAATATTTGGCGGGTGATTCGATTTCAAAATCGAATACGTTAAAACAGGTACGATACTTTGTCGTTTACTTTATTAATAAGAATGAATATTTAATGTTGATTTATTCAAATTTCTTTTAGATCGATGATAATAATTCTTTATCGAAATATACTTTGGGAGAAAGTGGTGAACCGAACGTGATCACGAAAGATACGATAAAAAATTTAATAAATTTTACTCCAGTCGAAAAAGATACATTGGGGTAATTTAATAATTTCATTTAACGTTAATTATTACGTTCTTATTCTTTTTCTTTTATTCTCGTAGTGATATTACTGTTGAAAAAGATCAAATTAAGAAAAACATGGCGGACGATTCGATAGAAGTATTACAGGAAGAAGAGGAGAAAGTCGATGGAACTGTAGTTGCTACGCAACAAGCAGTAGAAAATGGTGAAGATGACGAAAGACCTATTCCACCACCTCATCGAATACCATCTGGCGCGGGCGAGGGTTCGTTAATGAATTCATGTTTGTCTCTCTAGAAAAAGTAATCAATCTTTAATGCTATTACAAAACAGGTGTACCCGTGAAAGATGATGGACGTCGAGAGTCTGCGTTAAGTTCTTCGCCCTTAACCGATACAACTGTTATGACAGAGCTGAAAGCAGCCGATGAAAGATGTAATATAGTTGCAGGCGAAATAAAACGATTAAAAGAGGAGATGCACGAGCTGGCCAATGTAAATATCATTGTCGTGAAATCATAATATCGTTTTGATTGATTTCTTACTTTGCAGAAGAAAGATTTGACTGACGAGGACACGGTATTAATTCAAAAGAAACAAGAGGACCTAATGTCGAAGTTGGCAGAGTTCGAGCAAATGACGAGAAAGTTACAGAGGCTGTTAGGCTTGGCGGACCCTTCTAGCGAACCATTTTCGAAAATGTTTGGCATTTTACCGTATCCTCATACAAGATCGATCGACGTAAGATTTTTCATTTTATGAGCGATAATTTATAGAAGAGACCATGTAACGCCAAAATATGGTATTTTAGGGTGCTGGAGAGGATGTACAAATTTTAACAACTGAAGAAGTAACTGTTGATAAAGGTGAGGATGTTAAAGAGAAATCAAAAACAGAAATAATACCTGCAAGGGCCGATCATTTTGAAATCCCTCAAGCGGAATATCAAGAGGATAAGTATGTACAATTAAAAAAATATATTTGTGTCATCATTTATAATTATTTTTTAATAAACGAAGGCTTCCAAGAGTAATCGTGTGTGGTTATACGGAAGATGATGTTCCAAAGATCGTGATAGCGGACGGTGAACATGGAGGAAAGAAGGAGTGCTTGCAAAATCTAACAGGAAAGTTGACCGAGTCGTTGACGATGCAGGAGAAATTGGTTAAAGAAAATGCTCAACTCGAAGGTGGAAAGTACGTTTATAAAAAAATAGACACCGTAGCATTATCAAGTCGACGGTATCGCAATTGATGTTAGTATCGAAACAATCGAATTATAAACAAAGGAAAGATCGAATTATCATCAATTACCCTGACAACGAACTTTAAATGTTATTCGGCTTATAAATGTCGCGAGACGTTGTACCTCAAACTCGGTACGGTCATTCACAACTTCATGACTACCTGGTCGAAGATGGATACGTCATATTCATAACGTTCAACGATTAAAACATATGTCATTCTTAAATCAAAGTTTCGAGCTTCATAAACTTATAGATATCAATTGGAAGAAGCACTCTTGGAGAAAGATACAGCCGTGGAGTGTCTCCAAAGGAAGGTATGCGGGTTGCAAGCTGAGATACGTTTAATGATGAAGGAAAATACGGAATTAAACCGTCGCTTGGCTTGTTTAAATCAACGTGTCACTACTTCTACTTGCTGTTACACTTGTCCAGAACGTCGGTCACCTTGTTCACCATCGTCGGTCTCGCCCTTGCCAACGTATTCGCAAGTAGGCTCGTCGGTACAAGATCACGGCTGTTGTCAGTGCAGATACTGCGGTCAATTAGATAGTACGATTCAATCGCCTACCTCTGTATGCGGTAAAAGAATATACCTAGCACACTTTGCTTTTTCTTTAAACGTTACATCTGTTAAACAATTATTTCCTCTTTCAGTGCAACCACAAAGTCGGAAGTCATTTAACGATTGCGGTAAGGAAATCTCGTTAAAAAATTGATTTCTTATGCAAATATTCTTACTTTTCGTAATATACGTTTAAACTCAGGTTCATCGAGACTAGCAGGAGGTGCATCGAGAGTAGGCAATTGCATATTGAGTAGAAGTTCATCGCAAACGGAAGAGATGTGTTTCCGTAGTCCTGTTACGAAAGTATGCCCTGAACCGACACCCAGGGGTGTATGTCCATCCGAGTTGGAGAACAAATTCACGATTTATGGAAATAATACTAAACAATTGGTACATGTTACAAAAAAAACTGTTTATTTTCTTTTGAATTTTTCGAAATTTAATACTATCTTATTCGGTTAAAGGCACAGCAGCTGGGTAGCATGGAGTGCGAGGTGCGTAATATGCAGATAGAACTGGCAAATGTTCAACGAGAACGTCAGCAACTCGAGCAGCAACGCAAGTTACTTAAATGTTCAGGACCATGTGCCCCGTGCGCTTGCTGTCCAACTCCACCAGCTTGTAACGTTCCGACCACGATGCTACCAGCATACGTTCCAAGTACCCAATCACCTTCACCGATTCCTCCACCACCTGGGAGTGGAATTGTTCCTCCCAAGGTACTCAACAGAACTTTTTAGAGAACCTCACGAGCATCATTAGACCATACGAACGACGAGTTTCCGAGTAAAGCAGTTACAACAGGGATGACGAACCTTCACAATTGACTGGTTCATTTTTTGTCTCAATTTAGAAAAAAAAATAGAAGTGGGTCACAAATTTACCAATCATATTATGTTAATAAGAAACTTACTGTTGCATCTTATCTGCTAATGTTTTAATCCGAGGAGCATAATATTAAGTACCTAAAAGAGGGGTCGTGGGTCGCCATCTCTGAGTTACAACATTTGGTGTAAATAAAAAAAAAAAGAATAAATACATTAACTCACAGCTCTGAAGACATTTAATGGATGATACGCTCGTTTTTGGTCAGGCGCAGATCAGTCAATCGTCCGCTATGTGTACCGGCCCGTGTATAACAGCACCTATGGTAAGGACCACTTCGCCAGTAAAGTATCGATGCCGAATATTCTTGGTGATCGTTACTCCTGTGTTTTTAACCCTTAGGGTGCCAGTTCTTGCCCTCAGCAACAATTACGTGATTTGCGAGAACAGTATGCCCGTCTTCAAGATGACTACAAGACTAAATTATGCGAGGTATCGTGTCTACGTACCGACACTGAGAAATTGAAGCAAGAAGTTAGAGATTCTAAAGAAGATAAGGAGAGGATGGAGATAAAATTGGTGGACGCACAAGAACGTTTGAAAATATTGGAAGCCGAAAGAGAGAAATTCGAGGGTGATAGTTTGTTGTATAAACATTCGTATATTTTTAATTGGATGTTTTATCAATTTAATTTTATCTATCATAGGGCAAAAAGAACAGATGGTAGAGCAAGAGCAAGCTTTGTTAATGGCAAAGCAACGTTTTAGAAAAGCGCAGGACGAGTTGGAAGAGTTGCGATCATTGATTCAAGACCAAGCTGCTCAGTTGGAGGATTATCGTAATAAATATTTACAAGTTCGTTCGATGGAATATTTAATGAATTTCTTTTATATGAATGGTCTTTGTTAAGTAACGAAATTATTTCAGGCTCAGCAACAAGTGGAGGAGCAACGTCGTCAACTCGATCTGATGGAGATGGATAATGCTCGAATGAACGAAAATGTAACTTTAGAAATTGGAAGGGTCAAAGTGCGTCTATTCGTTATTATTTTATAAAAAAAAGAAACAAGATCGTGCAAATTGAGTTCAATATCGTCTCGATGCATTTCAAACAGAATCAATTCCAAGAAAAGCTCGCGGAACTCGCTCCCCTGCCAGATATTTTGAAGCAAACTCAAGTGAAGTTGCAGGAAGCTCAACAAATGCGTTTAGTAGCTGAACGTAACTGCGAAGACCTTTCGCGAGAACTTTTAGGATGCAAAGACAAGATTCAAACGTTGCAGAGTCAATTAGACGTGCTACGTAACGAGCATCAAGCGTTGCAGGTGATTGCAATAAAATTGACATTTACCAATCGCTTCGAGCGCATGGCTATTTGTTTTATTCCATTGCAGGAGGAAAGGGGACACGGCTCGGGCCGTTTCGACGAGTTGGAGAAGAAGAACGCTGAGCTACGTCACGATAACGAACGAATGAGAAATACTCTAGCTAGATTTGAAGAACACGAGGCGCAATTGCAAAAGCGTATCGATGAAAAGATGCACGAAATTACACAACTTACTGCGATGCTGGAACAAGTATGAAATATACCTAATGCCTGTGTCTTTAATCGTATTTCTTCCTTTTCTATGATATTTCTTATTTCTTTTTCTTAAAGGTAAGAGAAGATAGCGCGAGACAAGTGGCGCGTACCAAAGAAAGATGTGAAACGGTAAGACGTACGATGCAAGGTCAAATCGCTGAAATGGAAAGACAGCTGGCTCAGTGTAGAGCAACAGCCAGGACAGCACAGAAGGATAGGGATGAGGTAATCTTTGGCAAAGCTATTACGTATACGTAAACATTCACCTTTGTATTATTGTTTTTACAGATCAGGCAAAAGATGCAGAGTCAGATAAATAATCTAAACGAGTCTTTCGAGCAAGCTCAAGGACGCATTAGGTCTTTACAAGGACACGTCAATTATCTGAAGACTTCGTATAGTAATGTCTTTAAAGGACAAGGAGAGAGTCCTGCTGGTTTGCCGGGGGATGGTGCACTTGGTGCGGGATACGATTCTTGCGATTGCAATTATTAATTCATCCATATATCTCATCGTGCTCTCGGTTCATAATAGAGAGAAGAAATGTAATTCTGAATATGTGAAATTAGTTGTGAGCTACCGTATCTTCGTCCTTGGAATAACGAAATTTATAGTAAATTTCTGAAAAAGCATAAAATAATGGAAGCTAGATGTTTTATAAGTAGGTTTTTGAACCATGTATATTTATTCAATAAATCGACAATGTATTTTTTTTTTTTATTACTGATGAAGTAGATGATGTAAAAGGAAATAATATATATATATATAAAATAACACGAATCGTCAAATAAGAATGTGAAACATTATTTACAAAGGAAAGGGCATATGTCTAATGTTGTGTAAACTTTATCAGTTCGTTTCAACGGAGTGAAGCATGTTGATCAAATTCAATATAGCATCGGAACGTGTACGTACTCGTTCCATTTCCTTACGAAATTCTTCCAACTGAGATTCGATGCGTCGAGCATACGCGTGACAACATCTGCAGGTGAAAAAAACTTATTTACTTTGTTTTCTTACATTTTCTATTGAAATATTATACAAATACAAATTATAAAGAAGACCGGACATGAGAAAACAATTTTTTTTCAAATATATTGTGTATGTAATATACTTTACCTTCCAGTGGATTGCTGTAAAGTCGAACAACCAACGTCTGTCGAGTTACAAGACGTAACGTGGATTTGTGGAGAGCAATTAACCGAATGTGATGGCTCTTTCCCATTTGTATACTTTTTAGACGAGCTTGCAGTCGAATTGCGATAATCTCCACAACTTTTCAGAAGATCCATTAAGATTCCCCTTACTCTTTTGCCACTGGATCTTCTTTGCCTAATCTGGATGATGTAATGATCGTTTAATTTGCTAATTCTCATATAATTAATATGATATACAAACGTAGATTAAGCTTTTTTGAAAAACATTTGACTTTTCTTACTTCTGGCGTTTCACTGGAATCTCTTTCTGGAATTAGCAGCTCATCTTCGTTATTAGTTGGACTATGATTACAACAGTGCTCAACACCGTTATCTAGATTACCCATACTCCCTAACGTTGACTTGCATGCGTACGATGCTTCTCTATTCGAGTTACAGCATTTAGTATCACTCTGAAAATTCGCCTCTGTATTATGTAAAGAAGATCGACGGCACGTAGTGCGATGCTTACATATCACTTCTTTGGCATCGACTGTTGGACTTATAATAGAATAAAAGTCCTTCCTAAAATCTGATGTATTTCTGGATGGGAACTTCTTTATAGTTTCTGTGCAAGATCCTTCTTTAACGCAACATGGACTACCATTGTTGTTTTTTCGTCTCTCACAGTCACATGCATATTTGTAGTCTCTTTCTAAATGCTCTATGTGATGTACACAACAGGAATGTGATGTTTCATGGAAGTTTGCATGTCGTTTGTCTATTGAACATTCTTTATGATGGTTCAACGAGATACATTTTCCGCAAGAAGGAGAAATGCTTGGACTTAACAGATTATCTACATGTATTTTTATATTGGATTTATCTGGTGCATGCAAGTATTGACAATTATGGTCGTCGCTGAATTTTGGCGGCAATTTTCCTTTTTTGTTTGTCGAGCATACGATTTTACTACCGTTGAATTTCCTATGTGGTGTTTTTTGCAAGCAGGTACATTTATTGTTAATACCAGGTGATCTTGAAGATACTTCTATTTCTTCATTTTCTTGTTCTTCCTCTTCTTCCTCATTTTCATTGTCTATGGATGTCTGACTTAGCTGTAGGAACCAATAAGAAAGAACGATTAGTTTTAACATTGCAGTAATTTAAAACAATAATAAGTATATACTTGCCTCTTTACCCCAAATGTTGATTGTACCATTTATTTCGGACATACGTACTTCTAAATTACCAAGCAGATACGGACCGCACTCCCTTATGCAACCCATATCAACAGATTCTTGATCATTGCTAGGTATAGCTGCCTGTATTAAAATACTTCGATCTTCACGATTTTCATCTTCCTGATAAATGAAACACTTGACGTTGTCATCCATCTCAATGTCTTCATTTTTATCGTTGTTATTTTCGACGGTGGTAGGACTAGCCGAGCGACTTATATTATTTATTCTATTCTTTTGTGTATCTAATCTGACATCTTTATAATTGTCTGGTTGTTTGAAATCCCCATTGAAATCAGAAGCTATACTTAATTTTTTTTTCAATTCTGCTGTATATGGCATTTTTGATGGTTGTAAAAACGTCGAGCCAAGCATTTCGGTAGCTTTCCTTTTTTTGGTGTTAGATGGTGAATTTGTTGTGAAAGCGGTAGAACCTGCTATTATAGAACCATCATTTTTTTTAACATATTCACTTTCTTCGTTTTCGTTTGGTCGTTTTTTTGGGCGAATATTGTAAGAATTAGATTTCATCTCGGTTTTCGATTTTCCTTGTGTTATATTCGAAAGTGTTTGTAATATTCTGGAAGATGTGACAAATGCTCTCGATAGAGGATGATTAATTTTTCTTGGAGTATCCTCTGTTACTACCAAACTATCCTCTGAATTTAAAATTGTACCCAAGTCTGGGGGTTTCATGGATATACCTGAACTACCTGCACTATCCGTCCATTGATTTATAGAGCTCGCTACGGATGCGATACTACTACTAGATACCTTGTTACCAGTTTCTTTTGTATCAGCAGTCTCATTCCGCTGAGGAATAGATTCCATAATTATGTCTGTTTGTACTGCAGCGACTTTTGTTTCACGTACTTCGTGTTCTTTATCTTGTTTTGCTAAAGACACCTTTAATGCTTCTAATTCTTGCTTCATCTTTGTATTTTCTGCTAATGTGTTGTGATATGCATCTTTTAAAGTGTTAAATTGAACTGTTTTTTGATCAAGTTGAAACTTTAATAATGTTATTTGCATGCTTTCGGCATTAGTTTTACTGGTTTCCTCATTTATTTTCTCGAATTTCAAATTTTCAGTATTGTCTTTCGATTCTTCAGATATTACCCTAATACTTTTTACATTTTCTATTTTCAATGAGCAAGGTGCATTACTATTATCAGCTCCGGCAGCAGTCATTACATCTATTTCGTCATAAGCCTGTATGTCATTATTTTCACGTTCTTCAACATGCACATTTTTATTTAACTGTGCATCTTGATTGTAATTTGTGTTACCGTGCATATATTCGTCATAAGTTAATGTACGGAGATTAAAAAGTGTTAGTTGATGTCCATTAACTAAAGGTTCATTTGGATCTGTCAATTTCACATTCCTTTGTAGATTAGCTTGAGAATACGTATGGTTCACCATATTGATTTGTACAGAACCATTACGTTTTTTATTTTTTTCTTCAGAATTTGAAAACCTTTTTTCTCGTATATTCACTTCAGCGGGTCTTATATCTCGTTTGTCTATATAATCTATTAGAGGTTTACTTTCTACTTCGCCATTTTCAGTTATCGGAGTCATATAAATATTTTTATTATTGGTATATGTCTCTTCAATCTCAAAATCTTTAATAGCTCTTTCTGCATAGTCCTTTATAACAACCTTATTGGTTTTCATAGGTTTTATTTCTTCTACATCGGTACCTAAATAATGGATAAATAAATTATGCTTATACATAAAGAATTTTATTATATTTATATGTTATTCTCATACCTGTTATATCTTCACAATTTGTTTCTGCCATATGTTCCGTAGTATACTCTTGATCTTTCAGACGTCTTTCCAGAGAACATCTGTTTTGTTCTTTTATATCATTAATGTATCGTTTTACTTTGCTTTCTATATGACTAAATCTAGAAAAATAGAACTCGTTTAATACATATCATTTCACGAAGCACTTTGCTATATTCATAAATACTCAACCGATGCCTTTTTCCTAGATCTGGATCATGAATATTGTTCTGACAGATACTCAAATCTTGCAAAGAGAGACTTTTATCTTTATAGCTTCTTTTAAATTTCCTCCTTACACCGGCACAATCAGACGCAGTTTCAAAGTAATTTCTTTTGTACTCATTTTCATTATCATCATCTTCCATTTCATCTTCATCCTCTTCTTCATCTAAGATCGCATTATCATGTTCACTTTCAAGATCGATATCATCCATATCTGCGCAAGGAAAGTACGAAATATAATTCTTCTTAGACCAAAAAACATTAGTTTGAGTTTACATAATAAGAAATTGAAAACATGGTAGTAAAAGTAAAGAAAGCGGTATAGCATATTGGAAAGAATACATGAAACAATTGAATTACCATCACTGTCACCATAATCTCCATCATCCTCGTCGTTATAGCGAGGATCTGTATCTTCTCCAGACGATAGTAGGTACACGCTGGAAGTACCACCTTGTTCGCTAGTGCAAGGACTAGGAGGCTGTTCCTTTGTAGGAGACTCTTCGTCTTGTTGCTTTGTATTACTGACATCGGAGTCCTCGCATTTGGAAGAAGTTGAGACGCTAATATAGGTAGGCATTTCTTCGTCCTCCAGCATAGGCGTCTCAGAATGGTTAATCATCATACCGTCCTCACTTTTCGATTGATTCTCTTCGTTTTTATCCGTCCGGCTGATCATCTCGATATCGCTCGACACACGATCCTTCTCTTCCGACATGTCTGAAGTTAATTACATTCGTTAGTACCGTTATTAATGCTGGTATAGGTGGTTATTGTTAACCATCGGGAGATAATGTAGCGTTAAGCGCGCTTTGACAGTATTTCTCGATAGGAAACAAATAAATCGTATGAGGCAGACGGTAGCCTTTTGCGCCGTCCGCCATCTTAAACTCGCCTCCTTCCGTAACGAGTCTAAACTCTTGCAAGTATCTGTACGTAGATCGCATTTCAATTTTCGCGGCATTTAAAATAACAAATCTTAGGTTATCTTTTCTCCTTTACGTTATCCGTAATGACTTCTCACGTTACCTCTTCGAAGATTGACATTTCCTGAATATCACTAAATATCGATAAGAATATTTACATATTAAGCGCTTCTAACAAGAATAACGACCCGCGTTTACAGGGCTGTACGATGAAAGCCGGTTATACTTTTACGCGACGTAATCACTACTCGAAACGTAAGTGTACTGTTTTGGCCATTTATATCGATTCAAATAAACAATAATGTTTCGATCGATTTAACGTTTGCGATTTAAATCGATCTTATTTTTCCTGCGACGCAACAAGAATCATATCATTCCTGCGAAATTAGGTTAAATTCATAAAATTTTGAAAAAGATTCATACGTATCTAAACGATGTTGACTAGTAAACCTTTAAAAAATAGTCAATTCTTCGTAAAATTCTTATTCTTCGTAAAATTCGTAAGAGCACAGCTATTCGACGTCACTGTCGTCCAGATTCCGAAAACAGGGAACGTTCCTCGCGTTCAGGTTGGGTACAGTGCCGCATGCGTGCGTGTTTGTGTTTGCGGAAGCGTATTACTGAAAAAGTGTTTATAGTAAAATAAAAAAAAGAAAAACAGAAAGGAAGAAACAGAGAAAATGTCTACGGAGAAGGAAATGTTACCTATAACCATCGAGTTTGGGTAAATATGAGACAAGAAAAGGAAGACGGAGACTTTTCCTTTTTTTTCTTATAAAAGGGTACTACGAACGATTACTTACGATGTTCGACAATTTTTTTCAGAGGCGGCGCCGAATCATTGTTCGACAAGAAGAAAAAGTACGAGGTGAACTTACCGGGTGACAAATGTAAGAGTATAATACGTTCTTGCTCGTTAGAATTCCTTAATAGATAACATTACATTTCACAGGGACATTAAAGTGCTTACTATATTGGATCAGAGATAACCTCTTGAAGGAACGACTGGAACTTTTTATGCAGGATGACACCGTGTAAGTCGTTCTAACATCTCGTTAATATTCTTTTATAAACGTTTGTATGGTAACTCGCGCTATTTATCTTTTATATGAGAGAAAAATATATCGATAAACAAGTATATTCGCGCTCAATGACATTCGATCATTTTAAACGACAAGCGGAAGAAATGTTAAACACGCCGCGCGATGTCTGTCGATGTCAATTCGCACTTGCCTGTGTACGACGGACACGTTCGCATTCGACATGGCAACCAGATCTCCTAATTGCGATCAGTTCCGAAAGATAGCGCCCCGAGCGATTTGGCGCGCAAATGCGATAAAAGACAGCGGTCTCGTGCTAAAAAATAAAGTTCGGTGGGTGAACTTTGCTATTTGTTCCGAGTAAAGATAAAGCGATATTTTTTTGTTTTCAGTCGACCGGGAATCCTCGTATTGGTTAACGATACTGATTGGGAATTATTGGTAAGTGAATATACGATTTTCCTTATTTTTCCTTGTTCCAAACGCTTACAAAATCTCTCCTCATATTTACTATGTGATTTATATAAAAATTTCAAGATGTATAGAACTCATCATTTTTATCGTTTCTTTATAAAAAAATGAAGAAAAGGTAACCGCGTGAGTAGAAAATTGATTCATATTTGGCCGTTAGATGGCTGAAGAAGTCGCAATAGTCCCCTCGTTGATATCGAGCATTACAGATCGTAACTACAGGTATCTGCATTCACTTACATACGTCTAAGAGTCTTGAATATAAAGTAGACGTAGAAAAAATCTAATCAATGCGAGGATAACGATAGATTTTCGAGCCCTTCCCGAAATTCGGAATTCGTCCCGATAAATAAAATCTTTCGTAAGAATTTATTTTCCATTCCATTAGATGCTACAACGGTGGTAGTGAAACATGGTATATAGTCGTGAGGGTGGTCGAAAAGGGTAGTAACCCTCTCTCCTTCTCTCGAACGGTGAAAAGGACGCAAATCATCTTGGTTCGCCACACCCGCGGGAAAATTATCATTTTAAATTTGTAAATGTATAGGCTGCGAGGCGCTATTAGAGCGAGGAGCTACTTTTAAAAGGGAGGTAGAGGGAGAACCAAAAAGCAGACGGGAGAAGGATGATGGGTTCGGCCATTATTATGATAATACCAACGTTTCGCAAAGCTTCTCTCGCACACTTCGACTCCCACGTCTCTTTGTCTCGCTTTCTCGTCCAACCCTCTTCGTCTCTCTCTCTCACATACACAGAAAGAGAGACATACACTGCACAACGAGCGTGTACGCTCCCTTGCCTCTTTTCCTAAATGCTTCTTCATCTTATATGCGACGTTCTTTGGCTCCTTTTTTCCCACGTCATTATCAATTCGTAAATTATAAGGGAACGTGACCCCTTGGAGAGATCATCGTGATACTTCAATATCGCAATCGATGTTTTCTTCGTCTATCTATGTTAACTCGTAATAGGAAAGACTCAGTTCGAAATCGGCACGTTCCCTTTAGAATTTACGAGAGCCTTCGGAACACACAGGAATATCTATCGGTGTTTACAGAACCAAGGAGATTACGTGCTACGACCTAGAGACACCGTGCTCTTCATATCGACGTTACACGGTGGTTAAGACGTCGACCGGCCTTCGAGGTCAATGGAAACACGCGAGAGATTCGAGGATGTTCATCGAACCGAGCGGTACAACGGAAGATGTTTATTATCAGTGTTGTTATTGATATATCAAATATAAAATTATAATCTTTTAATAAAAATCGTAAGCAGGTAGCCTGTTTTAATAAAATAACAGAAGCTTGGCAAAGAGAATCAAGGAAAATCTAGATCCTTGTTCTTCTATCGAACTTCGTCGATGAAACTAAGCACGAGGAATATTTAGAAAAGAGATTTAACACTCTCGAAGTTTGTTCCTTTGATCGTAGATACATTTTCTCGATACTCAACTTCGTCGACTTGGCAAGCTTCATAAGAGGGAACGCGCCGGAAAGCGCGCCATCGTAATCATCCTTGTTTGGCATGTGCATTCGGATAGAAATCCGTCGAATGGAAGTTTCGAATGGAATAAAACCGTAGGCGCGCGCGCGTGGCTTTCTTTTCGAGAGAAAACTCGTAAAGCTCGCTCGGTCTCTTTCAGAAGGAGAAACGTTCTCTCGTTCGCGCGACATACAACGTTCAGGATAAGTTTCTCGTAATGACTATAATACAACGGCCGACACTTTGGCCGGTCTCCAAGGATTCTCGCCGCGATCGCTCTTTCCCCTACTTTTACCGTCGCTTATATCGTCCCTCGGTACCGCGAGCAACGGTCCCCGGTACTTAGTACCACCGACTCCTACGCGATATACCCTCACACTCTTCCCTCCCCATGCCACTGCTAGGCTTTACATACATTACGTTACAATTAACATCGGACTTTCGGAGTTTCGCCACTTTTCGAGGCCTCCGGAGAACTCGAGAGAAAAAGCGTTACGAGTAGTGGGAGATACAACTGGAGCGAGAGAGATGTCCTTTATTTGCTTAGCATGTATACGTGGGAAACTTGCCTCGTTAATTAGTTACTCGAAAAGAAGGAATTTCTAATGGACGTACGACCGAGAATCTTTCTACGCTCTTTCTTTAGCGGCTGACACATTGCGTTAATCAATTACCGAATCAATCTCGTAAATGAAACTCTCGTTTTGTCGAATCAATTAAATAGAGAAAACAAAAAGTAACAACATAACAATGTTTGTCATTTTCTAATGTTAGGCTTGATTATTAAGGAAATCTGTTTGCAATATAAAAAGTTAAGCTAATCAAATGTTTTGGTAGAAACATTAAAGCAACAATTACAATATATATATATTCTTTTTTTTTATTTATACTTGAGGACATATCAATGTTACGCGGATACTTTTTGAATACGACACGCGTCGACGATCAATCGCATTGTCATTGTACGATACGTGTAGTAACGGGCGCGTGTCAGATAGGGATGCTGCGTTCGTCGTGAAGCTTTACTCGGCTGCGTGTTTATCCTATGCTTCTGGAAATGCGTTCGTACGTGCTTTCAACGGTATACTCGGAACGGAGAAGAACGTGAGACCTGAAACGCGCAGCATCCCTGTTTAATCCGGCCTAGCTAGACCCGCTAGCATTATGTTCTCTCTCTCACTTTCATTCTCTCTTTCTCGTTCTCTTTTGTTTGAACTAACAGCGGTAATATTCTTCACATTGCTTATCGCCGTCATTACTATCACCTTGTACCTTTTTTTTTTTTCACTCAGCGAATAAGAATCTTCTTGAGAGCGTTTCGTAACGATCGTTGACGGATTACAGTATCGTGGAAATGCTCTTTCACGATTAAAATCGAATAACGGATGCTGGACGTATGTACCAACCGCGATACGTCCAAACGCTATGACATTTATTGGACACATGGCGCGGTCGCGTTGGACCGACCGTAGCTAGACTGATAATTTCAAAGCAGCTGGAAATAAGGGATGCGGCTGGAAGACGTTATTCGCGAGATAGAGAGGTCACATCTCGGGAAAACGTTTATCGGGAAGGAGAAGTTCACTCTCGTTATACGTTTCATTTCCTGAAGTCTTAAAGTCCTATGGTTAGCTGTAGTTCGAAAAGGCTTGGAAAATTTCTCTCTCTTCTTGAAATGTCGTAGCGGCGTATCTACATTCGCCAATCTTCGAGTATCCAAAGAAATTGAGAGAGAAGAAACTCGTTGGAATTAGAGCCGAAAGGGTGCAAGAGGAGGTCTAAGGATTTTCGCGAGGATGAAATCAGCCGTCTCGGTATCGCCGCGAATTAAAGTTTCGCGTCTCCGCTAACGGTTGTTTCACTTTGAAACGTGCGTATAATTTCTGTTATCTCCGAGCCGCTCCGACTGTACACTCCCGGGCCACGAAATATAAAATAATAAAGGTACCGACGAACGAGCCTCCTGGGAACTTTGGCTATTTTCTCGAAACGCTTCCAAACTAACGCGTCTCGAACTTTTAACGATTCGCTCTCTTTTCTCTCTTACTCCTTTTTCCGTTGTCCCTCGTGTAGTACCGCCTTCATTTTTGTCTCTTCCTGTTCGGAGCATCGCTTCCGAACCTTTCCTATCGTCTATCGATCACGATCGAGACTATTCCATCTCTCTCTCTTTTTTCCTTCGTGTCTCATTTTTAACAGGTTTCGTGTCAAATGGAAAGCCACGAAAATTTCGCGCGATTCTACTCTACTCGTTTTTCTCACCGTCCGCCCGGTAATTAGTACTTACTCGCATAATTACACGTTCGTTCTCGTTCACGGCGTATTTATTTTAGTTTACAACGGTCTCAACCATTAGGGTACTAATCCTCTTAATGTCTTCCCAGTCGGTACGACGCGTTTGTTATTTTTTCCCCTCTTCCCAATTTACACGAGCACTTCATTTAGACGATTCATACCATAGTCCCTTGTTTGTCCCTTAATTTGACATCACGTCCTACGTTTTTTTGGGGGAGTAAAATCAGTGTTATCGTGGTACTAAAGGAAAATTCTTAATCATAGAAAATGGTAAGACGTCATCGACGAAGGAAAATTCGTGGTACTCGTCGCAAGGTATAACACCTGTCGTTTGCATTTGGCTGCAGTGCCAAAGTCATCCGGCAAAAGCGGAGAAGCCTAAGAAGAAGGAACCGATCGAAGCGAGCATATGCTCGCTTTAATTGTTCCTTTTCTCGTGCTTAAGCTCGTGTCTCGTCTTACTTGCTCCGTCCCAGTTGGCCCTTCCTTTCTTCCCTCTTTCCTTTTTTTCTTCGACTCGTTCGTGACAATGTCCTCGAGACCATCAGCGGGCCATCAGCATAAAACGTGCGGTTTTATGAGCCGTAGACGGTAGACGGTTTCGCGTTACATCCTCCTCGAATGCTCTCTTCTCCTTCTTCTCATTTCTCTCTTCTTTCCCGCGAATCTTCCTTTCTCTGCTTCTCTCCGATATTGTGACCGCGCTAGAATCCGTCGAGGATCCTCCTCGAGTCTCTTTTCGTTGGAAACGACGTTAGCGGTACGAGAAAGACCAAGCGGGAGCAAGAGAGAGGGGCTACTAACGTTGACCTTTCTTATGAGCGCTACTTCTTTCCCTTTTTACGAAGAGAGCCAAGTAGTAATACCTTTCGTATATGCGATTAATTTACCAACGTAATGCTTCCCTCCGAATCTTTTCACGAGTTGAAGTCCCTTTTCTTTTTTAACAGAACGTACGTTTTTGAAAAAGTTAGAGGAAATTGAAGATTTGGTTGGGTATTAGTTAGCTCGCTTTATTTTATATGCTACCAGGATGTGCACATCTATGAAGTATTCGAATTTTAAACAAACCTCTGAAAATGGGGCAAGTTGCCTCTTGAAAACGACCCATACTCCGACACTTAAAAAATTTATTTCTCAACACTCCGCAACGATATCGAAAAACGGACAACGGGACAGTATTCTGCATGCTTTCTTCTTTCTAAATTTTGATGCATACATCAGGATTTTTGCCAAAAAATCGATGCATCTCGGATTTGCCCGATCAAATACTTGATCGAAAGGGGAAAGTCTCTTCTTTACGAATATGCAAGTCGCGTTTCGATAGGATGGCTGGTTGGAAAGATACAGCAGTTTGAAGCTTGAAAAAGACCCATACTCCGACACTTAAAATATTAATTTCTCATCATTGCTTAACGATATCGAAAAACGGACAACGGAACATCATTCTGCATGCTTTTATCTTTAAAATGAGCCATTAAACATTGAAATCGGCGGTGGTGACCATTTTGGCAAAAATCATGATGCATAGGTCAGGATTTTTGTCAAAAATCGAAGTATCTCGGATTTGCCCGATCAAATACTCGTTCGAAAGGGGAAAGTCTCTAATTTACGAATATGGCAGTGTGGCTTCGATAGGATGACTGGTTAAAAAGTTACAGCAATTTTTCTCTTGAAAACGACCCATACTCCGACACTTCAAAAATTAATTTCTCATCATTGCTTAACGATATCGAAAAACGGACAACGGGACATTATTCTACATGCTTTTTTCTTTAAAATGAGCCATTAAACATTGATATCTGCGGTGGTGTCCATTTTCGCAAAAATCATGATGCATACATCACTACCAACGTAGATCTCCACGTACGACGTTCGATATAAACTATAACGCGAAAGGAAACAACTAACCATACTTCTCGTCGTGAGGATAAGAGAAAAAGAGAGAGAGAGAGAGTGTGTGGGAGGAGACGAAAACGTTGTCTCCTAAATATCTTCGATCTCTCCCGTCGAACGCAGGAGGGCTTGGTAAATTGGAAAGAGCTCCTCCTTGCATCCTCCTGCTTTCCATCGCGAGGTTACTAGAAAGAGAGAGAGAAGGAGGGTGAATATAGCACAATGCACAAGATTTCGTTCGGTCCATCGAGAGTCTCGACGCATCCCTATAGGCAGCTATTAGGGCGTGGGTCGCGAGTCTTTCGGTGAGAGAGAGAGAGATAGAGAGAGAGAGAAAAAGAGGGATTCCCCGTAGGATGGGTCGACGGGATGGCCGACGGGATGCTCCGACAGGATGCTTCGACAGGATGGCCGAGAGGGTTGCGGAGCCTCGAAGAAGGCGGATAATTTGTCCAGCATCCCTTCATCTCTCTCTCTCTCTGCATCCTCATCCTTCTACTCTCTCCCTTTCTCTCTAGAGTTTCCCCTTGTCGTTCCTCCCCAGAGAACGGAACAAGTTCGCCGAGCCGCTGACCCGAATCTCAACTAGGTGTTCGCGTCTATTCCGGTTATCCACTGTGCGAACTCCACGCTTGCAGTCAACATCGTACGTCATCACGGTTGAGATAATTATACTCCTTTGAATCGATAACGTTCACGAACATAAACGACACTAAAATCTTAATAGTCGAAGGAGTTTGGGAGGGAGAGTCGAACAACGAAAAGGAGACGTTACCGAGAAGATCTCGCTGTGGCCGAGTAGCTAAAGTGTACTCGAGCGAGGGTTAAAAGGTGGAGAGTCATCGCGTGATCGTAAAACATTATCCTAAAGCACACACAGGGTAGCCATCGGACTAGGTACTTTCTTTTTGCTCGCTGCCGAGGAGAATCAGGGTGAGTAGTCTTCTCGACGAATCTTCCCAGCACTACGTCGAGTTTTTCGAGTCGAGAACTTTTAAACTTCGTTCTGATGCGTAGACCTTTTTTCGTGAACCTTCGAACGAAGTTTGCTACGATTTCTTCGTTTCTCTTTTCTTTTGTTAGAGAGAGAGAGAGAGAAAGAGATAGTCGAGCTCATGGGTGAGAGAACGAGAATGGCTCTAGCGAAGACATAAATAATCGGTCATTAATGACCATCGCGTTGGGTTATTCACGCTCGAGCCATTAATGATGATACCGAGGCGAAAAGAGGGTAGGGAGGGGGGAGCCATTTTTGGCAAAGGTCGCGATTTAACGGCGTAACAGCCGTCGAGAGTAACGATCTCGCACGATCGTTCCGGATCTTTATGGCGATTCATATTTATTTTTTCGCGATGTTTATGTCCTAGAGATATCGAAGTAGTCTCGTAGTCTCGCGGAGAATACGTCGCGTAACGCCCGATTGAAGCGCTCGCCAATAAAATTGCCTACGGGAGAGGCAAACGACTTTTGGCCTCTTCTCTCTCTCTTTCTTTTTTTTCTTTATATCATCAAAGTACGCGAGCGTACTATCTTGTTTTCTCTACCTCTCATATAATTTTACACGAAATCACGAGTGATACATCGGAAAAGGCGTAGTTTCGATTTAGCAAAGTTAATTCGCATGTCGACCGGTACTCTCAAGTAAAATCTCCAGAGTCCACTTTGATTCGTGAATCTTCCATGCGTGGACGTAGACGATAATCCTAATGGGAGGTACGTTATCGTTGTGATACTCGAGTCTGATTATCGTTCGTGTCGTTTTCTTAATGGAAAATTATTTTCAATAAGGTTTTTAGTGATATTGTTATAGACTTTTGGTTTAGAATCATTTTACACGTACATATGTAGTGGTGCATCGACCTTTCATCGTTGGAGACTCGCGAACAGCTGTAATACTTTTGGCAGGCTCACGCCACTATCATTCGCCGGTCTACCGTATACGCTTGTCCGGGGAAGTTGCGTATAACTTTAATTAACGTGCCATATCGAATTCGTTCCAACGTTAATGCTTCCTCGCTCGCTTTTCGCTGATTTAACGTTTTGGGAGATGGCACGCACATAGCGTACCCTTTACAAACACATCTGTACACGTACACAGTTTCCCTTTTCTCGGATACACGTATCACTTTTCGGCACGATCATTCGTGGATAATCATTCGTCGTGCCATTCTCAGAAAGTTTCGACGATGTGCGTTTTTCGTGAAACAAACTCGAGCTCTTCCTCCGATGGACGAGCGAACGGCATTTAGAGATTCTCCAGAATTCGATTCTCTTTTCTTGGATTTTCCCTATTTTTCTCCATTGTCCTAAGTACAACGAAAAGCCGTTTTCCGTTTGGAAAGCTCTCCGGGTGCCCTACCTTTTCCTTTCCCAGAAGTAACTCTGCTTCTGCTGCTTCTTCCTCTTCTTCCTAAGGAGAACGAATATATATAAGGAGATAACGAGGATAAAGTGCTCGGTTAATGGCATTTCTGGAGTCTCCTACCGATCGATCTTAACTCGATGATTTTAAACCTTCTCCCCTTGATGATCGCTTCTCTTTGAAAACTTCGAGCATACGTTCCAGAGATATTCTACGAAAAGTAGTACCCACGCGCGAAAAGGAGGAAAGTGGAAAGTAGTTATATCGGCAGGCTACGTGCCAAGGACCCGTGTAAAGCTACCCCTGCCCTCATTATAATAAACCGCGAGAAGCGACATGACTTACGTTACAAACTGTCCGTGGCATGAACTTTCTCTCTCTTTCTCTCCGTGCTCGTTAAGGATGCTTTTTCCAATTTTTCCGAGAACCCAACTTGGCAGAAGCTCCCTCGCTATTTTGATACATCGCGTTTCGCGTTGGCTCGGTAAAATCTGCGTTGCTTCCGTTCGAGTGTCTCTTTCTTCGTGAAATAAATCAAGGAGAATCGATCGAGGATCGGACAGGGGAAGGAGAAAGAAGGAGAAGAAAGGAAATGACGCTAATTTTTCGATATTAATTTTTCTCCCTGGGTGCAGCAGCAGCCGGCACGAGGGTAGGTAAGCATCACGCGCAAGAATTCAATCTTTGCCAGGAAAATATTTAGACTCTATTAGGAGGCTAGTAGACAAACTAGCTTCCGTTCTTTTCTCTTAACTCTCCACCTCTCTCTTTCTTTCTTCGTTGCTTGATCAGATTTGTTTCGTCGTCCTTGGCATATACAACATCGAAAGTTAAATTGCAGTATTATTTTTAAATAATCTCTTTTCGCTTACGTTCCCGACAGAACTTGATTTCCCCGGAGAGTGAATTCTTTTTTTTCTCTCTCTTTCTCTCTTTCTTTTTCTCTTTTCAAAAGAGAGAGAGAGAGAGACAGAAGCTTTCTAGAATTCGATAACATGACAAACATACCGCGCGAAAGACGAGATGATTTTTCTGGTAATTAGGAAAGATTCGAGAGAACGTCCCAAGATAAAATTAAACCAGAGACTTCTCACGAATTTCATAATAGACCAAAAATTCGTCGAATTTTGTAACGATCGGAGAAAATTATCCTCGCTTTGCTAATAAAATGCATTATCCCATTACTCTATCTCTTCCGTCGTCGAGGGGGATGAAAAGTGTGTATGTGTGCGAGTAACCGACAAAGACAATTTCTATTTCCCGGTTGGGTTTGTTCTTCGAGTAGTAGCTCTACCTCCTAGCACGGTTTCCACACCGAGAAATATCGTAAAGCGTAAGGTAGATCGCGAAGATAAGACGAATTGAAAGCCGAGGAGGTGCTGGGAGAAGAGGCCCAAGTGGCATCGGTGGGTGTTGCTAGGTTACTAGCTCGCTTCTATCGATAAGAGGAAGAGAGAGGGAGAGAGAAAGAGGGAACCAAAAGGTGTTTGGTGGCAAGTGGAAGGTTTAACACGTGTGTTTTCGGAACGTATATGGTTTAGGAACTTGGTATTTGGATTATCCCTCTTCAAATATTATTAATAAGTCATGTTAAACGTAATGTGTAATATATACATGTTTCTCGTTAAAGTGTAGGGATATTTTCTGGTTTATTTTAACTGTTAATCGTACTTGACATTATTTACAAACGTACACGTGTCTCTCATAAATGCTATTTTTTACCTATTTATCGTCAGCATTTACAAATCTCCGCGTGATGTAGTACTTAATGCTTGTTCCGTATGAAAACGTTTCGATGTTTCTCCTTTTTTCGGATATACATATATTGTGATTCTCGAGTGAAATAAATAACGAAACGCGCGAACGTCGTTAAGCTGCTTTACTTTCGTTTTTGTAACACGACTGGAACAAGCTCGATGATCGTACAATTCAGAGAGTGCCTTCTCTCTCTCTCTATCATACGATTCAACGCTACTCCAGCATTAAAACAAGCTGTTACCTCGAGGCAGCTAGATCGAGCGCGCGTTACTAGCTTGTTACAATCGAGAAACTATCTATCGTGAGTTATATCGAATAGCTACTCCTAACGGCTATTATCCTGACGTTTTGAAGTCAGCGAAGCGGAATACACATGCTAAACGATGAATATTCGTTACCCGAAGCGTTGGTTTTGTGAAAATTAACGCTACTTCCTCTTATTTCTTGTATAAGTTAAAAGATTTGGACCTTCATCGATTTCTCTTGTATCGGCAGAATTTTCATTTTCACCTGGCTCCTTCCAATTTTCCACGGTGCACTCGATTCGATTCTCGAGTGGGTACATACTCGAGTTAACGACTTCATCTGGTACCGCGCGCGTACCATCGTACTATGTTCCACGACTTCGTGGATCTCTTTGAAGGGTGCACCGAGAGAGAGAGCATCCTACTAGAGAGAGCAAACGAGAGAAAGAGATGAAGAAGACTTCTCTCGAAAATGAATGAATTCGTTCGTTAGAAGACTCAATATTGTTTCAACCGTTAAAACTCGCGAGGGCAAAAATCGCACGGATCTGATATTCTAAAGAGACACGCACGTTTTTCTTCCGTAATATCGTGACCGATCATATCGGAGGATCTTTAATATCCTCGCAAAAGCGATTTCCGACCTATCCGTCCGTATCCGGATAGCCGGATTCTTATTAGATCGATTCGCGAACGTTTTCCTAGAGCCTTCCGACTTCTCTCCTGGATTTTTCAATTTTCCACTTAACGACGGAGTTAATTAACGATCTCCCGGTGTCGTTTCGAATTTCTTCTGGAACTCTTCTTCTCTACGTATATAAATTTATCCTAGGAGAGAAGGGAAAATTAAACGACGATTTATCTTGGACGACGACGACGGCGACGTTTTCTTTTTCTTTCTCTTTAAAAATTTTTCATAAAAACGTTAACCCGATCCTTCGCTCCACAGAGGGTGAGGGGAGGTAAGGGGAGATCAAAAGTCGAAAATTTCGCATATTTGATGTATGTATTCGAAGCTACGCGCGCGCGCGCACGGACTAAATAGTACCTACGCGCGACATCATCGTCGAGCAAAGTGTGGCTACCGTGGAAGTGCGATAAGAGCCGCGAGGGAGAGAAACGATGATACTCGTGGAAAAGGGCTGCCCTGAAAAGCCTACCGCAATCATCGTAAGGGGATTCGGGGTCCCCTTTCGGTCCTCTTTCTCTGCCCTTCTCATCGTGGTCCCACCCATGTCCTTCTCGAGTATCCACTCGACTCTTCCGTCTATCTCTTAACCGTTTCGTCTTTCGAGTGCGAGCCGAATGGGCGATGGCTCCGCCGAGAACGCACGCCACGAGAAAACAATTCCTCTTGCTCTCTCCCTTCTCTATCTCCGTATCCTCTTTTTCTTTTATATTTTAACTTATTTTATATTCGCACGTGTTATACCGATGCGTGATTTTAATTGGCGTTTGTCGTAGTTGAGTTAAAATAGTTACTTATTAAATTTTAAAATAAATTACTCGTGCGTTAATTTGAAGAAAAACATATGTCACCTAACGTTTCGGTACTGTACTGTACCATCCTCAGAAGGAGAACAAAGCTTCTTTATTAATTACACGCCTGCGAACAAAACATGTAACATGTAATTGAAATTGTAATATCAAAATAAGCATAAAAATGTAAAAAATATAATAAACGTGGATTTATTCCTTGAAATAACTGTTTTTACTCGACTATAACAAACGCCAATTAAAATCAAGCATCGGTTATGTCATCACAAAAAAAAGGAGATATTTAGGTGGACCACCCTGTATATGTTGGTACACTTTTTATTTACCATACCCATTTGACTTATTTACTTTTCATCTATATGCGTATCTACACCTGGACATACATATTCATGTACTATTTTTTGTATATCTCTAGTTTTGATTTACCAAAGCTGGCACAAGAGTATATACCCTTAACCCATGACGTTTCTCCCTATAATTGATTGGTGTGTTTCGTTTAATTCTTGATATGAATCGCGAGCCAGCTAGCAGTTACGAAAAGGATTCGAGTCCTGCCAGGATAAGTTCCCCTCGTTCTGGAAGCTCGTGCGTTCACGTCGAACTGTACGGGATAAGGGAATTGGCTGGTTCTCTAGGCTCGATCTTGGATAAGGATGGGGATAGATAGACGGCGGAAGGGGGTGGCTGGAAGAAAAAGAAGGCAAAGTAGAAGAAGAAGAAAGGAGAACACCGCCAGCAGGGTCCTCTCTGTGTCTGGCTCTGTGTGTGTTGGAGTCTTCGGTAGGGGCTCGCCGTTGTGAACTTTTGCAGATATTGAATATCTCGGACCATCAATCACCTTGACGCGGCAATATCCGAAAGTATTACTCTTATATTTGTTTCTATATCGAGCACCGATTTATGGCTAAGGCACTCACTTCCTTCCGTCCAACTCGTGGCTCGATCATGCGCGTCTCCTCGAGAGAAAGAAAAAAGAACGGGGAGAGAAAAAAAAAAATAAGAAAACGGTCGATGGTCACGTTCGGGTATTTAAAGGGTTAATATTGTATAGGACGAGTCTCGTATCAAAGTTAATACGCTTTCTCGAGTTATATCGTTAGGACGGCACCGTCTTTTATTACCGTTACGTTGCGATTGTAATTTCAACGCTCCTTGCAGTCGGGGCTCGGCACGGAGACACAACGCCTTTGAACGGAGGAAGTTAATCATCTAGAAAGTGTCGCGTGTCAGAGGGTTACCCTGTCGCCTTTCCTTTCCTTCTACTTCTTTTCTACCAAGAGAAAATGGGAAGGACAGAATGGCGATTAACTTTCTTTCTTTGCCAATGGTCGAGTATACCTAGCAGTGATGTTATCGATTTTATTCTTCCTTTTTTTATTTGGATTTCTCCTCTATGTTGTTCTTTTGAAACTATCTTGACCGTTCGACGTTGTCTTATTTCTTTGTTACGATTCTCGATGTAGGATAAAAAGTTTTAGGGTAAGCTTATATAAAGTCACGTCTATCTGTTACCATCTTCATCCCCTATCGTTTTCCACCCACCCTTCTTTCTCTCTCTCTCTTTCTAGTTCGCTCGCTGTCATTTTCTCGCAGTTTCCAAAGTTATTCGCCGAGCTCTCGTATTAGAATGCAACGTGCATCGGTCGCGCTTCTCGCTGCCTAGAATTTCAACAGCTGGAAACAGTTTCTCACGGAACAACGTTTTCGAAGGCCGAGTAAATAGTAAATACTGTGGAGGCAATGTGAAAAGAGAGAGAGAGATAGAAATGAAATAACTTACGGCACTGTGCGATAGTCAGAGCGCTTTCGAGGCCGTCAGAGCGAACGAATCTTTGAGAATCGTTTCGAGAAGGAATCGGTGCATATTTTTGGCAACCTTTGCTGGTAGTATGAAAAGAGAGAGAGAGAAATACAGGACGAGTGAGAAGGGAAAACACGTAGAGATATTACGATGCGTATCGCGAGGACAAAGTTGATTCCCAGGACGGGGACGCAAAGTAAACGATATTTAACGACTCCAACGAGCGATTTATCGAAATTCATCTTCATCTCGTGGAAGCCAACTCGACGACCCTACGCAAGGTTAAAACCCACGCGACTACCCGTAAAAGCGGAGACGGATATCGCGGATAGTTTACACAGCGATAAAAATAACCCCCGTAAAAGGGCCGTAAACTCGAGATCCTGTTAGGGTTATGATATTATAGTTTTATAGGGAATGGAAAGACCGGCCGACGTCCTTTCTAACTTCAAAGGGGTTATTCGTATTCTCGAATTCGCGTTAATAACAATCCACGAGGATTCGTTCGATCGGATTTAATGTTGAGAGAGAAGGAAGAAAAAAAGTAAACGTTAATATCGCGACCCGTAGGTTGGGCGGAAAAGGATCGCACTTCGTCGCACATCGAGGGCACACTCCTCGAATTTACTCCGTGCTTTTTCCCTTCACGCCATATTGCGCGAATGCACATTCGCTCTGCAATGATAGAGGGGTGGAACGTCGAGGGAAAGGAAGATCTAGACAAGAATGAAACTCTGACGAGGGGTGGAAGGTGTAACAGCGCGAAAGTATTCGATATCTCTTATCTTTCCCTCGCTTTTTATTAGACGAATGTAGGACTTGATTTATCGTTATCTAAGAATTACTTAGGAAGTTGTGCCCATTCATTTCGGAGATATCGTTAATGTCGAAGCTTTCAACGAATGGATTACATATATTGGAATACAGGGAAATTTCGGTTATTTGAACTAATTGGGGGACATTCGATTTTTCTTATTGTAATAGTATAGTTTTTTTTTATTATCTTCTTCATATACATATATTTTAAGTTAAAAAGAACAGAAATATTAATAATAGCAATCACAAATAATGAAATTAATTGTGCTTTGGTTAAAAATGTTTGGATAATCGGAGCTTTATGGCACACGGATCGACGAGATCTTTAAAAAATTTCGTTACGTTGAATTTAATAAAAAGTAAGCAGTGATTCTTCCTCGAATTTGATTGGTAAGATCGTAAGGACCGGTCGGGACGTATCGCTTTTGATTTTGGCGATAATCAAGTAGCGATGCGAGCGTTCCTGTCAAGAGTTCGCCGAGGGGGGTTTGTTGCGATCGAGGGTTGCGCATCCTGAGACGTGGTGGCGCACCTTCTAAAACTTACCCCTTCGAAACTCCGCTTCTCTGCGGCCAACAGTTTCGCTCAACTTTGACAATCTATACCGCTCGCAGTCCGTGTCTCGACACCTGGCCACATCGGCAGAAAACTTGGCCGACTCTCGACGAGTCTCGCCGTGGCTCCTTTCACCTCCTCCTCCTCTTTCTCCACTCTTCTATCTTGCTTCGACAAAAATTTTTCTTCGTGAGATTACAACAAGCGACATACTCGTCGAACTGCTGCTGCTTCCTCGATTTTCTTTCTCCCCCATTTTCCCCATTCCGACGTTCGGCTTGTAAATTATCATGCAAGATCACGTTCTCCCTTGAAGAGAACTTTCATGTTTTTGAATTATATTCGTCGATCGTAAAGGAAAGAGAGAACAAAGTAATGTCATTTGTTATTTAAAGTTTATGGGTACATTCTATTCGCGCGGCGTACAGAGACGCGGTAAGTGTAAATCGAGTGAGGTGTATCAAACGAGGAAGGAAAATTCCGAGTAAACGGTTTAATTACTCTACCGTAATTACTCGCCGTAAATGAGGACCGATGCCCGATTTACTGATTCATTCGATAGTAGCTACGTGGCTGGTGCGCGCATTCGTATCTCTATTACTCCTCGCTGTAGCGCAACATAATTTACAAGTTGGAAAAGCGGTTTAATCATCCCTATATGAATAGTCGCCATCGCAAAAAGCCAAACGAGTTATAACGCATCGAAAACTTTACTGTCCGCATGGTTAATTTAACTCGGTTAATGGAACACGGGCAAAGGGGTAGAAAAAGGACAGACGATTTTCTCCTTTCCGGAAGCTTTGATCGTATCGATTGAGAAAGGATAAATAGTACCGAACGTTCCAGTCGGTAGTTTCGATCTTTTCTTATTTATGTCTCGCTTTTTCGTCAGGTCCGGTTGGCCCGAGCGGGTGATGCAGGTCGCGTATATACGATCAACGACTGGAAAGAGGAAGGAAGAGGAGAGAAATAGGGGAAGGTTCTGAAATCATACTAGATATCGTCGTCCAATCGTATTCTCCACGCTCGCTTATCCTATTCCCGTTCTGTCCCACCCTAACTTAACCCATAGCCCGTTTCTATCTGGCATTCATCGAGCGCGCGTAATGCGCTCAACTACCTCACCCAGCCACCCCCACGATGCCTTTCTCACAACATGTATATATATATAGAAATACAGTGTGTGTATATATATCACGCATAGAGATCTATATACACGCTTGGAACATGAATGCAATTTTATTAAAAGTACGAGATTGTCGATTCTACGTTGAAAATTTATACGGCAAAATTGCATCACCCCGAACGGAGCTTGAAAGGAACACCGTCCATTGAAAGGACCTCGATTCTTCAAGTTTCGAATCGAGAAATAGAATTTATCGGGAAGAATGATCTCGAGATTCCAGCACCGGCCGGATAATAATCAGGGCAACCGCCGTAGGATGTTTCTCGCGGCGTTGGCGAGATTTGAGGCGCGAGCGGCATCTCATAAAATTCTCCTCCAAAAAGTGCAACCGTTAGAGAGGGAGGAAGAAGAGCTTAGGGTAAGAGAAGTGCTCCCTCGAGAGAGGCTCGTTCGTGTAGGAGAGGCCAACAACGAAGGGGTGCGTGCAGGGGAGAGACAGAGAGGATATCTCGGTAGCTCTCGCGTGTTTCCGTGAGGTAATTAATTTGCAATTAGCGTTGAATTCGTTAATCTTGCATATTTCATTGCCGTGAAGCATCCACGCGTATTAGAGAGTGAAAGAGAGAGAGAGGAAGAGAGGTAGACGAAAAAGGTTAGCGGAAGGTACGACGAGCGTGAAAGGAGAATTTCCGTACCTTAGAGAAAACTATAATTAAATCCTTGGGAAAATGAAAGAAGGAGCAACGAGGAAAGAAAAACCGAACGTCACCCTCTTCCTCCTCTATCTCATTCTAAGATTAGATTCGTATTAAGGGAATTTCAGTAAGGTCGAAGCGTAATCTCGGAAGTCCAACCGGCGTTATTGAATTCCGACGATAGTTGGATCGCGATTGGATCGTGGTAAAGAGCGCGATATACGAGTAGAATCGTGTCTCGTCGAGGATCTCGTCCAGATGCATGCGTGCATGCATCCTAGTACTATGTACACACGCTTCTACGTACATACGTAGGCACGCATATCCACTCGAGTTTATTTGGCACGTCGCCAGTATTTGCCTCCACGCTGGTGACCGTACCGCCATTTTCGGACAATCACCGACGAATATATATAGGAGTAGGTGGAGACCGTGGAGGGTGTTCCTCCTTTTCTTTTCTTCTTCCTATCCGAGTTAGATGCTCCTTCTTCGGTGTGTGGACCCGTTCCGCGTATTATTCGCTCATTTCGTTCTCCGTACACGTCGAACTCGCTCGAGCCATTCAGAGCATGTGTGTTTCTTCTGTCTCTCTCTCTTTTTCCTTCGATCGAGCACGAAAGGCGAAATAGGGGAGACGAAAAGCTCGCTGCAACCTGGCATGATTCTACGCATCCCCGAGGAATACGATGTAAGAGGGTGGTGGTAAGAGAGAGTAGGAGAAGAAGAAGGTGTGGGATGGAAAAATCCTTTCGTATCTTTTCCCTCTCTTGCGCTTGGCTATCTCTCTCTTTCGCCTAGTCTTCTTTACGATATACCAAGCGATACGTACGTACGTAGCAACGTACGCGAGAATATACCTTGTAAAGATGCGAGGCACCAAAGAGAAGAGATAGCAAGCCGGTCCTCGCACCCTCCGTTCACTCCTTTCATATCGTTCTCCTTGGGATAACATTTTCTAATAAGCTCGCGTCTTTCTCGTTCTCTGTCTCCCTTTTCATAGCAATTCAAGTATTTCGTGATCAAATATCTAAACATGTTTATATCTCGGGTAGGTATTCTTAATCTATGTAGGAACGAACGTATACATCTCGTACACGAACGAGATACGATCGTTCCACGTTTTATTCAACGGACGGTAGAACCGAGAGGCAAAACGTCGATCGTCTCGAGGAACTCGAAATAAAGGCACACAGGAAGAGAAAAAAAGAAAGTATGAGGCCGTCGAAAGCTCTCCGGGGAAATATTTATTTGCAGCTTTCGTAACGGACGAGATAATCTTGTTTTATCGTAAATGGAGACGGCTAGTGATGTAAGTGTATGTGTGTGTTGGTATGTTTGTATAGGAGGGTTGGTTATACTTCTCACCCATGTATATGTACATGTGTGTGTGTATATAGTAATATAGTGTATATATATATATATATAGTACACGGGAAGACGAGTAGAAATACATTTGCCAGGCTCGTATCCCAAGCATCATATCCTTAGGAGTCGCGAGAAGAAAGAGCCACGGAGAGAAGTTATGAGACGACGGCCATCTTTAGGTGTGTCCTTCCGTCCTTTTTCGTTTCCTTCCTTCCTTCCTTTCGACCGTCCTTTCATACTGTCATTCGAGAGGGAGCCCCGGGGCTTCCACAGGAAAACGAGGTCGTACCTTCGAGTCCTTCTGCCGTAACGTTTCTCCGTTCTCCTCGAGAGCCATACATCATCATCGTGCGAGCAAGAAGGAGAAGGCGGACACCTTTCCTAAGTGCCTCGAATCGAGTACTCTTTCTCTCTTCTCCACTCTTTCCCTCTTCTTCGCTCTTTCGCTTCATCTCTCTTTTTATCTCTGTCCGCTTTATCGAGTTCAGTTGACCGCGAAAGCCACTAACGCGTGATTCCTCCTTTACGTTTCTCTCACACCTCGCTGGACCGCCAGTCAGCATCCATTTCTGTTCCTTTTTGCGAAATTTTTCACGGATCATTCGATACTTTCGTAACGATGCTTTTGGTCTTCCGTTTAAATGGTCAACGGTGGTGGACTCACGAGAGAAAATTTGTTAAAAAAAAAGGGAGAAAGTTAGAAAGAATATGGAACGTAGAGGACAAAGAGAGAAAAGAAGAGGGAGGGAAATTAGACAGTGCGTCGGGCACGTCGCACGTTGCCAGGGAGAGCAGCGCGAGCGGTTGGTCCGCACTAATTATACGGGCTAGCATAATTCGATTACCGTAATCTCATCGCGGCTCGGTAATTGAACGACTAATTAGATTAATTTAAAATTTCGGTAACTCGCCACCGTGCGAGAGCCCCAATTAGTAGATTGCACCGGTGCAGGTGCGATTTCGAGAGGCAGCTGTTGAAAAGCGAGTTACGTGCGAGAGCGTCTCGTTCCATCGGAGTTCTCCCTCTTTGCCCATTCAAATCGCGAACGTTCGAGCGAAGATGAAACGTAAGATAGCGATACGGGATTACGTTCGGATTCGTAATAGTACGCGTCCCATGTAATAGACGCAATTTACGATACAAGCGGCACCGAATTTAATGATACGTACGCCCGGGTGCAATTTATTTACGATATTATTATTTATGAAGAGTGACGTTAATCGGATATTGATTATACAATTTAAAAGATAGAGGGAGGGGAGGATGTAGTCGCGTTATCTGTGATCGAGTAGAAATCAGTAGGCGATTGTAAAACACTTTGACGTCGCTTAATTAACATTTCATCGACGTCGATGAAAATCACGTAGTATAAATTTTCATTATCAATCGAATATATCGTTGCTTCGATGCTCGGCTGCGGGCCAATGTAAACAGTAGGTAAACGTTATTACCGACGGTTTGCTTGGATCGACGAGTCGGTCATTTTTTCAACGCGTTATCGTAAATACGTGTCCACGTCGTCGAAGATACTCTCGATGTTTCTAATACCAGTTGCTTGTGTCGTACGAGAAATTCATTTCGTTTTGATACCCTCTCAACCTAGTCCTCTTTCACCGATGGATAAAAGATGGTGCATATATTCGGACTCGAAGAAGAAGCGGATTAGCGGAGAAACGATGTTGCAGTATCGCGTAAAAGAAGAAGAGAGGGTTGAAAAGTGGACGGCGGAAAGGGCGGGAAAATTGAATTCTACTTGGTACGCCTGGAGGAAAGTGCGGACGTAAGGAGGACGTGCAAGTACCCCGCAAGTAATTGACGCTGATTAAAATTCCATGGAGAGAAGCCGGTCTTTCGCCATAACGCACGTTGCTGAAAAGCCGACGCGGCCGTGCGCTCGTCCGCTTTCCTTTCTCGAATACGATTAAACGAGAAAGCCTGGACTTTATTCTCTATTTCTCTCTCTCTTTCACAGGAGAGAACCCTCTTCTTCGTTATCCTTACCAGCGTGTATTGTTCCTCGCGGTCGACCATTGTTATTTCCGTGGATTTACGTGCCATTGGGATTATTTCCTTCGAGTACGTAAGTATACTTCATACTTAACGTTAGAAATAGCAAAAAAAAAGACAACGTGGAATAATACCAAAGTATCTTGAAGAGCCACGAGCGAGCCAAGTATTATCGATCGAAAGGAACTTCTAATTTCGTAGCTATGCAAGAACCCGTTAAACTACGTGTTTGTGGATTTGTTTCCATCTAACAGTTGCCAGTCTAAACCGCGATCTTCAACGATATCGCGACTCGCAAGCGTACTTCGGCTCTCTCGCGGCTTCTATTCCGTCGTGGAATCTCGTTGGTAATACCGTAGCGAGGAGGAAACACGAAGCGTTTCGTAGTCACAATCGGCAATGTCTCAGAGTGTAGTTGGTTAGGAGACCGCTGACTCGTGTTTGGAAGTAGACCGGGGCTAAATCGAGCTAAATGGTTTGGAATCGCACGCGAACCGAGCCAAGGGGGTGTAGGATAAACCCGTAAAGTGCTTTGCTAGAGTAGTCGCGATTCTCGTCTTTATTTTCCTATTTATTTCTTCTTCGTTTTCTATTTTTTTTTTAGTTCCCTGTGAATCACGGTACTCTTTTCACCTCCAACGAGATATACATATATATATGTAGGGGAAGGTTGCCGCGATTGGACCGGCTCCTCGATTGGACCACCACGAGTTTTCTATGTTCGAGACTTCGTAGCATCGCGAAATTTTGATAGAACATGTGGCAATATCTGTATTCGTATTTGCAAGTATTTATACCGAAATTAAATCACATTTATGTGCGTTTTGCCCATAATTGTGATTTGTGCGTCCCTGATGTAATTTTTTCCTTCCATTTCTAAGGAAATTGCAAAAATACAAATGAGATTCACTTAATAATATTAATATGATCAACTAATTTAGACTTTTAGAAAGAGATCCATATACTTGATCTTATGGGTATGTTAGGTTTAGATCCTCATAATAGCATATATTGAGAAAAGGTTCGAGTTGCCTCGATCGGACCACTTCTAGTTTCCTCGATTGGACCGGTCCAATCGAGGAAATCAACTGTGTTTTGCATTAATATCTGCGCTCTCTAAAACTGAATTAGTAAAATTTTCACTAATTCAAATTGTTAATATTCACTATTTACGCGTGGTCCCTTTTTGGCATTTCAGAATAGTGAATATACACTTTTAATTAGTGATTTTTCACTAATTCAGTTTTAGAGAGCGTATTTCATAAGTTTAGTTTATCAGCGTTACTTTTTCTAAAGAATTGTCTCAAATAAGACGACAGAAAGCTGGAGTAAGTTCGAGAGTATTCTCCGATCACGAATATTCGCGAAACGCGTTTCGCGAATATTTCACAGGCGTTGCGTTCCGCGAGCCGCGCGTCGCCAATGAAAAACAATTGAATACTCTCGACGATTCGCGTAAATTCTACGGCAACTTCAGAAATGTATAAATTCCGGTGCCATCAATAATACACATTAGTTTGTTTATTCCGCCCGGTGAGTCTGTTAGTCGATCGTGTCGTTTGTACAGTGCGTTTAGTGTGTCTCAACTATTTCGTCTATCCGTTCCATTTGTGTCTTTGGTCAATCTGTAAGTATGGATTGAAATATTTAATTAGTTAATTATTTTTATGTGAGTGATTAGTATAGTATAAGAAATCCTCTTTTCATCTGCAGAGTTATGGCACCAAGAAAATCTTATAATCAGTGGACAAGTAAAGAGCTATCTTTAGCTATAACTGCATTTCAAAATAGAGAATATGGGTTAAATCAATGCGCTAAAATATATAATATTCCAAAGGCAACATTAAAGCGCCACATCGATGAAAAAAATAAAATAGCAAAAGGGAAAATTAAATTTCACGGTGGAATTACTACATTTTCTCTCGACATAGAACACGAAATAAAATCACATATATTGAAATTAGAGGAACTGATGTTTGGGTTAACACCAATGGATATTAGGAAATTAGCGTTCGATATTGCTGAAAAAAATGGTATAAGGAACAGTTTTAACAAAGAAGAAGGGGCCGCAGGGAAAAAGTGGTACTATAACTTTATGAAAAGAAATCCAGATTTATCATTGAGAATCCCCGAATGCACCTCCTTAGCACGAGCAAAAGGATTCAACAGAACCAATGTATTTGGGTTCTTCGACATATTAGAAAGAATATGTGACGACAATAAACTAGATGGTACTCGAATATTCAACGTCGATGAAAGTGGTTTTTCTACAGTACAGAAGCGATGTCAAAAAATAGTAGCCAAAAAAGGAAAAAAACAGATTGCAGGACTCTCAAGTGGCGAAAGAGGAGTCAATACAACAGTAGTATGCTGTTGTAGTGCTGCAGGTCAGTTTGTGCCCCCTATGATCATTTTTAAGAGACAACGAATGGCTCCTGAATTAAGAGTAGGAGCTCCGGAAGGTAGTTTGGTCGAAATTTCTGAATCTGGATATATTGATTCAACGTTATTCCTTAAGTGGTTAGAGTTTTTTATAGCTACTGTTAATCCCAGCGTAGATAGAAAAGTACTCCTGTGTTTAGACGGCCACACCACCCATAGTAAAAATCTACAGGCTCTGGAATTAGCTCGAGACTCTGGAGTTATTATGCTCCAACTACCTGGTCATACCACGCATAAATTGCAACCACTTGATATTGCATTTTTCAAACCACTAGAAACTTTCTATATCGCCGAATTACAAAAATGGATGAGGACAAACCCAAACATACCGGTATCCATGTTTCATGTGGCATCGATATTTGCCCCTGCTTATAGGCGAGCTGCAACGATTGAAAATGCAGCTAGTGGTTTTCGAAATACTGGAATATGGCCTGTAAATCGACACGTTTTTGGGGACCACGACTTTATTGCAGCAGATAATCTTTTGGCAACAGAAGAAAATAATCAGGAGAACGAAACCGTTGCTGAGGATGATTTAATTAGGGCCGAAACACCTGTTCAACAGAAAAATACAGCTCAAAATAAAAATAACCTGGCTGTATCCATAGCGGAAATCTCTCCTGTTCCAGTACCACAACATCAAATATCGAAAAGACGAAAAAGAGGAGCACAGAAAGCTTGCGAATTAACCAGCAGTCCTTATACGAAAGAACTAGCCAAAAGGAAATTTAAAAGGACTCAAATTAAAGAGGCAGTACCATCATGTTCCTCTGCTACAGATAAGGAATCGTGGTACTGTATCTTCTGCAAGGAAGATAAACAATTAGACATGATTCAGTGCCAAAAATGTTATAGATGGGTTCACGCTATATGCGCAAATGTAAGCCCGTTAAGAAAATTCTATTGTTGTTTAATTTGTTTAGGTTTAAAAAAATTGTAATAAACTTGTGTATCTTGTATTATTTTTAATAAATTTTCCATAAAATTTTAGCATATGAGTGTGTATAATTTATTTGTAGAACGAATTATAAAAAGTGGTCCAATCGAGGAACCTGGTGGTCCAATCGAGGAAACTAGTTTCCTCAATTGGACCACTTGCAAGCATTTGGAAAATTAGTTATAACTTTTGTTGTATAATAGATATTAAGTTCCAACTTGCAAAATTTGGTTAATAACTTATTGTAGAATATATATGTATGCCGATTTTTGCGCAAAAGTTAATAGGTAGTTAGAAAAATGCAAAAATGTGAAAAGTGGTCCAATCGAGGCAACCTTCCCCTATATATCTTAACGATCTTACTCAGCTCGATATCTTTCTTTTTTCTTTCTCCACTTCCTCTCTTCCCGACACTTCATCCAGCAGCACGAACGACGGTGGCGCGGTGTATATGCATAGGTAACAAGTGCATTATACGACATAAAATCCGGGATGCATAATGCATCCAGTGTATCTGTGCCACCCACCAGCCACGTACACTTATCCGCACGTGTTCACACATACGTGTACCTGACGTTACGCTATAGGAATATACTCGTACTTATCTTCGTAGAAGGGGAGCTTGAGTGCGTGGAGGAGAACGAACACGCGCGCGCACCGACATTGCTGTACATACCTCGCATCGTCGTGGCATCATCCACCTTAGCTTGCAGTAATACATAGTCGTGCTTTCGTTGGGAGCCTTGCTTCAGCGTATTCTCGGAAAAGGCGTCATGCATCTCTCAGCCTTCTTTTTCCGTACATTCTTCGTTTTTTATCTTTTTTTTTTTTTTCGGTTCTTCTTCTCCCTCTTTTTCTTTCTCTCTCATCTCGGAGGAACGAATTACGTGGCTTTTCTCAGTGTCATACAACGTATGTGCAAACTGGTACGCGAAAAAATGTCTATTGCCTGGAGAGTCGCGCTTACACGTCGTGTCGCGCGATTTATGGTCCCCCATAACTACCCATATATATTTCTCGCCGGTGCGCTTTCTTCCCTTCGTCATTTCACAGAGAGGACACGCGACCGAGCGCTCTCGCAAATTTCGATCGTAAATTCGCGAATTTCGATCGTAAATTTGCGAGGATCTCTAGAAATAAAGAAATCGACTTCTTTCTTTAGCGACGCTATCTTTAGTTTTGGAAAATTTTTGCATTTTTTTTGTCTTTTTTCCGTACCTCAATTTTTTCCTTTTTTTTCGTTCTTTTAATGGAAGAATTATGATCGCCGGCAGGCGGATTCTCTCTCTCTCCCATTGTCGTACACGAAAATCTGTATTGTCGGCACGTTAGCCCTGCTGCGTTTTTCGTCGGGACATTATACTCCGCGCACGAAAGAAAAACAGAGAGGGAGAGAGAGCGAGTGAGAGAATAGGTCGAGCAAAGAATAGGTTCTGATTCTGTTCCTGCTGAAAACGGAGGTGCTGACGACGCTATTTGTCGAACCCTCGTAACTACATATACCGTCATGCTCGTGTACGCTTATATCTAGCCGGATTTTTACTGCGAGAATATCGCGTTAACCGCATCGTTCTTAATACGAGATAGCTACTAAAAATACGGGTGAATCTGGGTGGTGAGAGGGAAATAAAGAAGCAAAGTAACAGTCTGCGAGAGGGGAGAAAGAGTCTATTATTTATTCAGCATCGTTGGCCGGTACAAGTCTTTTTATTCGTACAAATTGTGAAGATTGTAATTTTACAGGTATACATAAGAAAATCATGAGAGCAGAATTTCTTTTTTAAAAGAGATTGCGTGAATATTATACTACGTCGGAAAACGTAGAATCTATAGATTTACTAAGGACGATCGGCTAAAGCCGACCGTCACGTTTCTTCTCAGTTGATTCTAACCCCGAGCGCTGATGTCCCCACACAATTCTTGATTTCATATCGCTCAGACAAGAATTGCGTTTGGACAATCATAGCCTGGGACAATCGATCGGCTTGCAATCCTTCCCGAGGCATCATATTGGATGTCTTCATCGATCTCGTAGTCACTTTGCATGGTCGAAGGTCTATAAACATAAGAAATATATTGAACGAACTGGACAGAGTGAGTTTTAATAAATAATACGATAAAATACGTACGCCCACGTTCCTTCGTTTCGCTTGACACTACTCTGAACGCGAATGAGCCTCGAAGCTCTTATTTTTAAAGCCCATCATTTAAGACAACTTGTACTCGACGAGTAAACATCAGGAGGGATCAATGCGTTCTCATACATACCCAGGGTCGTATTCACGAGCAGCACACGCAGTACGAGCGGTTGGTTATGTAATTACATTAGCTCTCCTTGTTCCATCTTGGTCAATCAATCGCTATTCAGAGTAAATTAAGGAAGAAGGAAAGACGTCGAGTGAAAGAACGTATCGTCTGGTTTATCCCGGCTCTTTCGCACGTGGCACATCACCTCCGTCGTGTTTCGGCGACATCAGCCTCTATTATGCTCGAATTACTCGCGTCTGAAGTAATCGATTTCCCTGCAACACGATCCTACCGCTTCGTCTTTGATCTTGCTTAGGATTCTATTGAAAGAAATAGACATTTTTTTTTAACCGTCAGTCCTCTCCTTTCCTCCCTCTCTATCCTCTTTTAACATTACATCGATCGCGATAGTATATATTATAGATCGCATATTATTGAATACGGTACGTTCTAAAGAATTTCGAGGTAGCACAATAAAAGCCTCCTACGAATAAGCAATCAAGCCGAATTGTGTGCAAGTCGAAACGAGGTCGAAGCGAATTAATACGCAAAAACGTGTGTCGAGAGGAATAACGACTGCCAGTGGGCAGGCTCTTTGGTAATTTAAAGCAATTTCGAGCGATTGAAGGTGAATGAAGAAAGAGAAGCGTACGCGTGTATCGTGCATGCTTATATATACCTAATACGTAACTCTCTCGTAACGAATCACAAAATTTCGACGCACTCGATAAAAATAATAAAAAAAAGGAAGGTACGTTCTTCTGCGTTTGCGTGAGAGGACCGAGATAAGGACGGAAAGCTAAAAGAAATGGCAGAAAGAAGTTTCGCAGTAGCATCGAAAGGTTAGGTATAGATGCTCTGGAGGATTTGAAAGGAAGGAAGAACGGTGGGAAGAAGAAAGTGGGAGGGGGTGGTCGCGGCATTGATCGGGCATACCGCCACCAAAAGACTCTTACTCCAGCCTCTTCACCATCCAATAGGCCGTCTCGAGTTTTCGGGAGGCAAGACGGGACTACGTAAGAGAGAAAAAGAAACGTGGAGATCGCGATCGATCGATCGGGGAGGTCCTTCTTATAGCTAGGTAGACAGAGAATAAGAAAAAAGAGAGTGAGAAAAGAGGGTGCATAGTAGTATCTTTCGTCGAAGCGACATCTTTAACGGGCGTCGTATAAATCCTCCATATCGCGTATAAATATGTAGATATCTACGGCTTGAAAATATTCTTCGATCGTCGAAGAAGACTTTTCGGGATATAACCTATATAATCATGACGTTTCCCTTTGAAGGAAGAAAAGGGATAGGTCTAAGGTCATCCTCTTCGCTCGGTCCGTTCCCCTTTTTCGAATCGATAAAAGATGGCTGATTTTCTCGATCCATCGAGCACAAGTCGGCGGCCCGTCTCTCGTGTCCGTTTTCCTCTTCGAGCGGAAGCGCCGTTGTTCCGAGTTCCGCTCGAATTCGTTCTTGAACGTGTGGAAAGGAGAGAGAGAAGAAGGAGAATGAGGTGGAAGGGAAAAGGCGTCGAAGCATTTTCTCCTTGATTCTCGTGAAAGACAGAATGGGAAGGGAAAAGAGAAAGATTTTTGCTCTCGCGTGAAAAACCGGAAGTGGGAACCGGTCGCGGTGACTCTGAAGAGGAGGAAGAGCGCAATGTCTGACACGACAGGATGGATACACGAGAGTGGAAAATTACGAGAGAGGAAGAAACGTCGAAAGGAGAAGAGCGTGAAGGAAAAGAAGGTGGGAAGGGTGAAGTAGCAGCAGATAGAAGAAGTAGAAGAACAAGAAAAGGGAGGAAAGAGAATCGCGTTTGTGGCTATCGAGAGAAAACGGTGGTGCGCGGGAGAGACGAGAGAATTGAAGCGTGCCGTGCTTCTCCTCCACGTCCGAGTTGCCGCGAGGAAGAGGAAATACTTTATAATTGAAAAGCTTCGTTTAAATGGAAACGTTTCTCTCTTTACGCCTCGGCTGCGCATAAAAGTGAGTGCCATCTGCGGATGGACGGACGAACGGAAGAAGGGGAGGAGAGGAACGCGGTCGGGGGAGAAGAATAAACGAATTTATTACGGGCAAGTCTCGCTGGCTAAAAGCACGTACATATATATTCATATGTATATTTCAAAGTATATACGTATGTAATATATAATTCACTATTCTTCGAGTTATAGTTATATAAATGGGAACGACGCGTGGTACGGACAGGTCGTCAGATTATCGTTATTATTATTACGTGAACTATTCGTGCTAGCTTTCGTATATTATTCCTAGCGAAATCGAGCTCGCGGGCAACAAATTTCTTTTATATTAACGCCATCGTCGAGTCACCTTCAATTTAAAAGTCGATCTCGAATTTTTTTATGAAACGCAACACGTTCGAGAATTCCACGTTGAAATTGAATATTTCCGAAGGGGTTCGATGTCGTTTCGCGCGCATTGTAATTAATATTCTCGTTGATAAGAGTTCGACAAGTATCGATACTCTTTCTCTGCTATTTCGTGCTTCGCAACCTGTTGCGAGAAAAGCGAGGCGGATATTGTCGTTTGAAAATTTGATCGAGGCCAAGTCCCTTCCGGATCTCACCAGAGGAGGATGAATTTCTAAGGTCCTTCGGGTAATTCGCTTTGTTCGATCCCTACCCAACTTCGTGTAACGTTTCCAACTTGTATATATGTATGTGTATATATACACATCTCGGTCTTTCTTTCTCTCTCTCTCGGGCGCATAGATTCAGGTACATAGGAAGGTTCAGGCGTTATTGGGAAACAGTTGGTGGGCTTCGAGGGAGGTACGAAACGAAATATATTGACGGTGCGGTGGATACGAGCCTCGCTGGCCCCGATCTGTCACACAAATCACCCTCACGGCCCGATACCGTCGCCACGACGCGTCCCTTCGCGCTAGGACACATCGTATAACCTCGGCTTTTACCCCCTTCGCCCATGCAAATATCGACGCTATCGATATTACGTTTCCCTACGTTGCGAATATTTATCACTAATTATCATTAATCAGCTGTGTTTATCGAAAGCCCTCCGTGACTTCTTCTTGGTGTCATCGTTACCGACACAACAACCCCTTTTCGAGCACGATAACGATCGTTCGAACTAACCAGGGGCACTCAGGAATTACAATCTTATCGTAACTCGCACCTTTTTACAACTTCATCTAGAATTATATCGTTTCTTTAATTTAAAGCTTCGTCATCGTTCACCATACTTGTTTTCGTCGTGAGTCCTTCACCGATGAAAAGATGGGCTGATTAAACTGCGGAGATAAATGAAGCGATAGGGAAACGTGTGTGCGTGCATATTTATACGCACACGCGTGTGTACGTGCGTAGAGTGGAGGAGCAATTATCTGTAATTTCTCATACTACTCTTTGGTCTCGTGGGGGGTGAGAAGTAGAAAGGGTAGGGGTAGGGCGATCGATAGGCGCAATGTGTTTACGCCATCCGGTCGTGTCTGATGCACCCGATGTGATTCTCGTTAAACTCGCGTGTCCCTACTGGCAACCCGGCAAATTCTGCACACGAATATGCCCGAATCAGACCCGCGGTGCACCCGAATCTCTTCCCTCCGTCACGCCCTTCTTCCGAGTGTGTACGCGTCCCTTCCAGTTCTCGGTCCCGTCAGTCTATCTCTTTTTTTTTCTCTTTTAAACGTCACTCTCCTTCGCATCCTTTCCCTTTCGAGCAACAAAATAAATGAAAAAAAAAAAATAAGATAAGAACGCTTCGTACGAAGACCACTCGACGATTTGAAATTCTGTCATTTTTAACCGTAACACACGGTAGCATTAATTCCCGTATTAATGTCCGTCGATCTACGCAGAACCAGAGAATGACAATTTTGTAGATAAAACTCCAAAGGGTATCGCGACGCGTGACAGTGACGTTTATTCGATCCCATCGCCCGGAAGGGGTCGGAAAATTTTGGAAGTTTCGATGTGTGCGAAAGAATCGTGCGTATGTGTGTTAAACCACACCGTGTTGGTAGAATTCTCGTTCGATATGGCTGCGAATCGATCGGCTCACGTGAACGAGGATAAAACGAAAGCACACGGGGAATCGATGGTCCAAGGATGCTCCCGCATGCCGTGTGTCTCCGCGTATTTCCAAGCATTGTCAGTTAACAATGAAACAGTTACGGGACGCGTTAACGGCGTCCATTGTCTCCCTCTCGTGACAAGGGCAAAACGTTCGCACACAATGGCTTCCTCATATGTCTGAATACGCGTGATACAGAGCATATGTGGAAACACGGGAAATACGCGTTTACTATCTCTCTTTCTCTTCTTTGGTCTTTCTTCGAATTTTACTCTTTCTCTCTCTCTCTCTTTAACAACTCTTTCCCGTTGACGAAATAGTTGAAAACAAATATTCCCATTGGATAGAAAAGAACGATATTTATTCCCATCTACCGTAGAAACGAGATTCGATCTTTGAAAAGCGGAATGTCCTACAGGCCGTCTCGCGTCTTCCATTAATCCGAGAACGGTGATTAACTTCGACACAAAGCTACCCGTTCGGGGCAGTTATCCAGTAGTTCGATTTTCAGGGCGAACTTTCGTTTCTTCACGAGCGGAGTTCTCTTCCGTGAAACTTCGCGTTCGGTATTCCGAATGGAGAGCTGACTTCGTATTCCCTCGCAAATCGTCCGACCTTAATTCGCCTTAACAACTGAGCTACGAGGGCGAAAGAAAATTCGGTGTCGAGTTTTCCGTTTCGTTTGAACCTTTTTATTCTGGAAAGAAGAAAGGTCGATAGGATTATAGGATACCGTACGATATGAAAAATTAAAAGGAACGGAATAAAAGAAATTTTACGAGATAAAAATTCGTGACAAAAATAATTAACCTCGTTCTTACGAAGGATAGAATCCCTTTCGTTGAACCTATTTCGTTTCACCTGTCACGTTCGTTCCATGGCTCACCTATTATCTTTTTTTTTTTTTTTTTTCTATAATTCGAAAGACAGAAAGGGTAGTTACCTGTTAAGAGGAAAGGGTCGAGGCGTAGTAGTAGGCGCGTGTAAAGGTGTTTATACTGTTACATAATGCGCATATTCATAGTGGTCTCGAGTGAGTCGGTCGGGCCGGTATATAACTCCACCTCCTACCTTCCGTAAGGTGTCACGTGAAATCGATTTGCAAATAAGGTACGGTTGAAGGAGCGTTGCCGTGTATACCATGTAGAAGTAGTTCCACGCCATTCGTCTTAGATTTAAGGGGGCTGGTACTCCGCCGAAGGAGTGGATACCAGCTACCACCACTACTACCAGTCAACCAGCCAGTACCACCCTTCTACCCTCGTCGCTGTCTCTTTCAACCATTGTCTCCGCGAGTCCCGTTGTTTCGCCTAAATCACCACTGCCGGTAGTACCGAGAGCTAGCTCTCTTCTTCCACGAATTCGACCCTTTTCCACGAAGCCCGCCCGTACTACACCTATTTCTCCTCTTTGTTTCTTATTCTCCCTTTACTCTCTTTCTCTCCCAGTTTCTGCCTCCCTCCCTCTCTCTCTTTTCACAAGACTGACCGACTTATCGTTAACGATATCGTTCCCTCGAAACCTCGTTTCTTTAAGGAACGACCGATAATCCTCGATTTTCTTCCTCTCTACCTCTTTTGTTCCAACTACATGCGCTAAATTGAACTCATCGTTTCCCAAACACCAGCGTGGTGGGTTACTTCTTCCTCCAGCAGCATTTTTTTCCTTCGTTTAACTCGATTATTTATAGTGGTTTCGGCGGTGCGATACCCACGCTATCTACTAGACGGTAATTGGATGTTTTATTTACACCACGTTGCTCCGTTGCGATTCACCGTACTGTAGAACTCTCTCTCTCTCTTTCTTCTACCCTTGAAAGGAGTCGAGTCAAGCATAATAAATATCGACTCTCTCCGTCTTCCTCGCTCTTTCGGCTTCATTTAACGTGCCGGCATGAAGGGCCATCCTAACATTTAAATACCAAAGTATCTGCCAGGGATGGCGGCGGCTCCCTTTAATGCCGTTCCTAGGTGTCTTAACGTACACCATCACTACCACTAGTAAGTATCACTACCACTAGTAACGGCACTGTCTCTTCCTCCTCCTGCAGAAGTCCTCGTGGCCGTGGGATTTATGCACCAACGTCCTGCGGCAGTGCAGCCGCTCGTTTTACTACCTCGTCGCCCTATCACCCTATAGCACCACTAGCAGCACTCCCCATAGCAGCCAACAAGACCCATATTTTCTCCCTGTCTCTCTAACGGATGGAAAGAGAGAGAACAAGAGAGAGAGAGAAAGCTCGTCTCACGAAAGGAGGTAACTTCGACGATTGCCCACTTGGTTCCTCGTTTCTCCTGGTATTAACTCTTTCCTTACGATGTCTCTCGCGGTAGTCTCGCGTCGTTAAGAAGCCTTACCGTCCTCTCTCTCTCTTACTCTCTTTGTCCGTAGCGTTACAAAGCGCCGGTAAATGTGTTGCGCTTGGCCAAGGAATATTTTATTAATTCTTTACGCAAATTTATGCGAATACATTTGCGTAATCATAAATAATTAAATAAACACGGCATTCATGTAAATTCAATGCTAATCTCGGTATGGCATGTCAAATTTCTATCGTTCTTCTCTTCGTCTCTCTCTCTCTCTTTTTTCTGCCTCGAAAGGTAGATGACTTTTATCTATTGGAAATTTAATAGCAGTGAAAACGTTCCGAAGAGAAACGTACCGTTTACCGTTCACGACTGGTACGAAGGTACGTACCTAGGTTTGGGCGAAATCGTTTGGCTTTTTTCTCCCCGGGTCGTTACTTCCTCGTTACCGAATTCGCGCAATATTCCTGGGCTGCTCCGGCGACGTTAGCGAGATCTCGTTCGTGAAACGACGTTTGCATTTGGTAGCATCTGTGAAAGAAGGATCGTACGATTTATCAAAGAAAAACGCGTTCTAGATTATTTCATTTATATCCCGAACGAGTCTGGGAACCGTTTGAGTTTGGAAGGGTGAGCTCAGCCGTGTAAGAAGTTGCTCGCGTAATTGAACTCGATACCTTCTTCCGTAACGGCGTATTTGCGAGGATCGAAAATGTTTAGAATTCGCGATAGGACGTTGGGAAGATATTAAAGTCGGGATACATATAGGACAAGTATGTGTGTACGTACGTGGAATCCTCACGGTATTGATCCCAGGGATACTGTTTTCATCTTGCGGGGTTACACACGTGAAAGACGTTCGCGGGATTTGCACTGGACACTCCGGTGATTCGCATTCTTCGTAAATCGCGAGGAAGTACATTCTCTTTCTTCCGTGAAATTCACGATAAAGAGAAGGAATAGAACCATAGTCGGTAGGATCCTACCCGGGAATGTGAGAAACGTGCCACGTGCCAACATTTTTCTCATTGTGAGATCACCGACCGTGTGGAATAAAAATCATTTTACTTCTCGACGGGTTTTCTACGGTTCCATCGTGGCACCGTGACTTATGGCTGCTCTTTTTTTATCGATCGATTGGTACACTAAAGAGGACGAGAAAGAGATAAAGGGAAAAGGAGATAGAGAGAGATTCATCGTGGAAGGCAACGAAGACGAGTCAGTATAAATGGGGCTCCGGTGTCCTTACGACACCAGAGATTTCCCTCAGGTTTTCAGGAATACGAGAGACGTTTGACGTACGTGTTACGAGAATGCTCAGCTCCCTCGTGGTCTTCTCTAACGTATATAACAGCCTTGGTCAGATCCAAGATGCAGTTTGAAAAGCCCGGCTGTTCCATGAAAAGCCATCCCCGTCGGGCAACACCGACTACAACAACAAGTTGCCACGTTGCAACGATACGCATGGGAGATTATCTCTGTCTCTCTTTCTCTTTAACATAAACGACTCCCTTTATGTAGGTAGATCGACCGTCGCGTTAAGGCTAATCGATTCGTCGTTGTTTTCAGCACTCGCGTTAGAGGGAAAAGAAAAAGAAGGGAAAGAAAGGAACAAGCGATTTACTGGTTTATTCGCGAGGGAAAGATTTCTGCTTTAAAACAATATCTTTCCGGGGGAAGCCGTTTTCTCGCGAAATCGGAGCCAAAGTCGAAGAGCCGGTGTTATTCTTCCAATATGCAGGAAAAACGAGCCCGAGGGGAAGGATGGGTGTACCGTGTCGGTGGATGAGTGTACCGGGGGTGGCTTTCAGGCCACGATACCACCCGACTGCCCCCGGGGACGTGTAAACACCGATGGCACTCGACGCCCTGTCAATCGACGAGGAAGACGACCAAGAGAGAAGGCAGCTACAACCTTCGTGATTTTCTCTCTCGCTATCTCTCTTTCCACTTTCCCCTTCCTTTAAATCCAAGGGGTTCACCTACCCTTCTCCTCTTACTTTCTCGAATTTCATGGACAATGGAGCCGGTACTTTCCTTTTTTATCGCTTTTGTTATTACTTCATCTCAATCATGAAAGCGTTCGCATTTTTAAGAAAGAGATGAGTGGAACCATTCGTTCTAGTACTCGTAATATTCCCACGTGATGTAAATGGAGCTAAAAGAGGTAATGTTAAAACCGGAATGCAATAGAAATCGAAGTGTCGCGATGATGCGTATCCATTAACGTTAATCGTCATGGAAAAAGAGACGACAGGAAGGAGATAGCTCCTTGTATTTTATTCTCTCAGAAGGGAAGACGAAGAGAAGGGTCGGACTTCGTGGAAACTAATTAAACAACACCTTTCTTGATCGCTACAGGGTAAGATGAAGGAGTCGCGATTTATTTAGAAACAAATTGCTTCTCATGCTGGGATACGACGCTGTCGACGTTCTATTTGATCATCTTTAAGAACATCACTCGGACGTTACGCTTGCTTTCTGATGTAATTCAACGAAATTACAGAGTGAGAGAGAGAGTGACAAAAGAGCACGAACGAGCAATTAACGTTTTACAATTCGCTTCACCAACGCCAATAAATTAGACGAATTTCATTCGCCACGGGCGATGGCTAGTTTTTCATTCGACAAGAGCATAAGAGAGAGGGAGAGAGAGAGAATACAGTTTCCTCCTCGAATTGTCACGGATCGACGGGAAATCTAGATTTTCCGTAACGCGATCCCGAGCGTATCGACGTGCCGTCACAAAAAGGGAGAGAGATGGTGTTAGTAATTAAAAGGTCGAACCCGACGATAAAATTTGGCTGGCAAAAGTGTCTCGTTTCGGACAACAATGTATAAAGAGTACGAGTGAGATAGATAAATAGATATAGAAAGAGAGCGAGAGAGCATGTTGGCTGGTGGAAAGTATCGCCGCGAAATCGCGCACGTTGATCGATTGACGCGACAACGTGCGCTCGCTCGAAGGGTAAAGGGGTTACGTCTGTTGCAGGGTGGTTCCATGCAAAGGGCTTCTATCAGGCTCACCGTAGAAACGCTGCCACCGCAGTTGCTACTGCGGTGCCGCCGCCGGTTTCGACAATGCTCGATATAGAGGACGAACGGCGGAGGGATTCTGTATTTTACGTTCTGTATTTTATGGCGAGCCACCCCGTGGATGAGGGGTTGCTAGTCGGGGTGTATACCCACTGGTGATAAGGTGATAAGCTCAAATGTATTGGCTCCCATCAAATCGCACGCTTTACTGTTATAGGCAACCCCATAACCGCCGATCGTTCTTCCTCCCCAAACGTCCCTTCTCCTCTATCCTCGACGAACGTTCTAGCCTCGCTTTGGGAAAAATAACTTTGTGCTTGGTATTTTTCCGAAATTCTAGACGACCTTTTGAAATTCGTTCTGTCTGTTTCCTTCTCTTCTTCTTTATTTTGGGAAGAGTACGAGGGGAGAAAGGGAAGAAATGGTGTTTGAGGGTTGGATACATCGACCAGGACACGTAATGACATTATCTTTCTGGCGAGCTTTCCCATTCGGATGCATGTTTAATTTATATCTGTGTAATGTTTGTTCCGGGTATACAAAAGCTGCACGCGGCTCGGTGGAGTCACGTTCGAAAGCATCCTACTCTTTTTCTCTCTCCATCTCTCTTTCTCCCTCACTCTTTCTCCCTCACTCTTTCTCCCTCTCTTTCCATCCCTTTACGAAAACCCAGACCGTTCCTGCCGCGTGGACGATGCATGACTCTGATTATGAGGCAACCTTCCATATGCGTGCGGATGTTTTATTCTTTCATGGAGGCCGGGCCAGAGAGCAACGAGTTTTTCTACAAAGATTCATAGTCGCGATGTACTAGCGCGGAGAAAATTAAATTCCTGCCACGCGCGGTACGGGGGATGTGAAATTGCAAATAAATTACGTTCAATCTTCATCATCGAGAGTGAGAGAGAGAGCGAATGAAATGGGGATAATAACGAGAGAGTAAGGGAGCAGGAGTGGAATATGAAATAGCGGAGCCACTTCTTCGAGGAATTCGTGTTAGAGTGGGTAGTAACGATAGGTAAGCTCGTTTGCCGCTTTTCGATTGGTCCGAACTACGAACAGAAGAAGGATCCTTTCTTTACATCTTCGCGATCCTTCTTCCCATATTCCCCAGCTCGCGTCCACTTTTCTTGCAAGACTGGACAGAGAAAAATGAGAGGGGTGGACAGCCGAGGAAACGCAGACCGGAGGATCTGTAATCGTGAAACTCTTTTTCCTCGGACTCCTTCGAGTGTACTAACGAGTGGCCGGTAATAAAATTATGTCTCGTTAAATTTGAACGACGTATGTAACGACTCGACCGAGACAAACGAGTGAATTTTCTTCCAACCGCGGCATCCATCATTCTTTAACTTTATTTCGGCCAGTTCCAAGCGCTACCCGCAAAAGGTTTTTCCGCTAATAGTAATAATACGAGTACAAACGAGGCCGCGGAAAGTTAATTAGTATCGTAAAGGTAAACGCGGAACGTTGGGAGAACTCGTCGCAGTGGTAATGACTTTTCCCAATTACCATTCGTCTCCTTTGAAAAAGCAAAAGAAGAAGGGAGAGAAATAAAGGAAAGAAAGAAAAAGGCAAGAACGGAAGCGTCGTTTGCTTTACGTATACGAGCGTTGTAAGTAAAGTTCCAACGCGATAGTATCGCTCACGGAGTTTGACGTTATCGTCATTGTAATTGCTCCCTGGCTGCCGAAATTGAATTTTTGCAGCCACGAACGGACAAGCATAGCAATATACAGCGTGGAAAGCCGGCCACCATTCTCCGTAATATTCGGGAACTTTCGGAACGAGTTTACTTCTTAATAAGATTCAACGTTCCAAAATGAAATACGAAGCACTGCGTGCTTCGCGACGGCTTATTCCTTATAGTGGCAACTCTTTCGCGAACTTGCACGACTCTACGACTTCTCCAGCCCTATTTTTTCTTCTCCCTTTTCTTGCATTTCCTTCTTTCTTTTTCTTTCCTTTTTCTCAACACACCGAACCCATAGTGGAAAAATAACGATTCTCACAACGGTTCGATTCTGTAAGAATGGAAGAATGGAGGTATTCACATTGCCAGGGAAGGAAAGTGGGGAAAAAAAAAGAAAACAAAATTGAAGATATTTCGCAGCCACGGAGTTTCTACTACGCGGCCGACTCGATTTTACTTTACGACGTTCTTACGAACGAAAAAGAGCCGACGTGTAGAAATTCTGTGCGGCATTGATAAGTATTTACTGCTATGCCCCACCTTTCTACCCGATGCACCCCTTCTTCCTTTCTCACACACGTACCGACATTCCTCTTTTACTACCACCACTACCATTTGAGTTACTCTTGTTTTCTCTCCTTTACCTTCTACTCTCTCTCGAACGAGTTCTCTCCATCTCTCTTTCTCTCATTCCATCTTTCGTCTACCCACCCCATTCGTTCTTCCTCCTTTCCACCCCTCGTTCCAGCTCGGGCCAAGCTTACTAACTTTACACCCTCTATAACTCCTCGGAACTGTTATCGCCTCGTTGTGTACCGGGTGTCCTCGTTTCCGCAATCGCTCCAACATTTGCCCCATACCGTCGAGGGACGGGTGGTCTTGCGGACGAGCCGGCACGTAAAATCGTCTTCCTTCGAACTGGTAAGGGTTTCGGGGTTAGAGATAGGACGCAAGAAGACCGAAGAAGATACGGGTATAAGAGGGGGTAAATTAATATCGACGTTCGGTGAGCGCTTCGCGAAGGATTCCGAAGAATGTCGCAACAATCTCGGCCCGTTGCCCACCGAGGTCTTCTTCTCTCGTACGAGTAAGAAGCTTCCGAGCTAAACCGAGCTAACTTTAGGAACGTCTTTTGCGAGGACAGGAAAGTGACGCGATGCGCTCGAACGTCCTTCAGAATTTGGTCCGGGGCCAAGAGCCATTCGTGCCTTTCTTTTCTCCTTTTTTTTTTCTCCTTCTCTTTCTCCTATTGAAATGTCCTCCTCCGAAGGACATTCCCATCGTTTCCTGGCAATTAATGGGTCCGCCGCGTGCACGACGAAGCCGGCACTCTCAATGATCTCTCGATAATGAACGAAGAACGGGGACCGTAATGGAGGATCCGGAGTGGTAGGAACCGTAGATCCTACGAAAGGTGGGCTACGATGTGACTCGGAATCTCCGTGCAGTTAGGCGGCTTTCGAGAATATTATTTCATCTTCAGCCGATCGTTATACCCATCGGGTCGGCATTGCTCCACGACGCGATATCCCATTAGGGAAGGATCTTCTCGGCTAGATATCTCGTCCTGCGATGGAGATTGCAGCCCGTTACATATACGGACACGGTTGTTAGCGACGTTACAGCTACCATCGGGACGATTCCATGCTCCGTTCACGCTTCGTATAGCCGATGCGCTCTAACAAGGGCTGCCGTCGCCACTGTTGGATCCTGAAACTATTCTCGAGCTCTTACCACAAGATCTCATCTACCTTCTTTCGAGTCAACCAATCACTCTAATTTGTCTAACATTTCCGTTGGATCATACTATCTTTCTTTTTTTTTTAGTCAATCCTGTATTCCTACATACGTTCGTCGTTTCACCCAACATTTTCTCTGCTCGTTCATTGCGAGTAAGCTGAAAGAAGAGATCGAACCGCGGAGATATCCGTGGGAGAAGAGTTTCGTGCTTGCTGCTGGCAGGTAACTGACCGAGAAAGAAAGTGGCAGACGCAGAGAGCGTCGAGATCTCTGACAATTTGTCTCATCCCTCTGTTTTTCTTTCTCCGTCCAACCTCTCATCTCTTTCTCTTTTGCTGTGGCTCGTTCTCTCTCACTCTCTTCTGCTATTCCTCCCCTGCTTTAGCAGAGGGTAGTGCTTATCGATCCAGCAAGCCCTTCGGAGGGCGTGGTTGTGTTACTCGGCGCCGTGACGCCTTTCCCTTCTCTCCTCTTCTTCCCATCTCTCTCCCTCTCTCTCTTTATGTCCACTAGTATTCTTCCTTTCACTACCTACCTACTACGAGATCCGAAACATTTTCGGCACGTGCTCATGACTCGCGTGTACGCTTCTCAAATTAGTTACGCTACGTTACGATCCTTCCGCTTCTTCCTTCTATCATCGTCTGCATGTGATCCGATCGTAACGGTAATCAATTATCGCGAGAGGACACGTTGAAATTAATGGTAAATCTATCGGACAGTGGAACGTAACGGGTTTGGTATCGTAGATCGATGATCGTCACTTTTGAAAAATGTTTCTCTCCATCATCGGTAGCTACCACGTACGGGACGTGTATCGGAAAGTGCAATAACGAGAGGAAAAGAGAGACACGTGGGTTTTATGCTTTTTTGAAAGAAACAGGATGAGGATAAAGGATTCCACGTGGCTCGAAAGGTATATATAGTCATACCTCGTACTACTCGTCCGTAAGTAGTTTCTTTTTTCCAAGAGCAACGAGAGGAGCAACAAAAGGAGGATTTTATAGCGGAGCAAATCCTCGGAGACTTCTCCCGATTGATTCTCCAAGCGGCTCTCTCTCTATGTTCTGCTTCTTCTCCTTCTCTCTTCTATATGTATCTACGTTTACCACATTACAAGTACTCCCCTGGGAATCGAACATGAACGATCATGGTGGCCGTGTAATTACTGCGGCTATAATTACGGATTAGAGTCAGTAATTACAATCAATATGCCAATTCAAATTTAGTGGAACGTGCAAGTTTCTCAGCTTGCATTAAACATGGAATAGCAATTAACGGTGAAACAAGCCAACGAGAGAAAGACAGAGAGAGAGAGAAATTCTACCATTCGTCGATCAAACCTGACGTTTAGCTAAATTTCGATTATTTGGGTTTGCGAACGGGTCTGGAAACCAGCTTTATTTACGGATTTGTCTATGAGCATGTATCGCTTCATTTAACTGGTTTACCCAAAGGAAGTCTATTAGATTCTAAATGATTTTCCGATCTATTGATTCTCTCTCTCTGTTGCTCTCATAGGAACACGCGATGGTGAGAAGGATCAAAATGATATTTATAAAGGCAATCTCTCGGAGTTGCGCCTCGTGAACGGGTATGAGTCTTCTCTAAGCCCGGAGATGAGGATTAAGGGTGCGTTTAAGGGCTGTTTACGGTTTTGCGGACGACCATGTATGAGCGGTGTGTACGCGTATATGAACGCGGCCGCGCGCGCGAGCACGTTGTGTGCCACGATGTTCGAGGTCTTGACTTGGTTACGCGGAGCTCGAAATCGGGATAGGAGGGCAACAAGGCAAGAGGATAAACGTTCGCCATATATGACTGGCATGGCAGGTATACGAGCTAATATACAGCGTCTGTAATAATATGGAGTAAAGCACGATAAGGGTTCCGCCGTGGTAGCTAGCACGAGATTAACGTATCTTGTTTGCCCAGAACGTTTTCGAGAAAAAATTTGAAAAGAGCAAACGGAAAAAGGTGGACCAATTTACGAGACCTTTCAATCTATTATTCATCATCTTATTTCAAAATTTTCCATCTTCCAATTTTCGTGAATCTTTCCCTAAATTCTGATACCCAAGAAAAGGGCTATAAATCATCCAACGAATGAACTCTGGCTAAAATGACGGTAATTAAGAGATTTGATGCTAATGCACGTTTATCGAGATCCTCTTTTTTTTTCTTTCTACTCTCGAGCTAACCAATCCCTCCGATCATCGATCTATCCTGGCACACGATGGTAGTCAGGATCGAAGAGCGTGGATGCGGCCGGTTACGTCGACGTTGACTATTATTAAGCTTACCTACAGCGAAATCCTTTAAGCCAATTTACGCGGCTAACTCGACCGTCTCGACCTTATCCTCCGAGAGCAACGACGCCGATGGGTAATGACAAAAGAAGGTGGCTGCCACTAAGAGCTCCGGAAGGACCTATCTTTTGTTGCCTGTCACACAGCTCGCCACGAAGCCTGCCACCATGAAGGGATGAGTTTTCAGCAGGCAGTATTGCCATAACCTCTTCTACTCCCACTCGCCCACCCTCTTCAACCAAGACTACCCTGTAGGCTATTAAGGGGTGGCCAGGAAAGAAGTTCGACGGGCGGATTCGCGTTTACGAGCTTCGATCATCAATCTTCGTGTGAACGGGAGGCGGATGGGTGAGAAGACTACGAGGAAGTTTTCTCGAAAGCACGTACGGATTGCTCGACCGATTACTCGCGAAGATTCCCATCGATGTAGGGGGGATAACGATAATTGATAAGGAACGAATTTTAATTCGCTTCGTTTGGGCTTCCGAAGGAAAAGAAAAATTTGAATATCTCTTTTTCGTCATCGTTAAGCGTTGCGTCGTCTATCTCTCTATCTCTTTCGAGCTGATTTTATCGACGACGAGCATAGACGACAAAAAGCAACGCACGAAATTGGAGGGAACGAGTATAAACTTCGTCTTGAGAGCAGAGAGAGAGGGTGGGATCGGGAGAGAGAGAAATCCTACGCGAGCTTCGGATGCAGGAGAAATCCTTGTTGGACGTAGTTTCTACGAACGAAGCTTCGAGAACTCGATGAATTCGCGTGCATGAGAGAGAGAGAGAGAGAATGCTGTCGCTCTCCAACATGCTGTGGTAACTTGGAACAAACTCTGATTGCTGCACGCGTTCTCTCTTCTCTAGGTCTATATAGGAGACCATCAGACCAACGTGTCTCTTCGTCAGAATCTCTCTTCTCTTTCCTCCCCTTTCTCCCTCTCTCTCTTTAGAGCTCACGAATTCGTAGCTCGTATATTGGGAAGTCAACGTATCCAAAAGCTAGTTCACTGTTCGTCAAGACACTTTCTCAGACGTCGCTTTGTCGTTTCCCATTTTTTTTCGAGCCATCGATAAGGTTATATGGGTAAGCGAAGAAAAATGGGGATCGAAGAATGGGAATTCTTCGCGAACACGTCCCTCTTTCTATCATCCTTCTTGCTCTTTCTCACTCCTAAGTTATCCTCGTGCTCTGGGTCGATTCTCTATTACGATCGTCACTTCCTAGTCCACTAAAGCGGAGTACACAACGCGCTAGCATCCTCCAGAGTCCCGTGACAGGATCCATTAGAAATAGTTTACTTAGGTCCTCGAGGATTAGTTTCGACTCCAACTTCCATCCCTTTATCCTTCGTGGATTCGCGTATTATCGTCTCGATGATATCGTCTTTTCAGACTCGTTCAAGGAAAGGATTCTTTCATGGAAAATCAAAGATTACGTAGTACGACAGCCACGTTATCGTTGTCATCCTCCTCGTCGTTCTCTCGTCTCTTTGGCTTTATCGGCTGTCTGCCTGTAGAGCACAGAATCCTCATCGGCAAACTTCCTCGTCGACAAATTAGCCTCGATAGCGTAATAAGGCCCCGGCTTCATTGACACGAGACGAGGCAAAGGTTTCCGGAACGTGCTCGAAGAAGCTTTCTCTCTCTCTCTCTGTCACACTGTCCGTGTCTCTCTTTGTTCGCTTCAAGATGGTTGTCCCGAGTACGACGACAAAGCTTCCTTTGGATCATGGATTTATCCTTGCTCAAGAGTCGCGAGACTTTATCAAGGCATCGAGCGTTATCGAATCCTTCTGTACCGTTTCCCTAAGATCGAACAAAAGAGAGGTCAAAAGTCGAAAAGAGTTGTCCTGGACTCGTGAATGTGTATTCGATATAACGAGGCTAGGATCGTCAAAGGAGTATTCCCAAAAGATAGTAGATGTTACTTATCGGAACGATCTCGTGCGAAGATCGGGATTAAGTAAAGCCATCGAATGGATTAAAAGCCTGAGAAGAAGCACGTTTAGTTTCTTAAGAGCGGAATCGAAAGAGGATAAAGTTCCCGAACGATTTAAGGACGATACACGAGGAGACTCTAAAAGTTTCTAGAGTTGTCCCTGAGGGCAGCAGACAGCTGGTAGTCGTCGTCGAGCCTATCAAATTGTCGCAGTGCGGTTGTAGCCTGGGTAGGTAGGCAAAGCTTTGCTAAGGCCATGTCTGGCCGGCTGACTAGGAACGGTGCTCGACTACTTGCTCGAAGCAGCGGTGCTCGTACGAACGACGCGCCGACGCCCAGAAAGAGATAGCGGGAGCCAGACGACGAGGACGGGTTACCAGTGGAAAGCATCCCTTACGATCGCGATTTCTTCCTCATCCCATTCAACCCCTTTCTCTCTCTCTCTCCTTTCCATACTCGCCTTCTATATACTCTTCTCGTTGCTCGTCCTTATACCGGCTAGCTTTTTCTCTACTCTCTCTCTTTGGAGTCTCCACTCGAGTCACGAATACTGCAATTTCAGCCTTGTCGCCGTTACGGAACTTCAACTGCGAAATGATAAATTCCACGAGCGTCTAGTCGTTTCTTTTACTCGCTGGAATCGTGAAACGGGAGAGGAAGAGAGTAAAAAAAAAAGGAGGGACAGAACGCTCCAGCCGGTTTGTCCAAATCGAATTTCCATGTAAAGTTGTATCCTAAAAGTTTATCCCTAGCAGAGTAGCGTGGCACTTTAAATGGCCGCTATAAACGGGGCTAGATGGGTATTTAAATATGGCACGAGCGCGAGAATTAAGATAATACGTGTAATAGGATTAAAATTAATATTGTTTATATAACGATAGCTCTCGGTAATTGCAGCTTTAGTTTTTAATGAAATTAAGTTAAGGTAAAGAGACATCGAGAGCGCGGATGCAAGAAGAGAGAGAAAGAGGTGAGAGCATGAGAAAGATAGAACGAGAGATCCATTAACGCCATTTGCTTCGCGTTAGCTTGCACCCGTTTATGCCACCGATACGCATCTGCGATCGTACGCGTTCATTTTGACACGTGCGAGAGGATACAAGCCAATTAAATCGTCGCCGGGTGAAAATGTCAAAAACAACGACAAGGATCATTTTTCTAGACTAGACTGTTCTCTTATAAATCTAACGAAGCAAAAAGCTCTATCGATCAAATCTACGGAACGTTCGTTACCGGACTTATAAACAATTCTCGGTAACGTCGGTATGGGGGGTGGGGATATCGCTAAACATCAAGCAAAAAAAGACTGGTAGGTACCACAAAAAAAAAAGGAAGGAACACCGAATAATCTTTGTGGGATGCGATAAATCGTGTAACGTCCGCCAAAGATATTTATATATTACGACAAAATACACATCGGAAGACTCGATGTTTTCCCTCACTTTTTCGCACCTGCCATTTTTTCCCCGGCTTCGATCGGTGCTGTTCGATAAATATCGGGTGTGCGTCGTCTATGTGTATCACGTGTGAGAGTGTGACTATTCGTGGAAGCACGGCTGAACGTAGGTGCTTTTTTTTAGCAAGGTGGCGGGGGTCGAGCGAAAAGGAGAGAAAAGTAGGAACAGGATCGAAGGATAGTCCCGTAAGATGGCTTCATCAATCTTCGGCAAGGGGATGACGGTAACACCCGGAGGAGGAAACGTTCTCGCGGTTCTTTATCCACGAAACCTTCCGTAGCGTGCATTACGCTAATGCTAACGCAAGCTCTGTCTACTTCGATGAAATACAGCGACGACGAGCACGGCTATCTCAAGTATTCTCCTTAGATTTTTCTCTTCGATTTGGAAAGCTTCTTTTCTCTCATCCCTTGTTTCTCTTTATTTCTCTTCTTTTTTTTTATAGCAAAAGAATTTAAGTCAACGCGTCAACGTGCCACGCTAATATCACGATCAACGAGAATAAATATTTAATGGGCGGAAAGACGCGAAAGCTCGGCGTTCTCTCGTTCATTTGCATTTTAGATTTCTCCGAGATTCGAAAGATAGCGAGAGAGAGAGAGGTATGGGTTGTCTTTTTAGGCATTCCGGGTAACGCTATTAGCGCACGAGAGTCGAGTGATTTATACTCGCTTTGGTATAATTAGCTGCACTTACGTATATACATATATTTTACCGTCGTATAATAAGCACTGGATTTGGCTCCAGGTTTCACAATAATATTCTCCTAACGATGCTCCTACGAATTGACGTACACCGTTTTAATCAGCGCGATACGCGGAGGCCCTTTATATCGCGTACGTACATACCTACGCTATATACTCGTACTATTGATGCACTCGTAAACTCGTGTTATACCACGGTAACGAGTAGAACGTTAAAGCGTTCGAACGATAGACAGAATATCGATTGAAATTCTCTTTTCGTCGAGGATGTATCCGCATACCGGCTGGACCGGTTGATTCGAAATGAAACGTGCGCGTTATCGTATCGATCTCTTCCTCCTTCCTCTTCTCTCCTTGTTTCTCTCCATCTCTCTCAGGATGAATTTCCGTGATTTTCGATCCGAGATACGATACCCCTTTTCGAGATGCGCCAGGATAGGGATGCTGGGTGCTACTGGTGGAACGAGTAGTCGAGGGATGAGAATCCTCGAAGGATACGGATGGTCGAAGGAAAGTGCCGCTGGCGCCGCTGACGCCGCTGATGCTGCGTCGATCGAGGGCAACGAGAGACGACGACGACGACGAGAGAGAGAGAATCTTCGTAGTGGTAAAACGTTACTGCTGGGCTAAGGTACATCTCGGAAGTCGATGACCGTAGAAAAATGGACTTTTCAACTTATTACTAGTTGGAACAGATTAACGCTGATTGCACTCTCACGATGGGTAGAGGGGGGTATGAGGGATGTAGGAGAAAAGAAAGATGAAGGCTTCTCGTGCGATTTATCAATTTCACGAGGGAACTTTTTAAATTACATCGCTCGATCGACCTTTCTACTTCTCTCTCTCTTCATTTCTATCTCTTGTTTTCTCTCCCTTCCTCTTACTTCGTTGTTATCCATTCGTTGTCGTGTCATCACGACGCTCTCCCTGAGAATTGTTATGCATCAAAGCGAGCAACGAAGTGTCTCTAACTAACGGTAATCCACTTCGTTCGACGGAGGCCAACAATGTTGGTCTACTGTGAGAAACTTTCTCAAGAAAGATTCTCCTTCGAGAATGAAGACGAACGAACGCTCGGAGAGTTCGAGCGAAGAAAGGAAAATAATAATCTCCGATTGACGAGTATTATTAATGAAAGAAGAAAGCAGAGAAACGTGAGAGAGTGGGAGAAAGTGTCGGCAATCGCGATGGAAGTAGTCTTCTTCTTTTCCTTCGAGACGGGACGATAAACCGAGAAAGGTTTCGCGCGAGTGCACTTTCGTGACGGCACTTTGGCAATTTCGTGATGGCAGCGGCGTCATCGATCGTGGGATCCGCCTCTCTTTCTCTCTCTCTTCTTCTCGGAGAAGTTTCCGAACGACGAAGCGTAATCGAGGAGAGGACGAAGGGCTTTTCTCACGAGCTACATACATATATATATATATATACAATACATTTATACGTATGTGCTATCTATATATATCTACACATATACATAGATACATGACTATAGACACACGTAAGGAAAGCTCGCGAAGCATTTACGATGAAAGCCTTTGTTCGACTTAAAGCACCCTTTTCTTCGCTTTCCCGCGGTACTTTGTTAGCGGTGCGAGGCGTAAACGCGCACGCGCCTTCCAGGAGTAAGATGGAAAAGGAAGCTGCGTCAGGCGACATCTTAAACTTTAAGACTTTGCTCTTAAACTCGTACGTTTCGACGTACGTTCAGTCAAGAACGCTCTCGGAAGTGGGTCGCCATTGACAGGATATTCAACCCTCACTGTTACGGTCTCCTCTCTGCTGACTCGACTTCGTGATATATGCTCGAGATAAAATGGACTATCTAGCCTGTCCTTGATCATGCACGGAACGGGACGAAGTCGGGATGATTATGCATCTTACACGTTTACGTAGATATACGTGCGCAAGTTTATGGGAAAGCAAAGAGAGAGAGAGAGAGAGAATATAATTCTATAGATTATCTTCTCACCGTTTGCTCCTTGTTCTTTTTCAGTATAATATTTTACTCGTAATACTTTCGATCAGTTTATTAGATCTTTATCGTAGGGGAGACCGGAGCTAGTTGTCCCAATTTTAGGTTTTTTGTCTCTACAGATTTCTGTAGCTTATATTTTCGAATTTTTTGGTGACCATCGTAAAGTTCCACTTCTTAGCAATACATGGAAATTTTTAACACGTTTTTTTTCAATTTCAAGCAAACATCCTGATGTATGCATCATGATTTTTGCGAAAATGGACACCACCGCCGATTTCGATGTTTAATGGCTCATTTTAAAGATAAAAGCATGCAGAATACTGTCCCGTTGTCCGTTTTTCGATATCGTTGCGGAGTGTTGAAAAATAAATTTTGTAAGTGTCGGAGTATGGGTCGTTTTCAAGCGAAAAATTGCTGTAACTTTTTAACCAGTCATCCTATCGAAGCCACACTGCCATATTCGTAAAGAAGAGACTTTCCCCTTTCGAACGAGTATTTGATCGGGCAAATCCGAGATACTTCGATTTTTGACAAAAATCCTGACCTATGCATCATGATTTTTGCCAAAATGGTCACCACCGCCGATTTCAATGTTTAATGGCTCATTTTAAAGATAAAAGCATACAGAATAATGTTCCGTTGTCCGTTTTTCGATATCGTTAAGCAATGATGAGAAATTAATTTGTTAAGTGTCGGAGTATGGGTTTTTTTCGAGCTTCAAACTGCTGTATCTTTCCAACCAGCCATCCTATCGAAACGCGACTTGCATATTCGTAAAGAGGAGACTTTACTCTTTCGAACGAGTATTTGATCGGGCAAATTCGAGATGCATCGATTTTTGACAAAAATCCTGATTTATACATCAAGATTTAGAAAGAAGAAAGCATGCAGAATACTGTGCCGTTGTCCGTTTTTCGATATCGTTAAGCAATGATGAGAAATTAATATTTTAAGTGTCGGAGTATGGGTCATTTTCAAGCTTAAAACTGCTGTATCTTTCGAACCAGCCTACACTTTTTTTTACTCACTAAAACCTGTACACCATGCACCAGACGCGTTTCCCCTTCCACTCTAAGATACCAAAACTACGACTGGGACCACTGGGACTTTTAGCCCCGGTCTCCCCTACTAGGAAGATTTGCTATCGGTGGTTCCACGTGTCTATACGCACGTACGTAGACGCACGCCTTGTATTATTTGCTTTGAATAGGTGATAGGATATATTCCTCTCGCGGAGAAACGTGACTGATCATCGTTCCCAAGGATCATAGAAACTGCGAAGCCCGATTACTCTTCGTATTCTCATCGAACGCTTCCTTATTCGAGCGAATGCTCCTCGATCACCATAACGAAAATCGCTCGGCCACGTTCGATCGCGCGAATTTTCTATGTCACGTCGCCTCGTTCTCGAAATGGATAGACATAGTTCGTGTGTGCCGTTGCACTTAAAGTTAAGAAACGTTGGTAAGAAACCTATCGAGGGAATCGGGAACGACGAAAGCATCTTCTTTGCGAGACGACGACGACGCGAGCGAGAGGAATATAAGAAAAGCTTGAGGGGGTGGTGGATAAGAGAGTAGGGAAATAATGCGGCTGAGATGCTGGAGAGGATGAAGAAGAGATGAAAAAAGGAGGAACCGAGAAAAATTGGCTGCAGGTAACGGGATTAAGAGTGTTACTGCACGCCCGTTACCGCGATCATTCCGTAAGAAACTTTGCACTTGGCAACTTTTAATGCGCTGCCGCAAAATCCTATCCTATCCGGCTACTCTTCTCTCTCTCTCTTACTCTCTTTCCCTCCACCCGCATATTCTCGCGTGCCGCGATCCTCGTCGAAGCCTAGAGCTTAGAACGATTTCTCGAGAAAACTTTGGTAAGTGAGACAGTAAGAGAACGAGAGAGAAAGAGAGAATCGTGAACGAGTCGATGGTAGCCGATGCGAGCCATGAAAATTTCATGAACGCGTAGAGTAGGAGGAATGGATACACGCTCGCGTGTGTACGCGTTACGCGAGTCGAATTTCGAGTCGGTGTGCGTTAGCGTGGAAAGTTAGCGCGAGTTAGCGCACCGAATACAGGAGAGCGTGCAAATATTTCCGAGTAGGTTTGGAAAGGGGATCCCTTGCTCGGGGATCGCTTTCAAATTAATTCAAGGATAGTCGCAGCCCGAAACGAGTCGGCGACTTCGATCGCGTTTGCCGATCGAGAGAGAAAAGCTCCTTTGCCATGGATTCTCGCGCGGAACTATCTTCGATCGCTCCACTCATCCGCTTATATCCAGTAAGATACACAGACGCGAAGCTTCCTTTAAGCTTCAATCGCCAGACCGAAATCACACGAGAAACGAGAGAGAGAGAGAAAGGAGTGCGGGGAAGCGCGGTAAAATTCGATTCTAATCTTTGATCTCCCGACACTTTCGTAGCTTCTTCTCTGGAGAGTGCATCGACGTTGTCGGTTCGAAGAGAGAGAGAGAGAGGTAGACACGTTCTCGTCCCTCCTTTTACTCCATCCTCCTTTTACAGTGTCGACAGAGCCGTTTCTTCCCATCGAAAAGATAGAATGAGGGTAAGAGAGTGAACGAGGGAGTGAGAGAGAGAAAGTGAGTAGATGGGGGAGACGTTCGTCGTGTCGATGGAAAAATAGTGCAGTGATCTTGGAAATGAGGTCGACACCCACTTCCGCGTCTCTGTATCCTCGATTCCGTCGACGATTTAGTCGTGCGAGGGCTTCGCAGTGTCAGGAGAAAAGGGAGAAAGATAGCGTGTATCTCGCGCAGAAAAGACGTCTTTCACCAATGGAATTGTAAAGGTTCGCGAATTATCTCTCTCTTTCTCTTCTTCTCGGCTCGTCTATCGAAATAAAAATTTATCGATTTCTTATTTTCTGCTATCGCGGAGACAGGGAATCTTCGAACGTCTCGTCGAATCTATCACGATAAATAGTGTTCTTCAGGTTGTATAGCGAATGGGAATAGATCTGTTTGTATAGAGTTGTTTCGAATACTTCTTGACAGTTCGTTTGCTTTGGGCACTTTTACCTTTTATACTTTCCACCTAATTTGGTCCACTCTTTATGATTTATTCTCGTTAATTAGGGTTCAGTGAACACGAATTTAGTTTGCTAAAAGTAAGTACAGAAGTGGTCAAAATATCGACCAGTGTCCTATAAAGATATATTTCTGTCCACCTTTCAATCACACAACTAAATCTTTAACGAGACCTTTCGGAAGTCATTCACCTTTATTTGCAAAAAAAGAAGCAGTTTCTTCGAGAGAATAATCGAGCAAGTAAGACCGTCCGACGAAAGATAGGCAACGTGACCTTATTCCGGTGCGAAAATATTGAAAAAGGAAATGGGTATGTATTGGACACGGCTTGGCACACAGCCTCCATAAGGGAGATAAAGGAAAATCTCGGGGCGTGGGATCGGCTTGGGAAAGACGTCGTAAGTATGTACGACAAAACGGTTGCGACCGTGGGGGGACTTTGCGCGAACCGCCGGCGCAACTTTGCAATAAGCGTCGCGTTACGAGCCACGAAAATGGACGAGGATGCGAAGCGTTTCACGAGCATAATCCCAAAGGGTGGGAGAAGAGAAGCAAGAGAGAGAGAGAATAGTAGCGTAAGAAGATAGGCAGTAAGGGTCCGAACGATCTACCGTCGCAATAAAGTCTGGCCTTTTGCTCTTTTCTTCGGCAAAAGGACGACCCTCTCGCGTAACTTCCTCCCACCTAAGCGACCGAACGTTAACGCTTATTTCTTCCTATTTTCGTAGGATACGTTGGGTATAGGCACAAAGGCAACGACGGTAAATCAAAACTCGGTGGTGCTGTTAACGCGCTTGCTATGTTTCACGAGAAGAGAGAGAGAGATAGATGAAGAGACAGAGATGAGATAGCGAAGGAGGTACTATCATCGATCAAGCTGTCTTTGGAATTCGTTCTGATATAGTACGCTTAGAAGAGGCACATAGATAGGGTCGGTCCTTTGGAGGCGTAGGCCTCGATGCCGGCATCGATCGATCGACGCTCTGGCCTAGGAAATAGTTCTCCCTCGATTGCTCCTTGCCCTTTTCCCCATCGCTGTCTCCCGAGGGAACGGCTTTAGTAGTGGGAAGAGAACAAGGATGGTTCTACGTAGGGGACGGCAATGGCCGAGAGTGGATAGCATCGGATACGGCCTATCGAACCTCGTAACCTCGTCGATCCGAGGATTTCGCCAGGCTCGTTTTAACCTCGCACCGAGCTTTCTCTCTCTCTCTTTGCTGCGACGATCACACCAGCACCGAATTATAGGCGAAAATTCTCTTCTACATGATTCCTTTATTTTCTCATGGAATTGAAGGAATCAATTCTTTATATAGAAATGTTCCTTGGAGACATCGATCGATCGATCTGATTACACTGATATAATGTTTTAATAGTTACACTCGCAGAGAGTGTGATTGAATAGTTTAGTGGATGAACGGGTTAACTAATATTTTTTTTAAAGTTTAGATTTCCTGGTGGTAAAACATTCTATGATCTGCTTTAAATATGGAACGTTCGTTGGTTCTAATAAAGTGATTTACAAAGGAAGAAAATTACATAATAAGAAGGCATGTTATTCTAATAACTTTACAGCTAATTTCCTCAAATTCACTAAATTGTTACTAAACATATTCATTCACCAAGCTGTTAATTAAATCAAGGTTCAAGATATACATATATTTCTGACAGAAAAAATAGATAACGACTAAGCCACGAACGATGTCCATGGCTTTCCTTCGACATAACGGAGAACCCAAGAGAAAAAGTGAAAAAGGGGGAGGAGCCAGGAATATATTTCATGGTAGAATCGTGCTCGAATGGAGCATAAATTTCTTTCGGCGTGGTCGCTCGTGCGTACGATTCTATGGTTGGTAGGTAGTGCTTGCGCATTGGCGTAACCACAGGAGGCCCTTATATACAACGTACGTTGGTATACGCGTATGGACGATGAGAAAGAGGAAAAGGGAGAGGGGGTGTAGAGGGGTGGGCGAAGAGGAACGAACGATACGAATGTGTATCAAGTGGTCGGCCGGTTAGTCGAGCGCGCGTCGAAGCATGAAATTATCCGACGATCCTGGAATCCTGTTACGCCTTCCACCTCCCACAACACACAGACGCACACACGTATCGGCTCTCGTATGGTTTTGTTCCACGGTAGAACGATTAACGCGACCGTCCACGATAGGACGCGACCTATCACGCCGGCCACGTCCATGGGGGTGTCCTAACGCTGCTAGGGGTACCGAGCTAGGGGTAGTTGCGAGCTGACCGGATTCACCGATCACTGTCCGGCCGTCGCGACGCTTCTCTCCCGGCTATCGATTCTTCCAGGACACAGGCGTGCTTGTTATTTTTTTTTTCTTTTTACCCAGAGTTTTTTCCTCTTAAAGTGTCCTCTCGAAATGGGTGGACATCGGGATCGGAAGTTTGCCTTCCTGAAAGCTTCGGTGAGAATTTTTTGTTCGAGGAAGAGAGACTTTCGATGTTATTGGGTCAATATTGTGAGTTATTTCGAACGGGATACTTCTATCAGGTTTTATATTTAGAAGAATTGTTCGTATTGTGTTTCGTGTGGTAAGTGGAACTTGAAATTGTTGCCGTCTTTAAAGGGCTCGACCGGCACGCGCCGGCTCGAAACTTCATCCTCGTTAACGAAATTATAGGGAGACTCGTAAAGGTGGAGTGTATGATAAATTATAGGTAAACCGAGCGTGATCCACGTCGACGTGATCCACCGGATCGTTCGGTTAAACGAAGCGATATATTCTCGCGTTTTGAGATTAGCAAAGGAGCCCTTTCCGAGGGCTAATCCCGCACAGGCGGTACTCTCTACGGGAGGTAGACCTTTCAGAGTAAAACGTTTCTCGAGTGGATTCTCTTCGAATGGTGTTTTAATCGGATCTCATCCTCTCTCTCTTTCTTTCTTATTTTTTTTTTTCCTTTCTCGCATTAAGAGAGAGAAAAATCTTGAAAAGAAGCAGCTACGTACTTTCGGACGATCGTTTGAAACAAAATCAAATTTCTTCGTGCTTCCTCTCCGAGACTTCATCGGTGGATTATCATACCGTGTTTTGCCCGTTCTACCGTATCGCGAGTGTAGATGGTCTCTACGTACATGTATAAGTAGACAGAGAAGGAATATACGAGTATAGAGAGCATCGTGGCACGCACGTTATACTTTCTCCTTATTCCAACCTATCTCCATCTCTTTTTTCTCTCATGGAAAATCCGTGCCTGGTGGATATTTAAATGCAAATTGAATATGGCTCGGGTTTTCCCCGATCCTATTTGGCCTCTCTCTCTCACGCTCTCTATCGTAAAAAGTTTCACGTCGTTGATAAGGGAAAAAAAGAAGATGTAAAAAAAACGAGAGAGAGAGAGAGAAAGAGGAAAATATCGACGGCAGTACACACGGCGTGCCGCGATTTTCTACCACGTCCGTTAATACACTCTCGACGATGAAATTCCACCCTTGAAAAATGCTACGCGTATATCACGCGGAGGAGGAACGTGTATATCACGAAAACTAACGCGAACGATCCTCTGTGCCGTGAAGTAATAACTTTCCCGATCTGGAATTTGCATCGTCAGAAATAACACTCGATACGCGCGCGACGATCTTTCGATTACGTGCCGAGTGAAAGAGAGAAAGACCGAGCTCGTTTCCAAGTTGGTTGGGTGGGGAGTCAGGTTGCTTTTCTTACCTAGGGGCGAAGTTTTTTCAACGAAACGACTCACCCGGAGATATATATTTCTCCCTTCTTCTTCCTCCTTTCAATATCGTCGAAAGCAACGAAGGTATTTTGCGCGATCGAGTTAAGTAGAACCGGCCTGTATAAGCAAGCTTTCGAGAGGTAGCTTTTCCAATCATCAAATTTTTCTTTACTTAAATTCGAAGATTACAGAGAAGTAGAGGCAGTATGCATTCTTTGTTTCTCGATTAACTCGATAAATTGATTTCGTTAGTCGTTGCTCGTTAATACCGGACAACCCTATCGTCTATTTGTTCTTACAATTAGTGGAATCCTCGCGAGCATCCCGCGCTTAACGTGTGCCGAATATAAAAATAACAAAGATAGGAAAAATATTTCTGCGAGAGGTGGGGGGGGGACTTGGTAGAAGGGAGAAAGCGCTACCGAACGTTTTTAACCAAGCACAAAGGCGAATCAGGTTCGACGCCTGGTAAATGCGGCCGAATGAAAATTCTATAATTGGATCGTCTGCTCGTTAGCCCCGAATCGACTTCCGTTAACGCTTGAAACGGGCAGGGCGTATGCGTGTTTCGTAGGACGATTATAAAACGTGAAGGGGGGGTTCGGTGAGCGAGTGGAAAAAGTACGTCGAGCGAACGAACGCCGTTGAGCGAGCGATAGAGCGTACGAGAGAGGGAAAGAGCAAAAAAAGAGAGAGAGGGTAGAAGGGAAAAGCGTTTATTCAAATAGTACGAGCGACTGGCAGTCGAAGTGGCCCTGGTGGGAGGCAAGAATCGTCTCTGGAATGGGAATATTAGAAATTGCCGTGGTCCAGTGGTGGTATTTGCACGAACACGCGAGAAAGAAAGTAGGAGAGAAAGAAGGAAGAAAGATCAATACGCCAATCGGAGAAATTTATTATGAGAGCACGGAATCGTTCGATTACGGTCAATTAACGAGGAGCTTTCGACCCCTTCGCGAATAAAATGATAAATCTCGACTATCGCACGATTAATCGCGCTTAACGAGTGGACGTAAGGCGTCGTGCCTTTTGCAAATGGATTTCATAAATTCGTGCTTCCGGGCCTGCTACTCGTCGGCCGTCCGAGGGAGGGAGAGTACGAGGTAACGCGCGATGATTTTTCAGTGCCAATTCCTCTGCAAAATTAATTCGGCCGCGCCGTGCAAAATTACAACGCCCGCGGCCATTTTCGGGTAGCTATCGGGTAGCGTTCGCATATTTCTTCGTTGGGCGCACACGCGGGGCCGACCCAATTTGCCGAATTTCTCCCTCCCCCTCTAACTTGGCGTTAAAGGGAAAAATCTCTGCTCGAATATTTTTCGTGCCATGTGTGCGCGCGTGCGCTTTATAAAGAGAAAAGGAACGTCGTCGTATCTCTCGACATTTCGGAACCGACGTGAACACGCTTCTACGTGTATTAAAGTCTGCCTATGTGTTTTCACACGCGTATGTATGTGTGAGCGAACACCCGAGTAAAGTTTAATTCGGTATATACTCGTTCTCTCTTACTTTTTCTCGGTTCTTTTCGCGAAACCCGTTTGTAGGATTATTTTTGGTGGTCCAGAGAGAGAGAGAATAAAAAAAGAGAGGAAGGGTTAACAACGGGACGTGTCTGTATGTGTATGGAAAAATATATAAATACCTACATATAGACTATCCTACGTATATACGAGTTATTTCCTCTCGTTATATCGCGATAAATCGTGTCGATTCTTCGTCGATTATGACTCGCTTGTAAATCACTTGTACACGCTCGACGTTCGTACGAGGCGTGTATCATAAATCGTAAAATGAAACGAGACGAGGAGGTGGTAGCACGGGAGAGAGGACACCGAACGAATTAAAAATAAAAACGAAAAGCGCCATTCCCAGGCAGCCTCGAATTGTGGCTGCGGTCAAACGCTCGCGCGAGCATACTCACGCGCATACATACGAGGGACACGAACGTACGGACGAAAATTCTCGCAGGGAGATCGTACTGTGGGCTATGTAAATTCAAAGTATAGTATATTCGTACTCGTGTGTACGTATACATATGTATGAAAGCTCACGTTTATATACGTAAGTACACGTTAACGTATAGGTGTGTATGCGTAGGTAGATAGGCTCGACTCGCCGCTGCTCTTTCGACGAGTTCGTGCGAAACAGTGGAGCCGTTTAAGCACCGTGCTTCGGCGAGTTAAAGCGAATAGTTTGTCGCGTTAAATATTCACTCTCTCTTTCGCTCGGCCGACTCGAAAATCCCGGTCTCCCTAACGATTTCAACTCACCTCGTCGTGTATCTCCCGATTAAAATGTAACCATGCGACGGAAAGAGATAGATATATGGATAGATAACGAAGGAGAGAGATATGTAAGGTACGCGGAAACGACGATTACGCGAAAGTTGGACAACCGAGCTCGAAGTTAACGTATGTAGTCGCGTGCAAAAGCATGGTAACACCGAAAGGAGAGCTAAAAAGTCGACAACTAGACAGGGACTATAATAGAAGCAATAGCTTATCCTGATTACTTTTAACCCGAAACTCGTCTTCCTTACTCTTCCTCTCTCTCTCTCTCTTGTGCTAAAATCACCCTTCTCGAGCAGATCCTCTCGTCCTTCACCCTCGCAAAGTACACCGAGCCCCTTCCGCTCGATAACTTCCCGCGTTCTTTCTACAACGAACGTCTCCCACCGAAGTGGAAGAAGAAATCTAACGTTTTTTTGAGACAGAATTTTCTTTCCTTTTCTTTCGTGGACCTTTCAAGCACGATTTCTTTTTTTTACGGAAGTTATTCTTTAATATTCGTTCGACGGACGGTCAGAAAGGAACGAAGGCTGTGCTACCGAAAAGGACTTACTTTCGATTGGGCTGAAATTTTGTAGAAACCTTTCATTAGTGACCATAAAATTACTAATAGAAAGTTTCTACAAAATTTCAGCCCAATCGGAGGTAAGTCCTTTTCGGAAATTTATCCGAAACGAGGATTATTTTCTCTTCGAAACGCAGGCGCGCACGATGGGATGACGGAAGAGGGAGGAATGATGCCACGCGAGGGGCGGCGACGCAACACGCGAATAATACGGGACACCTTAACGAGAATCGTTAATGAAAAATATCGGCGGGCACGAATTGCTCCGTGGTCGTTCGCGTTTCTCGTTATCCGCTTTTCTATTTCGAGCCCTCGTGCTCTAACCTATCTTTTACGCCTCGCGTAATTTCGCGACGGCCGCAAGGAAAAAAAGGGACGAATCAGCAACGTCGTCGGGAGATAGGACGCCCTACGTGCCTCGTTCTCGCCCGATCTCTCACCACGACTGGCATTAATCCATGCTCGATAATGAAAGGGAGAGAGAGAGATAGGGGTAGTGGAACAAAAGGGAAACGATTCATCGGAACTCGATGCGTGAGATAATACTTTATCCGACCTGTTTTCCAAATCGAAGCTAATGTTTTCATATATTGACTGAGAGTTAGAAAAGGAATTAATGGGAAATAAAAAAAGCAGGAATTATTTATTTGACGGGTTAATTAAGAGAGAAATGACATACGAGAAATAATATTTAGTGCTAGGTTTACCACGAGTTGATATATACCTGTTTTTACCAAAGGGGGCAAAATGACATTTTTGGTATTTAATCGAAGAGAAATATTACTTGGATTATTATGAGGTTAAAATTGCAAAAAACGAACGTCAAATAATGTATAATTTTATTTCTAAATTCATTGAAATGATAACGATGATTACTTCGTTTTGGTTATAGTTTTATTTTAAATATATATATATACCTGCTGTAGGAGACTAACAGAATAAAATAAAAATGTGTTGCCAGATGCGATAAACTCAACTCGAATAGCTTAAACGACCTCTTTGGTAAAAATATTAAATTCGCAATTATATGTCTTATAAATATAAATAAAAATGTATTAAAATATTCTCATAAAATGTGGTTCTCAAAGTGGTATATATCACCCCTTGGTAAATGTAGTGTTAATTCAACAAAATATGGAAATCGTGAAAAAAAAAAAAAATGTTTGATTCAATGAAAAGGATTTGCAAATCATATCGTCTGCTACGCATTAGCACATATTTACCCCATTAGTACCGAATTATGCGCATAACCTTCTAGCTATCCGAATCGCGAAGGGATGTCTCTTCTTTCGTGGAATATTTAAGTATCAAATGCGGAGACCTGCTCGTGCCATTTTCGAGCTACGTTACATTTAACTTGCACCGTTCCTCTCCGAAACACCTCGCGCGTGTCGTGCACGTGCGCGTTGGCGTCGAGCTTTTCCCCAAAACAGGATTATCGTTATTATCATAGTCCCTTTTACGCGTCCTTGTGTCGTAAAACATAGTACCTATAGAGCGCAAATATTCATCGTTGGTGGTACACGCTCGTAGTTTGGAACGCGTTACCAAAATATCTGGCTAAAATTTCGACCGTTGAATGGCGACACTCGTAACTTCGATCATTGACATCGATTAACAAAGATCGCACTCGTAGATATATGTAAATGAGATAATTATACATGAAAATTGCAATCAGCGAGATGAATTATTTGAAGAAATATTCCAAATGGTAATAAACTTAGCAAGAGATAACGCGTTGATATCATCGATGTGTACGCAAATAATTTTTTGTAACGGTGAGACGGCAAGGGTGGAAAAAGTGTTGAAAGAGAGAGAGAGATAGAACTTCTCTCGACTTTCATTCAGCACCGGCAGTATCGTCATCCAGTCTCGAGCTAAAAATGTAATATGTATTACGGTGTTCTGTCGAGGTCGTAACGACAGGAGAAAACGAGCTGTGTGGTAAGGGTGGTAGAAACGAAGGAAGAGAGAAGGAGAGTAAAGATGAGAGACGACAGGGAGGATACCAGGATGGAAAAGAATAAATTGCGAAATAAAATACAAGCCCTCGGCGAGAGCGTAACGTGCCATCTTGATTCGGTACGCGGAGAAAAGTATTTTTATATACATTGGCTCGCGTTCTACCGATGCTCGATCGAACGACTCCACGGCTCGTTGCACTCCACGAAAATAGTCCTGCTTCTGATGTTACCGGTAGCTGGTGGTAGTAAGGTGGTCTAGTCGTAGACGACGGTAGTTTCGAAGAACTCGCTCTCGCCGTTTTTTTCCTTCGAACACTCCGGCCATTTTCTTTTCGTCGCGACGGTACCCTCTCGAACTTTTATTTCCTCGCCGGATTTGCGGTTAGCAAAGAGCGAGAAAGAGAGTATCGCGACAGTGCCGAAAGAAGAAAGTTCACCGAGTCAATTGACGCAAACTTTTTTTCTACTCTCGTACCACTCTCATCCAAAGTTTATACGATGGGAGTTTAATTCGTTTAATTTACACATCGCTTTATGATGAATTTCGAAAGTCCGCTTCTTCTTCTCTTTTACGACGACCATCCTCGTTCGGTAAAGGGATGAAGCAAGAAAAACTAGAGGTAAAAGAGAATATTAATCGAGGTACGACCTGTGAGAAAGAAACGGACCTTTGATTCCTTTTCCACCATAAAAAAAAAAAAGAAGAAAAAAGTGAAAGAAAGGAAAAGAAAAAAAAAATACTTGTAACGTATGCTCGAGAGATGCATCTCATCAAGGAAATTCGCTGTCTCAAGACCCGTTCTCTCGGGTAGAAAGCTTTTCTTTTATCCCCGGCGCGCGGAACGAATACGAGACTTCGAGCGCGTCTGCGAGCGAGCGAGTCTGCCGAGCGGACTATGTCGAACCGGGGTTGGTAAGGAGCGAGCCTAAAGGGGTGGAAAGGAGTGAGGAAGAAAATGGGAGAGATGGGAGGAGGGAGTTAAGGGTGAGAGACGGTGGTATACCGGCAGAGCAAAGACGATTTCTTCCAGGTTTCTTCGCTTGTTTCTCTCGCAATGAAACGCGAGGAAGAGAGAATTCTACTCTTTCTATCTCTCTCTCTCTCTTTCGACGATCCTCTCGATCTCGAGTACGAGCTTAGAATGGAGAGAAGAAAAAAGAAGGAAAGAGGGGAAAAGTGGAAGCGAATGGTATGCGAGGGAAAGGAGAGCAGATAAGGAGGGTTCCCTCGGTACGCAGATTAGGGAGAACGAGATGTACCCTAGGAAAGCACTTTTATCGTGGACCTCCCTACAAACGACTTTCTTCGTCTCCGCTATGTAACGAGGTACAAATGGCTCTCCGCGAATGTCTCTGCCTACTTCGGTCAAGTAAAATAGTAAACGGTTGCTTTTCTTATGAACCTCACCGAGAACTTCAAAAGCGAGAGAGAAAGAGAGAAAACCTACAAAGGATTTCTCTTCTACTTTTCCATTTTACTTTTTAGAGAGGAAGAGAGATGGAAGGAGAAAAACGAAGTGTCTTTTATATATTATAGGTAGGTCTAGTCTCTTTCGAAAAAAGAATAACGTATTTTCCTCAAAGTAATGAGAAAATGTAACGCGTATATAAAATGTTATGTATGATTTTTATAATAATCATAATTCTTATCGTCATCGGTAGAACGTTTTACGACAAGGTTTTATCTTTCTTCTTTTTTTTTTTGACTTTTGTCTCCCCGTAAAACTTGGACCTCTCCTAGCTCGAGAAACGTCTTCCGATAATAGTATTATCCGTGGGACAATGTAAAGAGACCAACGAGATAAGCTACTTTGTAATTTCAAATACTCGCTGGACTCGAGTCCCTCGGAGTAAAAGAGGAAGAGAGAGAGAATAGCCGATGGAACGTTCCACTTATCGCGATTTCCAAGAAATATCCTTTTGCTTTCGCTCGACGCGTTTTTCCTCTTTTTATTTCTTTTATCCCGTCCGATTTATCTTCTTATTAAGATAAACGAATTTTTTTGCAGGAGAAAAGAGGGGGATTGGAAAGGGTAAACGGATTTGTTTGGGTAAACAATTTATTATCTTCGCAACGTTGTTACGCGAACATTTTTCGTGGTAGTATATCTACTCGTAGTTTACGTAAACTTTTCTACGCATCGTCGATACTCCCAGTGCTTCACCTCCATCTCCTTGCTCTCGTTTCATCCGTGAAATCGACTCGATAAAAGTAGAGGAATTTTTTGCAAAAGCCGTTCTACCTTCGTTCGAACCGCAAAGGAATCCATTCCGTTTGGGTTTCCTACTACTTTACCTGTTACACCTTCCTCAAAGTCGCGCGATACGCGAAGAGACGAGTAGGAAAACCCAAAGGGTCGTGCGTAGAGAGGATCTCTAGTACGTGTAGTACTCTTCTTTTCGCGAGAGTCTGCCTTTGGCGAATTTTCTTTCTTCGAGAATGATCTTTTTGTGATCTTTGGGACGGAGAAGTAAGAATCGATGATTTTTTTTGAAGATTTCAACCGAGTTCTATATTTTTTCGACTGGAAGGAGAATACGAGAAAAAGAGGAAACGTTTTCGTTCAACGTTTAGGATAGAGAAGTAGTAGAAGATATGTAAGATAAAGAGGGAAAAACATGGAGAGCGTTCGTTCGTAGGGTTCTACGGATTTCTGTTTGAAATACCACCTCGAGGGTATCGCAGGCATATTTTTATTTTTCACGATGGCTCGTGGCATCGTTTTAGAAAGAAAGAGAGGCGAGAACGATAGGAATTTATATCCTTTGAGCTGGCGCAAGTTTATTACACTTCCGCCCGCAGGAAAGACCCTCTACCGTCCATCGTCCATCTTTTCTTTCTCTTTTTTTTTCTTCTCGCGAGAACCGAGCCGGAAAAGACGATCGATCGACAGAGTCTTTCTCTCTCATTCTTTCTTTACCCCTCTTTCACTTCTAAACGACAGCGCGCATTTCTCAGAAAAGTATGAGCAGGAGGGAAAAATAAGACGAGACGTTACGTCGATCCTTTCGTATCGACGCCTCACTGAAAAAGTAAATTATTACATCGGGAAACGAAGGGAGAGCGTCGATTCGTCCTCGATAAACAGTGCGAAGAGCCGTAAACGAGTTCATTCGTTAGATCGATCCCTCCTTTTTCATGGAAATGATGGACGTTCCAATTACAAGAGGACACAATAGCGAAAGTTTGTCTTATGCTTCGAACTAAATCCCATTTATTCGTATCACGCAATGTCATCTTATTTGAATAATATATTCTCATTCGTCGCAATTCCACCCCGAAAAAACTGATATATCGAGGGCTTACCGCAAAAAGTGACCGACAAACATTACAAAATGATTCGTAATGTTTATGAAATTACAAAATTCCTACAATTTAAATTAATATGACCAACTGATTTTTTTGACTTGGTCAGTATTTGCAGTAAGCTCATGTCGCGATATAAAATGAACAAAAAGATTCCATTACGATAAGTTCAATAATTACTCGAGCAATTTGGACAAATCGGTGACACGATTCGAGATTTCATTCGAATGGCGACAATTTGGTAGGACGATCAAAAGATCGGTCAAAAAGACGCTTTCCTTTTTCCGTTTCTTCTTCGAAGACGACGTGCCACTAACCGTGGAGGTCCAAAGACGATTTGTTAAATCGTCCAAAAGCCGGCACGCCAGTAGGTGGCGGTGCTAGGAGATGGAGTTTATCGCGATCGAGCTTACCATCCTTCACCTTCAGGTACCTTGGCTGTCTCACTCTCGCGCTCGAGCGGCTCTCCTTTCTCCCGCGACGCGGTGCACCGGAGCGATAGCCGGTCTCAGAGCTCGTTTCGCGTGGAATCGCGTTCGAGACGATTCATTGGCAGGAGTATCGGCCGACAGATCGATTACTCTACTCGCCCGTCTTCCACATATACGTATATACATATATATATATATAAATCTATACAGGTACACACAAGAATATATATATATATTGTATATACGCACGCACACGTTCGAATGTATCGGATCGAGAATGGATCGCCCAGCCGTGGCTATTACCCCGGCAGTTTACGACGCTTTTCTACGAAACGAGAGGAAGTCGAGTTTTATGGGAGCTTACGCTCGAAAGAATCGCGAAATAGCCGAGATTACTCGCTTTTAATTATTTCGCGATCTACTCTCATCGGACATTGGTATATACAATATATATATATACAAATGATATAGGTACTGTTATAAAGATTATATCGACATCTCGAAATATATTATAAGTACCGTTAGTTTGCGAAACGACACAGAAAACGGTGGTAAGATCGATTTATATCTCGCGAGATATCTGGGTGGCCCGCGGGACTTCGAATGAAATTTTCATCGCCGTTGGACGGTATCAAAACGCGATCTATTTATCCGTGAAGATGCTAGAAAAGAAGAAGGGAGGGGTTGGCAACTTGAAACGAGCTACGAAGAAAGAGAGAAAAGTGAGAAAGAGGAAGAAATAACGCTCGGCCGACGAAGAGAACGCAGACGGTGCTGCTGACGTTCTTGCTCGCGCGCAATTTCTCTCTTCTATGTGTCGAGAAAGAGCCAAGCTACGATGGCAGGTAGACGACGACGATATGGCGGCAGCTGTATTCCGGCGTCAGCCGTTTCTACTCCTCGACGTAGGAAGAAGGCCACGAGATGCCGTCGTACTTGCCACACACACACACACATGTACCGATCAATCCTTCTATCCCAGTTTTTACCTACGTATTAAGTAGAACGAGCCGTTTTTCTTCAGACCGAACTCGCTTCACCACTTTCAGGGATTCTCTCTACTACTCGAGTAGGATTCTACGATGGCTCTTCTTCCTTTAATTATATTTCCCTTTCGTTTACGTCTACCACTGGTTTAAGAGGTCGAGAAGGGATGCAAAGAGAGAGAGAGAGAGGGAAGAGAGCGTGGCAGAAGCTGTGGGATAAAGAGGGGTGGAAGAAGACGGAGGGAAATTAAGCAATTAGTAACTTTGCACCACAGCGGCTCTCAGCGAGATTTGATTATGTTTTCGGTTTAAGCTCCCTTTCTCTCTCGCTCTCTGTACCATTCTCTCTGTCTTTCTCTCACTCACTGTCTCTTTCTCTCTTCTTCTTACCCGAAGTGAGGCTTCTCCTCGGCACTTGGCCGCTTCCAGAGGGGGAAGACTCGAGCGGTACTTTTAAGAGGCCGCCGACGTGTATCTACAGCCACAAACTCTCCGAGGTGAAACGTGCCTCGAAGATATCAACCTCTCTCTCTCTCTCTCTTTCGTTGCTGCCCGTCTTTTCAACCCCTCCAATCCACCCCTCGACGCGCCACCCCGTTCAACCCTCGTCTCGCTTCTTCGCTCCGTCTTCGAATCTTCGATCGAAGCACCGACCACGAGACTCGACCTTTTTTTCCTTTATTTCTCTCTCTTTTTCTTTTCCTTTGGAGAAGAAGGAGATAGTCTACGAGGCAGACTCCTCGCGACGTTTTAACTTCGGCTCGAAATTATTATCTCGTCGTTCGACGGAAGAACAAACTGATATTCCGATGGATAAACTTATCTCCGGGTCTATTGGAGGAGGCTGCTCGAGTATAAAGCGAATGAAAATTTGTCGATGAGGGGGGTAGTCCCGATAGATTTTTATCAATCTTGGAAAAAATAGAGACAAGAAAGTCTAATGATACTTTATCGTATCACGGTTAGTTCAAACTTGTCATTTGTAGAGAATAATAAAGAATGTAAATAGAACGTAATTGATAAAATTGCAAAGGAAGATTCGAGGGTAATTTCGCAGCACTACATGATTAATAGCAAACGTATAAATTCAAAGTTTGGAACTTCTGAAAGTGTAAACAAATGGTAGGTCGCCGCTCGAGGTACCTTCAGAGTTGAAAACAATTCAGTTTATTGTGGCGCTTCGTCCGCCATGAACATCATAGTTCCATTAGAAAGTTACTCTTACGTTGGAATTAGTGTTTTTCTCGTTCTAGGCATCTTGTTAAAGTGTAAGTACATTCTAATGCTACTCTTGTGCGAAGGGTAATGTTCGAGTTATTCGATGTAAAGAATTTAACATTTAATATCGTCGCTTGGTGAAGTCGAGTTACTGGCTCTTCAAACGTATTAGAGATCCGATGTGATTAGAGAGAAAAGGGTAGAGCATACCGAAAGAACTTTTTACCATCGTCGAGGGGTTCTTAATTCGTTCTGTGACGGGAAGAGAGAGAGAGAATACGGTAGTAGTAGGAACTAGCACGTATGGGAACGTGTTCGTATAATTGAAGTACGTCCATCTTCCTTGCAAGCCCGGTAACGGACACCTATTCTCTTCCGTGTGGCGTTCTCTCTACCTACGACCAACTCCAGCTTGTTTATTCTTTATTGCTTCCCTTTCGTTCTCTCTCTCTCTTTTCCCTACATGCACCACGACAGCAGCCTTTGCGAGCCACGGATGCTAAATTCGAGTGTACCAAGCGCGGCGAACATCCTTTAATTCTAACCACGAGAAAGGAATTAAACGAGTCTCGTTCGGCGAGAGCTTTACGAAGTAACGTGGCTCGATGCCGGGATTAGCTTCGGAAGCTTCGATTTTTATCCGTTCTTGAGTTCCTTCCACCATCGAACGTATCTACCCTCACTCCGAAACAAAACTAGTAGCCTCAGCGATTCTTACTGACCGTAGCGACGCGATAGAAACTACGAACGGATGAACTTTGGAAGAGATAGCTTAAGCAACAAAAAAAAAGTGACCATCGAAAATACTTAAAAAGGTTGAATTGTAGGGATGTCGGTAATGCGGATCCCTGTATTAAAAAGTGAACGACACATAGCTGGGAAACAAGTTTAAGATAATTCTCGATCGCGTATATTCGAATTTTCTCGATTAAAGGGGAAGCTAAAAGGGTAATGCGGGAGGGAGAGAGAAGCAAGGAGAGAAGTAAACAAGGATTTCTTTAATTAAGCAGCCGCTCGTAGCAGCTTTCTCTCTTTCCCAACGTGGAGCGTCGTGTCCGAGACTTTATTTACCACCCCTTTCACCCTTTGTCGTACTCGTCGTAGTACTCTCTTTCTCTTTTACCCTTCGTCTCTCTTTCTCTCCCACTTGCACGAGCTCGACACGAAGTAAGGAGAGAACGAAGCAGCGTAAGGGTGGGCAGAGAAAAGGGGTGGGGTAGTATCTCCCGGTTATTTACGTACGGCGACGTGTATTCGTGGGTTTGCGCGGAAGTAGAGATAGGCGACACCGATGCCGGCTTTTCGGGACTTGGAACGTGGCAGGCATGGACACAGCACGGGCATGTCCCATGTGGGTTTCGTTAATTAACCAAGTCTACCGAGTTCTATTCCTCGCGTTATATTACCCATCTCCCCTATATTCATCCACCAGTTTTCTGATATTCACGATGCGAACCGTGTGTTTCTTCGTCATTTTATCTCATTTTTTTTTAAATACCGGTTTAATACTTGGCACAAATTCTGGTAGATTTATAAGAATACTATGTTTGTATAATAAAAATATATTGGGAGATAAAGAGAAATAGGATCAAAGATATTTGCTAACCTTGTTTAAGGACCAAGCAAGACCGATCAGAAAGGCCCTTAATTACCTCCTTGAAAATTCTCTCCTCGCGACGAATCTAATTCCGCAGTTGTTGCATTTATGTAAATTAGCTCACGGCATCGGGTAAACTCTGGAGGGCCTTGCCAATTCATCCTTCTTGCACCGTCCTAAGCAGCCTTTGTCCTATCAAAGGGAACCACCCGCGCACCTGGTCTTCGTGTATACTCACCGAGTCAATTTACACACGAATTTCATTCGGAGGTTACTCGGGTACGTGGTCTCCGTATGGACCGAGGGATTCGGGGGGGTTGACAATGACTTTGGTGTTTTAAAAGATCGGCAAATGGTATTTATCTTTTCGACCACTCAAAAGTTTGAATTATTAATTACAAGCTCGACAGGCATTTTTTTAATTCTACTCGCTACTCAAATTTGTCAAACATCACCGTCCAATTTATAGCAGAACACCCGAAAGAATCACAGTAAAGCTTTCTAAGTCATTTCTTAAATCTTGAAAATAAGAAATCTGAGCACGATTCAGCCCTTTATTAATCAAGATAGTCGACTCACGTATACGAAAATTCAGACCCGAGTTCCTCGACCTCTAAGGAGTCTATTATTAATAACAATAAAGCTCCGTGGTGGAATAGCCCCGAGGTATGCTTCGCCTGTCGTGGAAGGCGACTAAAAGAGCTCGCGGCCGTCTCTCGAGAGAGAGAGTGAAAAAAAAGAACAAGATAGAGAAGAAAAATAAGAAAGAAGAAGTTTTTGCGAAAGATTCGTATAGCTCAGGGTTCAACGATTCCTCTTCTCCGTGCCTTTTGAAAGGACACATTTTCGTGGTCTTCGTTTCGATCTCACGAAACGAGGAATCTCGGAAACGAAATTATCTCCGCGGCGACACTTCAGTCAACGTAGCGTTCAACCGACGACGTACCCCTCGACGAACGGATTTAATAGACGGCATCCTGTCCGCAATTGGAAGCTACCTATGCGCATCCACTCGTACTTCCGGCTACGTGGCGGCGAGTTAAGCGTTCAGACAAATCTCCGGAAGGTTATCAGAAATGGTGGAACTCAAACGGGTGGGTCGAAACGTGCTTGGAATCCAAAGAAAGGACTCACGATATCTAAAGGAATTAATATAAATTTCATTTCCTTCGAACGGATACACCAATATCCATTCTCATCCCGATCTTCTCGCGATAACGTTTCTGGTAACAACTTCTTTCCCTCCTTTCAATTTTTCGACGTTTCAACTTTGACGACGTTTTATTATCAACTATAAACACCTCGTTCGCGTTAGAATGGCGTATTCTTCCGAAGGCAAGACACCATAAAGAAGAAGAAGAATGAGAAAAGGAATAAAGAACGGTCGTAAAGTGGCACTTGGCCGTTGCGAGTTGTCCGAGGTACATATATACATAGTACCAGAACTCGGATCACGGTGGTCGGTTTCGCGAGACGCCTTTTAGCTAGCTTTTGAGATTCGCTTAGGCGATATAAAAGCGGAAGTCGAGAGCCGGCGATTCTTAGGGGGGTGGCATGGCAACCATATCGTTGTGGTTGCCAGAGTCGCTAACTCGCGCATACCATCCATGTACGAACGTGTATATGTCCATATAGGTGTCTCTCTCTGTGTATGGGTCGTTGTCATTGTGAATTACAATAGGCGCCGAGTTACGTAAACCGGTCACGTGTCCCTCTGCAGCGCGACGTCGGTAGTGGTGCCAGCGTTTTCCTGTAAGGACCTCACGCACGTATACATGTGCCTCACGACGACGACGACGACGACGTTGAGGAAGCACGAGCGACGACACACCCTCGATCGTTGTAGCGGAATTACGGTCACGTGTTCGGCTGAAGGCCGACACGAGTCGCGAGGCCGTCGGCCCGTCCTCTAAGCTGGCATTACCACCAACCCTCCTGCTCATAGATGGCAACCAGCAGCCCACGTAAATACTTCTTCCTCGATCGAAGATTTCCTGACAAAGTTCTACCCTTTAGGAAGTAAGGGAAAGCGGGAAATTCGAATTCGTTGATGACGGACGATAGAAGAGAAATTGCGTCTCGAGAAAATTCATAAATAACGCTGGTAAAAGTTGCCTTCGCTCGACTTTAGAAGAGAGAGAGCTTGGGTGGATGAGAAGCAATGGCGGAGGTTATAGGAGTGGGTAGTCAACGTTCGGGGGCTGAATTTATAACATTGCTCGAAATTACTTTCCCCGCGGATATCGCTTGTTTCCTTCAAATTGGGTCTTTCCGAGCTATTCCTCGAGGTAACGAGCGTACCGCTGGAAAACCGTCTTAACTTTGATCAACATTTTGACACTGTTATTCTAGCTTTAATTTCGTTGGAAAGTTCGAGGCAGACAATCGAAGACGGCTTTGAGCGGGCGCGGCGAAGTACCTACCCTCGCGCGAGCTATTAAAATGAAAATTCGATCTCGCGCATTGCGGTTTCGCGGCATTCACGCTTCGTTCGTTCCTTTCTCCTATGACCGTATCGAGAGTTCGATTATTTTCAAATCATCCCTCTATTTCGTTCTATAAGCATCATCCCCGAACGAACTCTAGAAGAAGTTCAAAATATCGCTCACCGTCGAGTTTCTTTTCTTCCTTTTTCCCTTTTCGTGCTAATTAATCTCGAAGAATCGTCCTCGTTAAAGCGTGACGCGAAATTTTTTTAAATAAAATTATCGTCTCGCTCTCGAAGCGACGAACTACTACTTTGCGAGTGTAGACAGCGAACGAAGAAAAATTATTTAGCTTGTGATAAAAATAAGTGGCGAGTGAGATAGAGAGAGAGAGAGAAGAGAAAAAGGAAAGTGTAAAAGGCAAACTAAGACGGAACGAGAAAAAAGGAAAAGTAAACGAGGTAGGAGCCGTAGACGAGTCCAGAGTTACTAAACGTTTTTAATCTCCGTCGCGTTGGATCTCTTCTTTCTCCTACTACCTTCTCTCCTAGGAACTTCAGTTTTCCGGTGATTCGTGAGAAGTAGGGGGTCAGGAGAGGCGATGCGATTAGTATGCCGAGGGAATAAAGCGTTTTTCAGCTTGAAAAAGATTAGCTTTGTCCGCTTTTGCGAGCGGATCTGTTGTCGAGGAACGAGACGAGAGGTGGTTGAAGATGGAGAAAGGGAGGAGGGGGTTTGAAGAGGAGGTTGCGAAGTAGGAGGAAGCGGAAGAAAAAGGTCGGAGTGTAGGTCGAGTCGCTCGCGGGCCCCAGGGGCGATGCTTGTGCATTCATCGAGCCAAGGGATTCTAATTAAAACACATTGTTTATATTCTTTGCAGCGAGCTTCTCCCTCTCTCCGTTCCATGACTCGGCCGCCGTCTCGACCACCACCCCCTAAGAGAGATCGCAGGGGTTCTCCTTCGCAAACTTTCCTCAAGTCGTTAAAAATAAAGTGAGACGGGAGGCCACTTTCGCAGTTATTTTTCCAAGGAAAGTGCATCGTTCAACATTTTCCTCGACTCCTTCTCTCTCTCTTTTCTTATTTCTTCGCGTGCATACACAAGTATTTTCCAAGCGTCTTCGACTCGTTGCTATTTCGGTCGTCAAAGAACAGTAATGTCTTATCGATCTCTAATCGATTCGTTCGTCTCTCCCTCGGAGATTTTCCGGGACTAAGCTCCTTGTCAATTAGAGCGGAAAGGGATGCACGAGAGATGCGAGACAAAAAGGAGAGCGAGAAAAAAGAAGAACGTCCGAAGAATGCGAATTACGTCTCGGCATCGAATGAAAAGAGCTGGCTAGAGCGTGCATTGCCGTAGGAGGGAGAGAAGGGAAAGAGAGAAATCGAGGAAGAAAGACGAATCGCGTTCGCGCTTAAGAATCGGATTTGTCGGGGACTTTCATTTAATTCCGTAGCACCCGCTGCCACGCGTCGACACGGCAATCTCTTTTTCCATCTCTCTCTCGGTTCGAAAAAAAAATCCTTTCTAAACATGCCATCCCAGATATAAAGCAATCTACCTGATAGCAAGAGAAATATTGCTCCGTTGGCCTGTTTTTGAAAAATTTATAGTATTTTTCTTTAAAATACCGCCTACCAACGAATCACGTACGAGGGAGTGATTTAAATGTAAAGAGACGACGCGTCCAATGAATGTTAAACAAACGTGTTACGTATCATTAATTTCCAGATCTTGTTTGCAGTGTTAATAGTAGTAGTAACTCGTCGTTCCGTGATTTCGTCGAGGTAAGCGTGACCTATTTAACTTTAATAATATTTCCTCCCTACTAAATTATCTTCCTTCCTTCTAACTTATCGCTCGTTTCTATAATGGCCTTACGATCGTGCCGTGACTGAATGTTCGCGGAAATTCACGATTTTTACCTTAGGATTTTCTCGATAATACTTTAACGCGATTACTCCTCGTACTTTAACGAATCCCTAATCATTGGATTATAAAAGATATTCGATAAACGTCCTTACTTCTCTCTCTCCTGATCAATCGATTTATCGATGATCGAAGGGGCTCTTTAGAATCAAAGTAGGTATTCGACGTCAACGGCGCGGAACGTCCAAGAAGGGTTTTCTCCTTCTTTAATTTCTTCCCTCGGAGAAATATTAGCAAGAGAAATTACAAGAGCTGTCTTTAACGCTCTAATCCACAAACGTGCTCGGAGGATGTTTCAGGAGTAAAGAGGGCCGGTGGTTGGGGGGTTAGCCTAATAAGAGTGCCTGACAAGTCACCCCACGTACCTTCCATCTAGCTCCTTTCTTTTTCTCTCTATTTCTCTCTTCAACTGCCGCCATTATAACGACTACAAACTCTGTTGCGTGTAGCTGTGCCCTCTCTTTCCTTTTTCTTTTTCCCCCTTTTTCTCTCCTTCTTTTCTTTCTCTCTCTTTTACCACCCCGACCTTTCGCGCACTCGGTAGGCAGTGGCGGCAGCAAGCCACTGGTGTTAACAAGCATATTTTACATTTTATTGCAGCCACTTAGCGCAATAACCGAGCGGCGCTTTAACGCAATTCGTGGAGTAGAAATCGCACGGCACTTCTCCCACTTTTTTCTCCTCTCTCTTTCTCATTTCGACACGCGCACAAATCCATTTACCTTATCCTCCCTCCTCTTACGCCTCACGTAATACGCGCGAAGAATGAATAAGGATCTAATCTCCCACTCGCGCGAGTTCTTTATTAATCGGAGGCCAAAATAGCATTTTTAAACTTTTTCTCTCTACCCGTGACAATTTCATTTTGGTCATTCTCGCGTGACTCGTTCTTTATTCGACGGGTGGTTTTATTAATTGCGGAGTCCGATCAATCACCGAATTATTTATATTAGCGTATAAACGAAACGTTACGATCGATCGTATATTATCGTTTAAAAGTGAAATAGCTGATTCCTGACCGACTTTATCCATTTAATTTTGATTTCATCGACACCATTATCGTTCGTTCGTGCATTAATATCGTCAATTTTCCGAATGCTTTCAAAAGAGTCCGACTGGTCTAAATACGTTTTTGCAGTTCATGAATCAAATTGAAATAATATAGATTTATGTACGAGGTACTTAGCAGATAATTATATGGTATAGAATTTAAATGGTTAAGTAAATCAGATTTTAACGAGCATAAGTCAATCAAATTTTACTCATCCCGATACTTTATTTATAAAACAGATGATATCGGGAGAAAACTATTCGAGCCTCGTTAGAAAGGGTAAAGCTAAGCTTTCCCGCGATTAGATCGTGCTTTAACACTGCAGAGTCTCGTTAATACCACCATCGTGCTAATCATTCCCCGTGTCTCGTGTTAAACCGTTCATCGACTTACGAGCGGAAGGCAAGGCGCGTAGTCTCTCGAGAAAGGAGACAGAAGAAGAAGAAGAATTTACGCGTTAAGCCTTCGGTAATTGACTCACGACCTCGCAAGGGCTTCCGTCCTCGAGTTTACTATGTTGCTCGACATACTGCCACTGGCTATGAATATTTATGTGCAAAGATGGGACCCTGAGACGCTCACGCACACTACTCTTCTCTCACTTTGACTAGCCTCGCTTGTATCTAAGAATTTTCGATATTTCTTTCTCTTTTACCTAAAGGAAATTGGATGCTGCGCGTAACGCTTTTTACTTGGCCGAGATTTCACACGAAATAGACACACAAGTATAAACGTGTGTGTGTTTGTGCAGGTGTGGACGAACGTACGTAGATACAGCCGATGAAATATACGCGCGTGCGTCGAAACAGGCGCGACACAGGCAGCGCGGTTTATCCAGAGTCAATAAAGCTGATCTGACAGCAGGAATACCAAAAGCTCTACACCACCCTCCCTCGATGGCCAACAGGGGTGGAAAACGGGACTCGGTCGATTCCAACGAACGAGATTTGCCTATAGCTGCCGATAGCTCGTCACGCACGTGTGTCTCGTTCTCTTCATTTCTCCTTCTCTTCATTTCCCTCTCTCTCTCTTCCTTTCTCTTCATTTCTCTCACTTTCTTTCTTCTTTTCTTTTAATATAATCGAATAAGCGAAGGAAGTAAGATGAATCCGTTGATATCGAGAAGGATATTGAAGAAGAAGGAGAAAAAAGTAGAAGAGAAAAGCGACTAGGTTGCCGAGCTGTTCTCTATCTTCAAGGGGCCAGATAAAGAAAACCGTTTCAATTTCCCTAATGCTGCCATCGTCTCGGCGTTACATCGCACCTCTTCCCCCCTTCATCCAACTTCGAGGGTCTCTTTCGATTTGGTCTTCCTTCGACCTCGTCGTCTTAGTGCTTTATTTGTTTCGCCCTTGTTTTTTACCACCCCCATTTTCTCTATCGTCTTTCTTCTCGAGAATCTTTTCTAATTCCATCCGACCGAACGTGCATTTTTCTTTTACTTGCATCCCCCTCTTTTTCTTCTGCTCTCCGACACGTCATCGTCGAGCTTTCCTTTCTACCAAATACACGCACGGAAACACGGATGAACATATATGTATATTCCTGAAGAAGCGAGGTTCCCTAGCACGGCCATCTTTCCATCTTCTGAAATCTCAGTAAGATCTGCGGCCAGGGTTCTGCGGTTACTCCTGGATCGATTCCAGGGATGAGAGAATTCTCCTTCGGATAATCCGAACAGTGGGCCGATAGGTTCGGTGTGCCGGCTAGAACGTTCGCTCTCGCCGGGTAAAGACGATTGGCGATGGGGTTATGTGCACGCCCGGGCTGGAGTATCAGCATACACCCGATCGATTTCTGCTAACAATAGTTCTTGGAATCATGCTAAAAGCATTACTGCTCCCGTTCATCCCGCTACCACTGCTTCTAGGGGATTCTGCTGTTGTTCGGCTATTGCTGTTACTCGAGGAAAAGGATACCATGCGCTACCGATATAAGAAATTGAAAACTCCCCTGATACACCCAGAGAAAACGGTTCGATTCCAAGACGAGATGGATCTTGTAAACTTTGTGGAGATAGCATCGAGATAATAAGAATTCTCGAGTGGGTGCATCGTCAAAGAGAGAGGGGGGCTTCCTCGCATATCACGCCATCCCTCTCTTCTCTATACGGTAGAGAGCCACTAAGCTCGGCTAATGAAACGAATATATCATCGTGGTCGCGACCAAATCCGTTTCTCCTATTACGACACACGCCATTACGTTCCTGACGTTGTGCGTTAAGCGTCCCATTTAACCTCGTCTAAGCCCAGGTAAAGCACGTACAATCTGCGAGCGTGCGAGAGAATCCTAGCGTATGCCTGATGCTGTTGCAGTCCTTGAGAATCTATCTCGAAAATTGACTAGGTGCAAGTATCGAGGATGAGTAATGAATACACCTAGTGGATCGTTTTCAATTATACCGAAGGTGTCTACGCGTTTTTTATCTTCTTTTCATATAAAATAACTGATGAGTAGACCGAAGTATATATAATTATACAGGGTGTCCATCTTCAGCTTACACACCAGTGAACTACATGTACACGAGTATGGACTTGAGTCGAAAAGTCTAATAAATTTTTACGAAATTCGGCTAAGTTAATGAGTTATTAACTAACAAAGATCGGTTAATCATAGAGAGTAGCAGTCATCGAGAATAGACAAGTCCCACGTGTAAAAGTTTGTTAGACTTTTTGAATCAAGTCCATACTTGTGCATAGGTAATTCACTGATGCGTGAGCTGGACACCCTGTATAAGTATATATATTTATATGCATATAAAATAGCTGAAAAACTGTTGTCAATATTTATCACAAAATTTGTCCTTTTTGTTTCATAAACGAAATGACACAAAAAAAAAAAAAACAGAAATGTAATCAAGGGAAGTCACTTTCATGGGTTCGAGCTAGTATCGTCGAAAGATTCGTCTCCGAGTAGTAACGGCTCTTTCACGACAGACCGAAATGGTTTTCGCCGCAGCGAAACGAGTTAATACGAAAGAAAGATAGAGAGCCAGAGAGAGGTTGCGAGAGAAAGAGAAAAGCAAGGGGAAAAAGAGAGAGAGAGTCTCTGGGGTGATTTCTCGAGGACGGGCAGGGCCGTCTAAGCGAAGACTTTGCCAGATAATCCATAGATCACCTTCCGAGGAAGGTAAGCCGTTTCGAAGGAAACGCATTTTCCGTGAGACACTTTCCGTTCCTCTTCAGCATCCTCGAAGAGTATGGATATCCCTGTGGAGTCGTATAGCAGCGATTCCTTCTCTTCTAGCGACGGGACCGTGAGAAAAGAGAGAGAGAGAGAAAGAAAGCCAGGAAGCGCGAAAGACGCATTCCTGCTGAATATAATAGAAAGAAAAGAAAATCAGAGACCGATTTATGTAAAGAGAAACTAATTAGAATATCATTTAAAAAGAACAGCGAGATAATAAATGATATTAAACTTTCATTATAAAGCGTTTCGTTTAAGCTGGAAAGTGTCCAATCGTGGCGAAAATAATTTCATCTGTCAGCAGCCGTATTTTTATTGTTTATTGTTATTTTTTTTTAAAGACTCTCAATATATGTACCTTCGTGTTAAAATAAAATGCGTTTCTTTCTTATCAACCGTTACTCAGAAAAAAAATTCGGAATTTAACATTTAAACATAAAACAAAAGAATCATGATTAAAAAAAAAGTGTAGCAGTTAGAAGCTTGCGAGAGCAAGAGAGAAACGGTAAAAGCATCGACTGCGACTAATTTCAATTTCGTGACTCGATATTCCGAATGAAATTTTCCACTCGGCCTGCCGAGCATCGAATTTAATCGACCATTCGCGATCGGCGCGAATCGAGAGGACTCGAACCAACGCGCTTTCTTCTTCACGCTCGTCTCCGAGGACACTTCGGGGCGATTCGTTCACGAGCAGGATCGTCACGAACGGGCATTAAGAGCGTCGAGGGAATAGGATAAAAAGAAAGAGAGAGAGGTACTTCTTGAATATTATAATCTAATGAATACCGTGGGAGTCGACGAGGGCCCCATGACTTTACGAGTAAAAAAGAGATAGTCGATATTGACTTTTCTAATTAGACGCGTTTTCGCAGAGTGGAACGAAGCGTGGCACGAAAGGAGCGTGTTCCCTCGAGTTCTCTCTGTCTATCTCTCGTGCGCACAAGCAGTTTCAAAAAAGATAGAGAAAGTTCTGTCCTTCGTCTATGCAAAACAGCCCCTGATAAAGCCACCCTTCTCTTTTTCCGCAATCCCCGGATCGATAGAAAGTCGAGCCGACTCTTGTGAATCCATCTCACAAATTCCTACTCTCTCTCTCTCTCGTTCTTCTCTAACATGCCTGGATTACATCCTCGAGCGATAAGCGTATGCACTCTAATCGCCGATGACACACTCTCGAGTATACACTCGTCATCGATTCGACCAAAAAGTGCTGCGCGTTCGTTTCTCATATTTGTCTACACTCCATCCTCTTGGCTCTTATTCACCACTACCAAAAGCTGGTCTACACATATATCGACGAACGATGCTAGCAACGTGCTCGTTAACGCTCGTGAAATATGCTCGCTCGTAACGAAGGGACTCTCTCTCTCCCTTTTTTTCGGGGACAACGACGATTTTTCCTTCTTTTTCTCACTCTTCTTCTTCTTTTAGCTTTATTATCTCTATCTATCTTTCTTTCTCCATCTTTTACCTTCACGTATCAAGCCAAATAGCTTCGAGTCCTCGACCCTTCGCGAGACTACTCCTTCCCAACGAAGTTATGGGGGGTTTAAACGAGCGTTATAATGGCCATAGGTCGGCGTTGATTAAAAAAGCTCGTGATAGTTGCTCGGTGACGATCGTGGATGCTTTTGTTCGCGAGCGTGTGCTTTCGAAAGCTTTGATCACGATCGACGATGCGACCGAGGTAACAGGATCGCTTCGTTCGTTTCAATTTTCAAAATCGATCCTCGGAGTGTCTCTCTTTCTGTTTTTCTCTGAAAAGCCCGAGAGCTTTCCGTTGGAATTTCTCTTTTCGTCGATAACGAGTCGAACGGAAGCTGGGTATTATTCGACGAGAGACTTTCAGTTCGAGAGAGGCGCGAAACCGCGATACGGCCGTTTTCGAAAAGAAGGAACGCTTTCGAGGCACGCTCCGCAAAATTTCCGAGGGAAATTTCGAGGGAAATTTCGCATCGGTGAGCGCTCGGAGCCACTGCGTTTCGCTATGGCCTCTATTCTATATTCCTCTCTTACTCTCTCTCTCTCTCTTTCGTTCGTTCTTACTCTCTCGCTCTCTCTCGTCCTCATTTCCCGGTTGGCTGCCACTGTCGGCTTTCCAGCCCTTCGCTCATTAAATCATTTGTTCTCCACCACCGGCGTCGCGCTCGGCGTGGCGCTCGCCAACCCCTTCCAACCACCCCGTTACTCCCACACCCCTCGCAAACCCTTCTCGTGAAACACCGCAGCACGCCTATATCAAAATATACGACGAATAATTCGACGAATCCTTTGCTTCTGTCGTTTATCAAAAAAATTAACCTTGTACGTTCTTACACGAATCCCGTGTACCTATCTCTTTTATAGACAAAGAATAAAATATTTTCTATGATTATTTCCTCTGATATTGAATCGTTTACGGATTCTTTCAAAAATTTTAATAAAATTCAAATTACGTTAGACATTTTTTGTAAAATTTTATTACAATTAAAAATCAATGTATTCGGTATGACGTAAAGCTCGGGTTTTACAAAAAACAGAGGAAAAGTTGATATAACGTAATGTGTTTTTCTTTAATATTATTCATGTAGGTATCGTTGTTGTTGAATTTCGTTTGAAAGAAAATGTTCGGCTTTAAACTTCCCTCCTCCCGCTATATATTACTAGGTATACATATATATGTCGATCTATCTATCCATCTCTCTCAGTCTCTGAAATCTGTCGTCTTCCGAAACAAAAAGCACGGATCACCGCGAGCAACATCGGCCGTCCATCTTCGGACGCGCATCGTTCGGCAGGATTATGACGACCCATCTACTACGGTAAGCTCGTTCGCAGTCGATTTATAGATAACCGATAACCAGCACGCGACCTCCACCTATCGTTCGTCCGTTTTGCCCTGACCGGCGATTCGTCTAACCGCTTCTTTCCTTCCGTTTTACTCGCTTTTTCTCCTCTTCTCTTTTTGTCTTTCAGGAAAAAAAGGAAGCGGAAGACCTTCCTGGTTATAAAAGCGAGAAGATCGAACGGTCTGCGGACGAATCGTTTCGCTCTTATGGGTGATCAAAATGAAGGAACGAGTCGCTGGGAATGGGATTGTAGGTGCTAGTGCCTCGATTATCTTAAACTTATTATAATTTATATCACTTTTTCCTTTCTTGTAAGCTCGAATTAGTCCTTTTAAAAGTCAGATTAAATTGAGGATATCGAAAGCATTGATCTTGCGTTCGGTTAATAAAACTTGGGAATTTAACGAGATTGGTAATACTTGGTTCGATATTTGAAATTAAAATATACGAAAAATAAAGACTCCTACACTTTAGAGTTACCGATACCTGTACATGAGAAAAACTGTTATCCGTTAACGAAAGCTTAACTCCCGAAATTATTTCAAACATTGCGTAACTCGATAAAATTAAATGACGTTATGATCTCAAAATAATTGATATAAATCAGAAACACATACGTTCTCTTCAAAACAGTCTGTTGAACACTATCACGAGATCTCCTCCCTTTTAACCTTTGATACCTGCGTTCTCTCCCACTCTCAATTTCTCTAAAATAAAAGTTATACGGGTCAACGAGCTCTTCTCTAGAGTACGTACGAATTAACCCTCTGCTTCATTTCTTCCCTCACTAAGTAATACAAATAGAAACTACGCTAATATCGCCGATAGTTGTTGAATCGCACTGTATAGAACGTTATACTCGAGTGCTCGCAGGTATCCAGAGTATTCCGGTTAGGATTCCGGTTAAAAGGCGCGGGAACAAATATCGTAGGAGGGTGGCACTGAGAGAAAGAGAGAGAAACGGGGTAGGGGAGGGGAAGTGTGGCGTAATAGGAGCGTGCTACCGATGAAATTAAAATGTAATTCCGCACTCCGCATTGCACCCTCGTAATCTCCGAGCTAGCGTCGGCAGAGTAGTGTCGCCCGATGGCGGGGGTTTCGGTGAACGGGAAGGGGGACTTGCGGTTTCGTCGCTGGGGTCGCGGTAGTAGAGGCGACTGCGGAGGCGGTGGTCGCATCCCCAGCCGGTAAGAGAGAAGGAAAGAGAAGAAGAGAGACATGCTGGTTGGAAGAGAAAGAGAGAAATAAAGAAGAAAAGAAAGAGAGAGAAATAGTAAAAGAGAAAAAGACAAAGAGAGGAGCTGGGTGTGATAGAAAGGTAGACAAAGACAGAAAGAGCAAGAGAGAGAGAGTTTAGCCGCATCGCCTAGCTTATTTGCATATTTTAATCTAACGGCAAAAAGTCGCCTGCTCGCCGCTAGTTTTCCTATTAGTCTCTCCACCTTCTTCCTTAGTTGTGGGTGGACGCAAACCATGTCTGCCGACTCTCGAACGGTGCATGGTCTTCTCGTTTAGCTAGCCAAACTCGTGAGTGGCTCTCCTTTTTGAAGAGAACTTTTTGAATACGGTCCACCTCCGCTTGTTTTTTTTTCTCTCTCTCTTTTTCTCTGTCCATTTTCTTTCTTTTTTTTTGTGGTTGTTGTTGCCCGTAGAGAAATATAACACAGAGATAATGGGTGGATGGAAGAAAAGTTTAGATTGCGCGGCCGGCCAAGGTGTAAAGTGACTGCTTTTTAATGAAGTCTCGCTGTCTCGGTGAAACAGAAGGCGAAGACGGTGGCGAGCTATCGGATTTTCACGCACCATTCAAAGGGATATTATATAAAGCGTAGGGGAAGAGAGGGAGATTAACGGGACGCGAGGAGAGAAGGTTGGGTTGACCGGTGTGTTAACGTGATTTTCCAAAGCGTTCTAAACAGAGAGACTTAACCCAGATTACTCGCATATTTTAATCTCTTTCCTTCGCTTCCCTTATTGGGTAGTTCCGTGAAAAGTGAACGTCCAGCGGGACGAGGCGTTCTTTCTCTCATCGTTACACGTTCGCACGCTATTTTTTTTTCTTCCTTTCCTTCCTTTCTTTCTTTTTTCTTGTTGGTTAGAAAGGCTACAAAGAAAACAAAAGACAACGAGCAAAGAAAAGGACGTCGGATTAGATCGGTTTGCGTGGCGAATAATAGCTCGGGCATAATCGTATCGTTAGCCGCGATAACCGACACCCTCCACCACTTTGATATTTCTTTTGTGCGGGTTCGCATAAAAGCTCGCTAAACGCATAGTCCGCGCGCGTGCACACCTCGACGCTATTCCGGTTTTAGCGATTACATAATGCAAGTGCATATAGGGCGTTGCTAGCTAGCTTGTTGCGAGGGTGGATCACGTTAGTTCCCCCTACGATTCAAATAGGATATCCTCTTCTTAACATGGTAGATAAGAAAGGAAATCGAAAAAGCGAGTAAAGTTGGTACACGCCAACGACAATCGAGAGAATCTCGTAGCATCGTTGTTAATTCCATGTTGAAAAATATTCTCGCGAAAGCTTGCACGCGTATTCATGAATATTATTCGACATAATAGAACAAGTATGAAAAGAGGGGTAGAGTTGCTAGATATTTCCAGACACGGACAAATAATATCACGAATTTATGTTTCGTTCGATATTCGAATATAGCATCAAAGTGTACTGCGATTCGTTTTCGCGGTGGCATATAAGCGCGCGTGCGCGCGAGATTATTCGACCGAATGAATAATATGCGTTTGAACGTGAAATTTTCTTCTGATATAAACGATCGTTCCGCTGTACGGTATAACTCCCCCAACCTACGTATCTACGTTATATCTACATATGTTGGTGCTTCGAATAGCTTTAAAAGATTTGCAGTCACGTACACCTCCGAATCGACGGTTGAGCGATTTTTATTCGCGTTCGATCTTCCAATGAGCGTTAACCGATACGGAAAAGAGTGTGAGAGAGAAAGGAATGATTCGAAAGCGAGCTTTATTCCTAAGGGGAGTCTCTCGCAATAATAACGTAGGACGTTTTAGATCGTAACCCAAAGCCTAAAGATAAGTATACTCCTAGCTTGGTGAGTAATTCGAAGGATATTTGCCCGTCGATGGAGTACAACGTTTCCCGAGTGCACGAAAGCCGTCGAATCTAAATCCATTTTCCGGGCACGGTCGACAAATTTCCGGCGATCGGCCGACATTAATTGCAGAAATATATCACCGGGCTTGATCCTACTACCAAACGACAAGGCTAGACATAATTTACGGAAATAACGCGAGCTTCCGGTTATAGACAGCTCCATAGAGAACCTAACCTACGATATTCCGATCGAGTCGTAAAATAAAACCCGTATGGTCTTTTCTATTTTCGGGAAATCACATTTTTAACACTCTTTCGATAGCCTCTCGTTTGAAACGACTCGATCGTCGATTGGGAAAATATTTTATTGCTGTGTCTATTCGCTTAAACATTCGCTTTAAATCCTGTCCGATTCAGAACTCGGTCGAATCGAGTTACGAATAAGAAAAGAATTATACATATATATATATATATTTCGTTCTCGGTGCTTTCGAGAGAGAGAGAACTTTATTGGATATTTTATCGTCCCCGTCGACTGCTAAGAAGGTAGAGTAAGGAGGTCCCGAGAAGGAAAAAGGGTAGGCGTAGCCCATTCTTCGCGCGATTAAAATTATAATTTAATCCTATGGAATCGGCTAGAGAACCTCCAGTATTTATGATCGCATTCATCAGGGTAGACGATGAAATTGTAATCGTAAAACTCGGCCGACTATAAGGGGAGCGCCATTCTTCCAGCACGTCCGAGCTAGCTAGTGGTATAGGTCCGTTTGTGGTCAGACACGCGCACACCGGCACTCTCTTTGGAACGTAGGCGCGTTGGAAAATCGTGGTCGTGAGTATCGCGTCGAGCGATCTTCTTCCTCCCTGTTAACGTTAACGTCATTAGGTATGATTAATTTCGGCGTAAAGCTCGTAAGAGGATCATCTTTCTCTTTCCCTCCCCATCCACTCGATCGTTTTTCATAACCTGCCAGTTTTTAAAAGCAGTCTCGTCGCGAGATCCACTCCTCGTAAATTCATACAAATCGTATCTAACAGTAATTTACCATCTTAGAAGGACGTTGCTTACTCCTGCTCCATTACTTTGTTAGCTACTACGATCGTAACTTCGTTAACGGGACATATTTTATCGATAACGAACCTGGCTACGCGTTTTCGATGATCTTTATTAACGGTACGAAATCGTAATTAACGTGCAGGAAGAGCATCAAGGACAGGTAGTGGGGTAGAGATCGGCCCCTTTAAGCGGTAATTACATTTACGGTACACGCGTTGGCTTGTATCTAGCGTCGGCACTTGTCCCACCTCCTCCTCACCAATCTACGTATACTACCTACGTGGACTTGGCTTCGACGAAGGGACGCGAGAGATTATTCATCGCTTTCGCGCGAATCCCGAAAGTAGTAGCGCTCGGGGATTTTCCACAATGGCACGTGGATTACCGACGAGCCTCGAAACTCGTTCCTTCGCTGGAGAAACGACCGACGCGGAAACCGTGTATTAAAATTTTTTAGAACGTCGACACGTTAGCGAGGGTGCTTGAATATTCGAGAGCTTGACTGACGTTATTCCGGATAAAATACTATCGATTGGTTCGGATGAATTTTACGTTTAATTAGCAAATAGTAAAATTACTATTATTTCACGAATACCTACTTTTTCCGTATAATTTATAACTCGGTTAAATAATTTCAAGAAACATCGGAATTCGTCGTGGATACTTTATCTATAAACCAAAAACGATTTTTTTTTTCTTCTTTCTCGCATCCTCCGAAGACACGCGAGACTCATTTTCACGCGCGATCGAGCCCGTCGCTTTCTCTTAAAGCTCGAAAGTAATCCTCTTTCGGCGCGGGCGGCTGCCTGCTTCGATTCCCTCTTTAAATATTTACGCTGCACTTACTTTGTATGTCGCATATTTCCTTGCGGATAAAGTTTTCCCGTGGCCGCTTCTCTCGCTCTCCTTTTACCGTTTAGCCCGGTCTTTTTCGCTCGTTCGAGGAGCAAGAAATAAGCAGCGAGGGAAAAGTATAAAAAAGAAGTGAAAAAAAAAAAAAAAGGAGAGAAAAGGTAAGGACGTTTCCATAGCCGCCGCCGCCGATACGAAATCGGTGGCGAAGTGGAATATCAAAGACGATTCTCGGCGAGTGCTGCGGCCATGCTAATGGCAATAACAGTAACAATAATCGATAATCTTTAATCCGGCTAATACCATAAAGGTAAAGTAGAAAGCGGTGATTCCGCAGAATGGAAGATATTATCGCGAGGATTCGAACCGTGGAAAACGCGACGCGTACGTACGATAGGTACGAGCGAGCGTTCTACGCGTCTTCCCATCGTTTCGTTCGAAACGACGCTGAGCGAGCGTAAAACCCTCGACGAGAATCCCAAGGACGTGATTTAGGGTGAACGAAAAGTTCAAAGAAATATTATTTTCCTATCGGAATGTTAGAGCATAGGAGAGAAATCTCTTGCGAAATTCCCATCGATATTTCGCGTTTCGGCACGATTAATCGAGTCGCCGGCGTTTCTCGTCGGCGATTCCCTTTCGCATAATTAACCATGACAAACGATCGAGCCCGTGGTATAATATTTCGGGTTTGCGAGCGGCGATCGAACGAAAAGCGCCGTTAGTAATCCGAATGATTCGTTTGGATAACGAGCGACGACGGCTCTTAATGCCAACTTACAATTAGCGAGAGAGAGAGAGAGCCGATTGTTCATTTAATTGCTCTATAGATATAATAATGAATCGTGAATAAAAAAAAAAGGGGGAAGAAGATCATCGGATCACGAAATTCGTGCAAGCTTCGATGGAATTTTCATTCTCGAAAGTGGCTCGTTCGATGAGAGCCCGGTGATCGATCGGACCCGGCCATGCCACTTTCGAACTACTTCTTCTTCCTGCTCGTCAAGGCTCGTTATAACGATCAAAAGAAAGAGGAGGAAAAAAAAAGAAAGGAAGGAAGATAAAAAGGGTGTGGGGACGAAGCAAAGAAATCGTTTTAGCTAGGTGAAAACTCCTCCGCGGGATGAAGGGATCGATGAAACGAGAAGAGTTTTCATGGTTTATCGATAATAATCTATATCTCGTCGGGGTGGGCTCGATTGCGGTGTAAACATGGGAGTAGTCATAACAGTAAACACGCAGCGCGTTGTTTAGTGAAGTGTTGCGATCGATAAAGTACCTACGAACGTTCGTTGTTCGAGCGTCATATCGTCCTCGTATCGATACCTACACATATGTACGAGGATATGTATATATGTATCGAACGTTATGCGATTTGACGTGCAGTTCGCTCCATCGTGAAGCTTTCCAGCTTCTGAACCGATTCGATTTGTTTGTACGTAGGTAGGCGCGTACGTGGACGAGTAGTACGATTGTCAGCGATTTTTAGCGCGTTTCTATGATCCCTCGTGTTGGAATAAGTGCTTGCCATTGGTAGGTAAGTTCGACCAGAGCCTACATATATATATAGATACGTTATACGTATGTATGTTTATCGATAAGACCGGGTAACTCGTGCCGGCTGTATGAACAGCTGATATCGCTATTCCAGCAAACAGGATTATTGGAATTGGCGAGCTTTCGAAGATCGCGCTACTCGCGGTGCCGCAGTGGTAGGTGGCCGCGATCGATTTATATTTGCTTTTCATTCCCTCTCGAATTTCGTAATCGATCCGCTCCACTCCTCTTTCCATTCCCTTCTTTCTCTTTTTTTTTTTAAATTTTTTTTCCTCTCTCTCTCTCTGGTAAAAGTACGCTGCGAATCTCGTAAGAAAATTAGAGGTCGAGGTTACGTACCGTTAGTAGATCCAACGATCTACTATGTTTTTTTAGTCAAACGATATCTTGATTAAAGTAATTAATCGAACTCGATCGAAAAGTTATATTCCAATATCCAAAAAACGTAGCTTCGGGGCGAGATGATTAACGGGATTTTAATTTTAAAATTGGGTAATGATGAATTTAGTGTATAAGTATAAATGAAATTGCATGTACGTGTATATATATATATATACGTATATTTTTCATACGTTCTACGTGCGAAACATTGCTCGTATAATTACGCGTTTCGTTAAAATTTCCGAGCGCGAACGTTAAGCCACGTAAAAACGTGGGAATCGCTTCCACGTAAACGCGATGTCGAAAAAGAGGAAAATTATCAGGCCGATATTCGGGAAGCTTCGTGTTCGTGACGAGTAAATATTGTCGCACGGAATCAGTGTAATTAGCGATCGACCGAAAAACGTTTCGCAGTGCGAGTTTTTAATTTGCTCGGTTAGATAGATGGTAAAACATGACAAAAGGAGAACGAAGAAGTAAAAAAGTCTAGTCACGAGCGCGCTCAGGCGATTCGAAATTCCGTAAGCATCGGTAGACTTCGCTTACCCGCGCGGATTATCTTCATATGCCTTCGAAAAATCGAATTTCGCGGGCTCCTGCGGGATCTGTTCTTTGGAACGTTTGGCGAATATATATATATATACAATAGGTATATATGTATTATATATACACATTGGAAAATCAAATTTTGCGGGTCGATCCCTATAACGAATGTAATTTAAGGGCGCATCGCTCTCCAGTTTCTAAAGTTAACGCAAAGCTACGTCGAATCCTCTGCAATCAACTCATCATGGACTTTGCTAAATCAATTCTTCTTTACACTTTGTTGAAATTAGAGGGAGCCTGCGGTATTCCGTATTAAAGTGGAATACGTGAGTCGTCCTAAATTTATTGCTCGTATCATCCAACATTTATTATATGTTATCTCGTCGTAACAAATGGCAAAAGTGAGAGAGAATTCGTCCATTCTATTCTCTCTCTCGAAAAATTTATTTTCACGCAACATTCGTTCCACGATCCAACGCTTAAATATACCTCAAAGTCGACGACACGCGACGGACTCGAAAATTGTACTCTGTCATTTTCCCAAGGAAACGTTATGCTTTTTGAGCTCGCATTAAAGCACGGCCTCCCGAGCACTGGCCGAAACTCTTAACTAAATAGTTTGTACCTCGAGTATATACGTTTTAATCCAACGTGTAGAGAACTAGAGAGAGGGAGGCGCTTTTACTTCCTTGCAAGCTACATTCCAACAAAGTTTCGCCAGCGGAGTTCTGCGGCGTTATTAAGGCGTTGCATCGGTCCTTTGTTCGGACTCGGCATTCTACGTTACGTGGAAAATAATGAAATACTATGCGCTTTCAAACGTGGAAACCTTTCGTAAACGAAGAGGAACGATCAAAGATCGACTCGCGAGGAACGCCCGCGTTCCTTCGACCGATCAAATTTACATTTTTTAGCATCGATACGTCTCGGTCATTCGATGTATTACATTTTTCTGATAGCAACGAACAAAAATTCTTCTTTAGTTAACAATTTCCAAGTAAGCATCGAAATTCGGATCGTTTCGCAAATTTCCACGTATCGCCGCGTCGAATTATAGACGGAAGTTTGAACGGTTCGCCGGAGCTCGTAGAATTACAATGTAAATTTCGCTTTTATCGGTGAGTAAGAGAGAGGGTGAAGAGGTAGACTTTTTTTATGGCCGTCGAAAATCGAAAGATAATACGTGTCCGGTTAACGCGCGCACGATCGATAGGGGGGCGACATTCGTGCGCGGCACGTTTTATCGGCGGCACACGTTATATAGGGTAGTGCGAAAATTCGTGACATCGGCGATTATTCCGATGCCACACGAGTGTGTGATCCTTTTCACCGCAATCAAGCGTAGACAGGAGATAGCGAAAGTCGAAGGTCAGCCGTCTCTCTCTCCGCGCACCGGTGAGAAGATCGATAGGAGGCGTCTCGCCGCCGACGGCACGGAAAACAAAGGCGTCTCGAACCTACAGCTTTTTTTTTTTTATCTATCTTTTTCTCTCTCTTTCATGCATTTTCTAATTTAGAAAAGAAATCCATTAGACTCGAAGCGTTCGTCCGTAGAAAATCGCTGACGCGAGTCTGCCGGAGACTCGAATAGAATCGAAAAGAATTTTCCTACAGATTTCATTCAAAACGAGAGCTAATTTTTTATCTAGTCGAATCGTTTAAAAGAAAAAAAAGAGAAGAAAAAGGGTTACTTTCTTTGAAAGATGAGTAACGTGCCGTATCATAAGTGGATACACCAGGTACGAGTTCCATGTTGGAGTGTTATTCGTGGAAGGTAAAACGCGATGGATATATTTTAGCCTTTTGATTTTAAAGGAAGAAAATCTTTGATTCCGGAGCCGTATGTAATTTAACCGCGAGAAGCAAGGCACCGTGAGTGCACCGCTAATGAAAGCGACGTTTGATCGTCGACCACGAAGTAATCGACTTACCTATGTCTGACTGTGCTTCCGTTTCGCGGCCTTTTCTCCTCCGGCTGGTTTCCTCTTCTTGATGAATGCAAGGGAAGAAAGAAGAAGTAAAAAAAGAAGAAACACTCCGCGAGTTTGAAGGGATCGAGGTAAAGCACTCTGTGAAAACTTCCGAGTTCTTCTCTATCTCGCTCTCTTTTATAATTTTTCCCGGGTTGAAATCTTCCACGTGTCTCAGGTAATACGAAGAAACCTCTCAAAGCGAGAAATAAACTCTCTCTCTATCTTTTTTCTCGAAAAAAAAGAAGAAGAGAGAAGAACGTAACTCGACTCCGCGTTCCGTGCGAGTCCTCTTCTCGCGACGACGTTCACAAGGATAACTCTCGGAACTGAAGGTCCCTTTCTCTCGCGAGGAGCAAAGTGGAAGAAAGTATGGAAACGCGGACCGGAACTCTCGGTCGAAGCACGGGGGTCGAAGTCCCGCGTCAGACTGCGGGGTGTCACCCTCGCTCGTACCCCCGTACCCCGTTGCCGAGTTCACCCTCTCTCTTTCTCTCTCTTCTTCGATAGGAACGCGCATGCCCCGGGAAATCCACCCTCGTCGCATCTCGATGCTTGCCAGCCTGCTTGCCAGCCTGCCTACCGACTGCCTATGCTAGGCTATCGACACTGCCTCCGTTCCTTTCGAAAGGTAAACTCCGTTCTTCCCAGAGAAGGTTCGCCGGAAATTATGAGAGTGTCGACGTTCCGAACTACGATCTCTTTCTCTCGACGTGTGTCTATCGGTTAGCACTTTTTTTCTCTTCAATTTTTATACCTTTTTTTCGAGTTGTTCGAGGCTGATTATTTTAGGTAGGTATAAAAATAGTATCGATATCAAATGTCTATCGATCATATATAATTATTGATTATAACGTTACGTGCCAATTTATATATGATCCGTTTATATCTATTTTTTACCAGATATAAACAACATTACTAATACACTTTCGTTAATTCATGATAACGAGTCACGTCTCTCGGGGAGATAATATTATGCATTGGAGTACGATAGAAATTATTATGATTAAAGTAAGAGATCGTAAAGGGAGGGTGGGAAGTAGTTACGTACACGTGCGAAACATGTAATTTACAGGCTCGAGAGCCAAGGGAAGATGAAAACTCACAAAGATTTCGTTTAGAAAAAGGAAAAAAAAAACAAGAGAAGAAACGTGGGCGAGAGAACTTTCCACCGATCTTTCCGGCGTAGACAGAGTTCACCGGTCTGAGAATTAGTCTCCGGGTAGTCGGTTCTTTCTTAGAACGAAACGAACTGGATAGATAGTCTCTCCATTATCAGATAATGATTCGTTTGTGTCGCTTCTCTCTTTCCCTTCTTCATTTAATTCTCCACACGACCCAGTTCAGATTGGCATGGCATTTCTACTCGTTCCACTGCGTTTTCTCTCTCTCTCTGCCCAAGAAAAAATTGACAACTGGCCCGATATTGGCCCAGTATTGTGCCAACTATGATCGACGATTGGCCAGAGGCCACTCCCAATGTTGGGCGACCGTCGGTTGAACGTTGGAATGATAAGCTGGGACCTACGATTGATACTCAGCACAGGGCCAACGTTGGGTGTTGGATACTGGGCCATTTCCCAACCCAATAACACGCTAATACTGGGCCAATTCTATAACCGACTACGAGACCGGAGTTGAGCCGATTAAACGCCAATACTGTGCCAACGTTGGGTGTTTGATACTGGGCCATTTTTCTAATCCAATAGCCCACCAATATTGGGCCAATTCTACAACCGAATATGGGACCGGAATTGAGCCGATTGAACGCCAATACTGAGCCGAGATTGTCACGGTGCTAACGCCAATGATCGTGCTAATATTTTAATAATAAAAAAAAATATAATAAAAAATCAAATTTAGACAAATTTATTCGTCTGCCATCAGATAGATTTAATACATTTAATAATTTTTTTTAATAATACATTAATGCATAAAATAGAACATAACATAAAATAGAGCATACATAACAGAAAATAGAACAAAACATAAAATATAACATAGAAAATTAAATGTGTTCCGCATTGGAATTATCACGGGTACGTCGTCCTCCCTCGCGGTCTCCGGCACCCGCTAACCAACGGCTCACTTTTTGCTTTATTGCCAGCGGTTCCGTGGCGTTAGCGTACTTTTTTTCTATAAGTTCTGAAATAGAAAAAAATTGTCAGGAGATCTCTATCACGCAAATGGGAATTTCAGAATATTTAACATATATACCTTTTAAACATTTGAATGTTTCCGTTTCGCTAAAATTTAATTTATTTTCGCGGTGCTTTGTCTTGCGGCCGCATCCGCTGTATTTCAGCTGTACATTCTTTGTCATTATGGCTGCAATCATATTCGAGATATCTTTTGCATAAGATTTTGAACCGACGATAAGAGAATTGAAGAACTTTTTCTGCAAATAAACGATAGGTAAGTAATAACTCAAATATAGCAGGTACAACTATGGAATATTCTTATTTATTATTCTACTTACCAAAGCGATCCTTTTTTCTTCCTCTTTTATTCCCTCGTCGAATTTTATAAAATCATCGAGGCACGATATCGGTAAGGCGTGTCTAATTTGATCGCGTATCTCATTTGGTTCGTCCGCATCGAGAGACGTACCAACAATTTGATTTTTAATTTCCATCATTTTTTTATCAAAATCATATAGAATACTTCTCTTCGCGCCTTCAATTCTTCTATTCAATTCTTCAAATTTAATATCAATATGTCGCATGAGTTTTTCTGTAATTGTACAAACCAAATATATATTTTGTAGTGACCATATAAAATACACAAATTTGTCCAAATAATTATATTTATACCTATGTTGAGGTTTTCTTCCATTTGATTAATATATGAACTATTTCCATTATCTTCCAAATGGATTCTGGTCTCGTTATCTGAAAAGGAGAAAAAAATAGACACTTTCGAAATATGCATATTTGAATATTGCTGTTTTTTGGACAATATATAAGGAAATTTCTAATTAACCTATGTTAATTGACAGCTGGCCCGTATCACTTAGCGCGGATTGACAGTATAACGTGAACTGTGTCATATGTCGAATATTCCGCGATCGGTGATAGAAAAAAAGTCGCGACTCGCGGAATAGATCGCGCTCGGTGATAGGAGACTATCGTCATGTGCTGAATATTTCGTTTATGAATGCAAATTGGTTATGAACCGTCTATAACAACTATAATTTAAAAAAATATATTAGTACCGGTAAGGGTAGGATCGAGATCTGGCATTGATAAATTTTGATTTAGAATGTTTGAAATTTCGCTCTCCGTTAGATTCGTTGGCGTGATCTCGTCTCCATTATGTTCAATTTCCGTAGAGGATGTTTGGCTCGCGTCTCTTAATACCCTTTGTAACCTTCGCAAACCTTGTTTGTAATCCCCTAAGAAAATAAAAATTCGAGTCAAACAATTTTTCGATTGTAGGCATCCGAATAATACAAACCTATTAATTTACATATGTATATTTTTCTACTTACGGGCTTCTTTTAAAATCCGCTGGACGGGATATTGGTGCCAACCATCACCGGGCGCACATTGTCCCTTTACCAATTTATTAATTCTTCGGTACTCTTTTTTCCCAGGATAATAGCACCGAACCTCGTCGTTCATAAATGAGATCCATTTCCGCGGTACCAAATCGATCAACGATGAATCGTCGTCACCGTTTTCCGCAAATTCTATGACTAAATATAATGTAGTTTCTTTAAGTTCACTCATTTTTTATAAATAAAAAATCACAATTGATCAATTATAATTGAAATATATTCTATTCTCTTCTAATCCGACGCGACGCTTACCGATTCTCGATGAACAGTGGACATACGATGCGATGAAGAAGGTCAACGACTTCCTCCGCCCCCCAGAAAAAACTCCGTTTCTTGTTTATCGTCGGCTACATCAAAGATTTCCAGACATGCGATTGGTCGAGCGAATAGGACGAATGTTATTAAAACGATTAAAGGAAAGAACTGAAAAATTACATAATGTTTAAACATCAACGATTGTCAATGCATCGAATACCTCGTAAACATGAATAATAATTTTATAAAAATCACAATTTTCAATAAACTCACGGAAAACAATAAAATGACGGCGCCTCTCCGCAGCGGCTCAGCTCTTCCCACTTCGTACTTTTTGCGATGCTTTTTCCTCGGTAACGCGTATGATCTATCCTGTGTTCAAATTTTTCATATAATTTCCTATTTTAGAATTTTTCATTTGACTTGTTTAATTTCTTCTTTAAAATTACCTAAAGGTGCAAAAACGTGGCCACATAATAAGCACCGTCAATTTCCATTCCAGTGCATTTATTCAAAACTTCTTCCAAAGATACACTAAATGTATCGGCGAAGAATTCTTTGATAAGAAAAAGTCCCAACGTTTTTGAATTAGCTGGCTCCGTAAAAATATTTTCCGTTTTGGTCAGGCATCCTTCGAGATAAATGCTACGAATGTTGTCTGTTTCTGTCGAATCTTCTTTATCTTTGATTAAGATGCTATTGACGATCATTATTTCAAAATTTTTCAATTGTATAATATTGTCCGGATATTTTGATTTGATCGTAGCGCCTCGAATACGCAACTGTTGAATTGTATCTCCATTTTTTATTATATTATTTACACTTTTTAATAATTTAATTTTTCTGTTTGAAATTTCATCGAGTTCTGCCAGACGATTCACTACTTGTGCCAATGGGTTTTTGGGTGATTTGACGAGTTTTTTAAATTTACCTAAGTAATTTTCCGCCCAGAACGCCGAAATATCCGTCAACGGTAATTTAAAATGTTTAACATCATCTGCCAAATGAATTAAATGATGTATATTAAGCACTTGCGAATCATTCCCGTACAAGGATGGCATGAGATAGACGAATCTTCGCAAGCATTCGTTTGCGTAATCCGCTCCGACAACCGCCATCTCAGTGCTGCATAAAATACGGCTCGATACGACTAATAATACGAAGTGTTTGTAATAATTAGTCGGTAGTATCTTTTGCATAACGAAAACCCCACAATAAAGTAAGAAAAAACGAAACTGGGTCGCTTTCCATCGTGGCATTTCCTCAATGTCGAATTTTTTTCTTTGGAATTCATTTGGAATCGCCGACTGCAACGAACTCATCGCTGTTTTGAACATTTTTAATTGTGATGTTGTTAACCTTTGGGGACTTTTTCTTAAAATCCATTTCTCCAATAACATTTTTGTCGTTCCCAGATAGAGTAGGTGCATTGAATCGAGTGGCATAGATTTGATAATATTAAATTTCGGTATTTTTAGTAATGGCGAAACATGACTAATTAAATGATGTTGTTGAAATTGTTGGGTGTAAAAATTTTGTTTTGTTCGCTTCGAACAATCCATTTCTACGAACACTCTCTTTTTACCGACAGTAATACCTTTTGTCGTGCATCGCTCACATGCATAAAAACCTGTGTGTCCTTTAATGCATTTGAGAAAAGAACGTGCCGGACTATCTGCGATGATCGCAGCAATTCTAAATTTGAATTTCTTTCCAAAAATGACGACTCCGTTCTTTATCAAAATTTCGGCTTCGGTGATGAAATCAAACATAAACTCCGTCGCAGACTGTGGTTTACTATCGCCTAGATACATACCTACAAGGCAAGGTGGTATCTCATACATTTCATGGTGAATTTTCATTATAATTGGCCAAAACTGTTGCTTAGAATTTCTGTAAATGCTCACACCATCGACACTAACAAAAACTTGTATTTTATCGTCCTGGTAGGTATCCGGTGTAATTTTCTTTTTTAGCTGATTTTCGATGCCAAGATGTACGTAGCTTCCGGCAGTTTCCTTCTTGCTTTGCATTGGTCGTACATTGGTGCATCTAAAATTTCCTAATAACGTTTGTGCAGTTTTAGGTAAATTCACGTAGCCTTCGCTTCTTAATAAAATCAATAAGTCCGTGAGTACGTTATGCCGTAACGTCTCTGCATGTTTTAACGCAAATGATATTAATTTTTCTCGCATCGTTTGATTAGTTTTATAAGAATTTTCATATAACTGATACTCAGGTTCTTCGTCAATATTCGTCTCAGCTTCCTCATGCTCCTCACTTTCCATATACTCATAGTCATTTGGCTCGTACGTATCTTCTCCATTATAATTTTCCTCGTCCATATTTACACCCAATTGTTCAGACACTCCACTTATATTATCAAAGAATTCTTCAAAGGTTAATTTATTTTCATTTATTTCGTCATCCTCACATTCCCCAATCAATAGATTTTTTCTTTCATTTTCTTTTCCTGATCCCTCGGGATAATTCTCAAACTTCTTCAACGCGCGGTGTTTTTTTACACTGTAATAATTCTTCGACATGATATTAAAGATATTGATTACACAAATTACACTCACAAGAAGAAAGTCGTATTTGAAATATAATGATTTTACACGTCTATGCGCTCACGTAGCAACGACAACTCTGATTTCATCAAAATCGATATTTTATTTGATATTGCGATTTTTTCGTTAAACAAAAAAAAACTATTGATATCTAACCAATTCAAATTATCGATCTTGATGAAATCGGAGTTGTCGTTGCTACGTGAGCGCATAGACGTGTAAAATCATTATATTTCAAATACGACTTTCTTCTTGTGAGTGTAATTTGTGTAATCAATATCTTTAATATCATGTCGAAGAATTATTACAGTGTAAAAAAACACCGCGCGTTGAAGAAGTTTGAGAATTATCCCGAGGGATCAGGAAAAGAAAATGAAAGAAAAAATCTATTGATTGGGGAATGTGAGGATGACGAAATAAATGAAAATAAATTAACCTTTGAAGAATTCTTTGATAATATAAGTGGAGTGTCTGAACAATTGGGTGTAAATATGGACGAGGAAAATTATAATGGAGAAGATACGTACGAGCCAAATGACTATGAGTATATGGAAAGTGAGGAGCATGAGGAAGCTGAGACGAATATTGACGAAGAACCTGAGTATCAGTTATATGAAAATTCTTATAAAACTAATCAAACGATGCGAGAAAAATTAATATCATTTGCGTTAAAACATGCAGAGACGTTACGGCATAACGTACTCACGGACTTATTGATTTTATTAAGAAGCGAAGGCTACGTGAATTTACCTAAAACTGCACAAACGTTATTAGGAAATTTTAGATGCACCAATGTACGACCAATGCAAAGCAAGAAGGAAACTGCCGGAAGCTACGTACATCTTGGCATCGAAAATCAGCTAAAAAAGAAAATTACACCGGATACCTACCAGGACGATAAAATACAAGTTTTTGTTAGTGTCGATGGTGTGAGCATTTACAGAAATTCTAAGCAACAGTTTTGGCCAATTATAATGAAAATTCACCATGAAATGTATGAGATACCACCTTGCCTTGTAGGTATGTATCTAGGCGATAGTAAACCACAGTCTGCGACGGAGTTTATGTTTGATTTCATCACCGAAGCCGAAATTTTGATAAAGAACGGAGTCGTCATTTTTGGAAAGAAATTCAAATTTAGAATTGCTGCGATCATCGCAGATAGTCCGGCACGTTCTTTTCTCAAATGCATTAAAGGACACACAGGTTTTTATGCATGTGAGCGATGCACGACAAAAGGTATTACTGTCGGTAAAAAGAGAGTGTTCGTAGAAATGGATTGTTCGAAGCGAACAAAACAAAATTTTTACACCCAACAATTTCAACAACATCATTTAATTAGTCATGTTTCGCCATTACTAAAAATACCGAAATTTAATATTATCAAATCTATGCCACTCGATTCAATGCACCTACTCTATCTGGGAACGACAAAAATGTTATTGGAGAAATGGATTTTAAGAAAAAGTCCCCAAAGGTTAACAACATCACAATTAAAAATGTTCAAAACAGCGATGAGTTCGTTGCAGTCGGCGATTCCAAATGAATTCCAAAGAAAAAAATTCGACATTGAGGAAATGCCACGATGGAAAGCGACCCAGTTTCGTTTTTTCTTACTTTATTGTGGGGTTTTCGTTATGCAAAAGATACTACCGACTAATTATTACAAACACTTCGTATTATTAGTCGTATCGAGCCGTATTTTATGCAGCACTGAGATGGCGGTTGTCGGAGCGGATTACGCAAACGAATGCTTGCGAAGATTCGTCTATCTCATGCCATCCTTGTACGGGAATGATTCGCAAGTGCTTAATATACATCATTTAATTCATTTGGCAGATGATGTTAAACATTTTAAATTACCGTTGACGGATATTTCGGCGTTCTGGGCGGAAAATTACTTAGGTAAATTTAAAAAACTCGTCAAATCACCCAAAAACCCATTGGCACAAGTAGTGAATCGTCTGGCAGAACTCGATGAAATTTCAAACAGAAAAATTAAATTATTAAAAAGTGTAAATAATATAATAAAAAATGGAGATACAATTCAACAGTTGCGTATTCGAGGCGCTACGATCAAATCAAAATATCCGGACAATATTATACAATTGAAAAATTTTGAAATAATGATCGTCAATAGCATCTTAATCAAAGATAAAGAAGATTCGACAGAAACAGACAACATTCGTAGCATTTATCTCGAAGGATGCCTGACCAAAACGGAAAATATTTTTACGGAGCCAGCTAATTCAAAAACGTTGGGACTTTTTCTTATCAAAGAATTCTTCGCCGATACATTTAGTGTATCTTTGGAAGAAGTTTTGAATAAATGCACTGGAATGGAAATTGACGGTGCTTATTATGTGGCCACGTTTTTGCACCTTTAGGTAATTTTAAAGAAGAAATTAAACAAGTCAAATGAAAAATTCTAAAATAGGAAATTATATGAAAAATTTGAACACAGGATAGATCATACGCGTTACCGAGGAAAAAGCATCGCAAAAAGTACGAAGTGGGAAGAGCTGAGCCGCTGCGGAGAGGCGCCGTCATTTTATTGTTTTCCGTGAGTTTATTGAAAATTGTGATTTTTATAAAATTATTATTCATGTTTACGAGGTATTCGATGCATTGACAATCGTTGATGTTTAAACATTATGTAATTTTTCAGTTCTTTCCTTTAATCGTTTTAATAACATTCGTCCTATTCGCTCGACCAATCGCATGTCTGGAAATCTTTGATGTAGCCGACGATAAACAAGAAACGGAGTTTTTTCTGGGGGGCGGAGGAAGTCGTTGACCTTCTTCATCGCATCGTATGTCCACTGTTCATCGAGAATCGGTAAGCGTCGCGTCGGATTAGAAGAGAATAGAATATATTTCAATTATAATTGATCAATTGTGATTTTTTATTTATAAAAAATGAGTGAACTTAAAGAAACTACATTATATTTAGTCATAGAATTTGCGGAAAACGGTGACGACGATTCATCGTTGATCGATTTGGTACCGCGGAAATGGATCTCATTTATGAACGACGAGGTTCGGTGCTATTATCCTGGGAAAAAAGAGTACCGAAGAATTAATAAATTGGTAAAGGGACAATGTGCGCCCGGTGATGGTTGGCACCAATATCCCGTCCAGCGGATTTTAAAAGAAGCCCGTAAGTAGAAAAATATACATATGTAAATTAATAGGTTTGTATTATTCGGATGCCTACAATCGAAAAATTGTTTGACTCGAATTTTTATTTTCTTAGGGGATTACAAACAAGGTTTGCGAAGGTTACAAAGGGTATTAAGAGACGCGAGCCAAACATCCTCTACGGAAATTGAACATAATGGAGACGAGATCACGCCAACGAATCTAACGGAGAGCGAAATTTCAAACATTCTAAATCAAAATTTATCAATGCCAGATCTCGATCCTACCCTTACCGGTACTAATATATTTTTTTAAATTATAGTTGTTATAGACGGTTCATAACCAATTTGCATTCATAAACGAAATATTCAGCACATGACGATAGTCTCCTATCACCGAGCGCGATCTATTCCGCGAGTCGCGACTTTTTTTCTATCACCGATCGCGGAATATTCGACATATGACACAGTTCACGTTATACTGTCAATCCGCGCTAAGTGATACGGGCCAGCTGTCAATTAACATAGGTTAATTAGAAATTTCCTTATATATTGTCCAAAAAACAGCAATATTCAAATATGCATATTTCGAAAGTGTCTATTTTTTTCTCCTTTTCAGATAACGAGACCAGAATCCATTTGGAAGATAATGGAAATAGTTCATATATTAATCAAATGGAAGAAAACCTCAACATAGGTATAAATATAATTATTTGGACAAATTTGTGTATTTTATATGGTCACTACAAAATATATATTTGGTTTGTACAATTACAGAAAAACTCATGCGACATATTGATATTAAATTTGAAGAATTGAATAGAAGAATTGAAGGCGCGAAGAGAAGTATTCTATATGATTTTGATAAAAAAATGATGGAAATTAAAAATCAAATTGTTGGTACGTCTCTCGATGCGGACGAACCAAATGAGATACGCGATCAAATTAGACACGCCTTACCGATATCGTGCCTCGATGATTTTATAAAATTCGACGAGGGAATAAAAGAGGAAGAAAAAAGGATCGCTTTGGTAAGTAGAATAATAAATAAGAATATTCCATAGTTGTACCTGCTATATTTGAGTTATTACTTACCTATCGTTTATTTGCAGAAAAAGTTCTTCAATTCTCTTATCGTCGGTTCAAAATCTTATGCAAAAGATATCTCGAATATGATTGCAGCCATAATGACAAAGAATGTACAGCTGAAATACAGCGGATGCGGCCGCAAGACAAAGCACCGCGAAAATAAATTAAATTTTAGCGAAACGGAAACATTCAAATGTTTAAAAGGTATATATGTTAAATATTCTGAAATTCCCATTTGCGTGATAGAGATCTCCTGACAATTTTTTTCTATTTCAGAACTTATAGAAAAAAAGTACGCTAACGCCACGGAACCGCTGGCAATAAAGCAAAAAGTGAGCCGTTGGTTAGCGGGTGCCGGAGACCGCGAGGGAGGACGACGTACCCGTGATAATTCCAATGCGGAACACATTTAATTTTCTATGTTATATTTTATGTTTTGTTCTATTTTCTGTTATGTATGCTCTATTTTATGTTAAGTTCTATTTTATGCATTAATGTATTATTAAAAAAAATTATTAAATGTATTAAATCTATCTGATGGCAGACGAATAAATTTGTCTAAATTTGATTTTTTATTATATTTTTTTTTTATTATTAAAATATTAGCACGATCATTGGCGTTAGCACCGTGACAATCTCGGCTCAGTATTGGCGTTTAATCGGCTCAATTCCGGTACTGTATTCGGTTAAAGAATTGGCACACTATTGGCGTGTTATTGGTTTGGAAGAATGGTCCAGTATGAAACACCCAACGTTGGCCGAGTACTGACAATGAATACATCGTAAGAGTTGGCCCAAACGTAGTTTGCCAACGTTTGGTGCCAGTGAACAAATTTGATAATGAATCCAACATTGTCAATTATATTTTTGTTTTATATATTCTGATGTAATCAAGATGGGTTAAGTATAGCTACGAACAATATTGGCCCAAGTTTGGCGCAAATATTGGTAGCCATCTGTCGCCCGCCGTTAACCAGTCAATACTGGCCAAAAATCGGAAAATGGTTGCATGCCGATACTCAATTTAAAAATTGGTTAAATAATGGTTATAACATTGGGCCGAGATCAGGTTGAACGTCGGCTGCCAATGATTGGTTCCCCAATACTGGCCGAAAATCGGAAAATGGTTGCATGCCGATGCTCAATCTAAACATTGGTTAAATAATGGCTATTACATTGGGCCGAGATCAGGTTAAACGTCGGCTGCCAATGATTGGTTCCCCAATACTGGCCAAAAATCGGAAAATGGTTGCATGCCGATACTCAATTTAAACATTGGTTAAATAATGGTTATAACATTGGGCCGAGATCGGGTTGAACGTCGGCTGCCAATGATTGGTTCCCCAATACTGGGCCATACGCTAGCCCTATTGTCAGCGTTGGCTATACTTTCTTGGGTGGCTTTCTTTCTCAATATCTATTACTATTCCTTTCTCTACCCTCATCTAGATCTTCTCCCTATTGCTTCTTCTCTCTTTTTCTCCAATGTACTCGCATTCGTAAAAGGGAACGCACGATGTCCTTTTATATTCCCCGTCGTAGTTCGACTTTTGTATTTTATTATATCGCTTCTACTTCCGTATTTCTCTCTCCTTCTATCTTTTTCTCCTTGCTCCATACTCTTCCTTCGAAGCTTTTTCCCCGTGGTTCCTTTGTCAGCTTATCTCTGTCTCGTTTCCTCCTTTCGGCTCGCACGTTGACAAGCCATTTTTCCATAGCAATCTAACGTACACGTGTATGTGTGTATACCACTCTTCGTCTCTCTCTCTCACTCTTTTTTCTTGCCAGGTCTAGATTTTGTACCGTTCTATTCCTTCCTTCGTTTCTTCTAAGCATGCTATTAACGTCGAACATCGCCATTTGTTACATTCACCGGACACGTTCTCTCGATCGTCTAACGTTTTACCTACCTCGATCCTCGTCACAAAATCGATTTAAGAATATCGAACACGAGCGATTAGGAAAATGAAATTGTAAAGTGATAGAGAAAATTGCGAATTTCTTCAACGATAATTAAAAGATATCCATTGTATTTATCGTGTTTTATATAAATACGCTAAGTGCTTTATAATTTGATCCGTATTTGCGTTCGCAGCGCGCGCGCATCGTTGCAAACATCGGAAGGCCATTAGCCGATCGGCGTGGCGCGCGGAATACGAAAAGACGAATTACGTGCTATCAAATGAATCGGCTGGAATAATGATAGGACGCACGAAAACTAATGGAAAATTAATGGAAACATTTGTTTCGTTCTGTATCGGGGCTGGACAGCGGCCGATCGCTCGGATGCTGCCCGATGGAACGCCGTAAACGCGTTAACGAGAGAGCTCAAAGTGTCTCGTGGAATAACGAATGTGTAAAACGATCTAATCAAATTCACCGTTAAATGATATTTCCCTCATTATTAGCCACAACTTTTCGCGATGCTTCGTAATTTTTTTTTCGGTGCTCCACTTTCGTTGCTAGAAAACGTGACCGAAGCTGAAATGCAAATCTCTCTCTCTAAGCGTCGTCGTTCGGCGTATTCAATGATTCCAACGTAGAGGTTTTAATGCTAGAAGCTTTAAATATTTGCACGTTCTAACGAGCGTAAGAACGTGCTAGACCACCTTTACCCGCGTCACCCTTTCCTCCGTTTGACTTTTAAAAGTATCGGAAAATAACGGAAGCTGGAAAATTCTTTAGAAATGTATCGCGGAAAAGGATTCCGTTGGCTCGCGGTACTCGTAACGTTGCCGAATAATTTCACGATCGAAATTTCGTCGAAGGAGTCGGTGGAAAGAGAGGGAGGCGAAGAGGAATAGAGGAGAAGGCCTCGCTCGGTCGTCGTCCCTCCGACTTACGTAACGTTTGCGTGGTAATCCGATATTGATTTAAGGAAGCTCGCTAGCACGAATATTGCTTCCACGATCGTGAATCAAGTTCCATCCGTGATCCTACTCTTCGACCTTGTACCATAATTAATTTCGCTTCCTTGAAGAAACGACGTCGATAATTCGAGAGTGAAAGAGGAAGGTTCGATAAAAAAAAAAAAAGTTGTAGGTACGTGGGATAAGCTCGTTCGTGAATTCGCGAACGGGGCTCCCTTCTTTCTTTTTTTTTCATTTTTTAATCATCATCACCCGACGATATAGTCGAAACTTTTGGCCTTTCGCGAAACTTTTCGAAGGTTCACAAGCGATTTTCGGTAGGTCGAGGTACCTAGCCGCTACTCGTCGGTAATTAATCGGGAAGTTTAAGAAACTTTTTAAATTCTTCCACCTACCGAGAAGGTGGAGGATTTAGGTTGGGTTTAGAAAGGAGGGTCGGTCGGCTCGATACATCGCGCGTTTCGCGCCATGACAGAGACGATAAATTCATGACGGCCGAGGGTGAAAGTCGATAGGGAAGTGAGTAATGTCCGGGACGTTTGATGGATGAAACGAAATAAACGACACGGTTCTCTGCATTTCCGGCTCGTTTATCTCGCACTCGCTATTGTTATTTAACCTTCGACACGGGGGGTTCACCGCTACCCCCTTTGCTTGCGTCGAAATTTTGTCCGTCTCATCGCGAACAAGCTTCCGGTCTTTCAAATTTTTCTTCGTCAAAGAAATTTTCGCCAATGGGGCATAATGTATGCCTACGGGGTGTGTATTCATGTGTTTATATCTTTCTGTCTCGTACACGCGTTCTCGGTATCGCTCGTTACGTCCTGACGTATTCCGTTCGGATATATTCCAGCATTCGCGAGCGTTTACGTAACGAGCCTGTGGAGCAGGCCGAGCAAATTAGCGGATGCATGTCGAAGGTGTTATGTTCTCTCTCTCTCTCTCTGTCTCTCATATTCTCTCTTTCTCTTCCCATCTCTCTCTCTCTCTCTTTGGACATAGAGAAAATTGATGGAGCGCTTGGATTCATAGGTAATCAATATACATCCACCGCATCCCTCTTCCAATAACTGTCGTCCGAGGATAAGTGACTGCGCGCGAGCCAATCCAGAGAAGCATCGTGATCGTCAATTAATACCGCGCTCGCGTAAGGACGATTCTTTCGATAATTTAATTAAACTTGACCCTGGGGAAAACTCCGGAGTGCTCTCGTAAATTTGTCTCCCGTCTACTTCCGCGTTTAGCTTCGTTTCAGAAGGAATTTAAGAATCTTTCGAGTTAATCAAATTGGAACCACCTCGTACCACGAAACGTCACGTAAAGAAATCTTCCTTCCAAGTTTCATTCTACTTAATTTCTTGTAATCGATTACGTTGTTTGCTTTAAGGATAATCCGATCATTTTTTTTCAAACGTTTCTATAAAGAATTATTCGTGTAATTGATTCGAGTTTACTAGGACGTGTAAGAAAAGCAATGATGTTTTTAAAAAAATCATTTATTCGGAACGTAAAGGATGGTACGAGAGGGAACCTATTGCAACACGTAACGGGCTCGTTCCAGTGGAAATCTCAGCCCTAGCGAGACTACCAAGGCAGGGTATACGTCCCCGTTAGCAAATACGTGTCGCGCTCCGTCGCGTTCTTCGAATCGACGGAAATAAAGATTCGCGGATTTAAAGGCAGAGCCCATAAAAGCGGCCGTCAGCGTCACCCATCGCTGCTGCAACGTCTCGTGAGTCGGGCGTGACGTTTCACAAAGGAGACGATTCTTCCCTCTCTTTCCAAATTTTTACGAGCCATCTAAAATCTATCTCCGAATGTCATGTCTTTTCTCTCTCTCTCTCTCTTTTACCGAGGTCAAAAAGCATTCGTGCGTGGCATGTTTGAGAAAAATAACTTTTATTTTCTATCGTTAGAAAAGAAATAGAAAATATGAGGAAATTGAGAGAAAAATGATATTCGAATTGAGACTCGTAGTTCTATTACCGTACTTTCATATAAACTCTTTTCTATTTGTATCATTTTAGATAGGTATTTAGTTCTAAGCGATAGTTTTAATTTATCATAACGACTCTAAAATACTCGTTCGAAAGGGGAAAGTCTCTTCTTTACGAATATGGCAGTGCGGCTTCGATAGGATGGCTGGATGAAAAGTTACAGCAATTTTTCTCTTGAAAACGACCCATACTCCGACACTTAAAAAATTAATTTCTCATCATTGCGTAACGATATCGAAAAACGGACAACGGGACAGTATTTTGTATGCTTTCTTCTTTCTAAATCTTTTGATGCATACATCAGGATTTTTGTCAAAAATCGAAGTATCTCGAATTTGCCCGATCAAATACTTGTTCGAAAGAGGAAAGTCTCCTTTTTACGAATATGCAAGTCGCGTTTCGATAGGATGACTGGTTCGAAAGATACAGCAGTTTTAAGCTTGAAAAAGACCCATACTCCGACCCTTAAAAGATTAATTTCTCATCATTGCTTAAAGTTATCGAAAAACGGACAACGGAACATCATTCTGCATGCTTTTATCTTTAAAATGAGCCATTAAACATTGAAATCGGCGGTGGTGACCATTTTGGCAAAAATCATGATGCATAGGTCAGGATTTTCGTCAAAAATCGAAGTATCTCAAATTTGCCCGATCAAATACTCGTTCGAAAGGGGAAAGTCTCCTCTTTACGAATATGCAAGTCGCGTTTCGATAGAATAGCTGGATGGAAAGATACAGCAGTTTTAAGCTTCAAAACGACCCATACTCCGACACTTCAAAGATTAATTTCTCATCATTGCTTGGCGATATCGAAAAACGGACAACGGGACAGTATTCTGCATGCTTTTATCTTTAAAATGGACCATTAAACATTGAAATCGGCGGTGGTGACCATTTTCGCAAAAATCATGATGCGCACATTACCGTCCTTACCGAAAAATACCGAAAATACCGAACAATTTGTCCTTGAAAAGATTAATATGTTATTATTATTGCAAGATTTGGACAAGATTTATACTTAAACGATTATGTAATTTTGCTAAATAAAAATTAATAAATTAAGTTAAGAATCATCCCATGCTCAAAATAAAGCATCGAGCCCGACTCGATATAGAACCGAAAAGGGTTAAACTTAAAGGGTATATATCGCGAAAGACAGGACCGTACGGGTGCGAACGACGAGACTCGTCTCCTTCCGCGGAAATTCAACGTACGGGTTTAGGTGAGATGGGAGAGAGGGTAGATTTAGTGGCTGGTGGATACTGGAGACTGCTAGCGCGGAACGGAAGAAGAGGACGGGTGGTAAGTTTGCGTATAAATTCCGGGAGGAGACGGAAAGCGTAGTGTTACTCGTTGTATCTCGCGATACCATTTCGCCACGACTCGCTTCGATCGAAAGTACGAACGTAACACGTACGTCCTTCTTCTTTTACCAGGATGTCTCTCCTTTTTAAAACGTCTCGTTTCTTCTTCTTTCTCTCTCTCGCGAGACCACTTTTATTAGCTCGACAATTTTGCAGGGAACTGCGGATTAAAGAGAGCCACCGGGGTTATGTATAAATCGTAAAACGTAACAACGGTGGCTTTACGAGCAAGAAGATACGACGAGCGACTATGGTAGACCTCCCCGTATCGATTCTCGAGATGATCTTATTCGATCGTAATATTCGCCCGATTAATAGGGAACAATTTGTCCGAATGGAATTCAATTTCCGTTGGTAGATCGATTCGCTGGAGAGATATCGGCTAAAATTTGGTAGAACCATTGTTACCTACCTTCTAGGAACTTCCCTCGAAAAGGAAACGACGGCGAGGCTCATCCATGTCCCGATATCAAATCCTACGAAGGCTCGAATTCGCTCAATAAGATCGAGTATTCGACGGTCGGATACGCTCACCAACTTTTACAAGTTTTAGAATTTTGGCACCGATGCAGCCTAATCCCAGATGGACGTAACCTTCGCGAAAAAAGGGGAACACCAGCGAGCGTCGTAAGATTCCTATAGCGAAAGAACTGCCTTGGTAGAGAGAGGGATGGAAAAGATAGGCAAGGATGAAACAGCCAAAGAAGTTGCCATCGAATCGACGAAATCTCGCAGGCAAGGAGCCAGTGCTGTCTCGATTGTTACGCTCGGCCCGTTCTGCGGACGTCGTTGTTTCGAGATTCTTGCCGACTCTTCTCGATTCGCTCGATCGCCACCACCCTCTTTCCCCGAAAACCAATTTCCTACAGAAGCGAAGAACTCGTTCCGTCCATTTCAGGTGCGACAAGACGAACGAGGTACTATATGACGTACGATATCAAACGGTATACTAAAATAATTACTCAAACGTGCATGCAATATCGTAATAACTAATCAATCGATACCCTTCTTTACAAACGACTCGTTCATACAAAACTGTAACCCCATTTGCATACTTAATCCTACTTACGAAGAGTCGCGAGGGATAAGAAACAAAAAGAAACGAGAAGATCCATGGAAAAGGAGTAAAGAGGGGGGTGGCTAGTATAAGCTCACGAGCTCGCTCGATCTCGGAATACGGAGTGGCAAGCTTAATCACCCTTCGATAGACCGCTTAAGACGCGAATACGCTCCCCTATCGGATAGTTGCAAGGACTGCCAGAGTATTAGGAGTAAATGAAGTTACGAGCTTGCGGTTTACCGGGCCGCGTGCTATACCATAACGACGAATACCTTTGCGTCGTTTACCAGCTCGTATTCGCGTTAAGCGTTTGCTCGATAGGATGGAAATCCTTGAGAGCGAGTAAGAGGGGGAGAGAGAGAAATATAGGTGTATACCATTCAAAGGAATCGTGGGGAATCAAAGAAGGCGTTTGTCCTGGTATCCTCGAGCCTTCTCTCCCCCTCTCTCCTTCTCACTTTGGTCGTTAAACTAGGCGCGTAGTCGTCGCATCAAAGTGGCGAGTTGGATGCGGTTGGCGGGTCTGCCAAACGATAACTGCGACACGAGGACAAGGTGGCGGAGGTGGTGGGTTCTCCGAAATCAGGAGCACGCAGGGAGGAGGAGAGGAATGAAATAGAGTCAGGATGGAGAGTGGCTTCTGGTAGGAGAACGACGTTGGGTGTGCTTGTAGGCCTCGGGCACATTAACACGAGGAACGTAGCTAGAGGTGAAAACTGGTGGAGGCGTAGCGTAACGGTCGAGCCATTACACGAACGCCGCTGCATAATGGCTCTCGTAAGGCCTACTTAGGGTAGACACCGACAAAATTTCCGTGTAACCCTCTCCAAGATCGCGGCCCGTTCGAAGGAGAGGAGAGGTACCCGTCCACCAGACACGGGAAACGCGTTCGCCAGCGGTACTACTAGCTGCGACCACCGCCAGCCGTGCTGGGAAAGCAGCCAAAAATATTATACCGGAACGACTATGGTCGACGAGCATATCCGGCCTAGGACGACCTCGCCCCCCCTCTCTTTCTCTACGATCTCTCCTCGACACCTACGAAACACAATCTTACTCCGAGCCTTATTTCGCGAAGACTTTCGACCGTGGCGATTATTATAACTGCAGTTCGCGGATTAGTACGGTTACCGATGCTCCGATCTTTTCTCTTATCTTAATGCTTCTTCTCGTCTTAAAGGGTTATGTCTACTTGGAATCGACAAAATTATGCTGGTTTTCAACAACTTTTTTTATTGTTTTATTCTTTACTATGTACAAAAATTTGTACATAGTAAACATTTACCTTTTTATTGTGTAAATTTCACTACATACTTATTAAAACAGTAAAAAAAATTCTTGCAAATCACGTAATTTTGTAAGCATAACCCCTTAAGAAAAACATAAGAGAATCGTTTCGAATTTTCCTTCCGTTCTTCCTCTATCCCCGTTCTTCTTTCCACCTTATGAAAGAGTCGATAAAAAAAACGACTCGCTCATATTCGCGCGATCTCTCGCGGCCCGTTTTTACACCGAAGCACAAAATTACGAAGCTTCGCGTAAACGTACGTTCGCGATTACCTTTTTATTTCTTTTTTGCAGGTGTTAGAGTCGGTGACGGGCGTTCCCGTGGCACACGAGGAAAATGAGGAAGAGAAGAAGGAACGTGAGGGGGAGAGAGTGAAAGAGAGGGAAGTGGTGGTGGTAAGCTTATCCTAATTGCCGGTAATAAAAGCTTTTTATCGGACAGAGTTATGCTTTCGTTCGCTCGCTTCGCTGCCCACTACACTATCTCCGCGGCTTTCGCCCTCCGGCGAAAAAATAATATCAAACAAGCATCGCGGACAGACGCGGGACTTCCCTACGAGTCCCTTTTTTTCCAACTCTATACTTTTACCCCTCACGTGCGAAATTAGCGACGAGAATCACGAGACGATCTCGTCGAACCGCGATAAACGAAGACTCGCTCTTCGAGCTATCGATCCTGTACCATGATCGAACCGAACGAGACGATCTCGTAGTCTTCCATGCGCGAGAAAGGTACCGCAGACCACGAGGCTATAACTTTTACGAGCTTAATATCAAATGTTTCTCGTTAAAGATACACGGGGTGTTCCGTAATTCGCGATGGAAGAGGGTTAGAGAAGGGTGGGAGATACTTGTAATGTTAAATACCTCTCTGTATTTATCTACTCGTGTTCATTAATTTTTATTAATCATCCCTGGTAACTTATTAAAGTTATGGAGCTTCCATCTTTTGATTAAACTACACGAAAATGATACAATTTTAAATTTATCAAGAACGAAGCTCGCTGAGAACAATCGTCGACTTTATACACCTACATCTTCTTTTCTCTTCGTAAAAATCCACGAATTCTAAAACACCCTATATAAGCGTACGAGTACCAGCCTTCTCGTTCTTGCATAAAGCTTATATCGTTTTCGGGATCATGTATAGCACGGTGGAAGGATAGAACGCCGTGAAAAACCAATTAGAAAAATAATAGACGAGCCGGCTCTCGTCTACTTTGTACTCTCGCTCGTACGATCGCACGTTTTTCTACCTAAACGCGAGAGGAGATCGATAAAACGCGCGAGTGAGCGAGGCTAGGACACGAGAGTATTTTATAAAGCGTCTCTCTCTCTCTCTTCGTCACGTGCGCGCCCGAGAGAAAAAGTGACGTTAATCTATCTTTATGCGTGCGATTTTTGTCGCTTATCGCCTGAACGATATATACGTGCCGTCGTTGTCCGTCTAAACGGTATAAAACTTTCATTCCGTTAGAGTACTTCGAATCTTTATCGACAAATTCCAAAGACTATCATAGTTCCTGTACAAAAAAGAATAAAGAAAGAAAAAAAACCATGCAATCTATATAAAAAGTCTCGATGAGTTTTATGGCAAGAAAGAAAAATCATAACATCCTTGATAATAATCTATCACTCGAGAAACGAACGAATCCCATTTGTTCCACGCATACGATCACGCTCGAAAAACGAATCTTACGATGCTTCACCATAATTTATTACAGACGCACCGATCCGTTCGGAGATGAACAAACGAACATCGAGATTCCCTTCTCTTAGATCTCTCTTGAAGGGTGACGAGTGGTTAGAAAAGTTTGGGGTGTTTCCCAATAGCCTAGTCGTAGTCCCGAAAATTCTCTCCCCGGCTTCTTCCCCCTCTCATCCAAAACCCGAAACATCGGCCCTTCGCCACGCTTGTTTATTAAGGCCGTTTCGCTTTTAATAAGCTGGAACCGTTCGCCTTCGCGCCGCCTGTAGCGAGGATCTGACTCTCGTTAAAGCCGCGGTTTCACGCTGACCAACTTTTATTAGATATCCACGGTATGTCCGCCGGCTGTTGTTAAAGCCCGCTAAGTTATGCCAGACCGTTAAGCCGCTGTCACGGATAATGGCTGGCTATTTTCGCGAACGCTTTTTCCCTGGCTCTCTACGTCCCTCTCTAACCATAATCGAAATTACCGACGAGGTTTCGAAACACCGACGCTCGATTTTTATTTCTCTCTTCTATTCATTTTTTTCGTCGAGCTCGCGTTGACCGACAATTTTGAAATTACACGACAGATTCACGTCCGTTTCATTCATTCGTTTCGGTGATAGAATTTTTATTAATGACGCATGGATTATGAGACCATTTTTTTTTTTTTAATTTCATCGTGATTTATGAGACTCGGAGAGTACCTCAATTTTTAGCCGCTATATTCGACGTATCTGTGAACAATAATCGTTATTTATAGAAAAAAAAAAACGAGAAAAGTCCCGTGTCGTACCGTACGCACGATAATCTTGAATTGTTCGGTGTTTACACGAAGGCGAGTGGCTCGCGAATCAGCCCGAGGTTCGCGTTTGCTTTTGGCCGGTGCTTTTGAAAGATAGGACCGTAACTCGCGCGATACGTTCTCTTCGTGAGGAGGAGAGAGTGAGATAAGTTAATTACCTTTACAGGCGTAAATAACGACAATTACGTTTGATAAGCGAGAGGTACGGGAGCATTAAATTTTCGCTCGCGCGAAAGCTATAGGTGTGTAAAAGAGTTCGTGGGTAGAAAAAAAAAAACATAGGAGACCTTTGGAGTCGTTAAAATCGCTGCTAGTATGTATCGTAGAGACGTAAGTCATGGAATATATTTTTTAAATGCGTAGAATTTTTCTCACTTATCTTACGTTTGATGTAATTCTATGTCATTAATTGTCTAGTTTAAGTTAGAAACTTGTTCAATTTTATATAATTTTCTTTTCTAATTTAAACAACAAGAATAATATTTTTAATATCAGAACTTCCGTTACTATTTCAACAAAGTTTTTACATAATGATGATTTCTCATACCGAATAGATTCACCAATTTATTCAACATGGCAAACCCATAATCATCTATCCCTTTCCTTGCCGACCTAAAGATCACAAAAAATTGGCCTATCGACGAAAGCAGAGCACCGTTTTTCATCCTCCTATCCTAGAATCGTGATTTCCTGCAGGCTGTGCACCGAAGAAAAGATGAAGGGTGGCCCCACGGTAAGCTGCCTTTTATTAGTTTGACCAACAGCCACTGGACCAGTCTTTCTCTCTCTTGCTCTGATCTTCGCCCCATCTCTCTCTCTCAGCAAGAATCTCGTGCTACGAAGAGGGAAACTTCCGGGAGCATGCGAGGATCGGCAAAACAAGACAGCCCCCGGCTCGTCTATGAGTTTTATCGTTTCTCGAAGTCCCCCCACTCCCTAATATACAATATCGATCGGTCGAAATCAAACGACGCGTTATTACCTACGTAGAAAAGTAAACGTCCTTTAGAAGAACAGCAACGAGAGACCGAAGAACGGTGGGTGGTTTACATAAGAAACGCGCAACGTTTGCTTGAAATTAATTAGAACGACGTGGCAGATGCCGAGTGAAACTTTCGGACGCATTTCGAAAAGCGGCAGCTGAACGCGTGTAACGGAAGCTCGATGGGTTAATTGGAGTATATAGAAGGCAATTAAGTACACACGGATGATTATACGCCGGTCTATTTTGATTCGCCCGCGCTATAATTCGTTCGGGCACTTTGATTGCGTTAATTACTAGACACAGAGTATAGGTGTGTGCTTATATTGGTACGTATGTATGTATATATACATTGACTTTGAAAGGTGTCGGTGTGTTGCCGCTTGGGAAGGAACGTCAAGAGAGACAAAAGAGAGAGAGAGGAACGAGATCGAAAGCTCGTTAACGATGGTCGAAGTCGATTCGTACTAGAGAACGTCACACGATTCGTCGACAAAAATATTATGCTTATGTAATTGGATATTTGTGGATAGAATAATTAAGGAAAAGGGGACATGGAAGAAGAACTTTCTCGCTTCGTCCTAACGATCCTACGAACGACGTTTACTTCCGTCTCGATCGAACTTTCATCGGCAAGAAAATCCAAGTCATGGGAAAATACATGGGCAACTTTATCGTTGAATCTACGAGAATGATTCGGTCTTTTAAGTATCTTATGTGAAAGATGTTAATTGGTATCGTTGCTTGGATTATATCAAAGGAATTAATGTTTCAAAAGATGTCGAGAAGAATTTAAGAAAAACAGGTTAGCAACTGTGCTTTAACTTTTTTAATTACATACATATATAATAATTCAGATATAAAGGATGAAAGCATTCGAAACGATGTTAACTATTAATCAGAATATCTCGAAGTCGCAAGTATTGTTGGTGATCACCGAGATGTACTCTAACGACACAGCATGGTATCGTGATAATTATCGCTCGTAAAGAGCGCGAGAACGCGATGTGAACCGAGAAGGAGAGAGAGAGAGAGAGAGGAGAAAGACGAAACTGGTAGCAGAAAGGAGCCAGACCAATATCCGCGCTATGCTTCCTAAGTCATGCGTTTAAATTACCTTATTATGGGGCAGGGCTGTCATAATTAGAGAGGAGGTGAGAGGAGAGGGCTGGTAGTTGGCGGGAACGCGTGCAAAGCCAAAGGACGGGAGAGAGGAATAGGAGAAGGGGTGGACCAATCAGAGGGAGTGGGACAGAGAATGATAGAGTAATTAACATCCAGTCAACTCCAGACCGTGCCAATAATTCCCCACGTTCCCACCGACTGACTTCGAGCTGCAGTGCGCAAATACGGAAGGACGTTTTGCATTTTGAGCCCATCGAACGTTCCCTTCGTTCTACGTACGAGTTCGTATATAGTAAAATTTCTCCTGGCACGTTGAAACGTATGGACGTGGTTGTACTTCTCGAGCTTTTCGATTCTCGCGAGAAGATACCGAGAAGTGGGTTTCATGATATATATATGTATGTGTGTGTATATATATAGAGTGAAAGGGGTTACGGGAGAGTGTATATGCGAACGTATCCCTTGGCGAGTTTATGAGAGCATAACTTAGGTCCAAGTATGCGAACGGAGGCTACGGAATTCTGGAAGACCTGACATCCCTTCTTTCCTCGAGCTTCGCGCTGGTCTTCCTTCTTGACTTTATCTCGTTCTCTCTCGACTTTTCTTGCAATGAAACTTATTCTCCTGACTGCTCGTTTAAACAATGAAACGGACGGGACGAAGAACGTGCATTTTTAATCGTCCTTCCTCGTGCTTAATGCATTTTTAAGTACGTCAAGCGAGCGAAGGAAAAGACAAAATTATTTCTTCGAGGCTCGGGAATGATACATCGTGTCATAAATAAGAATGATATCGACCCGAATGAGGATGCCGAGAGTTGCCCAGGCGCTCGTTGAAAGGGTCTGAATGAAAAATCCTATGAGAAATCTCGGAGTGTGGGAGAGCAAAAGGAAAGAGAGAGAAAGTTTGGCCCAGAGTACCGCAGAAGGCGAGCTCGGGGAATCGAAGGATCTCGATACGCTTGTACCACAGTCGAGAATGGTTTGAAAGACGCGTTCGGTACGACGAGTAGAAAACGGGCCGTTCGGGCAAAGTCCGACGAAAAATACAGTTTCCGAGAAGAACTTGCCCCTCTTCGGACGAGGGAAGAAAAACTAATGCAATTTCGCGAGATAACGGCTAAAATCGTTCTCCCTCCTCTCTCTCTTTCTTGGCTTCCGTGCTTTAAAGAGGGCTGGTAGGAGACGGTACGAGCGGTGGTACGAGCGCTATCGATTTAAATGTAAAACCTCGAAAGAGAGAGGGAAAGAGAAAAAGAGAGGTCGCAGGGTTTTCTAGGGGAACGCGAAGGATGAGATGGATGCGGATGAGGCGTAAAATTAATTACCTCGTAATACGCACTTAGCGCGGCCGCGCGATCGATCATCGCGAATGAAAAGTAGGACAGAAGCGTAATTTCCTCTTCGGGGCATAAGCCTTCGCCTAAGCTGCCGACGTACCGGTTAAAGCCGCCCTGAAATCGATTATAAAGGTTTCGACGGAAGGGTCTTGGCTCCTCCCTTGAAATATCTGTCGTAAACATTTGCATAATTACGTTGCGATCGAACCTGTGTGTTTCTGATATCTCGTTTAAGTCGAAATCAAACCAAATTTAACCTAATTATACATTATTTTTGTCACTTCATAATGATCAAATAAAATTGTTTCTTATAATAATTAATTGAAAAAAGGGAAGAAAATATTGAAATTAATTTCAAGAAAACGACGTCGTCCAACAAAGTGTTATAACAAACGTAGAAATCTTCTTGGACATCGTCGAGAGAAAACCAAAGCTCGCTTTCGAAAAAGCTTGGAAAGATTAAAAGAGAAAAGAAAAAGAGAGAGACGGAGGACAGCACAGCGGAACGGAGTGCCGCGAAGCAAAGCAGTTATGACTTTTTTTTCAGACTCGACACTTTCGCTCCATCTCTCTCCTTCTTTCTCGGAAAGTACTTTCCTCTGCGGGGTATCGTCCGGAGCTTTTCTATTATGCGAATACAGCATTAGGGGGATGCACTGAAACTTTTATCGTGCTTCGTAATAACCGACTTGATTTAGAAAATGTAACGTCTCTTTTATCGATTTTGAGTACGATCGTAATCCGCGCCTGAATGTATGCAATTTTCAACAAAGGAAAACGTTGGTTACATACCTGCAAGAATATTGCCTATCATCAAGGGGCACGTTAGATCTTGATCACTGATATTAACGTATTCTCCATATTATTTTGATTACCCCACCCAACCTTTCTATGGATCGAAAGATCCAAAAGTAAGCTTCCCCTCGTACATTCTTGGCAGTAACACGTGCACCATCGGCGGGATGTTGTCTGTCGCGGGGCACGAATTATCCTCGACGATAAAACGAATCCTCTTTTGGCGTACACGAGAGGAGACTTACGAGTTAGCAGAGGTAAGCGTTAGGAAAGAGAACCCTCGCTACGCGGGGTGGCTGCTAACCGGAAGTGGAACTTGGCTACGCTCCTTTAAATATCGCCTTAATCTCGCCTTCGTCCAAAGCCTTCTTCTTCTTCTTCTTCTTCTCGTAGCTTTAGCTTCTCGTCCCAATGGCGGCACTCCTTTCGTTCCATGTAGCGAGCCGCGGCTTAATTCCGCGAGCGTAAACTTCGCTCTTTCGGTGCTGCCGGGTGACAAATCGTGCGCCACGGATTATCCGCCGACGAAAAACTAATTAAGCCGAAATACCAGCGAAGTCTCTCCTACCGAAACGAGGTTGGAGAAGGAGGGGTAAGAGGACACGCTTCGTCCTCGAATATTTTCATGGACTGGTGTGATCCTCGTACGTGTGCGTTCCTCACTCTACCGGTACATATACGTACGCGTGTCGCTTGCATTGGAAGAGAATAGAATAGGGGGTGAAAGGAGAGAAGAACAGAAACGAGGTGGAATACTCAGACGAATGCGCTAGAGACAAAAAGCAAAATCGCTCGGCTTCTCTTTCTCTCCCATTCTCTATACATACACATACTTACCCACATACATATATATATATAGGTATATGCCTATCTAAATAGTTGGACGACTCCATAAATTCGGCTGCTTAATGCCCGAGCTGTACTACTTGCGAGCCTTCCCTTTTGCCACACCACCGCTATCGCGATTCTACGTGTATATATATATATGTATATATATATATATATATCTGCAAAGAATACAAGGAGGCATCTCGAGACCGATATTTCCCCGTTAATCCTACGAGGAAGACTGAGCAATCCGCTCTAGGATTCGAAACCTTATAGCAAGGGAGAGAGAGTGAGCTAGATAGAGAGGAAGAGAGAGAGACGAGATAGGAGACTTTAGAGGATGGTTTTGCTTTTAAAAAGCATAACCACGTCGTTACTATGCCTCGCGCCACTGCTCGTCTCTCTGCGAAGCGACAGAAAGAGAGGCGTGGAAACACGCTTAAAGATGGACTCACTAACGTGAACGTGAGATTAAGCTTAAGTCCTTGCGACAAAGTGCCACCTTGTGTCTGGTTCCTCTTATCGTCCCGGCAATTGACCGTTACACGCGCATACCTTGGCAATTGTGTAGTGTTTCTCTCTCTCTCTCTCTTCTTCGTGATCGTCGATAAGTTTTTCAGCCGAGGCCACGAAATCCTCGCAGCCAAGGTGGAGAGCCCAATGGCCGGAAGGAGTTACCGAGCGAGCTCGTTCGCGGTGCTTCTAGATAAGACAAGATTTTTGCGAGAAGAACGATTATGCACGATACCGTTTAAACTTCTCTCTCTAGAGGAATTTTAACTTCCATTGGATGCCTTCGAAAGTAGGTAATAACGAATCTTACGTTGCTCTCTGTCCTTTCTTTTCCATTTAAGAATATTCTATCACGTATAGCACTTATCTATTTCCATGATAACGATTATCTCATCGAGAGGCGAAACGATAGCCCTATACATATACGGTCGATATTAGTTTCCAGTTTCGATTCTACTCCAATAGCAGTCCGCGGTTTGTAGGAAAATTGATAATGAGTGTGCACCATTAGAGGCTTGCGTCAATTATCGAAGCTTACCGAGGCACATTGGACACGATACACACACACACACATACCTACCTATCCGTGGGGCACGTAAATCGACTTTGAAAATCGAGTGGCCAAAATCCGAATAGGAAATTATCGAAGCTCCTGGCTAACTTTCGAGCCGTTCGTTCGTCCGCTTGCCATCTTCGTCACTCCGATCATGTTATAAAGGGGAAACCCTTAAAGCGATTATAAGGCGAGGCCGTTAAGCGAATAATATGGACGACGGAGGCCCTCGTTCTCGGGAATAATTAAAAAAATAATGGGTAAGCCGAAACCCGTGTTCGTGGCTGCCGCGAAACGAAGGCACTTTAAGAATTACGACTTCAACGATGATAACGTCGAAAAATCGTAATCGACCGTCTTGGGGGTGTTAAAACTAGGTGGGGGAGGTTTTAATAAACGGCTTAAAGCGACAGGATCTATATCAAGGCATGAGAAACAAAAAGAATTGAAATTAAAAATGAAATAGAAAGGGTAGGGTGGATGAAACCAAATTGTAATATCGAGTCGATTTTTTCTACGAGCGGTCGACGATGGGAACGCATTTCGTATTAATGTAGTTCATTAACAATCACAAATTTTTCACTCGCGAAATGAAAGTTCGGGACCTGGTAGAATAACGAGAGAGGTATGTTCTACATACATATGCTGGTGCATACATGCGCATTCGTAATATCGAGAACCGCTCTCTTTTATTTTCTTTCTATGGTACAGATTACATTCGCACAGAGAGAGGGAAGTCCTTTCAGTTCGCTTCTCTTCTCGTGCTGCGGCACTGTACACGCTTACACAGTTCTATTTCTATACATACATATATATATTGTGTACATATACGTACTTACATTATGTTACAGGAGCCCGGAAGTTTAGAAAGGAATCGCTCTTGAAACGCCGACGAAATTAAGACCCACTCGGAGAGTTCGGCGAAAAACTTTTTCCGTCCTTTAAAAAGCTCGCCTTCCTTCTTCGCGTTTTCTTTCTTTCTTTCTTTCTTTCTCTTTTACCCTTCCTCTCTCTTTTTCCCCGTACGTTCTAAATACTCCACCGGCCAGAAGAAGAAGTACCGCAAGACGGTAATCTCGGCACGGTATCGTTCCTTCCTAATTAACTCGAGTTCATATAGCTCGAACGTAAATTACACGATTACCCGTTTTCCCTTCCACAGTTTCTTCCACGAATTCGTTTTATCGCGAATTCCAAGACAGCTTTCGTTACTTTGGCGTAAGGAAGGAAACGCCATGCATACGCGAGTCACATCGCGTGGGGCCAGTCTCTCTCTCTTTTCCGAAGCCTCACGAGTTCGTTAGAAAGTTCGAGGAGCGTTGAAGCTTCTCGCGAGCCTTCCTCTAAAGAGAGAGAGAGAAAACTCTGACCAAGGAAGAAAAAGTTTCCGACGATTTCTTCGGAAATAGTTGAGAGGTGAGGAGGAGACCTCGCCGAAATAAATTTAACGACCGCGCGAATGAGAAATCCGCGAAAACTTTTGCGAAATCTGTTCACCCTTTCTCTCCCACGCACGCACATTCTTTCTTATCGAAGAATTTGAAACTTTCGAAAGAGAGAGAGAATAAAATGAGAGGAAAAGTGGTGAAGCTCTTCATTGTCTCCGAGGTCTTCTATAGAATCTTCTTCATCGAACCGTATGTATCATTTCTTCGCGTTGTTCGTTAAGTAATAAATAAAAAAGAAGAGAAACAGAGAAAGAAATGAAAAGAGATATAGAGTAAAGAACTCTTACTCTAACGATGCAATTATTATATAATTCTCGAGTCCGTTTAAAATAGATATCGAGAGATCAAATGAGCCTGTCGTTATGCTCGGTGTCCGTGCAGTTCATCGCGGTTCGGTGATCGTCACGAAGGATTCCCGGAGGATAGGAAGGTCTGTGTCTTCTCCGAGGAGGTGTAGGAGTGTCCTCGGATTTTTCCACGATCGAATCGTCGAGACTGCACCGACCAGACGCACTTGATTTCTCCATCGACGTCTCGTGTTGCTCTCTGTTGCTCGTGAGAGTTTCCTCCTCCTCGTTGAAGGAAGTCTTTTCCTCCCAAGTACAAAAGGACACCTTTCTTTGATTCGTCGGTGACTTCTTCGGATGAAGAATTTCACCTAAGGACAACGGTGGTTCACCTTTTTCGACCGGGACGATTTTAGGCTCGATTGGTTCACCGGGTGATAGAGACCTGTTGGAAGATTCCTCTTTCCCGATGTCCTGTTGATCCGTTTGTTCTTTCTCGAGCATGTCCGAAAGAGCAACTTCCAATTCCGTGAGACTCGGTGTCATCGAGCTAAAATTGCTACCTTCGGCAGCTTCCTCTTTTAAGACCTTCAACAACGTCGAGTGTTCGTTGTCTAAAATCTCAGGTTTGATTTTACTTTCCGGACTAGGCGGTGGTGTCTTCGTTTTATCTATCTTTGAACTCCTATCCTCGTGGAAAAATTCTCTCTCATCGTCCACCATCTCTCGTGGTAAGGATTCCTCCGATATCGTTCTGATGATTTTACTAGTCTCCGTTCTACCTGGACGTAGCTCCTTCGTTTCGCAGGACACGTCTAAGGGATCGGAAGGTTCGCTCTCGTTCGACAGACTCCTACCGAAGATCATCCTCCTTGGATTAGATCGATTGAAATCTTCCTCGTTCCTCCCGCAGGATCCTCCTCCACCGATGGTATCTAGTAAATAGAACGTTCGTGGTTTAACTAGTCACGTACGAATCGGTTCACCTTCGAACCCACATTCTCTCGGTTTTCGAAAATCAGGATTCAATTCGAGGGATAGCGGTAAAGGATATTCCAGGTTTATCTAATTCACTCGGTCATCGTCGAAAGAATGAAAATATTCTTATCGAATGTTCGACATCCTCGTTCCAGATTCCCCCTCTCTCTTTCAGAGAAAGCAATTTCACAAAAGAAAATAGGAAACGTTTACCTGAATAAAAGGGATTGTTCTGGTTCAGGAAGAAAGGCTCCCTGCACGAAGGTGGCTGATCGGGCTTCGATATTTCCGGTTTCGATGCTTCCTCTGGGTACCTGAAAACATAAAAAAAAAGAAACGAGTTGTTAAAGGGAGGAGACGTCGTTCGCGATAAATCAGCGTTGTCTTCGCGAACCTGTCCTCCTCTCGTAATGGATCATCCGAGCTCGAGGAAAGCTTCGAATCGTCACGGACGGACTCGATCGTTTTCCCAAAGGACACTGGCTTCTGCAGTTCGTTCGTGGCACGTGTCGGTGGAGACTCGGGACGACGATCGAACGGATCAGTCTCGTGAAAATCGACTTCGTCACGATTATCCTCCGAATCGATTTCGATCTCTGGCATTCGTGATATCTAAAATAGAACGTAGTAACTCAAAATGCTGTTTAAACAAAAATTTTCTTGATCCTCTCGCGTAAAGAGATAAATAGATTGACGAGAAAGAGACATCGAGCGAAGAAAAAAAAAAAGAAAGTCTTCTATTCTATTCGCGTCGGCATACCTCAGGGGGCCTCTGCTGGTGGTTCAATTCGCAATTACCGATGTCACCGAGGTCCCAATCCTCCAATTTACCCGGATCGTACTTCAAGAATTCACCCTGGTCGACCCCATTCGCAACGGTGCAATCCAGCTTCCCTAGTACCTCGTGATACGCCGATAGATTCTCGGTACTGCCGCGACGCGGAATATAGTCCTCCAGGCGAACCGTAGTTTTCTGTCGAAGCAAACGGATTCCCTCGCTCTCTAATTTAGCAATTTGCTTATAATATCTCCCTCTCTCTCTCTTTCAATATTCATATCTCTTTCTCGCAAGCCTGTCACTCGCATCGTCAAAAAGCTAGCTCACGAGGCTTACGTTAAAAGGTTAAATTAGATTTTCGGCGCGAGAGCTTTTCGCGAGGTCAGATCGATAAGTTAAAAAGTGGAGAGTCCCGATAATTGGGTGGCAGAGGAGCGATTTTACCGGCGGCGGCGCGAGGAATAAAGATGAAAGTAAAAAGAAAGAGAGAGAGAGAGGTATAGAGATAAAAAAAAAAAAAGAAGAGACCTCAGAGAAAGGTAGTAGGAAGGGTTCCACCGGAAGGGATCCTGTGCTGCTCCTGACGGGTCTCCTCGATCTTATTTTCTCCCCTTCGTTCCCTTCGTCCTTCGTCCTTTTCGTCGCGTGTCTACCTACATCCAACTCGTCGTAATTCGGGAGGCTAACGGTGCTGTAGTTCTTTGGTCTGGCATTAACTTCCAGTTTCCTGTCGCCCCACGTAGAATCATCGATCTGTCGGCTAACCTGCAGCAGCTCCTTCGACCTACGAACATCATCGTCCTTCCGATTGGGAGTCGAGGAATCCTTGATCGAACGCTCGTTCGCGAATCTCTCGTATTCCTCGATCTCTTCTATCTTTCTATGCTGATTAGAGATTCTCGAATTCTTCACGCCGTTGTGGCTGCTAGCCCTTTTCCCAGAAACCATGTCGCTCGATATTATTCTCCCTGTACCGTTAACCTGTCGAACGATCGATACTCGTGTTCATTAACGAGCCCTTTGGGTTTATCGATCCAGGAAGAAGTTACTTTTGGCCCACGAATTGGCCAATTATTGGTCACGGAACATGCACTATGTTACATCTCTCTCTCTCTTACTCTCTTGCTCTTTGAAAAGCCGTTCGCTAAACGATGCCATTTAGCAGTGACCAAAATTGGCACTTATAATACCGGCTAATACTCGCCTTGTGCTCGTATATCTCCTTCGTCCTTCTACCCTCCGGCATTCCTCCCTTAGAGTACTCGTTCCTCGTCTCTCTCATTCCATTCGTCGTCGTAGTCGTTGTCGTACTTGGGAAGGCATCGTGCTGCTGTTGCTGCGGTGGTGGCTGCTGCAGCTCGCGACATCCACCAACGACATCGTCCATCGTCGCATAATCGCCAACAAGCGTTTTCGGCGAATTGCTCAGCACCGAGGAGTATAACGGTTCGTCGGTCGCATCGACGTGCCTCAAATTGCAGCTCGTTTTCTCGGAAATCTCGTCCGGTTTCGGCGGCAACGGTCTACCTCTGTTCCTCTTCTTTCGTCTCGGTGGTGGTACCGGTGTAACGTCCTTCGCGTTATTCGAGCCTGAATTGTAAATTTTGCGAAATTCGTGGGAATAAATATTAATACTAGATATACATTTTGGTTACGAACAAAGGTCTTGATTAAAATCATGAATAAAAGGTATATACATAAAAAAAAAAAGAAAGAAACAGTGTCCATTTCGAAATGGCGAGCTCGCGACAAAATAGACTCGGTGAGTCACTCGAGTTTCATTTCAAGCCCCCGCATCGTCCTGTTTCTACGTTGAAAACTATAATTTCACGCAACGACGAAAAAAAAAAAAAAAGAAACGAACGACAAAAAAAGAAATGTCGTGCTCTTACGGATAGACGTGGGTGTAGTCGTGCGTGGGTAGAGATTCGTGTCGATGGTCAAGTTGGTGAGAACGGAACTCGCTCTAGGTGTACTGGGTACCTCCAAGTTGACGTCCACCCAATCGCTCGGTTGAAAGGGTCTGTCGACGGAGTCGATGCTTCTACCACGAGTGAGGACATCTCTGGGTGGTGAACCGGCGTATCCAATCTCGGAGCTGTCGGTAGAGAAATGAGAAGAAAAAGAATATGAGCGTTCGTGGTGATATCGTCGAAATCTTTGCAAAAAGAAATTCTAAAATTCTCGTTCCTCTTTTAATCGTTCGAGGAAGCTCGATCATAGGATAGGGAAACGTCGACGTTCTAACGGTTGGCCTAGGGATTTACATAGTCCGTGATAGATCGATCGAAAAACTCGTCGGCGGCGCGAGTTCTCCTGATTCATGGTCGTGCGTGATTAGTGGGTCGACGTCAATGCGAGCGGCGCATATAACGGCCGCCGACGCATGCACTTTATTTATGCACTGCGTTAAGCTCTCTGCCTCATATAATCCAACAACGACGCTACCCGTAATTTATGCCCCGACGTGCGCGTATAATCGACGCAAGAACGTCACTCTCATTGTTCCCACTGAATCGGATATAAATTGAAAGCCGAATTATCCGATTAATTCTGGACCGACCGAATTGCTGAGATAAGATCGAAAATTGTCGGGGGTAGGAGAGGGAAGAGAAATCTTAATACATTCCGGCCCTACGTCGAATCGGACTCGACACTTCATTTTCTAAGTATATGCGATAGAACATGCTTTTTTATCTTTCTTTTTATGTCATTTAAATTTGTTATGTCATCACAAATAATAGAGATATTTAGGTGACTGCAGAAAAGTTGCCCATGTAATCCAAAATATGACACATTTTGTGATAACATTAACAAATTAATAATCTACATTGTGAAAAAGAATATGTTCGAATTACTACCTAGTAATTAAAAAAAAGCCTGAAAGTACAAACAAAAAATGAACCTGGAGTACCTGCGATATTACCTCGTTGAAAATAAAATATCTAAACTAATGCAAACCGCGAAAGGACTACGGGTACGAGTAGACTCGACGAACTGAAAAAATGCATCGCATAAATCAACAGCGAAAGATCCTCGTGTGATTCATCGTTCATGCATAGGAATAGATCCCGCTCGTCTGCAACGTTTTTCCACTCTTATCTTAACGCAACCTTGTACTCGTTACCCTTAAAACGCCATATTATTCGAGTCTTCTCTGGCGACGTTTCCCTCCGAAGGAGTTCCCTTGGAGTTTTCCTAGGCGAACGTCGCGCGATTTACATTTCTTGTTTGTATATAGCCGAATAATTAACGCGGAAGCGGCTTGACGAGAGAGAAAGAGCAAGCACCAAGGCAAGCGTTGCTAGGTTCGTAACATCTATATATATCTATATATACCTATATATCCGTCCCTTGAGATCGGGCCTAATGCGAAAATAAATGGCGCTATCTGCATCGTTAATTACAAGTTGACGATAACGGGGTACGCGCCCGCGCGCATGCTAGCGGCATTTAACGCTGGGAGATCGCGTCTAAATCCTCCCAGCAAATTCCTCTTCGATCTTTTATCATTGGATTATCCTCGATTATCTCCGGCACGTATCTTCCACGCCGTCTAAATAACGATTGAAGTTTCACTTGCTTTCTTGTTATACCGTAATTATTATTATTATCTATCTTTTCTCATTTTCTTCTTATTATTTATCGAACAATGTGCATTTTCGTAAAGTATTTTTCACTTTATTTAAATATCATAACGCGCGTTTCTCCAAACGTTTCCGTCGTCTTGCATTTCTCTATGATTTTAATCTCACACATGTCGCATTGCTCTCTCTCTCTCTCTCTTTAGTTCTTGTATATGTATATTTCCCTACGTATAGTTTGTGCTTTAGATTACAAAGCTGTGCGGTGGCGTGTGTGCGGATACGCGCGTACGTTATAAAAGGAACACGTGTTGTACCGTAACGAGACACCTAAGGAATGTCGGTGTAATAAGCGCTCAAGAGAGGGAGAGAGTGAATGAGTGAGAGAAAGATGCAGGAACAGAGACGTTTAATGATAATTATGTTCCTGCTATTACCTTCGAAATGGGCAAGTCAGCCATGAGATTATTACGAGATCGCTTTATCGTAATAATCAAAGCCGATCGATCCGAATGATCCTAATGTTAATAACGAATAATACGTATTTGTCATTGCGTGTTCCTATGGACGGGTATCAACGTAGCGGTACTTTGGAAAAGGCTATCTTTCGATCGACGGCGTCGGTTAATTATTGTCTCATCTTAATTACGCTAGGAGGAAGCCCGTGGGAAATTTTTCGTTGACAATGAAACAGGTAAACGAAGCAGGTAAGGTCCGATCACCGAGGAGTAGGTTGTATCGTGCACGCGATACCCAAGTGAAAAGACCTTCGAGAATAATGCCAAGTTTGTGGCTCTTTCGCGGATCTATGAAAGCGTGAAGTCGTTCCGATAACCTTAAAAAAGGGATCTCGCGATGGTGCGTGGGATGGACGAAATTATTCTTTACGGTATACTCGATTAGTATGCATTAGATGGAATTCGTGGGAGGATGTGGCAAGCGAAATAACGAAATACGTTCTTTTTATACGAAATTATATAAAGAACGTTCGATTTTTTTTTTTTAATTCCTTGGTTGTGCAACATTGTAACCTCATCATCTGGCAATTACTTTCTTTATGTAATCCCTATAATCATTTATACGAACATAATTCCCTTCTATTAAAAATCAAATAAATCTCAGCGATTGATATACCACCTACACGTTTTTTTTTTTTTTTTCCAAATGAATATACGATCTATACCAATCACGTTTTATCGGTTTAACCATCAGCCAAAATTGACAAGAAAAATAAATAAATCAAGTAATCCAGAAAAAAGGGGGAGAGTCTTTTGTGATTCCCATCGAAGATAGGCGTTACGTGATTGGCGTATTGCGGTGGCGGCGAGGATGGCGATCCCGTCGGAGAATGTGACCATTTAAGGTCGAGCCAGGCAGGCAGCCGGCGGCTCACCGGGTTCTCTCTCGACTCTGCTCTCGATTCATTCCAATTCATTGTTGCTCGCTCGCTTGGCTTCGCCTTCGACGAGGAGGAGGCGTGTCCTCCAGGGCTCGATCGCTCGATTCGGATTTCACTTTGTCACTATCACAATCCCGCCGTGTCACCGGTTGCGCCTCTTTCCTGCTTCCCGCTAATAGGTCGTTGCACGGATCGCGAGGATTATGCTACGTTAATTGGACGGCCGGCCCGTCACGAAACGATTGTCCTTCGCGTAGTTCGTTATCGAACGACCTCGCCGCGCACGTTTCGTCGATCTCTTCTATTGATCTATGTGCTCGTGTGTATTTTTCCCCCTCTCTCTCTCCCATCTTTTTTTTTTGGAGGGATAAACGATGTCACTCGACGAGATACCTACCTCGTTACTCTCTGCGTCGCGCCACCCAGCACGGAGCCCTCCTCCTTCAAGCCTGGATAAATCTGGAAAGAGAAATTATATGGGTTAATTTAAGGAGAGAGGAACACGAGTTTTCGCTCGGTAAGAGTAAAGCTTTCCTCCTCGTACCTCGAAAGATTTAAACTGGAGTTTGGGTAGAAAAAGGTAGAGCCGTTGAGTAAACGTGTAACTTTTTTCGGATGCTAACCAAACTATTATCCAATTATACGAAAAATCTTCTACTTAATCGTATCGTTGGGTTAAAAACGAATTAAGTCGTATTACTGCTAATGTTCGCGAGTGAATCTTCGTGAAAAGGTCGTGGAAAAAGAAGGGGTGAGTACCTACATAAGTTTAACGATGTACTCGTTTGTAGGGAACAAATCGGGATCACGCTTTTCTAAATTTCATTGAAATCTATCGTGAAATCGATAGGAGAAAGAACCGGAAAACAGAGAGGTAGTAGATCCCTTAGAGATTGTCCCACGGCTTTTCCTCAAAGTTGTTTTACGAGGTACAATTTTGAAGGGTAAATCGGCCGCTCGTCGTGCAAAGGGAACCCCCCCGGAAGAAAAGAAAAGCTCTTAGGGCTACTACTCCCTATCGTAAACAGGCTCGGTTCGGTCTTCGGATATCGACAGGGTTTTTATTGGTGCCATTTAAGTAGACGTTTCTATACCGGAAAACTCGATGGAAAGAGAGAGAGAGAGAGAAGAGTGGTCCCTTTACAGCGAGAAAACGGTGAAAGGGGGTGAGAGGAGGGGGTGGGGTGTATGAAAAATTAGATCCACGCTTGACGGAACGACACTCGCGCGCACGTTGCCAAAGTTTCTCTATTGTCTGGGTGCGTGCAGTTGTAAAATTAAATTGAACCTACAGGTGGCATCAAGGGACGAGTAGGAATAATTTAAATTTTAAAGTAACCCCCGTTGTCCCGTGGCAGCCTGGAATTTCGAGGAGCGGGAGTTTGCTGCGAGCTGTCAGCTACTCTCATACCATCTCTCTCTCTCTCTTTCTATCTCGATCCATCTATCCGTCTCTATCCCTCTTCAAGGCAGTTTCCCTAACGACCGAATTCTACTCGCGAATTCCCTTTCAGACGATCTCCTCTATTAATCCAACTCTTGGGATAAAAATCGACCGTCGAATTCCTCGATATCCAAGTGGAATCTGTTGCTCGCGTAGATTGCATTCGAAGACGAAGCAAAGATAAATAAAGAGAGATAAGGTCGTTTTTTTTTTTTTTTAAAGCAGACGTAGACGATTTGGACCGTGACGCTCTTGGCACAGGCTTGCATAATCGACGATCACCGTGAGCGGCTACGAGTCGGTCGTGCGAGCCGTTGCATAATTCCCTTTGTATCCTCGAGAACACGAAAACACGATTACGTGGAAAAGGATGGATAAAAGAAACACACACGGATGTACGAACGCATCCTACGGATAATCAAAATTTCCGGCTGATCTTCGAATTTTATACTCCCGATACCTCTTTTCTATTAAACAGGAACGCTTTTGTCCTTTACCCTTTATAACATTTTACTAAATTTTTATGGGGGTATGTGACTTCAAAATTATACAAGCCGATAGAAGCTTAAGCGAGCCAGTAAAAATTAATCGGTATGTTCGCAAAAGAAAATATTTCTAAACAAGCAAGAGAGATAGAAGGATGTTAACGCGTACCGAAATGAGAGTTAGGAGTGTTCGCTTATATTATAACGCGACACGAGGGTAACATCGTGCCGTCAGACTATAACATATGAACACTCCCTTTAGAAATCGTACACGTGTCATACGAGCGCTTCCACTCGTTCTACGTTTACATTGCAAATTCGTCGGGAAACTTCATCGGTGGACGTCGACGAGAACGTTACCTACACTCGAACTTATTTTCCGATTATATTATACGACGAACGTCGTTAGAGAACGTTCCCGCCACGACAGACAGTGAAATTCTTTAGTAGGTAGGTACCTATAGATAACCCAAAGCTATCTTCGATGCATTCTCGTTCGACTCGTTGGCGGGAATTTTGAAATCTGTTATGTTCTAATGGATGAGGAAATAAATGATGTTTACTCAATGGTGTGCAAATTGAATTCTTTGAGAGACTCGGAGCATACGAAGAATTTTATATCGACCGTACGTCGTTACGTAATCTTCGTGTTCTTTTCAGTGAGATAAGTTTTAGACGTCGACACCGATCGCACGTGCATTGAACGTATATACACAGACATATACACACACATGATCACTTATTAACGACTCCTCGTCGTTAAGTAGCAACACCGACTTCGTAACTACGTCGAACGCAGAAACTCCTTTTCACGCTCGGCGAAGATCGCAACGCGTTACTAGCGCGACCTTGCACAGGGAAATCTTTTTAAGCGCATAAATTTATAAAATAGACATATTACAGGAGTCTACGCTATTATGTACAAGGTGCATCATGCTCGATCGATGGCATCATACATACATGATTCATCAGTGAGGTTTCCTCTTTTCTTCGTATGTATCACGTAGTTATGCGTTTACGCAATTTGTCGCGACATGTATATCGAAGGGATACAGGGGTATTTTTAGTAAAGATTTTTACAAGATCTTTCAATTCGAACGCGACTTAATAAATTATTCTCGTCCGACGTTTAGCCCAATCGTTAGTTATTTGATAAAGATTCCGATTCTTTTATCAAATCTAATAAATATATCTAACTGACTTATATATTTTATTGATAACTAAAATTTATGTAATAAAATAGAAATAATTTCTGACTTCCCTTCGACACACACACATAAACGTCTGTACAGTGTGAGAACGCGAAACGCGATTAAAACGATGTAAAAGTAGACTCGGCACAAGCTGTAATTTCGTAGGTATGCAAAAAGGTATCTCTCCGTTTTGTTTTTGTTTTTCTTTATTCGTTGGCGGAAAAAGAACCGACGTTTTCCTCCTCTCGTCGAACTCTCTCGCTCGCGAGAAAACGTTCGAGCCAAGCTGGTACCAGTTTCGCGATTTCTCGTCCCGTCTTTAGCACGAGAACTTATCGCGTCTCGGCTAATTGATACCGCGCGTCGACTACTACTTGCCCGAGATACGAGACTGCTACTCTTCTTCGTTTTTTATGCCGTAGGATTCCTTCGATCGACACCTGTCGCGTCCTTCGACTCTCGTTTTCAAGCGTTAAACGTTCTAGTTCTGTTTATTACCTAATCGAACTCTGGACCGATTTGTTAGTACGTACATTTGAAATTTCTCACGAGATAATATGTAACACAAATTTGTTGATCTTTTAATTCAAACGAGTTTATGATCTCGTAAAAATATTTTTTTTTTCCTCATGATAATAGATCTAGATTACGTTACTATATTATTCTATGAATATTTTAGTTGAAACGAAATAGTTTTGCATCCGTTGCCTACTCACGATGACGTAACGGGTCGAGAATGTTGTTAAAAAATAACGATTGTAGCGTACTATACGATGCATAGACACGCCCACTAATTGAGGTAACGTCAAGCAATTTTCTCTTTCCTACCACAAAAGGGCTGATTTGATAGAACCTTTGAACGTTACTAACGGGAATAAAATCGATTGCGAAAAGGGGCAATTTTTCGGATAGGCGAAAAAGGGATAAGAAAAAGGAAAAACTAAGGTATAAGAGAGCTCGTCCTTTTACATACCCGATGAGCACAACGAACGAAGACCCTATCCAAAGGGGATTTCGAGTCCTGTGCCTTTGAGGTTTTTTCCTTGCACCAGGCTTGGCCCATTTTTCTCTTCGCAGTCGAACTTCGCGAAGAGTTGAATCGTTCTTCCGTTTAGGAAGATTTCTCTCTCTCTCTCTTCTTCGTCAGCGATAAGAACGGAGTAGTATAATGTAGGCCATCTTGAGACCCGTTCCTCGTGACCTGCCGCAACTGACGTACTACAACCTCGCGTAGTCGGTCAAACGGTCGAGTCTCTCTTTCGATTCCCGAAGAGAAGAGCGAGATAAAGAGATATATAGAAAGGAGGGAGAAGAAGAAAGACGATGGAAGAAGAAAGGTACTACCAACGTCGTCGTTTCTCGATGCGTGACCTTCTCTCTCGCGATGCTTCAGCGAACTACGGCAAAAACGTGTTCCATGCAGTTTACGAATGACGAATTTAACGTGAACGGACTATTGAAAAAAAAAACGATATTATACACGTTCCAAATACGATATGTGTTAAAGAAAACACACCGGAAAAAAAATAAAGAATCTTCGAAAGCCTCTTTAACAAAATCACACGAGATCTTTCGACTCAAAAAAGGTACGATCGTTGGTATCTCCAAGTTGCAGGTCGAAGTAGGCGTGTCCCGGAAACCACGCGAAGGATTCCACGATAGTTCGTATTATAGTACATCGATCCTGTTCGGTAGGTACTCGGATGCTGGACCAGCGAAGCCGGTCGAAGAGAGAAAGAGGTACTCTCCGCGTGCCAGGAGCAACAGCAGCGGCACCGTTAAACGCGAAGAGCCGATGACGAGGATCGGACGACGTACGGCACTGCTCGTACGGCTCGTACGCGGATACCGTACATACTGGACAGGTAGCTCTCGTGCGAGCAGAGCTATCCAGCTGGTATGGTTTACTTGTATAGGTGGTGTAGGTATGCAGTCGCGACACGGTGACTCGACGAGCTGCCTTTCTAACCGCAGCCTCCGCACTCGGAGTATTACCCACGACGCGGGCCCATCTCCTCCTTTCCTTATTCTTCTTCTTTTCTTCTCTTCAGGAATTTTACCTCCTACTGAAAACTTCCTTCTTTCTAACAAAAACTTTCTAGCATTGTTTCATTTATCAAAATATTTCATTTCTAACGATGATCTTCTTACAAAAGGTAAGAACGATACAGAGAATCTCGGAGTGGGGACAGATTTTTATGTTGCACTTTGTACGTCTCTGTTCGAGGATTGCATAGATGCAGGCGTTGTAAACGGAACGACAAAGATTCCTATTGATTCTTACTACGATAATGATGGAAAGTAACCGTTCGTTTCTAAACGATTTACCGTTAATGATGGATTTTGTCAGAGCTTTCTTACGAGTTCATAGAATAGTATTGTTATTATTGATTAGTGAAATGCTAAATCATGTGTATACTCTCGGTGCGTTCTCTTACCGCGGCTAATCGCGTTTCTAAAGTAAGATTAGAGTCCCGCTACGAACGGGAAAGGCTTGTCCCTCTCGCACTAACCAAGTAATTAAGCGTAAGTCACAATTAGAGGTGGTCACTGGGTGCAATAAAATCGTTGGAGACTCAGGTATACGTCGAATCGTATTGGAACGGACGAAGGGTCGTGTAAGTACCGTAAGATTATGGGGTTGGTTCGTACCTATAAATGTCGAGGGTGGCCTTTCGACTTTGGTCAGTTCACCGTCGTTGGTTCTTAACGAAAGTTGTTGAAATTTGTGAGAAGAAGAGGAAAAATTTCTTCGCGATGAGACGATACGCTTTGTGTCTCTCGTTCTTGGCCCTAGCCTCGAACCCGTCGTTCGGGCTGAGTTGGGATAACCTTGTTTGGCTAGGAGGTCGACAAGCCGAGGTGGAGAAGCCCGAAGTCGTGGAGGTGGTCAGGTGGCGTCAACCAGTTTGCGTATTACCCGCGAAAGGCGTGCGATCGTGTCTCAGTGGCTTGAGTAATCTTCAGAAGGAGTACGAACAAGCCAACGGGAAGGAATTCGAAGAGGAGCAGAAGAAACTTGACGAGTTTGTGAACGAGAGAGGATCTAAGATCTACGATGTTCTACAGGATAGTTCGGACCTTCGATCGATGTACGAGCTCTTCGAACAGCTTCGTCCATCCGAAGAGGATATCGATTCACGAGAGGATCATCCAATGGCGAAGAGGACCGTACCGTTGCCTGAGAAGATCGTTCAAGAAAATGCCAGAGAAGCTAAGTACTTCACGGCTTCTAGCGATAAACCCAATCTTATTTATGTTACCAAAGTGTTGAACGCACCGGTAACCGCGACTTTGGTTGCACTTAATTGTATGCCCGACGTTGGTATCCCTCTCTGCGAGGACGACGAATCCTTGAAAAATAATAAATTATTCGAGAACGAGTCTAAAGAGAAGGAGGTAGATGAAGGAAAGTTGTTGGAAATCTTCGCGAAGCAGCAATCGGTGGTGGATGTCATTCGTCAGATGATGGAAAAGCCCGGAGAGTCTCGAACTACCGAAGAAAAACTTGAATCCTCGCAAACATTGAATTCAAACCTCGATGAAGATCCTAAGCAACTTCAGGGACTCGAGCTAACAAAAATTTTACTCGAAAAGGATAACAACGATTCGGGTGATTCTAATCGAGAGAAACGACATGTCAAGTCTATCTTTCTCGATAAGTTCAAAGATTTGTTTAATAAGCCAACGAACACCGAACCGATAGTAGTTAACGATCCTGTATACGTTGTGAACGATCCAGTGCAACATCCATGGTGGGGGATTGTACAGAAACATTACAACGTATGTATTTTCTATCATTTTCGCTATTCTTTCTCTCAAGAACGAATAAATTAACCTTCTCTTTTCCAGGTATTCAAGAAACCCATTTTTGTTTATCAAAAACCATTCAACCACACGAGTATTCTCGAGTGGTTACTTCCAAAGATGCCCATCGAGAAGCTGGATTTCTTTCAGGATATGTTTGAGCATATTCAGAAGAAGAAATTTCCTTCGACCTATAACGATCCAGTACCACTGACGAACAACGAATCAGAAAGTCAGATGTCTGTTCAGAAACCGATGAATCCCGATGATAGAACGACGGCTGCTGGTAATCCTTCGGAACCTGTTGATGGTACAACGAGGAATAACTAATTCGGAATAAATCATAGTGTATGAATAAGGATAGAGAAAAAGAAATCCGACGAAAGTTTTATTATTAATTTAATTCGTTCGCTCGGCCCATTATGCGTGATCATAGCTTTGCGATTATTTATTAAATCTAATCTTATCGATAACATCCAACGATAGATCGGGCTACTTTACTATTTAAACGGCTAATTACGCTATCTAAGAAACGATCCGCTATCAAAGTCGCTCGATTCTCGTTACAATCGTTAACACATCGAATGTCATGACTCCAAATGCAGTTTGTAAGATTTCAAATAAAAGATTCGACAAGGAATATTTGTATTACTTATTAAAACTCACTAGATAGTCAACGCGCTAAGAACGAGATGCTTTGAACACAGACCTTAAAATATATCGCTAATGACGCTGTTTATTGAATAGGATCATTCCATGGATAATGTAGTGTTCCTCTCGGCTGGTCACTTTACAAAATGTGTCTTTTCCAATATGTACCGAACACGTTTTTCAACACTTTGCATTCGACTATCGACAGTTAGGCAATTTTATATCACTTTAATTCAAATTACATGTTTCATTAAATTATTAAAAAGAAATGCTGGTAAATGAATGGAAGAAATATCTTCGAGTAGCAAAAAACAATAAATGTCGAATCACACTAGAGACCCAAAATAAGAGTTATATTTAAATTCCTTGGAAAATATTTGTTACTCAAAATTGAAAATATCTAAAAGTCATTAAACATTTTAAAAATCAATTACTCAAAAATATTTAATGATTACTTTAAGTTATTTTAAATTTTAAGTATGTAGTGCAAAGGGTTAATACACGTGTCGAAAAAAAAAATTCTCTCTCCGCGAAATATAAAAATATACGCGTAAAAGTCTTATGATATCTACATATCACATAATTCGTAGGTTCTATCGCAGTTCGTTCTAAATAAAACTAAAAGAAGAAGCAAGAAAAATAAAGAAATAGACGCGCGTTTTGATCGACATATGAAACGTAAATGTAACAACGATCGGTGGTGAGATAGCTTCGCGGGAAAAGTGAACTTCTTTATACAGTAAATTAACGAAACATGAAATATCACAGCTGTACGTACAAAATATAACTCTCTCTCTCTATATATATATGCCTCCCGTGTGTATCTGTTATCCTTAAAGCTCGAAATATAGGAAAAACCCGATTTCCCTCGTCAAAACGTTGTAACATATCGATCAACATCGTGCCGCTATTTCATTTAGATTAAATTCGTAACGGATATCAGGAAGAGTCTAAAATTTTTTTTCGTAATCATTTAAAATAACGAGAAACCCGCGGGAGTGATTTTATAAGGGAAAAGTTCGTAGTATAGTGGAACGCGCGATTAAGTCGATTCGATTTCCGATAAAACGATGGTCGTCATAACAACAACAAGCCAGGAGAGCGATGCCGACCGGCCCAATACAAAGATACAAGAATATATCTTCCCATAAAGGTCTTATCGCATTGGCCGCACTTCGACCTAACCTTCGACCGCTAAACATTCTAACGGTATGTATTCGGTGGCTAAAAATAAAAAAGTAGAAAAAACGCAAGCAGAAAAATATCGGGCTGGCGTCCAATTTGAATCTCGGGCGTTTGTAATAACAGTGCGGATAATTCTTTCTCTATTCCGTTCAAACCAACTTCCTCTTCCCCAGACTATTTTAGTCTCAAAACTCGATTCACGTTTTTTCCGTTTCCTTCAGTCGTCAACAAAATCGAAGATATTTGGAAGCGATTAAGATTATAATTTACGATCATTGGCATCGGTCCCGTAAAATTTGTGCTTCTTCGGATCGTAAGGTATCGCCTTCCAATATGGGAATTCGCTTCCCAGCTTTATGTCCCTCGACTTTCTCGAAAGAAGAAACGGTAGATTCGCTCGTAGAAATTTGCTCGTCGATCTCTCGTCGTGTCCGAGTCTCGTAGGATCGAACGGGATCGACTTGGAGTACTCTCTGACTTCTCTGATCTCCCGACGATCTCTAGACGATGCTCCTCCTTTTGGACGGTAGCTTCTTCGCCGTCTACTTCCGCTATCCCTTCGTCTTCTCTCGTTCGTCCTGCTACCCTTCGAGTGATTTCGAACGACGCTCGAAACGGCTGATCTTTCTTCTTCCTCGCGATCGAGGGTTGCCGTAGCTGGAAAATATTCTTGACTCGGCACGAACGAATCTTCGGGATCACTCTTTCCAACCGTTTTCTCCTCGTTTCTTCTCCCGTGTTCTTCCTCCCGGAGTAGCTTCATCTCTCGTGTCCACCGTTCGAGATCGAATCGAGGAAAAACGAAACTATTTCTTCTCTCCTCTTCCGTTCCTCGGAAAGGATAAAGTTTCCATATTCTTGTGGCGCGTTCGAGGTTTTCTTTTGATTCGCATAACGCCATTCTGAAGGGTAACCTGGATTTGAAGGATCAAAAAAAGAAGTTAGTCTTCGTTGTTCGAACTTGTTAACGGCGCCAATCATTTTTATTATCCTACCTCGACGGTATACACCCTTGTATAGCGAAAACCGTGACGAATTCCTCGAAAGGAAACTTCCTTTTGAGTTTCACACCCTCTTTAGACTCGTCCAATGATCGATGGAATCTCTGGAAGTTATCATCTCTGTCAAAAAAAAAAAACAAAATTGATAAACCTTAAAATACATGATCACAAAGATATCACAACTCGAAATCAATATTTTACCTTTTAAAACGGCAAGGTGGTAAATCGGGTGATACGTAGACACACGAACGTGCCGTATACGAATAATCGACCGTCGGGATAACCGGAAGCGTAGAGTCGTTGGAGTTCGAGGACGAAACGAGATCATTCTCGTGGAAGAGATTGTCTCCGTCGGAAGTCGAGGAAGCTCCACCTCGCGAAACTATCAGGAAAAGAAAGAACGCAAAGCATGCCAACGAATTACGCCTCATCCTTTTCAATGGGCAATTACGCTCGTTCGTGTGTATCCAAAATGTCCTGCAAAAAAAAAAGAATAATAACGCGTGTTAATTCTCTGTTTTTTCCACGATCTCGTTTATAAACGAATGTGTGTAGTTCGATGTAATTGGACAGAAAAAGATAAAAAATATATTAAATATTATTAAAATATCCTGTAACGATAAAAACTCATGAGGGATGTATGAAACTGAATTCAATCAATTTAAAAAACATTAAAAGTCGATGAGAGAAGGTTAAAACTTGCGAACGAGCTCCAATGAGTGAGACTCGTTATTGCTCGAACAAATAAATGGAAAATCGTGTAAGAGAGAGAGAGAGAATGTGTAACTAGACGACATTGTTCGTGCACGGATAATATCGACATCGCGACGCTAATAGCTGTAACAATGATAACCGGCCGTTATCGCGTTCAAAGTGGTACAGAACAGATAGACACGGGGGAAAAGCGTGGAAAACAACCTCGTCGTCGTAGCTAAAGCTTGTAATACCAACCCTTTAAAAATGACATGGAAAAACATCAACCGAATGGTATAGAAACGAGTTCGGTTGAACCGATTGAACTTAACGAAGAAAAAATCGAAAGAGAGTGATGTAGGAAAAATCGCTAAATAAAACTACCGATAATCTCTCTGGTTCGTTTCTAAGAGAGAGAAAAAGATCACGTGTCTCTCTTATCTTTTTCCGAACTTTTTCGAATCGCATCGTTAACGATTCGCCGATACGAGTGTGTTCTCGATGAGAATAGAAAGTAGAAAAATCGGTGAAGACCGTCGATGATGAGACATCCACGAGTCCTGTCTCTCTTTCTCGTTAGGTTCCCTCCAATGGGGATATTCCTCGAATAACAACTTGGTGTTTACACGTTCTCTCGACATAGACGTCGAGGAAGACGACACGAGGGATGACGGCGCCACGATTGAGTGGCGCTAAGTGCGATAAAAGAATTATTATAATATTAGCTTTCTCTCTGGTTCTTTTCGATTCGTCGTCCATTCGATAACGAGAAGAGGAGAGAGCAAGGGAAATGCATTCCGTGGAGAGATTGCGCGTAGCGAGGATTATATTGCCCTGGATCGATATGCAAAGTTAGAGAGAGAGAGAGAGATAGATATATAGATATATAGATAGAAGCAGATGGGTAAAGAGAACGAGAGAGATAGAGATGAGAGATGCTGATACAGGCAGATAATGCGAGCACTGGACACGCGACACTGCCGACGTTTAATCGTGCCTAACGTCCGGTAACGATTCGCGGTACCCTATTATACGCGTGTCTCCGTACCCTGTATGTATGTAGAGGAGATGCATATTCGTAAACAGAGACGAGGCTGATATCAGCAGGACCATCGCTGTGGAAATTATTCAAAGTCGAACGCGTGTCCTCCTTTCTCACGTTTTAAAGGATCCTCTCCGAATCCATGGATCGATAAGGTTGAAAGTTGATCGGCCTTTCTAACGAGAGCATCGCACGCTTCTACTACCTATCGATCCTATTCGAGGAGACGATGATGTTTAATTAGCAGTCGTACGATGTGTCCGTTCTCGAGATGCGGAACAGAGTAAGAGAGAAGAACGTAAGAAGAATGTGACACCGAGGCCAGTCCGCAACGAGACGGAGAGTGCGGGTTATCGGTACGATATACTATTTATAAATACACCCACGGGCCATTAAAAATACAACCGCGAAGCATTCATTTACGTATGCGTATAATTAGATCGGTCGAAGCACGTCTTGTATGCGGTAGTGATTCCATCGTACGTAGTATGTAATAATAAAATTGAGGTGGACGAAGGTAAAAGTTTCTATTTCACGTGAAGTTCACGTACGGTCGATGACACGATTTAAGACATTTACTCGTTGCCATTGATAACATTTCGGTATTTCTTACTACGTTTCCGTAAACCACGAAGATCGTTGTTGTTACTTTTGAAAACTGGACGCACGGCTTGTCATCGTTTTTTACGAGAAGTATAATAAACGTCGTTGGCTAGCAAAACAAAATACACGACTGGGATCTATTCCAAGTTTTATGTACATGTTACGTACATAAAACCTTTTTTTTTTTGTTTTTTATTCTTACCGCGTGTTTCACCAACAGCGAGATAAAAATGCTCTTCATCGATTCTCTCTCGTCGGACACTGTCACAACCGTGCCTAATAGTACTTGTTTTACTCGTTACTCTCCTTCTCTTTCTTTTTTTTCTCTTAAATAATTAATTTAGCGACGTGGTACTCGCAGATGACGATCAACGAAAAGGAGAACTACCGGTCAAGCAAATTCGTGAAAGGACTGTTTGCCTTTGCGGGTTAGAAATGGGAAAAGAGGAATTGGTCGGTGGATGGTTCGTCTTTCGACAGGATGAAATCTTCCGATGCTGGTGGTGGGTAAAGCAAACGAAACGATTTGAAGGAGAGAAAGAGAAGGTTTTTCCTGTGTGAAAGGAAAAAGAGAGCACCCGAAGGATCTCGCTAAGAGCACGTAGAGAGCGTCCACGTTGACGTCGACCGTACTACTACCGCGAGAGAACTCGGGATACGTCGAAAGAGATGAAAACAAGCGTCGTTTCAGGTCCCTACCACACAAACTTCTCTCCTCGCTTGCTAGCATCGCAAGACTACGTCATACGCTCTCGCTTTCATGGTGCAAGGAAATCGCTAGAACCCTTCGGTGTTTCCAGATCGTCACGGTCTTCTATCTATCGAAACGAATTTGCTCGTACCTTTCATGAGAAAAACAAAAGAGAACTCGATCTTCCAAATCACTAAAAAAAATAACTTCTGTATTTTTAAACGATTTTATGAAGAATCATCGATCGAATCTTCCGGTTCGAAAAAAAACACACCGTCGTATATTTTTTAAACACTCGATGGTAGAAGTACGTTTGGTTACGTCCAAAAAAAAGGTGTAACCCCGCGAGGCGTACGCGAGATTAACAGGGAGAGAAAAAAAAAGAGGAACGTAGTACGAATAACAAAGCTGAGAAGAGAAAGGGAGAGAGGAGTAGCACGTGTTACACGATATCGTTACCAATGACCGAGAGGTCAGCGAAGAGCCGACTACCGTTGATTTAATCTGAGGTCAAAAGACATCTTCTCTCTCGTTCCTTGTAAAATACACACACGTGTAGGTATATATAATATCGATAGGTACTGCTAGAAATGCTCTCTTTAATTTATCTATATCCACAGGTGAAGAAAGGACCACTCACACTTTCTTTCTTTCTTCTCATCTTTCGCCAATAACTCGAAGAAGTTGACGGTCCTGGCAGGAAAACGAAGATCCATCGGAGTGGATGAATCTCTCTCGCCCACGGAACGTCATATATCGGAGTTTAACGCGAATTAATTGCAAGTAAGGAACAATTGAGAACGCGCTGCCATTGTATGCATATAGGTACCCTAGCTCGAGCACGTGATCAAGCTTAGGTGCACGTGCACTCAACACGTGGAATTGATGCGAAAATACCGAAGGGTGCACGTGAACTCGTCCACCATACAAGCGATTACGTGTAACCCACTTGCGTTACCGATCTTACTAAACGAAGTGAGAAGGAGTCTGGTCGTTTCTCTCTTAGTAGAAATTGGAAAACTTGAAATTTGTTACAGACTTTCTATTAATTACTCTAATAGAACTGTTAAGCAGTTTTTTGGCAACATTCGTTCGCGAGTTATCCTGTTTTTTACAGCCATAGGGGAGACCAGGGCTAGTTGTCCCAATTTTAGGTTTTTTGTTTCTACAGATTTCTGTAGCTTATATTTTCGAATTTTTTGGTGACCATCGTAAAGTTCAACTTCTTAGCAATGCATGGAAATTTTTCCGCTTGTATTGGGAAGTGTTTAACACGTTTTTTTTCAATTTCAAGCAAACATCCTGATGTATGCATCATGATTTTTGCGAAAATGGACACCACCGCCGATTTCAATGTTTAATGGCCCATTTTAAAGAAGAAAGCATGCAGAATACTGTCCCGTTGTCCGTTTTTCGATATCGTTGCGGAATGTTGAAAAATAAATTTTTTAAGTGTCGGAGTATGGGTCGTTTTCAAGAGAAAAATTGCTGTAACTTTTTAACCAGTCATCCTATCGAAGCCACACTGCCATATTCGTAAATTAGAGACTTTCCCCTTTCGAACGAGTATTTGATCGAGCAAATTCGAGATGCTTCGATTTTTGACAAAAATCCTGACCTATGCATCATGATTTTTGCCAAAATGGTCACCACCGCCGATTTCAATGTTTAATGGCTCATTTTAAAGATAAAAGCATGTAGAATAATGTTCCGTTGTCCGTTTTTCGATATCGTTCAGCAATGATCAGAAATTAATCTTTTAAGTGTCGGAGTATGGGTCTTTTTCAAGCTTTAAACTGCCGTATCTTTCCAACCAGCCATCCTATCGAAGCGGGACTTGCATATTCGTAAAGAAGAGACTTTCCTCTTTCGAACGAGTATTTGATCGGGCAAATTCGAGATGCTTCGATTTTTGACAAAAATCCTGATGTATGCATCAAAAGATTTAGAAAGAAGAAAGCATACAAAATACTGTCCCGTTGTCCGTTTTTCGATATCGTTACGCAATGATGAGAAATTAAATTTTTAAGTGTCGGAGTATGGGTCGTTTTCAAGCTTAAAACTGCTGCAGCCACTAAACACCGCTACGCAGCCATTAAACACCGCTATCTCACTTGAATGGAACGAAAACCTTAATTCTGTCGAAAACGAATGATAAAAACAAACGTTACAGCAAAAAAATGAGGATGGGGCAAGTTGTCCCAGATCTCATTGTCGGGACAACTTACCCCGACGTGTGAGACAACTTGCCCCATTTTCATAGGTTTGTTTCTCGGGTCATAGATCAGTCAGATCAAGGAGTTTTTTAAAAATTCCGGCAAGGTAATGAAGCTGACAAAATTCTCTACTAGTCGTCAAAAAACCGTTTAACAGTGAACTTATACTCGCTAATAGAAAGTCTGTATAAAATGTCAATGCAATCAAAGGATTTCGGTTTTCCGAAATTTATCCAAAAAACAGAGTATCCCCTTTGGTGTTATCGCGGAAGAAACGACCACGGCTTCGAGTTTTCTTCGGTCATAATTTTCCTGCAAAAAGAAAAAAGATCAGGGGTGTAACGCGATACCCATGGTGGAGAACGGTTAACGAGATAAGATTATCTAATGAAGAATCGCGGGATGAGAGAAAGACAGAGAGAGGAAAAGGGTGGATGAAGAGAGAGAGAAAGAAAGAAAGAGAGAAGCCAACGCAAAACAAATAGACTGGTTAACACGGAGACTAACTTGGCTGGTCGACCTATTATTTATCTAGATCCACGATCGCTCCTAACTCGCGTGTACGAAGGCTCATCTCCGTCTCTCTTCGTTTCATTCCTGCACGACCTGCATATTCGTTTTACGAGAGACGGAAGAGTAAAGCTACAAAGCGAAATAGAGTAAAATAAAGGAAGAGGAAGAAGAGAAAAAAAATATCGACGACGATTATTTGATTTTGGCGGTGGGTCTATTTAATTTTATTTTATCGCCTTCCAGCACCCACCACCATCTCTACCGCTGGAACGGCCAGAGGGATATGAAAGTCAAATGATCGATTTGAGTTACACGGCGCTTCGGTTTGTTCGTTTCGAATAAAGTCGATAAATATGGATGTACCGTGAGATAAGGTTTTGCGCGCACTGGAATTAAAGCGAAGAAATATAGACGTTTCCGTTCTCTCTCTCTCTCTCTTTTGCACAGATATACGTACATATATACAAATGCATCTCTCTCTCTTTCTCTGACTGTCTCTCTCACTCGCGTGCCACGCAGTCGTAAAAGCCGATGCGTATGGGTGCGCCAATGGATGACCCTCGATCGGCTTATCCATCGGCGCAGAGGCGTATAAATGGCAGCGCACGTCGACGGAGGATGCTGTTATGTCTACGCGGATTTTAAACTTCTATATGGAAAAATGACGAGCGATTACGAAACCATCGTCACCGATACGAAAATGACGTCGATAACGACGGTAAAATTAACGAGCCTGTGAAAAAAGAGTGTAAAAAAAATCGAGACCGTTCTAAAAATTCGACGATGCTTCGTTTTTAATCCGTACGAGTCGTATAAAAAAAAAAAGTGCAACTAAGTCGCTTACGGTGGAAAAGAGAGTCTAGGAGAAGGGAAGAGAGAAACCAAGTCTGACTTGGCCGAAAGTCAAACGCGGATCGTCCCGCTGCCGTCGTCGTTTCGCGGATGTTGCAAACTTTATTCCTGTCTATCGTGTTTCTCTCTCTCGACTTTTAGCGCGTTTCGGAGCACCGGTGTAACGCGAGTGGAAGATAAACCTCGAAAACGGCAATCGGGGCAAAGAGTTCGAACTTTCGCGAAACGTTTGTGTAAAAGTGCAGGACGAAATAATTTATTCTTTCGAAATCCTTTTTTTTCTCACTACGGTGATCCCGAGTTGGTTTAATCGGCGATTCGAACGAGACCCGATTCGCGTTTGAGCGGAGATTCGAAAAAGGAGGAAATCGAAGCAAAGTAAAATCAAAAGAGAAAGGTGAATAAAACAAACCAAAAAAAAGAATTCGCGCAACTCTGGCAACCGCGATTCGTACCAGTTTTACTTTACACTTAGGCTCTCGAGCGCGAGAGAAACGGAAACGCTTCCGGTGCGAACGGACATCGACGATAGTGTGCAGACAAATCGATACGTTTGCTGCAGTCCGTAAGAGAAGAAGGAAAAAAAAAAAGGGGAATAGAAAAAGAACCAAGTCCGAAAAGTTTCCTCTTGGATCCAACCGTCGCGTTCGGTATCTTTCACGTTCCCACGCGTACGTAACACGGTGGGATTTCTTTGGAAAAACGAAAGAGAGGGGAAAAGCTCTCTCTCCGTCTCTCTTTTGCTTTCATAATCTATTTTCGAACGAAGAGATCATCGTAACGCCTACGAGTGCCGACGTATCGTTACAGGTGGTTCCTCGGAAGAACGTTACGTGTAATGCCGAATGCGTGCAAATACTCATTCTCTCTCTCTCTTTCTCTCTCTCTCTTTCTCGATAAGGTCGTAGTCCGGAGTCCGGGTCTCTCGAGTTGAGCGAGCGAGCGCGCTCACCTAGTCATTTCGTAGGAGTACCCGCTCGCGGACGTGTTCTCGCTCGACGGGACGATCTTAACACCGCTCTCTCTCTAGAGAGAGAAACAGACAGATCCCTCAGAGACGTGCAGGAAACCCCGCGGAAGAGTTTCACCGGTTTTTACGGAACGCGCGTGCAATCGACGAACGCAACAGAATGAAGGATATCCGTAGTCAGGTGAGTTCCTCCTCCATTCTCCCTACTACTCTTCTACTCTTTCTACTTCTCCTTCTACTCGGTCATAGCTTACGCAACGTCACCGTGGACGCCATATCTCCATATTTCAAATCGAATTGCGCGCGCTTACCGCTCGAGCACGTGCTCGGAATCCGTCAATTTTCATTTCGGTCTGTTTGAGAATCTATTCTTTATATTCTTCTTCAAATTAAAATCATTTTCATATCTGGTATGCTTGGAATTGTTTTATAAGGGAAAGTCGAGTACGTGTTGATTTAAAAAAATATTTCTTGAAAAAGAATTTTAAAAGCGATAATACGTCGTAGTTTTATCTTTCTTCTTTTCAAACTCGTCCGAAGAAACGATTAGCAAAATTATCGAGTATACTTATCTGTACACGTACGAACGACCCCAAATACGGTAATACATTTACATTTGACGTTACTAAACCGAACCAAATACGGTGATACATTTACGCACGTCAATTTCTTTACACGCGTTCCCGTGCTACGAGTAGGTATAGTTATTTATTTATTGTCGTTCGGGAAACGCGACGTCGAGTTACGAGCGAGCGAACGAATTCATGAAAGGGAGTGTGAGAGAGAGGGAAAGGAACGATCGAAACTTTTTTTCCTTTTTATCCGCAAGACCACTTTTCGTGCATAACGAGTTCGTTAAAAAACTTCTGGTAATCTTTAACGACAGTCGGATATCGGATTTAAAAAAAGCAGTTTATTCAACTCACCCCGACCGTAAAAAAGTGAGAGAAGGAAAGAGAGAGAAAGGATGAAGAGGGAAAGAGAAGTAAGTAGAGAGCCGGCAGAGTTCTCGACACATATCGCTCGGAAAGAATTTTAAACGAAGCAAATCGGTTTAAAGCGACCCAAAGTGCTTTCCAGGATACGTCGGTCGTTACCTCGGCGAGCGGAATTATGCGTGGAAACAAAAGAAGAGAAAGAGAGAGAGGAAAAGCGAGAAAGAGCGAGAAGTACTTTAAATACGTGTGCCCTCGAAATCGTGAAAACTCGAAAAACGTTTTGTCCGACTAACGGGCCACGATTTTGTCTCGTCCCTACCGAACTCTCCCTCTATCTTTTCCTCGCTTCTCCGCTCGAACGAAGATTTTTTCGCTCGATGCACTCGAAAAAACAAAGTTCTTCCAGCCCCGTATCGTTTATTTGACTCCTTTCTCCCACGAAAAAAGGGCTATCGCGTCTGAGAGCGCGTCGATGCACCCAAGCAACCAACAACGAGTCACTAAATGTTTTCCACGATCGAGAAATCGTCAATCGAATTTACGAAAGAGAGTTACGACCCTTGACACATCGAGTTTTCGGCTTCGTTACTATTTTTAGACTTCGATTTGACGATACCGTGATTTCTAAATAAGAACGGGAACGAAAGTTTATCGGCTAGGCTCACCCATCTCTGTAAATACGTATACAAACGCACGTATATACGGGGTGTCCCAAAAATCTGGTTCTATGGGAAAAGTAGAAAGAGAAGATTTTTTTAATTAATGCGTTATCATTTTTATTATACTCGAGCCGTTCATAAGCCAAAACGATTAACTCAGATTTAAAAATTCTTTTTAAATTTTAATGCCAAAGTAATTCTTAATAATAATTAAGCTTAACATCGCTAAATGACAACAAGTTTTATTGCCATTCGATAAAAAATGTATACGACTTTATAAATTTCCACTACTCTTTGGAGTTTTAATCGATTTGGCAAAAGAATGACTCGTATAATATTTCATTGTTTATGACTTTACACGTGGGAACAAAATTTAAAATAAAAAACAATACGATAGTGATACCGTTCCCACGACAGCAGATATTTGGGACACCCTCTAAACACTACGGCAGAGAAAAAAAGGCAAAAAATTGACACAAAAAAGCGAGAGAAAGAAAAAAATTGTTTATCACTCCCACGGCTTTGGCCTCGAAAAAGACAAAGCTTAGCGATCGCTCGTGCTTTATCGCTCGCAAGAGCGAGCATACGAAGGAAAGAAAGAAAGAAACGAATGGATGCCTACGGAGAAGCGGACTTTTCGCTGCTCTTTCGAACCACCGCGCTACGATGGAAATAGATCTGACACCGCGGGGGACAATTATAGATAAGGATAGAGCGACGTTCCGCGGTCCATGCCACGTTGACGAGACGCTGTAAAGCGTCTTGTATTTTTAGAGAGAGAGAGAGAGAGATGTCCTATAACGTTCAATAATTTATTGGCAAGAAACAACGTTTGTGAGATTGATCTACGTGCAGGACGTTAATCTTGTAAACGTCTACTTCTAACACTGACTGCTTTTAGAAAGAGATAGATAGGTGGTAGACCAATTGAAGTAGATGTTACTCAAGGTAAATCCTATGTATATGTTACGGTCAATGTGTTTAACACGAGCATTTTATTATATCACTGGGCATTTTTGGCTAATGAGTATAATAGCTTTATTTTAAACCACCTTTCTGCTCGCGACAAAAGACCCAACCATTTTATTTTCAACACCTATCTCTTATTCAAAAAATAAAATGGTTCGAATGGAGTGTTAGAGAAGAGAGAGAGAGAGAGTGAGATGAGAATCTAGTTTATTGTGGTGTGAGGCCAAAGGTTGGAGCTGGTAAATATGACGAAAGAAATCAACGCGATACGTGGTATACAAACATATCGAATAATGTTTGTATCAGTCAATACTTTCGCAACGTTCACAATTTTTGCCTAATTTTAGGATTAATGTGTGACAATATAAAATATCGTTGTATAAAACTCGAATAATTATAAAGTGCTACCACGTCATTTTAAAAATAAAATGATCTAAGACAATGTCAGAAGTACGTAGCTAGAAATTGTAAAACGACGTAGAACCAAGTCGGCGGTCGCCAGTGCATTAATTTAGAAGAGAATGAAACTGTTGTTATTTGAGGAGCCGCAGAAAGATCTAATCTGCATGACTAAACTTTTCCTATAGCTAGGAGGTATGCAGAAGTTACGCAAACATGTTCTATTTACTTTGCATTAATTACCATTGTTCCAATCGATGAATAAATCAAAGTTCTACCGCTATGGTTAATTATTCCAATTTGATAGACTCAAATTATTATACTTAAAGCATCATATTTAAATATAGAGATCGATCGATCTCCCTTCTACCGGAAACAACGGAATTGTTCGGATAGGAACGTTTACAGGAAAATCATCTCGCGAATACGTAGGAGTATTGAATCGGTTCGGTCCATTCAACGAACGAAAAGAGGGAACGACGAGCTTGCACCCACGCGATTCGCGCGCGTCTCTCTATTCTTATTTGTCGATTCATATATCGCGGACTTGACTCACAGCATCCGAGTCCGTGCGTTTCGTCGGCGAAATTTTCGAAAAGTATACCGCGACGAGGACACGTCGACGACGATGACGTAGCAGCCACCCACCTGTCGGCCCTGGCTATTTCGAACTCGTACAATCTTCTCTCTCTCTCTTTCCTTCTTCTCGCGTTTCCACGGTTCCTTTGACGCGGCCGAGAATTCGCGTGCAGCCGACGGACTACGGGTGCACTTTTCTGAGAGCTCGCAGAAAAGGAACACGGACGGAGGAGGCCGTAATTCGTGGAGAAAGAGAAGGACGGGATAAAAGGAGAGGAAAAAGAGGAAGAGAAAAAAAAAAGGAGAGAGAGAAAGATCGTATTTGCCGCGCCGGAAGTGGGTCCCACGGAAGCCGTTCGCGCTATGCTACAAAGGATACAATGTGCTCTCTGATGTGGGAAGCCCGAAACGAGAGTGAAGAACTTATATCACGTTATTAATGATATCATTCTACCTTTTTTCTTCTTCTTCTTCTGACTTTTCACTTTTAATAGTAATAATAAATCATACGAAATTATGAGAAACGATTCAGAAAGAAAAATTTTCGACGGGGAGGTTAATATTGGAGAACGTGTCTAAATTCATTGAAGACATTTTTGCAAAAATTATGAATTACGTGAAAATACGTCAACGGTAACCCAGTAGACTTCTACATGACGAAAAAATACGTAGATAACAACCAAGAACAAACTATAGCGTGACGGAAAACGTCAATTGGTTAATTTATTTGTAATATATTTAGTACCAAACTCGTTAACTCGTTCTCGCTCGGCATTGAACGGGAAAACGAAGATCCGGCCGCTCTTTTTTTTTTTAATGGATACCCAAGCAATGTTAGGCGAGGTAGGTATGTACAACAGCTTGGCTGGAGCTTCTTGCTAGTTACCGATGCGATTAATGACTACTCTGGCAACTAATTAAAGAGTTAGTTAATCCGCTCCGTTAAACGTCGGTTTAATAAACGCGCGAGCGCAACCATAATGCGTCGATCAAACTCGCGCGATATCTAACTTTCGCGTTTAAAGTGATTCACGGTAGTCGATAGTTTCGAACAAGAGTTTATGGTAAATAAATACAACGAGGAAGGGGATATACGATAGAAAATATTGGAGTTCCATAAATCACGAGTATAGAGTCAAACTAGACGAAATTATGTCTTCCTGTACGAGTAACCCAAATACTCGAGCTATTTGATAAGATATCGTTCGCACTATACCCGTTACACTTTTCCTACGATGAGGAGGAAATGCTTTGTTTTAAAATAAAAAAAAATTAAAAATTCGACGTACTTTTAACGATCGATGAACTCGTAGCCGTTCATCCTCCAACGTTTGATCGCGATAAAAGAGAAGATTCGAATACACGTACTGTTAAAGGATTCAAATAAATTTCTTGCTTGGTTCAGCCCTCCTTCTCTCGTTTGAGATCTCACGAGGAGTGGTTGCTTTCGTTCCGAAGGAGAAAGTACGAGTTTTCGTTCTTCTCGAAAGAAAATACGCGCTTCAGGTAAGGTGTAAGAAACTTTCCACGATGGCGGATAACCTTCGGACCGTTTAAACCGTAGGAGTCGAGAAATTTTACCCGAGAATGTTCACGTTTCGATGCTAGGAATACCACGTTCTCGGCATGATTTCTTCCTATTCGTTTGGACCTTCCTGATCTAAACTTCTTCTCTTTCTTTCTTACATACAATGGAAAATTATTATTCTAAAGGCGTTTTACGATAAGAAACAAGAAGGAAATTGGATATGCTCGCGATACTACGATTCTATTCCCAGTCATCGTTCGTGGAAAAATGATGCTCGATACGTCGAAAATATAAGGATAAATTCAACGAATAATCGTTTTAACCGTTTCTTCTTCGACTATTCCAATGGGCAGTCTTTATCGACTGAATGTCTATTATTAGTTGAACGAGACTGGATCATCGAAAACATCGGTCAAATGATGCAACGACGTTCATCAACGTTTCTCTCCCTGTCGACCGATTTTCTGTTATATTGTTAGACCTCCTTTCGTTTCGAGGAGAAATCTTTTCGAGGACGCACTACTACGATCCGAACGATATAGTATATCCATTCTTTTTTTATCGTCTTATTTCTTTCATCTTCTCTCCGTGTGTCTTTTCTCTCCTCTCTCACGTGTCTTTATTCCAAATTCGATGTGTTAGAGCTAGTGTTGGGCAAAACGTAATCTAATTAATGACTGAAAATTAGGATTAATATAGAATCATGTTCTTAATTGTAACTTCTGATTACTAGATAATTAATAATCATTGATTAATAAAAAAGAAAGGAACTAGAAGTTGTTGTAATCAATGGTCATGATTATTTTATTATTATTCATAAAATAATTTTATTTGTGATTGCGATTTAATCTTTACTTTTGTTGTAATAACAAAACAATTAATTATTACCCAACTCTGGTTACAGTTCGAGAAGAACGGTTACGTGATTCTCGAGGATTTCTTCAGGCCCGAGGAAGTCGACGAATTAAAATTCTGTGGTGAGGAATTCACGAAAAATTTACCACCCGAAAAGGAAAGAAAAATTTTCAATACCATCGATACACAACAGGTATAGAATTTAGATCGACTCTCGTTAACCCTTTGCCTTTTAATATCGAGTGAGGTTCGTTGTGTAGATTTCACGCACAACTCGTGCTCTCACGGACTCATGGTTCAATTTTTACAGATTTATATTTTTTTTTGTTCCTCGGATTTTTTAGCGTTCATTAATCTCTATTCGGTCAAGTTTGTGAACTTAAATCATAAGGCAAGTGGTTAAACTCGAAAAGGGGGAAGGGTGCTAACTGCGAGATCTATTTTTTATGTTATAGAGCAAAGATCGATACTTCTTGGACAGTGCGCACAAAGTATGTCCCTTCTTCGAGGCCGAGGCACTTGAAAACGATGGCACGTTGAAGGTCCACCCGAGGGTGGCACTAAATAAAGTGAGTTCATATTTCGGTGATCGATCACTTTCGAAAGGTCTAACGTTACGTGGACCATTTCTACCAAATATTTTGACGCATTAAACGTTAAAAGGTATTGAGATATCGCACGTGACGATTTCATACATTTTTGTTGACTATATCTTTTTTTTTGTAAAATCTAGTATATTGTGATTTAGAACGTTGAATTCTAGATCATTAAGAACGTGATCTTAAGTAATTTATGTCATTGATAAGACATTGAGTCTGAATACCACCTAACGATAAAAGATTCGAACCAACTTTGATAGAGACAAAATTCCTACCAGCCATTTACATCGAGTGCCATCTAGTAACAGTAAATTGATAAACTTTATTATCGTGTATTTATCGACACTCCAAATTTGTTAATGCAATTTGTAATTTTATTATATAATTATAAAAATGGTCTAAATTAAAAATTAAAAAAAAAAATATTTTATATTTTGTGTAACATCCATATAAAATACAAAAACAAAATAACATAGGCCATTATCCTAATCACCAATACGTATTGTATATTATTTATTAATATCTAATCTAGGTAGGACACGCGTTGCATTGGTTGCATCCGACTTTTAAAAAATACACATTCGATGAACGAGTAAAAGAGTCTGCGTTCCAACTGGATTACCTAGAACCAGCCGTGTGTCAATCGATGTACATTTATAAGAATCCTGGCATTGGTTCCGAAGGTGAAGGAATAATTTTCTTTTGTTTTTAATTATCCACAATAAACATCAACCGATTTATCTAACGCGGCTGTGACGATAAATGATTGCAGTTATTATGCATCAAGATGCGACGTACTTGCACACGGATCCGTTGAAGCTTGTTGGTTTTTGGATCGCTTTGGAGGATGCCACGCAAGAAAACGGTTGTCTTTGGATCGCTCCTGGTTCTCACAAAAGTGGAATTCACAGACGTTACGTCAGAAATAAGGATCCAAATTCTCAAGAACTCTTGATATACGACAGGCCATCCCCGTGCTATCCACTCAGCAATTTCCGTCCCGTTCCAGTGAGCAAAGGAACGTGTATTCTTATTCACGGACAAGTAGTGCACTTCTCGTATCAGAACAAAAGCGAAAAGTCGAGGCACGCTTACACCTTTCACGTAATTGAAACCAAGCAGGTGACCTACGCTAAGGACAATTGGCTCCAACCACCCCCGGCCGGATTTCCACAATTGTATAGAAACTAGAGACTCGTGTTGAACTTAATCATTTCTTTTTTCTCTTCTTCCTTTTCGAAAAAAGTTTCTCTTCAAGGAGATAAAAAGAAGTTCTCTGTTCTTTTTCTTAACGTTGCGGCTGTGCTCGTTTATTGTTAGACACACTCTACAAAACATAATGGTAACGTGACTTTTCTTATGTTTAACTTGTTAATAATGAAAAATTAAAATATATTCGTATTTTTACGTTTTTCCTTTTTTTATAAATCTTAGTATCACAGTCATCGTTCTCCGTTTTGTTAATTTAAATATATAATCGTTCTTTATCTTATTACACGTGTTAAATATTGTACATAGCAATTTTGTATAACATCTTGGTATAATACAATACCAATATATATATATATATATATATATATATACGCACAATGACTTATGTACATCTGTAACTGGCCAATCTACAAAAATGCGTGCTGAGTTCTTGAAGCTGTTGTACACCCGTTTTCAAAACGTCTTCCTTTTGTTTTAGACAACAGAACACATCAAGAGGGGATAAATCGGAAGTGATCATTGTTAATCTTTCTGGCAGGAAATTTGTTAAGGTATGATAAAGATCGAGTAACGCTCGATGATCGAGAGACGAGTTCTGCATCTGTTCTAAAGCTCTGGAAGGAATAAACATAGAGCATAATTAAATGATACATATTCTTTTATTCGTAATATTTAAGATTACTCACGTGGTTAGAACACTCAATAAACGGTGCACATTCTGTGCTACTTCAGGTTGTACTTTTTTTACGTATTCAGCCGACGGAGATGGATTTGGTACTTGATAACAAAAGCTGCTAGGCATGCCAACGATATCAGCAGCCATTCCACTGTAAGATAAAAGATGATAATAAAAATCACTTCGTGTTAGGATTCTCGAAGATCTCGAAGAAATCTTACCCAATATCACGAGCATAAGTATAAATATCGTCGAAATATTTAAAGGCCTTCTCTGCTTTGAGTTTCTGCTGAGTAATATCATCTTCTGTACCAATTTCATCCTGTAATTTCTTTTCGCGTATCTCGTTCATACAATTCTGACACTTTTTCCGAACTTCCTACGATAAACAAAGGACAATATTACATTTTGCTTATTTTAATTCGTGAAAGTTGAAAAATTTGTGTGTATCTGTATATTACATCAACTGCGTTTGACGCCCGTGACATCAGATCGGCATATTTGTCGACTTTTATCATATGTGTTAAGTCACTACATTTCTCCAATAAGTAAGCGATGTCTTTCAATTTGCGACCACCTTCTGAAAAATTATTTCCAGATTATATACCTAATATATTATCAGTGCTTGATTAATTTGATGATACTTAATCAACACTAACTGGGCATCTTCATAAAGATTTCTTGAAGTTCTTTCAGAATCGGTTCCGCACGCCTGTCGAACGCTTCGCTTATAGCCGCTATCCAATGTTTTATAGCACATTTTAAAACGCATGAGATTGTCCAAGGTGGTTTTATAATAGTATATTTTTCCCAAGTATCTCCATATAAATTTTTCATTTCCTTACTCACTATCTGAAATAATTTGTAATCTTATAAATACCTGTTTTTTTTTTTTGTTCTAAAATATATGCAGTATACGTACCACCGAAAGGCATTCTTTTATAGTAGATTGTACGTCTTCAAAGAGTTCGTCTGAAAAACGTAATTCCTCTTGGAAGGTCGACAAAATTTCTGATTCTGGGTTTTGCACTTCTTGAAAATATATATCATGAAAAGAAAAGTTTGCATTACTATTCGACGGAAGGTAATCTATTTTCTCAAGAGGATCATCGCGTCCAAGTGCAACTATGTCATGTATCATTGCTTTATTGCAAAGATTTTTATCGTACGATAATAAGGCCTATGTTAAAATATTGAATTATTTTTTATATCAATAAAAATATAATTGTAATATTAATAATTATATTAAACGTACCACAGCTCTACCCGCATCTCGGATTTGTAAGCAAGCTTGCAAAATTTCATCGTCCGGACACTCCGCCGCGAATCTTTCTTTGTTATTTACAACATCCTCCGGAGTTTGACCAACTATGCGTGGATGTTTAGCAGAAAAATGATCATTAAGAAAATTTATAGCTTTCCTAGCTTTTGCACGCAAATGTTGCGACCTCGCTCTTGCCTTGTCATCTTTTAAGAAATCCAATTCCTATAAAACCTCTTGTTATAAAAAAGATTTGAACATAAATTATTTATATTATTTCCACTTACTCGTATAACAGTCCATGGAACTACAAGAATAGGCCTATTGTATGTTCCAAATTGAATATCTCTAGCCGTTTCAATAGCTTTTATATCAGTGAGAAATACATTTGTATCGATAACGATGTATAAAGTTTTCTTTTCTTCTTGAACGGATGACGATGGAATTCTTAAAATGTTTTCTACCACGGGTAACGATTCGTGTCTAACATTTTCAATGCAAAGTTGCGTTCTTGCAGCTTGCACCTATACAAAGAAGCTCTTGATAGAATATTAACATGAAATTAATAAATACTATTACAATAATTAAATACCTCAAACGTAATTTTTTCATCTTCCATTGGCTCCCAGTCCATTTGTTCGCAAAGAGAAGTATTATTAGACTGACATGCAAGGTCTTCTTGGGATATATTCGAAGATCGATTTTGCGTATTAGCTTTTGCAGTTGAAATCATTTCATTCGTATGCAAAATTTCTTTACTACGTAAAAGCCTATTACGTAAATTTTTGTGCCGTAAATTGACAGTCTTGTAGAAATCAAGATGCTCTAAAATTTGTAAACAAATATTATGTTGGATCATGAGGTAAAATATGTTATATTAATATAATAAAAACAAATAAATACCTGTATTATTCATCACTTCTAACAACGATTCGTCAACGCTCAGTAATAATTTATTATTACCCTTTTGATCTTTCATTTGCATGCTCAAATTTTTCTTTAATTTATCCAAACGCTCTTTGGCTATATTTTTTTTTAAAATAGGACTTCCACCCTTCTTGATTACATTACTTTTGCATCCTTTATTTTCTAGATAAGAAATAAATCAAGATATCAATAAAATTATTATAAAGTATTAATGACATATGCTCTGCTAAATAAATAATTGTAATTACCTGGTGCTATTTTAAATTTGTACAGAGAATCATCTTTGCTCTGCGATGTATTTTTTGTAACATTTAGCCTTTCCGACGATCTTGCTTCCACGTTACTTTTATTTAGAGGACTTTTATTATTGTTATCGTTTGTATCGTTTTTGTTCCCATTTGATCTACGTCTTCGGTTTCTATTCCGATTTCTCTTCTTCGGAAGGGTGCTAGGATTGATTTCCGTAACAACTTTAATATCGGTAGATGATTCAGATTGCTTAGGCACTTTTTTTTTAAGATTTTTTTCCTGCATTTTCTCATAAATAACTCTCATTTGTGGAGTCATTACTTGTGGTTTTGTGTCTTTCGCACCTTTATTCGACTTTGAAGTAGAACCAGTCGTTATTCCTGTACCGTCGGAAGTAGTCGTCGTCTCTTGCAAGCAAAATGACTTTGGAGATTTTGAAATATTTGGAGACAAGTTATTCTTTGGAGGACAATTTTTGGCCTTCCTCTGTAAAATTTTTTTCCGTATCTCTGCCATTGCTGGTGTATCACGTTCTTGCACAGGTTTAAAGTGCCGTTTAGCTATTAACGTTCGTCGAGTGCTCTTATTTGTATTATTGCCTTCCTCAAGGTCAGGTGTCGTAGCTCTACTTGTAACAGAATCATCGCCTTTTTTCCTTTTTTTTGGCTTTTCTGCATCATCGCCGGATGGCTGTAAAAATAAATAGCATTAAATTTACATAATATTGGTGTATTACACAATAATTTGCTCGTATTAATGTAATATTATTGACAAAAGAATGTTGTACAACGTATCGAAATAATCACAAGTATTAGTAAATATTGACATCGTGCGAGAAGAAAAAACTGTTTTTACCTTATCCGCTTCAGAAGTCGTAGGTTCTTTCCAAGATGATTCGTTGGTTTTAACATTAAAATAATAGACACGGTCTGGATGACTCTTAGAATTAACAACAACCCAATTCTTCGGTAGTTTAGTTTTTTTCATATTGTAAACGACAAAAGAAATATAATCATCAAAAGCACACGTAATTAATCGTGTTTATTTATTTTTTTAACGTCACACGAGGTTAAACACATGCTACGTAACACTGCTATCCAATCCACGAAGCAAATTCTTCTATAAAATTATACGAACCTATCAAAACACAGGTTTAATTCAAAGCACGCTAATATGGCGACGAACGAGTCTCAATACCACGGACTTGGGAATAAAGGGCACGGTACATAAAGTCTTAGTATAGGGGAGGGGGCGATTCAAACGAGGAGCGAGGGGGGAAGAAGATCCGCCATTTTAAGAACGGGTAATGCCCCCCACCACTCCCCACCGCGGCATCGTATATTCATATGCAAATATCAAGCGTATGGACGTTAGAGGTTATTTTGTTAATTTTAAATATTATGCTACTTTATTACGACGTGATCTTTCCAACCAAAGAAAATAATTTTCTGTGATTTATATTATATTTGAGTATATAAGTAAATAATATTATAGAGCTATGTATATTTAGAAATAATATATAAGAATAATTTATTTTTTCTACAATTGTGTAATTTTTTTCTTAACAAATGTTTTTATTTCAATTAATTCTGTAATGTTCTCTTTTTTTATTTGAATTATTCTCTCTATACATTCAGGATTTCTAGTAACCCTATTTACGTCTTTTTCAAAACGAACGGAAAGTGGCGTTCGCTTCTGATGTACGCACACAAGCGTATATCAGGCATATACATGCATGAGTTTATCAATGTGGTACGAAACCCGTACCAAACATGGCGGCCTTTCCCCTCCGTCGCACCCCTCGCGGTGCACCAAAACTCGCGTTATGTACCGTCCCCTTATTCCTAAGTCCGTGTATCTTCTACATCATATTCGAATATTACGTCGTAATCGCAGAAGACGATAGTTCAGTAACGTACAAAAATGGCACCTGATTGGTCGGTACTAAACCTTAGCGTACTCGGGTAAAGAAGTCGACGGATTGGCGGAGCTCTGCGCGACGGTACGTTAGAACGCTCGATCCAATAACGTGAGAGTGTACGTATATCGAGATATCGAAGTTCGCTGCGGAGGTAAAATGGCGCCATCTTTGAGTAGGTTGCGAAGCACGTTGTTAGTCAAAACAATCGCCGAAATCGCGATCTATTTTTAGGTGGCACCCACCGAGGTACGGTACTTGACCGTTTTTCTCGGGCGTCGAAAAAAAGAACGGGCGGTAGGAGCGGTTTAGCGCGAGCGACGTCGAGTTTTCGGGAAAAGGTTCAACGACCTCTCTGTCTCTCTTTCTCTGTCCATCTCTCTCTCTCCCGCTCTCTCCGTCTTTCATTTTCACAGGGTACAGAGACACGCACACAGCTACACGTGCGCACGCACACACATACACACATATATACATCGTGCGTGTGACAAGAGTGCCCCGACCGGCCATGTTTATACCGTGGTGAATTTTGAGTAAACGGCGAGCCGAAATCCCACGAGCCGACTTTTCCACGTGCGCCCGCACGACGATTGTCTCGCGCCCAATACATCCAGGAAGGTGACACGTATCCTTGCGAAATGGAATCCAGCGAGAGAGGTGAGTTGACGGGATTCGACGTGAAAATCGCGGCAATATTGAGCATCTGACACAAATCGACGGCCCCGGGGGGGCAATGGCAGTGTCAGGGTCGAAACGGAACTAGTTCAGTGACCGCATTCGCGCGATTCCATCGTTATTTTCTCCGAGGATACCCTTTTGCCATCCCTTTTGACGAGAGTATGCATCGTATACGGTTCCTTTCTCCGGTTCGCGAGGCTATCTCTCGCCGTGGCTGTCGTGCCGAGGACGAGAACCTCTCGGAAAAATTCAACTCCCTGCATCGAATCTATGTCATGCGCTCGCATCCCGCTTTTGAACGCGACTGTACCCTCCTCTCTTCGCTTAGCTGCTCGCACACCACGCGCTCTGTACGATCGCCGACCGATCGTTTCTTTCTTTCGATCTTTCTCACGTGTCGTTTCTTTTTTTTTTCCTTCTCTTGCCACCATTTCCTCTCCCCCTTCCTCGTGTTTTTTGTCACTTTGCACTCGTCTTGTTTCAATATCGATATTCATTTGTCCCACGTGGTTTATATCGAACGAAAAACGTTCAATTTTTTCGAAAGTTTTTTTCTTTCTCACCTACACGATCCTCTTTTTCTCTTTCTCTCTCTTTCTCCCACCATGAAACAACGTACATTTGTCCTTTTCTATCACACAGGAGACTCTCCTGACGCTCTCTCTTCGAGAGACACGTGAGAATTGTTATTGCCTCGGCGAGTACTCTCGGCCGCGTGCGTTGTAACGTGGCGACACCTGTCGAGCGTTCGTGCACGCCCTACCTCAAGTTCCCGAGGATTAACCCTCCCTCTATTTTTCGCGCGTGCCCCTTTTATCCACCACCCTCTTTACTCATAGACATGGCGACCGATTAAATACCAGCTGGTTTGATAGACTCGACGATTTATTTTTTATTTTTTTTTCTACATTTTTACAAAGATCTCGAATCATCGTCGCGACTAACTTGATCGGATTCATTACCGATCGATGATATATCGTGAAATTATAGATCAGGATGGTAACTCCAACTATAAATACAAATTTTCGTGTTAGATCGATTTCGCGCAGTTGGAGTATCGGTTCGACGATAACCTTTCTATTCGGTCCAGACCAAGATACATCTTGTCCTCCCTCCTTTTACGCATACCATCGCTCGTTTCTTTTTTTTTACTGGTTCGAGAAGCACGATCTTCTCTAAATCTTTTCATATTCTTAGAAACCTTTTCTCTTTCTATCTCACTACTTTTTTCTCTCTCTATTTTCACTACCAACGTATTAAATTTCCTTCTTCCTTTTTTCTGCATCCCGACGAAAAATTCGTAACGAGCTCGACTCCCTCGGACGATAATAACGAGGGAAGAAAAAACGCGGCACCGATTTATTAAATTTAAGAGTATTATTTTAGAGCTGCATATCTCGTAGTAACGAAAAAGTTGTTCTAAACGAAGGAACGAACGGTCGGTCGGTCGTCTCAAGGTAGAAGCCGGACATCGGTGCCGGTTAAGCTAAGAAATTCGCCGAATCTCTTTTGTCCGTGGAACGCGTCCCTCCCGTCGCTCGTTATCCTTCATCTTTAATCCTCGTTCTCCACCCTCCACGCTTTTTGTTCTCTTTTGCAATCCTTCGCTCCCCTTTCCCCTTTATACTCCTCTCCCTCCCTGTTAGTCTCTTCCTCGTTATATAAGTCCAAGGACGAGCCGTGCAGCATATATACTCTCCTTCTCTTTTTCTCTCTTTTTTCCCGCCACCTTCGCTCTTTCCTCCTCTCTCTCTCTGACACATACATATATACATATAAACACGCTCCTCCTTCGCTTCCCGTTTATCCTTCCACCACGAATAGGTTTTCGAAGCCGGTAGAAAACTATCCTCTCGAGGAATCTTAATTCCCGATATAAAATAGAAAGCAAAAGAGCCGAGGAGTCGTTACCGATCATTGAAATAAATTCTAACCTATATCGAGAATCGTTCGAGGCAATTAACGCGTGGGTGCTTGGTATGTCGCATATGTTGGCTATTTAGATATTTCGAGTATCGTCCTATCTTCCAGGACGTCCTGCAATTATGAAGTGTTTCGCTCGCTCGACAAAAGTAGAAAGTCAAGAAATGAGAGAGAAACACGTATTCGCGTGGGTTTAAAAATTTTCACCGGAGTTTGCCTCGCGATAGAAGAGATAAGATTAATCTCTCTCGACCGGACTCTCGTCGTCGTGGCATGTAAACGATTTATACTCTTCGAGAATTATTTTCTCGATGCACTTCGAATATAATACTCTTTAGTCGTTCGATCCTTATCGATCGACTCTCCTCCATCGCCATTTTTATTCCTACTTTCTTCTTTTTTTCGTCATTGAACGATGCAAAGAAGGAACGCGTACGACAATGCGTCGCGTTAAGGCCGACAATGAATCATGATACGTTCCTCGATGCAGGAGGAGTATAACGGGTTTATTGATCGCGGTTCGCGCCGATCGAAGGCACTACACCGAAGCATAATTATGCAATCGTTACGCAATTCTCACCAGGTTCTCATGGCAAGTGTTTGTCTCGACCTACTGACATTGGTCTGCTACGGAACGGGACACGCCTACTTGCAAACTTTCAAGGTTGCAGAACTGTTCACGCTTCGACGATCCTTTCCACTACTTTTTGCTCATGTTCTCTCTCTTACTCTCTCTCTCTCTCACTCTTTTTATATCCTCTTCCTTCCCTCGTCGCCATCTTTTTTCGATTCCAGTCGCGGTGATCCTAGAGAAGCTATACGATGAATAAATTCTTTCGAAGATATTACACCACGTTCTCGTGTATATACGTATGCACGTTCCTATACTCGCGAACTCTTTCCGGTAATTTGAATTCGATAAAAGAAATAATAAAAAGGTAGAGCTCTTCCGCGTTGCGGCAAGGCTGCGGTCGTCGATGGAAAAGTTTGCCTTGAGTTTTCACTCGTTTTCTCTCCCTCTCTATTTTCTTCTTTTTTTCCTTATTTTCTTGAATCGCCGGCGGCGCGTCGTCACGCCTTCGTACCGAACGGTTGTTATCGTATCGGAACGACGTGAAAGTTTGCTTCTTTATTCTCGTGGACGTAGGAAGAATATTGACCGCGGTTTATTGTTAAATATTACATCGGTCGTGGTCGAATAGGGGGAAAAGAAGAGAATCGATTTCGAGATGATCGTAAGGGAAAAAAAAGCTTCTTAGAGTGGATTCAAATTGCCGATCGCGTTACTATTTTACATGGCCTTGGGCGAAAAATTCTTTCTCTCTCTTTCTCGGTTTAATTAAACGCGCTTGATAATTACCACCGACGTCGTGGGCGAGATATATCGTCGGAGTCGGTGAATACAACGATGCCGACGCGTATGTTGGTAGGAAAGTCGTTAAAATCACTTCGAATCCTACGAAATACACCGAGAGAACAGCGCGAACCTTCTTGCGTTCAAGGACACGGCTTCCTTCGTGATACCAAAATGGCGAGCGTGGCTGTGTCGAATTAATCATTGCAGGGACGATGTATACGTGAAATCCGCAAATATCCTCGAAATATTTCTTACTTTTATTAATAATATTAATACAAAATAGATTATTAAATACAGACGGAGCTTGACTTTTGTATAATTCGTCCATATTTAAAAGTTTATTTTAAGGACACTTTTACATAGCTTTACTTTCGTACACATCTCTGGAACCAATCAAGTACGAAAATAATTTAATATAACGGAATAATTTATACAAAAGTTCTGTTTAAAGGAAAAGATTCGTGTCAAAATAAAACTGCAAAAGTAGAGATCGTAAAACCTGTAGAATATAACGCGTCAAAATGAAAAGCTTCCAGCGTTCATCGTAAATCGTCTGTCAAATAATCTCCAATGAGTTACGAGTCTTGAATGGAGAAAGAGAGAGAGAAATAGAAGAACGTATAGAACCAAGGGAACGAGCATGACCATCCACAATGCACGAATGCGTCCCACGTTGAATAAAAAAGAAGCGAACTTTAAAAGTACGTACGAGTTACGATAAAGGCCGAGCTACACTGGCTGCCTACGCGATAAGAGAACACCAGCGGCAAGAGTACTGCTGCAACTACGTACGATATCCGTGTATCTCTATATCTGTATAAATACATTGTTACACACACACACACACGTAGGTATTCTTTTTACGCTTGGATTCTGCTGACCGACGTTCGTTAGACACGATAGGCCGGTGTTGTTTTTAGCGGAAATTTTTTATCTATTCGACTTTCTGCTCGACAAACTACGAAGGGCATGAATTACGATCCGCGTCCTTGACTCTATCTTTCTCGTTCATAGTTATGCTTATATACGATCATCAAAGCGAACCACGAGTCCCTGTTACAGACAACTGACACACGAACGCTTTAAAAGGACAAGTTTTCGTACCGTTAGACGATGAACATTTATCATCGAGAATTATGTATATAACTAATAGTTCGAGTTTATTCGGTGAATAAAGATCGAAAGGTTCATCGTCACCCATATCTTTTCTATTTTATATTCTTTGTGCTCTTTCAAAAGCTCGAAGCGATTTAACGAGAGCATCGATTAAGGGAAGACGAGTCTTCCATCGTATTTTTCATTTGATCTAACACCCGGAGATAAGCTTTCATCGAATTAGATGTGGTGGTAGGGCATCGATCGCGTTTAGTTCGATAGGGTGTTGTTTGGAGGGTGGTGGGATACTGGAGAAGCAGAGAGAGTGGGAGCAAGTGCACTTTAAGTGCAAGCGGGGCCAACCCTATATGCAATTGGCTGGAAAGCGTGACGCTTCGTTGGAGGGGAATCGCTGAGTTGAGGAGAGGGAGGTTGGGTAGGGGTGGGGCTGAACTCGAGGGAAGAAGCCCAGTGCACAAAGCAGACATATGGGTCAATGTCGGGACACTCCCGTGCACTGTTTAGCACGATTCACCTACTGACCTACTTGCTTCCTCCTTCTTTTGCCTCCTGACCCTCTCTCTCTTCTAGTTTCCTCCCAACTCGTTCCGTAGACCCATCGCGCGTTTGGAATTCAAAATAGCGCAGGTGCCATTTTCCCATTCCCTTATCCACTCACGTTCTCGTCGATGCGCATGTATTTTTCTTTTTTTAATTTCCTTCGATTAAAGAGAACGAGTCACTTCGTCGTTCCGACCTTTTTTGGTTGGCAGTCTCACCCCTACGATTTTTGAAAGAAAATAGGAGTCGCTCTGGCTAAAAGGTTTCTCGTCGTGAATTGCGAGCGAAATGTTCTGGATTGGTCGTAACTTTCAATTGGGTCAAGTCCAGAGTTTTTCGAACGAGCTTAACTCCCAACGAACCTTGCCTTGCTTCCTATCCTCTCGCAAAATGCATCCAAGGAGAAATGGGATTTTGAAATCGAATGAAAGTATTTCCTTTCCGTGGCCTTTCTTCCGAAACGACCTATAATCTCGATCTCTTTTGTTACAGGTGAGTTAAAACGTGCCATCGTCTTTACGAACGATTCACGTCATCGATCACTCGTCGTTATTAATACATCCTACCGCCTAGTAAGTAAACTATTTTTATAATCGAAGTCATTCAGAACGTTCTCTGTGACTTGGTTTATAATAAAACTTGATTCCCATGAAATTTTCTAAATAAGGTGGCCACGCCTCGAAACTTCGCGAGTCCTGTTTCTCGTCTGTCGAAAACACGTGCTTGTTTCATGTCAGTGCAACTAAAAATAAAAAAAAAGAAACATTATGCAAAGTGGTTGCAGCTGCATGCAAAGAACGCGGCCGTCGAGTTCTGCTCGTAAAATTATTGCCGAGTAAAACAACGATCCTTTTGGCAAGATCGTTCGCTATTCTATTCGAGGGAACCTCGCACGTTTCTAAAACAAAGATAAATCATCTATGATAATTATCGTCTAGGTCTACTCGTGCTATGGTAACGTTTATGGTACGAACGATGTTACGGTATCGTTATTTCCCGAGGAAAATGTGGAATGTGCGGTTACGATTACACGCGCGTGCACGCGCGCGTCTCTGAATAAAATTGTATTTAGGCCGTTGCGATCTGGTTCTCTCGCGTAATATGCGCATATACTAAGGATATCCATGGCACTCGGTTTCATGTCATCGTATCCAGACTTCGATCGGGAATAAACTTCGAAGACTGTCTTGGAAATCTAATTCTTATTAACTATGAGCGATTCCCAATAGAAACGATCGAATTAATTTAATTATTGTTTCTGATTTATTGTTTTCCAATTATTTGGTTCTGATTTATTGTTTCCAATTATTGAATAACAATTGAAGTTATTCGATTCGTGCGTAACGATCACCATCCAGTGATTAATACAATTATTAGACGTATCAAAATGAATCCTACATTCAGTTAACAATCGAATAAAAAATATATTATACGATAAATCAATTACTCGAATATCGATGTTTTTAGTTCGATTATTTAGGAACGACGAATTAATCGAGATTCGAGTAAACGATTGACCGATCCGTTCGATTCCATGAATAATCCCATAATGTTAATTAATTTTAAACGGAACATAACTTTCGAAGAAGCGATTGAAAAAATATTTCGAGATCAATATTAAATTCTTTCTTTTCCTCGCTGGGACGTTCTCCTGGAAGTTCGACGCTGTAGAAGAGTCGGACTGCGTCGCAATGCGACGAAATTATGCGTCGACCTTGACTGTTTTACTCGCCTTTTCTCGTCGTCTCCGCTCGGGAAGCCGATTGATCATCCTTCTCTCGTCTCGTTCCTTATAAACGAGCATTATTTATAACACGGTGCGTGCATGCGCCCGCGCGTTCGCTCGGTCGCGTTAACGTGGTCGATCATGCATACTCGGTCGACCGCCATCTCGATATCTCTTGCCTTTCCGAAGCTACCATAACTCACTTGGGTAACATTTAATGACACATCGCGTAAACGTGCGACCGGGAATACGTTTTATTTACCGTTCGTCACTTTGTACAACGTCTTTATCGATGGCATTAATAAACCTTCGCACGTTCCTCTATAGAACGTAACTTTCGATTGTGTAATAATTATCGATAACATTAATGAAAAGATTTACGTAAGGCGAAAACTACACGGGTGAACTTTGAACGTTTCTTTGAGACTCGAGTGTCTCTCACGTTCCAAGATTTGGCTTTTGAAAAAAAAAAATGAACCCAACGGTCGATCCCTTTCGAATCGCCGTACCTTCTCCCAAGACTACGGCGTGCGTTATGCGCGTACAAATTGAACAAACGGCACGTAGTTTCCTCGCTTATTAGGATTCAACGAGCGATTAAGTCTCGAGAAAGACAGAGAGAGAAAGATTTGTCGAGCGTTCGCACGTGAACAATGCCCCGTCTGATTGGTGCCTGCTTTAGAATTAGAACCCGAATTTTGCATTGTGCAAGGCAGGACCAGACGAAACAGCTGCAGCCAAGGTGCTTTTTTTGTCTTTTTCTTCCCCTTGCTTCCTTCCTTTTTTTAAAACTTCTTCCTCCTTCGCTCACGAACCTCCTCCTCTTCTTCCTTCTTTCCGATGAATTCGAAAGGAAACGTATCCTGCCTTGTTGCGTTCGATCGAAAGACGGTGAGAAGCTTAGGGAGAAGCAGAATCGACGAGGAACGGAGCGTGTGGCAGTAGAAACGGAATTGTATGTACAGGCTCACGAGCGTTACGAGTAGGTGGCTGACCTTGACGACTACTTATGACCGATTCACGCGCAGACGCGGAAAGAAAGTCTTGCGGCACTGCGAGATCGCATCTAAATATACGTGTGTGTATCTGTATAGATATACGTGTGCGGGAAGTGAACTTTGCGGAGATCGGTTCGATGTAAATGCACCCCAAGTCACACAATAAATTGTTATTTATTAAATTATAGCGTTACACCTTGGAAATGTCTGGGTTTGGAAATATAAACTCAATGTCGATAAACTTCTTTATAAAACAGTAATTAACGATTAACTCTTTGAACTAAACTGTCATCCGTAAAGTGAGGTATATTCAAAACGATATAATTTTACTTCAAATTATATATTATTTGAATTGAAGAAAAATTGGGTACGAAAAACAAATGAGCGTCAAGTGATACTCTACATCGAGTGCTAAGGATTAAAATTAAAATAAATAATAATTTTATCAATTATTGGTGCATCCAGACAGTAATATTGTAATGTATTACATAAAAAGATATCGTACAAAACAGTTAATATACCTTTCCAAGCGAAACGGTTCGAAACTATAGTGTACTCGACACCGTACAGTTACAGTAGCATAATAAGGGCTGCTGCAAGCCTCCAACTGCGTTGTCAGACTATGTTTACTTTGAATGTAAACTCACAGGTCGCTACACCGAGACTCGCGTTTACGATTCATGAAACAACTTTGTTTAGTTAGATATATTTCTATACAAAAAAAAATAATAGTTGTGTCAGCTAATCAGTACCTTTTTTCTGCTTCTATCAAGAACTCGTTGATAAAGTTTAATATATGCCCATTATTTATACTAAATATATACGATATTCAACACATTCAAACATTATGTAACCAAGAAAAATCTCATGATACGTTAATCAAATCATTAAACTTTTAATCTCGTGAAATTACTATTTTTAGATAATAATCATCACGAAAGTTGCATTACATCGCATGCACACGTACCGAAGTTCGTACCCCTGTTGGAGTACCATAGACGAACACGAAACACGAGCGAACTTCTCCCCTCTTTCTCTCTCTCTCTTCCTTCCTTCTCTTTTTCCATCCCACCACTGCTCTCGGCTCACGCTGCTGGATTAAAAGAGAGAGAGAGAGAGAGGGAGGGAGAAGACGACTCACCCGTTTCGGCCATGCACTAGAACTTGACTCCTAAGCTTGCCGACGGCGATGTAATGCAAGCTCGCAAACTCTCTCTCTCTCTTACTCATTCTCACATGTCCCCCCTCTCTCTGTACACTCACAAGAACGACAAGCATGCTGGAAAAGAGCAGCAGTGCACGTACCAACTCGATCATCGAGGAATCGACTCGGAAAGTTCGCGTTGGTAAACGAAAGCGAGAGAATCAGTGAGTTAACAAACGAGAGAAAGAGAGAGAGGAGAACGCGTGGGCGTGCAAGTGGAGACGGAACGTTACTAGTCGGGCGGGACTATGGCTCGTACCTTCCCCGTCATCCCCTCCTCTTACGCGTCCTCGTAACTCCCTCCTCTCGTCGTCGTCACTCTCTCTCTCTTTCCCTCTACTCCCTCTCTCCCTCTTCTTCTCTTCCTCCTCCGCCACTGGCCCCCGTGCTCACGCTCACATGCAACACACCAAGAGGCAGACCGGCCGGCTGGCACTCGGCTGCCTTTAGCGCCGTGCATCTCCGAGTCAGTCAGTCGGTCGGTCGGTCGGTCGGTCGGTTCGCTCGCTCGCTCCTACGAACGCGAGTATTTCCACCTTCTTTATCCTCCTCTACCTCCTACGTTAAACGTGCGAGAGGTATTAATATATATATATATATATGTATATACGTAGGAATCTTTGGCCATTGTGATCTTTCGATACTTTCGCGCCTACTTTCGATGAAAGGAAAGAAAGAAGATCGATTCGATCGAAAGGAAAATTATTCACGTTTCCTCGATCTCCCCGATGCACCCGGATGCTGTGTGTGCGTGCATGTGTGTAATCGATGATTTCGTCCTCTGTGATGATTTTTCACATTGACGAAAAAACGTGATTCGATATGAATGAGAAGGAAATTCGTGCCTTTCGCTTTTCACGAGTGTGTTCTTCTCAGATGGGATCGTTCGAGATCGAAAGGACGATAAACTTGGTGCGAAAGAGTGTGAAAGAGAGAGAGAGAGATAGGGTGAGACGTAGAAGGCGCGACGAAGCGCATCCCGCCTCGATGCGCTAGCTCGAGCGAGCTTTCGCGTGACAGCGAGCTGTCCTTTTCTCTCTCTCTCTCTTTTTCCTTCTTCTTTTCCCCTTTGCTCGAAGTGCGCGCGAACGTCGCGTGTTCACGCTCGGAATAATTTGCAAGATGCTTCGAAGATCGTCGCGTAGTTCGAGAAATTCTCTTTGAAAACGAACCGACTTTGGTGCTTCTCTTTTTTTTTTACGTTCCTCTTTTATGTCGTTTGATTCTCAGAGAGAAATTATGATTTGTTGCCCTTGACAGTTTATACAATTGACCGGTTCTGCGTCGTTGCATATTTACTCTCGTTTATGCTGCCGATGAATCTTGTTTTTTTTTTTTCTTTTTTAAATTCCCTCCAAGGAAAGCACGCGAACTTCGCACGAACCGCCACCGTTGTGTTTAGCTTTATCGATTCGATAATTGCGCGTAATGAAATTCGTCTTACGTTAGCTGGATAACACTCAATGCTTTTTTTTTTTTTCTTTAACGATCTTCACGAAAAGATTATAAAAGAGATCGTAATTTCGAGAATACGTTTACCTATGTCGTGTTTTTAAATAATTCATACGAGTGGAATGCACGAGAGCACGTACGTAATTTATCGATTTGGTAATTGCGTCGTTAAAGGATCCCGCGACGTAGCTCGTTTCCCAAACGGTTCCGCACTTTTTTTTTTTTGACAAATTTCCTTTTGGACGAAACGTAGAAAAAAGAATGCAAAGGAGGGGAGAAAAGAAAAAAATAAGTTTGCCGGTTACTACCATTCGCGGCATTTTGCGACGTGCATCTCGCTTTGGAGTAGGAGCTACGGCGGAGCGGCAGCAGCGCGGCGCACGTGTGTTGCGCATTCTACGATCCGATTGGTTAAAATGCAAGTAACCTTCGCGGATAGTTGAGGCTCGTTGTTTAAAATCAATGCTCTCGGATGACATTCAACGTGAGTCGCACGCAATGCCGTACCCTCCGAACGATTCGTTTATGTTCTTCAAAAGTAATTCCATTTTAAAAAGACGCTCGAACTTTTGTGTCATTCGTTTTAACAACAGTGACTGAGGTGAATCATCGATAGAACATTTTCTCCAATTAATGCTAAAATCAAAGAAGGACGTTAGTGCGCGTATGTGTGCGTTTGTTCGAGCGGAATAACTCGTGGTTGATATTTTTTTTTTTCACTCGACCGGTATCATTACGCGGTTCTTCGAAAATTATCCCCCCACTTCCCTTTCGGATCGATCGTCATCGTTGTGGATTATCGTGAAACGTGATCGTTCCTTCGTACTTTGCTACTTCCTCGTCGACGGTCTGGAATCTTAACGACGCAGTAGTAAAGAGCCGCTCGATCGTAACGCGTGCGTTCCGTTTTTTTTCTTCAATCTCCAGTCGCTCGATTACGCTCCAACTTTATTTCGTTAAAATAAATAATAATTTATTTCCTATAGCTTCGTGGTCGTTCCATTGAGTGTCTAAATTTAGTAAGCTATCGAGGAGATCCCGTCTCAACGAATAATGACGTAACGCATTGATTCATGCTGCGAGTAAAGTAAACGAGATCATTATCCTAAGAAGGATCGAGATCACCGAGCACGTGTATCGTTGAAATGTATAAATTTTCCAAGAAAATACGTTCGACTTTTAAAAATAAAAGAGAATGCGAGCGTCGATCGGGTGGGGTGAACGAGAGAAAGAAAGGGAAAAAAAGCGAGTTCCTCCCTCTCGGTGTCGCACGCGCGAGTTTCAGGCGTGCAGTCTGCCAGCTCGTTGCCAAATTCAGTCTAGGTCGTTTCTGCGCAGTTCCCTCGAGGTCAGACGAGACCACGGTGTTTCGTGTATATATTCTACGTCGCGTAAAACGCGAATTCGTCGTTAGGGAAAAATGCATCGTCGAATCACATTTTCTAACTTGATTTAATAAAAATAATTTATCTCATGATTTATCCACGACCGGTTAACTCTCGGCAAGATACTTGCCTCGCCCACGTGAAATACGACGAAGCTTTCGAGTTACTCGGAAATCGGAAGAGCACCCGGTAGATATCGATCTGCCTTCCGCCATGGGACGACGGGCGAGGCGTAGACTCGGTGTTAACCTTGAACTTCAACCTCGGCATTGACGGTTCTAAGACATCCTTTCCTTTCGAAAGTTTCACGAGATCGATGGTAACCATCGATGACGATCATCGAATTCTTCTTTCACGTCATCATCGACGTTGTCGTCCTCGCGTTAATTAAAAAAACAATGATGCTAAAATCGTCGGGTGAACTATAATAGAGGAAGATAAAAGAGAAATAAAAAGGGGGGTGAGAGAGTATGGATCGTGGAACGCGCCGATAGAACGCTTACACGTGCGTGCAAGGATGAAGATGAGCTCTCTCTCTTCTTCTCTTTACGTTCGTGTCAGTGTTAAAGAACAATGCTTATGTAACGTGAGACCGGGTAATTATACCGGGCCGCACGTTCGTCCACATGTGCATCTTCCACTATTTCTATTCTATGCGCATCGAGAGCGACACTGTTGCACAGCATCGAGTAGTCAGAGAATACCATTCATTCCAATACATACGATTCTTCTTCGATGATATAGGTATAGAGGTACTAAAGCGAATACGTATAAATACGCGGGACGAGGAGTTACTTCGGCCGAATAGAACACGAGCTACGCGCAGAAGTGTTAATTGGATTGGTATTTATTTTCTCGGTAACATTCTTCGCCGTCATTTTCACTCGGTTAGGTTTTTTAAGGGAATGAGATCGGTTTAGATTGGATTTCGTGCAGTGGTATAAGGCTGGCGTATGGTCAGACGGAATCTCGAAGCTCGTTACGTGGCCGCGAAAAGTCGAAGGAATATCGTTGGAGTTTCGTCTATGTATTCGAGTATCCAAGTACATATCGCGTCCCTTTCTTGAGAGACGTTTCTCTCGTTGCAGGTTTGAACGTTTAGCAAACGAGCCAATATATAACCGACTCAAGGTTAATCGGCCGCTTACGCTCGTAAGTTATTTCTCGAGACGTCGTGGCTCGCGATGAAGATTACGCACGCTCGTTTTACGCTCGTGACTAATTAGACTGGACCCCTCTATCCTTGCTACGTACTTTATGTTAAACTTTTGCTTCGAAGATTCATCGGATATCTTCACGATCTTCTTGCTTTCCTTTCCTTCAGAGAGTTCAGCGAACGTGCTCGTAGAGATCGAATGGCGAACGTCTTCTACTCGTGTTAAGGAACGAACCAAAGATTACTTAAGCGCGGTGCAGTGAAAATCGTATACCAAATCGACACCAAAAGAAAGAAAAAGAAGAGATTTAGTCCGGTATAGTGGAAAATTACGGTGTAAAAGTGTGATGGCGTCGATGGGACGACGAACAAAGTAGATCTTCGTTTTAATGTACATAAGGAGAGACGAGAGAAAAGGAGCAAAGGAATTGAAAATGAAAGACTGTTGAGAGTTGGGTAAAAAGTGACGAAGAGTGTGCAAGAAGAAGTAGTGCGTGCGTCGGCAAGAGCATCAAGATGATGAAGAAGGAGAAACCTATGATGTCCGTGACGGCTATCATCCAGGGAACGCAAGCTCAACATTGGGCACGCGGTAACACCTGTACGTACATGTATACGCTATATACTCGTCTACGTGCAAGAAAAAACTATAACAAAATTAACACGTTATTTTCAATTTTGAGTAATAGATTTTTCTACGAAATTTAAATAAGTATAACTTATTTTGGATCTCTGCTACCCGTCGACATCCGCATCGAACGTGTTAATCCAAAATTCAAACGTTCGAGATACAAATGTACTTTTCTTCCCTACAGACGATAGATATAAAAAAGTTCGCAAAATCGGGAACCCTGACACGTCCGTGAAGCATGCTAGAGTTACGTTTACTCGTCGGTGAGCTGGAATCGCGAGTCGTCGCGACCGATTAGCGTCTTAACGCCAGACGGCCGATTAGCGTTATTCCCAAGGCTCCCTTATATTATCTCCTAGTCGATGTTTCCCACCTTTTCCAAGTATCTAACTGCCAAGCTGTCTCGTACCAATGAAAAATATTATTCCTATGCTAACGACTTCCTGCTAAGTTCCAAGCTTCGTTCTTTCTTTTTACGATCCGTTACGTCGATGAAATCACGGGTACTCGCGAAATTCCTTCCATTCTCGAAATAATAATCGAAAGCTTTACAGCACGACAAGAGGAGTAAGTATTACGAGTTCCACGCTCTCGCGTGTAAACTTTTAAAAGTGAGTCACCAGTCGTCGTGACACTCGTTCTGCGGGCGACCGATAGCACCGTCGACTAACACGTACACGTATCTACACGTAAAACGCATTCGCTAAATGTAACGTACGGGGTGAAGGTCGGCTATTGAGACGTAAATGGTGCAATTTACGGATAGCGTAAAGGCGAGAGCCGCTCGCACACGGGTACACTCGTCGTCGTTGAGTTATCCTTATCACCGCGCGACTTTAAAAGCTGCCTTAAAGCCACGGACTCTCTTTCTCTCGCGGGTATTCGATGTAGCGAACCCCAAGGTCACGCGAATGCGTCTCCTTATCTGCTCCCCTGCTCACGATTTATGAACCTTTTCGTGCTTTATCTCACATCCATATTACTTTACGCCACGCGCGTCGACTTGCAACGATAAAGTTGCTGACTTTTTGCGTTTTCTTTCGTCCTGTCTCTTATTCTTCTTCATTTTTAATCACACTTCCCGAATGTAGTCGAATTAATCGGTAAACTTTCCAACCGTCGTAACATTCCTAACAAACGTGACGAAAGACAATATCTTTAAAAAATAATTATCGACGCTTGACAACGCGTGACGGTTGTGTTATATACACATACCTGCACAATTGTCTAGTTGCTCGCACGTCGATGATGATAATAATTATAGTCGTCGACGTACGTGTTCGTGATAGTCGAAGTCGGGCTTATCACGCAACGATATCGACGCGTAACGATCGATCATTCCGTTTGACGTTTATATATTTTTAACGGATATTCACCGTATATGTCGAGAGAGAGAGTCGAGCCAAAGATGAATGTTCGCGAGTCTCTATCGTGATCGTTAACGGATAAACGATGTTGATCGTTCTTCGACGAACAAGCGTATCGAACGTTGCACTCTTGTTCGTTAAATTACGCTTGCATTCATCCACGTGACAGCGATACCGACACTTTTCTGCGTCCCGTACGATCTTCGCGTGTAATTCGTATATTATAAATGAATAAAAGATAATATCAGGTATTACATCATAAAAAATGCATGACAGACGCTTTCCTTTCGTCCCCTTTTCCCATTATACACCCTTTTATGTAACACCTTGTCGATCATACGAGACAAGAAAAAAATAAAAAGAGGTGCGTGTTCTTCGTACAAAATTATTCTTTCCAAGCGAGTTTCGTTAAGAGATCAACGAAGAATCGCATATTCACCCTTTTACACGACTTGTTTGCTACCGGCACTATTTACTTAGCCTAGACCCCGGTGCGAGAAACGTGCAATACATAGACACCGGCTGCGCCACACCCACGTTGGATGAAGCGATTCGCGCGTTCGTATATCTCTGTCCTACTCCGTGCAGTGTCTCTCTTTTCTACTCGTATCTATATATATACATACACACATTTGTACGTGTCTGTTGGTTTATATGTGTGCGTATCATGTCTGGGGGCGGCGTGTGCTTCGTCGCTGCTTCGACCAATGCGGCTGCTCGAGCTCAACCTTGGCACCAATGTGAACGAGCCGTGAAGTGCTTCACACACACAAACACACACATATACCCGCGTGTACTCTCGTTCAACGCTGCATTCGACGTATTACGTGTAGTGGTGTCGACGATGATGCCTTGTACTGAATTACATTCGCACGCGTTCAGCCCTGCGTCGTTTTGTACTCTATCCCCTCCTTTTGCTGCTCTTCTGTCGCGTTGTCTCTCTCTTCGACACGAGCGACGCTGCCTATTTGTTATCTCCCCCATTGCTCTTGTCATATACAGAGCGAGAGAGAGAGAGAGTGGAAACGATGGAATTATGGAGAACAAGTCGTATTGAAATGCGTTCGAGAAGGTGCAAAGTGAGAGAAATGTAGAGTAAATGATGGATCCCTTCAATGGAAATTCGAGAACACTCGATGCTGTCAAGATTAATCCTTTACATTCGATTGTTACTTTTGAGATGACATATTCTTAACATTGTTTGAGACAATTTGCCACATGCTCATTTTTTTGCTGTAACGTTTGTTTTTATCATTATGGATTTTTGTCAAAAATCGATGCATCTCGAATTTGCCCGATCAAATACTCGTTCGAAAGAGGAAAGTCTCTAATTTACGAATATGGCAGTGTGGCTTCGATAGGATGACTGGTTAAAAAGTTACAGCAATTTTTCTCTTGAAAACGACCCATACTCCGGCACTTAAAAAATTTATTTTTCAACACTCGGCAACGATATCGAAAAACGGACAACGGGACAGTATTCTGCATGCTTTCTTCTTTCTAAATCTTGATGCATAGATCAGGATTTTTGTCAAAAATCGATGCATCTCGAATTTGCCCAATCAAATACCCGTTCGAAAGGGGAAAGTCTCTTCTTTACGAATATGCAAGTCGCGTTTCGATAGGATGGCTGGTTGGAAAGATACAGCAGTTTAAAGCTTGAAAAAGACCCATACTCCGACACTTAAAAAATTAATTTCTCATCATTGCTTGACGATATCGAAAAACGGACAACGGAACATTATTCTGCATGCTTTTATCTTTAAAATGAGCCATTAAACATTGAAATCGGCGGTGGTGACCATTTTGGCAAAAATCATGATGCATAGGTCAGGATTTTTGTCAAAAATCGAAGTATCTCGAATTTGCCCGATCAAATACTCGTTCGAAAGAGGAAAGTCTCTAATTTACGAATATGGCAGTGTGGCTTCGATAGGATGACTGGTTAAAAAGTTATAGCAATTTTTCTCTTGAAAACGACCCATACTCCGACACTTAAAAAATTTATTTTTCAACACTCCGCAACGATATCGAAAAACGGACAACGGGACAGTATTCTGCATGCTTTCTTCTTTAAAATGAGCCATTAAACATTGAAATCGGCGTTGGTGACCATTTTCGCAAAAATCATGATGCATACATCATTTAATTAAATATTTAATGATGACTAAGTTATTTTCAATTATGAGTAATAGCGATCGAGTATAAAGGGCTAATGAAACAACATCAAATTTAGTATCCAAAGATCGAATCGAGTTCGACATTCGATCCAATTCGCGGTATCTCACTCGCTTTCTCTCAGCTTAATTTTCGAGACTTTCACCCGAGCGTACGTGCATTCACACCAAAGTAGGTGTACGACATATACTCGTAGTTTATATCGATGAAGAAGGAAAAAAGTAAGCATGCACAACGTCGTGCAGGAAGCGATCGTTTATTATAGTCACGTTGGCGAGCATCGTGTTCGTGGCTAGTGACCGATTAGAGATGTGTCTATTACGCGAATACTCCCCTGTAGATATATGCGTACGCATTAAGATCTCGGCGATGACAATACGTACTCGCCAGTCTGTGTGTAAAACTGCTCATCCATGAGCTTCCACTGTATCACCGTGTTTCACCGTGACAATCGCGGCCTTTGCATTGTTTCGTTGACGTAACGAAACGCGTGGAATCCTGGCTCGCGATGTTAACAACACCAACGATCGTGGATCTTAAGTAACGTTCACACAGTGGCTTAATCTTTTTTTTTAGAAAAAGAAGAAAACAAAAATCTGTAATGAAATTTTCATTGCGACACGGTTCGATGCGACGTAACCGTGACAAGCGTTAATCCTGTAAGAGCTAATAGACGCTGAATCACAGCTCGCAGCTTTCATTGTGATCTCACGATGAGACTATACCTACCGAGTGTGATAAAGGCTTAACGCTCGTTACGAGACTACTCTGAATATAATGAGAGCTTGAGGCTCATGGCTAGACTGGTTTTAATATGATAAATTCACGAAGGTAACGCCGAGGGTATAGTAAATACGATAAAAACTTGGAGGTAGTAATAAATGTACTTCAAATATGACAAGAGTATTAAACCCAACGATGATATTTAATCTATTACTCGAGATCTTAAGACAAATAACAGCGACTATTAGGCGAGGTACGATGAAAGCTCTCGTAAAAGTGTTGTACGAAAATTCAAGGAAAATTTGAGCGACGTTGATGGAACGAAAATTTCGCGTAGACTATGTAGATGGTGACGATATTTAGCCTAAATATGATAAAAGCTTTTTCTCTCTTTCTCTGCTATAATCGGGTGTCCTATAAAAGGCAACGCTAAAACGCTCCTCGAAAGAAATATCGATAGGGTCGTGTTTGTCAGGCATTCTCGTGGTTCGCGTCCGACTAGTCGTGCGAGAATTTTCTGCACGTGTCACGGTATAAAACGTGATTTTGTACAGGGGCATGCCCGTCGTGCTCCGTGTCACGAACGTGAATCGTGCACGCGCACGAGGGTGGTATACACGTGCTACGATATATCTAAGATGTGCATTATTACATGCCGTCGTATTTTTTTTTTTTTTTTTTCGATGCTATCGCGTCGAATATACAATCCCCTTATGCTTTTGCTCTACACCACGGGAATTCGATTACTTTTCGTAGAGCTAGTTCGTACTCGTTTAGTTTTTCTACTCTCAAGGATATAAAAAAACGAACGATCAATTTCTTTCGGACTAGGAAACCTCTCGTAGTCGATCCGCCACGCCTCGTTGCACCTGCAACGACGATACATGTATATGGTACTTGGTCATAACCGTATCCAGGAGAATTTCTGTCCACCGGTTAACTACCTGTTTGAAATCACGACCCTCACGGCCTTCGCCCTGATATTGATGCGCGTGCAAGGCCGTGCATACGACTACGCTCTGTTTTATTCTTTATATCGTGACTATAGAAACGAATGGAAAGGAACGAAGAATCGACGTGGTCATGGTTAACTAGAATACTCGACTGCACGAGAAATCACTGGTGAAAACTTCCGATTACGGTAACGTTACGTGGGACGAGGTATATAAAAAAAAATAAAGTAGACGTTTTATCGATAGTAAAGAGGTATATAACGAGCGTGCGAAGACGTAATTTAATGGGTGATCGAATAAAAAAAGAAAAGTGATCTAACGATCGTGTCTAACATAATTTTCTCTAACCTGTGTAGGATTGATTCGATCGAAAGACAGAGAGGTAGAGAGAGATAATGACACGCGATGGGAGAAAAGCGGTAGAACTATGCAGCTTGACGCCCACGTGCTCGTAAGTGCAGCCAGGATGAAATCGCGACCCCGTGACCTTCTCCCGGTGACCCGGGTAGCAGAGCAAGTTGCCCTGTGCATGGCACGCTGCTCTATATAAAGTACAGCTGCATATAGATCGGCCTCCTCTGCACTTTCAGGGCCGTACGCTGCTATACTCTCGCCACCGACGGCGATGTGTACTTGCTTCATCGATCGCGTCAACGAGCCGGACGGGTTCAACCCCGAGCAACGTCGGGTGTATTCAGCACGAAGGACGACTTTACCGAACTGCGACCTTGAAATAAAAGCGCTCGGTGAAAACCCTTGTCCTGTCGATAATTGCTCGTTGGAAAGTTGCCATGTCCCTTTAAATGTACGATTGTCTTGGGAAAACAAAATTTTCTTTTTTGTTTCGACGATAAACGAGAGAGAGAGAATGAAAAAAATCATTTGTTTTATTTTTTTTTGACGTATGACGGGGGCACTCTGAAATCCTGACGTTTTCCTTGGGCGCATTCAAGGACTCAGGACGTCAGGGACAGCCACTATTTTCGTACGTTCCGTGTATACGCGCGCGTTCTTGCGTGGGTCGCACATGCAACGGTCGTTACCACTTTTCTGTGTAAGTGCGGCGTATCCGGTCGCGATGGTGGCGTGCAGAAAACTCTTGAGAATTTTATCGCTCTGGGAAAGAGAATATTTTGTTAGAAGGAACGAGACGGTGATTAAAAACTATGAACGACGAGAGAGTACCTACGCCGGTCGGAATAATGTCCAGGTTCTTATCTCGAGTTAAAAAAAAAAAGGGAAATGACGTTGATAAACGTATCAAAAAATTATGCCCTAGAGAATGGAAGAAAGTATTAAGGGTAAATGCGAGAATATCAAAATATAAAGACGACGATGATGCACGAGGAGATCGGTGCAGCACGGTGGCGGCTTGGACGTTCGCTCTTAAAGACGTTTAGTTCTCCTCGAAGAGCGGAGAGAGAGAGTAGCTCTTCTCTGCGAGGGAAACTGGTTTTCAGTTTCGGAAGAGCGTTCAAATTGTCAGACAGTGACGTCACCCTCGTAAAAAGCCCTGTCCTCGATGTAACATCGATCATTGAAAAATCGTATTTCCTATTACGAATTTCGCGAACATGTCTCTCCAACCAACGATCGAGTACGTAACATACATAGAGTACACATCGAGTATCGATCGATGAAACGTTCTAGCCGTTGATTCAAATAATACCTCCATTCGTGAGGTATTTAACACGTTGGCTGTCAGGCAGCGACGAGTGACAGGGAATTACAATTAAAACGTTTGCCACGTTTACTCGCTAATATTTACGAGGCCACGTGTCATAGTGGACGTTAAGGCAAACCTTTTTTTTAGTCTATCGAGGATACTCTTGGATAAAAAAAATAGCTCGTAGCTATGTTAATGACTGACCAGGAGATTTAATAACGACGATGATGGTATAACGATCGGGTAATCGAAATCGAAGGTCTTTCGAAGCAAGTTGAGAAAACGGGGGCGAGCTGTTCTTCGTGGCATTCATCACGATGGTATAAGAGAAAGAGAGAGAGAAAGACGATATATGTACCGCCTGGATGCATTCAGCAGTATTTTCTTAATTCACCGCTTATGCACCGCGTACACATCGAGATCTAAACTTAGCGGCCCGGACCCAAGGAACGTGCGAGTTCGTGTTAACGAGTGAGTCTCGCTGCATCGAGTTATCCCTCGGCTAGCTAATCCCTGACAACGATTTTTCTCCATTTTTCAAAAGTTCCCCGGTAAGCTTCTCTACTAATCTCTTTCTCCCTCTTTTCTCCATGAATATCTCGAAATTCGAGACGGTATCCGTTCAGGGGGAAATTAATTAACCGAAAGCTCGCTCGATGACTCGTCCAAGAGAATATTCAATAGCAAGGTAACTCTCAAGATGGGAAAAGCTCGATCACCGACATGGGGAGGAAAAAAAACAGGAGCTTTTAATGTCCGATGCTAATGGACGTGCGCACCCTTCCTAATGTTTCACGCGATTTTATCGTTCTTGTAATACTCTCTTTCTCTTTCGGTATGAGAGTTCATTGCTCGCCGCTTTGGAAGGTTTTCACCTAGAGGCTGGCTGACCCTTTTAAGTTCGAGCTTTGACGTTCAATGTCCGGCCGCTCCTCCCTTCGAGTTCAGTGTCGACGATCCAAGCAAGATGAAAAAAATCGCGAAAGGATATGTATTTTTTGTTTACTTCTTCAAAGCGGATAATCGAACAGTTTATGTTATAACTAAATGTCCTATGGGTGATCCTGAAAGTTTCAGGATCTTATTATTTTATTAATTATTAATAATTCCGCGGGAATACTTCCTTGTTGTGCCTTATATCTTTTGAAGATTATTTCTGATGCTGCGATTGGTTAACCGATGTTCGGATAATCGAAAACCTACATATTGCGAAAGCCATCTTCATTGTCTTCGATCGGCTATTTTTCTTCCATATTTTCTTCGTCTATCTCTGTATTAGCTTTGCACTCTTCCACCTCTGCTACCATACGTCTCTCTCTCGTTTTTGCTTTCGCCCGTATTACCGTCTCGAGTTTCATAGAGAAAACGTTTCATGGAAAAAGTTCCTTTATGAGGGAGCTGGCCGTCTATTATTTCTCTCTTGACGTAAAGGAAGTATCGGGTACGCTCTTGGCCTTCTCATTTGATTCTTCTTTTTCTTAATAGCGTGACACGTCCGATCTTTCCAGTAGACCTCTTCGCTAAACTCGTGAGAACGAATCCCGAGCAGTGTCACGTGTTGACTCCGGCAACTGTATATAACATAAAACTCTATTCTGCATTTGAAACATCAGCAGAGGCTAATATTAACATCGAATGATTACCAACTCGTTTCTAAGTCAATTAACTCTTTGAGGTTAGGTGGGTTAAAAACTGTCACACCTTTTGCTTAGCTTTTTATACATAGTAGGATATATTTTAACCAACCTCGAAAAGTTAAAGTTACTCATGGTCGTGCAGTTTAATATTTTATTTCAAGTTTTTTATTCAATTAAATAAGTGAAAAAAAAATTTTATCAAAAGTCAAAACATTGGTAAATTAGTAAGTAATTGGTAAGCATTGGTAAGTTGTTGACATTGTTGTGATTGACCCTTTCCAGCCCAGTGATTCCAAATAAAATCATTAATTAAAATTCAATTTTTTTAATAATATTTAAGAAAAGCGCATTCTATTGTTTGTCATCTTTCCACATTTGTACACAATACGTGCCCAATGTTGCTAAATGGAATCATACCAATTTTTTTGAGAAAACAATAAAAAAAAATCAGCTAAGATATATTATAAAACAAGTGCTTTTATAACGTTTCGAGAACTTCATCTCGACGATCAAGAACGCACGAAGTATGATCGTTTTATAAAATCTCGTCTATTCATCGATTATTTCTTAAAAATGTACGGTAAATTTAATAACGTTATCTAACGAGAAACAGTCGACTTGAAAAAATGAAAGCTCGTTCATTCGTCACAGTCATCGTCGTGGATGCTAATGCCTCCTCGCACCGTTGTCACGTACAAGTCGCTCGGGAAATTTATGCGATATAGATGATACATCCTGTTACACGTACGCAAGTTTTCGAGCGTTGCACCGGCCTGTTTGTCTCTGGTCAAGGTGCCCGACCACCGCGCGCGCGGTTGGTATATATACTCGGCGATGTGTATATACTGCAGTGTGTACCGTCACCCGGGTTTGGCCTTGCGGATACTCCCGCCCAGTTCTCGTCCGAGCCACCTCTCTCTCTCTCTTTTTTACTCTAATGCGTTCGTACAAAGTCGCATTTATGGGCTGTAGCCGACGAAACGATAGCGTTCGCAAGCTCGGATGGCGAAGAACTGGTGATAAGGAATGAAAATATACGACGGTATAACGCTCGTGTTACTGCTGCTGCTGTTGGTAATTCCACGGTGTCGTGATGTTGCTTATATTAGAGACTCGCGTTAGGTGGAATTCGCTGATGGTGAATATCATTGGTGATGTTAGCGAAAAAATTCACGAAATTACACGAAATAACGTGTTTGATTAGTAGATAGGATTAGTATGACGGTACTAGTACCGTAATATGTTTGGTATCGTATTACCGAAATCAATATATATCGATGTCTCGAATATCCTTTTGCAAAGGAAAATTATTATTCGCGTAGGATTAAAAAAAAAATGTAAATTCACGTTTCTTTAAGTAGATAATGAGTATCTTGAATCAGACACGTTATCCCCTCTCTCGACATTTACCTCCTGTACTATTTTTTTTATCGTTAATAATTCGAGCTCGATCCATACGAAAGACGGTGAAACGACTTAACGTTAATTCGTCACGCGGGCAACGTTCCCCCATCTATCTCAGAGCGTGTGCTCGTCCGATCGATTTAACGCGCGAGAAAGCGTCGAGACTCGCTCGCAAACTCGTTGGCTGTCGACGACCTTCCGTCGTCGCTTTGCGAACTCGTTGCGTAATTAAAGCAACGGCGCGGCGCTTAATAAATGACAGTGACGAGAGACATGCATCGAGACGCGACTCGAAATAGACAACGGCGACGACGTTAGCCGTGAGAGAGCTACGACCTCGATACAAATTGTATCGCAAGGAAAAGAAGAATTCGTTAGATTCGAACGAAAGAATGCGCTGGGTCGCCTCTTTTCGTGGCGTTCGAATCGAGACAAAGCGAAAAGATGCTGGACCAAAGATGTTAAACCTCGATCGGTACAAGGAATCGGCTGCTGAGTGCACGGCTAAGAGGAAAGGAGAGGGAAAAAAAAGAAGCCGAAGAAGAAATGCTCGTCTGACGTCAGTCAGCAGAATTGCCGATGCAGTTGACGCGTTCCCCTCGACGCAACGTTGGCTACCAACGAAACGCTTTCGATTCCCTTCTTCTAAACCGATCTTTCCAACCTCTTCTCGGCGTGTCCACGTCGATGACACAGCCTTCTATCGGGGGATATCTCGTCGGACGGTGTCGTTTCGTCTGAGGTCGATTAAAATGTCATTTATCTTCACGCGTCTGTCCATTCTATCCTCGTACACCGCACCTCCTTCCGTCTACCTATTTGTGCTGTACTCCCCTCTCTTGTTTTCGGTCGCTGCTTCCAAAACTTGCTCGACCAAGACGAATATATATATGTGTGTAGATTGTGCTATATGACTTATTCTTTGGCACAGCTGTCCTGAAACTCCGATTCAGAGAGGATGACGTTTCGCGTACAAAAAATGTTTGCGTCCGATCGTCGCCATCGATCACAATGGACGACTTTATATCTTTTTATATTAATACGTTCACGTACAACGTAATCGAGCCGTGAAAAAGAAAGAAAAAAAAGGGTATTGATCCTCGTCGTCCTTCGACGTAAAAATAGTAGTTGAACGAACGCGGAGGTTTTATAATGGATACTCTTAGCCTTTTCGAAAGCACACGAAACCTATTCGTCATTATGCCGTATGCCAGAGCTACTTATCGAGCATTACTTACAATTTTCGAAGGATTTCACTGGCAGATGGTGTATCGTATGATCCGACACTGTGGCGAGTGTAATGGGTGATTTTGTATATGCCTAATGAATGGTAACATACCGTAATACGATTTAATCGATAAAGTATTCGTAAAGAAGGTTTGATTATTACGTTGTTCTTAACACTAGAACTACCGGCAGTAAAATTAGATTTATTTTCATCGCATGTAGCTATTTGATAAGTAATAAAAAAAAGAACCATTTTATTTCCTATCATTAATGAATAATATTGAAGAAATAAAATAGATAATAAATCTGTGCAAAAGTCATTTTGTTATTAGGAAAATGGTGAAACAAGAAAGTCGCAACAAATCATTTTAATCCCTTTGGTAATTCTATTGTTAACCAAGCCTGAGATATCTTTTACTTTGCAATACCCAGAAAAAGGGGGTAACACTTCCACGTAATGATACCCCGATACTTTCCTGAATGCCCAAACACTCTTAATCGCCTTTTACAAAGCGGGACCCTTCGAAAAGCGTTTCCGCGCAAGGTCATCGACGCACCTGCCGCCAAATCGGTTTGCATGCGTTCTCGCAACGTGCTGAAAGGTAAAAAAAGGAGAGAGAGAGCATAGCTCGAGCCTTTGTGATCATCGTCTCTTTCGATGGTACGTGCGCGCGCGTGTTCCCCGGCCTTGAAGCGAGTCCTCTTCGGCTTTCTCCGACACAGGAAAGGTACCACGGGCAGGCAAAGCAAGAGATCGATCGATAGACGGACGATCCAGCACGTGAACGTAGTCGAGACTTCTCGCTCACGTTTTGCGGCACATGTTTTTCTTCTTCCTGTAACTGTAAATCGTCTCTTGTAACATCACCCAACACTTTTTACCGTACAGTGCAAAAGAGAGATATGCGTTGTACTTTGTCACGTGTCGGAGGTGATGGTAACGGCAGCGATGAGATGATGTCCTTGCTCGAACGATTCACCTCTTTCTTTTTTTCACGCTTAGGAACATAGTCAAATGTATAATTATTTTCTTTTCAGGGCTGAGCCTGGACAACAGCAACATGTCGATGTCTTCTGTGGGTCCTCAGAGTCCCCTCGATATGAAACCCGACACGGCTAGTCTGATAAATCCAGGAAACTTTAGTCCCTCTGGTCCTAATAGTCCAGGGTAAGTATTTACTTCTATCGTAGGTCGTTACGACCTTGAATACCATGGCTCTGTCGTTTGTTCGTTCTGGTTGCACACGAATGATGTTGAAAAAGAATAGAAGTTTTCGATCGGTTCTCCGTTTGTCCAGGGTCGTAACGATATCCGTAGAAATTCTTGTCATTCTCTTCTTTACATGTAAGATCCTTCAACGCTGCTGGTTGTCACAGCAACCTCTTGAGTACGTCGCCGAGCGGACAGAATAAAGCGGTCACGCCGTACCCACCGAATCACCCCCTCTCGGGCAGCAAACATCTCTGTTCGATATGTGGAGACCGAGCTAGCGGCAAACATTATGGTGTTTACAGGTAAGTCCCACATAAAGTACTATCGTATTGTTCACCCGTCGTCCTCGCCGCTTTTCCTTGATAAATATTGTACCGTGAGTTTGGAGAGTATATTCGTAGACTGTATAAAGCAAGAAACAATTTTTTGATATTTTTCAACGTTTATAACTTGTTTATAAAATCTGTAAATAATTTATGTTTCATTTTCTATATCGTTTCAATAAGAAGTAACTATTTCGTTAGAATTCTCGACATGTATTATTTGGTAAATTAAAGTTTGTTAACGTGTTCGGTATATCAGGGCACTTGGTCCAGAAAGAAGTTAGTAAGTTTCAAAAAGTCTACAAATATTTTCTACACTCGCTGTATATACCTCAGAATCATAATAAAGAAATATGTCATTTCAAAGTAATATTCCTCGAGCATAAAGATAGACGTTTCGATTTATAAATAAATTACAGCACCGATGTTTTAACGATTCGATGCTTTGACCGACATTAAAAAGTCGTTTCCACAACCAATCGATGAATCGTCGAAATTAGCTAATAAATCATTGTTTATTCTATAAATGGTACGATCGTCTCTACCGTCAAGACCGCTAGGATAATTTATGAAGAAGGATGCCAGACGGACGCACGATTAAAATGCACTCGCCCGCGCGCGTAATAAAATAAGGAATTCGCACGGAATATACGAAGGAATGCGAGAACGTGCGGAACCTATTGTGAAAGCTCGCGATAGAATTATCAGGAAGGAAAATGGCTGGTGCTATCCGACGATTCTCGCGTGCAACTCCTCATCCAATGTTCCGTGCAACTCGATCACACGGTATTTACAAAAGCGAACGGCACCATTTTTCCGTCGTTGGATAACCCGTTCAAGGTCAAACGATTCGCTCGATAAGTCTAACCCGAGGCGACGCGGGAAAGGATGAATAATCGTCTCGCTAATTATAAAACGTTTAGATATATTAACTACTCGCGAATATAGATCGAATTCTTTTTGAAAAAATACTTGAAGAAAAACACGTCTCGATTCCACAATTTGTATCAAAGGTTCATAAACCCTAATTCCATCTAATTCGATATAATATCACAGATTTTCTCTCGACGATCAAGCAAACGTCGTTTCTATTTCCGAAGCGTAGCTCTCGACACTGAACTTTGACTCGCGTGAGCTGATCGCGCTCGTTAATAAGTTTACTTCGTGTGCAAGCCGGTCGTGCATTTTTTTCCTGGCATGAAATAAACTCGGGAAAGGCCACGAACGAAAGGAAACGATCGAGAAAAAAAGTTAGAGGCACGCATAATATGCGATATGCATCGTACATCGAACCGACCACGAGGAAATAATAATAATAATAATGATAATCTTTGAAGAAACGTTGGCCCTCATCGGCACGGCGGATTACGCACTTCGGAAAAGGTTAATATACGATCATAACGTGGAAGAGAAGGTAGAGGGGATGATAAGAGTAGCTAGCACGATGAGATATCGCGAAAAAAGAACTTGACGCGTATACGTATATCGTCTCGAGCGTTCATCTCGCGCGTGACTGCCAGTTTGCTTACCACGTGGGAATTATATACCGTATCACGATTTTGTAACGTCTGCACTTTAACTCTTCGAGGCACACAATTTTCAAGAAAATAAACAGCCCAAGTTGCAACTTAATCACGAGAATTTTAACTTACTACTACAATTTTTTCTTTTCACTTATTTAACCGAATGAAAAACTTTAAATAAAATATGAAACTGTCTAACTACGAGTAACTGAAACTATACGAAGTCAATTCAAATATATCCCACCATGCATAAAAAGCTAACCAAACGGTGGGACAGTTTTAACCCATCAAATGCCAAAGAATTAAACATCCCGACTCCCTATCTTCTTTACTCCGTTATCTATAACTTACTTTTCGTAAATCGTTAAAACATAAAGTTTTCCCCCTCGAACAGCAGAGATTTCCGAATATTATTAACATCGCGAAGGGATAGATCTCGTCAAAAGAAACGCTAATCAACTTTGACTGAGTCGACTCGAAGATAGGAAGATCACGTTTCGTTGGCTTCTCCAAGGAAATCCCGTAACTTATCCAATTAAAATCGAGATCTACTCTCTCTCTTTCGAGACCGTTTCTCATTACTCGTTTCTTAAGTACTTTTAGAAAGTACGGATAAGATAGAAAGAAAGAAAGAGAGAATGTATTTAGCTTGCTACACCATCTCGATCTTGAGAATCGTCGTTCCTCTCGCGTTGCATCAGATCCGAGTCAACCTTGGACTTGTAGCGCGCGTTGCACAAGCTCACGAGGCTAGGACGGCTACCCAGCCGTAGTTCCTACCATTGATCGTGAGAAGGAGGGGGAGGGGAGGCGCCGATATGCCCCGCCGTCGTCGTCTCTCGGTCCTATAGGCACTTTGCTCCAGTGGCAGCTAATTAAGTAATCACGGCCATTACCAAGGCTCTCTCGCTTGCACGCTATATATTCTCTCTCTCCCTCTTATAGCCTCTCCGTGCTCGATTTCCATCATCCGCTGTCGCCCGATCGCGAAGCATCCTTGTTTTTTCTGTTGCTCGTTCTATCGGAGTAACATTGTAACGTGTTGCTCGCTACACGCGTCGAGAACGTAGCAATTTTCGCGGGATGCATCGTCCTGAATGAGAAAAAAAAAAAGGTCAAAACGGTCTGATGCTCTTGAAAAGCACGGGCGAGCTGCAACCAAAATAAATTCTCTTCGTGGAATGTCCGTTCTGCTTTTCTGGCAGCCGCCGTGTCTTTGGATAGCATCCAAATTCAAAAACGAAGAAGCACGCTGATGGTGTTCGCCCGGTGAACGTGTGATTCACGAGAGCGAGTTTATAATTAATGATATACGGGCTAAAATGACGTGTATGCTTGTATATGAAAGAGAGTTTGAAAGTTTCGTTTCTGAAAAAAAGGGGGAGAGTTCCTTTATCAAGGAAATTTAAGATAAAAATAAAAATGTTGGCTTCGTTTGAATTTTCAGCTGCGAGGGATGCAAGGGATTCTTCAAGAGGACCGTTCGCAAGGATCTCTCGTACGCGTGCCGCGAAGAGAAATCATGCATCATCGACAAGAGACAGAGAAATCGTTGCCAGTACTGTCGCTATCAAAAGTGTTTAGCGATGGGGATGAAGAGGGAAGCAGTGCAAGAAGAACGACAACGTACCAAGGAGAGAGATCAGAGCGAGGTCGAGAGTACGAGCAATCTACACGCCGACATGCCGATCGAACGTATTCTGGAGGCTGAAAAGCGGGTGGAGTGCAAGATGGAGCATCAAGAGAATTATGAGGTAAGTAAGCGAGAGAGATCTTTCGTTTTATTCTCTCCTCCTCCTCTCGATTAATCTGCTATCCCGTATGATACACAGAATGCAGTGTCGCACATTTGCAACGCCACGAACAAACAGCTGTTCCAGCTGGTGGCATGGGCCAAGCATATCCCGCATTTTACCTCGTTGCCATTGGAGGATCAGGTACTCTTACTCAGGGCCGGCTGGAACGAGCTACTGATAGCGTCCTTTTCTCATCGTTCCATCGACGTGAAGGACGGTATCGTCTTGGCCACTGGTATCACCGTTCATCGCAATTCGGCGCAACAGGCGGGCGTAGGGACGATATTCGATCACGTACTCTCCGAATTGGTCTCGAAGATGCGAGAGATGAAGATGGACAAGACCGAATTGGGTTGTCTCAGGTCAGTCGATGACTGATGCGAATTAGAGTGAAAGTAATCGGTCTAAGAAACGATGAATTACTACTTACTAACCGAGAAACTACTTTATTGTTTCTCTCTCTTCTAATTCACAGATCCATCATCCTCTTCAACCCCGACGTGAGAGGTTTAAAGTCCATTCAAGAAGTCGGTTTGCTACGCGAGAAGATATACGCCGCGTTGGAAGAGTACACCCGCGTCTCCTGGCCCGACGACCCAGGAAGATTCGCCAAATTGTTGCTTCGCCTACCGTCCATACGGTCGATCGGCCTGAAATGTCTCGAACATCTTTTCTTCTTCAAGCTGATCGGCGACGTACCAATCGACGACTTCCTAATGGAGATGCTGGAGTCACCCTCGGATCCTTAGGAGCAAAGGGTGTGCCGCGTTCTGGGGCACACCGATCTCTAATCGAGAGAACGTAGAGAGAAAGCTACGAAAAAAAGCAGAAAGCTACACATTCAAGAAAATACATTACGATTTTCGTAAGGTACCTCCGCAAAGGTATTCACGTCGAGCGAGGTGGATAATTACTTACTTCTTCGTTTTTTTTTTTTTTTTTATTTCATCGTCTTTATTATTTATGTTCGTTTAGAGCACTTATAGCGACTCTTCCCGTCGAAGAGCGGTCTCGGGCCGATTCGTATCGAGAGCGTGTCGGAAAAGTGCGACGAGGCAAGATTGATTTGGTGGCTTCTTCTTCGCAGCGTTCCTCGTGTCTACAGATTTTTTAACGAATATCTATAATTGATTATAGAATTATATTTATAATATTTATCGATCGATCTATAATACCGCTTTCTTTATTAAAACGGAAGACACCGAACGCGAGTTGTACACGTCGTGTAATATCGTACAGAGTATATGACTGCATCTATCCTTACTGCCTCTTTTTATTATGTTAATCGTACTCGTACATAATCATCACGGTAGAGCTTGGTTTCATATGTATCGATACATAGACGTATTTAAGATTCATAAGCGCACATTTTTACGGTTCCGCTAAACGACTAAACTCTCATTCGACTTATGCTACTTACTCGACGTTAAGTAGACCGGGCTTTGCGATCGTGCGTTTCACAATCGATTCGAAAGTTTATTTAACTAATTCGTGCGAAAGTTACGACAAAGCAAAAACCGTATTTGTGTTTCTGCCGATGCAGTCCATGTACTACGAATATTCATACATTCCAACTCAGCCTCGATTCGAATCGCTAATTTAAAAACAAAAAAAACAATTAAATAAGAGCCACTATTGCGTATAGACATTATACACAACTCTGCATAGCCGCACACGCGTCGCGCGTGTAGATTATAATTTATTGTTTTGTATTTTAGGGTATAGCGAAGAGACGAACTTACCAATATACATTACTGATTACAATGTAGATCTTTTTTTTTATACAGCGTAAGTCTGTAATGAAATATTAAAACTGTGACAAAGGAGTATCCGTTTTCAAGGGGTTAGGGATTCTTGATATGATTATGATAAAGTTGATAGATTATTTTGGTGGAAACTTTAACTCGTAAATGGCATGATAATGATATGAACAAAAATCTTTTCAATGTAACTCTGTCTTCTATGTCCGAACTAAGCGAAAAAGATATTTATAACGAGTAGCGAAGGAAGGATCTTACCGTTTAATCGAATGACGAATAGATCCTTTTTTATCGAACCTTTTAATCGGCAATACGGAATGAAAAAAAAACAAACTATGTGGATACACTTAAATCTTTACGAGGTACACACTTCTTTGATAACCAATTATTCTTTGGACCTGGAAGCGTAGAAATTACTATAGAACGTAACTAAGGCAAAACCCTACTCTCGTTGTTAGCAATTTACAGAACTTTGTGAGATATGATTTGAGCTGAAGGATTTAACAAATTCAGGCTGATTACGAGGTTTGCGTAAATTATAAAATTTATTTGAATGTTTATCATCGTGATGATGATTACGAAAAGTAAAAAATGCTGGGTGATACGTTCGGACTTTTTAGAGAGACAAAAAGATTGTACGAGAGTTGTTGGAATCGCGAAAATTTTTAATACCTTGACTTTAAATTTTAACACGTCAGTATTTCGATAGAGCTAAATTTGTTTAAGGAATATTTTTTATTATACACTTTACAGCATCTTTCAGCTCTAGTCATTGACACTGTTTACTCTAGTACTCTAGTATTCATAGGCAAAGGATCATACTTACTTCGATAATATAAATTATGATAATATTATTATATATTATTAAACATATTTCTATTTTTGCGTGAATGCCTACGATTGTTAGTTGTTGGTTATTGTTATCTACTTGATGAGAGTTTTTAATGTTATGCCTACCATCAAAAGAAACACGATATTAAATTCTCCATTTTTTTCATAACAAGCTGGAGTTACGGTTCATTTCAGATGCCTGCTGTGCCAGTTATGAGTATTCATAAAAAAGAAATACAGTAGCCTGTATAGAAGACGGATATCAGAAATTGTTGTTTTTACCTGATTTCTGTGATTTCTTAATTAACCTGTGAGATATTCAAGCTATTGACACGTTTCAATAATATCTACGAGCGATTAAGTCGGATAAATCGAAGATTGTCGCGATTCTTACCCTTTCCTTTCTTGATTGTTAATTCTGCTCGATCGTTGAAACTGAAAGCACTGACCAGAATTACCTCCCAACAGACGCATTTTGCGTACACCTCTTCAAGCTCCTCAAAGTAAGAAGTAAGAAATCGCTTAGGGTTCGAGGGCGCGAATGCTACCTGTGAATGAAGTTTCATATAAATCTATAAATGTTAAAAACAAAAATCTATACATACATATATGATATACGAATATATAAACTGAACTCTTTCGCAAATGACATACAAATCTCAGTAGTGATCCGTAGAGTATTAAAGCTAAATGACAAAATAAAAAGAAACTTACGTTAAAATGATTCAACATTGCTAAGGTAAGATCATTTGGAAAAGATTTTAAGCGAATGCATTAGAATTTGTAAGGAAAGGTTATCCATTGACAGTTATCTGTGGATGAGGGCGAGAGATTATGATTGTTCTTGATGAAAATCTGATGCTTTTGCCACGTTTTTGAAATAGTTAGACATGGTACAATACTGAATTTGTATGTAGAGATATTTTACGTAATAATGATATGTTCTACATGGAGAAAGATTTATTAAGAATTTTATCATCCGAATATAGATTTTACACTGTGATAGATTACAGGAAAAGGTATAGTTATTTCATTAATTTTATGACAGTTATGTGAGCAAGTAATTTAGAGACTTTTTTATTACTATGTTTATCGCTTACTTTGAGATAAGTCTTTCTTCGTGTAGAGTAATAGAATGGGGTGCGTAGCAAAGTTTCCGTACAATGTACCAAACGTAATAATTTAATATATACTCGTAGCAGTTGCATTTTCATCTTGTACTTATAATCTTCGTGATTGCATCTCGTTACTTCGTCCTGCATGTCCGAAGAAACATTGGCTCTTAATGAAACAAAACTAACTAACTAATTACAGAGCGAGCAATATTATGCATGATTTAAAGTGTGTATATGATGTTTAATTTTATGCTTTTCTATGATACGTAAGACAGGATTGTTTTTTCTGATTACTGAAAATTTTCCTCGCACCCATTCTATATAAATCAGTACAAATAAGATTAATGATAATACAATGTTTAATCTTTCTGAATATATAGCAATATCTGACTCACTAAGAAATGTCCTATCGAATGCTGTACCTTTGCAAAGCTAATTTAGAAACCAGAAAACTATACTTTCTACGGACATAAATGTCTTATAATTTATATATTCTTAACTGCTAATTTTAGACAAATTAACATATATGACTGCCACTACGATTAATATTTTTTGGAGTATTTGCATAGTCAAATAGACCTGAATCGATCTTTCTACAATCATAAAAAAAAGAACAAAGTATTAACTAACTTACTATGCCATTTTATTGTAAATTATACACTGTGAAGCAGTTATATTAGATTTGTTTCTATGAAATTCATGAAACTTTCAAAAAAAGATGATATAATATTCTTTAAAATAATCTAAAAAAACGGGTAGGCAGCTCTCTGATGTAACATTCCATCCTGCTAATGATTATTATAAGCAGTTTTAGATAATTACGGATACCAATTAATCAGTGTCCATCCCGTGATAAATCGCTGCACCGTTCAATCCAGTGCCCACTTTTATTATTACCTGCCTGTTTATCTTAAACGTCTCGTTTTTAATTTTATATGTAACAAATACACCTTAACGTATAACGTTTTAATATCTAATTATTTTATTAATTTAGTAAAGGAATTTCAGTATTTTCTTCTATAGTTAGCTAAAGGCGTGTATGTATACGTACGTGTCGATAATAATGTGTATGTGCATGTATAAGCGTGTGGTTGATAGATGATTAACAAGAAAGAAAAGAGAAAGGACGAAAAGAGGTCATCGCATGTACGTGCACACATGCTTGTACTTTCGTACGTGTTTGTAATTCCTAGCCCATCCACTAAAGCTTAAAAGAGAAAAAAAAAAAACTTCAGCGATTAATAATTAACAGATCGACATACGTATCCGTTGTAGATTAAAAATGTTTACCTATCTATAAGAATAATATTGGAAACTATGATACGCTTTTATAAACGTGAACACATACTTTTTTGAGACAATGGCATGGAAAATAAAGAGTAACGTTTGGCAAGATGGGACAGCAACTGTTTTATAAAGAGTAAGAGTAATATATTGACCTGTGTGTGTAACAATGAGAGTATATAATGTAATGTAATACGAAAGAAGAAGAAAGAAAGAAAAAAAGAAATAATAAATGGGGAGATTGTAAACATTTAGAGCATGAGGACATGAGAAGGGTGATATTGTGAATGTACTTGTAAAACAGTATGTATGTTAACAATCCCTGAGCAAAGAAATATTGTGTATGATCATGCATCAAGAAATAGATCGTCTATTCTGATTTATCTAAATAAAATATTTTTATGAAGCAAACGTTCGTTGTATTTTTTTTTTTATGACATTACGTTTGTTTCCTAAGCTATAAGGTACAAAATAAAAACTGTCTAGGTATTTGTTAGAGGTAAGTGACTTGAGATTCTGAGTACTTTCAAATGTTCATTCCTTCTAAGTTTCGTGTTTCAAATGACATTTATTAACATTTTGAATCGCACGATGATAGCTTTTCCATAATATTGACAATCAATGTTCGGGAATACAATAAATTTTCGGTTTAATATCTCAACATGCATGCACACACTGACAAGCATTTCTTTTGATGAAAGTGTCTATCGTTTATTCGGTTCTCGTTTCATAAAAAAGGTGGTTAATAATTCTACATGGACAAAATTTATATTAAGTTGTCTAATCGAATAATAAAACGTAGTATCGATCGTAGTATTACCTTGTCTACTTTAAAATACGTTAGTTCAACCTAATTGTTAATAACGCTACACAATACAATCGTAATAAATCTAATAGAAATATGTAGAAAAACTATATCTGTGGAAAAAGGGAAGATGACAATTATTAAATACTTCATTGGTCTGTTTCTTTTTTAATCGAATATGTCAAAATATGTGGTAAGAAATTAAAGGTAATTATTATGAAAACGTTCTTTTTTGCTTTTATTCATGATGGACATTATGTTGAGTATGTTTCAAGAATAATTATCAATTGTAGACATTACTGATATTAACAATAATTGTAGGCATTATAATATGCGCTGTGATCTTTTTATCGCTGCAAGTTCTTTCCCCATCTTCCATTTCTTTTATATAAATAAAACCATTGGACAGTACCAAATAAAAAAAGGAAATTCCTCTAAATTTGTCACAACAGATCATTCAAAAATTATTATAGAAATTAATTTTGTTCTTCTTATATCTCTTGACGCAGATTATGTACAACTGTTTATCTCTGAATATTTTATATCATAAATGAAATAATTTAACTGCACTATTGAATATCGTTGGAAGTAAAATCTTTCAATATGCATCTGTAACCAAATCTCAGTTTGCTTAATCTGCGTGCAGTCTTAGTTCCAGTTTATCTGCAAATAAAAAATAACCTTATTAACGCCAAGTATAAATATATATTTAAGTCACATATTTAATCACATATTTAAATGTGTGGTTAGAATAGATGCTGCAACATACTAATGCTGTAGCAGGAACCTAATCACCTTTTATTCTTTAACATGACTGTGCAGTGTCTAACACAAAATTGTGCAAGGCACGAATAAGTACATGTATATTAGAGTAAAGAATATAATAATAAAAGGCAAGATATATGAGCAAAACTTACAAAATTTTACCACAATTTGTTGAATATCTAAGAATTATTTAGAACTTTTCCTCTTCAAGTCCATGTTTAAAGAACATCATTACAGGCACAGAATCACCATCAATGTCTCTGTATTCCATGAGACCAACAAGGCCATCTATGTCCATTGATTCGCCAGTGAAGAATTGTAATTCTTTGAATCGTCCTAATATATCTTTCATAACCTTATTCATATTTGTTTTGAAAACTTCAACTTGATCAGGTGACTTTTCTTCCAACTTGGCAACTAACCTAATGAGAAAGATAATGGTATTATTCTTCATAAACCTAGAAGCATACTTGATGCAATATGGTACTTACTTCTTCATGTAATCTTTAAGATATAAAGTATATGATTTTTTGTCTCCAAAAGCAAATGTTTCCTGCAGACGATGATTTAAAACTATATCAACACCAGATTCAACAGCTACATCTGTCCTTTCCTCAGCTTCTTCAGCGGATGGATTGAAGCCAGCAATTTCTATATCTCCACCTTTTCTGGTCACCAGCTAAATTAAGTAAAACATATATGTAAGAGTGCACTTGTGAGCAAATTATGTTTAAATATACTTGAGATTTCTGATTTTACCCTGCCATATACTTCATATAAAACATCATCCACAAGTTTGATCTTATAGGTATCAGAGAACATTTCATCTCCTGAAACATAAGAATTTTCATTATTTGCAAGAATATTTATAAAACTACAAATACTTCTTACTTCGAAAATACAGTCTACCGTTATAATAAAATGATTCATTGAATGTATAAAGAGGTTATGTACATGAATGTTCAATAACTGAGAAAAGTGCATAGATGCGTTTAAATCTTGTACATCAATTATTAATATTGACGTAAAGACGATACTTCAACAACGATTAATATAAAAATCAACAATTATTTTGAAGTGTACCACTTCTACGATATGTAACTGTCACCGTTTTTTTATCAATTCATGTACGATATATTATAACTTTCAATAATCAGATTCAAAAAATATATAGTCGTAACACTGCTTTTGAAAAGGAATATTTAAATTCACCAGTAAAAATATCCTTGTAGATCCTCATTTTGGAAGATGGAGAAAGATTAATTTGCAGCTAAAACTAAACAAGACACAGCCACCACAAAGAGCAAACCGGAAGGGAGAGGAGAACAGGTAGATGAACCGTAGCCAGCTACCAACTTTATGCTGAATGTATTACTACTTTTTCTTCACATCCGGCTAATGATAAATTAGTGGAATAATAAATTCATTATAAAAAATACATAGCAGCTAAATATGCAATTGCGTTTACGTACAAAGCATTGCTTGAGATACGATGAAGTAAAACAAATTTGTTCAAAGTAATAAATCGAACAATTCAAAAATTGATTTTACGCGTTTGTTGCCATGCAATATTTTTTATTAAACATTTATTGATTGTCACATCGTACATATATAATTTCATTGTTGAATAATATTTTTTTATATGCTTCTAAAGATATATGAAAGTTTTATTCATCGTTTTGTTATAACATTCCAATCTGAAGGGCGGGTCTCTAATGTACGAATTTCTGAAATAGCCTATCACATTGCGATAGTGAAATACACTAAAATAAATACGTATATTCTATATATAATATTCTTTATTTATGACAGGGATTCAATATCGAAAGTTATAATTTTACTTTTTATACAAAATATATACATATCAGATAATCACGGTACATTAGTTTGAAGAATTAAAAAGAACGGAAGTACGATCCTTTTGAGATCAAACTACAGACGTCCTACGTAACAACGCAGGAAGTAGTTTCTTCAAACGCACTTCCGTTTTCAAACTGTAACGAAGCGTTTGTTCAGGTGTGCCTTCGTCGTGCTATTTCTCACTGGCTTAAAATAACATTGAAATCAGTTAATTTTATGATTCTAACGTAAGTGTATTGTTACGTTTTGAAATATTTTATCACAATGGCTAATGAACAAGAAGAACATAATAATGAAAAAAAGGACGAACCTGTTACTGAAGAGGTTAAGGAGGATAAGCCGGTAGAAAATGCGAAGAATGATGCAAAAACTGAGGAAAAGAAAGAAACTTCGGAACCAACTCCAGAACCAACTCCAGAACTTCTGGAACGGGTGAAAGTTCAAATAGAGGTTTGTGTCTGTTACAAAGAATTTATGAGTATCATCTAAAATTGATTGTTGATCGTATCGTGGGTAGAGGACTCACGTGTTTTAGATATAGTATAAGTTCTCCAAATATTTACATATTTTTCTCCATTACAGTTTTATTTTGGAGATGTAAATATGCAAAGAGATAAATTCCTTAATGAACAAATCAAACTCGACGAAGGATGGATACCTTTATCAGTAATGCTAACTTTTAATATGTTAGCTTCTATGACCAAGGAAAGCGAGGTTATAGTAAAAGCTCTCGAATCCAGTGAATTGATAGAAGTGTCAGAGGATAAGAAGAAAATAAGGCGATCGCCCAAATTTCCTTTACCAGTATACGATGAAGAATACAGAAAAGCTCAGGAAGCTAAAACAGTTTATGTAAAAGGTTTCCCATTATTGACTACAACTATACAGAAACTGAAAACCTTCTTCGATCAGTTTGAACCATATGAGAATATTGTTGTAGGTATTCTTACGTTGTTTGTATACCTACGCGTATAAATAATCTGTTTGTAAGTGCATCTCAAACTTCTCAGTATACTTAAGAATATTTTACTTTTTCCTTAGACGAGGAAGTACCTGGACAAGGAGAAGGTATTACAGTTTAAAGGATCTATTTTTGTACAATTTAAAACCGCAGAAAATGCTAAAGCTTTTATGGAAAGAGAATCGGTGAAATACGGCGATACAGAATTGATAAGGAAGTGGTTGTAAGTATGATTCTAAAACAACATCGTTACATATAGTCATTTCACGATTAAAAAATTGTTTTAATTGTTCAGAGTTGACCATGCCGCGGAAAAAGCAAAGGAAAAGGAGGAATGGAAACAGCGCATACAAGAAGCAAAGAATAAGAAAAATGAGAATGTAAGTCTTAAGCCTTTATCTTAAATTCTATGTAGAGCATAAATTTTGAAATATTCAGTAGCATGTTATAGTGTATTCTTTCTAGGCACAAAATGAGAAGAAAGAAGTTGAAAATGTTGACTTACCAAAAGGTGCTATTATTCATATGACAGGAATAGGTTCGGGTTGTACAAGAGAAAAAATTAGAAGTTGTTTGGAAGAGTTTGAAGTTCCTATCGCATATATCGATTTTGACGCGGGCGATAAGGAAGCCTGGATACGTTTCCAAAAAGAAAATTCAGCCAAGACTGTATTAGAAAAATTAACCAATAATGTAGTGGGTATTGCTTATTCTTTTAATATTGAATGCAAATATTATATTTACTGTTGCATCACCTTTCATTCAAATTTATATTGATAGATCGTAATTGAAAAAATAGAAGTCAAATGTCGACTTTTGGAAAACGAAGAAGAGGAGCAGTATCTGGATGAAGTGAAAAAGTTTATCACTAGTATGAGGCAACGTAATAAGAACAAAAGTGACAAAGGCAAACGTAAGATGTTTAACATAATTAATAAGTTATTATTATGAAAAGCACCATAATGATGACTTAGCCATGCTAATACTGAGGAATCTACAGGATTTCACTGAGTTGAGCACTTTAAAATACTGAAGTTTTAGAGCGCTTTAACGAAATCAATCGTAACACTATAATCATCGATATTTACAAATGACATTATTCCAGATCGCGTAACACACAAAGGAGGAAGGAAAAGGCTCGCGGCTTGTCCCTCTGGTAAACCACCCGCGAAGATTGCTACGTTGAGTAATCTTCGAGATATTTAAAGCACTACAAATGGTCGACGCGATTTCTTTGTCGATTAGTATGTATAATATAATTTGTACTACTGTAACAATCGATACGTGTACAGGACAAAGTTTTTCGTCCATATACTAAGAGATGAAGAAATACCAGATTTTTTTTTAGTTCGTTAAGATTCGTTTCTTCCCCGGATAGTCGAAGGGTCTGTTATATAAAGTTTAAGTTATGTCCGGATAAGAATAAACGAATATTTAACAAGGGGACCGCAAATTGTACGGTCCCCTTGTAAGCTATACGGCACCATCAAAATGCGATTATTTTTCTATGGTTATCGAAGCTTATAACAGTTAGAACTCTGGTATTTTATTATATGTAATGTATCGTTAATAAAATTTGTAATGACGTTCCTGATGACCATCATGGACCTTCACTGGAAACACACCTGTTAGGTTAATCAACATCATCATATACATATAATAATACTGTTCCGATGCGTATTTATAAATAGGTGTTTATTGTTTTACAGTGAAATTTACAAATTATTCGAGCTAACTCGCTAGTTAAATTTCACCGACTTTTTTTGTTACGTGCTTGATATTTTTTTTTTACGTACAGTCGCAAACAATTGTAACGTACTGCGAACATGGGATCGTTTGCGAATAATGTTTGGAAAAATGTTACGCTAGAGCGTACTTGAAAATTATCAAAGTCGATACGATTACCACGTTTTTCGTTCCGTGTACGCTAATTACAAGAGTATTAATTACACAATTACGATCTTAATCATAGCATCGTTCTTTTTAACGTTGACACTCTAATCGTTGAGAAAGTATACCGTACGAACGAATATCCAGTGTAATAATATATCGAACGTAGATATATATTTTCTTTTCTTAATCCATCTTGGATCTTTAATTTATACAATGCGAGTTTCCACTTATCCTGTTTATCCTAGAATCGCAATGTTCCTTTCAAAGAGAGATATGATTCTTTCAAAGTTTTTCAACGCTACACCGCGATTTCGCTTGGCGAGTACAATAATAGCCGGTTTCTTTTAAATAATCGTATGGGTTCCCTCTCGTCAAGTTCATCGATTACGACTTGTAAATAATGTTTTGGTCGTAGAAGAGAAATCGATCGTCTTCGGTGATTACGACGAAAGAAAATAACCTTTCGTTTTTTTCTTTTCTTTGAGCACAGCACACTATCGCGCAGTATATGTTCACCATTGTATATTATGCCACGATATTCGTAGAGATACAGAGAAATGCGATACGTCGATAATAAATCTCTTGGTGTTGCGGCATGCATATACGTAGTTTATTTATATTAACTCCGTTTTTTTAACGACGGGTTACACGGCAATTTGCTAGAGTACACACACACGCGCACGTGGGTTCTTTGGTTTAACGAGTAAACTTTTCTTTTTTTCATTGTATCACGGCGAGTATGAGGACGAAAGTACTGATTTTCAACTAGTCTGTCTCTCTTTCTCTCCTTGGACACAAACATACGCAATAATATTCCTGCCGTGGCACCGTTTTATCGACTAAAGATAGAAGAACACAATCCTGGAAGCTAAAACCTTTCGTTTCCACTTCCAAATGGTTGATCTCGAGCGGTGTCCGTAAAATTACGCGAAACAGGATGCAAAACCAGTCTTTTATTATCAACCCCGACTCATAAAAGGTCTAAGGGTATATTTCTCAATGGTCCAACGACGCATCTTCTTTTTTTTAGAATCTAGACTCGGCTGTATTTTCGCAGTCGACAAAGGTCACCCTCTTTGCTCTAATGGTGCCGCCCTCTGGCGGCAACCCCTAATGCTATACAGATATCTCTTGTATCTGTACACGTTTTTTTATGGTATTAGTGTTGCCAGGTGCGCTGCTGAGAGAACTGGTAGTCCTGACAGGTGGTTTGGGTGGTACGGGGTCTTTGTGAACAGCGTTACCAGTGACGTGTTGCTGTTGCATCTGCCCCAAGTTATTATCGGTCAGCATTTGACCGTCATCGTTTATAGGCTGACATGGTGAAACTTGTTGTTGGTGATGTTCCTGAACGGATGGACTCCTGGCTAAAGTTGTGTAAGACGGTGGTGGTTCTTGACCGGGTCTACCACTGTTCTCCGTAGCTTTTATGGATACTGGTCTCGTCGTCATCGGTAGGGATTCTTGACCGTTTGGTGTACAGTCCATGGCAGCTCTCTTCTTGTCACGATCACGTTGGTAATATATTCCAGCGAATATGAGCATGTTTAGGACGAGGAGAATTAAACCCACACCGACCGTGATTGCCAATGCGGTTGTCGTACTGTAGTAATGACGGGAGGCTAATCTTTGAAGCAATTCTGCATCATCCTCGGATTCTTCCGCGATAGGTGTCACGTTTTCGACTGTGGCCTCGTCGCCTGTCGTCGTACTGCATGCCGTTGACGAAGATCCGCTACTTTTTGTTGTGTCCGTTAGGGGAAGTGGTGTATACCATTCGTCTCGAACTGGTCCTGTAGTAAATAATTAGGATAATTAGGGATGTTTAATTATCGTTGAGTTGAAACTTTGTTTGGAAACAATTACCTGCGTAATAGTGTTCCTCCCTTTCGCGGAAATGATGATGTCGCATAGAAACATCATCGTCGCCAGGTCGATGGAGTTGAGGTATCAGGTTCAACCAAACAGACATTTTGTGACCATGATAATGGCTCTTCATCTTGGGTTTCAAAGCTAGAGCCATCAAGAAGAGACCAACATTATATTAAGTATCTTTGTAACGGAGAAGCAAAGTAGATCCTCGAATTATATTACCTACCTATCGACAAATACTTTTGACTACTCGTCTCGTATTGCTCCCAGGTGAGTCCTCGGAAACGAGTCTTTTCTTTTGGCGTGCCGTAATTGACCGATTCGATTTTGTGGGGCTCGTTCGGGTTTCCGGTTTTTGCGAAATTCGTGAAAAACGTGAGAACTGCCTCGGCGACGCCTTGATCCTGCCGGGAATAATTACGAGGGAAGAAGGTACCGCCGACTACCAAAGGTAATCCGAAGATGTATGGAATGTCTTCTCCGCGAACGCTGCCCAAACGCTGAAAAAGAAAATTTAATGAACGAATTTAACTTTTATAGCATCATCTTATATTATATAAAGTTCAAAATTATAATTAGTACTAATGATATTTGTTTATTATATTATTTATTTAATAATGATATTTTTTTCCAAGACATGGGAAAAACATTCCAGTTATGGAGGGTGTACTAATAAGATTCACGATTCGAAAGTATTTTCTTTCGCAAAAATCCCACGACGTTGGTTATTAAGACATGTATAAAGTGATCTTTCGAGACGGTCCACGTATTTACGATCGTAAACGCAACGAGAAAGCTTGCCTGTTCATTATAATTAGCCCGTATAAATGAGGAAAGAAGGGAGTTTAACGTTACGAGCCCGTTCGGGCTAATGAAAGTTTCCGCGTTAAAATGGGGAAGTCTCCTTTTCTACCTTGGGGAGGGTCACGAAGAAAAGAGAGAGGGTGAAGTAAAGGAAGAAGAAGTTGAAGGTAACTCATTTCGTTATTTAATCTCCGAGTGTACGTAAATACGTGGTATATACGCGTATAGAGTACTGAGAAAAGAGAAAGAGGTAGAGAAACGACTTCACCATTTCCAAAAGTTGTAAGAAACGAGGTTGGATTTGCATCGTCGAGACATTTACATCAAGACGGGCTGGGACTCATTTAAAATGCATCCTCGCTCTTTAGTCCATGCTTAATCGCTATAGTTCTGAACGCAGGCCGTGTCTCGCTCGTCGTTGCCCTTAAGGATCTCCTTCGTTATCTCTTCGAAAGTTGGAACCGTGATTGGTATTACGATCGATCGATCGAAGAAATTGAGAACGGATGTTCTCGGTGGTTTGTAATTTTAATCGAATCTGACTGGAGGTCTGGCAGATGGCCGTCATTTAAATAAATTCTACGTATTCTCTGCAAGGGGGTTGGTATACAGATTTGTTACACCAGCTCCATTTAATTTGCCTTTCTCCCTCTCGCTTATATTTACGAGTAATACAGAGTTTCGAGTTCCGGGTGAGTATGGAAAACCGACAGGACGTATTGGTGTTCGAATTTTCGTAATAACTCTTCTCCACCCTTCCTGTCTCGAGATAGAGAAGAATAGCGAGAACGATGTTAGAGAGAGAGATGTTGGTATATACTACTACCACGAAGCTAGAGGTATATACCACCGGCTGTACAAAGTTATGAAACGAACTATCATCCTTCGTTCGTGGCTCACTTGGAAGTTGATTAAATTTCCCTTTTATATATGCGCGGCGTTCGTTGGAAACGACGCGTTCAAGGAAACGATCGATTCGGCGAAATCGCACGGAATTGAATCCCGAAAAAGGAGAGAGAGATAGAGAATCATATTGTCTGGCAGGAAACGAACTGAAGAGGAACGATCCGATTGCTTGTTTTCCGGGAACGTCGGTAATGTGGAAGAGAAGAACGATGTTGTCGTAAGATTCGTGCTAATAACAGGGAAAATTTCACGAATTTCCAAACCCCGAGGAAATTTGCGGTATGAGAAAGAGAGAGAGAGAGAACGTTGCCTTAATTTATGCGTTCGAGTTATTCTCGTTCTCTCGTCGTCATCGTCACCGTTATCATCGCGTAGGTAGATCCTAGCTAGTATGGCGTTCTTCGAGGGAAACGTGATCGTCGTCCGGGAAGCTTTCGCGGTGTCTTATTAAATCAGCGTCTACGGTCTTGAAATCATGGCTAGCAGTTACGGGGGGTTGGTGAAACATCACGGGTAAGAGGGGGTGGGTCTAGAGGGGTTTGGATGGTAAATGTGGCAGGGGTAAGGTGGATACGGCGAAGAGCTGGAATATCTAGCACCTTAACAGAGAAGGCTGCTAAAGTTTGCGTTGAGAAGCGACCCTCTCTATCTCTGTCTCTCTTTCTTGTTCTATACCTCTGTCCCTTTCTAGCTATTACAAAGTCGAGTTAATGGAGTTAACTCAGACTTAAGCGGCTTCTCTCTCTCTCTCTTTCGCGCGTTTTGCCTTTCTCCTTCTCTCCCCATTCAAGAGGCAACTTGGACTAGCGTAGAAGACTACCAGGCTTCAAGGGCGCGCGCGTTCTTGTATAAAAACTTGAGAAGGAGGATCCCACTCTCTCTCTTTGGCCGCAGGCAAAAGCCGTACGAAGGCCGCGGTGGTGGCGAGGTATGAAGTACCAGCCTTAGGAAAAATTTACAACGCGTCTAGGGAGAACGCCGAGGATTTGCTCTCGAGATTTTCAGGATGCCCTTGGGCGAGGTAGATTCGACCAAGAAACGTCACGACCGTGAGAATAAGAACCTCGTGTGGTAGTGTTTTATGTGGAACATCGATATCGAAAGGGGAAGTCGTTCCGAGTTGCGATGGAGAACATTTTTCCGGAAAATTTTGATGCAAAAATTCGTTGAGGTGTAAAATCGGTTTCTCGACAACAAAAAATCTCGTAAAAGGGGAAAACGGACCTTGAGATGGTCGTTATCCTTGGTCTGGTAATCGAAGTGATAAAGGTAAGTCTTGGCTCCTCTTCTCGCGTGATAAAAGGCGATCCGCATGAGAGGAGCTACCGTGTGACCATCGCTGAGAGCCTCCATCGTCAAGTCCCGTATGTTTATAGGATGCAGGACGGGCTGGTCCCAATTGGTGTATTCGTTCCTCACTGCCGAAAAGATCTCGTTCAGATGGTAAACGTAGGCGTTCCGAATGAAAGTACGTAAGATCCGATCCCGTTGATCCCCTTCGAAGCCGAAGCGAATATCATTCGCGTTGAAGTCGAGATTGGATTCGGTACTGGAGACTCCGAGGATCAAGGGGACCTTTATGAAGGCGTCGCTGGCTCGTTCCATGTGGAGACCTGGATCGGGATTGTTTAGGTCCACGGGCAAGCCTGGTCCTATCCGGGGCACGAACCTGTTTTTTTTTAGATAACATAAGCTCGAGGTTACTCCAAAGAGTATTGTTTAGAGTATTGTGACGCGATCGTGGTGGCTAGCGTACTTCTTAGTTTTTTAAACTATATTATACTTTCGTTTACCTGATCTCGGGAAGCTCGACGGCCATCAGCGTTTTTAAAGAAACCCCGCGAAGACAATCGGCGATGTCCTCGTCGTTCTCAGTGGGACAACTTATTTGTTCGGCGACTTTGATCCGAAGATCGTTCGGATCGTGCACGAAAGCCCAGGGGCTCAAGGCCGAGCCGCTCGACAATACTACTCGATGGAAGAGATCTAAAAAGAAAGAGGGAAGGAAGTATATGTACGAGGTTGGAAGCAAAATATGTATACCTCGCGCTGGAAGCAATATGCTGCCACTAAACTTCTCTGCGACGCGTTAAAGTTATTATTCGTAAAGTCTCCGGGATAAGGTTTATACGCGTCGCCGCGAAAGATATTGTCAAATTGTAAAACAGTACTTTAGTCGAGTCATATACGACGCCCACCCTCGGAATCGGTTCTTTCTCGAAGACGATGCGCGCAGCTTGTACGACAGGCAAAGTACGCCCGTCGTTGCGTGTTTATGAGGAAGGCCTTCGTAAAATGATGCGTCGTTAAACTTTAACGCCGTTATAAATTCTTATCTAAGCGTTTATTGCGTTACTAAACTTTGCGGCACGGTTTTCTGTGTGTAACCTTTTGTAACATGTAGGGGAGACCGGGGCTAGTTGTCCCAATTTTAGGTTTTTTGTTTCTACAGATTTCTGTAGCTTATATTTTCGAATTTTTTGGTGACCATCATAAAGTTCAACTTCTTAGCAATACATGGAAATTTTTCCGCTAGCATTGGAAAGTTTTTAACACGTTTTTTTTTATAATTTCAAGCAAACATCCTGATGTATGCATCATGATTTTTGCGAAAATGGACACCACCCCCGATTTCAATGTTTAATGGCTCATTTTAAAGATAAAAGCATGCAGAATAATGTTCCGTTGTCCGTTTTTCGATATTGCTAAGCAATGATGAGAAATTAATTTTTTAAGTGTCGGAGTATGGGTCGATTTCAAGCTTAAAACTGCTGTATCTTTCCAACCAGCCATCCTATCGAACCGCGACTTGCATATTCGTAAAGAAGAGACTTTTCCCTTTCGAACAAGTATTTGATCGGGCAAATTCGAGATACTTCGATTTTTGACAAAAATCCTGACCTATGCATCATGATTTTTGCCAAAATGGTCACCACCGCCGATTTCAATGTTTAATGGCTCATTTTAAAGATAAAGACATGTAGAATAATGTTCCGTTGTCCGTTTTTCGATATCGTTGAGCAATGATGAGAAATTAATCTTTTTAGTGTCGGAGTATGGGTCTTTTTCGAGCTTCAAACTGCTGTATCTTTCGAACCAGCCATCCTATCGAAACGCGACTTGCATATTCGTAAAGAAGAGACTTTACCCTTTCGAACAAGTATTTGATCGGGCAAATTCGAGATGCATCGATTTTTGACAAAAATCTTGACCTATGCATCAAGATTTAGAAAGAAGAAAGCATGCAGAATACTGTCCCGTTGTCCGTTTTTCGATATCGTTAAGCAATGATGAGAAATTAATTTTTTAAGTGTCGGAGTATGGGTCGTTTTCGAGCTTAAAACTGCTGTATCTTTCCAACCAGCCATCCTATCGAAACGCGACTTGCATATTCGCAAAGAAGAGACTTTCCCCTTTCGAACGAGTATTTGATCGGGCAAATTCGAGATGCATCGACTTTTAGCCCCGGTGTCCCCTAATTTATCCATCGATTCTCTTTTTTTAAATTCCTTCTCCCAGGGGAAACGGAGGAAGCTGGACAAATTTATTCTTTAACCACGATATAAATATATATTAACGGGAGGAGTAACTTGGCGTTAATATAATTTATCGACCACCAGCGATGACATTTTCTTCTTTATAAAAATCGCTGTGTTCGGGACGTAACTTTCAGCAACGTTCATTGATGGAAAATATTTGAACTAATTTCGGGCATACCCATCCCACGATGATAGGCAATATTTATTCAAGCTTTTCATTTTAAACGTTGTCCAACGTTTGACACGTGTCCAACTAAATTTAATACACGTGTGTGATACTTCAATTCGTTATAACTACGATGGTTATTTGAACAAGAAATATATTTATATGGATTTTAGTATAAATTTAAATTCGTTCGACGTTCCATCGAATATAATTTCGAACCTCTTTGTAAATTAAAGTTTTAAAGGAAACCACGTTATATCGCCTTTCGACAAAGTTCTCGAAAGCAAATAAAATTAGCTGCTTCGCGAAGGAAAGAGAAAGAAGGAGTAGAAGTTTATGGCTCGGTGATGTATCTTCTCGTTTCGACGACGAAATTCTTCTCGTATGTATCGGTTATCTAGCAGCTTCCCTTTTCTGCCTGATCTCTAGCCCGAAGAAAAATATTCTATGCAAAGACGCGCGTGTAACTTCGCACCACTCGACGTGTAAACTTCGTTACGTTTTATCGATCAAAAATATTTCTCCACGGTGACTTTATCGAAAATCGTTACATATAAGGAACACGTGTATGGGAAAGACACTCGAGAGTATCCGGACGACGATTAGAAGGAAGATGAAATTGACCCGTAAAAGGAGTGATACGATAAAAAAAAAAAGAGGAAGACAGAAAACTGATCCATTCGAAGGATTCGTTTTAACGTCGAAAGATATATCAGATTTTATAACCTTACGAGCTCTCTAACGTTCTCCATCAAATATTTGAGAGCGAGCATAAAAGTCTATACGCATTCAAAACATTTTTATTTGCAAAACGGAAATGAAGGAAAAAAGACAAAGAATTCTTACGTTTACGTTGCCTATCGATCTATAGAGAAATCGCAGATTTTTATTTGCCGAAGTGCCGTCGGTTTCTTTCCTACGATATCTCAACCTCCTTTACCTCCAGACTGTTTTATTACCATTATTATGAAGAGATGACGCGTCGTCGGCATCTCTTGGAGGCAAGCCAATACTCGATACTCTACGTATGTAGTATATACTTTGTTACAACCCGATCGGCAGTTTCCCCCGAAGCGAATCGATTCTCAGGAGGCTAAACGAGCTATTCATATGCCAAACTCAACTAACTCTATCCTTTTTGTTAATTTTACAAATTCCGAGATCCGAAGGAGGAGAGATTTTCATAGATCATCAATTTTCTCTACTTTATTATACCAAACCTTTCAGCCTTATGAAACCGTATACCTACCTACCATCCGTGCTCGAATATCGGTCGTGGCCGAAGTCCATCGTGGCACGTGCCATGAATAAATCCAAAGCGAGTTCTTCCGTATATAATAACGTTACCATGTCGGAATGATAATAATAATGCTAAATAAAATATGAGAGAGCACCTAGAAACTAATTTCGAACGTTATACGTGCGATAGAAAAACGGTAAGGTATATGCAAAGCGTGTCTAGTTTTTCTCTTTGGGAACGACTTAATTTATTTCGTTTTTTTTTATCGTTCGCATCGAGAGAGAAGTCAATTTTTTTCTCGTTCTGCTTAATCAAGCAAGGAATAAATTTGTATAACAGTGAAAAAGAAGCGAGAGAGGATCGTATTTATCGATTGAACGGGAGTGATACGCGATCACTCGATTTTCTTGCTCGATCGCATTATAATATCGCGAGGAAACGGGAAGGTGAGGGAGATATCAAATAGAAGGAGGGGAAAGACAAACTCGAGCTGAAATGCGAGTAGGAGGAGGATTGTCTGTGCGGAAGAGCCGAAAAGCGATGAGCGGAAGAAGTAATAGAGAGGAAATTGTGTGCCTTTCGTTAGCACAGCCAGGCGGCAGATTAAAGGTAAACAAGATGCTATAGCTCGCTTTGTTTCATGGACAAGAAATTCCAACTCTTCCCTTCCCCAATTTACTTTTTTGTCATTGCATTTTCCTTACGCTCGTCCGCTATTGCCCTTTTTCGTCTCCCGCGAATAATGAAGAAAAACGCGATACGTCCCGCTTCTCCGGCGAGAGAAAGAGATTTTTCTGCGAATATCGTTCGCATTTCGCTACACTATTCCCGTCGTTTCACTCTAATGTTCGCTTTTCGAAATCTAGCAGGACGAATAATTTAAACGTCAGTATTTTACCGTTCCGTACACACGCGTTCCATGCAACAAACGCGAGTATCGTTCAAACACGGAATTGAACGCACTCGAGCGTGTGGGGTGCCGGCTTCGTTTCTATATATTTTTCGTTATCGGATGAATTTTCTTTATTTCTATTTTTTCTTCGTCTTTCCTCTGGAGTTTCTCCAATATCCGAGATCCTTACAATGTGTGTGTGTAAGTAGCGTGTATATGTCAAGAATTACATAAGAATGATCCTTCGTGGAGGCGAAGAATCATAACGATTTTACTTGTAGGTACGTATATATCTGTATATACCTATATAGACTATATGTGGTACGCGAAAGGGTCGAGGAGTCCTTTAAATCGAGCGTATATTTCATTTTCAAACGAAGGAAGCTCCGGTTAAAATTTGAAGGAGCCTCCACTCTGGTACCCTTGCGGCCTCTCTAAGATGCATAGTTCGCTTCTCCTCTATTCCTTTTACCGCTATCCGCTCGCGAGCCAACATTTCGCATGTAAATTACTCCGTGCATTTCCTGGAAATTTTATGCGCTCGCACAAATAGCCGTGGAACGTGAAAAATTAAATCTTTGTTCGCCTGTATCGCGCCGTATGGGAATACGAGGAGAAACCGGGGTAGGGGGGTGGGATATGGTAGAGAGGAAATCGAGATTGAGCCGCGGAATGTCTTTTCCTTCCACTGAATTCGATTTGGAAAAAAGAACGTGGAATATTTTTCTACTGGGCAGGAAAAATTCGGTACACTACTTTGGAACATTTTATATGAGTTTCTTTTATGTAAAAATAGTTTTATCAGAAACTATACGAATACTTTTGAAAAAAATATACCGTAAGGTATAAAATATTTTAGCACGAAAGAAAGGAGATACAATTTTATTTTAATAATTGCACAACGAGATATGAAACGCTATTGGATAATAAAAATAAAACGATCGATCATTTTTCCCGAGCGAAGATACAAATCGAAAGACCTTCGAGTGCGAATTACAGGAAGGACGAAAAGGAATCGTTGAAACGAGGACTCGTAATCGTTTTAAGAGAACCCGGGTCGTCCATCGAAGTGGAAAAGGTCGAGCGATGGTCAGCAGGATGATCAAGAGAGAGAGGCAAGAGGAACGCACGATACAGAGCAAAGCGAGCAGCTTTTTTTATCGGTGGCCTTTCTTCCCATTCGTTGCGTCCTTAAGCCATTTCTCAGCCAGCGAATCGATCGATCGGCCTCGCGAGTATAATTGTGGAAGCGGTCGAGTGTGATTCCTGCCAATTGTCCGATTCACCGAAAGCCGGCCGCGCGTACGTTTCATGTACTCGTTTGTGCTCGCGCATCGATAACGAACGAAGAAAGACGAGAGAGAGAGAGGAAAAAGAGAGAGAATGTCGATCGGGGTGGGAAGAAACGAAGGGGGTGGTTGAAAAGTCGAAAGTGCTTTTGAATGGCCGCGCACGTCGAGCTGATTCTCGCCCAGCCATTTCCCGAAGAATGCTCCGCTTGTTGCCGGAAACCGAACGAAGCTGAACCAAGCGGTTTACATCTCGCGAAACGTTCACTCTTTCGATCTTCCTTTCCTGTACTCGCGTGCTCCTGCGGCCCGCTAAATTGCACGATTTCCGAGAGAGGGAGAGGAATCCCGGGACTCGTACGGGATGCTTCTCACGTATCGATTCGAATCACTGATGTTTTATTGAATAATTCGAAAGCACCACAGATCCTGTCCGATAAACTCGAGAAAAATTTCAACAAAATTTTATCAAGCTTCTATGAAAACGTCAGGATCCTGTGGTAGGATAATAGAAATTTAACGAGAGAATAAAAATTTGTATTCCGTACTTTTACCGTTTCTCTTGCATTGTTCATATTTTATAATTTTTTTTCTTTTTTCTACATCTTCTTTCACTCCGCGTTTTACACTGCTAATCTAGAAGTTTGAGTTTGCATCAGATCCCTCACATTCTTTCCTCTCAAGTTCCTTTCACTGTACGTTACTGAACCAACAGCACGCGTTTCGGACCACGTTTCGTAGCCGCGTAAATAGCCCGATTTCCGTGCAATTTCGGAGACGCCAGTGTACGCTACTTTTCCTGGCTTTTCCGTAGTAACGGTAGGTAGTAGCGGCTGTGAGCTGACGCGCGGCCGGAAAAGCAAGCGGAAAAGCCGAAGGGGAAAGGTCGACGTGCAGGAAGTAGAGGAAGCGAGCTGGTAAAGCGACGTTCGTAGGTTCGTTGCTTCGTTCGTTCGTTCGTTCGTTGAGGAAAATGTTCGTTCGAGCAACGAGAACTCGACCCACTTCGCCTCGCTTTTTCAGAAAGTAATAGTTCACGCTTTCCGCGTGGTCTTCCACGGATGTTCCACCTCCTCGTCCCTACGTCACTGTTAAACACGCGCGCGTATTTCCTTTTCTTTTTACGAAGCGTTGCTCATTCGCGTCCTTCCCACGCACGTAGGTTGTATGCTCTTAGAAAATTAAAGTCGAAAGAAATTAAAACGATAAACCGTACGTTACACCGTGGGGTATTTTTGTATTAAATAGTTGTTTAAAATTATTTTGTAATTTAAAACAGATGCAAAGATGTTGTTTTACTTAGAAGATACTTAACCCTTAACATCACTCGCGGGAGAGTAGAGTCTGTTTGATAAATATTACAACTATATTAGGTTGGTTTAGTCTTTACAGAAATGTAAACTTTCGAAAAATGAAGTTTTTGCGAACTTTGTAACACGAATACCCTTCTGTGCGTTGGTAGAAAAAGTGGCGGATCTCAAGTAACGAATGCTCGCACGCGTCTCTCCCTGTGTGCCTGGGTGGAGCTTGTCACGAATATTCATATACGTGATCGAGTAGATATGTATATGTAGGTCAGTATCGAACGTGAGTCGAGAAAAGTTTTCGAAGGACGACTAGCGTCTTTAAAAATACGAGAGTACCAATCTCTTCTTCCCCAACCTCTCTCAGTTTACCCTTTTGGTCTCGTTTAATTAATTAACGATTATCGATCGGCTTACCTTTACCGTAAGGAGCAAGAAGTAAAAGATTCGCGAGGGCGGCACCCGTATCGTGTCCCACTAAAGTGATTCTCGTTGAGTCACCACCGAAAGCACCAATGTTTTCTCGTACCCAACGTAAGGCCATCGCGATGTCCTTTAATGCCAAATTCCCGCCGGATCCTGTCGTCCTGTCGGGGAAAGGACGAGTCCTGAGGAATCCTGGAACATCGCCAAATATTTTCGTCTGGCATTCGGGATTCAAAGTTTCTTTTTGAAAGGGAAAAGGAATTTAAAAGGATTCTCCCTTGTCTTGTTCGTATCTCTTCTTGAATTTTTAATCAAAGTCACTTAATATCTCGTACCTAATATTCCTAATCGATAATTAAGCGTAATGACTATAACGTGGCCGGCACTGGCTAGAACAGATCCATCGTATATGTTGCCGGAACCCCACTCGAAACTTTCACCGTGAACGTACACCATCACTGCGTACGGGGCTTCCAATCCGTGAGATCCTGGAAAAGATATCGAATATGATTAGTTCGATAAATTGATTAGAATCATCTACGTAGATACAAGATGGAAGTTCTATCTACCGACGTATTACTCGGTCTATAAAATGAGTAACTGCTAAGTGGCGTTTAAGACGCGAAGCTATTCTCATCCCGATGGAATTTTGATTTCTCTCTGGGATAAGTGGAATTCCATTAATGGCGTCGGCTCGCCAGACTTAGAGAGAGAGAGAAGGAGAGAAATATGGCCGCGTATCGCTGAGATTTCATCCTAGCTTATTGGAATTCTTAATCGAATGGTATCGGTAAGTGACGATGATGTCCAATGAATCGTAAGATCGAAACGCTATGATTTTTCTCTTTTTTTTTTCTTCTATACCTTATCAGTTTATCACTCTCCAGCGAATAGAAAAGAATTGAAAAATTAGTTTCGCTCGAATCGACCATTCGTTATCGACTGCTCTCTCAATCGAAAGATCGAGCTAGAGATGGATTTTTATTCACGAGCGAATAAATCCTTACCGCTTCCGGGTATGTACAAGTTCAAAAAGAGACAGTCCTCGCTCTGATTGGTCAGAAAGACAAGCAAACGCTTCAATTGCTGATATCTGTCGAGGGGCATCTGCAGGAGGGCGGCTGTCTGGTTTCCGATGTCTGGATAATTCTGCGGACAAACGGCACCGTAGGTGTCCGCCAATTTGACGCCGTTCCAAGGTATCGGTGGGATGGGTGCACGAAATCTTAGATCCCCGATCGGTGGTGCAGCGTACGGGACACCACGAAATACTTCCACACGGTCCAGGTGCTTGCTGTTCAGTTCCTATGAGTTATGAAACAACGAATAGCGAATCAGTACGATTTATTATATGAATAACCAGCATCGGATTAAACCTCCAACGGGCTCCAGACAGAATATAAATAGAGCCTTATTTTTATAATTTTTTTTTTATCGAGTAATCACCTTTTTGTATAATTTCATGAATGAAAATTAAATATGAAAAATGTCATACCTAGTGAAACAACATAGTTTTAAGGGGGACTTAAAACATTTATCTTATTTGTCTACTGGTTAATCCGGCATTAAATAACAATGATTGCTATTTTATTTTAATCATAATATCTTCCTGGTTTTCTTGGAAAAAAAAGAAATAAAAATTCGAAGATAGACGAAATGGTAATCAGCGTGTTAATTGGCGATCTTTATAAAATCCCTGAAAAGAGAATTCGTTCGATAATCGCTCGTTAATTCAAAGATACGTAAAGTGGGGTGCTTCGAGTAGATAAAAAAAAAAAAGTAAGAGAAAGATGGGGTACTCGAATTCGCTCGACAATGGCGTCACGTTTCGCCCACTTTCTTTCTCGTTAAGAACGAATCTCGATAACTATTTCGCGCGATCGGCACATCCCCCCCTTAGTTTTTTCTCTAGGAAGAAAAAATCGCGATTCAGCCGCTTCTTGAAAGCAATTATAAGCGGAAGGGCCAATAAATCTCGTTTGGTGCGCGTCGGCGTTAATTGCACCTTCGGGTGCCCTTGGGATGGGCGCGCCATTGAAATCTCGACGCTTCGGCCGGGGTGAAATCACGAATTCCCATTAACCTTTCCCGTCGTGGTGTTATTCGTGGGAAATAATAAAAAAAGAATGACAGAAAAAAGAGAGCGAGATAGGCCGTGGGAGGAAGGGAAATGGGATCGAAAAATCGACGAAAAAAAAAAAAAAAAAATTGCATCCCAGCGAGATGGTCCAGCACTCGCATCCGGTAGCTCCCTCGTGCTCGTTCGCTCGCTCGGTTTGTACGCTTTGCTCGCTCTTTGCCGAGCATTAAAAATTAACGGCCGCCACGTGGTAACCCTATAACCGACCGACGGCGTTCTTTCATTTTTTTTTTCCGTCCCTCTTTTTTTTTTTCGAAAGGCTCGACACGAGGCACAGTCAACATCAGCGTCGACAACGGCGAAGCGACGCGTTGCGTGCCGTTATTTTTCCTACCCAAAGGGAGAAAGCAGAGGAGGAGGTAATGTAGGAGAAGGGGTGGGTGGTTGAAAGTGGTACAACACGAGGCAGTCTCTCTTTTTCGTCAGCTTTTGCTCTTTTTTTTTCCTGCGGCTAGCCAGCATCCACCGGTACACGATGGATGGATGCATCGACGATAAACGATGAGTGGTTTTTTTTTTACCTCCTCGTTTCGATACCATCACCACTGGTAGCTATAATTTTCCCAATTTCCACCCCCTCCCAGTCTTCATATCGGCTACGATCAAAAATTGAGTAAGCCAATTACGAATTTTCTAACGAAGGCTCGCTTTCCCAGTTCCTTTTTTTTCTTTGGCCTTCTCCCGTCCTCAAATATTTTCTTCCTCCGTTGTTGAAAAAGTTTTCACCGTTTCCACGATTAAACTCGCTCGGAGTAGCCAGGGGTAGAATTGCAAAGGCTAGCCTTAGGTCGAATCATTGGACAGGTAGTATCGATCGGCCATGGAGTATAACGTTTGGCTGGAGTAAAAGTATCGGCGAAGGCAACGAGACGCGTTCGAATGGAAAACGGAATTTCTTTGATCGACGCAAAGTTCAGGACCTTCGAATCGGTGCTACGTTCTTCTTCGAGGGTAAGTTCGTGAAGGAATGAGATGGATATCGAGTGGAGACTCGTCTAGATTGATTTGTGTAGATGTGTATGCGTTGGTAACCTACTCTAGCGATGTCTGTTTCCTTCCTTCCTTCCGTCTTCGAGCTGTTTCGGAGTGCGAATCTGAAAGGGAGATCAGCGAGTGGCCGTACGAAATCGAGAGCAACTTCTCTATGGACCCAAAGGCGGATATAATCAACGGTACGAGAGGGAGGGAATGAGAGAGAAGAGAGAGAGGGTTCTAACGTAGTCGGAAACGCAAAGCGCTAATCAAATTAGCGCTTAAGGCCGTTTCTTACAATTAGTTCATCGAGCTGGTGCATAGTACCTACTCGTTTGATAATTAACGAGGATAGGATGAGATTGAAGAAAGGTTCTCTAAGGTAGCGAGAAACGAACGATTAAATGAAATTCAACTACGTTGACGTAACTATCTGCGGGAACCATTCAATTATTCGGAATATTCGGAGATATTATTCTTCCAGGTTCTCTCTCTCTCCCTTGTGAAATCGTGAATTCGTTTGGATGAATATATGTAGTCGTATTCACGTATACGGTACGTACGTATGTAGAACTCGCACGTCTCGCTCGCATGCATAATACATTCGTTGACGTACGAGTCCTCGAGGGGGCTCCTCGTTTAAAAATTAAAACACACCAGTGGACCGTCATAATAAATAGATCAGTGAGAAAAAGCCGAGAGTCGATATCCCCCCTCCGATAGCGAATAAAGTCTCTTCTCCAATTCGAATCGATGATGGAATATGTTGCTTGGGGAAGACGAAATCTATAGAATTATATATATTTTTTTTTTCCTATGCGTACAAACACATGAAAAAGTTCTTTACAGAACATTTCGTTATTTTTAACTGGAAACATCGAAAATTTTTCATTTTATCCTTTCCAATATTTTTTCTTCTCAATTATATCATTGACGAGCTGTACGGTATGCTTTTAGGAAAATTGTGTTAGAGTCGTCGAATCGATTTATACATTCTATCTCTCCTCGATATGAAAATTAATCCCTCTGTCATATTTTTCATACGATTTAATAAAGACTGCACGGATCTTTTCCAGGTCGATCGTATTTCGTTGAAAAGATATTGTCCCTTTCTTTTTTACCGACGATTTAATAAAAGCCGATCTCCGTTCCTACGGAAAGATGCATTCGATGCGCAAGATAAAAGCTTTTAATAATGTTTCCATAACTTTCGGAACGTATGCCCATTGTGGTTTTGGTACTTTCATAATGTCAGCTCGAATACGTGTCTGAAGGTTTTAAAGCAATTTTCTGATGAATCAAGTGACGTTAGGAAATTCTACTCGTATCATATCACAGCTTATAGTTTTGACTTCATAACGAGCCATTAACCATAGATAGCGGTATGCATAACAATAAAAGCGAATATTAGCGTTCTTCGTTAGAATTGTAAATTTTTCGGAATTTCAACTTTGAGAGCAATTTTCTAACGAACCGTTTACTTCATAAAAATATTATTTCTATCAATTCGTAGTGCGAAGTTTTGGCTTTCTAATGACATATCGGCAATTAAGATCACTGAGAGATGCTGGCTCATAGAAGCCTCGAAATCATTAAATGAATTTTAGACTACAAATCGTAAGAGGTCTTAAAAAATAATACATCTCAGAAAACTTTCCGCTGAAAATGTTCGTGTAAATCTGACCTAAACGTAGTAACACGAAATATCGTGGAATATCCTTCGAGTCTGTACAACTTTTCTCTCATCTACTATTTCACTTACACACATTCTCTTTCTCACTCTTCGCGCAATATTGCTCGACGCCGGGATCGTTCCCCGAGCATCTAAAACCGGCCGAATTAAAGCTCCCACGAGTATTGCGTTTGAAGAACGAGAGTTTAACTTTATATCGGCATAATCAAAGCCCGTGGTAAAACATAAAGCTCGAATTATATCGGATATTTTTGTTATTCGTAGATAATAAAATAGCGCACAAACTCGTTCCTTTTATAAAAGCATAAAAAGTTCCACACATTCAAACGTTCGTTTAAAAGGTAAGAAATGAAAGAAAACATACTCGAAGCGAGTCAAAAATCGCGATCGAAAGTTTCAGGTCGTTTCGGAGATCGTCCGGTTATACGTTAGCACGATATCTTTTCCAGAGGGGTGGAGTTTTACTCCTGGAGAATTATTATCATCGTTCCTTCTATCCTCTCGACGCACGTAGCTTTAAAAGAGGCACGAAAAAACACGGCTCTTTTCGTGAGCGGACTTTACTATTAGCCACGAATTATTTTCTCTCGTCTCTTTTATTTTTCCCATCCTCTCTTCACTCATCCTTTTCCATCTTTCTCTTTTTGTTTCGATATGATTTTATATCGAAATCAGTTCGACGTGGACGAAGTCGATCGTATTTCTCTTACCATCGTAGATATTCGAAAGCTACGGGAAAATTTTCATTTGCACAGCGGATGGATAGCGTAAAAGCGTTGGAAGAGTCAAATAGGTATAAACGTTGAAGAGTGGAGACAGAGAGAGTGAGAAAAAAGAAAGAAAGTATTCACGAAAAATTTCAACTTGCAAAAGCTCCGAGCGCGAAATTGTCCGTTTCTTTTGTAGCCCTAATAAATTGGAGTCGAAAGGTGAAGAGAGAGAATTCCACCGAGCAGGACCGGTGGAAGAGTCGAGTTAGGAGAGCGAGAAACGAGAGGGATGATGTGACGTCGACGAGGGTGAGGAGAAAGTGGAGGAAGGACGAAGCGAGACGAGCAGAAAAATAGCGAATACAAAGCAAATTGGCGCCGAGATACATATGTACGTTATGTATGCGCGTTACATACCGTGCCGGAGCGTAGCCAAATGGAGAAATTTCCGGGTAAAATCGAGAAACGTTTCAAGTAAAGCTCGTCCGGGCAGGACGAGCTCTCTTTCTGTCTCTCTTTCTCTATACTATATGTTTTTCTCTCACTTGTACCCGCTCGCGTCAAGTAACCGGATACCTTTCAAAATGCTATTCGATTTTACTGTCGTCTCGTTCTCTAGCAACGATACGTTTCGTAATCGACGGCATCGATTTTGTGCGAATAAAGAGTAAAGGGGGTGGAAGAAAAAGGAAATGGGAGGAAATGGAATTGGATAAATTAGACACTTCGCCGAGCGATTTCGAAGTTTAGGAACTTAGGAAATTGATTTCGACGATACATCACGATCGTCTCGATCGGTTTCGTTCGTTTACCTCGCGGAAAAAAACCGCTCGAGCCTGTCTTCTTCCTTTCTATTCGTCTCTTTTCTTCCTCTTTTTTATCTTTTCCATCGAAACGACGCGAAGTACCTACTCGATCGTGCGAAATGGACCGAAAAACGGACGGAACGAAAGGAGAGCGTCGAGTTGCGGTTTCCTCTCGCGTCCAGGTAGAACCTACGGCGAGGATGACTAGGACGAGACGGTGCGATGCAAAAGCCGCGAGGCGTTCTACCGAGAGTGAAAAAGTTTTCTCGTTATCCATCCATCCACTGGGACATTACTGTTACAAAAAAAAAGGGAGAAAGAAAGGAAAGGACTCGGCTAAATTACGAATTCGTTATCCGAGCAAGCTGACCGAGCGGAACGAATGTGAGAGGGTCGGAGTTGGTCGATGTACACATCGTGAAAACGATACTTCTTTTTATCCTTTGTTTCTTTTATACTCTTGTTTCACCCTTCTAAACGTATACCCGTCGAAGGATCTTCCCAGCGAGTATCGCCTCTCGATTATTTTCGAAAGCGATAAAGCGATTTCGTTCTCCGATCCGCTGTTAAAGATGCGATCGCGATACGTTGAAAATACAATGGAAAGCTTCGAGGTGACCGTCCGGTGGTGGTCGATACCTTTTTTTTTTCCACGATTTTTATACGAAATCTACTCGGGTCGTTATCGTTCAACGCGTGTTATCACGGTGAACCGCCACGGCCGATCGCTTTTGCTCGATTTGAATTTATTTTCGCATGTGGTGTGAAAGGGTGGTTTATCCTCCCCTCTTTTCTCTCTCTCTCTATGAAGAAACCACGATCGACATCAGTTCCGTCGCAATGCGGCGATCGGCTATGAAATCATCGGACGATCGTCGATCGTTCCCACGTCCATAGGAATATCTATTAGACGTAATTGATGCGAGGCTATGCACCGCATGGTCACCCGTACGTACACGGTGGTAAACGTCAAAACGACTCACGACCATCTGACCGATATCGTTTATGCGAAAACGTTTACGCGAAACGATCGCTCGTCGCGATCGCGCTCGCTCGCTTATCGCCACCGCTATCGCTCATATTTCACTCGGAATTTAACGCGACGAGGGACAGGAGAGACCCGATGTGGGATAAGGGTGTGGAAGAGCGGAAATCGGCCGATATATGTTGTAAATCGTGTTCGGGATGGTGACGACCGTTTAAATCCGAACGAGATCGAGTCTGACGTGTGCGGGATTCAAAGATCGATTTTGTAGAACATGTGTCGGCTTTTCGATGACTACAGAAACGTTTACTATCTACGATTTGTCCGGTTCCAATATCACCCCCTTTTTTTTTTTCGTTCGAATAAAGTGGTTACCTTACTTTTTGACACTTTGCACTCGACCGTCCCACTCTGTTGGAACATATTTCTCCAATGATATACCATTTTACTTGAAACTGTATATACGATCGGTATGTTGTGAAAAAAACATTTGCTCGAGTTACCGGTAGGGTGTATCGATGAAAAATCTCCGAGTGCATAAAACAAATGAACGTCGAATGGCAGTCGACATCGTACTGCCGCGGGGAAAAAAACAATTTTGTCGAGTCCCACTCGAGTGCTAAGAGTTAAATATAGAATGTACAACGTTGAAAGTTGTTCATAGGTTCATATACCTATAAATTCTAATGTTATTCTATTAAAAAAATGTACAAGTACCAATATGTATTCCAGGAATACTTAATTACAGACTAACGGCAGTTGGACAAAAATTGGACTTACGCCAGTGGTACATTTACAGCAAAATCGAAATTTCAAGCTATACCAATTTTCTTTCATTTCGGAATACCTAAACGCGACCGCGTTACACCATCGGTCGCGTACACGTAAACGAAATATTCGAACAATTCAACGAGCTAGTACGTACCTGAAGTATTCCACGAATTTGTCCGCTCTTGGTCTCGACGATACGCGATGCGTAACGAATCTCCGCGTTGGCGCGACCCCCCTCGTGGTTGTTGGACAGGAGGAAAATGAAGAAGAGGAGGAAGAGAAATCGTGCTAGCCGATCGCCCAAGTTGATTTCGTTCGTTCCTCTGGCCGTACTCAGCGTGACCAGCGGCCTTTCCTCGGCCGCCGGTTGGCATGGCAGGAGCATGACAGCATTTGCCGGCGTCCACCCGAAGCGACGCCAGTGGCATAACCGAGACCCGTAGGTCCTCGCCACGAATTGACTCCTTTCTCTACTACCGACTCCACCTCTTTTTTTTTTTTCTTTTCTTTCCCTTTACTTCCTATTTTTTCTTCTTCTTCCACCCTCGCGACCCTCCTCCTCTTCTATCGGCAACCGGTTGCTTTCCTGCTGCGACACCGTTTCCTTTCTTCTCTACATCGAAGAAATAAAAGAAAGGAAGAAGAAACACGAGTCTCGCCTCTTCGTGGTTGGATCTCAACGGGGGCGAGCCTCTTCGCGATGAGAGAGAGAGTAACTTTGTGTATGTGTGTGTGTGAGTGAGAGAGAGATAGAAGGAGGGTGAATCTACCACCCGCCGCCGAGAGACAAATCACTTTGTAACTTCGTTATGCAAAACGACGTCTGCCTCTCTTCCGGTCCTCCCACGGTCTGCTGCTGTTGCCGCTACTCGTTGCCGATGGTGACGACGTTCTCTCTCTCACCCCCTCTCTCTCTCTCTCACTCTTCTATCGTTCCGTCGCTTCTTTATTCCCTCCTTACTTTCCCCCAGCACGAAACTTAAATTGATCTCAAAGCATCTTCTTCGTTGATGTCGAATAAGCGGGAGCGTGTCACCTTTGCCGTTTATTCCTCGCGACGCGACGATGGTACCTGCAAAAAAGGGGATTTGTTAGTCCGAAAGATCGATCGTACAAAAGAATGAGATGATTGGTCTTTGTGTTTCAACTCGATAGCCTCTTTTTTTTTATTATTTTCATCTAATATTTCGACGTTGCTGCTTCTTTTTTTTATAATTAATGATACCCTCTTGGTATTTGTTCCATTTCAAAGAAGGGGAAGAAAGAACGAATGACGCGTACAACGGTTCCAGTCGTCTCGCATCCAGCCTCTCTTTGCTAATTTAATCGAACTCTCAATTATCGTTCACACCGATCCCCCAGACGGCTCTAACTTTCGCTCCTACGATGGTATACGTACACGCGCCTCACCTCCCCGGAGAGTGCGGTTCGAATACCAACAGACGTAGAGAGAGTCAAGCCACGAGCCGATGCGCGCGACGCTCGAACTCCTATTCCGCCACTTCATCGTTCGGATTGACGTTTCGCTCGTAGAAATCGCGACGAAGAGGAGAATCGATCGGTACGATCGTTATGCCTTTCTCGCTAGATTCTCGCTCGACGTTTAGAGAGACACCGATTGGATGAGGGAGAGAGAGAGACGGTAGAGGGGAAATGTATTCGAAGAACCAACGATTCTCTTATCGAATTGATATTGAGTGTTTGGTTGATCCATGGGAATATTGAAATGAGTGATAGGGGGAGTCATTTGGAAGTCATGTAATATAATATATTATTATACAAAGTATTACAGTTATTGAGATATTTGTGATTCTTTATATTTCTCAAATATGTCGGATTAAGTATTTTAGTTATTATTATATTATTCTAATCTCTACAATGTCGTCTTCCAGAGAAACATTACAAATATCTTCTAAGATTTTGAGAAACAAAATTTTCTGTTTGTAGAAACATTAAAAACTTATAGCGAAGTTCAAAGGGCGATAAAAATATCTGTTTTATGCTCGTTTCAATAATAATCATTGATACATTTGTATACATATAATACACGTTCGACGTATTTCAGAAATATTAAAAATTACACGTATCTTAAAAAAGGGTAGCACTTTATGTAATAACATATAATATTAGATGGGTTCCAAATAACTCCCCATATCACCCATTTCAATATTCCCATCGACCTACAAAACAACCTGTATAACGAATGGAAATTTCGAATTATTTGATATTCATCGAACGGTTCCTATTGATTTTTTATTAATTGAATGTTCACATGTACGTATCCACGAACTATTGTACCGTACGACTGTAATATCGTCAAATAAAATTATAGGATATGAAAATCGTACTTTCACATTTTCATTAAAAATCCCGACGAACTTTCCAAGCAATCTGATAGATATTTAAATGAATAAAAAATAAAATAATTTTTTCACGTGACGCTCGAGATCCGATCTCCGTTTTCCGAGATTCTTTCTTCTCTTTTTGCCAGGTCCCTTCCCTAATCCAATCTCCGCTCGATCGAGTAGAAAACCGCGTACACCCTTCGAATGAAAATTTCATAGAAATTGTTAGCGCGTTACGCCGCCGGGGGGCAGATAATGTTTCGGAGGCGATCGGCCGCGAATCAGCGAACGAGAGGATCCGAGACTAGTTTTTCCGGGTTCGTTGACATCGAGTTATGACGTAGAATTAATTAGATGCTTTATAAACCCTTCCATTTCTGTTCTTTCTCTTTTTTTGTTTTTCCTAGACTCCCTTCGCGAACGACGCGAATTATGTTTTTGGTCGTGGCACGTCGTGTGCAGAACACCATCGTAAATTACAGTTTAATTAAAATCGTAACACTCCGACAGTATTATAACACTTTTGCTTATGGAAAGACCAAAACGTTATTGCATCCTTCCTTCCATAAACCAGCTGTATCCCACCCTCTCATTGGTTTTGCGTTTCCCACGATTTTCTTGTTACCTCTTTTATAGAAGCAATCGAATTCAAGTATCAATTGTGCGTTTTGTATGTAAATGCTTTACGATAAAGGTTCGTGTTCAGTCTGTACGAAAACACTTCGTTTGATGCCTTTCGAATTTTTAATTATATATATTTGTTTTTAATTAAACATGCCGAAGTCTTTCAATTGACTGCGTACGTTATATATGCTGCTTATTCGCAGTCATAAAACGAAAACGTTCAACGTTCCGTTTCATTTAAAAAAAATTCCATTTAATTCGAGGAGCATTTTAAGAGTAGAGCTTTATCGAATTAAATTTCTAATAAAGAAAGTACAAAATATTGTAGTGCCGGCGGTACATGATTGAAGTGGAGTCGTTCGAATTTTCAAAGTTTGAAATATCGCGGAAGTTGTGCGGTCGATATCTCGAGGTTGGTTGCGCACGCGCCGTCGGAGTATCGAGTTTCTGCGGACAACTTCGAGTGTGTTACGTGTCCACAGTGGCAGTTCAGCGAGCGAAGAGAGAGGAGTGGTTCTGTAAAACTCCTCTCTTTAATTTTATTAAAAGATAAATATTGGAGATATAATAAACGATTACGAAGTTTTTACTTAACAAGGATTAAAGTGTAAGCGTGAATAGTAATAGATTTTATCGATTAATCCGAGTGCAGATTTCAATGTTTAATTAGACATCGTCGATCATTTCTTTATATTTTATTCTCTTAAAGTCATGAAAAGTTAATCGTTCGAAGTTTCGAGAATGCGTACGATTTACTATGTTCATTAAAAGATTTCCTATCGCTTGAGAACGTATCTCTCTATGCTGCACATAACCTCAATACCGTTGATACCTTATGACATGATGAATATTTATACTTCCTATATGGAAAATCTCTTTTGAAAGGGCTCCTTTGTTTCCAGTTCAACGCCGCATCAAGATGTCTACTTCAGCGATATATATATTAGACGTGAAGGGAAAGGTGTTGATTTCTCGCAATTATCGTGGAGACATAGAGAACGGGGTGATAGAGAAGTTTATGCCCTTGGTAATGGAGAGAGAAGAGGAAGGCAATCTTACGCCTATCATTCAAACGCCGGAGTGTACATATGCCTATATAAAATATAATAATCTTTACATAGTATCGACGACAAAGAAAAATGCAAATATCTCTTTGGTCTTCGTGTTCTTGCATAAAGTTGTGCAAGTCATGCAAGAGTATTTTAAGGAATTGGAAGAAGAAAGCATAAGGGATAATTTTGTAGTAATCTATGAGCTTCTGGACGAGCTACTGGATTTTGGCTATCCTCAAACTACGGACAGCAAAATTCTGCAGGAGTATATCACGCAAGAAGGCCATAAATTAGAAATACAACCTAGAATTCCAATGGCTGTGACTAACGCCGTGTCTTGGAGGTCCGAAGGAATTAAATATCGCAAGAACGAAGTCTTTTTGGATGTAATAGAGTCCGTGAATCTTCTGGCAAACGCTAATGGAAATGTATTGAGTTCTGAGATCGTCGGTGCCATAAAGATGAGAGTGTACTTGTCTGGAATGCCGGAATTGAGGCTGGGTCTAAACGACAAAGTGCTATTCGAGTCCACGGGGCGTGGAAAATCTAAATCTGTGGAGCTGGAAGACGTCAAGTTTCATCAATGCGTACGACTTTCAAGATTCGAGAACGACCGAACCATTTCCTTCATACCACCGGATGGAGAATTCGAATTGATGTCGTACAGACTAAACACGCATGTCAAACCATTGATATGGATAGAATCTGTGATAGAACGACACGCGCATAGTAGAGTGGAGTACATGATAAAAGCTAGATCTCAGTTCAAGCGTCGGTCAACTGCAAATAACGTCGAAATAGTGATACCTGTACCAAACGACGCGGATTCTCCTAAATTTAAGACGACGATTGGCAGCGTCAAATACTCTCCCGAACAAAGTGCGATTACTTGGTTCATCAAATCCTTCCCAGGTGGAAAAGAGTATTTAATGAGGGCGCACTTTGGTTTACCATCCGTAGTCGGCGAAGATGTCGAGGGCAAGCCACCGATCCAAGTCAAATTCGAGATTCCCTACTTCACTACTTCCGGAATACAAGTGCGATATTTAAAAATTATTGAGAAAAGCGGCTATCAAGCGTTACCGTGGGTGCGTTATATAACACAAAACGGTGATTATCAATTGAGAACGAATTAGTTATATGGCTCCTCGAATGAAAGTATTTGTGAAACGTTGAACGCTCGAGTGTGAAATTTACTATAAGAAAAATGGAATTAATTTCCACGGTTGTATGTAGTAAAAGTCGATTATTCCCAACTCTCGATCGTACGAATATCATTTTAACGTCCAGTCTGCGTGAATATTTCGACGCGAGAGATGTAACCTTGTATTCTTTCATTAGTGATTTGCGTAGTTTAATCGCGTTAAATGTATAATTCTTTCGATTTTAACGTTTGACCGTTGTGACGAGATTTTTTATACGAACGTTACCCAAAAATTCTTTTACAACGTTAATAAAGAAAAAAAAAAAGTCAGTACTTATTTTAGAGAATCAAGACCATGCTTCGAGTCGATCAATATTTATGACGAATCGAACTTTACGTTTTTTTATATATATGCATAACGATAATGATTAATATAGACTACTAATAATAAAAAAAACCTTATGTATACCTCATAATCGAGAAGTGTAAATATGCATACCCATACAATGTGTTATCCCGTATTCCTTAGTATTAATGAAATGATTTGTTTAAATAGTATTGCGTTCATTGCGAATTACCGTATATATTGACATAATAACAACACAATGTTATCGTATGTCGCTGTAACGGCAACCGAAGAAAGGAAGGATATTAAATTTCTAATTGAAACGTGACTCGTACGTTCTTTCACTTCCAACGTCATCCCTTTCATACTTCTGCAAGTTGGCAGGAGAGAAAATTCACATCCCGTGACGCGAGTCCTGTCCTTTCCCCTAAAGCGAATTTTTTCGTAGTTCGAAGAGGGACGAGGAAAATAGAGATAAAATATCCCATGTAAATTGAGCGCTTTCTTTACTTTCTAAGCGTAACCGGATGAATGCGCGGAGCTCGAAAAAGAAAAAAAAGAGCTGACGAAAATTTTGCACCGGGAGTTGATGCTGCCGGTCGAAACGAAGGCTGGAGGAAAGGAGTGGAAGGGGCTCGGAGGTAGTAGAAAAAAAAAAGGATGGAAAGACACGAAAATGCGATTAGAGCGAAACGGTGGAGGTAAAAATCTTTTTATTCGTATTCGTCGTTGAACGCGCGCGTACCCCGAATGGTCGTAATATGCAAATTCATCCCACGTATATGAGCCCGTAATAATTTTATGGAAATCAGTAGTCTTGCACGGTGCGCACAGAATTTTTTTGCGCTTGAACGCGGTCTACGAGGAATACAGGGAGAGGAAAGTCGTCAGCAGGCGTCGTATGCGGCGTAACCACCACCACCAATCGCAACCACCCTTGCAAAAGCTAAGGAAACTTCTTAGTTCTCTCAACCAACGTCGGTCCTTTTCTTCCGGCTATCGAACGAGTTTTATTGCGCTTCTTAACATTCATCGATGCTCCGCTACGATGTTTAACCGTTGGGCTTATCGAGACGAATAGAAAAAAAGGGGAAACGGGGGCTCTAGGGTTATGGAAAAAAATGAGAGAGAAAGAAGAAAAACTTTACGGAACGTGACAGCGCATAACAAGACGCGTATAACGCAACGAATGCAGATAACGGAAATAACGTTTCGCGGTGCATGTAATAACGGACGGTAGTAATACCATGGACTCGGAGATAACGATACGCTTCTGTTATTGCCGCTACCGCTTATGATAAAGTGGAAACACGCGTGCCGACCACCGGACAACTGGACAATAATGCGACATGTTGTACCGTATAAATATTCTCTCGGTACAAACGAGACACATTTACGTCAGAAATATTTTAACGAAACCCGACATCTTCGGGCGATTTCAGCGAATTTCGACCTTATTCCGTAACCTTTACGCATCTCTAGCTCGGAGCAATATTAACTGATTTGGATAAAATTTGCATTATTCATATGTCTTCCATCTAGAAAACGTATTTTTGCAATTTTCATTATAAGGTCACGTAAAAAAAAGATAGTTACTTTTCTTCTAGGAAATCTAGGAAATTAATCTTTCTACTTTCTTGAAAAGACCAAATCATTTGGTTCGACTATAAAAAAGTTATACCACTTTAGCCCATATCTGTATTTTCTACATGTTATTTGATCTTATCAGTAAAACTCTAAATTAATTGTTAGTTTATATCACAAGTTTAATTTCTCTTTATCTCATATTTTTCCATCCACGGAAAAAAATTCAGCCCATAGAGGATTAAAGAGTGGTCTTATATTTTTCACCATCACTGTACATAACTTCGCGCAATCGACGATGCATCGAAGAAATGTCGAGTATCCGAATCGTAACCTTCGAATCATGAAATATCCCGGATCGTCTACGGACAATTTCGATAACAATTTCTAAAGTGATATCTAATCCATACCAGGCATCACAGTACGAAAATGATTAGAATGCTTTCGGATACTCGTCCGTAGAAATTCCATTGGCATCGTTATAACGGAGCGTCCAGTTAAATTTTCCACATCCAAAGCGATCTCTCGTTCGTGTCGATCGAGGGGATCGACGTTTATTCGCGTGAAAAATAATGTATCGTCCACCTGATTACATTTCGATTTATCATCCCGACTGATCTTGACGCGCAGCTCGGGCTCGTCATCGTTCCTCGTCATGTGATCGCCATCGTCATTATCACCGTCACCCCGTCGTCATTGATCCCCCGCTAACACTACGATAACACGGAAGAGCACGATATACGTGCGCGTTTTAATTAAAATGCCGAGCGTTTGATCAAACGCATTTAACATAGATCCGCGTTTCCGTCCGGGCGATTTCATTGTTATTTGACACCGCGATTCATCGCCGTTTTCCATTTTCGCGCGAGCAGGAAACTCGACGCCCGTCACCGTTTTAGCATAATCTCGATATTCCTGTGAGAAACGTTAGTAGAGGGGGGAGGGAAAAGAAGTAGAGAAAGGTGGTCCCTTGCTTTCCCCCCTCTTTTTCTTTATGTCGCATTACTTCCTTTTTCCCAAGCCGAGAATGAGTAAATAAATAAATCATGGGGAGAATCGCATATTTTATCTCGAAATGAGATCGCCAAGGAAGATACTCGGACGCGAAACTTTCATATCTCCGCGGCCGTTCGTTGCTTGATTTATCCGAAAGAAAAGAAAAAGAGAGAGAGAACGTTTATGAAAGGTGGAGAGTGGGGCGTCCGACTCACTTTTCACGGTGACAACAGTGACAAAACGGCGAGACTGAAGTAAAAGGAGTTTGCTATCCGTCACTGGCTACGAGCCAATCGCGCGCGAGTCCTCGTTGTTTTCGCCCTCTTGGCATCGTCGTTTTATTGCAAATTACATTCCCCAAACCTGGATCTTCTCGCCTTGGCCAGTACGTTGTTCGAATCTTTTCCCGAGGAGTCAAAGGGAGGAAGGATCGTCCCTCGTTGAACAAACGAGAGAGAGAGAAAGAAAAAAAAGAGAAAGGGATGCGACGAACTTTCGTTTCGGTCTCATCGAGAAGTTAAAAAGTCGCGTTAATGATCGATCGAACGGGACTAATGCTAGTGAGGTTCCTCTTTCTTTCCTTCGTGAAGAAATTTCATTCCCCGCGAGAAACATCCAGCCGTTATTGCGACGGAGAATAAACGAGGGGTTTTAGCTCGACGAAACTCGAGACTCTTCGAGAGTTTAAGTCTTTCGTGATGAAGCGTCGCGTTTTAGTTTCTTCTCTACTTCTTTTTTCTTCTTTCTACCTTCCAACATTTTCTCCTGGAAAGATGCTTTCTTATCTCGAGCGTTACGTGGGCAAGGTGCATCCATCGCGCATCCATCCCTGTCTCGAAGAATTTCAAAATTCGTTTCACCTCCGACACTCGGCCGCAAGTTCCACTCCTTCATTCCCTTTTTTTTTCCCCTTCGTTCCTTATTCGAAAACGTTCTCTCTTTCTACGTAGAGAGGAAGGAAGAGAGATCACGTCAGAGCCGAATCTCGAGGCAACTACTCGTAGAAATCGCTCGTCGATTTCCGATAGGAGAACTCGACTCGATTAGCAGACGATTCGTCTGGGGTTTGATTATCGTGGCCCGATGCTACTAGATAATTAAGGTTCGAGTAAATCGAGTTCCGTCGTGCTCCGTATCACCCGAATGTATTTGCATGCGTGTAAACATGCACAAATTAGCTGGCTCCGATTTATATGCTCAATTCCGAGGGAACCAGATGCTCTGCTGCCGTGTCTCTCGACGTTTCAAACGTTACTCGTCTATCTCTCTCTCTCTCAATTCCTAATAGAAATCGATCGACAACGAAATGGGATTAGCTTAGCATATATATATATATATATATATATATAGGAATTGAGATATATATATATATATTGTACACATCATCTTCCTAATACATGTACATTACCTCTTATTAATTAATTAATTACACTACCCCTCGTGTCAACTCAAATGAAATGAAATGTATTCTCGAGTAATTTCGACTCGATTTCGTCGTTAATTCTCGTCCTTTCGATCGTTGCAAGTACATCTCGTAGTATTACCGTCTCTATAACGGAGTGGAAGGACAAAAGCGTTCGCATCAAACGGAGAGAGTATCGCGACTACGGTCCTCACTCCCATCGTTTCTGCCTCTACTTCGCTTTGGCTCTCGTACAATAAATAGTCGTACCGCGCGATAAGAAGTTACGGGAACGTCAAGCGTAACTTTCTCCTACTACTAGCTCCAGAGCCGGGCAACGATATTCCAGCAAGTGGAAGCGGGCGTGTTTACTCGGACAAAAGAACAAGATAGGAACGGGCAGAGGTTACACGTTAAACTATGACCATCCAAACTGCATATACACGTACATATTTACTTGCCCTCGAGATGATAACTTCCGTCGTGATCCGTCCATCTTCGAGATTCAAACCGTTCCCTCCATATTTTCGCTCGAGGTAAGAGGAATTCTTTTACGGATATTATTTGAAGAGGGTGAGTCACTTTAAATGCTAATAATCTGAGCTTCTTGATGGTTTATTGATATGAAATAGCATTTTTCTTTGAGAGGATTTTTATCTCGGTATTTATTTCATTTTTTTTTTTTTTTTATAAGTAATTACAAATATTTGGACCGTTCCATTCGTACTTTATGATATACAGGGTGGTCCATTTAAATATCTCTTTTTAATGAAACGTAAATGGTATCGCAAGGTGAATACTTTGTAAATGTTTACAATCGTGCGATATCATTAATATTGCATTGAAAACATTTTGTTATGTTATCACAAATAAAGGAGATATTTAGGTGAACCACCCCCTGTATACGTAGATATTCAATGATTTTTGTCCTGTCCTTTTCCTAAGAATTTTGGACGAAAGGAGATAGGTATTTTTTTCTTTTTTGTCAGAAAAAGAGGAGTCGATAGCCGGAGGAAAGGTCGGAAGGAATTTAATTTTCGCGCTTCTCTCCAACGTTCGCTCGAAGGACATTCTATTTTTGGGCTTATCGGTTTACACACCGGCTCCGGTGTCGGTTCTCGGCTGTTGTCGTCCTCCTCCGACGCTACCGCCTCTGACGCCACCCTATGGCGTCAACCTCCCTTCGAAACGAAATTACCTCGGTTGGGACGGCCGAAACTTTGAGTGCAAGACAGAGAGAGAGTGAGAGAGAGAGAGACTTTCACCACGCTGTTTTTAGAAACTACACCGCTTCCCACGAAGTTCAAAGTTCCCGCGGCTTTGACGCCGTGGGAACGGAATGAATCTCATTAAAATCGCGGTTCGTGCTACGTTTTACAGCTTCCCAAGGGGTTGCAATCGAGAAGTTAAAGAGAGAGAGAGAGAGAACGACATAGTTGTACAGGTGATGAAGAGAAAGGCGAAAAAAAGAAGGACGAAGAAGGAGTGCAGAAGGAATCGTTAATTAACTCGGCAGTGCTAAAAAAGAAACTCGATCGTTACCCCTCTTCACCCTATCCAACGGCCCTGTCGAGACCTGAAAATTTGCTCTCTTTCTATCTCCATCTTTCTTCGCGTTGGTACTATTCGTGGAAAAGTTCGAAAGGTAGAAACAAATAGAATGTCGCGACTATGATTTTCTTTGAGACGCACCACCCTTCCTTCGGTCTCGTGCTTAATTAGAACCTTTCGTTTCCCTTTTTTCTCTTCTCTCTCTATCCTCGGTCGAGTTCGACGGACTCGACAGACTTCGCTAAAGAAGTCGCCTTCTGTTTCATTCGTTCGATCCATCCATTTGCTCCTGCGCATTGATTTCCACGAAATATCATCGTCGAATATTCGTATAAGCGTACAATTAAATGTGGTTTCAAGTGCGCTTGCACGGTACGGTATTACATCGAAACTTTGTAGAATCTCGTGTCGAGTAGGATGGAATCGTAGATAGTTTATCGGGTAACGTAAGTTGGAACTGTTCATTTTTGTTACGAGAACATTGTGGACCGATCTCACGTACGTATGTGCATAAGTTATTTTTGGCTAAACGATATTATTATAGTTTCGATTACTTTTATTATAGTCACGACAAACGTGTAAAGAACGAATTATAAATGATCAAATTTTAACGAATTTACTTTTGTTATTCTTTTGGATTTGTTAATATTTGTTAATCTCTGTCTGGGCAAGCTTGTGAACTGTATTGCTTGTAACTACATACATTCGTCTTTTTCTCAATTTCTAATATCAACTATATTGTATGTCACGTTAAATTATAAGGCAAGGGGTTAATAATCGACGTATCTATGTTCTGTGAGAATCGAAAATGGCATCGAGGTCCGGTGACATTAATAATACATAGAACGAACGTGCCGTTTCGTCTCCTGCCGTAAACTGGTCCTTACCGATCGCGAAACTACTTAAATTCTTCGCTCGCGGAAGGCTTTGTCGAGGTAGGTAAACATTGGCTTCTTTGACCGGAGGAGAAGTTACCAGCTAAGAGAAGAATCGTGCTGGACCACGACGACTACGGCGACTGTCGTACGAGTGAAAGCATTCTGCGAAAAAGAGAAACGACAGAGAAAGAAAAAGAGAGAGAGTAGAGTGCGATAGAAGGACTTCTTCGTTCCTTTTATTTTCTTCGTAACTACTCCCTGTACCTCTTCTTAGTTCCCTCCACGTTTCTCCTTTTTTTTTCATTTATTCTTCTCGTTTCGACGAACAGCATTCATTGTCCACTCGCGAACTTTCCGAGCTTTCGTGCTTTCGTCTATAAGAGGAGCCAGAGGAGAAAGAGGAGGTGAGACAGGGAGATTGATTGTAAGACCGCCAGAGGCGAGTCAGGCTCGTTCCATTTTTTACTTTTGCCCGGGGAGTATGAACCCCAAGCCGATCTTAACGATATTTAGGCCTTGTTCTAACAACGGCGAAAGCCGGTCGAATATTTCTTTTTTTTTTATAAAACCGTTTCGATTCTTTTTCTCATCGACTTTGCCTCCACCCAAAAAAGGATTACAACGATTATACGCGAAAAGGGTTTTACGTTCTTGCGAATACTCGAAACCCTTCGTTCGATAGTTCGTGCTCGTTAACGATAGTAATCCCGTTCTTAGTATTCTTCTCGCTGCTCTCCTAACGAGGCTATTTCGTTCGATATCATTGGTATCTCGCGAAACTCATCGACGTCGGCCCTGCCAAACGGCGAAAGGTCGAGTTTCTCCTCTCTCCCTTTCTCGAGATATCGAGGCTAAATTCGCTTTGCAGGAAAGGCGACGCCGTGGCTTTTATCGAAAAGACGGCCAGACAAAAGTGAACGATTAAGATAGGGAAGAAGTACTTTTATCCTGCCATTGTTATGGTATACATAAAGCGCTTTACGCGTCGTTTCGCCCAGAGCCAGTCGTCGAAACCGACGGTCGAGTTCTTCTTGCTTCGTTGATCTCCGTTGAACCGCAGCCGGTTTGTTTTTTCGAAAAAAAGGAAATGTTCAAATAAAAATCACTATACGCTCGACGAATACTCGAGTTCCCAAGCGATCCCATTATCATTAACCCTTTGTTAGACGTGGCCTTTTGGCAGCCAACGATAGTCGCGGCGATCTCATAGATAAAATGAATTTAAATTCTTTATGAAGGCTCTCAGATAATCTAGAATTCCATTTTTATGACTACACACTCAAATGACACACTTCAAAGTAGGTAATGTATTAGTAATACTAATAAGCTAATGTAAAGGGTTAATATCCCTTTACGATCTGTTTGATCAGCTGCGACTAAAGAAGAGTTAAGTATCGGTTAACCATACGTCGAGTTTATCGTATCAACGAGATCTCAATCGGTCATTAAATTAAATATTATAGTAAATACAACAAGAAAGTGGGAATAAAAGATAAGCGGGCCAACGATTGAAACGAAGACATAAAAATATGGAAAGCAGTAAAGCGGGGATCGTGGAACGAACTCGCACTTTGGTCCGTGCAAAAGGAGAGAAAACGGACGCGAGAGAGGATCCTTCGAAATCGTCGGATGCTACCGACGGACCATGACGAATGAACTCATAACCCCCGAGAATCCGGGGGTACTTTAGCGAAGCTTGTTAAAACGTGGTTGTCCTGGTAACGGCATAAAAAGGAAATTATTTGAACTGCCAGACGGTGAACATCGGTTCCTGTCCGTTACGAGAGACGAAAGCGGAAGAGAAAATTATTTTTTCTGTTTATATTCCTTTCGCACGAGGGTATCCCCCGAAGAGCATTTTAATATCCTTCTTATGGCTATCGTAACAGAGACAAAGAGTCGTCGAAACATTGAATAAGAAATAAATGTATCATGAATATTCCAATAAAGCGGGAACGAAGGGAAATTTGTTGAAAGAGAAAGGAAAAAAAAAGGATGTGTACGCATATCAAAGTAATGAACGTGCGTTCATAAGAGCTTATTAAATTCTTTTATACGTTACGCGCCATTTCAATGGATACCATCCGGATATACTACATTATAATTTTTTTCTTGTTTTTTTTTTTTACAATCGGTTCGCTAAAAGTTTTTACCTATACTGCAACATGTTCTGCTTTACTTCGTTACGTATAATATTTGGTAAAGAAAAAAATTCCTCTCACGTTTTTCATCTAATCGCGAGATCGCGAACGATCTATACCGCGATATCAGGAAGTAAGGAGATAGAGAAGGCGAGAGACGGTCTATGTTTCCTTCGTTCACGGACATGCAGGGTGATTTGAAATCAGGGCTGTGTGCGGGGTCGCGTCTGCGTTCGCGGGGAAACGACGATAGAAGTAGACTGAGAGATCGTCCGGGCACGTAAGACGATAAATCACGCGGTTATGGCAGCTCGCATAAAGATAGAGAACGAGAGAGATAGAGAGAACGAAAGAGAAGAAATAGGTAGGTAGGAGGCGCGTGTCTCGCGCGAGCTAGCAGACTAGCTACGTTCAACGTCTAGAGTTCGAGGAAAACTCTTGCCCGTCGTTAGCCAAATTGATATCGTTCCTCTCGTAAAGTTTGTCGGGTAGACGCGTTCTCGACGATACGAGGCACCTATATGTATATAGTTATACATATGCGTGTGTATACGTACGAAGAGATATTTCAAAGGCTAAGGGATGCTGCTCGAAACTCCAACGGAAACAAGGTATCCTTTCTTATTCGTGAGAAGATAGAGAGACATCATCGGTTATATATTAAAATAGATACAACATTCGAGTGTTTCCTTTTTTCTATGTCAATCCTTTATTGTTTCCTTCGGTAGCATATGCAAATATTTAAATTTGCTTTTCGTGACAGCCCTTAATCATCCACCGGGGCATAAAACGAGAGAGGGGGAAGGATACGTGCAAAAGCAAAGATACATTAATCCAATGTACCGCTAAATATTGCAACGATTTCGACGAAACGAACGCAATAACATAATCAAACGATAGCCGGGCGCTTGTTCCACCTACTATCGTTTATACAAGTAGGTATATCGATAATGTTTGAACGCCGCATTGCGTAATTGGAGTAACAAATTTGCCCGATACTCGGCCGATGATGAATATTGCATTTATGTTTTCGTATGCTCGACAAATGTACTACAACATATTTCTTCTTTTTACAGATTACCGATGCAGCTTGAAAATATATCTTGCATCGGTAAAGAGTTCAAGGATTCTTTAAATAATGTCTTCGTCGAAGATATCCCCTCGAAGATGGAAAGAAAGAAACGAGGAATACCTTTTTATCATTTTTTCGAGTCTAAATACGAGACTCGGGGAAAAGGACTCACGATCGAAGCTTTTGGGACGAGGAGAAAAAGAGTAATAGTTCCAAACACCCGGTCTATGTATATATGTATCGGCCATGATGCAGACGGTTCGATACCGGGCAGCATTGTTTCCGAATTCCGATTATAAGCGCGCCTCGATTCTGACGAGCTATGCGCCTGACGGCTGCGGCTCCTTTGTGAACAGCCGACAACGACCGAAAGCTTTTTTTTCGGGTTAGAGGGGGTTGGGGCTTTTCCGTTGTATTTAAGAAGAGTGCTGCTGGATGGAAAAAGAATAGGTTGATGAAAAAAAAGAGAGAGCGAGCAAAACGTGTGGTGGTTCGTTAAACGGACGCACTTTTCGTAGAGACGCTAACGCTTTTACTTCTTATCGGACTCGAAGGGGAGCTCCAAGGGGGAAATTAGAAGAGAGCAGCTTGCGGAGATGGTGCTAAAATTGCTTTCACGATCGGCCGACCTCCTCCGCCTTCTCCTCTTCAACCTCCTTCTGCTCCTCCTCTTCCAACTTCTCGTCGGCCCTTTATCGCTCGACTCCTGCTCGCGAACGGTGGCTTTAACTAATGGCTACTCTACTTCCAAATAATTCGTAATCCACGATCTTGGGGTTTTCCGGCGCAATCTCGAGACTTTGTAAATCCAAGTCGAGATACGATCTTAATGTCGACGTACCCTTCGAATACTTCTTTATTTTTTTTTATCGATCTATTATTTTCTATCAGACTATATATTCCATGAGACTTTGGTACGAGAAAGTTTTAACGAATTTGGTTACGATACCTGTATGAATCGTATCCACGTCATAAATTATAATCCCCCAGATTCGAAACTTGTTGTATGTAACCAAAGCTGCGCATGGTTTCCATTTTGCTTTACCCCCCGAAGCATCGAGATTTCCAGACTGTTTTCAAAAGGAGGAGTTAAATGACTGTATAATATGCTTCGTTAGAGAGTCACGCGAGCATCGTAGAATTATTTTGAAAGTGAACGAAGAGAGGAAGATCGATACTGTCGCGCACTGACCTCACCATACTGCGAGGAGAGACGCGCGACACATGGCCGAGTGTGTTCGACTATGCGCGAGTACTACTACTCTCTGTGCCAGCCAGTGATGCTCTCTCTCTCTCTTTCCTTCCATCTCTGTCTCTCTCGCTCCGTCTTTAGCTCTGTCGACAATCTCATGCATTATGGGTATCCTCGAAAGCCTTCAGGGTCTGTCGGGATATGGAAAGGAGTGAAGCTAACAGACTCGATTCCCTTTGTGGACGCTGCTGGGCGCTGTTTGGCCTTTAGCAGCCTGTTTGCCCAGCCCTCGTATTCCATGTGCCCAGCTTGTCTTACACGCTTCGATTTGGACGACAAGCGAAGACATCGGACAAGTATCGATATTATACGGACGTTGACCTCCCCTTTGGCTGCTTGCCTATGTATATATATATATCTTTCTCATGTTTTCTTTCTTCTTTACTTCGCGTTTAATTCGCTGCTGGTCCTTATCCTCCTCGTTCTTTTCTCTATTCGCGACATGCAAACACCAACACGCGATGCTGGCAAACCCCACCGTTTCAAAGAGATCGATTTTCCTTATCCCTGGCGCCTGAAATCCTTTCACTTCGCGTTACACGTTTCCCGTTTTCCTCGATTCGCCGAGGATTTCGATCTATTTACTATCGGAATATGCGAGCGACGATGCCGGGGGTTAGATATCCGCGTAGCTAAAGCGCGACTACTGTATTTTCGAGGATCGAGCAAAATTGTGAGGATTTCGATGCGTTCAAAGCCGGGTGAGCTACGAAAATAAAGAAGGAATCGGAATTATGTATGACGTTGAATTTGGCGAATATTTGATAGAAAACGAACGAGGTCTTCCATTAACGACAGGATCTCAATGGTTGTATGATACTTAGCGATAACAACGATTTTCTCAAGTTCCATTAACCACGGTATTTTTGAAAACGATAAAAGACCGATACTTAATGGTATTCAGAAACGGCCACAATTTTGCGGACAGCATCGATTTATATAGGTAGAATAGTGAAATATCGGTCGAACGGAAGGATATACGCGCGGCTCGTCGTTACTGGCAAAACGGTAATTGTTTGAATGCACAATCCTATTTGCCAAGCAATCGGACACCGGCCGCAGTTTGTGTAATTTCTGTAAAGTTCGGCAGGCTTGCGGTGACGCGCGAGAGTCGGGCGCGGAAGCGCACCTCGAAAACTCGTCGCATCGGTTTTCAGGGTCGTGCGAGTACCATTGAGAGAGACGGAGAGAGAGTGCATAGACCGCTTCGAGGCAAAGTGGCACTTATCCTCTTACAAGATGACCGATGAGTCGCGTAACTCGAACAACGTTATATACCGTAAAGAGTAAGTACTTTACCGCGTTGCTTGCTCGCGACGAAACGGTAAACGCTCGACTCGACGGAGATTTATGGAATACTTTACGCGAAAGTCGCGTAAAGTAAGAACTACCTACCGTGGCGTGGCAGGGAAACGGTATGCTTCGCGTTGAGATGTCCGAGACAAAGATCGATGAAGAGCGATCTCTGGCGAACGATTCAATGCACGCTGGGGATTAACGTCGTCAGGAATGAATTCTTCTTAGAGTTGGAAGGAAATTATCCAATTTCTTGTGTAGTTTATATTTCATTCATTTACAATGATTACATAACTAAAAATATTGAAAAAAGAATAATATTTAATTTTTAAATAAGTTAAAAATAAATAAAACGTTTTTTTTCAATTTCAAGCAAACGAGTTTTTTGGGACAACTTGCCCCGCTGTAGGGTAAGTTGTCTCACGCCATGGGGCAAGTTTTCCAAGGTTTCCAGGGAAAAATCATGATGTATGCATCATGATTTTTGCGAAAATGGTCACCACCGCCGATTTCAATGTTTAATGGCTCATTTTAAAGAAGAAAGCATGCAGAACACTGTCCCGTTGTCCGTTTTTCGATATCGTTGCGGAGTGTTGAAAAATCAATTTTTTAAGTGTCGGAGTATGGGTCGTTTTCAAGAGAAAAATTGCTGTAACTTTTTAACCAGTCATCCTATCGAAGCCACACTGCCATATTCGTAAAGAAGAGACTTTCCCCTTTCGAACGAGTATTTGATCGGGCAAATTCGAGATACTTCGATTTTTGACAAAAATCCTGACCTATGCATCATGATTTTTGTCAAAATGGTCATCACCGCCGATTTCAATGTTTAATGGCTCATTTTAAAGATAAAAGCATGTAGAATAATGTTCCGTTGTCCGTTTTTCGATATCGTTAAGCAATGATGAGAAATTAATTTTTTAAGTGTCGGAGTATGGGTTTTTTTCGAGCTTCAAACTGCTGTATCTTTCGAACCAGCCATCCTATCGAAACGCGACTTGCATATTCGTAAAGAAGAGACTTTCCCCTTTCGAACGAGTATTTGATCGGGCAAATTCGAGATACTTCGATTTTTGACAAAAATCCTGATGTATGCATCAAAAGATTTAGAAAGAAGAAAGCATACAAAATACTGTCCCGTTGTCCGTTTTTCGAAATCGTTACGCAATGATGAGAAATTAATTTTTTAAGTGTCGGAGTATGGGTCGTTTTCGAGCTTAAAACTGCTGTATCTTTCGAACCAGCCTACACTTTTTTTTACTCACTAAGACCTGTACACCATGCACCGGACGCGTGTCCTCTTTCACCCTAAGATACCAAAACTACGACTGGGACCACTTGCCCCTGGGACTTTTAGCCCCGGTATCCCGTAATTGTGTAAGACGAACGTAAATAATTATATATCATGGTAAAGTACTATAAATGTATGCAAGAGAAGGATACCTTTGTGTACGTGTAAGTAAGAAGGTAGGATTATCGAGAAAAAATCAAATTGACCGTATGGTACACTACTATGACCAGCTTGTGTCTTTTGTTGCCGCTATACTCCAACCTTCTCCTCTTTTTTTACTTCCTTTTTTCTCCTTTCTTTCTTCTCTCCTATGCTACGGTCATTACGACGGAGCTGCACAAAGTAAGCTGCGTGCCGTGGGAGGGTGCGAGGCAAGGCTACGAGAGGGTGGACGGTGTTTATCGATCCTATGAGGCATATACTCGCTAGCCAATGACCGGATATAATTGAAATACGTGCTATTTTTACAAGCGAAGGGCAACGACCCCCAGAACGGGACGGGGTAAGCGCATATATCGAGTTCCGATCAGCGTTGAGAGTAGGATGAGAATTTTTCGAAATCGGATGACGTCGCGATCGGTTTAATCTCGATAATGCGATTACTTTGTTATCGTACGGAACGAATTCTCGTTAAGTGGAAGAGAGGTAGTATAGTCTTATCGTGTATTCTGGAAATGAAGATGACACGAGAGAGGACGAGAGAGAACGTGATCTCGAACGATTGGATTCTGATACCGAACGAAATGAATTTAATTACACGCGAAGTTTTACCCTTATCACCATAGCCAGGGGTTGGCCGAAAGGTCAGAAGACGCCTCGTACCTGGCTTATTAACCGAAGCGCTCTTTCACCGATTTAATCTCCTTAGCAGTAATGCCATATAATTTCGGCGATGGTTCTTGCACGACGTAGACGAGATGAGGTGACTGTAGAACGAGAAGAACATTGGTATAGAGAGTAGAGGGAGTACGAGAAGAGAGACCTTCGACGTGAAGCCACACAGGACGAAGGGAGAGAGAACGGCCAATTGTGTTCCCGGAACAATGCACGTGCCAACGAAGAGTAGTACGTTCGTTATCATTTGCGATTTCGAGAAAGACAAGATCGTCCTTTGTGTCGTGTTGATATTTCAAGAGAGTACCCACGCTCCTGGTTTTCGACTAATTTTATATTTTTTTTTCAGCGGATGCGTATAGTAGCGCTTTGTTTCCTGTTGGAAAGAAACGACGAGATGAAAGATGGATAGAGCGAGAAAGGCCGAGAGAGAGAGAGGAGAAGAGTTAGGACCATGAGAGTGCCGACGCGTAGCCCTCCTCCATTTCCGGGCGAAGAAGGTTTTATGCGTGCCATTATTTTTATGCAATGGAGGATGAATAATGCCTCGAGTTTTTTCTCCCGGTAGCACACCAGCCACACCACCGCCGGCGGCACCTACCTCTAGGACATCCTCTCTCTCTTTTGCTAAAGCGTACCGATGTCTCGTATATAGGTATATATATATATTTTTTTTTTCACCCCAAGCCAACCCTACTTACCAACCACCACCAGCTCGTAACTCGCAAGCTCTGTCGCCCCACTGTCCCCATCGCGTAAAGCAAGTACCAGCCGTGGTAGTGTAGCTACCAACAGCAGCTCCTTTCTCGGGGTAGTTTTCGAAGAAACTTTGATTATTACCTTGGCTAGGTACTTTTCACGTAAAAGTCTCCTCGGTACCTTAATTAATTTACATTAAGAGACTTCCAGACCCTACCCCCTCCTTCGCTACTTTCCCGTTCAGTTCCTTTACTTCTATAAGCCAAACGACCTCGCATGATCGCTCAGTCGTGAAAGGTCAGTGACGTTGGACGTAAAATTTTCGCGGGAGACCGACGAGAGAAGTGCAACGATCATGGTGCTTCCGTTTAATATCGTTTCTTCTACATCGAAGCCCGATGAAAAGAGGAGGGAAAACTCGACAAATAAAATAGGACAGAGAAAAAGAGAGAGAAAGGGTAAAATAAAGAGAGAATATTGTGGACCGTCGAAAATGTATGGAAATACACAATAAGCATTTGTTTTTGTCGAAAAGAGAAAGAAAAGGGTACAAAGGGAAAGGTAGAGTAGTAGGGAGGGGATCGATTTGATTTTAATAACGACAGGACGAGAAATATCCGTATTGTTTTACGAATTTGTGGTAAATAAAAGAACGGTAGAAGGTTTTGTGGCGTCGTTGCTTTTTGAAGGCAATCGCGTCACCGTGCCTAATCATACTTTCATTGGATTTGATAGAGCGAGCAAAAAGGATTTTAATTGTGCCACGAATCGAATCTGTGTAATATCTGTACATTCCCTGCGATGATTGTACCATCCTCTCTCTCTCTTTCTCTCACTTTTCCCGACGTTTATTGTGACACACCGAACGGCAACGATACGTCGTCGCTCTGGATAACCTCGCTGCGTGAGAGAGAGAGCTCGTTGCGCTCGCGTGATCCTCCGTGAAAATTCCAAAGCGAGCCAGAGGCCAGCAATTTTATTCGCATTATCCCCAACGATATTCCTGCGCGCGTGCTGCCGAGCCGATTGAACCGGAGCCGACGCGTACGTCGATTTACGTGCATTTCCAACCTGGCATTTAAATATCGCGCGTACCAAAATCCTCTCCTAACTTTTATTCCCACCTTTTTTTCCCCGGAACATTTCGATTTTAGGTACTAAATGTTACGGGTCTGCTAATGCTCGTACATTTCTGCGGCTAGATCAACCTCCATTATCTCGTTTTTTTACGATTTACAAACGTTAGCGAAGGTAGCTGTTCATTTGGTGATAACGATGAGTGGGACGAACGAGTGGGAGTTGGATAGACAAAAAAAAAAGTCCCGTATAATTAACGTGAAAGAAGGTTGACCGAAAGGTGTGATCGATAAATAAAATCAATTACAGTGTTACGGACGAGCGAGCGTAGGTAGGTACATACGTGGCGAATAATACGTAATTATATTACTCCGGGATTTAAATGAGTTTATTTTGGCGCGTCGTGCACTTGCACGTTCGCTCGTTCATTCTCTCCATTCTTTTTTAACAATTCCGATACGGCAGCAGCGGCGTCCATGAATATTTGTTACTCATAAATTATAATACATTCGAAGGGAAATGAATTCGTTCGATCGAACGGTATCGGCTCCGATAAAAGTGACTTTTTTACCGTATCCGTAAGAGCATCGAGTCCCTTTTTTCGGTCTTTTCGCGAACGAGAGAAGAAAAGGGTTACATATGTTTAGGACGATTCATCGAGAGTGCCGCTCAATGAATTTCTATCTATTCTTTGCTTCACTTCCGGTAAGCTTCTAACAGGCCCCAGAGCGCGCTGTGCAAATATGACCGAAGTTCAGCCAGCTCGAAGAACTCCTACAGAAAGCACTAACGTTCTTCTCTCTCTCTTCCTCTCACTTATTCTCTTATGCTCTTCTCCTCCCCTCTCTCTCTCTTTCTCTTACCCTTTCTCTCTCGTTCTAAGCAGCCAACGCAGGCTGCTCTGCCGCGAGTTTGTCTTTGGTATTAACGGGTTTTGGTATAGAGGCTTGCACTATGCTCGGCTTAGTACCATAAATTCTCCAGCATGGCAGACTCCCGTTAATATTGCCCGGAAAGCGGAAAGCGGTTTACGAAACCCTCTAAACCGTCTCGTACCACCACCTACGCCACCGGCCCTCGATCCTCTCTCTCTCCCCCGTCTCCCATTTAACTCTCGCGGTACCCTTTAAACCAACACTTCGTTCTATGTACCCTCGCGTTACCCTTTTACAAGCAAATCCACTCTATTTTCGTCGGATCGTTCACGACTTACGACTCCTCGAGTACGACCATTCCGAGTTTGCGGAACTCTGTGCGTGACCTTGAATATCGAAGAGGGAAATCTCGAAGACGTTTGCAAGAATAGACGATCGATCGAGGTATCGCAATTCTTTGCGAGTTAATCTTGCAAAGTTTTAATTGAATCGATTGCTCGAGGAAGTTTTCTTCGAAGATTCCTTTTTTTCTGTCTCTCTTTGATTTTTGTCCTCGTTTTCTTCGCGCGTCGATACCGCGTGTACTCTTAGTTTGAGATGATATATAACGTCGTAACCCAGATATCGTAGTTCGTCGGGTGTCTCAAAGCTCCGGGAAAGTTTCGCAAAGCGGCTCGTGTCTTCTCGACTACGTCGGATATTTCGTTTCTGTATCCCCTTTCGTGGTTCGGGGTACGTTCACTATGCGGAGCTTTGAACTCGGAGATATCCGCAACTTTCTAGCGAACGAAACTATACCATACCTAACCATAGGAACATACACGTACGTATCTATCGTAGGAGAATAAAGATGTGGAAAAACAAGAAGGAGAAACGATAGGTTGGGTGGGTGTACGAGGGAGAAACTTTGGTCTTACGTTAGAAGTAGACAATTTTCCGAGAGTAGACTTCCTACAAAGTCGTTCTCGCCTGTGTAACCCGTCTTGTAAAATCTCAAACTATCTCGAGAGATTCGAATTTAACTCTCAAGGTACACACGATGTATCACGGGCCAACTAATTTACTCATCCGTCGTAGATTGCTAGCGATCGGTACGATTAGCTATCAAAAAGGAGAGAAAAAAATACGTTGTCGAGTAGAACGAAAAACAATTTCTCTCGAAAAGTGCAATCAGCGCGACCGGTGGTAGAAGTTCGTTAACCGTGTTTACATTGGAACATTAAACCTTTAAAACGGTTCGCAGCGAAGTTAATTTCGTTGTAATTCGGACACGAACGGGCGACATCCTTTCCTGTCCGGCTTTTTTTTTTACTCTTTATTTGAACGATCGATAAGTTACTCGCATCGTTAATCACACGAATTTGAATACAGAAGAGATGGATTCGCCAATGCCTACGGGTAATCGGTTTACACAAAAGCATAGACACCGGCAAGAACAGCACAGGCAGCGATAGTAGCAACGGCATTGGTGGTGGTAGAAGCACTGGCAGAGTACCATCCCCCTATTCGACGTTCCTCCCTTCCACGAGCTTCCACGTCCGGTCTTGTCTCGTCCACAAGGTGTAGCCCGGAGCAGTGACAAATCTGGGTGCTTCGTTGGAAAACGAAACGGAGCGAAGCCACGGGCGGAGAGAGAGAAAGATAGCGAAACTGTGAAAGATATAGATAGAGGAACAGAGAGAAAGATACGCGTAGATAGCACGGAAAGCCCAATTCTTGGTGGGCATAGTCGTGATAGTTGGAAAGGAGCCTCCGGGCTGCTCGTTGGAAACGTCTGCGTATCGAGAGCAAAAGCTTGCATCTGGAATCCTTGAAGCTTTTTCCCCCTACTATCCTACCTTTCTCTCTCGCTCTTCAGAGCTCTCGACCTCGACGTTAACGCGCAAAGTCTCCTCTCCTCGACGTTGATAAAACCTGTCGAGCTTCCTTCCTTTTTTTTATTTCTAGGTAACCGGAGCTTCTCCCCCTCTCGAGTAAAATCCCAAAGAGCGATATCGTAAATAACATTTTATGACGCTCGGGATATTCGAGGATATGAATCTTTCACCTGCTCGTCGGCTAATTCCCTGCCTCGTTATAGTATACGTAAAGAGAGAGAGTGGAGTGGTACGAGCGAAGATTATTGTCAGGTCTCTCTCGGTCGTTTCAAAAGCTGCTGTCGAGGTAACACGAAACTGATGGCAAGAAAGAACACGAGAAACGTTTAGAGGATAACTGGTTAGAACGGAAGGTAACACTACGTTAAGCTAAACCCACATCCTTCTTCTACGAAGCAATAAAGGCTACTGCTCGCATAACGCTTGTGACTCGGGATCACGTTGGATGCTATCTCCTTACATTTTTTTACATTCAAACGGATTTTCGAGCTTACCACTCCGGACGAATATCGCACCTGCCAGAGCTTTTCAACCCTTCTCACCGAACGACTCTCTTTCTCTTATTCTTTCCGAACGGGGGAACCATCTTTACGAGGAGTGTACAAATCGAGTTAGAATCGGGAGAGAAAAGCGTTCGTTTTACGCGAATGAAAGTCGTCTTCCACTATCGCTACTGCTACGACTACTATTACTATTACAATTGCAGTCGAGTTTCCTTAGACTCGTGTAGGTATATACGAGAAGCGACGTTTCTCCTATTCTCCCAGAAAAGAATATAGGGTGTCCGAAGGGGAAAGAGATATCTACGATTCTGGATGCGCATGTCCGGGAAGTTGGTTTAAGTTTGGTACGATACAACTGTGAATAGGAGACCATCGAGAGATCGTGGTAGGTAACGACAAAGTTCTTGCTCTCTCTCTCTCTCTCCTTACTCACCGAGTATGTCACCCTCCGGGGTTCAAACTTACGATTACTACCGGAAAGAAAATTTATTATACTCGTACGACACTCTCCTGACGAGAGAGAGAAAGCATTCCCCTTTTACTCGACAGTAGTAACGGTAGTAGGAGAACATATCTCGAGAGGTGAGGCTAGATTTCGAGATATCGCTGACGTTTCGCTGATGCTTCGAGAGAAAGAAAGAAGGAAGGAAAATTTATCACCCCGCGAGCGAAAGCTTTCCTACTAACGAGACCGCCCTTTCTAATGTTCCTATTCCGTTTGAAAAATCTACGGAAGGCTCGCGGAAAAGGGTGTTCCATTTTCGATTCTTGTTACGAATCGTGATATCGATGGGATCGAATGAAATGCTCCTATACTGGAAAGACCGATGACCAAAGAGAGAGAGTGGAATTCTGCTTGCTAGGCTATTTATCCACAAAGTTCGACTAAATCGGGCGTGCACGATTAAGGTAGGCGAGAGCGCACCTGTTAGTTCTGCCCACCGAATGCATGCCCATACATCGCTCCAAGCTCCAATAGTCCAATCAGATCTTCCAAATGAGAGGAAGAGAGAGAAGGAGGGAGAGAAGGAGAGAGAGAAGGAGAGAGAGATACTAAGTGTTTAAAGCAATAGCATCGCGTTGCGCAATTTCCTACAAGAACCAAACGACGGCTTCGATTTTCCCTTTTGAGCCAAATTTCCAGCTCCGGGGGTAGTTAAGGAAGTTGTTTGCACTCGTGCCAATGCAGCTTTGATTATTCTGGATACCTACGCGAATGCGTCATTATGACGGATAGAACGTCGCAAGCTCGCTAATGTTCTATTATATTGTATTTAGGCGCACGGAGCACATGTGGAAAGTTCTCTCGGTTCTCTCGCTTGCTCTTCGCTTGTAATCGTACTTGTCGTTGTCGCTGTTAAACCGAGAGAGAAATTGCGACAAGAGTTTTACGCGAAAAAGGTAGAACTTTGGTCGCATTGTGCGGAATGAACAGCGGGACGTGAGTTATTGGAAAGTGGATGTTCGGAAATTTTCACTTGGAAATGTACTTTGTTTCGAATAATTAATAAAAGTATCCGTAAATTCATTATAACAGATTTGTCAACGAGAGAGTTTAATGAATTTTAATTAATAACTGGTGATCGTATTGCACGTGTTTTCAAAGTCATGGAATAAATTTCTTGGATTATTAAATTAACAATAAAAATAATAGGTTAGATGAAGTAAAAAGAGGAAATTAATTGAGAAGAATGTTATATGTATAAAAACTTGTATAATTTCACGGAACACTAGTTAGGAACCATTGCATTACACGATTCATTCCGTGTTAATTCGGTAGGGTCGATAAAGAAACGTTACGAATCCAAACGCAACCGTGTGGTTCGTTGATTGTTTCCCTCGATTATCGGTGAAAATAATACTTTGTTCCCCGTGTAAGAAAGGTATGTATTCTCCACGGCGAAATAGCGCTTTTTTGGGAAGAGCGCTACGCTAAACTGCACTTCCACGAGAACTGCTTAGAATTAGGAGCGCGCCTCTGGGCGTGACGTCGGAGGTAGAAATTTACGACGAAGGGGACCTCCCGTTCTCCCCTGCCGTACTCTTCCTCAACTTGTAAGGCAATTACGACAGTAACAGTAAACTCCGATCGATTTCTTCTTTGGAATTCGGAAGGGCGTATCCGAGTGTCAGTTCGGCCGCCAATTGCAATTTCTCGGATCCTTTCGAGACTCCTGGCCCGACCAAATATCGATGATATTTATTCGATATTCGAAAGTTCCACACGAAAGTTCGATCAAAGTTTGACGATTCTTCGAATAAAATTCTCTCTACGTAGACGAGTTTCTTTCCAACCGTGCAGAGAAAAAAATTTGCAGAAATCTTCGCGTTGGATTTTTTATAATGGGTTAGGGTCGAAAGGTACGTAAGGGAACGTTATGCAAGGGCGTTAAAGGTAGTAGTCGCGAGAGACATTCAGAGCTCGACGACGTCATTTTCCTTCCAGCATGTAGCAACCTCTGCTCGCTTCTACCATTTCTACTAACGTTCTCGCGACATAATTGTCTCGGGACAAATGAACTCCGTCCTCCACCTACGACCTCGCCTTACCACCTAACCACTCGGGGATTAAACATTTTACTCGCGACACTATGCCCCGACCAATTATCTTCGCCCGAACTCTTCCTCCTAGCCTATATGTACCGTTTCAACGATCCTACGGGTCGGACGTCTTCTTCGCATAATTTTACGACGATATCAAAATAAATCGTCGATCGTAAAATCGACGAAGATGCGCTAAGATGCTCCGTTCATCGGTATATCTAAATCTCGTGAAAGGATTTCTTCGATGCTATGAAAGAAAGCTTCTCGATAAAAAGGTCGAAAACGATTGAAAAGTGGAAATAAAATGGACGAGACGACGCGTTTCCGTGAGTCCTTCGTTTTTTATCAAAAGAGAAATGGGTTCTTTCATCGACATCACCGAATGACGTTAACGTCTCTTTTTTTTTTCTTTTATGTTACTTCTCTTTGTCTATCATCGAGTTCTCAATGTTGTATACATGCACTTATATGCCTCGTGCAACTTGTACGCGCGTTACGAAAGCCTCGGCAAATCGCTATAACGTTTTACGAAGATTTTGCCTCGGCTTTTACGACGGGGACTCGCTAAGATGACACAGAGAGCTCCTAATCCTAAGCAGACGAGTGCTCTCGCGTAAGAGGGATTTTCCCAAGAAGGAAGACGCAAGTTTTTTCTCCGTTCTTCACTTATTCACGATTTATATCGAGTACGACTCGATCGCAAAAGTCCTCTCGATTAAAGAGACGAGATTTACCATGCATCCATCCGTGGTAATATATAGAAATATTCTATTCCTTGAATTTCCGTTCATTTCCACTTCTTCCTTGACTTTGTCTTTCTCTTCTTTCGCCCGATTACTTCCGCGGAATTAAAATTGCAAATTCGTCAAAGTTCAAGTCGAATTGTCGAAGTTAACGGACGAACGAGCGAAATGGAATAACGTCGACGGCTGGTGGAAAAAAACTTCTCGCTTTTCCATTTGCTAGTCATGCTTTCCCATCCGTTTTTCATCAGAACGAATTATATCTTCGACGTTATACCTCAACCGCGAAGAACCATCGTGCGTTATCCTTCGCGTTAGAAACTTCTCTACACGTATACACGGACTGATATTATAATATAATATTTCTAGAGCTTGGCAGGGCGAATATGCGTACATTTCGTTTTACATGTAGCTTATCGATCCGCAATTTTTTTTCTCTCCAACCTCCCATGAAAAGCGGAGCGAAATAAACGCGAGAAACGAATCGTACGCGAGCAATTATTTCTCGCGTTATAGAGGGACAAATATAGGAACGGAGAGTCGAACAACAATTTACGCGTAGATTCGCACGAATAAATGCTCCAGGCAGATTTTTCATGGGAGGTTTAAGCTTTAATCTAGGGATAAGCTTCGCGAACAGAGAGAGAGACGGGAAGGGAGAAACATTTGGCTACGTTGTGTTAGCGAGTATGCGTGGGTGGTAGTATGTGTTGGTTGAACGTTTAAATTTTACTGCTTCCTCTCTCTCTTCTTCTATACTCTACACGAAAATTCGAAAGAAATAGAGATAGTACGAGAAGATACATCGAGCTACGTTTAATCGACGAAAACGTTTCGAAGTTTATGAATCTCTCCCTTTCCCACTCTATCGTTCGATTTTCTACCGAGCTACCCGATGCTACATACACCGGCGACTATCTTACGAATAAAAGGCAGACACAAAGAAAGAATGGGAGAGAAATATTTCGCTGGTGGAAGTTTGCCCGCTTATCAAAGCCCGATCGAAGAGAGAGAGAGAGATGGAAAAAAGGGGGAACGGAACGCCTTCTTTACAGATTTAATGGCGTCGCTTGGATAAAGTTCAAGTAGTAGTCGTTCGGACTACCGCCCGTAAAATAACAGGAAGGGTAATGTAATAACGACGTTCGCGTCTTACGTTCTCACGCATAATGGGATAATATGAGAATATACGAGGAGAGTGAAGGAAGGCTCCAAGGATGAAATCGGCAACGGATAGACGTGGTTGGCTATCGTTAACCCGTCTCTTTATTACATTTTTGCGGTGCTATAAAGATGCTTTCGCCAGCTCGCCTTTGGAATTCGGTAACGTTTCGCGGCTAGGAAGAACATTTACGAGCGTACTTTCTTCTCGATTGTGTGTCTCTCCGTAAGGAGCAAGGAGAGAGCATATTTACCATGATTTTTGGTCGTTCTTTTCTCTCTCTGTCTACTTTTTTTTTGGTAATTCACGAGACTCTGGGAATCAAGAAGCTGTGAGAGAAGGTTAGAAAAGAATCCGCGTAGAAAGCGGAAAGTACGCGGTAGCTGCAAGCTCGGTTAAACCGATAACGCGCGATTTAATCTTTGATTTCCTTCTCTTTTACCTATCTTCTCCTCACACACACATAGAATCTTTTACGAGAAAATTAATTTCCCTTTTTTTTTCTTCTCGAAGCGAACTTTCCTCGTTCCCTCTTTGCATTCGTGAGATATTACGTAAAGCACGTTAATTCCTTTTTTTTATTTCTCTCAGAGACTCTATATTATTCAGATTCCAGTTGTCGATAAAAAAGGAACCAGCCATTGATTACTATTTAAAATTCAACGCAACGAATCCACCCTCTTTCTTGCTTGCAATGGAATATAATCGAACGTGCAACGACGTGTACGATCAACGACGGTCGCGCAGTACCAACACGGAGCGTGTTTGCGCATAAATTCTCCATTCGGTTAGAACGAGAGCAAGTTGTATCTGGGAATTGATAATATACGCAACGTGCACGCTTTATCTACCTGTCTAATGAAAGCTACATCCTCAAAAGCTAACCGCGGACGTCCTAATTTACCACGAGGAGCGCGTTTACGTTCGCCAAATGCGTCCTGTTAATCCACCAACGTTTGTATACCAACGTTCTATATATACAAGCACACATGTATGTATAGAACGGACATACGTATATTACGTGTCTCAAAGTTAAAAATGAGCGTAAAAAAAATGTCTAGAAAGTTCATCGATCAACGTCGAGATTAACCGGATTATTAATAACGAAACCGAAAGAAGGGGCGCAAGATGATCTAAATTATTTTTCGAGCTTATTTGACATCCTCGAATTATGATGTTCAAGATAGATAGCCTCAGCGTCTATTCATCCAAGGATCTACGTTTATCCTGATCCTTTACTCTGCACCAGACGGCCGGACAATGGGGGTATAGGAATATTAATTTAAGGTCGGAACGAAATTGCGGAAGGCACTAAATCAGCTGCCGGGCCCTTTTGTCGGAAAACTATGCACTTAGAATCCCCCCGACATCTTTCTCCTTATCGAGGCATAAGCGAGACTCTCGTTAACTCGACGATTATCGAGTACTCGAGACTGTTCCGAAATGTTTGCTAGGGTGAATACTTTCTAGCTCAGCGTTACCATATGGCAACGTATAAACCAATTGTTTACAAGTATGCAAAATGATTTTGTGTTAGAAAAGATAAATTATTTGAAAGCTCCAGTAGCTGTACCTCTTGTATTACAGGAGAATAATTTACTAAAATGAAGTTCCGATAAAACTCATATTTTGACACGGTCGATCGAGTGGCTGCGAGATCGAAATTTGACACGTCATTAAGGTGGGCTTTCTCCTAAGGAGAAGGCTGGAAAAGTCCTTCTTCTTATATTTTCTTTCTTTTTTTTTTTCTTTCTCACTCTTCACCCTCGACTGAAATTACCAATCGATTTATGCAAATCCGTGGTTAACAGACAGCCTGTCGCTCGCAGGTAAAGCTTCTCTTAATAGCGCTGCCACTGTCATTATTGGCTACACGGTGGATCGTTAATCCCCTCGAGGCATAATGAAAATTAAACTTCAGCCGGAAATGCAGCGTGTCGATTCGTAGAGATTACGTACATCGAGAGCGTCGATCGTTCACGCCACTCAAATTTTTTTTTCTTCCTCTGCCTCCTCCTGCTTTATTTTTGTCTTTCCTTCTCCGTGTCTCCCGATTAAAGTCACGATCCTTACCGATATCCGTCAATTTTCATATTCCTTTTCGTCTTTTTTGTTTTACATTCAAATAAATCCAATCTCTTACGTGAAAACGAACGTTCGACGTCATCAATCACTTCGCTATAAATCTCGAAAAACGTCTTGTCCCATGGCGTACGGGATTACATTTCGCGTTTACTTCACACGAAGATATTCGCTCGAAGGCGTTATTTTTTGATCGATCGTGAAGCACAATGTCTCGTGGCGATGACTGAGCGAAAAGTACCGATAACACTCTCACCTTCTTTCTCTTATATCCCCACGTGGCGAAAGGTCTTACCATAAGAAACAAATCCAAGCTGAAAATGTATTAACTCGAGTATTATTCCGCTAAATCCCTAATAAATCCTCTTGGAATACATTATGTCGAGTGTAACGCGAGGGAAGATTGGTTGGTGTAACGCGATTTAACACGAGAGAACGCGCCCTATGGAAATATTTCTCACTTTCTTCTCTTACTTTTCTTTCGTTATACCTTGAAAAGTCAACTTTTCCGTTGATCTAACAATCTGATATACTATACATAGTATACCTATTATACATTACGTGCGCGTAAACCGAGAGATTCGCGAGCGAGCAATTATCTTAAATTTTTCGAAACTTTTTTGCGACTTTTGCCTCGTGCCAAGAGATAAAAATGATACGGTATACTTTGCTCCGTTTTATCTCGCTTATTTGAAACGCAAATTATTCGAGAACACGGTCTGCCGAGAGTAGTGGACGAATAACGTCGTATATGCGTCGAAGCACGTTGATGTCCTACGTCAAGGGGATAAGACTCGTTTCGAGGATCAAGTCCTGGTATTAAAAGGTACCTGCAGTACCAGAAGGGATGAGAGATTTACATACTAAAGTATCCTATATTAACGCGTAATGCAGTGTCTGACCTTCCATAGAGCGTTACTACTTGTCTGAGAAGCCTTCACTCGTATCATCTCTTTCTCTCTCTCGCACGATCTAGCTTCATTCCATTCGATTACCAACACGAGCTAGATACCCATCCTCGAGAGATACGTAAAATATTTAAATTAACCTTCGTCCGAGTTAGATAGGCTATCGAGTCGAACGCATGATAACGCAAACTTCCCTTGTTTTCTTAACGAAGCAACAACCGGTTGAATTTCGCTAGAAACCTCCTAAACATACAACCAACCTACGTACACAGGCAACGCACAAAGTAAACATTCAATTAACCTCATCTAGGAACGATAGAACTTCCAAACAACGATATACATTTTTCATTTTTCCTTCCTGAATAATTTGATTACTAAAAAAGAAAAATCTATTTCCCATTCAGCTCGGTTATTGATTAACTCTCCTAACGAAAAAATGATGTTTTAATTATAGAATTGGATTTCACGTTATTCGAGATCGAATAAGGAAAAGATAACGACTAGGTATCTACGTAAACGAGCATCGACTTATGGTAAAGGAGTCGATAGAGACTATGATTCTTTTATGGGCATTTAACGATACTTCCCTCGGTGTTATCTCCTCTCCCTCTCTCACCCTCGTCGGCGCGTTTCGCTTCAAAGGTTCGCCGAAGTTCGGTGAAAGTGGGCCATCAAGATCCTAGTTAACGATGCGATCGGTAGGTGGGTATAAGCTCGATGCCGAGCTAATGTTCTCCCTAATACATCTCCCTATAATTCCTGGAGAAACATTCATCAACTTCATCTTCACGAGGGATCGACGTCTTCATCGACTTTTTTTTTCTCCCTCTTTCGCACCCCAACGAAAGAAGAAACTTCCATTATTATTCAAATCGCAGTTAAGGCGACGACGATGGACTAGGCTCCTCGTTGAAAATCGATACGCAAAAATCGCAATTTTCGTGAGCTTCTGTTAGCGAATCTCTCTCTCTCTCCCTTTCTCGAAGCACGACAGTCGCCCCCTTTTCACCGACATTTTCTTCCAAGAGGAAGCTACTCGACGATGTACCTCGTGCGTAACTAACGAGAAAGTCAAGAGGTAAATACCTCCTACGGTATTCCACCGAGCTTTAAATATTTTAAGCGGGAGGGTGGCGCGATTTTGACGACGATTGGATTTATCGGAGAAGAAAACGAAGGGAAATTTCCTTCGTAGGATTTTATTTTCTTCAAACCTTTGACGTTTCATTTAAATATAATTACGCGTCGAGGCAGTAATCAAGAGTGTCGTTAAACTCGTAACGAGATCGAACGTTCTCGTATCTTAATGACCAATCGTAGAAGTTAACGAAGTAGATTGGAAAAAAGATCGATCGAAATTAGCGTTTTTTAATTATTCCAACGAGAGGTACGCTCAGGTTTGCCAGGCTGACCGTTTAATCGGAGAGCCAAGTTTGTAATCTCCGACGTTTAGGAGACAAGAGGTTAACGGACGTATGTAGATGTCTACGTAGGTCCTCGTGTCTCCGTCTGTATGGTTTCTCCTTGCATCGCGTAACGTATCTGTCAACGTGCTACGCCGGTGACTAACGTGTGCTTTGCGTGCGATAGTATGCAAATACTACTCTCGTCGCCCGCGTTTCTCCACTCTGGTACAATGGTGAGAGAGACAGACAGAATGATATAGAAAGACGAAGAGATAAAGGGGGGGGGAGGAGGGTTTACCAAGATTGCTTAGATAGATTCACCGATTCCGAGAGTCAGCGACGTTGAAATGAAATTCGAAGACGCGGAAACCGAAAGGAATACAATCGAGAGACACGAGATACTTAACACGGGATCCATTTTGTGGAAGCAAAGAGGAACCTTTAGGAGAGAGACGGAGATATATCCACAGAGAGAGGTCTACCGAACGTCGCTGAACTTCCTAAGACGTTTCTAATCCACACCGTTCTTGATTTCGCCCGTGGTACTGCTATTTGCGTCAAAGAACCTCGAAGCGAGTTCGTTGCTTTGAACGAGAATATACATCCTTGTCACGTAGGAAACACCAACGAAGAAGCCACGGTACACAGGTAATCCGTTCTCCAAGTTAACGTCAATTACTCTTGATGTCGATAAATTTCGGATGAAAGAAAAATAAGAAGAGAGAAGCACGGGAAGACGATTTCAACGAATTTATATTCCTTCGGTCGGAAACTTTTCCTGATTGATATCTCTAACGGTGTCATCGTTAAAGATCGGAGGTTGACTAGGTTGGTATATATCGAAGTTTCGGTGAGAAAGGATACGTCTAGCTCGCGTCTGCGTGGGCAAAGCGTTACGGAATTTCAAGGGGGATGCGCGCCACGCTCCACACTGGCGAACACCCTCTTCGTGAACTCGCTTTAAACTCTCGCCGGTGCCAATGCGAATCCGATAAAGAGCCCGAGGCGAACGTTCCTTTCTCCATCGTATTACAAGCACCTTCCGAAGGAGATTTTACTCTGCGAGCTTTTCCCTCCCCGCACACGCGTGTTCTTGGTGCTCGCTATCCGAGACGCGACATACTCTGATGGATATATATTCTTCTTCTTCTTCTTCCTTTCGAAGAGAGACAGATTGTGTACAATTTCGAAAGAGCTTCAACTTCTCACACGAGTTGAAACCCAGAGCCCGAGGTTAGTAACACGTTTTATCGATTTTTTATCGAATACTTAGGAACATATGTCGCCTTATGAATTTAATGTTAAGATTATATGTAATTTTTTATTAAAATTCATAATTGATATGTAGGTACCTTGTTAATAAATGTCTTCACGGATCACTCGGTCTTTATTCTTCCCTTTTTCTGTATCGGAAAGACTGCCTCTGAAAAATATGAATAAATAAAAAGGTTAAACGTATCCTACGTTTATAAAAATTACCTTCGTTTTCTTATATTTATTATTTTCTTAATATAAATTACTACACCAAGGCATCAGCGTGAGAAATTGTTTCGGTGGACGTCAGGGGAAAGAATACAGCGTGAGTGAGAAAGTTTTTTTCCTTAAATTACGAGGAGACCAAACAAATCCAGCGCGTAATCCGAGCGTTTTAAAACCGTGCGAAAGTTGAAATTACTCGATGTCTTCGTTGCTAGGAAAAAGTTGACTTTCATTTAAGCATAATGGTGGTGCGCGCGGTAAGAAAGCAAACCACCGATGCGAACCTTGCGCATACTTCTGAGAAAAACTTTGTTAACCCGCGACTGTATAAAATACTTGACAGGAGAAAGGAAGGTGGAGGAAGGAAAGAAAGAAAAAGAGAGAAGGAAGCTAGCAACAAACGGGCTACGTTCTCTATCTTCCGGATAATTGACTTTCAAGAACTAAAATCTTGTCCGGCAACTCTCGCCCCGGTGTTCTTTCATTTTCAAAACGAAGACACTCTCCCTTAGCTGTCGGAACGGAAAAGGAATTATAAAGGCGCAACAATAAAATTAAAGTTTAATAAAGTTTCCGGTGGTGTACAACCGCGCGTATGAATAACGCAATAAGAAACTTATCTGTCTATCCGTCTGTCTCCCTTTTGTGGTAAGTGAACAAAATTTTACCGAGTTCAACGGATGAATTATAAAAACATGGAAAGAAAAGACGAACGTAACACCGGAACACCGGCTACAGGGTGGGCGTAATTAACATTCGAGATCCCACGTTGCTTCCATCCAATCCGTTATTCAAATTGCGGCGGACAACAAAGAGACTCTCAGGCGGACTGGTTGGATGGTCGAAGGAATAGCGTCGGAGTTGAAGAGAAAGAGAGAGGATGGGAAACTGATGGAAGACGAGAACGAAAGGAAGAGATCAGCTTTTAAGCTCATCGCGAATTAACTCGGCTTAAACTCGTCCATTCCAAAAGGAATCGGGAGGGAAGAAGGCCTGCCGAACTCGAGCGACCCACCTTCGGAAATTTACGCTTATCAGGAAAGACCCTTCATGGTTAGCAGAACGATTGTTTTATTCTATTCTTATACAAATTTTTTCTTTGGCAAAGAATTCATCTCGTTTGGTTGTTCGCTCGAATTTTCGGTAAAAATGAAAAAAAAAGAATCATCGAGTAATACGATATAACGAAGTAAAGAAGAAAAAACTATTAAAGAAAGATGATATACAGAATTATAAATAATTACGGAAATAACATTCTCCCAACGAAAGTTTTTCTACCAGCACAAATATCGGATACCTATGAAATATCTCGAGAAACGAAGAAGTAAAAAAAAAAAAAAAGAATTCTCGAGGGTCGAACGTAAAGTGTCCACGGATTCAATTCGACCTCGATCTCGACGATCGTTTCTGTGGCACCCACGGGAAGTGGACCCTGCGCGAGTGATGGAGAACGTCCTTGTGGGATGCTTAAAAACGATTGAACGACGTAAAACGGAGGATTCTTCGCGTCCTTCCAACTACGAGAGGGGCTTCGACTATCCTGCAAGTCGAAACATTATCCGCGTGCGAATTCGTGTCTGCCTTTGTGTAATCAAGAAACCTTTGCTCCCTACGCTCTCTGCGGACTTAACTCCGGGTTTCTCGAACCTAGAGAAGGTACAGAAACTACGTATGAATGTATTTGTAACTACGTTCGCTTCAATAAATTTATGAAAATTCAAAAACTTTCATTTTTCCAAGGTCCCTGAAAGAATCCCCTTCGCGATATAACAATGTTTGTGACGTTGTTCGTTTTTTAACCTATATAAGTCCTTTTTTCAGGAACACCCGATATATGAATTGTTTTCTCACCCACACCCGGTATGTGAAAAAAAAAATTTCCAAAAATCAATTTGGACACCCCATACGTAGGCAATCCTTCAAAAAGGAACACCCGTTATATGTATAAATGTATATGCAGACATCACGTTGGCCTACATAATTTCTTAGAAGAGAGGACTGACCCAAATAATTTCTTGGGGGGAAAAAAAACTGACCTACATAAGTTCCAAGTAAATGTAAACACAGCGCGAACCCTCTGCCCTATATAATTTCTCGGAAGCGCGTATTCCTTTTACCATAGGTCGATGACCCGAAGAAAACATTCGATCGATTTAGCGATCTTTGAATGCGTGTATCTTCCGAACGAAGAGTCGTAGAGAGGCGAGACGGGTATCGTTTTAAAGAGGAAAATACGTTCTATCCTATGCCACGATTGGAAACGTTCGGCCAGAATTAGATACAGAATAGATCGACTAAGTACATTAGAGAATAGAGAGAAGCAAATCACTCAGCTCGATTACGAGCACGTGTACGATCGCAGTTACGACCGAGAGGACATCGATACGAGAGTAGAGTAGAATGAGTACTCCAGTAGTCCTCGAATGGTAGTAGGAAAATCGTCCAGCTGCTTGTGAACGTAGGGTTACCTTAGGGTTCGACCCTCGTTAGAGGCATTAGAAGGGCACGTTGTAGAAGACGAGTTTGGTTTGACGAGACGCCTTCGTACTCAGGTCACGTGCTCCAATGGATTTTGCATGTTTGACCTGAGGCTACGTCGTGAAACGATCGAGGTGCGAGTGAAACGAAGACTGGGAGAAATAGAGAGAGAGACAGATAGGAATAGACGGACGACACGGTATCGTTCGTTATACAGGTGCAGGAGGAACCCCTGTCCTTCGTCTTATCGTGGTTTCTGTCTGCCGTGACGGCGAACGCTATTGACTTTATAACCAGGTTACATCGTGTAACGACGTCCTCGATTCCCTGCTCCTTGTCGTGCTATAAACGGTTGACACCTTATTGCCTTTGAGACGAGGCATTGTTGAGGATCTCGCGTATCTTTCACTTTTTATTTTTTTATAATTACAGAAACGAGGAGGGACGCGCTGTAAGAAATGTCATGACATCGTTGCTTCTCTCTTTTCTTAAATCGTAAGAATGACGGCACATCGCTTTGAATGAGAAATAGCAGGAGGGATTCGATTAAACAAAGAAATCCGATGTTTCTCGAGAAACATTCTCGTCGTATTTCGCGTAACAGTCTCGTCGACAGGATCGTTCGAAAGGGCTTCGTATTACGGAACGAACGAGAGGGAGAAAAGCAAAAGAGAGAAATAAAAGGCAAGATACGTCGTGAAGTACAGATCCCATCTGACGTCAAAATACGCGAAGTGTCCCGAGGACCCGATGTTTTCCGTGAATTTACGTTACTCCAGGCCACGGGAAATTAAACGTCGATAGGAAAATACCGATTCGGTCTGTTCCGAGAGAGAGAGAGAGAGAGAGAAACAGTTGAGATATAGCACAGCTACGCGCAAGACAGTGAGTGCTACGAGGGAGATAACTAAAATGCAACGTTTATTCGTCCATCGATTTTCGATTCATAGTAGAAGGATTTTGATTCCACTCTTTGGAAAACTGACAATGTATCTGGCACCAAAGCTATATAGCCATCATTCTTTCTCTGCCTCTTTCTGTAATACCTCGATATCCTTCTTTTCTTTTTCACGAGCGACCGATTCGATATCGAGAGTAAAACTCGAAAAGTATTATTTTCTCGATTTTTTTACGTTTTCAAGGAAGGTATCAAACTCGGGAAAGATTTCAGACGCTAGAAGCAAAGACAATGCGAGCGGGATTTAAGGAAGGGATAAAGAGATAGAGAAAGATAGAGAATGGGATGTGGAAAGTGCTGGAAAGAGAGAGAGCTGATTTAGCGCTCTAGCGAATGTGCGCCTCCATTAGCAAAAATTAGCATACGCTTTTTCTGAAACGCGTTATCGCGGGAAATGGTACGGAAAAGCAAGGAATTATTTTCTCTAATCCGATTAGCGAAACGATAAAAGCTCTCTCCTCCTCCTTCCATTTCTCTCTCTCTCTCTCTCTTTCTCGTATTCTCTCTCGTTTGGCAATCGGTCTTCATTAGCTTCCACGAACTTTTCCTCGGGCTTAGCGCAAATTAAGCTCTCGCGCGAGCACTAATCGGCCGATAACGTATTACAATCGAGAGAACGAAGAGTCGCGACGTCCAGGACGAAAACAAAGGGTCGGAAGACGAGGGAAACGAATTTGAACGTCGCGATCCCTCCGACTCCTCTTTTCCAATCCCCCTAGTCGGCCCTGTCGACGAATTAAAAGCGGAAATACGCGATCGATTCTACCCAGTTCGCGCGTGAAACTCCATGCGAGCGCGAACGTCCAAGCCGATTGCTTTCTTCTTCCTCCATGGCGAACGGAGTAAAAGCGTTCACCGTTAATTCTCCTATCACTGACCGATTACTTCGATCGAGTCGATCGAATAAAACGAAATGAAAAAGAAAATAAAAAAAAGTATAAATAACGGAAGGATATCGTTGATAGCGAAGTCGCGTCGTTTCACCTTTGTCTTTCCATCGCTGACGTTTTTTTTTTCTATTTTTCTATCGAACGGGAAAGCGTAAAGTTAGAAAATGAATAAAACGTGGCCGGTATACATCGCACAGGGGTCATAGAGGTGGAGGGTTGTCGTTGTTTTAAAAGCGATATAAATCGAATTACAACAAAAAATGAATCGTAGCGGTGACGGTAGTGACGTCAACTACAAGCTTTTGTTACAGGCTAGCTTCGAAAAAGTAAATTTACACGTCGAAACTCGGAATGAATGGCTCATGATATCCCGTACACCGCTAATATAGTCATACTATGCACGATACGTAATGCGATAAAAAAAAAGAATGATTCTTCTCATTCTCGGCACATGTCGAGAGACTAACGATGACGAATCTCGTTCGAAAGGAACGACCGAAATAGTTCTCTCCATTGTGAAACGCTCGATCGTGTGAGCGATTCCGAGCACGTGTCGCGAAACTTCGTAAAATAATATACGGTTGACGTAATCGTAACGTGTAAAGGAGAAGTATGCTAGGGAAATAAATTCGAGCGTGAAAAGGGTTAACTAGTGAGAGAGGATCGGAAGCTCTTTCGAGCATCACGTCGTCTTTCCGCTACGATCGAGAGTTCTCGGTGAAATACAGGAACGTGTTCGTTTGATGGACGTTTCGGTAGGACGTCTCGTCGGGTGCCGCAAACGGTGTTCTGTGAAAGATTGGATATCTGATCTCTGCTCTCTCTCTCTTACTTGCAGCAAGTCCTGTATCAAAGGAAAGGAAACGAGTTGAAATCCTCCACGGGCGAGGTAATTTCATTAAAGGAGTCTTTAACGTAAATTAAAAGCGGAAGAGGTGTTCAAGAATATACGTTGCTGAGCCGATTGATCCTCCGCATGGTCGTCCTCCTTCTCGTCCTACGATGATTCTTGCCCTTTGATATCAAAGGGTACCTCGTTATTGCTCGACATTACAGCACATTATCCAATTTTCTCCCACTCTCTCGTGAAATTCTCTCACTGACTATCCGTCGTTCGTTTTCTCCGTAACATATTACGAATTACACGACATAGCTATATTATTTATTACGGAAACATCCATGCAGAGATAAGTGTAGTACGTTTTTACATCAGGAATACGAGAATAGAATTTGAAATACATATTAATTTCAATGAAAAAAGAATCGAACGATACGCAAAGCCAGCACACAGTTAATACGTGTACCGATGTTAATCCGTTTTTGATGAAGTCAGCAAGAAAAGACTCGTTCGTTCGTTTCGTTACGAATTTTCCCACCCGTTGCAATGTAAAAATAAAAAATAGATTGGTCAGAGATAGTAGGAGAGAAAGAGAGATAGGGAGGGAGCGAGAAGGAAAATTCTGAGCACGATCGCCATCGTCGGACTCTACGGAACACGGTTCTGGACGCGGAAAGTGGCTCGTTCCACTGGTGGCACGTAATTTCGTAAAGCAGTTACGAAAATGTCTTCCATTAGAAGCGTTCTCCCTCGAACTCTCCATCCGACGAAATTACTGTATAATTTCTTGTAAATCGTACAAGGACAACGACGAGAGCGAAGATTCCGTTTGCGTCGAGACTCTTTAATCGATTGTTATATGCCCTCCTACCTTTGGAACGCGCATATAGAGGTATATTTTTTTGTGGAAAATCGACAAATTTTATTTTTCGAAGCACGCGTACGCGAACTCTCGCCGTATGAATTTCAAAAAGGTCAGAATAAATAAAACAATTTTGTTCGCGGTACTTGCGATGCTCGTACGTTTCGAGATATCGTTATGAAGTTTTATACGCTTCCCCTCTGTTCACCCCCTACCTCTCGTGGTTTTGGAATTTGTTTACTAAAAAGTTTATTAACGGTGAAACGTATTCGGTCATGAATATGCATAGCGGAGACGGAGGGATACCATCTCGAAAGACGAATCGTTTCGCTCTGTTCGTGAGTATGCAAAATACAAGAAAAGCATCCGTTCCGAAGTGGCCAATAACGCTCGGTACGTTTCTATTTTTCTTCCTTCCTTCCCTTCTTTCTTTTTTTTCCTTTTCAAGAGAGCATACTATACGAGAGAAAAAACTATTTTCCAGCGGCATGAAAACCTCGCGTAATTTTCTTAAAGCAGTTAGTCTCGGCGACAGAGAGCCGGCGAATGAACGAGCGAACGTTTCTTCCAGCTTTACCTTAGCACCTAACACGAAAGCCCATTTTTTCGTACTCCTCCCCCTTTCCTCCCGTCGTACTCCGCAACGACGTCGCCAACGACGACGAGGTCTCTTACATCAAGCCACCGTCATTTACACCGTACTTCTCCTACCTCGGCTTACCAAGCCTTCCCTCCTCCTTCTTTTCCTCCGCCTTCTTTTCCTTCTTTTAGCCTCGTGCGCGTCCAATAAAACCTTCGAGGTGATTCGTAAAGCTGTGGCTGAGCTACGACCAGAGAAGGGCAAGGGGGGTGCAAAATGCAAATGCAATTAAGTCGTGACAACGCCTTACTTCTTCGACCTCCTACACCCTTCCACGGCACAGTTTCCTTCGTTTCTCCTCGTTTACCCAACTGCGGCTCGTAAAGATGTGCCGGTGTAGTTTTCCTTTTTTTTTTTTTTATTTCCGTTTTTCACGTAGAAAACGTTACGGTATAGATAGTATATGGTTCGTGTCGTCGATCTCTTCGAATTTCTCTTCCACGAAATTCACCTTCCTACTTTTTCTCTTGATTTTACGATGAACGTTGCTATCGTCGAAAAAAAATTATAAGCTTAGTTCGAAAGTGGTAGTTTTATGATAGTACGGACAAGAAAAAGAGAGAGAGAGAGAGACACGCGTTTTCAGAGTTAAGGATAACGATCGTTTTCCGTCCATAACTTTTTAAGTGCTGTCGTTAAACCGTTTCGTTGGTATTACGCTGGAACGGAAAGGATAATGAAAATTTAACCGGTTTCGAGTGGAGAGCTTGTAACGAGAGCGAACAGCGACGACGTATGGCCAGGGAAAGTCTAATTGTCCTCGATGCTCCTCTCCGTGAGAATCCTAAGGATTCAACAAATTCCATGTCGTTCTCTCCTCGTCTTCTTATTCTTCCAGCTTGCATCTCTTCTAACCCCTCCGGAAAGAGCGACGACGTTAGCGGAAATTCCGATTTAATGCGTCCCGTAAGTGCTTACGACAGAGTGATTTCAATTAAACTTTTTAATTATAAACGGACTACGCCCGGGACGGGCTAAAAAGAGAGACACAGAGAGAGAGAGACTATCGGTGTCGGAACGATACAGCATCTAAATTAACCGAAACAAATTTAATAACGGAAAGCCATCTGCCCGCGAGCGATAACCGCGTTCTCCGCTCTTTTCGAACGACGCGAATTCGCGTGTTCGAAAAAATGCATATTTCAATAGCGTATAACGATGTTTCTTTACGCGTAAAACATTTTATACCGTTCTCTTTCTCTTTACCATACGATCTATAGAACGAAAGTTCGTTAATTCTTTGCCTTATGATTTAATTCGATAGTCGAACGAGTTAATACTAAAAATTGAAAAAAAATTAATCGCGAGTATATCCAAATGGAGATTAATGAACACTAATTAAAAAGCTAATGAATTAAAAAATACATTTGTAAAAATTGAACCATGAGTTTGCTTTTTATCCTCGTCTGGGAATTTATACTACCACTCTCGCTCGATATTACAAGGTACAGAGTTAATCGTGTTAAAAGACGGACGATACCTCTCGAAGTCATGAATTCGAAAATTCTGCTCGAGAGGTAAGAAACAACCAAGTGGAATCGAACTTTTCACGAGGATTAGCTCGCGCGTATATACCTAGATATTTATTTTACATATATGATACGCCGATAAATTGTAGATTTATAAGTCTACGCGCGACACTTCGGAAGCCATTAGATTTATAAATCCGACCGAGTTCGTCCATCGAACGTAATCGAGATTTATTAATGCCGGGATTTGCGAGAGCCCTCTATCCAAATTGAGCACTGAAATCGGTCGTAGCGATAACAACTGCCGGACCGTCGCCATTTCGAATATAACGGACAGCCATCGATACGTTTTCATCGGGACGCTGCCATGCCGCCGGGTAGACCTCCAAGCGTTCACGTGCTCACAAAATTCTATTTAAACGCTATATTACGTAAAACGTTATGCCGGAGAATTGGGTTGTAGTCGTGTCGATGTAAAAACGAGAGAGAAAGATCATAAAAAAATAGAGCTCTATCTTCGCTCGCGTATCTACGTATCGAAATGGGAGCAGCATCCAAGTTGTCGGCTCGATATTGTACCTACCATTTTTTTAACCATCAAATATTACTTTCAACAGATTCTCGTAGATACGCCACCGTTATTAATCCATCCCCGAGAGAACGTACGGTGAATGGAAAAAAAAAGAGAGTACGGACCTGTGTGAGCGCGGATAAAATGCACGCGTCGTCGTTACGATAAGAAAATATTTCTTACCAATACAGAAATTATTCATAAAGTATGGAAAAGTAAATATTGTTCTTCGTTCGTTATATCTATCCGTTGTTAAATAAATTTGCTTAAAAAGAGAAAAAAATAAAAGGGAGTACGAGCGAAGGCAACGTTCGAATATATCGAAATCGATTTTGGCGAGGACTGTACTCCTCTCTCGCGTTGTACATCCTAACTGGGTCTGTTCCAGCCCTCCACCACCCTACCTCCACGCTACCCCTTCAACATCTCTCTCTCTCTAGGAAAGAGAGGACATCATAGCCGAGGTCGATCCCTACCCCTCGCCGCACTGAAAAGGGAGGCTCGAAGCAGCCTCGTGGCAAAATATTTGAGTATACGCTACAAACGTTTGCCCTCGTCCTCGACATCGCGTAATAAAGCGGCGGAGCTCTTTTCCGATAATGCCCTTCCATCTTTCTCGACCCACTCTTCCAGTCCCTCGTCGAGAGACCACCCCTTCGATTCACTCACCAACACATCGACTACGGTGACTCTTCTTCTCGTAAAGACCGCGTGTCACCGACTTTCTTCTCGCCTTCGTTCGAGACCACCCTTAATCGGCTTTATCCGTTTCTCACATTTTTCTTTTTATTCGACAATAACGGCAATAGTTAGATATTTTTATTCGTAAATGCACGATGGCCGATAATCCCGGATAAACTCTTTCCCAATCCTTTCCGATGGTTATTCCAGCTCGAAACATTTCTCGATGTGATTTAAGACCAAGCAGAAAGTGTGTATGTAAGAGAGGGAGGAGTGAGAGGGAATGACGTGAAAGTCGGAGAGAAAAATTGCGGCGATCGCAATTTCTCGTCCGCGGACGAATAAACGGAGCTTGAGGGAGAGACCGGGTACACCGGCGGCGCGTTTTGAGAAACGTTGATTAATTTCATGCTTAGAACGACCCGCCGCTCGAATGGTTCCTCAAGGATGGATGCCTCGAGCAGGTGCGAGGTAATGGATATATGTATCGGTTGGCTCAGGAAGCACGATTAATCACGGAGCTGCGACAGTTTTCTTCTCTCGTGGCGTCGAGAAGCGTTCGAGAGGGAGAAGCTCTTTCCGAATCTTCTTCGATTTCTCAAACCGAAACTTTCCAGCTGCCTTGAATTATGCGACTTTCGCGAGGGAGAATTATTTTCTGCCAATAACTCGAGAAAGGAAAAGGATGCGAAACGGGTAGCGCGTATGCAGAGTCACGTAAACGTCCCTTGGGATACGAGTAAGCGACGTTTGTGTCCCTTTTACTACGGTACCCGTGCTTGACGTTTCGATATGATTTTTACAAAATTTATCCCTCTCCGTGAGAAAGTTATTACGATGTAAATAATGTAAAAAGAAGAAAAAAAAATAATACCTAAGTAAGTCCTCTAAATGTAAATAGACTTCGTGCTCTTTTGAAATTCTTTTCCGAAAATTACCACGGTTGGGATATAACGCGTGTAAATAAAATAAGTATCCGAGGAAAAGGTCTCGGAAAAGTAAACTCTTCTTTCACATCGTAGACTCGGTTGGCTCCGCAAATCACGGGCTCACGGTTAGTCTCGATAAATAAGACAGCATGTTGCTTCGAAGCAATAGAGGTGAGCAATTACCGTAGTGACCTCCCACCCTAAAGCTAAGACGTGCCATACGAGCTCGTAAAGGTCGCGGACGTCATCCCTCTCGAACGAAATGGTCCATGAAAGATTTAAGCGTCTTCTTTTCTGTCTCTTAGAACGGGCGCTCGAACGAAGGTCAATTCCGAGCCCTTCGGTATAAAAGGAAGTCTAGAAAACGAAGGAAGGAAAGTAAGCTTTTCCTTCATCGTTCCGTTCCAACGTAGGTAAGCGGTGAACTTATTCTCGCAAGTTAGAAAAGAATCCTTTATCTCCTGAAAAATGATTCGCTCCTTGGGTAGAACAAAATCAAAGTGGTAGTAGATATCTACGGCGCGTAGATCTTTTTCGGAGATATACGCGAAAAACGTAGGTACTTTTCTCTCTCTCCAAACGGGGAGAGTGTTTCCAGGTTATACCCTAAAACATTTCAAGTAGGTTTTGCGAACGTGTAAAACCGGACGAATTCTATGCGTCCGTTCGTGCTCGAACGAAGTAGAGGAAGGGAGATGAAGGGAGATGAAGGGTGGAGGTCGGACGGAGGTGGAAAGTGATGCCAGGAGGAAGAAGGTCTACCGACTGCAACGTAGCGAGAAATTACGTTTCCGCAGCCGGCACCGCAGACATTCCTCCGCCTTGTCTCTTCCGACCATCCTTGAGTCCTTGCAGCTCCTACGAATCGACTCGAGCTCCGCCCTCTCTCTCTCTCTTTCTCTTTACACGCTTCTGTAGGAGGAACCTCTTTTCGACCTCTCGAAAGTCCGTGTCGAGTCACGGCGATTGAACTTAAATGCGGTTCGCTGTCTCTCTTTCTATCTTTCCTTCCTTCTCTTAGTACCTACGTCTAAACGATTTTTCTATCCGTTCTTATGAAATACCCAGACAGGTTGCGTGAAAGGAAGAAACGGAATAAAATGGGCGAGTCGAGTTGTATATATATTTTTTCTTTGCACGAGATACGTCAAGCGGAGAAAAATCGTTCTTCTCTTAAATTTTAATAAAATATCTCCAGTGATATCCGAGAAACAAACTCAAATATCAAAGATAAATCGAAGCGTCGTCGTCGCGTGGGGAGAACGCGTGCCTGTAAATATTAATGACTGAAATCAATGCCTGGGATAAAGCGAGAATCTTTGGCTCATTTCAGAAGGTTATTGCTTCATCCTCTTGCAAACTTCGTCGGAGATCGCCTCGCGAAAGCATTGTTAAAAGTTTCGCATTTGAGTTCCTCGCTAGAGAGAGAGATGAGAAAGGAGAAGCATCTTCTCTACTGGAATATTTCAAGTAGGATGCATCCCTCCCTTTCTCTCGGTCTTCTCTATTCACAGAATTCTTTCATCGATCGATCCGATATCATAACCTGGAAGATCGAGCCCTAAGGGCCATTGTTTGTACGATGAACAATGATCATCTCCGCGTTATAGAGCCGTAAAAGGGCCTCAACGAGGAATACGCCCAGTAATTGGGAAAGGGTAGGAGAATCAACCCCTTCTTCCATTCGACAGAAAGTTTCGTCTCTCTCGGATAAAACTTTCAACGACGGCCATTCTCCTTGTAACGGAGGCAGGTAAGATCGTCCCTCGAAATGATTTGACCTTAAGGTTCTTTTTTTTTTTTCCCCTTGAAATCTTCGAATACGTCGAAGAATTTCGAGAAGTTCTCGAGTTTATCCGATCCGACCACAATTTTATTGGACCGCGATGGAAGGACCGTTTAAGTCCACGCGCGCGCTAGTTGGAAAATCACTTTGCCCTTTTCGTCATAGTATGGTAGAGACTTTGATCGCGATCCCTAGGTGAAAAAGGAAAGAGTAAGAAGAAGAAAATTAAAACGAACGAGGGCTTTTCCTAGATCTCACTTTGGTTGCGGACAACGTACTTCCCATCATGCGAGTCGTTAGCGACAGCCTGCACGCGCGGCTTTTGCTTTACCAGTACTCCTAGTTGAAAGTAATGCAGCGCAAGCGGCGTGTAACGATCGAGCTGTTACGTTTTATGGACTTTCATTTCCTATAGAGAGAAGTACATTCGAAGTCGTTCCGCGAACCAAATACCGACGCTTTGCATAACAATTCTTTTACGAAAAGCCGGCGAAGCCATCGGAATTGGTTACATAATGCAACGAACACGAGAGAAAGAGAGAGCTTGGGATCGGTGCTACATTCGTCTGGCTTTTCACTCTTCTCTTATTCCCCCTGAAGCTTTCAAAGGCATTGGAAGCTCGATAACAAAGAAAATAGCACGAAAGAGGATAATCGTTGCTTCTTCGTAAATTACGTCTCGGTTGATTCCACCATAGGAATTATAATCAAGAAGAAAATGCGATTATTCGAAAGAATAGCAAACTTTTCCATCGAGTCTATCGACCGCATCTCGACTTTAATAACGTTTCGTGCACTACCTACCTCGTTTAACGAATTTATTAATCCTTCCTAGCCGAGAACAAAAGGAGATGAAAATATTGATCGATCGTGAAACTAGTCGACGATGTAAATCATTAGAATTTATGATATTCGATGTAACGTAACCCAAACAAGCTTTTCTCTTTAAAGCTCGCTCGCTGCGAGTTCGTTCCACGCGAGCACGCGTAGCAGATACTCGTTCTATCGGAGTTGATGGTAAAAAATTTTTCGGGGAAACGAATTTCTGTGGGTGCGCGCTCTTTAAAAGCCGTTAATGCCGTCGCACGTTTTTTAGTCGACGAAGTGGACGACTCTCCTGGTCCGCATTGTTTTTATAATAATACATTTAAATACGCTTCGCCTGGATAAACGCGCGTTTTAAGCCATTCAGAATTTCCGAGAGTCGACTTTATATAAAAAAAAAGCTGCCAACTCGGGCGTGGCATCGGCTATCGAAAATTAATCCGATGGTTTTACAATTTGTACAAATGCCTATCCACGTAGATACATAGCTCTACACGTAGAAACGTTCGCTATTTCCCGGCATCGTTTAAAACGAGCCGTTCGCGATATCAAAGTTTTCGACTACGTATATATGCATATATACGTTATACAAACATATTCATACGCGTGTAATATGCATTCTCGTACGATAGAACGCTCGAAGTCGTGCGACTAGAACGCAATCCGTTTAAATTTATGACTCGATAAGCGGGAAACGTATTAAGAGAGGTCGAAGATCTAGAAAGCCAGGAGCGTATTCTCAAGAGAACGAGAAGGCGCGATTTCAATCAGAGAGAGCACGAGATCCGTATTTTGTGGTCCAATTACAACGGAAAGGCATGGAAGTGCGGATGGCGGCACATTATATTTCCATTACCGTGGAGAGAGAACCGCCATCCGGACTTAATCGAGACTACTTCTTCCCTTGTTTTCCCATTTTTCCAATGTATTCTACGCGAACCTTCAAAACGTATCCCGTGTTTCGTAATACCGCGGAGAGGTCGGTAGTAGAGGAAAAGCGTAGGGAAAAACAAGCTGGAAGCAGGAGGTAAGAGTCGTTAGCGGCAATTCTAGATTAGTCTAATAAACGTTCCCATTGGGAGAACGCGGAACGTTCCTGTATTTCACCCGTTTATCCCAATTATCATAATTAAAGCAGATTGGGAAGAGATAAGACGTTCGAGTCGACGACAAATTTTGGTATATGGTATAAGTAAAATCGACATTTATCTTTCCTCTCTCTCTGGCTTTATAATTTGAAAAAGTTTAGAGAATAAATAAAACTTTCCTTACAACTATTCTTCGAGAAAGTCTTAAGGTACAACAAACTCGATACGTAGGTACCTGTTTATCTTAAATTTTATTATTAAAAGATATTGAGAAAAGGCAAAACGTTAAAGTTGATAACTTATAAATAAAATCGACACTTTTCTTTCCTCTCTTTCTCTGTCGCTATAAGTCGAAAAGGTCGAGAGATCTGTTATTCGCTCGAAACTTTTTTTACTCCACGAACAATATAATATCTAAATAAAACCTCCCATACAGCGATTCTTTGAGAAAGTCTTAAGGTACGACGCACTGGTATACCAGGGTAAAAGATACGCGTACATACTTATATGTATATATATATTATACTATATCTACGTAGATGCATGTATAAAAAGAGAAAGAGCCGAACGAGCACGCGCTCTATTTACAAAGAAAAGCGCATACGCTCCGCGCGTATTTCTTTCGAACACGTCTTGACGCATTGCGGCTGGTGAAAAGCGGCGTTAGCCACGAAGGATTAAAGAACGTTAATTACAACTTGTTACCCCTTTCAGGGCGTAGCGATGGGCATGAATTATACGTACAGCCGTGGCACTCGCGACGACGTTAATTCCGCTACGGCCGCTTGACCTCGGCTATCCTTCGAAATGAGACCCGCAAAAAGGGAATATTTAAAAAGTTGCAAACGATCCGTGCTCGATGACAGCTCTCTTTCTATCTGCTATCTCTCTTTCTCATTCGTATACTCTCGTTACCCTTTTTTATTCTCTTTCGAAGACTACCCTGACATTTCTACCGAGAGGTAAGGAACTTTTAAACGAAAATCAGTTTTATTAATAAAAAGTACGTTCGATCGATTAAAACATAACTAAAAAAACCATTCGACGATACTTGGACCGCTCTCAAGCTACGTACGTTTGAAAACTCGATGTACTTAATTCGACTCTCGCACGTTCCTCTTACGTCGAGAGATACTTGCCGAATCAATGAAATACGTAGGCGAGTCCTCTCGTTAGCCGTTCCTGAGAGAATTGATCGGGCATCGTTATTATTACGACGCGCACGGAGATCAGGCCTCGATTTCGGTTCATTTTTGTCCGACATATATAGTCGTTAACCCAGTTCATTGTTTTCTCCGCGTCTCGAACTCGTTCGTTCGATGAGGGGGTTGGAAGCGATCGATAACGCGGACCACTCGGAAAAGCCGACACCACCGACGATCTGTGTAACGGTGGAAAGTGTTCGGTTCTCCGAAGTGGACTCGATGAACTTTTTCGATCTTCGCGCTCTAGTCAACCGGAGATCGAATTAGAACGACGCTCTCGTCGCGGCTCGTTTCGAAATTCCCAGCGAGTCGCATTACGATACGGTTAACGGATCGTATACGCATAGAAGTATAACGTTGTATAACTGGTACGCGTTTACGAGCAATAGATATAGATAGAATATAGTTACAATGTGTCTAAACTGCAATAATCCAACTTTTATACATCATTTGCTTAAAGAATGTGCATGATTTTTGCCAAAATGGTCACCACCGCCGATTTCAATGTTTAATGGCCCATTTTAAAGAAAAAGGCATGCAGAATACTGTCCCGTTGTCCGTTTTTCGATATCGTTGCGGAGTGTTGAAAAATAAATTTTTTAAGTGTCGGAGTATGGGTCGTTTTCAAGAGAAAAATTGCTGTAACTTTTTAACCAGTCATCCTATCGAAGCCACACTGCCATATTCGTAAAGAAGAGACTTTCCCCTTTCGAACGAGTATTTGATCGGGCAAATTCGAGATACTTCGATTTTTGACAAAAATCCTGACCTATGCATCATGATTTTTGCCAAAATGGTCACCACCGCCGATTTCAATGTTTAATGGCTCATTTTAAAGATAAAAGCATGCAGAATAATGTTCCGTTGTCCGTTTTTCGATATCGTTAAGCAATGATGAGAAATTAATCTTTTAAGTGTCGGAGTATGGGTCTTTTCCAAGCTTCAAACTGCTGTATCTTTCCAACCAGCCATCCTATCAAAGCGCGACTTGCATTTTCGTAAAGAGGAGACTTTTCTCTTTTGAATGAGTATTTGATCGGGTAAATCCGAGATGCATCGATTTTTGACAAAAATCCTGATGTATGCATCAAGGATTAGAAAGAAGAAAGCATGCAGAATACTGTCCCGTTGTCCGTTTTTCGATATCGTTACGCAATGATGAGAAATTAATATTTTAAGTGTCGGAGTATGGGTCGTTTTCAAGAAAAAAATTGCTGTAACTTTTTAACCAGTCATCCTATCGAAGCCACACTGCCATATTCGCAAAGAAGAGACTTTCCCCCTTCGAACAAATATTTGATCGGGCAAATTCGAGATGCATCGATTTTTGACAAAAATCTTGATGTATGCATCATGATTTTGATGGAGACAAAATGAGGATGGGGCAAGTTGTCCCAGATCTCATTGTCGGGACAACTTTCAAACAACCTTAAACTTAATAATAAAAAAAGGAAGGTACAGATAGATACGTTTACAATCGTCGAAACTGTAAGTTACATTCACTGCATACACGATAATCGCGTAGCATCGTCGTGTAGCTACATAGCTGGTAGTATTTGTACCGTACTGCTCGACCCAAGAATAAAATCCAACTTGTTTCTTGTTCTTTTTCCCTTCCCCTCCTTTATTTGCCAAGATTGAATTTCCGTCGCTTCCCGTATATTCCGATCTACTTCGAATCGAACGAACGTAAGAACGAGGGTAGTCGCGAGTATACGTACCTATGTATGTCTGTATACGTATATGGTACGTGTGTAGCGGAGTATTCAGGAAAGGTCAAAGTGCAGGAGTACTCTCAGGGGGCAACCCCACGGCGGCAGTGACATTGTACGTAGGCGACGATAGATACCAACGGCCAAGATAGAAACTTTAAACTGACCCTGATCGATGCTTATAGACCCTCCTACTTCGATGCGACGAGATTTATCCGACGAGAGTAACGATCGTTTCGATGTCGACGAACGAGAAAGAGAGAGAGAGAGAGAGAGAGAAAGAGAAATGGTTATAAGGCTTTTTCAACGAGAAGCATCCGAACCCTAGAGAGAAAACGCACCCGTTCGGATATAAACCGGAAATTTCGTTCCAACGTCGTCGTCACGATTACTCGTTTCCTCGTCTGGAACAAAACTTCGACGAGACCTTTGAAATATCCTGGAAACGATTGCTCGCACGAGAATAAGATAAGAGTAAGGCAAGGTCAAAAAGAAACTAAATAACGATCTTGTTTTTAGAAAGAAACAAAAGAAAAAAAAAAACAGAAATTGTTGATATCTACGCGAAACGAGAGAGTAAAAAAACAGCGCAAACGTCAGAGCGAAAAGCACCGTCCCTCTCGAATTCGCCTTATTTACCGGGAATCGAGAGGGGTTATAGCATGGTGGGTGGGGGGAGGTGGGTGGCTCGTCGAATTGCTCTCGGTGAACGAGGTGTGCCATCCCGCAGCGTGCGTGCAAATTGCTCGATAGAGAGGAGGTCAACAAAGGGGCGATCCCACGGTTCAGGGCCGTAGTATTACCAATTAGAATTTCGTTGGACCGAGATAGAGTAAAAGAGGGAGAGAGGGAACAGACGAGACGGCGTTGCGGAAGCTGGGGTAAGGGGAGAGGTCGAAAGTGATGGCGCCACTACCACCACCAACCGATACCATCATCGGCAGGAGTAGCAGCAAATTCATCGATGAACGAGAGCGAATATTCCTCTTTCGTTGCCCGAGACCACCTGAATTGATGTTCGAGCTGAGCTTGTCGCGCGAGACCAGCCCACTTTCATGGCCAGCTTCCAGCTTTCCCGGAGCTTTCAACTCACGCGCCGCCGCCGTCTCGTACGGTGAGAGTGCCGGTGGTGCCTACAATGCCGCGTGAAACGCACCATCGTACTTCTCCCTACCGGCTGCAGTCGAGCATTCGATTACCCGCCAATTCCCGAGAACTCAAGCTCGCTCAGACTCCCTCCCAGCGTTCATTCTTTTCCTTTCATTTCCTCTTCTTCTCCCTCGTTCTCTAATTATTTTTTCTCGTGCTCGTAACGGCTCGTCTTTCTCTGTCATTTTTGCCACTAGAGTTAAGTATGGAGAAAAAAACGAAATAAATCAAACGACACGCGTACAAAAATGAAAATGGTAATAATAAAGTTTTTTTCTTTTTTTTTTTTCGGTAGCGAGTACAAAGTTATAAAAGTCTCTTCGTACGATATACAATGTAAAGGGAAAGTGCCATTAATTTTTCGTGCGCATCGTTGAATCTGAAAAAACAGAGTCACTAACAAAGTTTAAACGTCGGCTAACCATTCGGACGTTTTCCACTGTTATTTTTTTTCTATTTCCGGGCCAGGGAAGAGGCGCCATTCCAATTACGCGAGCCATCCCCCGTGTCGGAGCATCGTTTTGTTATTTCATATGTTATTGGTAATTCTCTGTGTTATGATCTAATCGGTTTACCGAGTTAAATACATAATATATGTACATATAATTGCACAGCTCTATAATCCGTTTTATTATCAATATTATATCCATTTGATACACCGACAATAAATTTTCTCTTCTCTTTGCGGGCTCGTTTCTTTGCCGTTCCAATTTACCAACGATCTACCACCGTCTCTTTTTCTCTGCAAATCAAATTTAGCGAGAATCACGAAATACTTTTGCGGTATATTTAACCCGCGACTGTATTTTATTAATTTCGTTGCCTCGGGTTTATTTTCGTCACGCGTATATCCAACCGCCATTAATATCGCTAAAAATATAATAATGTCACTCGAGAAATATTCATCTCTTTTACCGGAATTATGTGACCAAGAAAAAAATTTAAGGTCACGCCAGAACTTTATTCTGTTCTAGTTATCTTTCTTAAACGTAAACACGTCATAAATTCGCGTGTCGATTACGAGAAACATTTTTAGTAGAAAAAATTACTCGAGTTTCGTATGAATTTATTAATTAAAAACAATATTATCGTGACAAAGCGCGCGATGCGAAGCTCGGAGGTTCTTATCGTTCAACGGAGAATGCGTAGAACCCTCCTGAAAATAAGATCCCGTGGGAGATGAAATCGGGAGTAGCGGAAGGTTGGGATTTTTACGAGGATCATTCCGTCGGTTTGCCATCGGTAGTACGCAGAATTTCGAGCTCGTACGACGAAAATTTATTATACCGCGAATAATATCGTTACGTTACGTTGCTCCTTCCTCGTTCGTTAAAGCGCCCGCAAGATTCTCCTAAAAGTTCTTCCACCCTCCCACGTTTCGCCCTTTGGAGAGAAAGTTTCGTGAAAATTCGATGATTAGTAGAAGTTACCGCGGTAATCTACGATTGCGGAGTCGGAGGTAACGTACACGCGCAGTTAACTTTAAACAGTGGAGAGATCGCGGAGCGAGGACCGCGATAAATTTCAAAAGCGTGCCCTGCGCTTTCCATTCTTCGCATCCTTTCTGATTTATCGAAGGTATCTTTTCACGTGGTCCTTCGGAATCGAATTTATGGGACCGCTTTGAATCGAGTTATATTAACATGATTTATCTCGAAGCTTGATTTACAATCTCTCTGTTACGATCCGTGTAATAATTCGATTTTCTGTTACTTTAACGCGGAGATATTTCACCGAAGGGTTCAAAATGCGATACGAAATTGTTTTGGCAGTGCGTTAAGTGCGGCTGAGAGATTCCAGACCGATATCGCGGCTCTCAAGGGAAGTTTTTAATACGGTCGGCGGGAAATGAGAAACGGACGTTATTCGACTTACGCGAGGGACAACGAAACGCATTCTAAATGGTTTTGCGGGGGACACGGTAGGAGCTTTGGTAGTTCAGGAAGTAGAAATTATCACGGGTCTCGCTGTTAGAGCTGGTAATAGAGCAGTGATTAATGCGAGACCGTCAAATTTGTCGCGAGCGATGACAAAGGTCGCTAACGCGAGCGGCTGAAACCAGAGGAAATGCTGGAAAAAGTGGAAGTCACTGGGTTGAGGTGACCAGAGGAAAAAGAGGGAAGCTCGACGCTTTTTTCGTTTGAGTTCCCTACTTGGCCTGATCTCGTTTTTTACGCTACCCACCCTTCTCTTCTTTTTCCTCTCTCTTTTTCATAGCGTTCTTCGTCTGCCCTCTCTCTCTCTTTTTCTGCCTCTTTCCATTCAGCTTCTACTAGGCAAAAATAATTATACCACATTAGGAAGGAGCTACTCGTTGCTGTCCAAACAAAGGTCTTAGTGCTCCTCTCGTATTTCATATCTTTCAACAAATAGTCAGCCGCAAAAGTTCGCGTTTATCGCGAATTCAAAAGTCTTTTTCTCTTCTCTCTCTATTTTTTGTTTGTCGCATTTTTTCTTGTTTCTCTTCTTTTTTTGCCCAAAATAATGCTCAAAATGAACTAGTTTAATATACGACTGAAATGGTGAGTAAGATGGGCGGGGGACATTCGCTTCGTTATAATTATCAGCTCGCTCCGTTCGTGATTAAATCTCGAGCGTTCAAAGAAGGCCGTTAAGAGAAAAAGGCTGTAAGTTAAGACCGAGTAAGGATTTTACGTTTAAAGGTGTATACCCACGTCCAAAGCGACGTCTCGTCCGACTTAACGTAGCAATTAAAAATAGGTATGAAATTAAAGTCGCTCCTTATAACGAGGACCGAATTATTAAAACGATCTTGCTTCGTGCGACGTTTAACGACGATAACCGGAAATCGGTTTTCCGATGTGTCCTCCAGTTTTCTTCTCAAAGAGCATGCGATTCGTTTTATCGCGCAAGCGGAAGTATTTAATCGCACCGTATGCTCGTATAAATCAAATTTACGTTAAATTTATATATTTGCAGGGTGTTCCATTTAAATAAGGACAGCTAAATATCTCTTCGGGTTATTGTGATGTCAAAAATATGCGTTACATAATGTACAGTCGGCGGCATATATGGCTCCCCAGTGACTTTGCCACCGCGAGAAGAAGCTTCCCTTTCCGTGACTCCCTCAGAATTCGTACAGAAAAAAATATGACTGTATGCCGAAGATCTTTCTGTGTTCAAGACGTAAGACACCGCCGCCGAGGCAACTTTTTCGGCTGCTCGACGTAACGCAATTTTCATTTGGTCATTTTGGCAACGGTCGCACGTGGTAAAAAGGCAATATTTATCTAAATTGCGAGCCACTCTTATCTCATCGGTGTGGCTTCTTAACTCTGTTGCATTTGTCTGTGACGTAGTCACCTCTCTTTCTAATCCGTTGAAACATATATTAATAAATACTCTAAATATTTGTTACGTAATGTGTAAGAACTTGAAATTTATAACTTATTCAAACATTGATAATTTTAACGTCGGTCAAAGCTCTCGTACAATTACGGTACGGCAAAATGGCGCACCGCATCGTTCACGCTTATACGTATCATTAATTAGCCGCGTTTATTGTTAATCGTTTTAAGAGAGCATCAGGGACCCCTTTTTCGTATTACAGCTTTGTTCTTTTTACGGTCGCGAAAATGTGCGGCGGAAAAAGAGAACGTTTATTTCTTCCTATTGGCACGCAGGAACAAGAGGAGAGCGTAAGAGAGAAGGAGACGCAAACGATCGGCCGCTTATTAGTTTACTTTACCCCTCGTTAAACCGCGCGGTAAGACCGCAGCGGCGCTCTCAAAGTAAAGCGAATTATACTTCTTTTTCCTCTCTTTCGCGAGACTTCCCCCAACGTTCATTGTTTTATTCGGTTCCTCGGTGATTCCACCGGGACGCTGATCCTAAAACAATTTCAATTACATCCTCTTTTCCCCGCAATATATCTCGCCGCGGGACAGATACATCTGCGACTTCGTAAAATATCGTTCTTCGTTGCATGCTTCGTGGTGAGGGAGAAAAAGAGATAGGGAGAGAGAAAACGAAAGAGAGAGAGAGGGAGTTGTTTCTTATCCTCGAACCTTCGAAGAATAAACTTTTTGTTAGTCCTCTCCCTCCAGCAAAGTGTCTTTTTTCGGCCCTTCTTTTCTTCCCCAATCGCTTTCCCCTTACGTCAAGAAAGAATACGAAGGATCTCGAAGAAAAATACGCGAAGACGACAATTTCATTGATATTCAGCGATCGGTGAAAATGGTCGTATAGGGTAAGGAAGAGAGAGGGGGGTGGAATGGCGCGAGATAGTTATCTCGCGAAGTAGGTCAATTAGACGAGAGACCGCGAAAACCAGCCGAAGGCAATGGCCGCTTTTAGGGGTGCCGTGTCTAAGAGATAAAAACTACCGTGAGCGAGCGGAAAGAAGACAATTCTCAAGGAGGAAAAAGAAGGACAAGACGGATAAGATCCCTCTTTGTCCTGACAGTTAGTGTACGATCCGCTCCTGATTGGCTGGATTAAGGGGAGGTTAGCTTTCGAAGCTCGGATACGATCGCCGCAATCTCCTCTCTCTTCATTTATCTTTCTTAACAAACAAACCAAAGGAGAGAAGAAGAGAGAAGAACAAAAAGGTGAAAGAACTCTGATGCTCGAAAAAGGCAAAACTAGAATTCCCTATCTTCGTTTCCAATCGCTATCGTAACAAAAACCAAAAGAGAGAATAGAAAAAAAAAAAAAAGGAAACGAATAAAATATCAGGAGTCGTAAAACGCGACGAGCTGCCCCCCCAGCTACTCGATATATATCCGCGATCTCGATAAGGTCGTGACACCGATGGCAAAAAGAAAAGTACGTAAAAAGATTTGGTCCCCGGAATGGGCAGAAATAAAAAGAAATGTACGAGACGACGGTGCGAGGTAGTGGCGTCTCGCGGTACGCCGCGCGCGTGGCCGGATGCTCTGCGTTTAAGTGAAAACTTCGAGTTAAGGGGGACGTAAAGTGCACGATGACTCTCGAGATTGGTGCGCAATTTTCCGTGGAATGTGAATAGCCATGCCGGTGATTTCGGTGATAGAACGACTTCGTGTACAACACGCGATACGATAAAACAGACGGCGGTGGTACCTCTGCAACGTTGCCACGAGAGGAAGTAAGAGGAGAAAGGAGCTATTCTTACTCACGACTACGTATACCGCGACGAATCGTAATCGTGGAAATTTTGTCCTCTTTTTTTCCTAACTCTAAAAGAAGAAAACGTATCGCCAATGTCCCTCGAAATATCGCTACACGTGCGGAACCTCGTAATGTTATCGTAGAATAGATCTTTCTTTCTCTATAATATATACAGGGTGATCCGTGAAGCGTGATCAGCTGATCCATATTGTGACTCATTTTAACAAGACACTAACGTAAAGTGGCCAGAGTACTAAAGTGACCAGTTACTGGGAGGTTTACCCTAGCATGCTTCAAAGGGAGGTTTAAGATGATTACAGTAAATTTATTGTTAACCAATTTTTTTCAGAGTTTTCCAATTTACCATCAATTTTGTATATATAACTCTCTAATGTTTTTACACTTATCTTGTAGCAAATATTGATCACCCAGTACGTAGGGTGGTCCACCTAAACGTAGTCTTTTATTTGCGATAACGGAATAAATGTTTTTAATGTAATGTAAATGGTATTACAAAGTTAATGGTTTGCAAATGTTATTTTCTTTTTAAGGTCATTTTTTCAGAAGTTTTTAAAATCACTGATGGGTTACATCAGGTGTAGAAGATTAGGTGGACCACCCTGTATATCGGCTGTCGTTCGATGGTTTTCCTTTTATCGGAAACGAAAACGCGAAAGAACAGCTCGAATGTCGATCGCGATTAACTTTTCGAGTGCGGCACGATATCCCGTACTTCGTCGAATGTATGCATGTACGCGCTTAATAAACATGGAAAGACCGATAGGTAGGATAGTAGGAACTCGAAAGTGGAACGATAATAATCCCGAGGATTAGCTTCTAATCTTCGAGGACGATCGGGGCCAAATATTTGTGAGATTCCTCCTCTCGCGAGGACTTTGTTCTCTCGGAACGTTGATACGTCGAAAGAGCTATTTCGCACACATACACGCGAGTACACTCGATAGAGACGAGTATACTTAAAGTTAATCATCTCGAGAGGGACTTTTTCCGTTTCGTCGACACTGGTCGAATTTCGACTCGCTTTTAAAGAGATTTCGCTCTCCCTTTCTTCCCTTCCTTCTTTTTCTCTCTTGAAACACACGAGTCCTCCACACACGTCGTTCTTTTTGCAAGGAGAGCCGTGATACACGTAGGTAACTCGGCAAGTGGCAGTGCCCACTTTTTGACGCACACGCAAACGCGTTTTATGAATCCATCCACGTAGACGCGCGCGCGTACAAAGAGACAGCAAGAGAGAGGGAGACTCGCGTTGGCTTTTCTGCCTTTTCCTACGGCGACGGTGCTAATTGATGTTCGGCCTCTCGAGAAGCGACTTACCGGATTTAAAGCGTACCCTCCGCCACCCCTTCGCAACCCTTTTTTTTACAAAGGCCACTAGCCGTGATCCGCTGCCTTTGTTATCTTAATCACAAGAGAGTGGCGTCGTTAGTCGCGTTTCTCTTTCGTGCGTGGAATCCGTTTTTATTTGCTGTCTAATTTATTATGTTAATTACTTACCCAAGTACTGGGATTCTCTTTCTTTATCCCATTCTTCCATCCCTTTTGCTCCTTAATTCGCTAGTAATCCACATTTCGCGTATCGTCTTTCACCTTCTTCGAATATATCTCCTTTATTCTCGCTCGAAAATAAACGTATTTTAAGCTTGATACTTTGGAGATGCCATCAAGCAAAATGTATCCGCGTCGTTAAATTTTTTTCCTAGTCGTCTCCGATTCGTACGAAGGTAGGTTAATTTATTGGTACATTATCCGAGCTTGGGGATTCTCGTTACAATCTTTTTACGAGCGACATTCACGTGGAAGAGAAGAGGGACACGAACGCTTTCGGTGGTAAAGCTTTCGGAGAGGTAAAAGCGACAAAAGAAAAAGAATTGGAATGATCGCGATCGAACCACGAACACATTAGGTCCATTTACGCGATCTCACGCTTATCGAACGTTTTCTCTCTTTCTCTCCGTTGGTGGAAAAGAATAAGGGAAGGAAAAAGAAACTTGGAGAGAGCACGGTCGCGCGCGTGGGACGTGGAAAGGACTCGTTTGACACTTTCCCCCATCGACTAACGGCATCGTTAAATGTATTTTTTTGTTCCCTCTCACTCTTTATCTCTCTTCGGTGCATTGTACTTCCGGTTTCGATGGATGGTTTATTCCAAGCGCGTACTACCCTTCCCACGCTGTTTAACCATTCGTCATCGCGAGTATTATATTCCACAGTTCTTCCTTCCTTCCTTCCTTCCTCTTCTCTTTTAATCTTTTAATCGTTTCTCTATTTTTGGTTCAACGAGCGTAAAGACAGTTTATCCCTGGCGATTATTATTAAAAAATCTACGGGGAAAACCGTTCCCATAAATTTTCAACCGCCACCAACGTCGTACGGCTTCTCTCTCTCTCTCTCTCGGGGAAAATAGAGGAAAAGAAGTTAGACAAAAGAAAGAGAGAAGGCAAGAGGAAAACGGAGAGCGAAGTCGAGATTAACCTTCTCGTCTCGCGGAGCCACGGTTATCCAGAAATCTCTGGAGATTTCCGGGGTCGCCTCTGCGCATCATGCTTTTCCGTTTCCCACTCTTCTTTCTCTTTTTCCCTTTATCCCTTTTTTTAACGGCGTGCATCGTGGCCCGAAGCCGAGAGAGCCGATTGGAAAAATCGCGCGAACCGAGGCGAGCGAAATTGACTCTGGATGCATCCTGGGAGGCTGGAGAACGAACGAGTGAACGAGAACGAATGAACGAACGAAAGAAGAAATGGGAAGAGAGAAAGGCTAGAGGAAGAGCTCGTTCGCTCAAGCAGCAAAAGAGGAGAACAGGAAGAAGAATATAAAAGGAGAGATGAAGAAGAAGGAAGCGACGAACCGTAACCCTTGACTCGGAGGAAACAACAATATTTTTCACCTTTATCCTACTCATCCTACCTTACGGTATAGGAGTGCCGTTCGAGAGATGACAGCTCGATTCAGAATTCTACTCTTTCTCTCACTCCTTGGCAATGCTTCTTTGCTTCTCCTCGCCTCGAGCTAAAAATGTACCAGTCCGTGTATTATGTACGACCGCGATACGGCTTAATGATGGCACGGATCAAGAATAAATCACGAAGGGTCGGGGGTGATGAGACTAGCGAGAGAGTGCGAGAAGATGGCACGAAAGCGAACGGAAGTTAATAATGAACGGTAATAAATATTTATCGGTTCCGGGATTATACGAGGATGAACGCAATTAGCTGGCGTTAATAATTAAAGAGACTGTAACCCGTTCGAAAGCTTCTCTACCTCGGAGAACGCTCCTCGACGTCGAAAAGGGCTCGACGATGAGGTTCGAAAGAGAGAACCGTAGTTAACGTTTCCATCGGAATCGATCTTGCCAACGTAAAATCGAAAGGACGTAAAATCGTCCATGAAACCTTTCTTCGTGTTTCTTCTCGAGTAAAGGGGGCGCCTCGAGATCGATCTCGAGACACGTTCGCAGGAGATATCTACACGTCCTCGTCTTCGCATAGGAAAGCTCGAGGCTCTCGCTTCCTTCCTGCTCTCTTATTCATCGACCTAGTCTGCCCATCTCGCAAAAAAGGAACGGAGCAGCCTCTCTCCGCTACCTCAGAAACGAGCTTTTTCGATGTGAAGATGCCTTCGGATCTAAGGACGTCTTCTTTCTCCCTTTCTTTCTTTCTTTCTTTCTTTTCCCTTACCATTTTGCTCTCTTTCTCAGTCTCTTCTTTTCTTCTCTCTCTCCCTCTCTTTAATTCCACGTTAAAGGGCCTTGTTGTCCATACCTCTCTCCTTCTCCCAATCTTCTCTTCTCCCTTGCTCTTCTCGTCCTTGTTAATAAATCGTTATTATCGAGCTTCCTACTCCTTGACAAGGAGGAAAGGATGTCGTCGTTACCACTACGTCCCTAACTCTCTCCCTCTTCTCTACCGTTCTATGAAATCTTTCAGGTCATCCAATTATGCTCCTATTATTATTGCTGGTTCCATGGGATCTTTTGATGAGTATACGCTTCATACGTTGGAAATTTCAAGAAAACATATTTATTTCCTATATTTACGAAGAATTAACAAGGTACGCTTGATCATTTTCTCGAAAATGCTTGATTTATGCGTTAGCCAGTCGAAAGGATATCGGTCGGTAAAAATTGGACGACAAGGGTTCGCAATACCAGCAACTTTTGCTTTGTAAATATATGGGAAGAGCTGGTAACTGGAAGAAGAGAAAGAGAGAGACCGGACAAAAGGTATTTACTATGCCGCGAGGATAATGTATATACTGATTAGTGAAAATGTACCCGCATCCCGTTATTGCAGTTTCGAAAGCGTGTTTACCCCGCCGGGAGAAATTACGGAAGTGTGTACGCGAAGTAGCCGTAAGGTTGAAAATATTTACGGCTCTTCCAGAAATATGTTTTCGGAAACGCGCTCGTTGTTACTAATTTCGCAATAACACGGCACCGGTTAACTGAGTCATTCGTTTCCCAACGTATTTTGCTCTTCTCTACGTCTACAATTAGCCGATACGTATCTACCAACGATGAACGAACGAACATGCAACGACGATCGCGAGCAAAAGTTTCGATTTCAGCTTCAAACTTTCGTTCCAAGCACTGTAGCGTACCTGTTAAAAAGAAAAGGGAAATTTTCTTTTTTTTTGGAAGCTTCCTTTCTCGTACCGAAAAGCCGAGAAATTTAATCGACTGCTCGCGAACCGGCCCACTGACCAACTTTCGAACTTTAATTAAAATAACCGCGGTACTAAGTGAGCTCGTAGAAAGTACCTTGTTCGTGAACCGTACGTGCTACGATCTCGAGTCTAACCGCCGGAAAGCTCATCGAGCTTCGACGTATATACACAGTCTTAGTATACAAGGTTTCTTAAGTTTTAAAGGAATATTATACGTACGATTTCCGTATTTTCGATGAAATCGTGCCACGTTACAATTTTATCATGCTCTTACGAGGACACTTATCGTCGCTCTGATATACCTCGAAACGAGTATACGTTCCACTCGACTCGAAAGATACGCATTACTTGAAAAATACTCTCTCTCTCTCGCCATTAGAGTATTATTTACCTGCAAATCCGAGACATTAAAAACTCATTTGCAGTTAGTCGCATCGGAAGATATCGCATTGTACTCCTAGCCGTTTCTCTGCTCCCTCTTTCTCTCTTTCCCCCCACTCACGATTTACGATCCCTTGCATTTCCTTTCTCACGAATACTTACGGTATTCTTAATGAAACTTTGCGAATATCTCGCCGACAACGATCGATAAAATCGATAAAAATTATCATTTTTTATTTACATTCATTTTATACGGGATTATAATTACTTTTAAATCGAGCAATAATTCAAAGGAAAGATCATCGTGTCGAGAACGAGAGAGATCTCTTTTCTATTTTGAGGAAAACCGATCCGTCGAGAGTCTTTCCGCCGGACGTACAATATTTACGCAAGCTCGGTCGATTTACCTCGAAGTACAATTATTTAATGAAATTCGACGGTAGAGGATAGATTTATACATATATATATATATAGTATATACACATATATACATATACATATATCTTTGACGAAGACGGGTGAAGGAGATTACCGCGGTAGTGGCACATACTAACATAGAGATAACTCGAAAGTTCAACACGATGATGCCGATTTAATACTACGTTTGCAGAAATCTTACACGGTACCCAAGCCAGGCGATGCAATTTCGTGCAAACTTATGCAACGAAATTCAAATAGTTCCTGATGACGTCGAGTAAAGTAAACGTTTCATTATCATGCGTAGAGTCTAAGTACTTCATTAACAAGACTGACTGTTTTCTCACTCGATGAACTTACTACTTACGCAAAAGGTAAAATACTCGTCGACGAAAGTCCCTAGCTATTTCTTACGAGTTTTCAGAGCTAGACGAAGAGAACTCGTAACGAAGTATATAACTCTTATATTCCAAGAGAAGAAGACAACAAGAAGCGACTGAAGCGTCACTCGAGAGAAACATAAAGCGAGTGACACACGCGAGTCTTACGTCTATCCTCGTAATATTCATGTGCAAAGAAATCACGCTAGGAAGAACGACACGAAAGCCCGCGTTTCTTCTCGACTTTGATGAAATATTCCGTCGGAAAAGGATAACGAAATATTTTCATTGTCTCGAAAATGACGAGCTAACGGGCAATATACAACGTCCAAAGAAAAGACGACGCCTCCGTACATAGTATATATTCACCAAGAACGTCGTTCGTTTTATGACGAGACGGGTGCGCGCGAGCTCTCCAGTCGACGCGTTATCGCGATATTCGCGAAAAGTTTCATCGTAGACGAGAAAGGGATGACTCGTATACTCGCGGGATCCTCGTCTTCTTTAAAATACTTTAAGGAGAATATCCAACGTTCTAACGATGTTTCTTATTACTCGAAGTGCATCCTCGTAAACTGTTCTCTCTTACCAGACGATAACTACTTTCCATCTCGCCAGGATGGCTCACTTTCGGTATATCGGATTTCTAATCAGGAATCGCGAAGACTCTTTTAACGCAACCCGATATCATCCGGCAACTTTCCTAAAGCTTACAGATTCATTATTCATTAACCATTTTTAACGTTAGTCATTGTTAATAGCGTTTCAAAGCACTCCAATTTCCCAAGCTAGTGTACTATATCCCTTACTGAAACAGGAAGCCAGATTGGAACCGCATCGCTCTTGATAATCGGATCGTTGGTCGCATTACGGTTTATTTTTACTTGCCCAGTTTATCCCTCTTTCTATCTCCCCACAACCCTCTCATTGCTGTTTCGTGGTGCGTTCGAGATAAACAGATAGAATTAGTGCTCGAGAGATCGGTGAACGGTTGTAACGATCGATGGATTAAAAGGAGAAACGGAGAGATAGATCAAGTTAGAATTACAAGACGAACTCATCGAAAGTCGCGTCTTACCTGAGACGTTTATTCTCCTTCGTCACCTGCTCTTAAACCACTTTCACCTACACACCTCCTGATCCTCCCCTTTGAATATCCGACTCTTGCTTGTCGCGCACTCGGTGCATCCAGTCTTCGTGCACGGAATAATCTCTATTGTCCGAAACACGCTCCGCGCCGATTCAACCCCTCTTCAAGCACCCCCCTGTTCCTCAACCCCCCCGGTAACCCTCCACCCGAAAACGTGACAAACACGGAGCCTTCCTGTTAGCGCACGAGTTACAGGGATATACACGACAATCAGGATACACGATTATCTATGGCTGTGTATGTGAAAGCACGCACGTATGAGGAAATGAACACGAGTTATGCTGCTCCCATCCTTGGCTCGATCTTCATCGATGATCTTGTAGTACCTACTTTTTTCGATCTCCACGAGTGACAACTCGATGAAAGGATAGTCTTTTTGTCGTTCTCGTAAAGAGGATCACAAGGAATCAATCGGGATATTTGTTGGTAGCACGTTGATAGAACACGACAAAGTCTTGAAACATCGAATGACACTCGTTTGATATCATGAATTTCATAAAACTTAAACACTCTTCGTAAAAGCACCAAAATTTTGCTCGGATACACTCTGAACACTCGTAAGATACGACGAACGATCAAATCCGTTTATATCGATCGAGCGATTCTGGATCATCCCTTTGAATAAAAATGAGAAGAAAGTCAAACTTTTTCGAACACTCTCTCTAGCTCTCTAAAAAAAAGAACTTTCGAACCGTGAATAAATTCACGGACCATCCCTCGTCCGTCGGCTCGTGTTTCGGCAGAATCCTTTTGGTTCATCACTCTCTGTAGTTTCTCGCATCCTGAATTTCTCTCTCTCTCTTTCCCTTTCGAAGGAGTATCCGGTACTCCCCGAGGATAAGATCGAGGATATATCCTAGGTTAGGTTTCTGTGACGTGGCGCATCACGCGCATTCGACACGTGACGTGGTGGTAGGCCGTGACGCGTTTCTCTGTGACGTCGACGATACGACGACGAAACCGTAGAAAAGCACGACGACGTCGAGAGGAGCATCGATCGTTTGGAGATCCTTGATATCGATAAGAGGGAAATAAGTATATAAAAGTGAGAGAAGGAGAGAGAGAGAGAAAGATACAGAGCGCGTGGTCACGTTTAACCTCGACGCGAGTGCCGACCGGTTTGACGTTCTCGTCTGGTCTGCGTACCGGGCTGCTACTACTGGGGATCTCCGTATGCTTGTTTTTGCAGAGCCACACGAGTGTAGCAAGAGAGACAGAGAGATGCAAAAAGAGAGAGAGAGAGAGAGGTTGATCTCCCCACCAAGAGACGCAGTAGCAGTAAAAGCAGCAGCGCGACGCTCGGCTACTCTCGACGTCGCTCGGCGTCGCGACGGCGTAGCGACGGCGCACTAAACTGGCAGGACCTTCTCCGTCGGAGTCTGCCTTTCCCTCCACCACCCTCTGACTACCACCACCAGCACCCTCGTGGATCCCCACCCGTTTTCTCTCTCGTCAACGGCACCTCTCCCCCCCGTTCACTCCGACCGGCCACGAATCGATCCGTCCATACGTACGTTCGTCCTCCGAGTTGCTGCTGTGCCACACACGAGAGCTTATTCCGCCACTGTGCTGACGCGCGCGCGCCAGTTTCTCAAAGGGTGAGTCTAAGAGAAAGAAAGAGAGAAAAAGAAGAGAGAGAGAGTCTCGACGTAACCCCTAGTATCCTCCACGATTCTCTATGCAACTTCTATTCGGGTCTGGTCGCCGCGAGAAAATTCGAAAGATCTACGAAAAGAAAGTCTTTCGTACGAGGATCGTTTCTCCGTCGAATCTTTAAAGCAGAGATTTTAGTCGATAAGTCAGAGGAATTGCTTTCCTTCTACCATTTCGTCTAACTCCACTTCCACGGTTCGCTTTTATATGTTTTGTTAGGCTTGAGATTAAACGCGGTTCTTCAAAGAGAGAGAGAGGATGGTGAGAGAGTGAGATTATCGTCGAGAGTTGGATCTCGAATCAGCTCGAACGCACGCGTTCGCATAATTGCCGAGCTTACAGCGTTTACGCGTGTTCGGTTCTACGATCGTGTTTAGACGCGCTTTGAAACTCGTACGTCTGGGCGCTGACAGTTAAGCCGCTGCTATTGGCTCGGTCGATTGGTCGATGATATCTCGTCGTGCACTCCTTGCAAGATCGATTTGACGCGAGAGTACGATACTCGCGTTCCGTTTTCTCCTATTCTCTGGTATATTCGACGTCGTTTTCTATTTTATATTCTTGTAAATGAAACTTGGTCGTGCGTGAGAACGAATTTATTTAAAAAGTATGGGATTTCCTCCAGGTCGAGGATTAGAAAAATTGCTTGTTTAAACGGTCGAAAGATTTTAGAGAAAAAAAGAGCAAGATCGGGCTTCTTTGTTTCTTGGTGGTCGCTTTTTTAAGAACTTTATTACCGAGACGCCCGCCGGAGCGTCCTTCCTTTTTCGTTTATCTTTCCTCCTTTTTGGTCGAAAGTCGTTTATTAAAACCCGCCGAGGATGGCGCTTACTATCCCTACCTTCCACCTAGATATTTTAATGAAATTCCTTTTTGGTGGTAGCACGGAGTATGGATAGTTAAGATTTCCTTCGATCTACGATATGTATGCGCGATACATATATAGAATGTGCTTTCGTTCTCTGCATGGCGAATGCACGGCTCGTTGCGCACGTACATTGCTTCTGCGAAGGTATAGCACCGAGGTCTAGTCCAATGCCTTTATTAACATTTAAGATCGGTCAAGAATAGGGTTCCATTGAAATCGTCGCATAAACTTCTGTATAGACGAATGAAAAATTACGATTCGGAACGGCTGCGTTTTCGAAGATGCTGAATAATTGATCGTGCCGAGATTACACGGTTTTAACGTTCGGAAGCTCATTCGAAAGCATTTAATAATATAATAATCCATTATGTCGTTTTGTAGCTTATAGTCTTAGCTTTCCAACGAGCTTTCAATCGTTAAAATCTCTGTGTTGTAAAAAAATTGAAACGAATTATAACGAATTCGGACTAAGATCGTGAATTTTTCTATACCATCAACTTTGTGTACGATTTCTCAACGAACGGTTCGTTGAATAAACATACTACCTATTTATGTCATTTTGTAGCTTGATGCGTATACTTTTAAAAGAGTTATCGATCATTAAATATAGTAACATCGAATATATTCTATCGGATCACAAAATAATTTCGCCTTACGTGATTCGAACAGCGGCTAGGTAACCACTTGTGCGCGTCTATGCCCACTTCCTCTATATTTATTTAATTCATTGTATTTCGCTCTGCAACGAATCAGCCAAAGGTATCTCCCCCTCTTTGCTTTTTAAATAATACTCAACATTCGGAAAAGCTAACGAACGACGAAAAACAGAGAAGCGAACGGAGTTATCATAAATTCATGATCTTATCGTCCGTTCAATCCTACCCAGCGGGAACTGGTATCGTTTCGAGGAGGAACGGCGAAAGCTGAAAATCATAAATCGAAAATTGAACTCTGCTCGGCTGGGAGAGAACCGATAAATGGTGATCGAAATCGAATTAATATTCGAGTACGTTAGAGGAATAAAAAACAAAGCTACGTTGTAGACGATCTTGGCAATAAGCTTTGGTATGGATTTTTATCGACATTCCTCCTTTACACTTACCTGTCTCGGTAGTATCCTCCTAGAGCTTTAATTCGATTAGTCTCCTCGTTGGCACGCAATAATCGTGCGATAAGGATCGCGGAAGCGCGGCTGGTGATCGCTCGTTTTCGTGCAGGAGGCTAGTTAACGGGCGTCGTCGTGCCGTTCGCCACATTTGCGGCGAATCCGGTGTTCTTCGACCACGAAGCACGCTCTCGACGTGCCCTTTAAGGTTAACAAAGTTGGCGTTTTACTGCGTAGCTATATCTTCCTTTTGCAACACGATTTTAATAAATTCCTGGGCGTTAACGCATTTTCGTGAAATTTTTAAATAAAGGAGAACGTCTTCGATCGAACAGACAAATTCAGGAAAGGGTAGAAGCATAATTCTGTTAATTGTCGGAAAAGAATTTATTAATTCTTTGCTAATTAACGAGTTGTACCTACCCGTCGAACGAACGAGATGGAATAAGCGCGAATCTCTTTGGCAGACTCTCGAATTTTTGCGGGTACATTTTGCGGGCTCTACGAGGGAGTATAATTAACGGTACATTGCCAAGGAAACTCCGGTTGGGTACGAGGAATCTCGAACTTCACACTTTAAGGTTAACGAAGTTTCGCCTCGTTACGTTCTAGGGTTACCGCTCACTGAGTCTCTCTCTGCCATGTTAGACGGTTGATTAATTTTGTAGATAACGATCGACCTCCCAGAGCGATTTTACGAGGTCGCCTAAAAAAGGCACTTGTTGCTTCGATATATACATGGGGAAATAGTGGTAAAATCTGTCTGCCCTCTTAAAATCGAGCACTGGCCTCGCTCGAACGATTTAATTTCGTAGCATCCCCTTGTGCAACGATCCTCCTTTCGTCGAGAGGTAGTCGATGAAATAGTTGTCGCGAGATTGGCAGTGATTTCTTGAATCTTAAAACGAGAAAAAAAGTCGAGAATAGGAGAGCAGGGGAGATGGGAAATACTGAAGAGTTTCAAGCACCGTGTGGTTTTATACCGATGAAAATTAAATGGATCTCTCTTACCCCACGCCGACAAAACGTTTCAATGATTCATTCATGCGTCACGGTAGGACGTTCCACATCTGATAACGATCGTTCTTTACCACTTGCGAGCCGGTAATCTGAGTAATTAAGAGGTATAAGCTCGTTTTCTTACGATGATAAAGACGATCGAACATAAGAGCAGAAGTAAGAGAGTAATACTAGATAATAAGACGGACAGTAAGACAGAGAGAGAAAGAATGAAACGAAATCCAAAGACGGCTGGCCGCAAGAGCGTTGTCGATGAAAGAGAGATCGGCTAAGAGTGAAATAAAGCGAGAGGGCGAAAGAGCAGGAAAGGAAACTGACTGAGAAATTTCAACGATCCAATTTTATCGGTGGGTCGAGGCAAAGGGTCATTAACCGGCCGGACATTATCCCTCTAACGAGGCGTCCGGCAAATTTAGAACTTTCGCGCCTCTCTCTCTCTCCTGGAGCTCTGTTTTCATCGAGATAAAATATAATGCTTTCTCGAACATTTATATTTAACATTAACGAGTGCTATAGGTATTGCTTTTATACAATCGAGTCGAGAGATCCCGTTACGTCCAATTAAATTACACAATAAATGATATTTTTCGATTACGTATCGATATCTCAAATTCTCTCTTTTTATATTTCTTCGTTCCGGTCAGTCCATTGAAACACGACGCTAGATTGAAATTTTAGGGAAGCTGCAATTGTTACGCGATACGTCGCAGGAAGGAAGCCGCTCGCACACCACCGGCAATCGTCCTTTCATTCGAGGACGAAAATCAATGACGAAAATCGAACGAGCAACGTGCTACCGAGAGAGAGATAGAGAGAGAGTGAACGACTACTCTACCTTTAATGACTTCAGTCACGTGCGCCCGTGTTTCGGAGCCGCAGCTGTTTCCAAAGCAGCGAATAACTAAAGCTCTCTATGCGCCGTTGCGCACGAAAACATTGGCGGGCTTCGGTTTAGTTTAATTTAGTTGGCCGTTGTCGTGACGCAGCAAGCCCAAGCACCGTCATGCGTGTCGTCCTGTAAACGGCGCGACGCGCGTTTCCAGTTCCACTGAAAACGTGAAAGAGAGAGAGAGACAATGGTTTGTACGTGAATGGTCGTTTATGACTGCCGTTAGAATATCGCGAATGTTTGCTCGCAACGTGTCTCCACTCCCACGTAGGCAACGATATCGCGTTAGAGAAACACATCGTCTTGAATTTGGTTAAAAGCGTCAAAATTGTCGTGTTACGTATCGTCAAAATATTGGATTGGAAATTTGAAAGGAAAGGATGATCGGAAAATGTAAAAAAAAAAGGGAATGGATAAAAATTTCTCTTCATAATTTAAAAAAGAGATTTTAATCGAATCGCATCGACGCTAGCGAATGTATAATCACTCTCGGAAAGTACATCCCCTTCTCGAGGAAAATAATTTCGCGTCGTTATTTATTTCCCTTCGAAGCGCGGAACTTTCGGTCTGAACCACCGAAAATAAAAAAAAAAAAAAAGGGCTGGTAGAAGAAGGAGGGAAGGTAGTAGGAGAAAATCGACTTAGCCAGAAATCGGTTTACTCGGAGTTTCTCCTGGTGAAACGGCTCAGGCGAGAAAAAGTTGTCGCAAAGTCCACTCTCGGCTTCCGTAGCGAACCCCCTCTCATCCTTCCCCATTTCTAGTTCCCTGCAACCTCGGTGATCCTCCCCGCAACTTCTCTAATTAATACGCATAACGACGTTACATCGTGGGCAGCTTGTACTATCGGTATGACTTTCACGCGCTTAAATTATACATTGTATCGTCCTCTATTTAGATCCTTCCTACCGCGAAACTTAACTGCGCTAACGAGAAAGGAGAATCGATTTAAGTGCGAGAAGGATGGGAACTCGACAGCGTTGGCAGCTTTCGTGAAAGCACTGGAGGATGCTGCGAGACGACTTTACTATCTCTTCCCTCTTCTCTATCTTTCTCTCTCTTACACGAGCACAAAGCAAGACCCGCTTCGACGATGCTCACCCTCTACCTCGTCAACCTTTCCTGTGCAACGACCCCGTAATAAGTTGCAGTTAATTTGATATATTACCGATATATATATAAATGTCATAAATAAGAAGCTTTTCAATCGACAGATTCTAAAGAAAAATCATGTCTGCTTTAATGAAGATCACCGAAGGAAAAGCACTCGATCGTTTAGATAGTTTCATACGTTTATACATACTTAAACGAAGAGACCTGAGTGATAAAGACATAATCCAGTAGGAAGGTGATGCAAAATAGGTCTTAGAACGGCTCGAGATACCGTGCATACATTTGAGAAAGTTAGTAAAGGGAGTGGGGAACGGGTATCGTAACATAAATCGGGAGCATGGCTTTTCCTCGAATTAATTGCGTCGGCTGCCTTCGATTTATATATATTTCTCTCTCTCATGCTGTGCAAATCCTCTCTCCAGTTAACTTTACAAATCTACGGGAATTTAACGGAAAGACACGGAAAAATGTGAATAAAATAAGAAAGTAGCTGGGATATTGATTTACAATTCGACGGAGAAAAAATTAACGTTTCGATGATAAAACGTCGATCGATACATACGTCTATGCTCCGACTTTTTCATGAAAATCGTTAGAAGGTAAAAGGGTAGGGAAATGGTAATTTCAAGAAGAAGAAGAAGAACTATGCTTCGAGGAAACTCGAAAGGAGGAAGGTTGTAGGAAGGAAGGATGAGAGAAACGAGGAGTGTTCCTTCGGGTGAAAGCACTTCGGTCCACTATCAAGCACGAACGTCATCGCGTTTGTGGCGAGGTTGCACTGATGTACGCGGAGATGGCTACACATCGGAGCTTGGGTTTTCTCTAAAACGTTCTCCTACCTCGCGTCTCTTTCGTCCGTTCTCCCCTCGTCGTCCCCCCCCCACGCTTTCCTCGAAGTCCTGTCGCCGTGGTGCAAAATTTAAAAGTCAAAGCGAATGCAGATTAGGCTAACCTCGTAGCGCGTGTATACACCCTTTCACTTTGCGCGGGTTCCCTTTCGCGCAACGAAAACCCCTTGAACTCCTTCAACCCCGTACACCTCCTACGTCAGCCCCGTCCATCGTTTGCGCTGAAAACGCCGCCGCCTCGTTTTGCTTCGCCCGGGTTGCTTACTTAGAAGGATTATCGCCGGCTCACGGACATACGCACGTAGGTATATATAGGTATGTATGTATCTAGATACATAGATGTGTCGCAGCACGCTACCCTCCGTCTCCCCTTCCTCATCGTTTTTCCCTTTTCTTTGTGTACGAGCGAACACGTTCCTGCGTATCCGTCTCGAGTGCGTGCGGTAAGCAAAAATGTGAGGAAAGCGAGAGTGACGGGGACAAGAAGAGCGACAAAAAAATGGAAATGACAGGAAGGGTGAGAGGGAAGAGAACGCGAGAGTTTACAGGACTGCTCGGCGTTCTGAAAAATTAGCCTCGAACCGACACTGAATGTGCGGTAGATTTTGAAAAGGGGTTGGAATCTAGCGAGGGAAAACTCCCTTTCCCCCCCTTTCTTTGCCACGTTCTTTAGCGATACGTTTGAAACGACGCCGACGTCGCGCTAATAAGTCACGCGACGAATCGGAAAAACGTCCTACGACTTTTCCCGTGGAATCTTTTCGACGCGCGAAAAAGGAAATGGCGGAGAACGATTAAAGCGGAAGAAAAGGGGAGAGTGCGAGAAACGAAATGGCACGAAACGAAAAGTCGAAGAGTAATCGAAGGAAAAGCAACGGCGTTTTCTCGGCAGCTCGTGAAACCTTTCAAATCGCTTTTCTTCTTCTATCTCTCTTCGTAGCGTTTATCTACGAGGATTATCGCGAGAAAGCACACGGAATATACACGCTCGCCTACAGCCTAGGCCCACCTTTGTCATCCGTATTGTCTATGACTACGCCGAGATGGTAAAAAAGCGCCGGAGAAACGGAAAAAGAGAAGACAGAAGGGAGAATACGAAAGAAAGGAGGAAGTAGAAGGGTAGACAAATAATAAGGGGGCCATGTCCTCAAGCACGCTTTTACCTTTACCAGCTATGCTTTACGTCACTCAGTTTTCCGTGCATCGAAAAGAATAAACAATGTCGTATACGGGATTCGAATTTCACGCTTCTCTACGTATCGCGTAGTTTATTTTCCGGACTAATTTATTAGTCTTTCGCGTGTCAAAATGAATAAGTCCATCTTTAAAATTTTTATTTTTCTTCCGTGGAGTTTGGCAATCGAGTAATTAAAATCATTTTTGTCGAAAATATGAGATAGCGTTGCTCCGAATGAAATAAAGCCATCGTTGACCGAATTATACCGAGTAAAAATATTTTGAATCACCCGGTATACGATTATTTTCATCGTTGGACTTCTAATAAGCCTTGTAGAAGAAAAGGACATGCCCATATCCTTTTCACTATCGTTCGAGTCTCGTCTTACGCGCTGTTCTCGTTCGCTCGCCACTCGACTTTCCGGCCCCATTGTTCCAACCTATGATAATGTATACGTACGCGTCTGGAAACAGAGAACAACCCTCTCACCCATCCATCCGCTAGTCCCTCTCTCTCTCTCTCGGCCTCGGCGATTCCGATAATGATACTTCATGCACCGTACCACGACGGCTGAGGCTGTCACGAGAAAAAGAGAGAGAGAGAGAGATGAGTGGCTTATTAGTGAAAACGAAGACAATGCCTGCCACTGTTTTTTCGTCGCGGCCGATAGTTCGCCACGCGGCCTCTGCTTTCTCCCGTGTTGGCCACTCGCAGTATCGTCCTCGAGATTCGACCGCGTTCCTCTTTTTTCATTTTTTTTGTCCGACTTTCCCACTCGTTCCCTCTCTCTCCCTCTTTTTTGCACTGCACAGACTCGTAGTTTCACGAGAGGGAACTTGAAAATAGTCCGTCGCGAAAAAGTGGTACAACGATACGGATACTATATCGATACGTGTAGCACGGTTAAAAACATGATCCGATCTCGCATTTCGTTATGTTTAACTTCATTCAACAAGGATTCCACAGCATATCTATAAATTGTATTAAAATTTCGTATGATAAATGTAATATCTATGTTGAATGTATTACGAAAATGATGAGATAATGTACAGTGGTCGGAAAAGCCAATCCAGGTGATCAAAATTCATAATTTTGAATCAATTTTAGGTTTATTGTTTCTACAGATTTCTGTAGCTTATATTTTCGAATTTTTTGGTGACCATCATTAAGTTCAACTTCTTAGCAATACATAGAAATCGGGGTAAGTTGTTTCATGCCATGGGGCAAATTTTCCAAGGAAAAATCCTTGATGTATGCATCATGATTTTTGCCAAAATGGTCACCACCGCCGATTTCAATGTTTAATGGCCCATTTTAAAGATAAAAGCATGCAAAATAATATTCCGTTGTCCGTTTTTCGATATCGTTAAGCAATGATGAGAAATTAATTTTTTAAGTGTCGGAGTATGGTCGTTTTGAAGCTTAAAACTGCTGTATCTTTCCAACCAGCCATCCCATCGAAACGCGACTTGCATTTTCGTAAAGAGGAGACTTTCCCCTTTCAAACAAGTATTTGATCGGGCAAATTCGAGATACTTCGATTTTTGACAAAAATCCTGACCTATGCATCATGATTTTTGCCAAAATGGTCACCACCGCCGATTTCAATGTTTAATGGCTCATTTTAAAGATAAAAGCATGTAGAATAATGTTCCGTTGTCCGTTTTTCGATATCGTTAAGCAATGATGAGAAATTAATTTTTTAAGTGTCGGAGTATGGGTTTTTTCGAGCTTCAAACTGCTGTATCTTTCCAACCAGCCATCCTATCGAAGCGCGACTTGCATATTCGTAAAGGAGAGACTTCCCCCTTTCGAACGAGTATTTGATCGGGCAAATTCGAGATGCATCAATTTTTAACAAAAATCCTGATGTATGCATCAAAAGATTTAGAAAGAAGAAAGCATGCAGAATACAGTCCCGTTGTCCGTTTTTCGATATCGTTACGCAATGATGAGAAATTAATTTTTTAAGTGTCGGAGTATGGGTCGTTTTCGAGCATCATGATTTGGATGGGGAAAAAATGAGGATGTTGCCCCATTTGATCGAAGAATGAAAAATATAACGGCTGGCTTGTTGCAGAAAATACAATTTGCGGGTAATCGTTGGAACTCGTCGTCGTAGAATGTAAAACTCGATTTATAGATTACCCGAGGAGAGCTAAAGTTTCTAAGAAAAGTTTTTCTCTCTCGTTCGTTCATCGAAGTTTGAGAAAGAGAGAAATAGAGAGACTTCGAGAAGAAGAAACGAGAGGGAGTGAACGAGAAGCACAGGGTGACTGGATGGGTAAGGAAGGAATAGTGTCGAGGATAGAGGAAACCGCATGGAAAGCTTAATTATTTTCAACTATCGTGCAACATGCTCCGTTTGAATTCCTGCGGCTTAATGGGTTCGCGAAATACGTGCCGTACTTCGTAGAAACGCATGATCCTCTTCTCTCTCTCCGTTTCGTCTTCTACGCGTAGCAAGAAAAGCGAGCAGCTCCATTCGTAGTGTCTGTCCCTCTTGTAACGCGATCGCGTTGCTCGTAATATTCGGTGTCTCTTGGCTGGTACCAAGGAGAGACAGGAAACCGTGCTCGAAACGAGCGACGCTTCGGGGAGCTTTGTGCTGCCCTTTCCAAGATACGAGAGAAACAGCTAGATAGATGGATAGATAGAGAGTAGAGTATGCTTCGTATACGTAGATAAAGATTTAGAGCCTCGATAAAGACAGATCGAACGAGGATTACTCGAGTCCGGATCGAGCGCGAATGATTTGTCGGTCAACGATAATCTTGGTGGATCGATACGAGTGTAAGATATCCGAAACGATCGATCCTCTCGATATCGTCTATCTTTCGAATACGTTACACATCGGAAAATGCAAATTACGTCCAACCAGCATCGTTACTACGCAACGAAGGGCAGCAGACTTTTCCGCCTGACGTCGATTAACCCTCCGTCGATAAAATACTATCGCAATTCCATCTCAAATTAGTACGAAATTGTATTTAGAATAAAATTGTTACGATAAAAACTTGGAAAGTTTTTCTTTTTAATCCTGACCAAATTAGGAATATTCCAAAGGTAAACCAACACTAATGGATGAGTTCCCACCTAACCTTGTTACGCTTTAACCATAGATTTACCTTGGTTGGACGGAAGGTTAATAGATATCACGGATGCAGTCTAACGAAATAACGTTTCCATGTGGAAAAATATTAAAGCTTCGATGGTTTGCTCTCTCGTACACCGGCGAGTAAGTTAAATCGATAAATCTCGTGTCGAAGGAAAATCAAATTGTCCTCACGTTCCACGGCCTCTTTCCGCGTCTCTTCCCTTTCTCCTCTTTCATATCTTCACTTTTCTTGCTCCCCTTTCTTTCTCTCGACCGTTCTCTACCCCTGGCAGTGGCATTAAACATTCATATTCTTCCGAAACTCGCGCTTTAAAATTCTCCCATGAACGTCAAACTTTCTCCTTATTGTCCCGCGCTAGCCCCGAGAACTTGTTCCTCTTCGATTTGAACGTCGTAAAGCTCGGCTAGCGCGGGAGATACATACGTGGGAGATAATTCACGTAAAATGGCCGTCGGATAAAGGAACTATCCGGCGAGCGTGTAGAAAGTTTAACTTCGGAATCTGCAGTTTAAACGATCCGAGATCCGAGTGAATCTTCCTGGTATCACGATTTCGGTAAGACTTCTCCCACTTCGTAATTCGTAGAACGTCCACTCGAACCGGAAGAAAGAACGCTTTAACCTTTGATAATAAATTTCTCCTGATAATGAAAAGAGAAGAATCGACATCGAGAAAAATCAGAATGGGTATATATATATATATATATATAATATATATATATAAAGCAATGATTTTCCACGCGTTAACGAGTTTCGCAAGATTGCAGAGGGAGAGAGAAAAAGGTGGTCGACATATTTTCATTGGAGAAACGCTTGGAAAGCGTTAATGGAAGGCTTTGTTCTCTCGACGGATCCAGATATTTATTCTTGCATCGGTCTTCCTCGGCCGTCTCTACCGCCGACGGTAGGTACCACCGTCACGAACACATTTATCGTCCTTTCTCGAGAAAGGGGGCGAACGACGTGTCGATGGAGAACCGCTACGTGGCGAGGAAAGGTACGCGCGACTGCTAAAGATTTATACTTGGTCACGCCTAGAATGTCCAGCGGGAAAGAGAGAGGGGGGGGGGGGGGAGAGAGAACAGCAAAGCGGTATCGTTGAAGCTTACCTCCGGATACAGAAGATACGGGAATTCCAATTCTCCGTTATACGACGCGTTCCGACCTCGATGTATCGTCAAATTCTATTGTCTCCTGCATCCTAGCACCGTCACTCTGACTGGCCATTTCACCGATATCGCATTCGCAACCGAGGCCAAATAACGATCGCCGATGATATCGCTTGTTAAAAGCGGATCTTTCGATCTTTTGAATCCCTTTTTAATTAAATCGAGAATCTATTGGGATGATTCGTTTGAAGTATCGTTTGTACCGAGGAAAATTGTTGTTTCTCGAATCGATATCCTTTTCTCGATAACGTTCTCAATTTTCGAAGGATCTCGTATTTCGGACTGATCGTACTACCTTCTCTCTCTCTTGTGACGTCATTGCTGACATCTCCGACTTGTACGAGTCACAAAGGAGACTTCCTGCTCGGAAAGAGCGCCGAGCCGACGAGGAGGCCTCGATGTATCGCCCGCTTGTCATTAACCTCCGGTTTTCCAACCGAGAAAAGTCGATAGTGTCTTCATTAAAAACGATAGGGAATACAACGGAGAATGACAAGAGGGGAAATGAGAAGCGTGGACGTATCTACCTAGATATTATACTAAGAGTTTCGTTAACTTTGTTGAAAGGGCGTTGAATTATAGTTGAAGCTCGTTTAATTAATTCCATTTAACCGCACGAATTTAAGATCGTATCTCTAAATTCAATATGCATGTTTAAAGAATATACGGATATCTGGCTGTAAGGGAAATATTTGCGGCATTGTCTAGTCCAAAAGTCATCATAAATAGATAACACTTCGTAAGAGTGTCGAGAAAACTTAGGTACTATAAGAGAAAGGTACAATGAAAACCGTCACTTTTCCACCCCTTTTTGCCTTTCTCACGGCGGCCCCTCGCGCGATCTTTCACTTCCTTTCGACGTCAAACGCCCAACGATTCTTCCCGTCGATTGAATTTCAATACCTGCGAAATTAGGTTCGCGCCCGCGCTCGTACGACCCGCGTGCACTTCTCTTTCTAGGAAAGTAAGTTACGACCTTTCCGTGACTTCGAAGTTTTCTTTGAGGTATCAACTATACGAGCTCTTCTGATTTACAGTAGCGACGAGGAGGAAAAGAAAAAACAAAAAAACATGGTTAAAGCATTCGAAAGCAAAGAATTCTATCGTTTATTTCACCTCACGTAAAGTTCTGACTCCTCCCGTATTTTTCTACTCTCCTTGCTGCGAGATAATCTCCTTCCGCAAACACAGATCTATTCCAACGATTGTTCTCTACCAACAGTTCGCACATCTGCAAGGTGCAGAGATTTACGCGAGATAAGAGGATCATTCGCGTAGCAGAATGTCGTGCCTATCTTCTTCGTTTTATCGTTTATCACGAATGAAAATGATAAAGAAATTTAGTATCCCAGGGATGAAAAAAGCAAGAAATAGATCGACGAGATCGCGTTCCAATTGCGATCATTTGTATTTGAAACTTTTCATTCTAGTCGTACCTTCCCTGCTTCGAACAAGATCGTGGTATAAAAAAGACAATGTCGAGAGAAAGAAACGAGCCCGATGTAATATTGATGCTGCACAGGGAAAAAAAAAAAAACGGAGAAACATAATTCGTGTACATGCCAGCTTTACGTTTTTCTCTCGTAACTGTCTACGAAACGTCGCGTCGGAAAGTATTTCTCTTTCGTTTCTTTTCTTCAACTCGTTAAATGATTATTAACTTTTTTGGTACAAAGAGATTAGCCACGGCGTCAGGAGCCCGAGATAAAAACGAGGGCGCGGGTTTGCACGTGCGAAAGACGTGTAAACGCGATATGGTAAGACCTCCTTTGCATTATCGCGCGTATCTGCCCCATAAAACACGCAGAGTCGCCTTCGAGTATACGCGAAGCCTGCGAATAATGTTCCTGAAGGTACGCGTTCACGTTCTGTTCCTTGGAATTCTCTTCGAAAATCGCCGAGAAATTCGCGCCGGAGGACTCTCGTGAATTTTCTCGTCGATCGTAAGATCAGGTAGGTACCTACCCACGAATCGAGATGCAAACGAAATTTACGAATACCACGTAATATTATTGCTGTATATGCACGTGTTATGCTCTCGTTAAAAAGAAGGAATAATAGAGGGAGCGGTTTCTCGTCAAAGCGAGTTTTGAATGATGTAGAAAACTCGGAAAATTGCCTCTATTTATTTGACGTTGGGAGACAGAGAAAGGTGTGCCAGCGGGTTCGTTCGCGAACGGAAACAGTGAGAGAGAGGGGAAGGTTGAGGAGAAAGAGAGATGGAGATAGAAGTTGGAGTATTCTCCACGGATCGAGATATCTCTCGGTCGCGTGTGCATCAACAGTGTTACCCCTTACGAAATTCAATGTAACGTGAAACACAACGTGCACGCGCCCCGTGTAATGTCGTACACCGCGCAAGATGTAATTTTCCACTCCGAATCGTAATAACGTGCCGTGCCATAAATTTTAGCATATGCATATAATGCTTACGTTTGCCTCTTGAACGCATTATCACGCTCGCGATCACGTGCCGTTGGAGTTGTAACTGCGGAGCTTATACATACACGATAATGTTAGTTTACCGGACTACGGTAGGTGTTGTTCCTTGGATAGAAATCGTCTCGTGTTTCTACTCGAAGGTGATGCGAAGTAATAATCTAAATGACTTCTCCCTCTCTCTTTCGTGTATGCCTCATCGCACGATAGGGAATTTAATGAAGGACTTAATCTATATCGAAACTCCCCGAGGTGTCCAATTAAAGTCTCATTCTTTTAGAACCTTACTTTCTTCTCTTAGTCCAAGTACCATGATCTTTATTAAAAACCCTTGAGAAATTCTTGTCATTATGGGAGAGGTTAAAAACCGGTTAAGTAAACAAAGGATTACGGTCGAGCCAAAGTCATTTCTCCCTCGTTCGTAGGATATTTCTTTAATATCGTAATCTCGCGAGAATCATTCGAATATTTGCGATATATCGAATATAATCGAATTGAGAAAGTTCAAAGTACCCTCTCGTTGCTGTCACCACGGTAAGCTGTCCGTAGTAGCGTCGGAGGAGTATTTCTCGGCACGCAAAACGCTATTAAGGAGCGTTATCGTTGTTGCACGAGACGCGTATTCGACCGCGAAAAGTTTTATCGTCGCGCACGAAACACGTGTAAGTTGAAGTTGAACGGAGGAACTGTTGGGCTACGGAATCCATGTACAGCGTACTCTCTCCCTCTCTGTCTCACTCCGGCTCACGGAGGAAGTTCAGTAAAGCGCTTTTACAACTATCATCCCTCTTAATCCCCTTGGCGGGTCGGCAAGGCTCGCGTTTACCCCTTTGCGCGTTCGTGCTCTCAGCTATCCATGTATATATGCGGAGTTATTCGTCCGCATCAATTTGGTGGACAAACACGCGAAGCCGGACGCATAAAGCAACGTGGCGGTTATAACTATCGCACTTGGAGTATACTCGTTTACGACAAGGATTACGAGAGTATTCTTTTTTTTCCAGAGATGTAAAGCTCGAGTAGTTAGAAAAAAAAAAAACAAAGCGTCACCGTTTCGAGATTTCCATTTTGCGTTCCAAAGATTTTAAAGAACTACTATACCGTTTCCTCCTAATCGAATGTCTAGCGAGTTTATATAAAAATTCGCAAGACACACGGACGAGCAGAGAGACGGGGGAAAGATTTCTCAGGAAATACAGCTCACTCGCACGGGCGCGCAAAGAGAAACGGCCGGGAAGCGAATTTACGAATCCATTGCCGAAGCGGTTCACGAAAGCGGTTGTCGCACTCGAGTAACTTCTCTCACGAAGAAAACCACGGGGGAATGTAATTTCTGCCAGTCCAGGTCTCCAAGTTTCGTTTCGCTGTCTACCCTCCGGCACCGCCGCTACGCCCGGCAAAAGAAAGGAGCGTAAAAAGGAAGAAACGGAGGAACGGGTAGGAAAAGGTTAGGTAGCGGAAATTGTGTGAGTGTATGGAGAAAGAATGGATATGTGAATGTGTGTGTGTGTGTCTGTCAGAAAAAGAGAGAGAGAAGGTTGGTGAACGGGGGTGGGTTTTAAGCCTGACGAGATTACCCGTTGTCTGACAGAACGGCCGCGGCTTTGTTACGCCGAGCCGACAACTTTTGCCGCGCGTTGTGTCAAGCTGGCCGCTCGCGCGTTTGCGCCGGCGACGGCTGTAATGAAAATTCATACACGGTGCATTAAGTCGTCTAATGACCCGTCGGGTGCCTAACGACGTCGCAGCTTTTCCCCGTCGGCGGTTTCTCACCTTTTTCTCTCTCTCTCTCTCCCACTTTCTTCTCTCTTTCGTTCTCTCTCTTTAAAATCCAACCTACTCCTCTGGAACGACGCGATACGCAAAGTCGTGGCAGTAGTCACGGCAGGAATACTCCTTCTCTCCCTTTTCCCCGTCCACTTCTCAGAATTTTGCGAATCTTAATTTGTGCGGTAGCAGCCAAGACGCGCACGCGATCCAGCTTTCTCGCTTTTTTAATTACGTCGCTTTTTACCATTCCCCCTTATTACCCTCCCTACCCTTTCCTTTTCAGTCTCTCTGTTTTCGACTTTTCACACGGAAAAAGCTCGCGACGAGTCGCTACCCCGCGTGAGTGCGGGTGCTTAGGGTCGCTAAGTGAATCGATCGGCTGAAACGAAATTGAAAAGTCGAATAATCGCCTCTGATCAACCTTCTCTACAAATTTCTATAATCAATTTCATTCTTATGGTAACAGCTTTAATTTGCTCGACTTCGAAACTCTCGTGGCTTTGGAAAAAAAATGCTTCAAGATCGATAAGAGTAGTCGTCTTTCCCAGGGTGGATTCGCGAGCGTTTCAAATTGTTCCGCGTCGCGTCATTTAACGGGGAGTTTGCGAGCGTTTCGATAAAGTGCTTTATCGGTTTTTCTCCGCGCTTATGAAGCTCAAGTGTCAGACTTTTGCATACGTAAATATTCATGTAATGTGCGCGACCGTGCACTCTCTCCCACCCTCCGCGATACGCAGTTTGCGCATTAATTATTACCGCGAGCGCACCGGTAGATACGAAATAAATCCTTCGCTTGGACCCGAAATCTCCCCTACCATCCCCCCACCTCTGATTATGGTTTACTGGAAACGCTGCAATTAGACCGTGTAGTCGCTCGCATTAATGCGCGCCTTTACGAGCGACGCCACTGCGTATATAAATGACGCCTGCGAATCTCGCGGTTTCGAGCACGAACGACACTATGAGAGAGAGATAGTGAGAGAAAGAGAGAGAGAGAGTCGTATTAATTTCGAACTATCGATCCTTTCGATCTAGCCCGTCCTTTTCCCTCAATCCGCCGCCGCTGGCTCGCGCGTAACGAAAGCCGAATATCGCGCGACGGTAGCTACCCGCTTCGGTCTGAATATATTGCTTCGCGATGACTATAAATCGCTGCTGTGCAAAATCCGTCGTTATTCTTCTTCTTGCCGGTTCCTTTCATTCTCAAAGTGTCTCGGAAAAATTTCGCTTGATCGATCGTCTCAAAATCGTTATTAGGAATTTCATTCGTTTGACGAATCTTTTCGTTCCTAGTAATTCTTTTTCAATTTAGTATATTTTATTTTATTTATTTATATCTCGTTCGTGGGAATATGCGTTTAATACTGAAAAGTAACAGAGATGTTGAATAACTTGTTTTATAATTTTTCCAATAGAAATTTATTTATTTATTCGGTATTAATGGTAAATAAAATATTGTAAAATTCAATGAGCGAAAGCAAAAAGGGGTCCTCGGCGAATGAATAATGCGTGCCTGTTGCATGGTATTAATGCTTGACTCTAGCAAAGCTAAGTAATTAATACTTCATGTCTTATACAGTGACAATTTGAGAATACTTATTCAGGAAAGAAAGAGAGAGGAAGAGAGGAAACGTATGCATAAACCTCCTATGCGAAAGTAGCATAAATTTCTGCCATGTAACGAATATTATTTGAACATTGCCGCGAAGCTTGCTTGGTAGAGTAGGTAGGTGCAAACCCTTTGCTCGGCCCACCAACTTTTGCCATTAATCGTGGACTAGAGAGAGAGCAAGAGAGAGAGAAAGAGAGTTGGAGACAGAAGGAGGGTGAGGGTGGCCGCGTCTGTTGGCAACTACTATCCCTAGACTAATTAATAATTAATGATTCGCATAGTTGCCATTCTTCCCATCCGGTATCGAAACAAATCGCCCTATTACTTTGTCCGAGCACGAACGAGGTCTCTTTCCTCTACGCTAGCGTGCTTTCTAATAAAACTTTACTTTTCCATACCAGTGAATTCCTTGAATATTTTGCAAAAACAAAATAAAAATTTAGAGAGAAACGAAAATTCATCGATATGCTTGCTCTCGAAATACTTTCATGGTGGAACGAAATTACATTCCAGGGAACTCGTATAGCGGATTAAGGTCTATAAGACACGAACGCGGACTCTATTTAATTTATCGCGAATTTCGTTAGCCATTCGCAAAATTTAGCTCTCCACTCGAGACAAGCAATCGCGGTAATATCCTTCGAGTATAATTATTCGACTAAAGTAAGACGCAAGCGGGATACAGACGATATTCACTCTAATGACGTGCTCGTTAATAACAAAAGGAGGATTCGCTCTCGTCGTCGTGGCTTGTTCCTTAGACAAAAAAAAAAAGAGAAGAGGATAATAAAGAAGAAAAAAACGATGAAGACGCAAGTAAGACGATGGGAGCAGCATCTGGCGCAAATTTATACCGACGACACAATGGGAAGTCGAAGTTGTATGACTTTCTTAGCAGGGACGTTTTCTTTCCAGCGACGCGTCCCGTCCACTTTTCGCCGAGAGAAGTTCAAATAAACGAAGGACAATTAAAAACGCAACTGAGGAAAAATAAAGAAGAGAAAATGTGGAAGTATAAAGGAAGTTTATACTCCTCGTCGTTAAGTAAGATAAACATAAAGAGAGAGAGAGAGGGGGAGTGTGGGAATGAGATACCCATGAATAAACGTATCGAGCGGGTTGTAAATTACACCTTAAAAAGACGAAGAAGCGTCGAGAGAAAGATAAGTCCTTCGCGGGGAATCTTTTGCGAGTAGACTGCTACAAAGTGTGAGAAAGAAAAGAGAGAGAGAGAGATCGTCTTTTCTAAGTCCCACGTGGACGATAACGCGAGAATGGAAAAGTGTTCCGATAAAAGCGTGGCTCGTTGCGGCTTCGCGTCGCTCTTACGAAAACGCATAAAAATACGTTCACCCCCAGAAGTTGGAACAGAATGAATTTTCTCGAGCGTAAAGAAGAATTGCGTGTATGTTAATTTAATAAAGGTTTTTCTCCTCGTAATTCCAGCGACGATTAGTCCTCGTATTTTTCGTTAATTTAAATTTCAAGCCGTGTCCCGTTCTTTGCGACAGAATTTTTTTCCCCTACGCGTTTCATCGCGAGCGTATTTTCGTTCTCGCGTTTAGTACACGCTATGCATGTACACGGAAACCCGAAGTAGAAAGTCGTTTGCCGAGCTTTGAGGGGTCTCTTCATTTATCGACATGCCGCGCGTAATCGCCGATAGCTGTACAGAGGACGAGCGTATACCGCATACGGTGTTCGAGTGGCACAAAGCCCTGAATATGCCGCGACGTTTACATCGACGACGTATAATTCGTACGAGTGGTGAAAATCTTGCTTTCTACCTTTTCTCCATTGTCACTCTTCACCGTCATCTTTCCCATCCCCCACCACCTTTCTATCTCACTCTTCGTTATGCTCTTCGCTCGTTCTTTCGACATTTTTACAGTTCCCTTCTCTTTGCTGTCTTTTCTCTAAGCTTTTATCTTAATATCGAATAAGCCTCGTTGTTTTATATCGTACGACAAACATGTAAAGCACGAGACGGACATGGTCCAATTTTAATAAATTAATTCTTTTGAATTTTTTAATCCTCTCTGGTCTTAATTTGAGCAAGCTTGGGATTACATACATTTTTGTCTGAATTTTAAAAATAAATGTTAATATGTGTAAAACTTAATCATAAAGTACAAAGTGAGTTTGATCCTCCGTAAAGGAAAACTATAGTTAATGAAAAAACAGTTTTGTCTAATAACGCTTCCAAAGATCTAAAAGGAAAAGAAAAAAGACGGAGGCTGGAAAAAACACGCGTTTGCCTCTCATGCATCCACGATTTTTGCCGTTTTCCGTCGAACGCACATACGTTTATGACGCCTATGACGCTTCGAGATACGCAAACACGGTACGCGATACGCGAACGTGGAGACGGAAGAGACGGAATTAAAGTACGAACGTGTGTCGCCTATAGGCTTGACTACTGTTGGCACTGTGCGACACGGTCGGGCGACGACCGTATGCCTATGAACATCTCTCTCTCCTTCTGCCTCTCTCCCTCTCTCTCTTTCACGTATACAAAGCTTCAGGCAAGAGTGAGAGAAAGGAAGAGCGAAAAAACAGCTTCCGCTTCTTCTAATCTCGTTGCTAACAGCGATGCTCGAGCTCGCCTAGCGGCGCGCGTCTATTTTTATTAAAGCGCAACCCCTCCTGACCTCCATTCGTAAACATTCTTTTCTCCCTTTGGAAAGGGCGAGAGCCCTTTTTATGTAAACACCTCGACCTTTTTCTCCCTTTTATTTCTTTCTTTTTTTCTTCCTCGCATTCCCTCTCTCCATTTTCTTCTTCTCTCTCTCTCGATGACTTCGAACGAATTTATTTAAGGATTACTACGAAAAAGAAACGAGAGACTCGCGAGAAGAACGTTCACGCCGCACCGTTGTAGATTCAGAACCATCGAGAATTCGATAAGGTTTTACTCGATCGTGCTTGAAATACGTAAAAGCTTGCTCGCTCGCGCGTAGGGTGATAAGCTGCCAATGGTGGTTATACGAGAACAAGAGAGAAGTAAGGAAGGAGCCCAAAGGATGCCGTACGAACTGTAACTTAATTAAATTACAAAGCTAGGACACCCTTGCGAGCGTTTATTCCGATTGTAACGAACTTAAGGGAGAGAGAGCGAGACCCTTTGAAGGGAGAAATGCGAAGGAGGCTCCTTCTTCGCGGTAGCATATTTCTCTTCGTTATTTTTCGTCGGTTCTAGTATTTCGAGACCGAGAAACGACGCGAATTTCTTCCGCGCGGATTCCCTAGAATGTTATCCGTGTCAGTGCTCCGCGAGAGAAAGAGAGGTAGAAAGGGCGCGAGTCTCTCTCTCTCTCTCTTATCGTCTCTTGCTGTAGGCCAGCTTGTTACGGAATAAGGGGAAGTGGGGAGATGAAGAGAGATAGGGCTTACTCGAATAAGGTTTGTAGCAACGACATTCTTCCCCCGACATTCTCGAGAACGAAGTTAGCAGAAGTTTACTTAAGCCACGAACGAAAAGAGTCGCCGGTAGTCGTCTCGCGAGAGTCCCTAGACCAAATTTAAAGGAACTCTTACTGTTCTATGGCCCTACGAGTCTTCTAACCGTATTGCAAAATAGTTTCCAATATATTCCATCGGTTTATAATGTACGGGCGAACGCTCTTCAAACTTCCCGACGAAAATTTTTCCAATATTTTCTGCGAGGACCGAGCTTATTCTACTTCTCTCTCCTTCATGGACCTCTTTCCAGGACAAGATGAAAGCTATATAATCCAAAGTTGAAATCCGTCAAGCTTTCGTGGTGAACTCGAGGACACCTTCTAGGTACATCTTCAATAATTATATCATAAAGTGTTGATAGTCGTAATTAATATCGAGAACAAGAGAGTAGATTTAGTTTATGTCATATAACAATTCGACAGAACTATATCCGCTCGTTAGAGCAGAGGAGGAAGGTAAAAAGGTCACCGTTGCTCGAAAGCTCGTGACGTCAGCGCGTCTCGCATTCGACGAAGCATAAAGCAGCTCGACCGAACGAAGTTAACGAAAGTTTGCTTAACCCGATATTCGGCAGCCGTCCGGCCCGAGTCACCAATGTTCCCGTTGCTAGTATTGCTGCTCGAAATTCGAAGAAGCTCGAGTGCCGCGGAGCGGACGGACGGTTGAGCTTTAACTGCGACCGTGCCGATCGCGTCCACAAATTGCCTTTCGTAAACGGCAGATTAAATGTTAAACGATGGACGAGCGATGATCGAATTGGCATCGCTCATTTAAAACTTTAGCTCGAAGATTCGAGTCGTAGACTTAAGATTTTCACCTTTGAGGTAAGAAAAGTTGAAGTTCTCGAGAATAACAAGCACTTCATGTTCGAGAAAAAAGCGAATCATGCTTGCTTCATCATGTTAATTTCACTTATTTTAAATACAAGGTTAGAAATTCGGAAGTTCCTTGTAACTTCGTTATACTCCGAACGTAGTTCCCGGTAACTCCGAAGAACTTGACTAGGAGAGTCGAGCGCCTACAACGTGTCTACTCGGTTAACTTTGCAAATTAACTTTGTTAAACAGTTCGTTAAAGTGACCGCTCATTATATGGGGCAGGTAACAATGCACGGTGCGTTTGCACTATGAATTCGTAGAATCTATTTGGCTCGGCACGAATCGATCTCGTTTTTTTCTCATTATTAATAGTCAAACAACGTGCATAAACGTATGCGGGAAAATATTCTAACGTTTAGGTACTTTATACCAAATCTTGGTACCTACACAGAACGATAATGGATAACGCCGTACGCGGTTCGCCGGAACGAACATTCTCGTTTTCGTATAACCATAGCAGAGTGAACGAACGAGATCTTGCTTGTAACTGGAACACTCTGTGTCTCCTCGATCTTGAAACGGAAGTGAATTAACATGTACCAAGGTAAATGTCAAAAGGTAAAGAAAGATAAGTCGATTTAAAAGGTCCACTCTACGTGCGTCACGAATAGCTTGTAAGCTCTCGGTGAATACAGCATGTGAGGATAGGACTTACCGAGCGTGAATGGGGATTGCGAATTAATTCCTGTCTGCGTGTCGGAGGAGATTAGAAGCTAATTAATTGGCCAAGTAAACACCTAGATCCGCGATAGATTAGCCGTTCCTGTATCGTGCTCGCTCCAACAAACAACTTTATCCGTAAGCTGATGCATTGTTCGCACCGTAGGCAGCAATCGATATAGCTGATATACCGTCTACGCTATTTCTACGAGAAATTAAGACGACGACCTCTTAAGCTCGTCGAATACGTACCCGATCTTATCAGCTTTAAATTTTCATCCACGAAACTTTAATTTTTTCACTTTTTAAACTACGTACCCAAATCATTGTCACGTTTCTTTGAATCGCATGTATGACGTATAAAAAATAAATAAACAAGAACAAAATCATTTTTCATTCTCGATGAATTCTCATCCGTGACTCCTATCTCTAGAAAGCAACACGCGTGTTATTTCACTTTGTAAAGGTTTTTGACGAAAGAGATGCGTTTGATTAAACATGCTACAATAAAAGAGAAAGAGGAAGGAAGGATAGAGCGGAAAAAAGCGTAAAATGTGAAGAGAGAGAGAGAGACTAATACGTTCTCGCGCGCAAGAGAAACGCGCACGACCCGTGGTGATCCAACAATGTACAGCTTCGTTTGATATCGGCCACGCGGAGTATCGATGTTTACCGAACGCGAGGAAGGGAAATATTTCAACGGCGTGGAGGTGCAATGAAAAGCTATCTATTAACGAAAAGCGGCTTAACGGGCGTACGAGAGACGCCGGCTCACCCTCTCGTAACGAGGTTCGTTAAGTCTCCTGCGATATTCCGCTTTTTAATTGAGCTTTAGTTAGGCGTAGTTTCGTAATCCGATAATCGGAAAGAGCTTCGTTTTCTCAAACACCGAGCCCCCGGTGATACCCACCACGATTCAACCCCATAACGCAGACCCGATTTGAAACTGATATCGAAGCTCAGATTCCGCACGGTTTAACTCGAAAACGATTTACGCGTTACGAGCTTACGCTCCGAAAAGGGGCACGGTCTTTATGAGAAGCGCGTTCCACGGATTAACGGCGATCGATTTATCTTAGTTTTTTTTAAATGGTCATCGAATTCGTGCGTTTTCTCCGTTAGAATCGTATTTCTCCGACGTTCGAACTAACGTTGCTACTGTGAATAATAAAACGATTGATGGAATATCAATAATATGAAATAGCATTGCGAATGTGTAAACTATGAACCGACATACTATGAAATACCGTGAACTATGAATAACAAAACGATTGATGTAATATTAATAATATGATTGCTTTCATGTTAATTAGATTATTAGAATAACTATCGAGAATATTGGCGCACGAAATTTGAATAACGTTACGACTGACTATATCGTTGTTAAAGATCGACGGTATAGCCATCTGATTTTTTAGTCCGATAAACTAATAGCACACAGCCTGTGGTATCACGTAGGATAATAATTTCGGCGATCGAAAGGATATCGATTCCCCTTGGGTGTACAAGCCCCTACAGTCATGCTTCGTTCTCTTTCCCTCTAGCGAATGGCACCGTAGTAGTACGCTTGTCTCGATCGATGAGAAACATCATAGAACAAACAACTCTATTCGTTGATACAAAACGCCTCGCCTGCAAATTGTATTAGAGGAACGTCGATCAAATCGGTCGTTGTCGTCGTCGTCGTCGTCGTCAAATTGCGAATCAATATTCAAATTCATTCCTGTTGACAAACGAATTTACATGCCGATCGCGCCCGCCCGATTCGAATCGATTAACGACACATTCGGCTCGGTCGTTGATTGTACGGAACAAAGTGTCTCGCGATAAGCCCCGGGACCACAGAGAATGCGAGGCTCGTTCTACTTTCTGTCTCACTTGGGACGCGAATGCGTCTTTTGCTTTCGACATATTCGATTGTAAGTTCGGTGACGTATACACCTGCACACATGCATAACTCCACGCGTAGCTATCGATCAGTCACGTTTCACGATGGACCCGATACAACGAAACTTTTTGCGTTTTAAATTAAACGTTCGAATGGATTTCGATGAAACCTTCGAACGCTATCGAAATCCTTCAATCTCGAGCGTCCCACGTAAACGCGTTTCATCGAACGTTAGTCCGCTAATCGACTGCAATCGCGAGCGAAATGGGTAACGTTATCATAATTAGAACGTCATTAAGCACGTTTGCCGCAAAGTTCCAATGTAAATCTCGAACACGCCGTGTATTAGGAAAATCGGACCGTTAATTAATTCGCTTCGCGTTGCTAATCACGTTAAGCATAATAAGACGGTATGAATTGGTAGATCTAGTCGTAGCAACGGAGAACACGCTCCAAAGGGGGAGTGGCGCGTTGCGTCAACCGACGACGACGACGTACGAGTTACGACGTACAAAGTAATTATATCCAGTTTATGACGAGTATTACGGTACCGCTAATGCCGAATCTCCAAAGCCCCGTAACGTTTCCGCAAACAGTGGTGCGCACCGTTGTATGTATATACCTACGTTAGAGAAAATTTACGTTCTCCTAAACGTACTACGAAACATCTGTTCCTTCTTTTCGAGAAGAGAACAACGTGATATTCGTTGTAAATGCGATTCGACTTCGAATCTTCCAACGTGCATCGAGTAAATTGGTTATCGACCGACGTTAGCGATAAATAAAACGAAGGTGTGCTATAATAATCGATCGAAACTTTAAAATTAATAAAGGGCTACTGGGAGACCAACGAAAAAAAGTCAGTAAATTACAATAACCGCACTAGAAACGAAATATCGTATACCTCGTTGTAACCGAGAAAGAGAGGTAGCGAGAGAAATTATAATTGAATGTGGTCAGCCGTAATTGGTTATGATTAAAACATAAATTCGTCGAATATCATTTATTAACGTTCCATCCACTTCGTTGAATATTATATGTCTTCTCTTATGATTCAAATGGAATTGAAAAGATATGGATGGAACGGGAGAAAAGAGTGGCGGAGGAGGGAGTGGGGGAAGAAAAGCTCGGCGCACTCTTCCCATTGCACGGAGTGCCTTTCCTGGATTATCAGGTTCACATTTAAGGCTAGGTAGACCCCTTTGGGCGTGGAGACGGCATCCGGAGGACGAATATGTCGACTGCATTTCAATGTGAACTAATTCTGAATAGTTAGCTCCGGCTGATTACGTATTCGTATCGAAATGGGAAAAGTATTGGCGGTAGGAAGCACTATTCGGTCTCTAAATGCATGCGTTTAACCGTATTCTCTCTCTCTCTCTCTCTCTCTTTTGGAACTCGATAGTTTCTCGCGTAGAGTTTCGAACGGCTTCTGTGAAACTTTTCAAGAGCATATTGCCACCCACTGTATATATATCTCTTCTTATCTTTCTCTCTCTCTTATTCTCTAACCATCCGTTGTTCGATGACGCAAATTTATTTCCGTTCCCAGTTCACACACGTTCTCTATAATATATCTCCATGGGGCTCTCGCTTACGCGATTTTCTTTCCTGCCGTTAACGCGTTCACCTTTTTTTTATAGCCACGAGTTCGAAAACTCAGCGATTCTAGTCGGTATACGGAAAGAAAGAAGGAAGGAAGGAAGAGGTGGAGAAGAAAAGCGTAGGAAGTCGTCTGAAATTACACGCGTGCGAGAGCACCTTTGGGGAGAGATAATTGATGCGCGATCCCAAAAGGGTTTTGCGCACGCGAGAGCTTCTGTACTGGAACACGCTAGAATTAAGCTAAGATTACACGGTGGCCTCGGGCGTTGGAACGTGTGTTTAAGCAAGCTCGAAAGGCGGACGTGAGAAAGCATGAAAATGTGCGTGCATATATCGCTTATTCAGATGCTTCCCTCTTCCATCGTGCAGAGAAGGATTTCCAAGATCCGTGCTTCTCTTCTCATTCTCAGAGATAGAGGTAGTAGGTACTTGTTATTCGTGTCTAATCGTCGCTTTCGACCGTTTCGGATAATCTTGTTTTTAAGTCCGTTAACGTAATAAGAAAGTCACTCCAACGACCGAGCGAACGTAGAAACGGAAACGTCGAAACGTTAACTGTAGAATATTCTAGACACTTCAAGACCATAACTCTCGGTGTTAGGCATAATTAAGTGTAGCAGAACATCCTGGCTATATTTGACTTCTTGTTTAACCAAGGTAACAGATGTTCCTTCCCATACTAGAGGGCAATGAAAGGAAAGCGAGGATTATTCCACGTCGTGTATCTCTGACATGTTATTGATTATAATGGAGTCATTAACAAGTAGGAAAGAATAGTACTCGGCTTCTAGACGAAATACAATATTACTTTATATCATTTTTCTCTCTTCGCAAGGAAATGAATTACGCTAAAAGGGAAAGATACGAAGAAACATATGTAGGTTATAACGCGTGTTTAATACGCGATAAAACCCCTGTTAGCTTATCGATCCGTCCAATTGAATTTTCCCATTAATATAATCAATGGGGTAAATTAAACTCGCTTGGATATTAAATATCGCAACGAGATTCGATGTAGCGGAAATAGGTAGAAGGGGTGAGAGAGAGAGAAAGAAAGAGAGACGGTTCAAAATGTTGGCTTCCTTCGGACCAAGCCTATCTACCTGATAAATGTTGTTAAGCGAACGGAGAAATGATGACCGGCCTTCCCAGTTCGTCGAGTCGCGGTGTCCTGATGAAAAATTGCCATGAAATTAGTCACCGAGCGACAAGATAGTAATCTACGTTTTATTAATGGTCTCGCGGACGTGCAAAACCATCGTCGGGGAAAAAATATAAACAGATTTCTCTTGGAAAAAAATTTTACCGTGGAAGGCAGCATCCGACCACCCCGTGGATCCGAGATGAAAACGGAAAATGTGTGTTTACGCTTCAGAAAAATTTTGACAACCGTACCATGCTTACTGATGAAATTGTAATTTGTACAATTAGTGCTTCTATTTTTCCCTATTTTTTTTTATATAAACCGCTTAAGATTAACAAACGGAAGATTTATCGTACCGTTACGATAACTATGACTCGTTACGTGAAAAGGATTTTACATTTGCGTTCCATGAAAAGCGTATCAATCGCGTTCGACGCGATAGCGAAAGAGCCGAAAGTATCGCTGGACGGTACTCGAATACCAAATACGTTACGGTTATTCCACAGTACTCATTTCTATCGCGATTCGAGAATTTCGTTCTCGCGTGGCAATCACTGGCACGTTATCTGGGATTAGATTAGGACATTAAATCTATCCAAGAGACGTAGAGGATATGTGTGCGTGTATAGATGTGTCGGTGAACGCTACTCGAGAAAATCTAGCGATATTGGTCGACTCTCGACTTTCATGAAACGAGAATGCTCGTTCTCCACTCTCCGGTCGCAAGGATTAAGTAAATCGACCGGATCGTATCGATCCTTCATCGTATCGGCCCTCGTTTTTGCCATGTGTAGATGCACGTACGTGTGCACGCTCTTCTCTTGGCCGAACTTTTTATCGGTGCATGCACGTAGTCTAATCAAAGTTAATTATCTCGAGGTGAAATTAGCGACGGTGGGTTATCTCTAGCACGAAAGCTCTTGCTAAAAAACACATACATATGTTTGTCCCCGCAATAATTTCATGCAACACATTTTGTTATAATTAAAACGGCATTATTTGCAAGTATAATATGATTGAAATGTCATATTGCTACCGAGCTATTCTACTCGGGAGTAGTAGCAACGAATACCCGCACGGCGACATACATCGGAATGAAGACTGATATACCATATAATAAGTGGCAGTTTCATTTCCGTTGATTGAAATTTTGTCCATTATAGTACTTAAAGTTCAAAGTTCAAATTATAGTGCATGAGAGAGGAAACGGGGCAGAGCTTTTAATACTGCGAAACATGCAATGGATAATAACATTAATTTAATGCCACGTGGTACAGATCCCATAATGTTAATCCGTCGGCGATAATTTATCATGTACATTTATATAATAAAGCCGGTCATTATGCACGTATAATTAAGAATCATGAACTGCCGCAATGCGTTATATTTTTTTTCAGAATTATCGTCTCCTTCCTCTTTCGTGTCAGAACTGCGTCTGACAATTTGTAACTCTCGTATGATAAATTCATATATAATTTGCGAATTTATGAAGTATATCGAATATCTCTTTTCTCTTCTTGTCGATCGAGAATCCAGAAACGTACGAGATTATAAAGTTTAATTTACGCGAAGCGTGTCGTCTTTTCGGGTTACCGTCAAAGTTATGCGGATATCAATGGTTATAATAACCGCGACAATGCGCCGGCTGGCGCATTCGTTTCACAGCTGATGGTCGTGAGTAATGAAACGTAATAACGTTTGACGATGAATAACCAAAATTATGAGCTTGTTAGAATCGGTCATTCGTTATTCGTTACATTAACAATTAACTCATTGGCGCGTTACACGGAGCAAACGATTTTTTTGACGTAAATTTTTGAAAAAGGAAGTTTCAATGAAAAATTGAATAATAGAATTCGAAATATGCATGTGAATAACGTTGTTACGCGCTTCAAAATGCATCATAAATCGTACAGCTAATTGGATCGAAACACGGTAGGTACTTTCTTTATATTCCTATGATATATCAAAAGTAATACCGATTGCTCGGGTATTGCGTACAGAGAGGGATTGCTGAATTATTGAGACATCTATCCCTTTGAACATGTATGAATTCCACGTTGAAATAATTAGAGGATCTAATTTCAACGTATATTTCGAAATAGTATGAATTTATTGTCAAATGTAGTTTATCTTTCAATATTACGATATAAAGACAAATTAATGTCTATTTCAGGTGAATGCATATTTTATATTTACGAAGAACCAAATTATCCGATGCGAGGGGATAACTTATATCCATAAAGGACTGCTTCATTTAAATAAGGATATCTTTTATATCGTTTGTTTTAATCTTATTGCAAGATCATCGTCAGCATAACAAAATAAGGAAAAATTTGACGACGATATCGGTATATCTCACAGGTCCGTAATAATATAAAGGTACCGCTTCGCGGTGCTGAAATGACAATGGAAATAAAATAAAGCGTTAGTCGGCGTCTACAAATGCCACTTTTACGTAAAACAGATATTGTTACCTTTTCATCCTACTCTTTCAACGGGAAAGCTTTTAATGCAAGATAAAGAAGTGTCACATATATATACATATAATTGTAAGAATCGTCTTTCCTTCCGTAAGGAATACGAGTTCCCCTTTTTTCCCCATAAAACAATTCTAACGTCTCCCTTTTATATACTTTACAAATAACAGAGAGACACGATGTAAATTATATTAGGGAGAAGACATATCTCATTCACTTTGCCTCTGATGCTTTAGTTTAGTCGATTTGGAATAGTATTTCCACTCGGTATACAAAGAGAATATAAGCGAGTTGTGAAGAGAGAAAAGGAGAGAAAGAGGGAGGTTAACGAGTTCACAATTCTAATTGGCTGTTGCGGTAGATACGGCGCTCTGTACAAAAGCACAGTCATTGTTACTAACAATGCAATGTCCGTTCTTTGACGAGTGCATATCTTCGTGCAAACAATAACCGTTACGTGGTGCCTTCCTGTAACTCTTATCGCTCGGCACACACACATTCGAGTCGTCAACTTGAGACTCGCTTATAACGCTTCAATTACATATAAGAAACAATTCAATTACGAAATTATATATTTCTGATTAAATTATCATCGCTACGGTCGAAGATATAAGAGAAACTTGTCTAAATCGTACCACAGCCATTACTAGGATATAGTACGAATCAGGCAAGTATCCCCTACTATATCAATCGAATACCGTTGCAAGAGTGCCGAGTTAAAACCGCTACCGCCCGTGAGAAATCTTTCTTCAGACCATTTACGTGTCCACCGTCTTGACGTCACTCCTCTTGGAATAGCAAGGGGATTTTCTTCCCTCTTAAGCTCTCAAACAAAGACACGAGGGACGTTAGTTGGTTGCAACTACTCGACGTTCACGGATCCTAGACGTTGTACACTCTTCTCGGTCTCGGTGGAATACCGTACCCTATCGTTGGTAAAGAGTGAGAAGTGCCAATGAAGACTCGAGTTTTAAAACCGCTGGAAATGGTAGCGTTACTTCGTCTATCCCTTACTATAGTCTTCCACGGAGTAAAAACGATTCGTTCGCGTGGAAAACCATTCTCGTAATTCCTTTAAAATATATCCGTAATGGTAGAAACGTTTCGCGTAATACGAGGTGAATAATATCGATAACAATTAATTAGCAAATTAGATCCATTACCATTACGTAAGCTGTCTTTCGAGGGTCCACAGAGAAATATCGATTAAACGCATAATGACGAGCGTACTACGTTAACGGCTTTAGAAGCGAAAGCACCCTTGACCTAGGACCAGGTGGCTTAGATGACGTGCTCCATTGACGCAGGTTGTATTAGTACACCTGTCAACACCTGCTTCGCGTTAAATCGCATTGATAGTCAACCACCATAAGCTCTTCTCCTCGAATCACGACCACCTCCAATGTGGTACTACTTAAGTTCGTTCGTGCGTCCCTAAGTGCTTTCGAGGGATTCGCTTGTCAGCCTTGATTACGAATAACATTTTTCTTCGCACAGATACGTAAGTACGTCTGCATGTATAACCTACGTTCTCTCGTAACATCCGAGAAACGTCGAGAACAAATACGTCGACAACTTCTTTTTCTCTTCCCCCCTGGTTTCGTTAGTTCTTCGTAAAATAATGTAAAACACGCTCGGATTGTAACAAAAGCCGCTCATCGTCGCTTTTAATAAGTTAGTCGAGCATTGTGCCCGTTCCAGTTTGCAACTGTTGCGCAAATTGTCGCACACCGATAAACGTCCGCGAGTACACGTATCCGCATACACGTAAATGCCAAACACACCGATCGATATATCAGCGACCTTTGTTGGGAGTTAACCTATAGGCCGTTCGATGTTGGTCGTTAATTAACAATCGCTTAATAACGCGATAAGGACGATTATGCGATCGAACAACTAAAGGGAAGAAGCGTAAAGGGCTATCGCTTTCAGGCGGTTTAATGAAACTTTAACGAAGATTCGATCTTCCTACGAAGCTACGGTCACGAAGACGAAGTGAATATAACGTTAACTATGTACATATAATAGCAAGAGCGAACCCTATGGCCCATTTATAATAGACAGAGAAAGAGAAAGAGAGAAGATGGTGAGAAATCATGTTTGGAGAGGATTCCAGAGCCGCACTTTATCTCCGGACGCGTTCTTATCGGTGACAGGAGCAAACTGACGCTGTGTGCTCGCGAGCTTATGAATGAAACATGGATGGCTGCCATAGGAGGACGCAACCGTCGTAGGACGGTGAAAAAAACATGAGGAATCGAGCCATCTTGGTAGATCATTAGCCCATGAAAAAAGCAGGACTACCGACGAGCTACGATTATTATTATCCTCGTAATCATTATCTACCGTTATTACTATTATTGTTAGGCTCGCGAAATCCGCGAGCATCTCACAATTTGGCCAGGGGATCGGTGAGCCTCGACGGCAATTTCATCCGAGCTTGCGTCCGTAACAAATGATGAATATCGCTCGGGTCTATACCTCGCGCGCGCACGGGGTGTAGCAAATGTATCAAAATCAGATTTGCCCTGGCCTCGTTCGAAGCGGACCCCGCAGTTCCGATTATACCGCGCTCATTGCCGAGCTGCACCATTCAAACCTATAACCAGCAAATCTAATGGCTTTGCTCGAAATCGAAAGAACGGCCGTTCGTTCGATCTATTATAGGATGTACGCGCGCGTAACGCGTACAATAGCGAGGTCGATGGCGATCGAACGGATCCCACGAAAGTTTCCAAAGTTCGTTTTTTTCTTTCCTCCCTTTTCCACAATTAACTCCTTAGCCTTTCCCTTCTAAAGGAGAAAGGGCCGTTCAGGAAGCCATTAGGCGGATTTTCCTTGGGTACGAAAATCCTTTCTCCCTCTCTCTCTTCTCGAGAAAACAATACATTTCCTAACTCCACTGTGAAATTGGAAGCTGTTTCGACGCGCAAAGCTTCTTGACGAGACGGTGCGACGGTGGTTGCCAAGGAATTAGCACCAGTTCATGAATTATAGCCGCATCCTTCGCTCGCGGAGAGGAAAATCGCGTCGCGGCGATTTCCTCGTCTGGAAAATTAAGAGATTTATATTCCATACTCGTTCTAAACGATGCAGATAAATCTTCCGATTCTACCGATCTCTTCAATATCGCTAGAACTTATTGCGCATCGGGTCTAAGCGAATAATATCCGAGTCCCATAGAAAACTTCCAAAAAATGTCAGCATTGTGCTTACGCGATCGTGGATGAATAGGCACTAAACCGAGCGTGCATCGTTCGCTTTTATATATCCCATCGACGGTAACCTTCGACGTTTCGTACGTTAAATCACGGACCGATAGCTTCATCGAAAGCGGTGCGATCTAATGAAACCTTCGGGAGCTCCGGTTAAGATTTATATCGCGAAAAAATAATCCTCCTAGCACGCGCTCGGATAAGGTATCCCGAAGGATAACATTCTTCTTCTTCGTCGTAAATAATACGGGAGCGCGGGCGCAACAACACCGACAGCCTCTTCGTGGTAATATCTCAACAAAAATGACACCTTACCTATAGCTGTTCCACTTCGTTGTGTTCGTTCGTTCGTTCATGCTTGTCTAAGGATTCCTCAGCGACACCTCGTCGCAAAAGAGAAGGAGGACGGGAGGCTCAACGGGATTATTATCGTTTCGCGCTAGGTAGAAAGATCGGTGAGGTGTACCGAATAGCTAATTTCACTGACATTATCTCCGCGCGGCACGCTCGTCACGGATAACGGAATATAACGCGAGCGAGCTCCTAGCAGAGAGACCAGGATTACCTTCCATGGAAATAATACGTTCCATCGTCGAGAGCCGGTTGGAGAACGCGACACGGAACTGATTATGCGTCGATGAAAATTGATTTCCGAACGAGAAAGTACACTAGAATTCTTGGATACGAGTAGGTATTGGTATTACGTACGATACGTGTAACCTTGTGCAAGTATGAACGCAGATGGATAAGGAGAACGCGATTTATCGTTCGTTCGTCTCTGAAATAACGCGAGTATGGAACGGCACGCATCGATATTTTCACTGACGGTAAATCTTTTAAGCGCGCGTCGCGACGATAGGAAGCGTACGGCGGATAGAGGAAGCGAGCATACAAAAGGGAGCGAAGAAAAAGATGGAAAGATGGTGAAGGAATAAGAAGAAGAAAAGGAAAAGTGGGTGATAGCGAGAGAGAAAGATGAAAGAAGAGAAGCACCTCTGCCTATCTCTCCTTTCAATAAGATTCCGCGTGAACGGTGGCTCATGCCAGACGCGAAGTCATGCTGGCATATTGAGAATTCGAGCTGGCTTCTCGTCTTCCTCTCTCTCTTTCGACCTCGATCTCTCTCTCCTTCTAACCACTCCTTCCAGACACGCTTTCCTATATTCGCTCCTGAGAGAGGAATGCCGCTCTGATCTCCCTCGATTTGCCAAAACGGCACATCTGCTCTACCGTTTGCGTACTCGAGAACGAAGTACTCACGGTTGCCCCTCTCTCTCTCTCGTTTGCTTCGCTGGACCGATCCAGAGATACGATCTTTCCCCCAACGTGATTTATCGTCCAGCGAGAATCGCATTTCCAATACCGCTGTCTTACCGATTAAACGTCTTTGCGGTATACGAGAGAGAGAGAGAGAAAGAGAGAAATTCGTTCACGGGGTTACGGGAGATTATAACACGAGATTAACTTCTTCTTAGACGGTAGCGAGAGAGTAGACGAGATTGAGTAGACGATCGCTTCGTTCCATCGACCAAGAAAGGATCATTTATGCGCGTCTCGATGCTTTAATTGCGATTACAGATACGAGGATTAAGGGTACGATTAAATCGAAGCGACGTTGGAACCGATGTACTATATACAGGGTGGTCCACTTAAATGTAGCCACCAAAATATCTTCTTTATTTGAGTTGATATAACGAATATTTTTAAGGCGACGTAAATGGTATCGCAAAGTAAATGCTCTGCAAATGTTTTTTTTTTCAAAAGATTTGTTACGTCATCACAAATAAAGGTGAGATATTTAGGTGGACCACCCTGTATGTGCTAGATAGTAGTTACCCAAATACCAGTGACCGATCTATATATATAGGTATGTATTCTCGTTGGAAAACGAACGAGCTCGATAGATCGATCGTTTAATTTCTAGCTAAATCATTTGTAAACGTCTCGATACCGTAATTACTGTTAGAGACACGTAATCGACGGGAGAAAATGAATGGAACGCCACCCGCAAAGTTTTCAACATCGACTCCGCGCTTGTAAGCGTGCAAAGCGAGCCTAACGCGAACCTTTAAGAAATTTTTCCGTGAAAACGAGGAACGTTTCGACGAAAGGGAGGATCACGAACGATCCCGAGAGAGTTAACCTGTTCTTTGAACGCGGTAACCCCTGCTTCGAGAATCCTTCCCTCTTCATATTCTCTTCTTCTTGCTTCCCTCCATTCGACGAAAACTTACGAGGAGTCAGAGTGACGTTGGTATTACGTTAGGAGGAAACCCACGACATCCATTTCTCACCGGCAACTTCGCGGTCGCGACGATCGTAAAGGAGTCACCTTGTTTGCGATCAGTTGGGAATTCCGCGAAAGATGGATCGTCTACGCGCTCGGACAACCGGACGAAAAACTTTACGTTGCTCGTTTGTACGCGGACACGAGATATATAACGAGAGACGACTAAATCCTCCTCCCTCTCTTTTTTTCCACCTTCTTTTCCTCTCTCTCTCCCTCTTTATCTATCTCGAGTCTCTCAGCGAAACGATTACGGGGCTTTTCCCGTACGCCACCACAGCATTTCCACGAGGTCAAAGGGCAAATACTTTGAACCTGCGCGGAGAACGTTCGATGCGGTGCCGGGATACTTTGATCTACACTCTTCTCTTCTATTTACATGATCGTGTATATAGATAGAATACGTGCTTCTACGTAGAACTCTTACGCGTATAAAACGTCTGCCTAAACACAGTGTGGAAAAATGAAAAGCTTCGTTCTTGCCTTCGTTTCGGATGAAGGATTTCTCTTAATCGAAATGCTTTTCGAACTATCCTACGTGTGTAACTAAAAGGAATTGATTTATTCCGTTCCATTGATTATACTTTTTCTCAATTTCAAATAATACCTGCTACCCTTGCTCGTAACTTTGACTCGTTGAAAATCATTACATTTCGAAATCTGTATTACATTCTCTCGTTAGTACAGGGATACTAATCTACCGAATTCTCTGTACCAATAAACTCTATATGCAAATAGTTAAAACGTTCGCCTCGATTGCTCCTAGCTTCGTTATCACCGAGCTCCACCGACGTTATCCTTAACCGTTTTACGGATAACGGAGAGGACAGGGCAATCGGTGACGCTTCCGATTGGATCCTACGATCTTACGACTTATCTCGAAGATTAGAAGGAGAAGGCAAAGGGAAAAAGAAAGTGTCGGGTTGATTCCAGTGAAACGTCGAACGTTATCACACGTTTCGACGCGTCCTCGACGAAGTAATGGCCGTTCTACCCCGTTCGTGAAGCCCATTCCCCCTTTGCCAGGATCTAAAGACATTTCACCGTGGAAATTCTCACATGCGGTTCGCGGAGAGAGAGAGAACTCGTACTCGAGAATTGCGTGGTGAGATCGTAAACGTCGAGAATCAAAGTCGAACATAACGTCACGCTCGAAGAAAGTCGACGACGAAAAAAAGTGGGGGAGACGATTGGAGGGGCTTGGGGGTTGGAGAACATAAAAGTGGCGAGAAAAATACAAAAAAATATACGGAACGCGTAATTTCGTTGAGGGAGGGCAAAACGTCGGTCGAGCCATGATCGCTCGTAAAACGTGTGTGTGTGTGTGTGTGCGTGATCGTTGGTAGTTAGAAGAAAAAAAAAAGAAGAAGAGAAGGGAAGAAAGAAACAAATAAATCACGTCAGACGTATTACGTTCGATAAAGGATACCTACGTCTTCGACTTTGCGAGAATTCGCAGCTTAGGGGAACTACCTACGAGTCAATCACAAGTTTTAAGTGGATGAGGAGGCGCGTTTCAAGTTGAGGCCTACGAGAGCCAAAGTTCGAGTTCATTTTACGAAATTACTACCTCGTATACGTGACCACGGTACGACGCGTTCTTTTGCACGCCAACGAGTGTCGCACGTGAGCGAAAGAGAGAAGAAAAAGAGGAGGGAGAAAATGAGAGCAGAGCTCGAGGATAAGATCGTGCTATCCCGTTGAAATGGAACGATGCTTTTACACGGAAAAGAAGGAGTCCGATCGGTCTATGCGAGCTTTTCTATCCCAAGTAACAATATAAAAATGGGGAAAAAGAGGGAAGGTAGGCAAGATCGAAGCTGGTAACATAAATTCTGGAGTTTCTATTCCACGTCGAGTGGAGAGTTCGTCGGACTAGCCGTTTCAAAAATCGCGCATGTATTACGCGAAACACACGGCTTCGAAAGTAGAAATTCATACGAGCCTACTAGCCATGTTACTCTCTCTCCTTCCTTCTTCCTGCTAGCTTTGATCTTCTCTCCAAAGTGCATAGTGCATGAGTTTCAACACGCTGGATGTTGCAGAAGGTACTAAACCTTATATTCTAAAGTGAAGCTTAGCGAAAGTATTTTACTACGAGTGTGATTTATAAAAATTAAAAAAGAAAACCGTATTACATCGATTTTTATCACTCGATACTCTCGTAGAGAGGAAACCACGAGGAATTTCATGATAACAAATGGATCGGCGAATGACCGAAGTCGCAAATGACGGCGGGAAACTTTGAAATCCATCGTCCCTCGAAAGAGGACGGTGGTTTAAGTGATAAATGAAAATTCTTTGGAAAATTAATGTGGTTAGACGGAGGGCGTTATCAAATCTCACGCAGGCGAACGTACGGCGAACGTGAGTGCACGTGAACGCGTATACGTCTCTGTCTGTGTGTTCGCGCGCGCGCGCGAGTCGAGGGGTAGCCCGGTCGAGCCTTGGAAATAGAAACTCGTCGTCCGAGGTCGGTGACCCTGTGTGCCCTAGGGTGGCTCGCAAGTCGCACTCGATACATATCTCCTGCGAACGAGGGAGCGCGCAAGGGATGCAACATTGTCAACAGCCCGAGCACAAGATGCATCTCGATTTGAATGCGCCCGATGCGCGCGAAGCTCTCTGTGAAATTTCCGGGATTTCGGGAAACGACGTAGAATTGCCCATGGTTAATCCTCCGCGTTTCCCGTGCTTTCCTATTAATTTCCACGTAGGTAGAAAGATAATCCCCGCTACGAGTTCGTTCTTTCCATCTCCATTCGAACCTTCTCCTCCTCTCTCGTCACCCCCCACCTCTCCTCTTCCTCTAGAAAATTAATGTCGGAACTAATTGCCTCGCGTGTCATCGAAATGAATTTCGTCGACTTATTTGGCCTCGTTCGTTACCGACCCTTTTCTGAATTTTCCATTCTCGACGGGAAAGCAGAGTGGGGAAAGCGTAAAAAGGGAATCGGAAAATTCGTCTAAATGCTCCGGTAAATCGCACGGACGCGCTTACGCGAGCGTTGTGTAATGATAAATGCATGTGAACGGGGAGAGCCCCGTGCAAGTATAGCACACGGAATTTCCCCGCTGGCAAATATTTCGGGTGCAACGTAATTGCGGGCGGCCGCTAACGAATTTACTTTTCAACGAGATACGACAGAGTAGACGGTCAAATTAATTATTATTGACAGAGTAATCCGTAGGAAAGTGGATATGGATCCGATGGCTCGACCGAAAATAACTATCGTTTTCGCGATCGAACCGGGCGCGATTTCGCTCGACCGGCAGATTAAATCGACAAAGAGAGATAGAAAGAGAGAGATATATTATTACACAAACGGACAAGCGCACGGTGCGCTGTAATTCAAATCATTCTCTTAAAAAAAAAAACCCTTTTGGTCGTTGTCACCCGGTGGAAAAGAGTCGAAATTAAAGGGATAATATATGAAAAGCAACATCGATGACAGCATAGGCAATCGCGAACAATCGCGACGATAGGTCGATAGCTATAAGCGATGATCGAGTGACGCTCGTCCAACAGGAGAGGCATGTTAAATAATTATCGAGTATAAGTGGATTATCTGGGTCGCGGAGCTCAGGTCGTCGGTTTGGCGAGTGGAAGTATCTATCCCATTAACAGCCTCTGTTAATTCGATTTATTTGACGTTAGGTCGACTAATTCGTCCTATACAGCGGCCGGCTGGATTAAAACAGAGCACCTATCTCACGACGAGAAGAGTTATCGCTAAGCCGCGGATCGAAGTTTCGCTTGTGCTTTTCGTAAAATAACGGAACCAACTGCAAAGCGCAGGAAAAGCAGCCACTCCGCGCTTGGAAACTACTCGGAGATTACGGTGATCATAATTTTCGATAAAATCGACTGTCTTGAGCACTCGCCTTTCGCCCCCCCCCCTCTCTTTCTCTCTCTCTTTCTCTCTTTTGTTTCCTATCCCTTTCTAGTTTTCTCTCTCTCTTTATCCTCTCACACTCTCTTACATAGTATTACGGCTTTATAGCATCGTGGCCTCTTAGATCGAGGCACGTATTTGGTAACAGCTTGAACAGTTACGAGATATTCTCGTTACGCAATAATCTCGCTTGCAGATCTTTAAGGGTGAATCCTCTTGGTTTCGAACGTGCTCAACGACTTCCTTCGTACGGAACCACGGTTCGATTATTTTTCACAATTATGTTAGCGAATGGTTTATTTCCAACGTAAAACATAAATAGGTAGGGGAGACCGGGGCTAAAAGTCCCAGGGGCAACGATATCGAAAAACGGGCAACGGGACAGTATTCTGCATGCTTTCTTCTTTCTAAATCTTGATGTATACATCAGGATTTTTGTCAAAAAATCGATGCATCTCGAATTTGCCCGATCTAATACTCGTTCGAAAGAGAAAAGTCTCCTCTTTACGAATATGCAAGTCGCGTTTCGATAGGATGGCTGGCTCGATAGATACAACAGTTTTAAGCTTGAGAACGACCCATACTCCGACACTTAAAAAATTAATTTCTCATCATTGCGTAACGATATTGAAAAACGGACAACGGGATAGTATTCTGCATGCTTTCTTCTTTCTAAATCTTGATGGATACATCAGGATTTTTGTCAAAAATCGATGCATCTCGGATTTGCCCGATCAAATACTCGTTCGAAAGGGGAAAGTTTCTTCTTTACGAATATGCAAGTCGCGTTTCGATACGATGGCTGGTTGGAAAGATACAGCAGTTTTAAGCTTCAAAACGACCATACTCCGACACTTAAAAAATTAATTTCTCATCATTGCTTAACGATATCGAAAAACGGACAACGGAATATTATTTTGCATGCTTTTATCTTTAAAATGAGCCATTAAACATTGAAATCGGCGGTGGTGACCATTTTGGCAAAAATCGTGATGCATACATCAGGATTTTTCCTTGGAAAACTGGCCCCATGGCGTGAGACAACTTCCCACGATTTCTATGTATTGCTAAGAAGTTGAACTTTATGATGGTCACCAAAAAATTCGAAAATATAAGCTACAGAAATCTGTAGAAACAAAAAACCTAAAATTGTACGTGTACTAAATTGAGGTGGGACGTGGTTTAAAGGAGTGAGAATTATACGTAGGTACTCGTACGTAGAAAATGAAGGGAACGTGGAGCGACGTCCTTACGGCTGTCGAATTACGCGGTAACCATCGCGTTAAAGTTTCTCGGTCGTCCAAAAGTGGACGAGGTTAGGTAGGAAACTTTGGAATGTAATTTCAAACGCGAACGAAATGGAATTCGAGACGTCGTCGTTCGCGGTTGTAGTATCCGGATCGAGTACGTCGAGTTTCCTGCGTCCAGAAGGGTTTCATACGACGGTCCATTCGCGAGCTTCTACCTCCGGTAAAATATGTTTCCTTCCTCGCGAAAATCTTGAAAAATTTGACTCCCACGCTCGGACGCATTGTTTCCTTCGGGGCTTGACGATCTTTCTTCCAAGATTTTCTTCGCGCTCGCATATTTTCAACGATGGTAGACCGTGAAAGAATAAAGCCAACGATACACGGTCCTCGTTCGTTCACGATCGAATCAAATTTGACGAAAATTTGGAAAATATTTCAACGTTTATACCGGAACGCTAGGTCGACCGAGTGGAATAGGTTAAACTGGGATCTCGACCCTTCGCTCAGCCTCTGTTTCGACCCAGACTAGAAGTTACCTACCCACCCGTGGGAGACACTCTAACTACTATGGAATTGCACCGTTTCGATGATCGCTACCTCCTCCAACCTCTACAAGTTCCACGTATGTATTACGGAACCTTGTGTACACTAACTACGACGTATCGTATTCGAGATACTCGCCGGTCGGAAAATTAATGACGGTTGGTACCTACCCGTGTGTACGAACTGGACCGAGCATACTCGGAAAAACGGTGTGAACATCGAGAGCGCATATTCTACGTGTAGGACGATAACGTCGGTTAAACGCGAATAGGAGGGAGAATTTATTGTGGAAAAAGTTTAATAAGAGGGAGCTCGTTGCCGTTGTTGTTTGCCACCGATGATCGAAGCTAGACTGACTACGACAAATCTCCACGGGCGTATCTCCCAACGTTATTGTAAACACGAAAGTTGATCGACGAGAGATCGAAGCTAACGTAACCGTGAGTTATATTGAAAAAAAATTATAAGCGTGACCTGGAACGAAGCCGGTTTAATTGGATCATCGTTAACGATGTATTGTACGAGATTAATCACCCTTTCTTCCCTTTACTCTTTTTTTCGATCGGCCCCCTACCTCCGTAGATCATAAAGCTTCTTATATCGGGCGGTCGAATGGCGATATCAAAGTCTCGGAAAAAAGCGATGGGTTTGCGCAAAGTTCCGTTAGGATGGGTCGGATATTAAAATCATAGGGTAAGTTTTGAAAGAGCCATCTTTTCAAGCTTATTAATTAAGAGAAGGAACCTTTTCAGAAGCGGCCCTGCCTCCCTCTCTCTATAAAACAACATCTTAGCGGTCTCCCTTAGTCCGAAACTTCTTCCGATGGTTTACGCCGAGTTCGTTGTGGCTTTCATCAGATACCGGCCTTGTAATTTTATAAGTAAATTACTGCTCCGCCTCTCAAATTCCGCTTCCTTTTACTTAACGCTTTAAAAAATTCTTTTCCTTCGGGCCTTCCATCTCGTTTAGGTCAAATTTTTTCTTTTCCTTTCTTTTTTAAGAGCATACCACGACCACTTCTCGGCCGTACTTACCACTACGGAGCTTCAATGAATAAACGTGTAATTCAAAACAGAGAACGCGCTCGAGAATTTCTGTCTCCTTAGAAATCAAGAGAACGGTTCAACTTTTCGAGGGGTGGAATCTCTCGTTTAGAAAAAAATTACATGGAAATTAGACGGTAGAAGAGAAAAGTTTAGCGCGAGGATAGAGAGAGAGATGAGATACCTATATACAGAGCGGGCGCCGTACTACCTACGCGGATGTCCTGGAAAGAATATTTCCGCGTGACACAGTTGTCGAGCAAAAGCAATTCCCCGTTTTCCCGGAGACCTTCGAAATCTCCGATTTCCACGCTCGTAAAAATTGATGTAGGTATCGAACGAGACAGAGGAAGGCCATGATCACACGTCGTTACCTGCCTGTTATGGCCAATGCGGATTGGTACCGTGCCACCCCCGTTCCGATCAATTAATCATTGTCAACGGCGATTCGTTTCCTGTTCCCGCCCTGAGCACTAAATTCAACGCAGGTACTGTCAATGAAAAGCGAATTGACGACCGAGGGTGTAACTTTGACTCACGATTCTCTGCACCGAACCGCGAAGCGAGTCGATATATACAATACGGCTGGTGTCACGGAAAAGAATTATTCCCGAAACTATCGATCGTACGAGTACCATTTTTTTTCGTGAGTTTATGTCACGAAAGAAACTTCCGAGCTTACAACGACCTGGAAACAAAAAACAAACTATAAGAATTTTTGTGAAAACTTCCGAAGAAACCATACACCCCCTTCCGTCCAGTGTTTTTCACTTCGTAAGTATCGATCGAACGAAGCTACCCGACCGACCGTTCGATAACAATAGAAATAGAATTCTCTATCGAATAACGCGATCTGTTTTCCGACAAAATCTCAGGTTAATGGGATTTCGAGAGTTCGGAAGATCCCCGTCGTTGGGAAAGACGAAACTTTCGGCTTTATCGCGGATGAACGTAGGACAAACCTATCGGCAAGGATGTCGTCGATTCGGTTCGATGAGAAATACGAGAGAAGAAAATTTCAACTATTTCTAATCTCGAATACTCGGCTATCCTTTCCCAAACCACCACGCGTTAACCCATTCATACGGGTTTAAGAGATAGGTAGTGATAAAAGTAGGATACTCGTGCGAACACGATGAGTAGGTAGCTTCAAACGAGACGATGGATTTTCAACGTTCGACGCTTAAGAAATATACGTTTATCCGTGGAAGGGCGCTGATTCCAGTTCGTGCGTTTGAAAAAGTGGCCGAAGACACGATGCCTCGTAAAAATTGATACGAGCGCGCACCACCGGCGGTTAACCGGACGTGAATGCAAATAAGATCGATCGATCGTAAATTTCGAGGACGCGAAGCCGCGCTCGACCGCTAGCTACAGGATGCGAAAGGGGGGTCCGTAGGAAATATTACGAATTTTTCCATGCCCCTGTTAACCCCCGTACGCCCAGTTCCATTTCTCAGCGTCAGAACGGCCGGTGGACCGGCTCGGAGATGACAAAAATTTTATCGCTCACGTCGTACACACGAAATTTATACATTCGCACCTAACCGATTTCTCCTCAGTACCCGCCCAACGTCGTTTCTTTTTCAACCTTTTTTCCAAAGGGCCAACGGTAAAGTGACCCATTTCGTTCGCTCTTTTTACGTTAACAAGACTGTCCGGAAAGCCGCCGTCGGTTATTTATAGGCGGACGTACGTAAACGTACGGAAGTGCAACGTACTCTCTCTCTATTTCGTCAGACCGGAAAATGATCCTTTCGGGGAAAACGAGCGTATTTCTCTGCTCTCTAATCTCGACAAATAAAAAAGGTAGTTCTAAAAAATACAAAACTCGCTACGAGTGTTCCTGGAATACTTTGTAATTAACTTAGAGCACGGGGAAAGGAGAGGGGTTTGCTAGGTACCAAAAGGATTAGTTCGGAGAAATTGTTAGACGCGTCTCGGATGATCGTATCTCCGTTTGTTTTCCGTCGAAACGAGACGAAAGAAGTTGGGGAAATTGCTGACGACGAGAAGTAGGACGAAATCCAAGAGAAAATAGCGATCGAGACGTTGGAAAAGGCGGTATCGCGCCGTGTACAGGAAATTCGCTTTAATCCGTTACTCTGTCAGACGTCTCACGGTTTACACGATTCCGGTAATCCGGCAGAAAGTTTTCGTGGACGGCCGTGTAAAGAGGCGAGCCCTAATTTGTAAACGACAGTGGGACATAACCCTGGAAAATGCGCGGGACGACATCCGATATGGAACACCGTCGCTTCGTCTACGTGGATCTCGACGAAACTTTTCCTCGAATGTCTTATCCGTTTGTTGTTCCCGCTCGTCGCCTCCTACTATTCTTTATACTTTTTCTAACTCCGGGGCTCGCGCGTTTCGCTGCGATAAGAAAGACGAATTTTTATCTGTCACGACTCCACGATTTACTACGATGTATATAAATAAAAAAATTGAATCTCAACGAAATCGATTGATAGCATGATCGATGAAACGTTTGAAATTCCCCCCCAAAAAAAAAAATTTGCTACGTTTATACACGACCGTATACAAACAGGCCTCTACAAACGTAATAGACAACGCGCCCGCGCGTGTTGATATTTTTCTCATCTTTCTACCATAAAACAAAATTTAATTAAAAACGGCACTACATCATGCATCTACCTCTGTATACAAAAGCAACGTTACCAATATCGAGATCATTGATTTTTCCTCGAATTAAAAATGAACTTCCTCGCGTCTATCACGTAATTCGCGATCGAGGGAGATATCGGTAAATCGCAGCGATGCGACTGGTGTGTATCCATCGTACGGATCGATCGCACGCGTCCTCGTCGTCCCACGCCTACCGCCAACTCGAAGTTATTTCCTAGCTAATAAACTTCCCACCGATTGCATCTCGTAACAGATTCGATACTAATTCACAAGCGTACGTGTATACATGCTCGTGTTAATGGACAGACAGAGAGAGAGAGGACAACCGATGGCAGGAAGTATATCGTAGAAAAGAAAGATCGCCAGATCATAATTCGCAAGCATGGTTAAACGTAGGCCATTTAAAACGAGACATTCTAACGCATTCGTTAGCGATCAACGTAACGCGATATAATCTACCGTATGGACCACCCACGAGGATCCCGCATAACGCGGCATAATCCAGATAATAGGATAACAAGCGGTGCGTTTGCCGGTAACCAGGACAAATATCAGCGGATGTGTTCCATCTATCTAACCGGAAGCTGATATCACGAATATACGTTCGATACGTCCCTTCGGCAATTTTTCGATGATCACTCGAACCTCGAAAATCCAACCCTTCTCGTTCATCGATGAATAATCGATCGACGTTTAGAAACACTATTATTAAAAGCAAACAACGCTTTCGGGTCATCCAAAAGCGAATCTCTTTTCGATTTCCAGTGAAACGCACGTGTGAAATCCGACACTCTCCGTCGTTCACGGTGTTACCAATCTCTTAGCGATCTCGTACGTGCCGGGCGAGAGAGATAATTTCATAGGGTCCGATGAACAAGCAGACGACATTCGACTCGGTGCTACGAGTGCTTCTCGTCAGACGAAAGGTTGACAAGCGTTGGTGAAAGAGAGGTGGAGGGTAGTGGATGTCGGTGGGTAGGGTCGACGGGGGGAGGGGGTTCATAGGTAATGGAATTCCGTAGTTTCGTGCCGGGAGTGAATCAAAGCGACCGTGAAGCCACTCGTTGACATGACAATTGCACCAATCATCAATGCATGAATCACGGGCAATCCACTTTGGGATACTCTCTCTCTCTCTCTCTCTCTCTCTCTCTCCACTCTCTTCTCTATCTATCTATCTATCTCTTTCTTGCTCTCTCACACATCGTGTTACGTCGAGCCTCGTTACGCGTTGCCGTCGCGCTGTGGAAAGTTCGATATCGATCTCGTGCCTCCGATCTGCGAGAAACTTAAACATGAGTTTCTCTCTCTCTCTCATTCGATATATATACGAATATATATGTACACGTAGTAAGTATTTGTGTACATCCGTGTGTGTATGGATATATATGATCAAAAGTTTTGGGCAAACACGTTAAACCGAGGCGATATGGTTTTCGGGACACGGAATTACCCTCATCGATAATGCCGTAAAAGTTATACCCACGCGGGACGCGAAACTTCCAGCCGGAGAATTCGGAATTCAATGGAATACGATCCTTTCATGGATGCTATGCATCTTTAAAATTTGATTCCGGCGATGCATTCGCCGGGCAAAAAAGGAGAGAGGGGGGAGAGTCCGCGGGCTGGGATCTCGCTTCATACTGAATTTTAATACGTGCTTCATCGACCGTGTACCTTCGTACACAGGCGCGACAACTATGCGGTCGGGCGTGCGAGAAAATCGTTTTTCGAGAAATCTTGGCTTGAGAGAGAAAAAAAAACGGAAGAATCGGTCGATAAGTTTCAACCGTTCCTTCGCTAAGCCTATTTTGCTGCCGTGGCACGAGCGTTGGGAAAATCGATGTTAATGAAATTCCGTGGTAGCACGAGCGCGAGTGTCGCTCACGTTCGAAACGTAGTGATCGATAAGCCCACCCGTTCACACGATAATTGCATCGAAATTGACCGAATTAGGAATCAAACGTTGGACACTTGAATCCCTCTCGATCATCTTCAACGTCCTATCGAACGAAGATGTATATATTAATGATTATTATTACTGCTATGTATGGGTATATGTGTGCACAATATATTTCGAAATCATTATCAATGAGTGTTAAACCGTTAATTGTTTGCCCGATAAAACGATAATAATTAGTATAGATTGATATCCGTGGTCGGATTTCACAGATTCGGAACGAGAGAGATGTGTAAAGCAACGAGTCAAACGAACGTGGTATGTCTGTCGGAATTCGAAGCTGGCTTCCTCCCTCACGGGTAAAACGTAGTTTCGAACCGAACATCGTACCATCTTTGAGCTGAATCTGCCACCACTATCCGTTGCACCAACCGCGATTCAGAGGAGCACGCGTTGCATCGGAAACGCGCGATCTCAAGTTTCTGTCTCTCTCTCGCGCACTCGGTCGCTTTTATTGGCTCGTAAGAATCACTTTACAAGAGAAGACGTTCGAAAAAGAAATAATACCCACTATCGGAAATGTAATTCGGTTCGGAACAAAATTTCACCGATTCGAAATTTTAACCTCGGTTTGGCAAATCGGAAATCTGATTTTTTCTCAAGACTCATTTTTATTCTATTCTAGTAGGTTCGAATCGAAGTTTAATGAGCGATTTAAATTCAAATGTAACCCTTCAAAGGACTGGTAAAGTGGGGATGGAACCTTTAAATTTGAAGGGTAATATCGAGGTTTATAATCAATGTTTTAAACCGCAACTGTATCATCTCAAAAGTATTATTTCTAATCTTAAACTTCTTACAGAATTTTTTCAAAACTGTTTTACTTATCGTGAATATTTGAATATAAATTTTTCAGAGGCACGATCTATAATTATTAGGAAGTTGATTAAAAAACGAAAAAACCGTGATAAAATCGAAAAGAAACATAAATTTGCAATTGGAAGGAACGACTCCGTTCGTGCGAAACAAAATCGCGATGGTAAGACCTTGATGACGATGGTTCGCGAGCTGAGAGTAAATAAGAGCGAATGTTGCGAATGAAATTCCTGTGGGATAGACCGGGATACGAAATCAGATAAATGTAGCGTGGCGAGGAAACGGATAGCACGGTAGAGAGGGCTCCGCGACGACTCCAACGATCCGCCGTCTGTTTTGGGAATGACGTTGTTCTCAATTTTTTTCACCAGGCTTTCAAAGCACTCCGTTCTCCCTTTCTCTCTCTCTCCCTCTTTCTGAATGGCACATAAAAATTGCTGTTCTCTACTTCCGTTCTTCGATTTCCAAGGGAAAGGAATTGCACGAGCGATAAAGATCGATGCAGCTTGTCTCCCTTTCTCTCTGCGTATTTCGGAAAAGGAAAGATATCGGGTTTTACAAGATTATTTGTTATTTAGGTCGTTCCGAGTAGAACGTCTACCAGTCTAGCTCGTGGAAAGGAAGGGAAATAAAGAAAGAAAAAGGAAATTTTCCGATCGATTCGTCCGCCATAAATCCGTAGTACCAATCCTTCCCTCGGTGAGTCATCAAGCTCGTGAACTTTCGAGGCTACGCAAACACGATTAATTTTCGTAGTTCTCTCGAAGATGCATCGAGTATATTGCTGCGGCTCGAGGATCTCGAGTCTAGGAAAGCGTCGGATAGGATGAACTAGACTCTCACGGGTTCGTTCTATATTTTCTAAAGGCGAAGGGGCTCATAGTTTCCAACCAGTACCGAGTGAAAACCATTAACAAGATCAAAGCGCGAGGAAGATATATAGACCGCGCGAGCGCGCGCGCGCGCTCGAGCGAGCCATATTTGTCGGATAATAAGAAAATTCATAATTTAATTTCAACTTGGTTTTACTACTCGTAAACTTCCTAACCTTCCACCCTTCGACCCCCTCCTGGGTCTTGTAAAAATTACGAGCGACCATCATCTCTCGTTCGCCTTCCTCCCGATTTTATCCCGACGAAGCATTCCCAGTTTATTCGTCGCGGCCCTCCTAAATGGCGAACCTTATTTTTTCTACGAAGTAAATAAAAATTCTTCTACGTCGTTACTACGACAAATATTTGATCTTCGCGAGGGCGAAACGTACGACGACGACGACGAGGATGTACGTCAAGAGGGGCAACGTAATGACAAATACGAAGAAGCCTTCCAAACGTTTCCTTATTGAAAAGTGGAACGACACCTCAAAGGCCAAGTTTTAGTTTGTACACGATTATTTACCGTCCATCTGGACAGTTTTCAAACACAGAGAGAAAAGTAAACTATTTTCCTATGAGCTAGTCCAGGTTACGTCAATTTTACAGGGACGTTCTCTCGCTTTCGTGTGTTTTGCGGTTTGAAAAGGTACTACCCGAACTCTGTGAATAATTCTCGATCGACTTAAACGGGAACTCGAAAATGCTACGATAAAAGTGAACCCGAATTTCCTAGAAATATTTAAGGCTGTTTAAAAATTAAGGAATATAAGCAAGTCAATCGAAAGACTGAACCGGGCAACAATATGATTGCCAGTGAACTTAGAGCTATTTTAAAACGCAAATTAATGTTTAATTCAAATCGAAAATAAGAAATTTTGAAAAAGTTAACTCGTGACTTGAGCTTTCTAACGAACCCTCATTCATCAAAATCGATTAACAATTGTAGCCAGAAGAGTCGATGACGTTAACCCTTAGAGATTCATCGAATGGTGAACTTCCTTAAAGAGCCCGATGGTAAAACTTGAGTTGACGGTAGACAGCCAAGGAGTGGAAAATTCGTATCAATTATACGATAGCGTTCGCGAACGAAAAGGCGAGTACTTGGTGAGAGATCAATTAAAACGCAGGTGTACTGATTCGCAGAGCGGCGTTTTAATTAATTTCTCTCTCTCTCTCTTTATCTCTCACACTGTTCACGTTAAAAAGTAGTCGAGACCAGCCATAGAACGAGTCTGGTTCGACCGAACGATTCCTAAAATTCCATTGGCGCGAAGTGTTCGCTATTGGTTCCAAAGAGAAGGAGAGAGAGAGAGAAGGAGAAGTGCTCGTTGAGATGAAAGGTCCTTGCTAGGAACGGAATAACCAGTTGCCTTGACTGATGCGTTGAGCCACGACAAAGGATATCTTGCCCTGTAGAAGGAGGAGTAGTTTGCCGAAGAAAAAGGAGAACGCCTTGGAAGCAATCAAGGTTCGGGAGCAAAGAGCAGAGCCTGACTAACTCATTTAGCCGAGACGCGCAGGGCCGGACACTTAATGAAGACAGTGGCGAGAAGACAGTGGAGCCACTCGGTGATGTTCTTCAAGAAGGTAGTATCGATTTCACCTTTCGATTCAAGAATAGTTCAAAGGAGACGCAGACAACCCCCGTAGTCGACTACCCTTTCCTAACACGAGCTGGAACGTTACACTCCGTGGATCTGGATAAAAGCGAAAGCGTGTCGAAGCTAAGAGTTTCAGGTGAAAAAGACAAAAGGGGGAGATGGTGAAGAAAAGAATTCGATCTCTAAAAAACTCGTACACAAAAAAAAAAAATATAAAGCAAAGTGTGAAAAAGAAAATTCTATCCCAATTTGCAATGGTCTATTCATTCTCTCGATCGAATAACAAAAGCGTCTGCGTGTACCTACTCTGTCTCGGTTTTCAAAAAGACAAGAGGAAGGGAGAAGGAAGCGTGACCGCACGAGGACACTTTTTTCCTAGCATGCTGATACGAAAAGCCCTATCGGATGGCACTGGAGTCGGCACATACTTCAGAGCGACAGTCCGCTGACTGCGGACGATACTCGCAGATGGCCTGCGACGATAAGTGACCCTCGTTGCAAGACCAAGCTCTTACTTCTGCAGAGAGTGAGGAATGTAAGAGAGACGGAGAAAGAAACGTAGACGGAAAGTAGAAGTGAAAGAGAGAGAAAGAGAGAGATAAAGAGGAGCAACGAAAGTAGGGAGAGACGGTGAGGAAGAAAAGGGGTGGGAGTGATGGGAGGAAAGAGAGCGGGACCCCGATGTTTCCGTGCGAATGGAAACGGGCATGCAATAGAAAAGGCCAGGGCTCTCCAATTTGCTGAGAGCTCTCCATCTCCCAAGCCCTTCTTGTTCTTTCTCTCCCTTGCTTCCCTCCCTCTTTCTCTCTCTATCTATCTACCGAGTAGGTATACCCATCCTTTTCTTCGTTTTCCAATCCTTCCACCTAGTCTCGCATCCCACCTTCTCTCTTTTTCTCTCCCGATATTCCCCTCTACAGCCTCCCTCTCTCCATTGCCGTTTCTGTTTTCCGTGCATTCGCGCTTCCTCCCTTTCGCCTATCTTATTACGTTTGTTTTCCTTCGTTCTTTCAACCCACCCCATCTCCCTCCTCTTGCCACCTTTCGACGAATTCCGTTCAGTAATTTTTTCTTTTTTTTCACCTACTTCTCTCTCTCCTTCTCACGCGCGTATTCGCAAACTGAATGCACTCGACCGCTAATGGCAGCGTTCATCCCGAACTCCGAGCCAGGGTATCCCCGGACGTGTTTCACCTAAAATCGAAACGCGATTCCTAGGGAGGAACTTAGGGATGTCGACGATGACGAGGAGGAGGTTCCGGAAAGAGGAAGTAGAGCGGAATGGAAAATAAATTAGATGCGAGGCGCATAACTCACAGATTACGTTTCGTACCTAGTCGAGACGCGTTAATACGCTTTTCCGGACGCGTCAATCCGAGCTTATCGAATATTCGAACGAGGAAAGGAAGAGGATGTTGGAGAAAGTTGATTAAAATTCGATTAGGATTTCATTTACTCGTGGTATTCTTATCGATCCTTAAAGCTCCGAGATAACGCTTCTTCGAAAATTTCTCTTTCTCTTCTCTACTTACGTTGTAGAGCGTTCTTCTGTCCTCGACCTGCCCTATACCGTCTCTCTTTCATCTCGAAGGCAAATCAAGATGTGTACGTGTGCACTCTCGAATCTATATAGCTTCTCCTCTTCCTGCTTGAGAGAGATAGAGGATGGTCGGAAGAGGAGAATTTCCGATAACGTGGCGCACAACCTCGAGGATCTTGTCCTTCTCACGAAAAGGAACCAGGAAATTGATCCAGCAACGGAGATAGCACCGTCGTCTAGGTCGTCTAGGTCGTCTAGGTCGTCGTCGTCTTCGCGGTGAAAACTCTCAGACAGCTGTCAACCTTAGGTAGTCTTGCCATCAGAGATCTCGTTTGTATGTAGATACACGGTACGTCTTACCGGCTTCCACGTTTGCGTGTACGACACCATCCTGCCAGTTTCGTTGCTTCCTATCTCTCACTTTACCAAATTCGCATCGCTCTTAAAACAGGCTTCCTTCGACATAGGTATATGCTAAGATACATACTTGCACGATACAAGCATCTTCGAGTTCCTACGAATACGATCTCTGGAGATTTCGTTTAAAATACGAGGGAAACAATATTTTATATGAAGGATAATATAAAAATATATAAAGGATTAAGATCAAGAGAACGATTAGGAAACGTGGAATTTACCGATGAACGAATCGCGGCACGAAGCGTTGGAGAATTTGCTTAAATTCCCGTAATTCCAATAATTTAGCAACCGGGGAATAAACTGGCACGATTCGTAGCGAATCCGTAGAGTCTAACCACGTAGAGATGCGTGCACGAATTTCGAATACTATATGCTTTCTCGGACAGGAAGGAGACGATCGAGGTGCGTTGAAACGAGCATACCGCAAAATGGTATTAACTCGAAACAAAACCTCGCGATGCTCTTTAAAATAAACAAAAGTCAGGCTGCTGCCTTTTATTAACGTATTAACAAACTTAGACAAGAGTGACGGCCCGCAAAAATAACAAATGCTCGAATACGCATTATAAAAGAACTTCATATCCAATTAAGTTACGGCTTTGCACGTTATTTAATCACATTATAAACTAATAAAAACAGTTGGAAAAAATTTAACAAATTTATCCCGAATGTCATCAGAGTGCACCGAGCTGATTTTTTTTTTCAGAGAGTCAACGTATACGAGTTTTTCGTTTAATTTCGTACCTCTAAAATTAAACTATATTTACATTTCAAACTTTGTACATTTATTCTAGAGACTTCGAACTTTGATATAAATCAAAGAGAAAAAGAAATTTCGATTTTTTTTTATAATTTTACACCGATCCAAAGCCTCAAAAGCGTTCGGGTATTTCAAAGAAAAAGGGGAAAGCTGTGAGACGCGTAGAGGAAAAAGTAAAGAGATAGAAGCAAAAAGGTGCCATTCGAGGAAAATCTTCGGTCCGTATTTCGCCCGTAGTTTATAGCTTGTTTTATAGAGTTCGCGGAGCATCGATCCTACGACGATCGAGGTGTTACGATCGATGCGTCGATCGCCGGAAGGAACGCGCCGGTAGGTAGACGACGCGTACTGTTTCATAAAATCCCGGCGTACGGCGCAAGTATGTATGGCGCGTGTGACAAGGGCCATTGTAATCCATATGTGCCTATTGTACGGCACACGTACGATGAGCATGGCGGAAGAAGAAGCGAGATACGAGCGACGACGCGCTAAAGAAAAAAAAAGGGCCGAGGGATCGTGCGACGATGATGTAAAGAATATAAGAGTTACTACTTTATGTATATGTACTTGTGTGTATATATATATATATATCTATATACACTCATATATATATATATATATATATAGATCTATACGAGTATCTCCACGTATGTATCCACGCTTGGAGAAATTCAATATTTCACCTTTCACCGCTATCAAGTGAGATCCGCGCGTTGAAATTTTTCCAAGGGAAAATCGTTGCTTTTCACCGTCACCCTCTCCCCTTTTTCGGGTACCCTATCAAACTTCCGGTTTACATATACACACGAAGCTTGCATATATTGATATTTTTCTTTGGAACGCACGGAAATATTTTAAATATCATCCTGTCCCAAGTGACTCGCATAAAGATCGTGGTTTTCTTGAAAAGAGTCTCTTTCTCCTAAAAAAAAAAAAAATGCCTCTCGTGGATAGGAGTAAATTAGAGGGAACATTTGGCATATGAAAGTATAAGAAAAAGAGAGTCAAAGCTAGCGGATGATGAGTTTCGAAAGCCAGTTTAAAAATTGTGTATATATATATATACATACACGTAGGTACGTACGAACGAAACGATTATTAACGTTGAGAGGAGAGGGGATAGCGAGAAAAGGTCGAAATGACGATTGTGCGGAAAGGTGAAGATAAAAATTTCGTGGCACGCTCTTCTTCGTCGACATTCTTTCTCTTTCCTTCTCTCTTTCTTTTTCTCTATCTCTCACTCTTAGCCCCCGGTGGAAAGACTTGAATTATTCAAACAGGTTTTTCCGCGGTGTCTGCGTTTTTCGCGGTCGCCTTCTCTCTCCTGCCAAGCGTACTAAGAAAGAATGAAATTTTTACACCGAATCTACCGCGTTATAGACAAGTCGTGCATACGTTGACCTCGATACTGCCTCGAATGAATTTCGAGAAAATAATCATTTTTCCTCTCTCTCTATTCCTCAAGAGAGAGAGAGAAATAAAGAATCTCGTTCCCGTTGTAACGAGATAGAATTTTCTACAGGGTTGAAATTGTCGAGAAAAAAAATATTCTCTCAAAAACGTCGAACCGTATCGAAAATATCCTAGCTACATAATCACGTAATTAATGACGTCTACCCAAGGAAACCTATTCGACGTCGTATTACGCCTTAATATTTGCATGAAAAATGATGCTGCCGCCTTAACGTTCGGGTTTATCATCGCGGATAGAAGTTTCGGGCTTCCGTTCGAAAGTTTACCCATCTACTTACATAAATTTATTGTCCGTCACTGTCCCAGGAGAACGAGCGAGAGAGAACGTGATAAAGAGACAGATGCAAAAGATAGAAAAAACAAGTATAATAGTAGGAGGTTTAGTAATACCTTCGCTCTCGTAAAAAAAACATTCTTCGACAACGATTATACGATTTATCATCCCGTAATAAAAATTTGATATTTCGTTCGTGAAAACTACCGCGATAGTACCTACTCGGTATACGTCCTGTAAGACTCCCAGAGGAGCTTTTCGCGCCTCGTACGATGCTTGGTAGAGAGAAAAAGAAGATGAACGACAGTGAAGCAAAAAAACACAATCCCCAAAATTGATCATCTTAGGTAAAGATGGAAGGAATGATGGAAGATAAGGGATGGGGGTTTGCGATAGAAAAGTTTTATTAGTCTTTGGAAAAGAGTAAGCCATGTAGTACTCGCCAGGAATCCTACGGTCTTCCTCTTATCCGATGATCTCGAACGAAATCAGAACGGTAGCTGAAACCAAGTCGATGGATTTAAAGGAGAAGGACATCGGGGTGGAGTTCGAAGGTAAACCAGCTGTGGATATCAGGGGTCGGTACGCGTTAACCTCGGATCTAGAAAAGAAGAAGAAATATAGAAGGGATGGAGAGAGAGAGAGAACAGGACACGCACAGTGGATAAGTAGGCAGATCGCAGATCTAGGTCGGTTGGCAGCCGGTCACATAGGTGAATACCGTGAATACCCTTTGCTCGACGATAGTACCCTGTGTATTAGTACCGGTAATTCCGGCACGATGCATCGGACGTGGATCAAGCTGGAAGATAGATGACATTGTTTCCTGTCTCCCCAGGGAGACGCCGGATGACGCACTGAGCTACCAGGAGTAACAGGGGAGAAGTAGAGTATAAAGAATGGAACGAAAAGAGAACGAGATGTCTCGATAAATAATCCACACCATTTTGGTTTGCTTCGAAATCGATGCTGGTGTAATACTCGTCGACTACGCAGACTTTTTTAAATCCTATGCTCGTTATCATCGTCATTCGGAACATTGGAAGTTGGGGGAGAGACAAAAAAAAATCAGGGAGAGACGATCGAGAACCGACGTTCGTTAAGGGAAACGAGAGAATTTGTTGTTCAATGACGTCGCGAATGACACGTTGAGAGAGAGGGCACGAATAAAATCATAGAACGACGAGGAGACAATGCCTAGCAGATTTCCGGCTCGTTTAGTCGACAGATCGCGGAACGAAGCGGACGAAATCGGGAGAGAAATTTAGCAGGCAACGAGAGCATCCATCCCCTCGATAATTCTCCGGAATTCCACCATCTCTTACTTTTCTCCACGTGATCTCGAAACGGTAGGATGAGGAGAGAAAGTAAGGGAGAAAGAGTAGGGTGGAAAGAGCGCGAGGGTGAAAACGCCTAACATAAATCTCGTACCTGCTTCGAGGTCGCGCGAAATAAATCCAGACGTTTTGGTGGCATACCGCGATTTTATTTTCTCCCTTGCGAGCTTTTCTTCTTGAAATATTATATTGCACGAGACGGACGTGTAATATCCCTGAGTGCGAACCGCCAGGTTGCTATTTTTAGGAAAAGGGGTGGTATAACAAAATTCTTGTGTAACTTTCTCTGTCTCTCTCGATAAAATTTACTTAAAGTTACTCTTCGATCTAAGGGGTCAAACGTTCCTTTCGAAGGTATATAACTTGGAAAACGTTTTATAAATCGTTAAGCTCTAGTCCGGATGTCGGTAAATCTTCGCGATTGGAGCAAATACGTTCTTGAGTTTTCCTTGAGAAAGAGGGAGAGAACGATCTTCTTCTTCGTGACGACTCACGAAACGGAAAGGATCGTAGTCCGGAGCTCGTAGAGCTCGAAATGCGGTACATCCTGCACGCAGGCGTGGTATACATTCTGCATCGGATAATTTGCACGCTTCGCGAAGCGGAATACTCGATTTCGAATTTGCTCGTAACAACCTTGAGAGAGCGATAGAAAATAACGATGAAAAAATGGTAAAAGTGTTGTAAAACCGAACCGGACTTTGTACACCATAACTTCGGCGATCAATAAATAGTATCTCTCGCTACAAACCGAATTTCATTTGTACGTTCGTTGTAATATTGCTGCAGTATGATTACAATGTATCTGGTATGTGATATCGGGCGAGATTAAATTATATTAAGCCTGTGAGACATTACCATGTATACATTTCACGCGATAATAAGCGAGGATTATTAAAACTCGCTTATTCTCTGCGATTCAACATTTTTTTTAGGCATTGCTATATCGTTCAATGATTTACAATACGGTTAGTCGACAACGAGCGATAAAAATTTGGACAATGAAATATTTTGTTTTATACGATTCGCGATATTTCGTTCGTACAATTAGTTTATTGCAACTATATGATATTTTTCGTGCTGTGCAAACTGGGACACTGTATTTAATAAATGAAACTAAATAAAAGCTTGTAAAATGATCGTGCTTTTTCTGTATCGGTCGAAAGACAATTTCAAATCGTCGATTACGGAATGAATTTCCTTTTTCGAGCGCTACAGAAATGAACCTCTAGCGACATCTTTAATTCAAATCGATTCAGTTTGTAGTATGATCACAGACGAGGTATAAGAATAGACCTGTCATCCTATGGAATTTCGTGTCCTATGTACTGAAATACCGATCGTACGAAAAAATATACATTTTCTTACGCCCTCTACGATATGGAGTGGTGAGTTTAGGAACTATATTCAACCGAATAATTGAAGTCGGTAATATCAATATATAGATAGAAAAAGATCTGTCGCGAACTATAATCTGTCGCTACTAATAAAAAAGCTTATGCCTTTAAAGTGCAAATAACAAATTTAAAAGTACATAAAGCAGCCATTATAGGCGCTATTAAAAAACACGAAAATGAGACGAGTTGGCGAAGACTCTCGATAGTCGTCTGAAACAAAAAGAAAAGTCGCTTACTACTTAAGAAGTTCTGCGATGGCTCCAAAACACTCGTCCGCGGTGTAGGCTGAAATTGAGGGAGGTTGATCCGTAGGAGGTTGAATATGACGTAGGTCGACATCGAAGTAGGTTGAAAACGCTGCAAGTTGAGAACCAATACGACTAGTCCCTCGATGGATGATTCTGCTATCAGCTCGATGATTCTACATCTGAAACAAAACAAAAATCGAACTTATTATTACTTCTGTTGTAATTAAAAGTTTAAATATTAATAATTTAAAAGTATAGAAATTTACTTACTTTCGTCTTTATAATTTTTTGTATCATCCGACGTTTAGAGGATGGAGTACAGGTTCTAATTTGCCGATATGAGATACTCCGAGTATCGTGTTTATAGCTGGTGACTGCATCAAAAGTTCTTACATTTTGCTGTAACAGTAAAATTACCATTAATAAATATAATAAAGAATTAGTAATAAAAGTTAAGTATATTATAGTAAAAAATTAAAAGATAAAATGTGTATTATACCAGAAACTCACCTGATACGTCTGTATTCACCGAAATATCACATTACAATGAGAAGGGTCGTCCTCCACGGCCTCGAGCGAAGCGGAGTCCGGCCGTGTTTTGTTTACGTTCTCGCGCGAAGACGAATTTCTCGGAACTGCAAGCAAAAACACTGCTCACCATTCGTTCCTTTACTGAATTTTTGCACCTATCTGTATCGAGCCATGCTTAACCTTTTTTTATAAGAGACTTACCTTTACGTAGTAGGTAGACCAGCTTCGAATAGAAAATGATGCCTAGCCTTTTCCGTATTGAATTCGGGCGATTCATGTAAACTGTGAAAGCATAGGAATACAAAATAGATTAGTGCAGATTATGGTACAGATATGTATATGTGTGTACGTGTGTGTGCATACATATGCCATATATACGAAGTCGAAATATAATATACACGCGTTATATTTTTTACAGAATATATCGGTGTGACAGAAATATCAGTGATATTTCTATACTGATATAGAACTGATACTACTGATATTTCTATAACACTGAAATATCAAAAAACTATCGATATCGCGAAAATAAAAATCTAAAATAGGTGAAAAAGCAATGGCGCCGAATCTCGTGGAAGGAACGCCAAAATGCCGATCTTATTTTCGTTAATATTTTTTAAACGAAGCGATATCTCGTTTTGCCTACACTCTCCTATGGAGATTGAGTCTTTAGCAATTGTTTGATTAACTACAGAAAGGTGTAAGTTAGAAAAAATATGCTAATTACCTATAATTGACGAAGAGACCGCGAAACCCGTTGCAACTTGGTAGCACCCGCCGAACCAACATGGCGCCAAATCGTGCTGCGAAAACCGTTGACGACGCGTCGCGCATGCGCAGTACACTACTTCGCGCACGGCGGACCTGAAAATTCGAAACTTCGCTTTGAATGGCGTCTGGGTTCATCTAGCGTCATACATATAATTATTCATTTTCTATACAATGTACTCCCTAGTTTATAGAAGGAAATGTGCATTGAATATTTGCCAAAGTACACTCGTTAATTAAGAAGGTAAGAGTATTTACCGGGAAATCTGCACATTACCGCGACTTCGGAATTTGATCGTAGCATATAGGGCTTCGAAGCCCCCGAACCGTTGGACAAAAATTTACATTGCATGTCCGGTCTATCTTATACCTCGTCTGTGGTATGATTTCTTTCTCCGTCGGTAAGGTTGAACTCGCTCGAAGAAGCCGTCTTCGCCAGAGGGCCAGAGTTTCCTGTTTCTTTTAGTCCGTGATAAATATCCGGTACGTTTCATGGTGATACGGTTCTCTAATAATTAATAAAAATATTTATAAATAACCAAAGAAATTTATAAATAATAGTGACAATTTGTTTAAAGTGAAGTTAAGCTATAATTTGATGTTTCGTTTGGCAAAATTTTGCAAATACTTTTACGATCCCGGTGGATTATAAATGCGTGCATCGTACGGGGTGCTTGCCGTCAATAACATTAAGAAATATATGAAACAAAAATTAGAATTTCCTATTGTAAAATAGTGTTCATGACTGGTGTATTATTGAACAACTTCAAATATATCAGTTCATCATTTTATACCATTATTGATGATACTATAACCTTAAAATTTTACAATATTTTATAAAAAACCGATAACCTTATAATACTTTTGTAAAGTAGTACATTGACTTCTGAAGTAGTATTTTTTAAACAAATATAAGTATGAACCGCGATAGGTGTGACGTCGATTAAAATACAATGTCCATTGATATGTATACTTGGCTTATGGCGTTAAACTTCTTGTAGGAATGGCAGACACAGCAGCAGCCCCTAAGCCTAAAGCTAAGGCACCGAAAAAGCCAAAAGAGAAGGCTTCAGAACCAGTTCCTTTGAAAAAGAGGCCTTTCAAGAGACACGGACGTCTTTATGCAAAAGCTATTTTCACTGGTTACAAGCGAGGGCTTCGTAATCAACATGAACATACCGCTCTTTTAAAAGTCGAAGGTGCAAGAGTTAAGAGTGATTCAGACTTTTACATAGGAAAGAAGTGTGTTTATGTATACAAAGTAAGTGTTGCAATTTTTGTTAAATAACTTTACCAAGAGAAAGACGCATCGCTACAGTTAGATATTTTTCTAGGCTAAATGCAGGACGCCTGTTCCTGGCAAAACCACAAAAAAGTCAAAGGTCAGAGCAATCTGGGGTAAAGTAACGCGTCCTCATGGTACTAGTGGTTCTGTGCGTGCTAAGTTTAAGAGAAATTTACCAGCTAAGGCTATGGGTCACCGCATCAGGATTGTAAGTTAAAAATTTGGAAATTATTGATACCGAAGTTTTTTTGATCAAATGAACACACTTTTGATTTTTTCTGTTGCAGATGCTGTACCCTAGTCGGGTATAAGACTATACATAATATAAATAAATAAATAAATAATACCACTTTGGTTTATAATTGTATGATGTTACTTAACCCCTTCCTAAAAAATCCACATATCCTCATTTATAAATTCATCACATTAGAAACGTGACTTATGTTTACGCGGTAATTTACATAATTTTTGATAATGGCTTCCGATCTAAAAATTATGATGATTCGGTACTACACGTAGGCGTACCTAACCTCAATGTCTTGTAAGATTAAAGAAACGCCGAAAATTTCTTAATGCACATATTTCTACATATTAAAAGTCATTTATTATCTTTTAAGTCTTTCATCATTATATATAAACATGATACGAATTAGTTACGAAAGTTTAATATTGATTAAATGTCTCTGGAGGAAGCCATTTTCTGTCACTACGTTCACGCAACTTTTGAATAAGTCGTAGGAAGTTTCAGAGTATAAAAGTAATACTTGTTAATTTTTAAAAAATTATAAGTTCGGGAAAAACTCGGCGGTGTCAGAAATTCCTGTGAAATAAAGTGATCAAGTGAAAAACGTTGCACAGTTGATTAATAACCGTGGAGGAAAAAACTCCTTTTTCCTCTTGCGAACGACACGATGTTGTGTTTACTCTTTTGAATAGATCGGTCGGACGTCGAAAAGAACGATGTTTTGCTGTTTGAGAAATTGTTTAGACGGCATTGGGTTTACCGCCACCCAAGTCCCAAGAAGGGAACCAAATCCAATTACTTTGGATACTACTCATATGGGTAACCATCATTTTTTGGCAGAAAAATATCTCAAGTAAATCTAATTATCCGTAGGATATAGATCTCCTTATTAATCTTTCATTGACAACTGTCAAATTAGAATGTATGTTATCGAACGGTACAAGTTGTGTTCGAAATTTATTGCTTATAAGATAATTTGTTAATATTTAGTGAATGGTCAAGAGTAGAAAAGAAATAATAATGAATTACTTTTTCAATGAATATAGCTGTTCCTTTTCACTGTCTAACCAATACAGAAAAACAGAGTCATTTTCTATCTTTGAATATGCGTAGATTTGTTTAAAAATCTCTTTTTTATTATGAGTACATTAAATATCTTTGATTCTTAGGACATGAAGCAGTTATAGTAAAAAATGGTTTAAGAATATGTGGACGCGGTGGTGCCTTAACGAATGCACCTCTTGCACAAAGCAAGAGCTATTTTGAAGTAAAAGTACAACAGGGTGGAATATGGGCTATTGGGTTAGCCACAAGATCTACGGATCTTAATACTGCGGTTGGAGGAAGTGACAATGAAAGTTGGGCTCTAAATTCAGATGGTATTTTAAGGCACAATCAACAAGAGTTGCACAAGATCCAAAACCCTGTCCAAGAAGGAGATATCATTGTAAGACTTATAAATTATGCCATTCGTATGAAATGCAGATATGAAAATAATACGTAAGTTTTCAGGGAGTGTCCTATGATCATATAGAATTGAATTTTTATTTAAATGGGAAGTCTTTGGAAGCACCGATCAGTGGTATCAAAGGAACCGTTTATCCTGTACTTTATGGTTTGTTTCAATTCCAATTTTGTAATATTTTACTATTCTAAATTACTATTTCATGTTATCAAACATTTTTAGTTGATGATGGAGCCATTCTAGATTTAATACTGGATAATTTTATTCATCCTGCACCAATGGGTTTTGAAAACATAATGCTAGAACAATCGTTACTCTAGCAATACAGTGTAAATGAAATTGAAACAACTACCTATCAAACAATTTTAAATTGCTCATTCAAAGTACACTTTGTCCATCCTAAAAAAGAACAAATATTGCAAGAGTTATGTATAATTCTATTTGCAGTTATAGAGTATATACAATAATATGAATAAGAAATGTTTGTTGTAATGTAATATATATAGATATATATATATATATATACACACACATATATGTATATATATAATTTAGTTAGCAACTGCAAAATAAACATTTTGTCTAATACTTAAGGTTTTATTTTTCATCGTGGATATAATATTAATAATTCAGTAATCTTATTATAAGTAAATTGTATGCAATTTATTGAAACCTTAAATTCATTAAAATTAAAAAGTTTTAATTTTTTGAGACAAGATTAGGAGTATACTTAAATTTGATACACAGTTCATCCATCAGCTGTTACTAAACTTCCAATTTGGTTGTATAACAACAAGTTTAGTAAATCATAATAACAATGTATGCCTCATGTATATATAATCATATAATAGACTGATCATTAATTATTTATGTTTTCTTTACTGCACGCGCACGAATATTTACATATGTGTTGTATACACGCGTTTTTACTTATAGTTATTGATTTGTGACCTAACGGTATGATGCTATTTACACTGAGATTACTAAAATACCGATATTTTAGGCCTATACTTATTCGCTTTAGTGGGCTAGTGTCATGGCTCTTTTCGTTGACAATAAATTTGTAACATTTTTTATACCAAAAATATTAACCATTAAAGCTAAGTTTTGATCCACACTAATATGTTGAGTATATGCACATCTTTACAATTATATAAATATTAAAAATAATTAACAATCCAGAATAATGCATAAAAGATTTCAAACATTACTTTTTTTTCTTTAAACAATATACTAATTTTTTTAGTTAGATCTACAAAAAGTGTAAGACATTGGCCAAGTAGTAGTTAGAGATTTGGAATTTTGAAAAATTTGTAAAATTAATAAAATCAACTATTCATTTTATTATAGTAATATTATGTGACATAGAATTTAGTAAGTTGGAATCATGCCAAAATATCAATAAGAAATAATTTTGTTTATACAGTGATATAGAATTAATTATTTGCATTATAATGGAATAAACTAATGCATTTAGATATTAAATGCAGGCTAACATTGAATCTCTTTTTTTAATTACTGTACATATAATGAGCAGTTGTTGTGTCACATATAAAAGGTTTCTTTATGATTGTGCTGCAAGCGTTTTAAATACTTGCAAAACAGTAAATCTTTGGTCCTTAACGTTATTTTTATGTAGTTTGTATTACATGCTTATATAAATTTATAAATTATTATGTATTTTCATGAGTAGGTCATTCGAGTGAAAACAATGTGCTGTTATGACAAGTTATAAATAGTTGAAAAAGTACTAAGAACAATATGTAGAGTCATATATTATTATCACATTGATGCCCATCTCTATATGAAGTCATACATGAAAAGAAAGTTTTACAATTTGATCCAAGAAAGTAATTACTTAAATGATAAAGATTCGTATTAAGCAATCAACATTATTAATCCTCTTTATACGTTTTTTACTTATGCGTAGCTCTACATATGGTCCTTAATTTGAAAGATGCATAAATCATAAGATACATATACTAATTCACATGATAACTTTTATCTAATTTCACTTGATTTAATTCCATTAAACATTGATTTATGTATTTTTATAGACATATTTATAATGTGCAAAATATGAATTTCATGGCACTGGATTTCTAATAATTTTATTATAGGAATATTGTATTCATTCGAGAGACCAACATTAATATCCAAGAGAGCCCTTGTAACTTATGCCTTAATGATATAAAATATTTACTACAAATGTATAAGATATATTACATTTAATTTATGACTGGATGATATGAAATATTTATAATGGTAACCCAGCGAATTGTATTGCACATAATTCTCATTAGGCAGTAATTATTAAGGCTGCTCTTCTTATGTTGCTACATAATTAAATACTCGCTATTCAATACTATATTAATTATCAGATGTATGGCCACTGTCACTAAATCCTCTCATACAAATCTTAATACTTAAATTATGTAAATTGCTTTTAATAAACCTAATACCCTTTCTTTTACACAGCAAATAATCCAATTAAAAAATATATATTTATATATATATATCTTTTGATATATTTACAAAAGTAATTTATGTTCTATACATCATTCATTAAAAAGCTCTACCAATTAAAATGATCATTACACATAAAATTGATAAAATCTCATTAAATTTGTAATATAATTCATGGATATTCATTAATCTAAAAACATATACAACATAATAATTTGAGATCTTCCTTTTGTTCTCAGGATCAAGGGTTATATATTTTGTACAATGTAATATCAAATGTTCTCCTTATTTAAACAGAAAGTACTGCTTGAAATTCCACAACCGCATGTATGTTATGGTAATTAGAAGTAAAATATAAATAATTATAATATTCTGAACCATATACTTAGTAACTAGATGTCACAACCCTAAGCCAGAAGTAAATTGTTTAAAATATGAAAATAAACTTGTATTAACCAAGTAGACTTGCTGCCTAAATTTGCTAATTATCACTCGTTTGTACATGACTTTTGTTTGTAGACACATTTAACTGAGATAATGTTTATAAAAATTCCTATGTCTAATTAAGTCTGTATTTATCTTCGGTCATATCCTACAGACCTACAAAAGACATTAATGACATTTAAAAAAATTACATTCATGTTTCAAAAAAAGTACTATACATTTGAGCAATGTATATTTGGAACATTTAATGTAGTAGATTGTGTAATTTATACATTGGGTATGTAGCTGTTTTTGAAATATCAAATATATGATGCGTCACTAATTGATAGTGACTAAAATCTATTATTTTAGTCATATTATTTTCAGTAAAATATATCAGATAAGAGTGGCTAAAGCAAAATGAAACCATACTTCTTTTTGGTTGAAGAAACCATGATTTGTTCAATGGTGAAACTACATTTTAAAGTGCACATATATAAAGATATAAATATTTTATCACAATAAAAAAAGGAAGCTCTACTTCTAATCTCTTATACGAATCCCTTGAATCCTGTTGAACACACAAAATGTTTAACATTTTATATGCGTATGTATAAGAATACATTTATTAGAAAATTTAGTTTTAACAAATATAGCTGCAATCCCTTTCACAAATTATTATTCACATACAGAAGAAAAGTCAGTACGTTTATAGCTGCTTCTCGGCAATCGTAAGCAAAGATATGTTAGCCATATACATATATATGGAAGAGCTTTCACAGTGTTTACAGATGTTTTAAGAATATACACAGTTTTTCACATAATTATTAGTTATCTATTCTTACATGAAACCACTGAAAAAGTACCTAGGATAATACCAAGGTTCTCGGAGCTCTCTTTGGTCTTGTCCAAGTAAAATTCTACAACACTTTTGGTAAAACTCACGCAGCAAGTACGTGTAATAACTATATATAAAGCATTCCGTTCCAAGGGCATTTCCCTGAGATACTCAGATCCAGTGCAACTGTTCTGCTTCAGCTGCGAATACGAAGCATTGGCAATGTCTGTCGATATACTCACGTATTATTCATTATCCGTTGTATCTTCGATAACAGAATCCCAATTAAACTCTGTGGCACTTTGTCTGGAGGGTAATTCTCCCAGGTGCTGGAATCGTTGCACGAAATATGGGTCGCGATCTTTGAGTCTTCTAAACCTTTGAAATGCAAGTTTCTTCGCAAAATCGTAAAGTTCCAGATCCAACTTGTTGAGTCTACGTACTGCATCTAATTGTTCCATATTAAGAGTTGCCATAGTAGCTGCACTAAGAGTGGCATTATGCTGTTCAAAGGCAACCACAAATCTCATTCCAAATGTTTCTTCAAATGAGTACTGGCCCACCTAATATTTTTAATATCAGTATATAAATTTCAATTTTTGTGTAAACTTTATGAAATATGATTTCATGTTGGATAGATATTAAGAAATTTATAAAATTAATACACAAACATAACAAGTAATAGTATGAGAGTGAGAATAAACTTATAAGTAAAAAGCAAATTTTAAAGATAACACACTCCAAAAAACTCAGCATTCACTTATGGCTCACACATGTTGAGCATAAACGGGAAGCCATAAATATTTATGTTAAGCCAAACTAAACTTAAGCATGTGAATTATGAAACAATGAAACTACAGTTATTAAAGGAAAATATATCAGAGGATTCAACAACATTAGAAAATATTCCAAGCACAAATTAATGCTTATGCAAATAGTCAACCTACATAGAAATAAATAAATTATATTACATGCTACAACTAGTATACCAAACACATGAAAAACTTATAGAAGATTTGAAAAATTCAAAAGAAATATAAAATATTAGGCATCATTCATTTTTTTAGTGTCATTATTTAAAATGCTTCATTGAATGTTAAGGTATGTTAATAAATGTAATATACTTGTAACATTAATGTCATGCATTCATGCAGATTTGATATCTTAACTTTCTAATTTTCTTACTTTTTGGTACTCAGTCAACATGAAGAAGGGCATAAATTGTAAATTATGCTTGGCACTAGCCAACATAAGACGATCCCTGTCCGAACTGCTAAGCGAAGAGTTGTAACAACCAACAATTGACAAATCAGCCAGCATTCTTGTTTGGCGATTGCTTGCCAAATTGTATGGGCACGCCATAAACTGCACAAACGATAATTTAAATTGGTCATAGAGATATAATCTTATCTTTCATTGTATTTAAATCTTCTATTTGTTTTATTTAGCAAAAACTACGTAAACATAATAACTCATTGTAAAATATAACTATTTAAAAGACCTTGAATTTACAGGCATGATAATGGATCGCTCGACAGGGATTATATCTATGCATAGTAACAAGATAGAAAGACTACAGATAAGAAGTGAAACTGTTATGCCATTGTATTTCTAAACAGTATAGGTCCTTTAGAAGAATGAAACATTTATAGTTGATTTATTTTTATGAAAAGACTTAACATTATGAGCGAATAACTAAGATATGCCATTACTTTTGTATATCATTACTCAATATATTAATATCACCTGCTCTAAGGTAACTCCTTGCCAACTGGGACCGTTATAACACTGCGGTATATTAGCTTGAGTTCCTCCGCACCAATGACGTGCACCCCTCCACGTTGCACCTCGTTGCACATGTCGAAATTCAGACAAGTAACGCGCAACCGGATCTCTTATGATAGTTATGTAAAAATATCTACGCTTAATACCGTCCCCTTCGATTTTACTCAATTCAGAATCAACGCAACTAGTTAATTCGGTCCAGTCTGCGTGTAACCCACACTTCCAACCGGTAGAGTACCGTGAAAAAAGCCAATTTTCATTGCGGTTTGGACGGAAACAAAGGCAGCGCTTACGTCTTCTCTGACACGAACATGGTCTCTGTAGATCCAAATCTCTTACTAGATGTTTACCAAACAATGTTCCCCCTTTAACAGAAAGACAAAAAACAATTAAAATTGTAGATCCTCATAAACAGTGCCTGTTTCACATTTGTTTACCACGATGAGTAGAAGAGAAAGACTACAGAGAGTCAAGGGAGAACAGATACATATAGCATACTAAACAACTCAACATCCCTGAATTATTCTCTTTCTTTCTAAGATAAAGCCTGAAGGTTTGAGAAGGCCTTATGAATAATGCATAAGTTTACTACACAATGGTTAGAAGGGAAGTTTTCATGCTTTTATTATGCCATTGCATCGCTTTGGCCTTTGGCCAAGAAAATCTATGTTTAAGCTGAAAAATATATATTAATATAGGACTCATAATCAAGACACAATCAAAACCTTACACCTCTCAAGGAATGCTTAATACATATAAAACAAACAAAACATTTAAACACATTTCCTTATTTACATAAGAAAATGTACACGCAACATTATCATTGATACATTTATATAATGCCACATTTCTCAATCTTAAAAAATCCCACAAGAATAAATGAACCCAAACAACGCATTAATAGGATCAATCTCTATTTAAAAGAGAAGTCCAAGATACGCAGTGATGCATTACCTGTCTTTTGGATATGCAGAAAAACCATGACATCGTGAGCATTGATGTCAAATTGAAAAGTATCATTGGCAAAAACATCGTCATAGCCAAGGCTCCCTTGTATGCTTTGGAGCTTAAAGGCGGGATGTACAGAGAATAATCCGTTCTTGTCGAGCTCGATGGAGACGGAGGACAGGGCAGCCGCGGGTGCACCGAGGGAAAGACCTTCCGAGATCCTTGCCGAGTCCTTGACGTCCTGTCGATTGGTCAAGGCGCACACGTGATCCGGACAGAAGTAACCGAGATAAACGATCCCGGTTAGAGCAAGAAAGAGGCATATCCCAACGACGCTGCGTAATCTACTTCGTCGTGCCCGTGACTCCATCGTCCCGGACTTTTCCCAAAAATCATCCGGCACGAGGACCGTAAGATCGCTAACGCCTTCTTCGCTTGATCGTCTGCCCATTATTTCGGCCCATCTTTTCTCACCGCAACGGCAGTAGCAGCAGCAGGACGCTCCGCGCGCTGACACGGACCGACCAAAACTACATCCACGCACCGAGCATCGGCCATGACAGATGGCTCCGATCTTCTATCCCCACCACGCACTATCCGCGCCTTTCTTTTTTCTTTTATTTACCTTGCTTCTTCGACCGTTCGCTTATGCCCCCTTCCACGTCTACGTTTCTAGAGTGCGTATTTATATGTGAAATCTCGCTGCTGTTTCTTCTTCCTCTTCTTCCTTTTTTCCCATCGTATCCTTCTTCCCCTCCTTTTCTTTCTCTATCCCCTTCTTTCTTCTTCTTACTCGTCTTCGTTACTTATCTGGATACACGATCTGCTGCCTCTGCTTCTTCATCCACCAACGTCTCCTATAACGGAACCTTTATGACCGCTCTTTCCCTTCTTCCAAATTCTCCTTTCCTCTCTATCCTCTTCAGATTTATTCAAATTTTAAATCTAGGCGGGTCTACTATCGATTCCTATGAAAGTTTGCCGCGATACTTCCGAATTTAGAGATCGCTTATATCGATTTTCTTTGACATGGTTGTTGTTCTTTCTTTGTTACGCGTTTTAACAAAGCACTTTGTGAACTGTAAGCGAAGCGATTAATATAATAAAACGTCGCGAATCGAGGGGAGAGATCGTTCTGTCTGGTCACGAGCATAGGGCACATTATGTAATTTCCTTTCGTATCACGAAGGAAGGAGGGTCCGACGATTCGTGATCGAAGTACAGAAGAGAGTCGTTAGCGGCTGGTTTTATGTAAATTAGAAGCTCCTTTTCTTTTGAGTTCTTCTTTAACCGTCGTATACCTACAAACAAGATGCATGTATCCATAATTAATGGTAAAAAAACATCCTACATGATCGAGCATGGAAGTAGATGACGGTTTCTATAATTACATAAGTCCTTTCAAAGTTATGCTACTATAGTTATATCTCGAAATAGCGCACACGTACCGCTGCACGTATGTTTGTATGAATTCATTTAAACAGATCCCACGTTTCTCCTTCGTCCGTCTTACCATCTGTTAGTTTATGTTATCGAGTAGTAGTCGACATGAAATACTATTGACTGTTCGTATTTAGAGTGGTAAAAATGAAACAAGATTAATTACTTTGACGCCAAAGGGTTGTAATCGCATGTTAGATAACCTTGGTTATCTGCTTATTTATCGATATTAACAATGCTCTTTTCTGTCTTCGCGAACAATAGCCGGAGATTTATATTAAAGTGAAATGCAATAATGTCATTTTATAATTAGTATAAAATCAAAATAAATATTCATTCTGTGCGTCTATTATCGAAAGAGTTACTTTTATTCCGTTAGATGGCGATTTAAACGAGTCCTCGGCACAGACGAGATATAAGATAGAACGGACATGCAATGTAAATGTGTGTCCCACGGTCCGGGGCTTCGGAGCCCCCTTACCATTTTAGTGTCGCATGCGACACTGTCGGTTTAGAGTAGAATAAGGTCAATAAGTAGAAAATAGTATTAGACTTTTCGACTCAAATCATTGATGTGCACATGTGGTTTTCCGCTTGGACACCTGGAACCGGACACCCTGTATGCATACACCAAAAAAAGCGTTACTCTTTTGTCGACGCACTACATCGGCTCGTGCGTATCTATGTGAATACATAGTGGGGCCATCGGGTAATTTAAGATAATATTATTTATGATACTAATGATCTATCGCAAACACGATGATATTTCGTTTTTGGATCAATGTTCGCGCGTGATTCAAATTTACCACTCTTTTCTTTATTAGTTCCGCCATTGCTTTTCCATGTTCATATGTCAGCTGTCAGATATTCGATGTGTGCTCATTTGCTCCTACTAAATTTTTATATTACTTTGAGAATATAATCTTGCAGCTATAAGTACAAATCATTTACGACGTTATTAATATCGGTGTTTTGTGCTGGTGACCATTTTTTGCGTTCACTGTTTACAAGTGTTGTATTCATCTATAAAAAATTAACCTCAACTGGGCAAGGTCAGTGTCGCATTGGATGATTTATCACATATGCATGAATATCGATATTTGCAGTCACGTTTATTAAACTCGAATCCATCTTATTTTATTCACAAATTTTTATTTGTCATAAAAGAATGTCTATACTTTTGTTATTTTATTTTTAGCATGGCGTTTATCGAGTTATTGGAGGATAGAATAGTTGAATTGGAAAAGCAGGTATACGGTCTTGGGAAGGTGTCGGAGCTAGACGATCCACAACCAGAAACTTCAATTACAAATAATCTCTTACATGTGAACACATTGATCTCTTCGGCGGTATCAGGCAGGGTAAAGATAAATGAGGCTATTAAACGGTTACCAGAGTTGATCAAACATTTAGATATAACTTCGGAAGAACTAGATATGCCTGTAAAAACTAAATTGCATTTACTGCAACTTCTGGAAGGAGAAATCAATGAAAATCATAAACGTTTAGACAAAATACAGGAATTAATGCCAGTTTTAGAAACAGATACTTTAAAAGATGTTCCCGAATTATCTGAGAAACTAAATGAATTATCTTTAAAACAACTGAAAATACACGAAGAATCTCAAGCATTTACGAACAATATGTATTCTGTCTTCTGTATGTATAATGACATAGTAGATAGTATAAGTAAAACATTGATTAACTTGGACAAAGAAATTACACGCGCGGAAACATCTCAACAGTAGAAAAATGATTGTGCATTTTAATTTATTTTTTATCGTTAAGAAAATCTTGTTTTTGTTTAAAGGAATTATGCTCACGATGGGGAGGTATCGAGCATAGGATTAATTTGAAATATATTTATTTATTATCCATGGCTTAAAATATAAAAACACTTACGAATTCATTTATGTCTAGACATAAATGAATGTGTTTAATTATAGTATATCATCGAACATAAATGAAATTGTACACTATCGAACATATTTCATTATTAGTATGTCTATAACAATGTATTTTATTACAATAATCATATATACATTTACCCTATCTATCGTTTAACCTTATCCATCGTTCGTTTCAGGAATCCTACGTAAGGATCACTGAGACAAACCGTCGATCGGATACAATCGATCGCGAATATGTTATTGTCGGTCTCGGATTCCGTTAAATGTTTCTATTTCCTTTGTCAGTATTCGTAAAACTCTGCGTACAATCTATAAAAGTTCAACAAACATAATACTTTCATATGCATTCGTAATTATTGCATTGACTTTGGTCCAAACCTAATATAGTATATCCATGTCCTTTTCGAATGAAACTTGCAGAATGTTCGTAAAAGTAAAATACTTAGAGACCTAATTTACTAACTTGCAAAAAATCTCTTATTTATCGCATTAACCATATTAAACAATTACTTTATACAGTATTTACATAATGTTTTCCTTAATGTTAAACAAAGTATGATTTTGCAATCTACACGTTTTCGCATATGTATATATATAGGGGGTCGCTGATGTAAATCTCGTTGCGTGGATATCGCATGTGTGCTTTCGATCGTAGAAGGTATTATTTCATGGCCATCTGATACTAAGAGCATACTTTGTAATATAAATAGGAACATGACAGTTTAAATGAAATATAACAAATAGTCCAATTAAGAAAAGAAAATTCGTATGTCGAAAATTTTGCACGGTACTCGCGTTTTCTTTTATCATTTCACGATTCTTTGTTTTCGGTCAAGCACTCGAAGAAATCGGAGTAATTTTTTTGTTCTCAACATTAGCTGGTACACGACCAAGATCATGATGAACTTGGAATTACTCGTATACTTCAAAGTATCCGTATCTTATAGTCGGTTTTTTTAACTTTGCGCTTGCAAAGCTGGAACCGAATGCCGTAACCAGAACAACGCTGGTTCCAAACTAGAATAAATCGCAGGATGTCTTCTGGAACATCTGCTATGATGACTGAGTAAGCCTTGAATTTCCCATTTTCCTGACTCGCTGACACACATTAAAGGTGCTCCTTCATCGTTCTGAAGCAATAATATAAATCTCCAAATCTTGTTTATTTGTATAATTTATCATTCAACGTGAAGATTACTTACGTAACAAGGCCCTTTGTCCGTATCGGTAAAGTTAACACATATATCGTCTTTTGTAATAAATCCTGCGTAATGACCTGTCGCATTACATTTTTCAGAATCGTACGTTGGCACTGGCAAGAATTCAAGATACTTTTGTAAATCCACTTCTCCGCTAACTGGGAATCTCCATCCCGCGGTAACACATATTTGCCTTGGCTGAAATATCGTGAAATTCAAGGTCATTCATTTTCATTTAAAAATTTAGATTTAGAGAAAAATGTAGTCAATGAAATCTATAAAATAATATTCCCATGTGCCGAAAAAATAATTCAAACCAAGAAAAAATGAAAATATATGTACCTGAATAGGATGAGTTGGTAGGCAAGTAGCGCTAACGTTTCTCGAGAAAATTAAAGGTTCTTCGAGCTCGACCAAAGCTATATCATTGTTGTAGAAGAATTGATTATATTTTGCTTGTGGATACGGTATGATAGTTTTCACGGGATGAGCTTTAAACATATTTCCACCTGTGAACAGTTTCCATTCGCCACTCTGCCTGTATCTAAAATTAAAAACATAATTTATTTTCTTCATTTTGTTTTTTTACCAAACTACAGTCGTCGTAAGATCTTACTTCTGAACACAGGAATAACTAGCCAAAACATGGAGTGGTCCTAACACGCTTGCCGTGCAAGCAACGCCATGATCATCTTCTCTCAAAAGTGCAACACTCGGCCATTGTTCGACACTGACGGGAGTTCCACCCACCAATCTCGCGGTCGGTCCCTCCGCGCAATGCGATGAAAATTCCTGGCACGAAACTTCGACGACCTTTTCTGAGACGCAGAACTCGACTCGCTGAAGATTAGTGACTAGCGGCGCGCGATGATTTGGGTTAGATTTCAGTCTTAAGATTGTATGGTTTTTGTCCCACGCTTTAAAATCGGTCGTCTCGGATGATGCGAACCCGAGAGAACGGCAGTACGAGTCACTGAATTCCTTGCTCCAGCCATCCGAGCAAATTAGACGATAATCTCCATTGGATTGCCTATTAAATTAGAGATTAGATCAAGAATATTCGTCTATCTACAATTCCTGTCTTGTAAACACTGACCTTATCTTCAAAGGCGAGACACGATCGTTCAGCTCGTTCACCAAGCTACTTTCTTCATTTTCCCCCTCGTCAGACTCTGTACGATTTCTTTCAGTGAAGGAAAAGCTCGAAAGACAATCCCACTCGTCGGAATGATCGGGACAATGTGGGATACCATCGCAGACTTCCTCCTGCGAAACGCATCCGCCGGTGTTACATCTGAATTGACTCACGGAGCAATCGCAAAGTTTTTCATCTTCCTCGTTGGAGCACTCGGGTATTCCGTTGCAACGCCAAGTCTGCGGGATGCATCGTTTTTCCATAGGACACAGGTACTTATCGTTTCCGCAGCTCTCGGCACAATTATGCTCGTCACGATGATCCTCGCAATCGGATCGATCATTGCACCTCCACAACATCGGGATACATCGGCCTGAAAGTAATCGTCAAATTCGTTTATCACGATGCGTTCTCTACATAACCCATTAACACACTCTTGCCATTACTTATCGCGTGCTTCGTCATGAAATAATCGTTCTATGTGTTATACGATAAATAAATTCAATCGTTAACACTTTGCACTCGACTATCATGACATATTTTCGATATTATATCATTTCGTTTCAAGTTGTATACAGGGTATTAAAAAAAGGTATGCTAATGGTAATCAACGAAAGAAGTAAACTAGCATAATTAGCATAATTGATTACGACTTACCACTGGTGCAACGGTACTCGTCGAAGATGCACTGCCAGTTCTGACAATCCTTTTCATCGCTTCCATCGTCGCAATCTACGATCCCGTTACAAACGAGATGTCTCTTTAGACATTGACGATTGGCACACTGAAAGTTTCCAGGACATCCCTCTGCCTCGCAATTCAGCTCGTCAGAACCATCCGAGCAATCTTTTTCGGAGTCACATTTTGATGAGAGACTGACACAATAAGCACCGTCTCTGGATGTCCCGTTCGTGCATTGAAATTGGCCTGTACTGCATTTAGAGTAGCCCATGATACTGGATGGGAGGGGACCAAAATGATCAACCGTTAAATTCTTCGTCTCATTGACGTTAGTTTGAAGAATCGTTTCACTTGGATTAGCGAGAGTGCCATTAGAAATATTGCTTGGAGTTGTCGCTTGTTCAATCCCAAAAGCGATCGGTGGTATGGTTCGATGCAAAGTGAAATTTCGAAGGAGAACGAAAGGCTCTGTGACAGGAGGAGATTCTATAATTTCTTCTGACACTGGTATATAATTAGGATATTTTTTAATTCCTTCAGTTTCTGTGTTATTCGTCATTGCATCGACCACGCTAGCGTTTGACTCAGATTGATTTAACGGAGCCGTGATTTCGACGATTTTTAATTTTGGTATGGGCACTGTGTTGCCTTCCGTGTCGGCTAAAATGAATTTTGATACCGTCGAGTCCGTACTCGTGCTGGATAGATTAATATTCTCCGTAGTCATATTTTCGTTAGATTCAACGAGACTCTTCGGAACTTCAGTTGCGATCAAAGTTGTAGGCTCATAATTTTCGGTCGAAAGAGTGTCCGTTTTTTGATTTTCCAGGCTAAGCTCCTTTTCTTTTTTATATTTATATTTATCAGGACTCTTCTTTTCCGTTGACTTTTTCTTAATCTCTTGGCTCTTCTCCAACGGTATCACTCTTAGCTCCTCCTCCGACAGTTCTTCAGAATTTACACTAGGAATGGTGTCTTTAGGTGTCGTTACTGGGAACAACGATCTGAAACCAAAATTAAAAGGTCTGGTGTCATCGAAGACTTCTTCGGTGACAGGTCTGATGTCCTCGCTAATAGTAACGGAATCTGATTCCTTAGCCATGTTCATTTCAGTCGCCATAGCGGTATAATCCTCGTTGGACATTGCGAAAGTCGTTTCAATTTTGGGATAGTTTGTTGTATTTTCAGGAGTTGTCATAACGCTCGTGTCGTTCGATTCTTCATTGAGAACGGTATTTGGAATACCGTCTATGGTTTTGTTAGAGTCATTCGATACGATTTTGGTTAAATTTGTACCAATCATTTCTGTTGTAAAGCTGGTTGCATTATCAGCATTGGTATCAATTTCTGAAGAAATCGCAGAACTGATCGTGGTCATGGAAATATTATTAATATTTTCTATTGCCATAGTAGTATGTGTCATGTCGTCCTGCTTCGTTTCGTTGGAAACATCGGTGTCATTCATTTCCTTAATGATTTCTGGTCTCATCGAAGAAGTCGTTACCAAAAGCTCGTGCTCGGTCGTTTGGAATTCTTCCGGCAGAATCGGTACTTGTGCGGTGGTTTTGGTTTCGAGGGAATACATTGGTGCCATAGTAGATGGAATCATAGTGATCGGTTCTTTTTCTGTATCAGATGAAGCAAGGCTTGAATTTTCGGTATGGTTGTCAGACAACAAATTGGCAATCGTTGTTGGTTCTAGTTTATCAGCCGGCTCGGTAGTCGAGAGTTCCTGTTGTATCTCTATTGGTAAAACAGGTACCTGCGTTGTTAATTTGATATCTTCCATGTGCTTGTCCGAAGAAACTGAAGTCGTACTGGATGATGGCATTTCTGTCTCCATCGATGGTATTTTTTCTGTTGTACTTTGAACTTCTTCCAAATCGGACATTGATTTCATTTTCTCTTGCTGGGTTTCGAGATTAGTAACAATTGGTTGTTCATCGTTCTGAGTCTTTTTAACAATTTTAACGTTATCGGTACGATCGAACGTTTTCGGTAAAGTTTCATCGTTGATGTCATTGTATTGATCCTCCTCCGCATTCTCCTCCTGTTTCTCTGAACTATTCGCATTGTCTGCCATCGATTCCTCCAAAGACTTGTCTTTTTGCTCGATAGGCATCATAGTAGTGATCTGAGCAGCTTCTGTGGTAGTTTCAACTTTATCCGACATTTCGTACTCCGTATCTTTCGTTTTCTTCTGATCTTCCAATGGAACTACACTGAATATCTCTCCACCTGGTTTTACCTTTTCGTCATTAACGTCAGAAGTATCGTTCATCGTTATACCATCGGATAGCTCATTCGTTACAAACATTTGCGTGCTGTTTGAAGATTGTTTCGATCCTTCGCCTTCCGATTCTCTTAAAAGCTCGTTATGTTGTACCGAATCACGAAATTCGATTCCAGTCTCGTTAATTTCCTTAGCTATTATCGAAACATCGTCTTTGGTGTCCACTTTCATCGTCATATTATAATTATCAAAATCATTTGATATTTCTTCGCTGTCGCTCGTGTTCATCGGATGCTCGATCTTGGTATCCTTTCGTTCAGGCTGATTTATAATAACGTCTTCGACGTGCGGCTCGAAGGGATTTGGAACATCTTGCTCATCCTTATCCAATCTCGGCGCTTTCTTCGACGTTTCCTTTTCCCTGTGGACGTCTGGCAAGAACGGTGACATGTCTTCGACGTGGTGATCGGTTTTTTCCACGAAATGATTCCCAGTATTCTCTGGGAATATCGCGGGATGTAAAGGATGATTGGTTGAGTGTTCGAGGGTCTCGCCAACCGAAACTGCGTTTTCATCAGGATGTTCCGTGGTTCGATCTAATATCATTGGATCGACCGTCATGTTCTTCTTCATTTCGGATTGATCATTAGGCTCAACGACAATCTCTCGATGCGTCGTTGATTCCTCGGGTCTCGCAGTGAAGTGAGTGATTTGTTCAGGGATCAATTGTGGGATAATCGCGTGGGTGTCCTGCTCGTGTTTCAACTCATCCTCCCTCGGTATTGGCATTATGTGTTCCTCGATCGTCTCATTGCTTATCGACTCTATCAAAGGTTCCACATTCTGACCGAATTCTTTGGGTAAGCTCGAAAATATGGACTTCGGTGCGTGCTCGATGACGTTTGATTCGTTTATATCCTGCACGTTTGATTCTGGCGTATTCAACGCTTCGATCGTATGATTTTTAGACGACGATGACTCCTCGAATTTATTTGTAAGATTTGAGGTATGCTCGATTTCTTCCGGCTTGATATTCGTCATCGAAATTTCAGTTGGTTCTGTGTTCGTTTCTAAAACAGGTTTTGGCATCTCCGAGGGGGTTTTGAGATTGAACAATTCAGAGAAGGTAGTCTCGCTATCTGTTTTTAATGTTATCATTGGTTCAACCTTAACGTTCAAGGTTGTTTCTTCGGAATGTGTAGACGATAACGTGGTATGATGCATTTCGATATCATCGTTAGTAGGCAACTCGGTTATTTCATTTTCCTTTTCGGTGAGTGCATCTTCGGAATGTTTTATCGAAAGTGTTGTTTCATCGCTTTCATTCCCACCATCGATAGCGATCATCGTTACTGGCGATGTCGTAACACTTTCGGTCGTCACGGACGGCTCGTCTTTTTCTATACCACGGTCTGACGATATTGTTGTCGGCTGCTCACTATGAACTTCTGTTGTTTGTTTTTCATCGTTTGTTGTTAATGGTATTACTGACTGTGGCTCGTCATTATTTAATTCATCAGTACTTTCATTGATATTATTATGTAGATTTCTTGATTCTGAATCAAACGTGAGCTCTGGTTTTAATGTGGTGTCCATAGGAATTTTGGGTTCACTGTCAGGTGTTGTTTCCATAAGAATTTCTGGCATCGTTGAATGTTCCATTTCGGACGATGATTGCGGATATTCTTGTGGAATTATTGTAGCCATTGGAAGATCTGATTCTATCGAAGGTTGCGTTGTATCCTTCATTTCGGTAGATGTCATGGGTGATGATGATTCCATCATTGGCATTGTAGATTCTTCATCGCCGTTTGAATTTATCGCGGTTTCCAAGGATGTGTCTATTTTTATGGATTTGTCTGGCTCCATAGAGGGCATATCTGTATTCACAGGTGTCATCTCCGTTGATTTTTCTTCCATAGGATTTTCTGACGAAGTTTCTAATTTTGTTGAAGAATCCTCTTCTACAGAATGAACAGGTAGCATAGGAAGTTCTTGTTCTGGCTTTGCGGATGCTTCAGGTTGCGACGATGGTTCTGTAGAAGGTTCAGGTTCCACAGTTGGTTCTGATCCAGACTTTATTGAAGGTTCTTGATCGATTGCAGACTCCAATATTACAGAAGATTCCAGTTCTGTAGAAGATTCCGGTTCTGCAGCTGGTTCTGGTTCCGCAGCTGGTTCTGGTTCTGCGGCTGGTTCTGGTTCTGCAGCTGGTTCTGGTTCTGCTGCTGGTTCTGGTTCTGCTGCTGGTTCTGGTTCTGCGGCTGGTTCTGGTTCAGCAGTGGTCTGTGGTTCTACAGAAGGCTCAGATTCCACAGATTTTTCTGGTTCAGCAGAAGGCTCTGGCAAAGCGACAGGATTTAGTTCAGGCTCTATTGATGGTTCTGGTTCGCTGGAAGGAATTGGTTCGGCAGAAACCTTCGGTTCCGTCTCAACCGGAGATTCTGTTTCAACGGTTGGCTTCGCTTCTGATTCGATGGTTGATTCCTGTTCAGCTGATGGTTCTGGCTCGGCAGTAGGCTCTTTCGAATGTTTTTCGTGTATAGGATGCTCTAAATGCGGGAATACCCAATCATCGGTTCCAGAAATGTGTGCTCTTGATATCTCTGGATCGTTATTCATATTTTTATTCGCTACTTCCCCACTTTGATCTACTGGCTGCATGGTAGGCTCAACATCCGATTTCGATTCCATCGAAGATGACGGAGTGCTCATGGAATTCGTAACGAAATCCGAGTGGTCCCAACCATCGGGATGGCCAGGTTCAAACAGCATACCTGGGCCACGGCTTCTACCCTGCACAAAATCTTTCGTTGCTTCTGTACTAGATGTTGGAATCGTATCGTCCATTTCCACATTACTCAAATCGTTTTCGTCTAAACAATCTTTTCCATTCTTGTCTAAAGCTTTACCGGACGCGCAAGAACAGATAAATAATCCTTGAGAGTAATCGAACTTGCAAGTTTCCGCACAACCAAAATTACCGTGTAGACACTCGTCAACGAGCTTTCCTACTTGCAATCTGCCAAGATGATACCGACCGACTAAATTGCTATTATCTCTAACAGCCTTTTCAATATTCTCTTGAGCTTCCTCCGGAGTAGACGACGCTGGATGACTTATTCTAAACTTCACTTCGGAATCTTTAGTAATATTGTAAACTTTGATTACTATCGGATCCTTCGTATTGGTTCGAAGCAAATTCTGAAGGTACTGTTCTATCTCGAATGCAACGTCTCTGTGCACCCTAGACTTCGCATCGGCCATTTCTTCGTTCCAAACAAGATCGTCCAATTTTAATAGACCATCCAAAGCGTCCGGTACAGTTTGATACAACGTTTCGTCCGTTGTTGGCCATGGTGGAAAAGTCGAGGTCTCGGGAGGTGGACTCAAAGGTGGATCCTTCACGTATTCTTGACTTCCGGCTGTTTGAGCACCGTCGAATCGGGAATTCGTTTCGTCTATGGTATCCAAAGGTTCGGTAGCTTCTTGAGTGAGAATTACACCGGCTGAAAGGATTAAGATTTATGTGACATCGTCAAACGTTTGTAACCACAGAATGGAAAAATAAAAACGACAAGTATCAGTTTATATCTTACTTGCTGCTAATATCGCAATAATGATCACGACTGCGAGAATCGAAAGACCGCATCCCCAGCACAACATTCTTCTCCAGTACGAACTTCTAGATCTCTTATCCTTGGTGACGTACAATTTTTCTCCCCTGCAACACAGTGGCCAAAATATGAAGAAATTTATTGAATCGAGCGGATCATCGTGTCTCCCATATCCAGAACCCGTGATAAGCATTTTTTTACAGCTTTAAGCTTTAAGCACACCTACGTGACACATCTTGGACAACGAGGGTAATGATGATGATACGCATTTCTTTGCGTCAAATGTCGGCCAACGCGAAGACACTTATCCGTCTTCTTTAACCACATCAATTTTCACGACAGCCACAGTCATGGTAGCTGCGGTCACTGCTGCGTAGGTGCGTTTAAAGCCTAATACGCGCAAAGGTGATTGCTAAACCTTCATCGGCAACCAGCCGTGAGATTAGAAGCTTCCCCTGCATAGTTGGATATCGTTATCATCGCCTGTGTCTATACGTGTCGTAGGTAGGTATCAAGCATTTTGATACGATATATATATAGGTAATGATTAACGTGCTCGAACGATATCAACAACGGATGGGTAAACACTAGTAATAAAAAGTGAAAGGAAATCGTTCGTAATCGTCTACATTGGTGATCTACGTAGACGTGTATCTATACCTGCATTAAATCCCTGATATAAAATCACATCTCTTATACCAATATTGTCTCGAGTCTTGGTGCAAGTCAGAGGTAATAATACGTAACTACAAGGGTTATGAGAAGAAGGTCGAGACGAACCAGTCGACTTAATAAACATCGTCGTTAAGAGCGACGTGATTATATCGAAAGTGTGCCTCGTTTCCGACGTAGGTTCGAACAATCGAGCTGACCGACAGTCACAGTCGGACCATCGACGACTCGAAGCAAGAATCGTCGGTGGAGTATGTAATAATAAAGAAGCGGGTTAGTCCGCTACCAAACGCCCCCGCATTAAAGGCAAGTAAAGGTTGATTCATTCTCCCATCGTCAGTGTTTTTCCCAATTTCCTAATCCTCGAAAGCATCCTTCAAGTACCTGAGGGCTGTAAGCCAGTGGGAATAGTCAACCAGTCCGGCGGCCGGATCTCTCAGGCTGAGTCCTTCGCGGCCGACACCCGGGCCCAAATCAAAACGCACTCCAGCCACGGTTGTTTCAACCTCGGCCTCGGGACCCCTGCTATGTATCGGCGTAACAGAAAACATCGTCTGACACTCTCACATTCTCTCTCTTTCTCTCTTTCAAGTTCTCTCTTTCACTCCCATCTCTCTTACTCGCACTCTTTCTTTTTCACTCTCTTTCTTTCTCTCGTTCTCTCTCACCCTTTCTTTCTAGCTCGCTCGCTGAACGCCGAGCAAAGCAGTCGCGGATCTGACAAAGGGAAGTATCTCGTCTCACGTATTACTTTACCAGTCGAAAGAGCCAGAAACCGGGGCTCGTCTTCGACTATCTCGATTCACCGAGATTCCGATTCCTTATGTTGTTTGCAGGCTACTCGACTATCGTATGTTTGTATGTATGTATGTATGTACATGCTTCGGCGATCTAATGTCATCGAGACGTTCGGTTCGTCCGTTCGTTAGTATGCCGACGGTAAGTCACCTCGAGCTACGACCGCATCTTCAAAGAGGCTTTACGCGTTTCGCACTTTAATCCGAGAGCATGGGAAGCGGAAAATCGTGAGGTTTCGTACGGATCGGCGAACCTGTCCGCCTCTTTCTTTCTCTTTAAAGCTATTAGCAAAGGATAAGAGGCGCGTTTAGGCGAACCTAGAATTTATAACACGCGTTCGAACGTTTTATGGCTTTTTTTTTTTTCTTTTACCGAACTCTAAATCCGTTTCGAAGCCGTGTAGTTAAAATTCGTGATAAGTCTTTCCGAAGGACGATCAATTTTTTTTTTTTACAATGACGTATCCACGTGTCGCGATGGCACCATTTCTGACGTAATTTTTATCTTTTTTTTTTCTCATCGTCAGGAAGTAGGACGTTTATCATAATTATTATACTCTCTGTTCGTCGACATCTCCTTTATATCCTCTCTCCGTATTTCCCACAATATACCGTAGACATCGATAGATCGAGAGACCTCGAAGTTCGAACGAAATTCCTGCACCCCGAGCATAAATACAGCGGCAAAAAGGGGATGAGGGGGGGGGGAGATTGTTAACTACCTCCATTCTCAGAAAATCGCTAGGCAGGCCCGCCGGGCTGGTGAACAGTGCACGCGAAAGAGTTAATAAGAATTAGAGGAAAAGAATGAGAAACAAACCAAAACGAGAAAAGGTATAAACATAGCAAACAAAAAAAAAATAAAGGAAAAAAGAAACCAAAAATAAAAGACAAGACAGGGCAAACACACGACAATGTTCCTCTCTTTCGGGAAATGAAGACGTCGTCGTTTAATTACCTAATATACTTTCGATGCTCGTTAACTGGCACGAAGTATTCCTCGTATGGGTCGGCCGGTACCTCGCACGCCTCCTGACCTTTCGTTTGAATATTGTTGCCCGTGTAGGGCCTCATCGAGACCAGCTCTAGATTCACCGCTTCGATTTGTTCCTTCTTGCTGTTATCTGTAGCAAAGAGAAGAAATTTGAGGTCTAGATTAGAGGTAAGAAAAAATCTTGGAACTTTCATCGTTAGTAGAGGTACTTTAACGATCGGTTAGTTTTCGAAGGGCTTAGTAGAAACTTTTCTTTTCTCTCCTTCCCTTTCTCTCTCTCTCCTTATCTCCGGTCTACGACCCTAACTTACCGTTGACCTGGACGCTCGTGGCGCTGCTGTTGAGGAAGCTCGCGTCGTTGTTGTTGCCATTTCCATGAACGCCGTTGAGCTTGAGCTCGGTTGTGGAATTCTTGTCGGGTGTCTGTCCGCACGGTAGGTCGATCTTCGTCTCGGATTTGTAACAAGGCTCCGGGCTGTTTCTCACCGGTTCGACGTAATGCTGAGAGACGAAAGATCGATGATGGCCACCGTTTTCTTTAGGCGCGTCGATCGTGTCAGACGGTGACCTGTAGTCCTGCTCCAAGGTCACGTGTTGGTTGCTGTGCCCGACATCGTTCGCGGAGCTCGTCACGTGACTGTTCACGCATTCGTCCCCGATGGCGAACGCCAGGTTATCTGTACCACCCCCATCGTTACCACCACCACCACCACCGCCATCGTCACCAAAGTCCGACATTTTCCGATTGTCTTTTCGCTTTCTAACGACGAGCCGCCGGCCCTTCCCTCTGTCATGCGTCTGGATTCTGAAAGGAAAAGAAAAAAAAAAAGGCTAATCTTTGCTTTATACATGCCGATCTCATTCTCCTCGACTCTCCGGACGTTCCTGCTACTGATTTTCCATTCGACTGTACTACTATTACTACAATCCGGACGGTCGAACTCACTGGCGTGAATCCAAGCCAGCGCGACGTCGTTTCGCGAGGCGGGTTCGAATCTTCGCACGAGAGGCCACCGAGAGACGGACGTGAGAACCGTGAGAGGACGCGTCTTCTTCTCTCTCTCTTGGCACTCTTTTTCTTAATTTCTTGTAATTTTCATAAACAATAAATCGTATTCTCTTTTCGGTATTACAAATGACAAAATAGTAAGTATCGTATAATTTTCCTAGTTCACGTAATTAACGTTAGCAAAGTATATTTAGACGTCTGACGTTTTTTTTCCTTTTCTCTCGAGATAAGAACGACTCCTTTTTACCCTCTTGGAAACGGGTAATAAATTCTCCCGCGGAGAGAAAGAGAAATATCTCGCAGGAGTCGAGTTTCTTTAAGCACCGTCGACTTCCAGGACACCCTATAGGAACGGTCAGACGAGCGAGCGTGTTTGCGAGCGTACATATAAACGTTGAAGGCATATACTGCACCGAAAGTGGTTGACCCTGAGAGAGCCAGGCACAAAGGACTGATTCACCCCGCGTAGTCCTCCGGAGAAAAGAACCGACCGCTTACCCGGCTTCATTTTGCAGGAATCTTTCCACGATCCCGTAAGTGACATAATCCTTTAGACCGCGCGAACGCAGGAACTATAACTTTTATCTTTCTCGCCCGTCCGTCTCTTTAATTATATCCGCGTATATACGAAGGAACCTTTCGTATTAACCGTTCGTAAGTACGGCTATATTTTTCCTCGATATTTTTCTACCTTCGACTTACTCGCTAGCGTTATCTTTCATAAACGATTGCGATCTTAACTTCTCTCGCTCTCTTCGTTGAGTAGTAAGAAGACCTTATCTGATCTTTCGAATAAAGTAGCTCGTTAATAGCCGTTTGAGATAATAACTTTAGAAAAAAAGAAAATGACAAAAGGGACGAGCATTAATTGGCGGTATAATTCGCCCCAGTTGCAAACGTGCAACCTTTCATGATAATATTAATAATCGAACAGCTTGATATCGCTTTAAGATTAATCGGTTTAACGGTGTGTTATTACGTCGTGGACTGCTTGCCTGTTCGCGTTCGAGTGCGACGCGTGATCGCTACATTGTGCGAGGATAACGAGAAGTAAGTAAGTATGCGGTGAGGATAATGGTCTCGCGATTATTCGCTCTGTACGGTGGCACGTAGGACTTATTACCAGCGATATAAAAGATCCTATATGACACGCCTCGTGTGCTCGAGGATTCCAAGGATTCCATGACCGATGAAAAGTCGACATCCTCCGGTATGACGTAACGATCGTAACGAAAGAACGTGCGAAAGCGTTATGCGCGCACGGTGACACACGTAGGTACCTATACACGTACACAGGCATCTCTGAATATGTCCTCCTGCTGGCTGCACGAGAAAAGCATTGTACCGTGAGCGATTGTACTTAGGCACCGTGGGTTTTGATCCCTCCTACCGATACTATACCTACCTAAGAATGGAACTAGAGAAATAAGAAAAAAAAAGGACGCTTCTTCTTGACGCCATCGGGTCTCGAGTCACGAAAGATCGTAATGGAGGCTAAACTAATGGACAAGAACGGTTCACCTGTTAGATGTACGTGCGTACATAGATATATGTTATCTCGTCACAGTCTACTTACGATCGACACAGGACAACCATTGTCGTTAGAAGGGGCACATTAGTCTTTATTTTTTGTTATCGAGAAACGACTTTTAAACTTGACTAACGGAAATCTCGCGATAGACGCAAAGAGAATCGAGGGGGAGACGGCGAAAGGACGATGATCTTTACTTCGATGGCGGGAAATATCTAGCGAGCCGGTAATACCAGCATTCTTAGTGACGGAAAAGAAGCATTAGTACGACAGGATGGTGTCCACCTTTTCCTGTCTCCTCGTAAACCCAACCGAGTGCAATAAAACCCTCTTTTCGATTTGAGAAGTCGCAACGGTACGTGTTGTTTCGCACGTAGCACGACTCTCGGCACATGCACTGCACATGCGTACGAAGGACCGATACCTGGAATCTCCTCTCGGTCGCCTCTAGCCTAAGGACATCGGTAACATTCAGCCGTCATCGAAGGTCCATGCCAGTGGTCTCGAGAAAACGGGCTGGACTGGTCTCGCAGGACACGAATTCGTTTCTGGTAGTTCGTGTACATATAATAAACGTTCTCCCACGTAAACTTCTCTCATACAGCGAGTTTTGCTCTTGTAACCCGAGGATTATATCGTCCTTGACTGATTCCGCACGTTCGAAGCGGGGCTACCAGTTTAACGACGGAGACATTTCTAGTTTTCCTTCTATGCGTGTCGTGTTAATTATATCAAAAGGTCTCAATCGATGTGAGTCCGTATCGTAACGGCATTTCTTTCTCTCTCTCTCTCTCTCTCTCTCTCTCTTTTAACGAAAGGGAACGTTCAATGTCGCTTGCGTCGATCGGTCTGGTATTGCGAAAAGAAAGAATCCTTTTTAAAAGCATCATTATCGAGCTGCCGGTCGATCGGCCAAGTCGAAAATCTTTCGTCTTCGAGACCTATAGTTACAGGCCATTGTATGCTTAATTGTTAGTGTAACCGGACAATTTCATGGCTCGAGCCGGTGTAACCATCCCATTGTGCGGGCCCTTTCAACGTGCAAAATTTCTTGCTCCTACAACAATGCATATCTCCGTGAGAGGGAGACGAATCGAAGGTACGTCGCGTTCGATGGATTTGTCGAAAGGTCAGACGTTTTCCTTTTTGAAAGAGATGCGTTTCTCGCGATACCTACTGCCATAGTTAAAGACCCCGTCGAAAATTTCCAACGATCCGAAAATCGTTGGAAATATGAAGGTTTCCAAGGAAAAATCCTGATGTATGCATCATGATTTTTGCCAAAATGGTCACCACCGCCGATTTCAATGTTTAATGGCTCAATTTAAAGAAAAAAGCATGCAGAATACTGTCCCGTTGTCCGTTTTTCGATATCGTTGCGGAGTGATGAGAAATTAATTTTTTAAGTGTCGAGTATGGGTCGTTTTGAAGCTTAAAACTGTTGTATCTTTCCATCCAGCCATCCTATCGAAACGCGACTTACATATTCGTAAAGAGGAGACTTCCCCCTTTCGAACGAGTATTTGATCGGGCAAATTCGAGATACTTCGATTTTTGACAAAAATCCTGACCTATGCATCATGATTTTTGCCAAAATGGTCACCACCGCCGATTTCAATGTTTAATGGCTCATTTTAAAGATAAAAGCATGCAGAATAATGTTCCGTTGTCCGTTTTTCGATATCATTAAGCAATGATGAGAAATTAATCTTTTAAGTGTCGGAGTATGGGTATTTTTGAAGCTTAAAACTGCTGTATCTTTCCAACCAGCCATCCTATCGAAACGCGACTTGCATATTTGTAAAGAAGAGACATTCCTCTTTCGAACGAGTATTTGATCGGGCAAATTCGAGATGCATCGATTTTTTGGCAAAAATCCTGATGTATGCATCAAGATTTAGAAAGAAGAAAGCATGCAGAATACTGTCCCGTTGTCCGTTTTTCGATATCGTTACGGAGCGTTGAAAAATAAATTTTTTAAGTGTCGGAGTGTGGGTCGTTTTCAAGAGAAAAATTGCTGTAACTTTTTAACCAGTCATCCTATTGAAGCCACACTGACATATTCGTAAATTAGAGACTTTCCTCTTTCGAACGAGTATTTGATCGGGCAAATTCGAGATGCATCGATTTTTGACAAAAATCCTGATGTATTCATCATGATTTGGATGGGGAAAAAATGCCACCCTAACTTAATGAGACAACAAATTTAAAAAAAAAGCAAATATATAAATTTTTACAAGCTCGAGGCTCGATTGAATCCGGGTCCTAGAAATTTGTCTTATTTTTCTATTGGTTAATCCAGCCCTGATCCTAATTAGAAAAGAATTGTTAAAAAATTCGTTAGACTTTTCCGTAGTGACATTTCGTAGCCGATACCGCGTAAAAGAGACTTGCGTGCGAGTCTTCTTCGTTGACCTTTCCAGGGTTTCGAAGCAGAGAGAAGGATGAAGACGATGACGATGACGACGACGATGATGATAGCGAGCAGCGAGCTCTTCAAGGCGCATCCTCGCGAGTCGACAACCTATACTCTTGCTCCCATCGGGCTGTGTTACCCAAGATACTTTACTTTCTACATTCCTCGCGAGACAATACCTACATCCACGCAGCTGGTTCGTTTATATACATACATATATACTTGTATGCTCGTGTAATAAGACAGAATTATCCAGGTCAGAGCAGCAGACGAACGGTTCCTGCGAATAGACGAGATCCAACATAGTTGACATACTCGCAATTATCGCTCGTTAGGGAATTGTTCAATTTTTTCGTGGTTAGAAAGACTTGATCGAGCGCACGTTGAAGTTTTGCACGAAAAAAGTGAAAGTCTCACGTTTCTCTGCATCAAAATGTACGATATGCAACGCGTACACTATCGAACCGTTAAAGACTTCTGGCTTTGCAAATTGGTTAAAAGAAAACGCGCGAAAGAATAGCTGCTACGGTTCTCCTTCCTCTTGCCAGTGTAAGTGACTAGAGTGCAAATCAGCGGAGTTCGTTTACGCGAGTTTAACTAGCTACCGGCTGCGTCATGTAACAAACCCATCGTTGAAATCACCTCGCGCTCGGCTACCGGGCATTAAAGTCTCCTTCGTTAGCTTTCCTCCATTGTCTCTCGACGTACGTGGAGATGAATGAGCTGTAAGAGTGTATTGTACGCGAGAGATTAGAGTTCCTTTTTTATTGCAAAAGACGTTCTCCCGGTTCTCATTTTACGATGACGATAAAATTAATCTATCTATGATCGAATCGATGCACTGATTTTTCTTTCTCTCTCTTTGTTGCGAACAAACGATAGAAATTTTCAACAGAGTGAGATAGAAACTCGAGCAAGTAAATTTGTGCTACGAGGCAGACATCATCGCCAAGTTAGCACATACTACGTGGGTAGGTAATAAAGAGCGGTCTTGATAAAATATTCTCGTGTGCGGAGGAAAGGTCGTACGTGCTTAAAAAAAAAAAAATATCACGGTTGCACCACCCACGGTAGGCGTTTTCGCCTACTCCAAGCTTTTCTTCGTCGATGAGGAAACTCGAGTCCGGCGCTTAATTATATATTTCTCATTTAAATATAACGATGGTATCAATAAAAAAATGATGAGAAAAAGTCATTCGAAGTGGTACTCGTAAAAAAGAGACATTTACGTCAAACGCAAATAAATGGAAAAGTATTCGGGTCGAGCATCGATGACGTCTTTTTTTTTCTTCGGAGCTAAGTCCTCTTCGGGTTCTTGTAGATTTTTTTTCTCTCTATTTGCCTCTCGAGAACAGACCGTACGGTGAATCATCCGCTGCGTGCCGTAATTCCCACAATTTATTAATGAGAAAAGAAGCGTATCCTTACGGCACGGAAAATAGCAGCGTGCACGGGCCGGCGATTTTATAGCGGGCACTTTACTCTTCTGTACCGAGGGGAATTCTTTCGTACGTACACCTAATGCACTAGGTTATTCCACGAAAGAGTAAAATCCCGCGAGGAGTAGGTGGGCGACATTGTTTGCACAGGATCCGGCGCGATATTCAAGAGGGTGACCGTAACGGAAGCCATAAATTAGTAGAAGGATTCTTCTCTCTTTCTCTTACAGTAGTTTTAACGTCGTGGTACAAACAATAGGATGCCAAAGGAGCTTTGCTTTTTCTCCGAGGGTAACGGATTCGAATGCTCGATACTCTTCCAGGAAGAAATTTCAAGCTTGGAATTTATCTCGTCCAGAAACGATCGAAATACTCGATACACGAAAGATCGTGAGCAGAAATAAGAATGAGTAAGGTGGATGACGTAATCGTAGGTTCCCTTCCCTCCCAAGCATGGCAGTGGTATGCGATAAATGAATGAACGAGTAAACGAATGAGCGAAGGACGATAAGAGGCGTTGAATCGTACCACGATGCCATTGAGAATCCTAGAATTACGTATTCGTTCGAAGAAAGTAATCGCGTTTTGAAATTTGCGGGGAACTCTTAGACTCTGGTGTTTAAAATACAAGGTAAAAATACTAGGTAGTTATCTCATTAACGAGACATGTTAAATACCGTATAATTTTAACTACTGTATCAATTATAAAAATTCATTTAAAGAAACGTAACAGCTGTTAGCAGAAACGGTATTAACAATGTGCATTCTTCGATGATTTTTCGACGGAACTCATCATCGCGTCGAGTTATCGTATAAATTCCCCATATTTTATATACTATTCTTTAACGTAAACGGAACTACGAAGAATAGTGCGTTATTAGAGAACATTGCGACGAGAGAAGAGTCGGCAAGCAAAGAAACGTGATCTATTCGATCCGTAAATAAAACATCGATCGCTTCGTCGTCTCGTTTCCAGTCTCCGTTCGCATAAAAATACAAATTCCTTGTGGCAATCTAGGCAAAACGTTCGTTAAGAAATAAGGGAAAAAAATGAAAGGAAAAGAAAAGAAACGAGAACTAAACGCGACTAGCCGCGGCCTTGCGCTCACCAAGAAGGCACCTTTCTCGTTCTCTCTCGGCTAATGGTCATGGACGGTTTTATTTAATGGCGGACGTTATGAAAACGTTCGTTTTCAGATTTCGCCGGATGTTTATTCGAGCGCGTTGTTATGCGTTTCTTAATGTTTCTGCCGAATTTAATTAATTTTTTTGTCATTTGTCTAAGTTTTGTTTTTTTACCGAATGTAGATGAGAGAGAAAGAGTTAAATGGTGAGTTTAAATCAAAAGCGCTCGTAAATAACCACTAGGACCCATAAGGTAGTCGTGGTGCGTGCGAGACGGTCTTAAAGCAAATACCGAGAAAAATCATTATGCAGTGCACGATGCCCTCTCTTTCCTTCTCTCTTTTAGACGATATTACACGCCCACTTGGACATTCAAATGCGCGACTCGAGAGAAGTATTTTCCTTCTCGCTATATTTACCAGGGCTTTGTATTCGTATTTTTTTTCGTAGTACTTCCTCGAACTTCGTTAGAAAAATTATTTTTTAAAATTTCGCGTTGTTACTTCCATATTGAACATTTTCTTCGCGGCAGTAACGCGAACGGAGGAGTAGAATCTTAATTCGAATCTAATCAAATAATCCGGTTAGTTTGGCAGCAACATGTCCGGAGTTAGTTAAGGCAACTAATTAGGAGCTACGTAATTACATGTAAAGTTAACCTCGCGTGGAAAGTGCCGCTTTTCATTCCGCAAATTCCATTGCCTTCCTCACTGAAAGGAGGAACTAGAAACGCCGAAATGGTCAGGCACGAATGCGTAATCCCCTCTCCCCCTCTCACTTTTTTCCTGTCTCTTTCTCTCTCTCTATCACGATTTAAGAGCTAATTTATTTCATGCGCGTACATTAGATCGAAAGGAGGCGAAGGCGTTTACGAAATATGCGCGAAACGTGCGCGCGCACGCTCGAGAAGAGACGGAAACTTGTTTTCACCCGAATCGATAACTCCTCGATCGATTTATTATTCGGAACCAGTTTCACCGCATATTTCTCTATGAACTTATGTATCTTGCCGTGAGTGGAGGAAGCTCATCCTAATTAAAGAACGAAATTTAATGAGAAAGGAATAATTTTAAGAACCTTGTCAGCATCGGCGGGGCGGACCATCGAACGAACAAAACACGATATTCTTCTTATATATTCGTGACGCATTCTCGTTCGTTTTTTCTTCTTAAGATGATGTTCGATAAAATGTGAATAAAAATCGTAGAGGCCGCGCATCCTTGGTTCGATCGGTAAAAAAAACGTCTTATTAACGCAAACCTCGCGTTTCTATAATTAAAGTGTTATACTCTAGGAGAGAGAAAAAAATCTACGCCAATATAGATGTAATTGATTTCTCGCGTAATCTCACGGAATCCATGAACGTTACGCTTGCGATTACGAAGCGCCACGCGAACGTTAATCGCTCCTAGACGAAATTACGTCGCATCTCGTTGGAGCACGATTTTGTTATGATAATTTTTGCTACATGTATATAAGCGATCTTACGTGCGGATGTTCCCTCAAGGCGACGACACGTAATCGCCTTTCGATGTCTCGATAATCGCGGGAGCGACCATGAGAATCTTTGGATTTAATTACGCATTTTCCCATCCGTTTGTGATAATCGTCATCGAGGGAAACCCGAGAAACGATGTAGGACTTCAAAGAAGTTTGAGCGAATTTTCGACGTGGAACATCCATCCTCGAAAGTCGTCGCGGCGGATACGGTCCAGGCCAGATCGGTTTGATTAGAAAGTGGGACAGACGGGCTTGCACTGGCAGCAACAGCCAGCAGCTCGTGCTACAGCCCTCGGGGCTCCTTTGCCAACCAACACTTACGTAAGTATCTACTCCTTTGCACGCCTTTCGACCGTCTACGTACGTATGAATACACACACACGTATTGAACGCAACGAAGAAACGAGTTCCCGCATCTTTATGAGTAATTAGGAATTTTTTTTAAATATTTTAGCTAGTTTTATCTGCTTCTGATTAGCATTTAGAAGTTGAAAGTGATGATAATTGAATAACCGAAGTGTTCCAAAGTTCACTCGCCCAAATCGATATCGCGTGCGTTTCGTATTCGTCACGGAAGAGTACGAATAAGAGGTATTCCTTTCGGTATACATACACGTCTTCGTGAGTTTCGGTTATTCAACGACTCGAATTACGTCGTTCCTCGTGTGAAGTTATCGATCAGCTCGAATAATTCATCGTAATCTTGTGGTATTTTCAATCATCGCATGAACATGGAATTATATATATAGATATATAGAGAGAAAGAGAAAAAGTGCGATTGATCCTACCGTTCAAACGCGATATATTATATAACGGAGAAATCATTTTTAACGTTGGCGATAGACTCGGCTGCGACGTGTACGGAATTATCTTCCCGAAGGAAAAACAAATGTCACTCTGTTGCAAGCATCCACGTAAGAAATCCAATAGTTGCCGATAAATTCGCGCGTCTCGTGTTTATGGTGTTCGAATTCGTATTAAAAACTAAAGAAGCAGCTCTAAACGACAAAAAAAAAAGAAATCCTTATGACTATATTTTGCAAGAAGAGTTTCAAGAAAAGGACACTTTCCTGCCTCGTTCCTTTTATAAAATATACGCTAGATTATTATTAACCACAATTACCATTACTCGACGAAGTTATTTCTCTGGACGGTCTACCGAAGTCATTCGACTCTTTCGCGTCTTGCAATGCGCCGCGGCATAATGATCAACGCCCAAGTGCCGCATTCTGCATTCAGGTACGCGCAAGTGTATGCGAGCCGCTTGACGGACGTGGAATTTAATTTAATAGCCATAAACGGTCGCGCGAGCGAGCGAGCGACACCGGCGACTTTGTGAAATGAAAGTACGGCTTGTCGTTGGATAGAAAGAAAAGATAGCAAGATCGTGGTGGAAAAAGGGAGAAAGACGTAGAGAGGCGGAAAAGAAAGAAAGAGAGAGAGAGAACGACCTTGTGGACAAGTCTAACGTGGTTAGGCGCGGCCGCCTCTCCTCGGAAGATCATTTCGATTTCTTTTGAATAATGTACGCCACGATTATTCAGACTTTCCATGGAGCAACAGTGAAACAGAGAAAGATCGCTTTCAAGATCAAAAGCCTACCTTCTCTTTCATCCCTTCACGATTACGCATCGAACACTTCTTTTCTCGGAATCTTAAAAGATCAAAAAAGAAACCCCATCGTGGGTTATCGTAAAAATGTAAAAAAAAAACTGAAGAACAGGTTCCCGGATAAAGTCTCTATCGGGAAACATCGTGGCCTGACCTTGGAGAAGTCTACGTCATGATCTACGACGATACAGGGAAGAAATGAAACATCATTGGATCGCGAGAACTCGTCGTCATCGCGCTTTTTGCCCTTTCAGATGGTACCAATTTGCTTCGAGAGCACCGTTCGACCACTTCGAGTTTGTATATTCTTCCTTGTTCCTACGTATGAACCGTAGTAATGGCCGCAGCTGCGCGACTTCGATTTAGCCTCTTTTTAAACAGTAATAATAATAAGATGAAAAGGAGGTTCTTTCCCGAACGACGTTGAAATACAACGTAATTCCTCTGCGTAACGGTCCCGTTTCACCTCATCCGTGTCCTGTCACGTTCCTGAACGTAAAAGTATCCTTCGAGTTTTCACGGAAGCGTTTAAGCTCGCTGGACCGTTCACTCGAAATAGATTTCGACGGTCGAACGGACGAAGGTCGTCCTCTAGAATTCCCGCTAAGCCGAAAGTGAAACCACCTCAACTGGCACAGTAAAAATGTTCGTGAGGTATCCTTTCGGTTACCGTGGACTGACCTTTCCCTCTACCGGCTCGCCGTTGAAGGAACGGACGTCCGTATATCGGAGACGTCAGCATCGAATACCTAGCGTGCCTTCCTCGAAAAAACTCTTTTGCCCACCTACGCAATCTCTACTATATCTTCTTTACGAATAGTAGCATTATCGAAATTCAAAAAGCACCAAAGGTCCCTCTAGTTAAGGGGTTAAAGAACAAGGTAATTTGTATGCAGCAACGATCTCTATTCTCCTAGCGATTTTAGACGTATTTACGTAAATCCGAACGAGCCGTGGACGAATCGAAGCAGTCGGAAGTAATTAGCATAACATCGATGTCTATTGTTCATCGTCGAAACCGGATCTCCTTCTCCGTGTATTCACGAAAGAGCAACATCTGCGTTGTAGGCCGGTTCGAGCAACCTTTCTCGAAGTCGATTCTTATACCTTCCCTAAGACAGAAACCAGTCGAGGAAGAAAATAATAATAATAATAATAATAAGTCGATAGGAACGATAATAATAATCGAAGAAGGGAGTCACATAGGAGATAAATTTCTTCTTTCAGGAAATGAGTTAGCAATTACAATAAACGTGTATACGTATGTACGAAGAGAGTGATTACGAAACGAATTGCGAAATGTTAAATGAGACGTAGGTCTATAAACATATATATATAATAAATATTTTATTATTTTTATTAATCTTGTTATTATTATAAGGTAGCAATTAATACGCTAAATTAATTCAACTATCTCGGGCGTGACGTAATTAAGACTAATAGTTGATTCGATGCGAAATTAGTTCCTTCTGGCGCGGTTCGCGCACGCGCGCGTGTCTTCTTCTTCGAGGGAACGAGTGGCTAACGAACGGTGTTGCTCGACGAAGCGTGAATTATGAAGTATCGAATCGAAAGGTTCCCGATGAAGAAATATCGATACACGAGGCTGAACTCGAGCGAGACTCGTTACGATGGAAAAGGAGGAGGCACAAGTGCTTTCGAACGTGGTATGTATGTGTACAGGATCGCCCGTAGGAAGTACAACATCCGTCGTTCTTTCACACTTCTCGAGGGAAGTAGAAAGTCTGAGGGATCGAATCTTCGATACGCATACGAACGGACGTGTGCACGTGGGTGTACACGCTACGCGATATCGATCTTACGTATTAAAGAAAATAATTACTGGGACGATCAAGAGACTTTACGAATTCCTGATTAAGATTTCACCTCGAATGGAACGTTTCATATATTCTTCCGCCTTTCCAGGACTCATCTTTATCGATACTTCGAAAAGGAACGTGAAAGGGTATCGAATCTCGTTGGTACGGTTTCGAACGATACAGTTCTGTCTCATTTACATTTTCATTATCAAAGTGGGCAGGTTTAAAGTATTTCCCTTGTAGCAATAATAAAAAAAAGAAATATTTCTATGGTGTCTAAAGCGTACAGCTCGAGGCTGGTCGACCGTCCAGTCTCTCGGACTGGATTCCCTGGGCAATGGAACGAAACTGTAACGCTAGCTCCGTTGTTAGGGAGCCGCATGCCTGGAGCCGATCGGACATTGGCAGTAAGTGAAAGTGTCGCTGCTGGTCGAGTTGTTCATACGTTTAGATATCCGTAGAATACACGCACGTAGATAACAACACGCGCGAGCGCAGAACTGCTACTTGGAAATACGCCATTGCCCGTAGATCTGGCCATAGCTGGGTTCCGATCCAGTATCGATATATATCGCGTATTTCTATTCCTGTTTTCACGTTCCAACGTTCAGGGGGATAGATATCGTGTGTCGCGATACGCAGCGCCGAGAAAATCATTGGCGGAACGAACGAAGTCGCCGGCACACTTCGATATGTATATACATATATGTTGTATTTACACATTCGAGCTTGTACCTCGCGCCTACGATGCGCGACGTTAGATCCGAAGGAGTATCGATGATCGTGTCGAGAACAGGACGCCGATGATCTAACGTTTATTCGATACGGGATTACCTTAGGATCGGTTATACGTAGCAACGAGTATCTCTCAACACGATTTTGCACTTCCTACGAAAGAACGATACCTTCTCCACTTAAATAACCGATAAAGATAGTTCCCGGTAAGAGTAGGTAGTACTTTGGAAGCAATTTCTCCGAGATCTATTTCCAACGGGTTTTTGGGTAAAGCTCAGATAAAAAAGAGGGATGAGAAAAGCCTTTCCCAGGAAATCTTGAACTAGTGCTTTTAAGTGCTACCACCCGGTAGAATCAGATCGGGAAGAACGAGGAAGGTACAAGAGCGTGTCCGTTGAACTATCATGCGCCACGAAATGCCTACTTATCGTCCGGAGCATGCGGGTAATAACGGTTATTCGGTGGCGTCGTTATAAGAGTTACGGTTCTCTCGGTCGATACAGTTTCGTGTCCTCCCCTATGGAATTTGGGATTGTCGTTAAAAAGATCGATGAAGGAGAAAAGCTAAGAAAGACAGAGATACGGTGATACTTTCGATCGAGTTTGTCGAGTCGTTGCCGCGAGAGAACCGAGCTTTCAGCCGGAGAAAGTTCCGTGATGGCCTTAAAGGAATCTCCGGCGGCATCGTCAAGGACGACTTCGTCGACATAACCACAAACGATTCCTGTCCGCGTAAAGGTTAACGCGATTAGCTCGATCGTTCGACCGAGTAATCGACCATTTCATTTCAATTCTGATTAACGCGAGCGAACGTTGCCACCGTTTTCAAAGGCTGTTATAATTGCCACGGTCTCGTCGTCGTTTATACATGCTCCGATTTAAGCGCTCGATGCTATCTCCGGCAACCCTCGCCGGAAGACGAAATCAACGGCGCGTGTTGCTGCTGAATGAATAGTCGAAACGTAGCGAGATGCACGTGTCGTATCGGCCGTAATTGGATTTCTGACGGAGTCGGTTAAAAAAAAGTGCTGCGAATGGTAATAAATCTGTAAGAAAATTATTTGCTTCGTTAAGAAGAAATATTTCTGTAGAAATGGAAGAAAAGACGTTCGAGTATTAAAAATAATAAAAAAAAGAGGTTCACGGTAAATGGCGATAAATGAAGAAGAAGAAAAAGCCAGTGCTAGGTTACGTGCACCGAGTATACCTTCGGTGAAAGCTAAATACCGGCTTAAGGACGCCTCGCCGATATCACCAAGGCCGTTTTCCCTCGAAGTCTCTCCAATGGATTCCTTTTTCTTCATCTTCGAGCGGTTAACCTAATTAGCGATTTCCGTGCGATCTGCCGCGATTGCGCGATCATCCGAGTTGCATCGCGATACACGAAACATGCCGGTAAAAGGAAGCACGAAAGAGTAAAAGGCGAAATGAGGAGGATCCGTAAGGAGATATGTACATAACGGTTGGCTTGGAATTTTTTGGACCCAATTAATTCGACAGTTTGAAATCGTCGCACGGGGTACGATAAATTTTCATCTTGTTCGTTCCCCGATGACGATATCGTTTATTAATAATGTATAGTACGATCTCATCGTAACGAATCGTTGCAATAATCTCATTCAAATCGAATGGCAAAGATTATGCAAAACATAAGGAAGTATACCAATTGATATGGACATACCATAACGGCTCGACGATGTAACAACGAAAGATCTAACTGTCGAGTGCCATTTAGAGAACGGTGAACGTCCGATCGGTAGCCGGTTGTAACGCGATAAGAGTCGGATTTGTTGTCAAACTATCGATGCAGGAAGTTCTTTCGGAATTTGAACCGCCCGTTTCCAACGAAGAAACTGGGCCAGATCGGAGTCTGCTGTAGCCGAACGCGAAAGTTGGGAAATCGATGCCCGAACCGGTGTGAGAAAGAGAGAATGAGAGAATGAGAGAGTCAAGTTCGAACTTTCGTCCCATGTTCTCCATTTCTTTCGAAGGCTTCATTCTTTCTTTTTATCGACCCCGTCCGGGAAATTTACATCCACCTTACTCGCTTGTCGCTGCTTTCCTCTTAACCTAATCGCTTCAACCTCAAAATCCTAAGGCGAGAGTTCGCACGACACGAATACTTTTAAAGGAAACTATTCGAATAGGAGGGAAAGAGAAATTATACTGCGAACGACGATCGACTACTTTTTTTCAGGAGGACTTTTACGGCCAACTAAGAGATACTTAGCTGTTTCGTAGACACGTCGTTTAGAACAAATTCATAAATCTCTTTTCGTTTCCCTATATTCAGTCTGCCCCCCCTGTCATCGCGTTTATCATTTTCTTTTTTTCCTAGCCTTTAATTCTCGCCCCTTTCTTCTCAACAAAAGAATACAATAATGTTCGTGAAACCGGTCCGACTTGAAACCGATGAAACGGTGAACGGATTAAGTAATTACTGTGATTAAAGCCGATTGTCGGTAGGGATAGGTACGCCTTGCGACAAAGTATCTATTACCACGAGCAATATACCGAAGGTGTATATCTATCGAAAAGACCACATTCTATTTTATAGTATAGATCGTTGAAAGTCGAGGAACGGGCTCTAGAAACTCAAATGAAAGCTGGTTACCCGTCGAAGGTGGTGCGCGTAAGAAGCGAATCTCGCGATATATACTATGCCTAAGCTCTTCGTGGACATTTATATCAGCTCGTAAGACTGAATAAGAGTGGGAAAGAGAGAGAATACAGCAGGTTTTTCTACAGTCTAGAAATCCCGGGAGAGTCTCGAGAGGATGAATCGATCGATCTCGATCTTACCGATATCTCCCTCTCTGTTTCGCCCTGTAAAGATCGTGGCGAAAGGAGACACCTGTGTGACCACATTTGTGCACGCGCGTGACCGCCTCTCTACGGATCATCGTAGAAAGAGAGAAACAAGGATCTTTTTTTTTCCTTCCAAGATCGCGAATATAAATAAATGATCTAAAGACGAGAAGATCGGCACGCGTACGAGCACGTATTACCCTTCACCGGTAAGATCGAGGGGAAAAAAGAAATATCTTCGCACATTTTATCGCATACTCGTAAAAGACAAATCAACGAGAGAAGATACCTGTCGCAAAATGCGAGAGAAAGGCATGGCGAGGAATGACCTAAATAAGAGCTATCGGGGCCTCGCGGCCGATATATTCGCGCGCGGAAGAGACCGTTGACAAGGCGCGTGGCCCTGAGCAAGGAAAAAGTCCTGTTATGTTGGTACCGATATGTTAATTCAAAAGTAATAAGGTATTTAGCAAGGCCTCGATCCGGTCCCGGCGTGGAGGTAACGCAACGATGACTCGGTCAGGTGTGTGTCAGACGAATTTTAAATGGTGAAAGTCCATCGGAGTCGATCGTGTGCTCGCTCGACGGATTCCATCTAAAAAAGGGTCGCTCGTATGAACCGATAAATCAAAACGTTGCTACTGCTGCTCGAAGGACGATGGCAACGAGACCGACCGCAAGCTTTTCAAAAATCGATCCCTCGTATTTTATCTCCGGATCGAGTAACGAGAACGATCTTTAAAGAGTTTACAAACGGCGCGTCTCGTGGCAGCGGGGACCCACAAAGTTCCGGGGCCCACGATGCGTGCATGCATCTTACAGCCGGTTCGACTGCATTTCACGACGACGGCGGCGGTGGTTACGCACAGATACATACATATACGCGAACACACGCCGCTGCCAGGAGAAGTCGCACACGAGTAAAGCTAAGCTAACGTGGCCCGAGCGTCTACGACGGTCTATGCGTTCGTGTCAAGTGCTACTAATACACTCTTTCGGCTCTCTACCAGCTTCCACGAGACCTCAAATGCAAAGCGCATGAAAACGATTGGCTTAGCTCGCCTCAACGAGAGATCCCCTTCGATTACACCGCGACTTCGTCTCGCGTTTCATTCTACTTGGTGATCTTAAACGTTCTCGAAGGACGAACCGACTTTTTGTTTATAATAATTCCATTTTTTATTTTAATAAATAAATTATAGAAATAAAGGAGAAGGGTAGGTAAATGGTTTCAATGCTACGCGTAGGTTGCTTCATATTTACAAGTAAAAGGCGTAGAGGAACGTATACCTTAATAAATGCGAGGACGTGATTTACATGTCGATGTCTCTCCCTCTTTGGAAATATAAAAAAAAGACGCTTGCTCGTTCTCGAGGCTAAGTCCGTGGATACTTTAAGGACGTTTAAGATTCCACCGTAGAATTCACCCACCTACCTATACGTAGAAACGCTTTCTTTGCTGGCCTTACCCTACGAGGATTCGATCTCTACGAAGCTACGCGTATGTAACGTCCGTTTGGCCTTCCCTTCCCGGACACGCCTGGAATCACAATTTCGAATATCCCAACCGATCGTATACATATTCGTCGACGTCTATTCGCCTGACGTATCGATATTTCTTTTTGCCAAAACGGGTCGATCGGAAAATATTGTACCGTTGTGTTTACTTATACATTTTATTGAGATGAGGTTTCTAATACGAGTGTAAATATTGCAAGAATTTTGTCTAAAAAAAAAAGTTGTATAGAATAGGATGAAATTCGAAGAACAAGTACAAAAAGAAATCTATTTCTTCTAATATGTTGATTATTACATGTTATATAAAGAATATAAACTTATAAGTTGTCACAGAATCAATCCGTGCTGTAACAGAGGAATCGAACCAATAGTAGTAACACGAGACTTGACATATTCGTTGCGCAACGCTATTTGTTCCATATGGTGGCAGCAGTTAGTTCCTACGAGTAAAACGGAAACTCATCTAAAAGATATCGTCGATTTTTTCCTCAATCTCGTTATACGCGAGACTACTTAACTATTCTAAAGAACGATCGTATCGCTTGATAATTTAACGCGGCTACGAGCTGCGCCGAGCACTTGCACTATTTATGAATCAGCCGCGCGCGCTGAGCTCTCCGTCGAGCATTCAAATCACCGGTCAGTGCTCCTGCCGGTTAATATAACTCTTTACCTCGACGTTCTTGCTTCTACTTTACGATGAAAAGATAAATAACGAAGATGTTAAACGCGGTTGCTCGTTAAAATAATACACCAGCGATTTCCTAAGACCGTACAAAGAATTATCTAATAAGAATCGTATTAAAACACTGCACGTGTATCGCACGTAGCAACAATCGAGGATGATCGATCGATCGATGATATTCACTCACCCTCGGCGTCGTTCCTAGATCCCCATGGCACTGAATACACTGACAAGCACGAGTCTCGATCGGTATACACAAAAGATCCTTTCCTGAATAATCGTATTGTTTGGATGCTCGAAGGACGACTTCAATTTTCGATCATTCCTTTACACTCGCGTTTGAATCGTCGAGACGAGGAAAAGGAGAAAAAAAATTGAAGAATGTAAATAGGAACGATAAAAACGAGAGAAAAATAAGGAAAACGGAAAAAAGAGGATAATTCTCGCGGCGGCACCGGCCGAGGAGGAGGACGATTCGCGGCCTTTTCTCTCACGGATCGTAAGCGAACGTTGGGTCTCTCTTGGAGAGCTGACCGCACGACTGGGGCAAAGGACCCCGCGGGCCTGCGCGCCTGCGCGTCTCCTCGACACGACGCGTCCCTCTCCTCCTCCCTCGCGCTCCCTCCCTCCTTTCCTCGATCTTGCACTGCCAGCTCGGCCGCTTTTGCCTCGAGCAGGACAAAAGGTGGGAGGAATATAACTGGCAACCCTCTTCGAAGGGACCTGCTCCTTCCTTCGTCCGTAACCCTCCTCGTTGCCAGTCCTCTTTCACCTGCGGATTTCGATCCTGCCGCAGGTGGCAGCACCTCGCCTGAAATCCTCTCTAGAATGTCTAGAATGTCTACTCGTGTTTTCATCTTTCGAAAATTACATTAGTTTTTACCTGTTATTGGAAAGAGATGGATTTGTAAATTATTTCTTTTTTCTTTTTCATGTCTTTTGTATTATATTTATTAAATGTGAAAGATGATAGAATCTAATTTCGGTACCTTTAATATTTTTATTTACATTTACTAAACGTTTTAACCTTAGGAACAAAGAAATATTAAATAAAAAATGTAAAAAACCTCTTTTTTAGTTCGTATCGTCGCTATGTTCAATCGTCTCCTACCAAAAAGATTGTATAACTTGGCAATTACTGAACCGATTTTGATCAAATATGGCTTAAAATCTTCCCGGAAATGTAAACTTTACGACCAAATAAACCACATAAAAATAGAATCGCTCTTTAATGAGCTACGGTGCCACAAACGAACGAAAGCGTCAAATTTAGAACACTCGCCATTTGTTACGTCGCTGGTTAAAAAAATGTCTAATCCAGTTACCCAGTTTTTCGCTTTTTGAAGTCCAAGTATTAATAATATAGAGGAGGGGTAAGAAAGAGAGGAAGGAACGGACACCTGTGGATGCACACCGTTGAGCGCCGCGTGCGTTAATAATTTCTTCTTCTTCTTCCTTTCGTTCCTCCGCATCGCTTTCGCGCTCGACGCATAGTTTCGAAAAAATGTCTTCCTCTTACCAAAATATTCCTGAAATACTTTCATGACCACCTACGTGGCCACAAAGAAATTATCTCGTTCTGAAATTGAATCGTGTCTCGCGTAGGAGAATTTCCGGACGGCCGCGAAAACGAGTCACCTGTCGGGCGAAGAAACTCCGTTAGCGGATTAGCACGTTCGCGCGAGGGAAGAGAACGATTTCCGGACGGGCCGATGCACACGAGCGAGCACCACTTCCTAGAATAGAAAAAATGGATGCTTCGATATGCCAAAGAATGGTTCGAGGCGATGCGTTCGCTGGTAATCTTGCAGAAGATATTTTTAGTGAGATCATCGATGACCCAGGTTAAAAGGATGGGTCCAAAAGAAATGATAACTGTCTTTGAGATCTGCCTTTCCCTTTCCGGAACGAACCACAAGGAGTGAATCATCGATACGTGCCTGAGATATTGTTACGGCCATAAGAAAGTCTCTCTCTCTCTCTTTCGTTCTTTCTCTCGGCTCTTCGCATTGTTCGCCGGACGCGCAAGACAGAAACACGTGCGTGGGCACGTCGATGTTCTTATGGCTTCTATGTGTATGCGCCGTGTTGCGCGCTCGAGAGGGTTTCGGAATTCAAAGCGAACGTAGAAAACGCACGCGGTCGAAGTTGACGGATTCGGTATGCGTCTAGCGAACGTATCTATATATCGTAGGTCGAAGGAAAGTGAGTTTTCTATGGCGCGTTGCAGCGCACGGAAGAAGGAAAAAATGAATGCATTGAACGCGTGCCTTACCGGTACGTGTTCCGTGATTAACGCGATACGTAAGAGGTCGATCTTTTTATTTTGGTTCACTGTAGTTGCTACCGTGGAAATCATGTAAAGTGCATGAACGATAGATATATGTGTATACAATATAGGTATGCGTGTGTATAATGATACAGGATTAACACTGTTAACAAATAGAGCTATGTACAGTCCTAAAATTAAATTAAGTTTCGATTATTCTCCGAATCCATGTCAACCTTGCCAAGATGTCGCGTGAATAACGGAGAATCTTATTGATATCTAACTACGACTAAAAGGCTTACGCGCTAACAAGAATAGTGATAATAAAAAATCTATCTAGTAGTTCAATTTACTCCAACGACTTTCACTGCTAAGTTTTGGAAATGGCGTATAAGTTAATTCCATCGTGACACGTCGTCGTTCTTTTTCAAGTGTCTCTCCTCCGTTAATCTAATCTCGTTAAGATATGCGTATGTGTCGAAGTATACTTCGTTCGTTAAAAATTCGTAAGTTTTTACCGATTGGTCAAGAATGTGGAAACGTTCTAACGCCGTTGGCGAGAACAATTTTTCGTTGCCGATAAAAGTCTTAAAACGACGAACGCTAAGAGAGATTTGTAATAACTATACGAAAAAGTAAAAGACAATTAGAATGAATTAAGAACCATCTACTAAAAAATGCGCTTAGGGTAGGTATATACCAAGAATAAAAACGAGGAATTCCTCGTTGTCTTTTCGAAACGACGCCGATCGTCGATTTCTTTTCCGAAAAAAAACCTAAAACGACTTTTGTATCTATTACAAAAAAAGAGATAACGAAAAACAGTATACACGACTCGTGAAAAGCCATGTCGCGCTCGTACGCTCGCGGGATCTCGATTGGACAATCGAGAAAAGGTTGCAAAAGATACGAAGTCATTCTGCGCGAGCCAAACTAATGAGCAAGGAGAAAAAAAAAGGGCAGAAACTTTTCGCGAATCGGCTTTCTCGCGTCGAGTTTTTAGTTTTCTAGGAACGTCATCACGTGGTCAGATCGAGATAACGTTTGTTCTCGATCGAGCCATAGCTGTGAGAGTATCGTCCGCTGTAGGACGCTCTGGACCAAGCACCGGCCCTGTTCGAGTAACTGTTGCAAGCGATCAGCGAGTTCATGCCGCTCGGCCTGTCGATCGGCACGCCCTGACCGCGAGTGGCGTGATAACTTCCGCTTCTCGATCGGCCGCTCTCTGTCAAAGGTAGCCTGATGTCGTCCGTCACACCGACTTCCGTGTATGGTTTCGGTCCACTCGAACAATTACTCAAGAATACCGCTGCGAGTATACCCTGAAAGAAAAAAAATTAAGAAAAATGCACAATTTCCTCCTTTCACGCGGCCTTTTCTTTTTTTTTTTCATTAGATTCATTTCAACTTACGACTACTAAGTGAAGAATAACGATAAACATCGAAGCGTGCCTAAAGCCGATGTTGTCTAAAAGTATACCAGCGACACTGGGTCCAATGAAAGCTCCCAAAGCGAAGGTACTCGTCCAAAGTCCGCTGATAAGACCGTACGTCTCGAGATTGTTCGGAAATCCGTAAGATCTGAAAGAACAAATAACGCCTATACGTAGGCAACTCTTTCTACGAGATTGCGAAGACGACGATATACGAAGCCTACATTGACGTTCGCAAGGCGTCCGTGAAACTGGCGACCAGCTGAGCGGCCATACCCAAGCCGTGTATTACGAGACCACAAATTGTCATCCAGAGAATGGTGGGGTATGGTATGAAGGGTGCCGGCCCTACCAAACTGAATCCAATTACAACGAGAACGCATCCCACGACTGTGGCTACCTAAAGGAACGAATCAATCAAGTTTTCTTTTAGTTCTTCTTCGATTTGTTATAATCGAGATTTGAGTTTTACCTTAGGATGAGAGTATTTATCGCAGATCCAACCCCAAACCGGAGCAGTGAGAGCATAAGTGCCGCCATTAATGACGAACATCAAACCCAGGACCACGGGACTTAGATTAAACTGACGTAGATGCGGTTCTAAAGTCGCTTGTAAGAATCCTATACTCATACTAGTCCCGATTATCGAAGCGGTAGCAACCAGCACTCCTGGAATCCTCAGAACCTTCGTGACTCCTGTAAAATATTTCGATTGATTCTACTGTCTCGGAAGTAAACTAGCCAAATTTTAATCCAATAGGATACCTGCGGTACTGTGAGCATCCTCCTCCCTACTATGATGAGTAGGTAGAATGAATGCTGTCATGACGGCTGCTAAAAAGAGTGCCGAGCCTAATACGGCGAATGGTGTTGTATATCCTCCAACCTGTTGAAAAAACATAACAATCAGAAAGCGTTCTATCGATCGTGAGAATAAAATTTTCGAGGTTTTCTCGTACTTGATAGAGGGCACCACCGACGGTGGGTCCAACGATGAGTCCCAAACCGAAGAAGGTTTCCAAGCTGGCGAAGGTCGTCGCGACATTATTCGGAAATTCTTTGGCGATAATCGCGAAGCTGGCAGTCAGAAATGCGGCATTTCCGAGCGCCTCGACGATCCTAATCACGAAGGAAAGGATTATAAACGGATAGTGACCATCGACCCTATCCAACAGACCGAAGAAGATAGCGCAAGTTCCTGTCGTCAAGATACCACCATTGAATAACAACTTCGGCCCGATCCAATTTAACTGCAAACAAGAAAAGATGCGGGGCGTTTTGATTAATTAGGGACAAAGGTCAATGGAACCTTATCCTACGCCTGAAAATCCGTCATAAACTTTTCTTTCATGCTTCTCTCGAGTAAGAACTTTTATCTGTCCTTCCATGGTACCGTTATCATGAACGAAACATATCGTAACTGAAACGTAATTATTTTCTTTCGTTTTTTCCTCTTCCTCCTCTCGGTCTTTCGTTTTCGCACGCGTAGACCCTCTCTATCTTCTTCTAATTATATCTAGTACTAATTATATCTCGACTGGAATTAATGAACGAACGATGTTTCGTCAGCCTTTGTAGATATTGGAAGACAGAGAGAGGGAGAGAGAAAAGTACGAGAACCTGGAGTAGAGCAACCGTAGTTGAAAGCTACGTCGAGAGTTTGCTCATTCCACAGGCTGCTGATCATCGAATTATCTAAACTCTTACTTTAGGATTCCACAGGCATATAGGTATTATTTTAATATCGCATTCATTATGCTTACGTGTTTCCCATATAACGGACTGATAATGAAGACCACCAACTCGAATATTCCAAAGACCAATCCATACTCGGAGGGCGAAGCACCCTTTTTCTCAGCCTGAGGATAAAAGAGAGAGAGAGAGAAATATGATTATTAGCGTGTCTACGATGGCTGCCGGGATTTGTCCGGCTACGCACTTCATTATCTCGTAGGATTGCAATTAACCGGCTCGATGAGATAAAACACGATAAACTTTGTACGTATAACGTACAACGCGGTCGTTCTGGAAAATTATTGTCGCATTTGCGAATCGTTACTCGTATATCTTTCTACGTTTCGTTACGAAAAATGAAATTATCGACCGATGAACTCTTTTTTGGCAATGATATTCGATAAACTTTGTCTCCTATCTTCAAAAGATTACAGTTTGTTCGTCCGTCGACGATAATTAGACAAATTATGACAGATGCCTTCGAGTAGAAACGTGAAATCTCTTTTTTTTTTCACTACTTCTTTCGAGATAATAATTCGCCGATGCTAATTTCGCTATTTGTTATTAACTGGTCCGTAACGTCCACATTTTAATCGGGTGAACACCGAGACGCCATCGAAATAAATTAATCTTGATCGTTAAACGAAAATTCGCTCTTCGATAATAATCATCGACGATGGAATACGGTTATGGTTACACGAAGGAATCGAACGCTGACGACTGGTAACTGGTCGACGTATCGCTGCGGTATCTCGGCCGTGCGTTGACCTTTGCACCCTCGAAAGGACGATGAGAAAGATAAATCCTCGGTGCCATCTTCTTCCCCATTTTTTTTTCAAAACACTCTTGAACATTTCAATCCTTCGACATTCCTTTAAATCACTTTTCTTTCACAATAATAATACCTCGAAGCGACAACGTTTTAGCGAGAAAGTATTATCAATAATAATCGAAGACGCATGCGCACGCTTAGTAAACAACGCGAAAGCTCGATCGTCGTGCGTTCGTTTTACTCTCTAGTGTTTCGAGTGTCGTAACGGCGTTTTTAAATAAATTTCAATGCTTTGTACAATTTTTTTTGTGATACTTATAAATGCCGATGAAATTTAAAAATGAAGAATAATTAATAAATCAGAAAGAAATGACAAGAACTGGATATAAGGATATAATTTATACAATTTCAAAGAATCCTTACCTCCTGAGGATAAAAGGGTGCTTGAAGGGACACACAAACGGCATTGGCGAAGTCTGCGATGCTGATGACGATGAGCGTGAGCCATTGCCTCCTTGTAAACTGACCCACCATGACGACTCGATCTAATACTCGAATCGACAAACAACAAACCGGTGCTCCCGCTCGTTTGCACTTTAGAAATACCAATCAACACGTCCGACGAGCAATTCGATGCTCGAGCATCAAAGACGCGCGTTCTCGAAGCTCTGATGAACTTGTCACTTGTAGTAAATAATACTGCCGTAGTCTCTCTCTCTCTCTTTCTCTCTCCCTCTTACTCTTTTGGAGTTTTCGTTTCTCGATACGTTCGTACGACGGGAACGCACGAGCGTGTTCGCTTCGAGAGCTTCGTTGCTCTTAAGGTTGAGAGAGTCGAGACGACGGGTCGGAGGTCGTTAGATATGTTCTACCACGTTCTTCTAATTCATTATCGGGCAACGTTGCTCCCTGGACACGATCGAATCCGGCCAATTTCAAAGCGTGTCACGGCTTCTCCTAGAACTCTCACGATCCAACTGACTCGATTATACCGATTTTCCTACTCTTCTAGAAAGCTCGAAAAGCTCTCCCGTTTCGTCTCTCCTATCGCTTCTATCGTCATTTCTTCTGCTTTCTTAAACCGATATCTTTAATCTTATGTTTATTCCTTTTAGACTTTTGTCTACGGCGGAGAAGCGGAGGATCGTTTAGATAAGTTTGTCTTCATTTTTTTCTCCTTTCTTTTCTATCCAGTGCAAACTCGTTTACGAATTATAGGCCTATATTATCAACGGTCCTATCGCGAAAGGCTGTCCGTTAGAAAGAGATAGATAATAATAAGCCATAGACGAGAGTTAAGGCTCGTTCAGACTATGTTAGTGATTTAGGCGAGTCGCGAATAATTTTGTATCTAACTAAACTCGATGATGAACTGACCAAAAAAAAAACAAGTTTAGTAGGACGTAAGGCGAGGGGCGTTACTCACCCGAGAAAATAGAATAAAATTGATTGGCTCGATTTAATCACTTACTAAACAACTCAATTAAATTTTTGTTATTCAGACACATTTAGTTGCTGAATTACTCGTCACGCGACTAAATTACTAACATAGTCTGAACGAGCCTTTAACGTGCGCGCATATTATTGTTCCGAGCGAGCACGCGCATAAACAAGGGACGTTGATTAGAGACGGCGGTGCAAGAATTCATTTCGAACGTTTCTTTATTTTTTATAACGCATTATCAATGAAATTTCGTTGTTATCGAGCTAAGAATATCCGCGTTCCTTCAAAAGACTTTATTAGACGACTTACACTATTTACAAGATTGTCTGTGTCTACATGTACATATATGTAGATATCTATATAATATATAGTATACTATCACAAGTAGGTTATAAAGTAAGTACTTATAATTAATGCGTGAGGAAGTGAGTAAAGTTTTCGAGCTTTGGATTGAACATTCAGCTATATACACGAACGGCAAATTTTTAAGGAGCGTGAGATCAATAATCCTTTATAGATCGAGTAAGAGTACTAATTACGAAATGGTACAACAGCGATCGTACAGGAACGATACTTGTGCTTTGCACGCATACGAGAGATCTATGGTTATTAAGAACGTTATTCTAGAAATAAGATAAAGATAAGTCATACAAATTTTCGTCGAACGGACGGAGCTTTCGAAAGGATCGAAAGGTCGTTCTGGGATTCAACGTTTCTCCCTGTTTTCGATTTAACGGTTACGCCAAGTACTTTTTCTTTTCCTGCACATGTCGTATCCTTGAGAGGAACGTATGCGAGTGATACATCTCGGATACATCGTCGCTCGTAATTTGATATTAACATTAGAACTACCGAAGCAGTCAAATTTTATAGTTTTTTCGAATAATAAAATTACCATTTATAATAGGCATTAGCTGTATTTTTTTACACGTACTTGTCAAACAGTCGTGACTTTAATAAATATACGTTCAACGTCGGTAGTTCTAGCGTCAAACGCTCCACAGACACCAATACGTCAAAGCTTTTGACTTTTTGGTGAGCCGTACGATTAAGAGAAGCGTAACCCGGTTGCAATTCGAACGATAAATAATCGTGCGTTACGAAATTCTTTTTTACTTTCTGTACCTTTTTACCCGTACGTACGAGAATCTTGCGAAGAAACAACAAAGATCGTTATAAAGACAAAAACAAAATAAATTACTTAGACTCGTACGCACGGTCTTCTGTTTGTTTACATGTTATTCTTTTCTCGTTTACCCCTCCTAAATTTTGCCATTTTATCTCTACTCCTTCGGTCAACTACGCGTCGAGAAGCCAAACTTTCAAGGGTATCTTCGTGAAGGCGTCATTGATGAACTTTATGAAGTACTGGGAGATGCTGCTGCTCGCTGCCGGTTTCATTTCTTCAATTATCTCATTGACATTTTCATTGAGAAATTGGTTCATTACGCGGCCAATGAAGTTTTCACCGTTCACTTCGTCGTTTGCACGAAGTTTAGCACGACCCAGGCTAAAGTCGAGCAGTAATTTTGTGACCCTCATATAACGAATGCCATCTCGGATCTCGATTTCTCCTTGAGCTCGCACGATCGCCGCCACGTCGCCTGAAATAAATAGTACCATCAATAAAATCTCGTATATTTTCGAGAATCATCGGAAGCGAGCGTTATCTTACCAAATCGGGACCAGAAGTTACCCTGACTTTGAATCGGGAATAAAAGAATGTTCCCTCCTACTTGGTAGCGACCCGTTAACTCGATCTTTGGAAGAGACAAATGCATATCGAATCTGAGATTGTCCAAGTCCACTCGAACCCTCGTGACATTGTAACTACTTGCACCCGAACAAGAGATGTTAGTGAAATGCGCGCTGACTCTTACAGCGCCTTGGCCATTTTCTATACCAAGTTCTGGTATCATCAGGGGTTCGATCGATTGTAACTCTAATTCTGGAATACCTGTAGGTTCAAAGATATACATGAGAGTGTGAACAATTGTGTTTCTCGACATTTCGTTCTATCACGTACGCATTCTCGGAACATGAACGAATTTATTATACCAAGATGGAATCACTTTCGCATTGGCTGACAATTATGACACATTACTCTAAATTTCATCATCTCGGAAAACGAAAAAAAGGGGGAGGCATGCGTTTACGTAATATTTCGTACCGCCGTATCATTGTCCACGTCTTTCGTGCGTCGTTAATTATTACACAAACGGATTATCTAGCATTATATAAATATGTCTACTTTTAATGTACGCCGACCGTTAAACGCGGCAGTCTTTTTCTCCATGGGCAATCGGCGTACGCCAAGACATCGTAAGTCCACAATAACGCGAAAGCATACAACACTTTCCACCGTAACGTTACGATCGGACGTATTACGTTCGGAAATAGTTTCGTGAATCTCTACATTTCTTGCGGGCAACGTTAGGTAAACTTAAGCTGTATCTCACCGTTCACCAAATATGGCTTCAGATGGTTCAACGTCTTCGTCACGCATACGTCCAAATTGGGATCGTTTCGGGAGCATGGCTGTATGTACTCGGCTGTAAAAAAAAGAAAGAATGTTTTATAAATGATACCCTTTATCTAAATGAGATATATCTTATCGAAAGACACGAGCAAGAGCTATCTTTCTCATGTACACCATACGATCACGCACGAATCCAGCACTTTGTGACATTTCTAACGAAATTAATTCTAAGTAGTTATCAAGGAAAGAAAGGAAAGAAAAAAAATGGCGAGTTCGTCACGCGAACGATCGTTTTCAAGCGAGCTAGGACCTTTTCCTTCTTCCGCCGTTCTTACGCAACCACTCTCACTTCCTTCGCCCTCGTAATTCCTTCTCCCCCAAGGACCAATCGACTTCGAGCCTAAATACACCAACTGTTCCAATATTCGTGGTATAACGATTCGACCGAAAAGAGAAAAGCATTCTTCGAACGAGAGACACGTAATTCTTATATTCGTTTCGTCGTACGAAACAGATGTAGGTAGACAACGGTCTTTAGAAGGTCTAAAGATTATACAAGTTTTACTTTGTTTACTATCACGCTTTCACGTCGATGCTTGAGTAGATAGTTCTCGCCGCGACGTTAACCCTCGCGGTCTTTATTCGAATCTCTTAGGCGCGGTACGAAACCGAGCGGGAAATTCAAATCTTTGCATCGTTCGAACTTTCTCGCAGGTGTTCCTCGACAGGTGCCCGAACTGCGAGGCAATTTCATAATTGTCTCTCCGATCACGTATCTCTCCTCGAATGGTTTTCGTGCCGGGCTGCCAAGGGCAAACTTCTTCTGTCGAGTCGCCAATAATTTCTTCGTCGTTACGGGTTTTCGAATTATTGGTATTGATCGATAACGTGAACGAATCGTGGTAAAGTTTCGACATAGATTAATAGCACTCTTTGCAATATTTGAATAGAACGGTCCAATAAATAAAAAAAAAAGGGGAAAAATTCATTCAGGTTACCGTAATTTATTCAACGTCTGACGAAGCACGTGGCTCTCACGGCATCATCCACCGTGTATATTTTCGTTATTACGTGATATTACGTGATCCATGGGGATCTACGGATGCGTCATTGACACGACAACGATTACGCCGTACACTTTCACTCGGTGCGCCGAGCGGTTCGCGCGACTTTGTCTCACCGTTCGAATTCTCATGGCCTCGGACAGTGTTTTCATAAATGAAATTCTATGCTTTTTTGTAACGTGAAGCTTGCTCGAATGACCTTTAAAATATCTAATCGCGTTTTGAACTCGGGAAGATAAAAATTGAATAGGCAAAATTTCTTTCAAAGTAAAAATAACGGAATATGAAGTTGACAGCATCCGACGAAGATCTTTAAAATATTTGGGCAAATTCTTTCAAATTTAAGATTAATTTACCCCTTTCTAAAAAGTTTGAAAGAAAGGAACAAACGCATTCGCAGGTAGAACAACGTGCTTACGTTGTAACGGACCGAGTTTACGAGTCGCCCGGTACTTTCTCCGAGCGATCGACGATCCTCCGCATAGCGTATTGCGTAATCTCTGACATAACCATCACCACGCCATCGAGAGCCGTTACGCCATGTTTCCATTATGCCATTATATTGACGGGTAGCAATGCGTCCGGTGATCCGATCCCCGCTACCATCGCGCCGAAATCGACGCCATATTACCTGAACTCGCCCTTCTCGATCGACAAACCGCGACCATCGACCTAGAATCGTGTTCGACCTCGAAAAGTATCATAGTAAGCCTTATAATTGATTTCTCGATCTAACAAATTTCTTTCATACGTTTCTAACCTTAATGTTGTAATGTTTCTAACGATGTTCTAATTAAAAGATATTTGGAGCAACGATAAAAAAAAAGTGAAAGAAGACTATACCCTAGGTTAGCGTTTCAACATAAGAGTTCATTCATAAAATGTAATAGAATTCGATTACGAGATCGCATGGCGTACGATTATCCCCACGTAAGGAAATAAAACGGTCTCTCTTCCTAGTTTCAATTGAGGATATCTATCGTACGTGTGACTCTACGAGGATGCTGAGACAAACGAACTTTCACCGATTACCCAAGACCGTATTGACGATGCTTTAGAAAGAATTTTATATCTAGGTGTGATTCCAAAGTTGAATGTTATTAATAAAAATATAAATATGAGACATTTTACGAGGACAGGATCGAAATTATTTGGAAATTATACGAAAAAAAACGCGAGACGCCGAATAATATCTTACGAATAACAAAATCCGGTTCGTTGAGTCTTGGATCATTCGACTTGAGATCTTGACAGTAGATCACTTGAGGAAATAGTGACACCAGTAGCACTAGGAACGTTGCGTTCTTCTTTCGAAACATTCTCGATAAATTGTTCTCCTCCTACACTGAATATGGATCGATCCTTCCTGGCCTTCGAAAATCGTAACTTTGTTTTTTGTCGCCTCCTTTTGCACTTTCTCACTCCGGATCGTAGTTATGATGTAGAATTCAATAAAACTCAATGACTCTCACTGAGATCGACACATTCGTAGTCTCGCGAGGGTAAAAAATTTTGGCGGGAATTTTGAATCGATCGATGGACGAAGGCCAGAGGGATTTGGAAAGGGACAGGTGGGTGTCTAGCTGGCTGCTTTGCGTTAAACTAAAGAGGGACCCCTCATATTCTGGCTTATATGCGTGAACCCCCTACTCTTAATGCTCCGGCAACCGGCGAGTTTAAGAGCTTCGCCCGTAACCGTTGCTCTTTCTCTATTTTCCTCCATTAAAAAAAAAAGCAGTGCAAATCATTGTTGTGCACATTATCCACCCCCTCCCCATGCTTCGAAGAAAAGGTTATCCTATAATCTCACGAATACGAGACTCTTTGTTTTCGATCTCTCGGACGAACCGTTTTGCCGGAAGCGACTTCTCCACCTGTTACGAAGATCTAATGCTCCTGAAATAAATCGAGCGATTCGTTAATTGATATAAAATGTAAAATCATCTTCTACAGTAAAAAGATTATTTATTTCTCTCATTTCGTACATGTGACCGAGTAAATAAATACTAACGAGTATGAGGTTAAAGAAATTGCGACAAAACGAATGATGTTGTTCTTAGCAAATTTATTGAAATGTAAGGAACCTGAATTTAAAAAACCCGATGGCATATATTAAATATTCTCTCCCTGATTCTTTTCCATTTCAATCCTAAAAATAATAATGAATGACGAAGTCTTGCTTTCATATCTTGGAAATTTATGATACGTTTTCCTCTTAATTAGTTTTCACGCATCAATAAAATTATTATATACTAATGTAAAATGAAATCCTGTCGAGCGATTCGCCTGCATTGTAATATTCGATATTAAGCATTCATGAGACGAGAAATTATGCATTCCATATAGGAAACATTGAGTCATAGTTATTACGAGATATGCACTTTTATTATCGGTTAGCATCTCTTAATATCTACGAATAGTATACAAATATTGTCATACGTCTATTTAATATATCATTACAATTAGTAACAAACATTTCGTCATAGCAATAACGACATTTACATTGTCTAAATGTGTAAACTTGCCCACGACTTTCAAAATCTTTAGTCATATATCGTTTGCTGTAGGCTAACTGGTTTTTCCAAACTTAAAGCATTAACACATGTCCGTCCATTCGTGATTACATCAGATCCTTTAAATTATGAATTTTTTTTCCTAATGTGGGACATATTCAATTGTTTTTGGAATATGAACAAGAAACTCCACTTCCTTTCCTCCCGAGGGTTATCAATTTTTTGCTGAATTTGATGGCCCCTTTCATTTTAACACGTACTTTCACTACACTTCTTATCGCTATAAAACTGTTTTGAAATTCACAATTTGCAGTACGTGATACAGTCTTTAGATAAGGTTCAGTTTCACCCACTCCCTCCCCCCTGTTGCTCTCTTATGTGACCTTTTTGTCGTCTTGACGCTCGTACTTTATCGGTGCTATGTAGGACCACTCGCGAAAAAAAGTAATTGTTCCTAATTCGACGATTTACGCGGCATGTCCTTTGTAACTTACGATGACTCTCTTCGAGAAACGTTACGTACATATGTACATTCGCTAGACCAACTGGCTTGGGTGGCCATGAATTTTGAACGACCCATTGTCTTTCCAAATTCGTCCTGCGTGACGCTCCATTATTTATCATCATTATTATCATCGTATTATTGTCGGACTTCTCGAATCGTTTTCTACGCGACTAGAGCCACTTCTTGTTTTCTTAGGTCAGTATAAGATTCCTCCTATGCAAAAACCTTTGTCCAGTGTTAACACTCGATTGGTGATGAAAATTTCAAGGACGGTATCCGATCGAAAAAGAAAAGAACGTTTTCCTGTTGGCTTCGATCGACTCGCCATCGAGACGGTGCTCGTAGATAAAGGAATAAAAGATGATGGCTGAGCGTGGTGGGTATATTAGAAATGCATCGCATCGCGTGCCTCGTTGCAGTAGGTAGGTATATTGTACTCAGCTTCTTTGTACGCGATACGTATGTCCGACGAGAAAGAAAATGAGACAGAGAGAAAGAAGGAGGAGACGAAGGTCTTCGTAAAAGTCACAGGACAAGTTACACGAAAAATGCTCGTTTTGCAACCAGCTCATAATAAAACCGTTAGATTACGATTCCCCTCGTGTACCGTCTCGAATGGACATCGATGACTCCATTTGTAACTTCGTTGGTGTCAAAGTCGTAATGTCATTTCATTTTTATTTTCTCACTTTCGTGCCGACTTTTTTATGTCATCTATGTATAATAACGCAACTTGACCTATATTTTCTACTTTCTTGTGTTTGTGGTAAGAAGGGAAAAAAAACGTTGGATAGTGATTTTTCTTTTTAAAACAGCTCGTCCTGTCATTCTCGATTAGTTGCGTCCGTACGATGCGAATAAACTTTAGATTGCGGAGTATTATATTCACGATTGCCTCAACACTTCGTTTTTCTCTACGATTACACTGTATTTTTCCACCAGAACATCGTCGACTCTTTGATTTATACGAAAGTCTGTTTTTTTCTCTCTCTCTCTTGCCGTTTCTTTTTTTCGATCTCTCAAAAGTACCGTATAAAAGTATACAATTTTCTTTTCTTTCGGTCCGTCGAATGACAAAGAAAATGTCTGACAGACGCGCAAGAGAATTGAGGAAAAGAATCCGTGAGTTGAATCACAACACGAGATTTATGTCAAAATATTTAGAGCAGGTGGAACAGATGCTGCGTAGAGATTTTTTGTACGATTTGACGCAAGAGGAAAATTTTCATCCCAATATCGTGTTATTTTTACTGTACTGACCAAAATATTCTACGAAAGTGATGCCTGCTTGTCTGAATCCCTCCTGTCGCGTTGCTCTTTATTCCAGTTTTGGTCTTCCTCGTCGAGAAGGTGAAGTCATGTTCGACGAACGAACACAGTTCATAGGTTGAGTTCGGTTAACGAGTAAAACAACAACCGCGACTGTTCTTAAAACTCGACTAGGTAGCTTTTCTAGTCGGGAATCTAAGCTATTAGGAACAAGGACGGTGTACGCAATGTTATGGATAAGCAACATTAAGTATCTCTTCCTTACGTGAGATCCTTGCAACACGATCTTGTATTTCTTCGCTTAGACTGGTCGACAATATACTCGAACGTACGAAGGATTGCCTACTATCAGGCGTTCGCGATTATTTACTCTCGATTTTTCGAATTTGTACATTTTTTTCAACACAACCTGTTAAATCGATAGAATTTTTATTTTTTATAAACTTATATTTATTTATACAAAAGTAGAATAAAAATTGAAGATTTCTGTTGTCGGCAGCCTACAGAATGCCAACCCTTTCTACATTCGCGTAGAGAAAACGGTCGGGTTCTCACAAACGTTTTTACACCTGATATAAATAATTTAATTTATAAATAATCGTTTTCTTAGAATTACAAATAAATATTATACACTTCAAGGTGGCAACAACGTGTCTAGCGGATACTTGGAATAAATCTTGTTCGAGAAAGTTTTAAACAAATCCGCAATTGTCTCTTCCAAAGCCGGTTTTATCTCAGCTGCAACACTCTTCCAATTATCATTTAAAAATAGATTCATCGCATCCGCGAGAGTTTGGTCGCCGTTAAACAAATTATCGAGATGAATAGTGGCATGACCGACGTCAAAGTCAACGTAAAAATCGATAGCTCGAAAATGAAGTTTGTCCGTTTTTCGGTCGTAGTAACGTTCCCCTTGAATCGTCACTATCACATCGGTGTCAGTGTAATTACCACGAGCTATTCCGTTCCCTGTGATCGGTAACATCAAAATCTTTCCTTCCATAATGTAGTTCGAGATCATTTCGAGACGTGGGATATATAATTTTAATCTGACTCGATCTTTCTCCGTATCGATCCTATAAAAGAATAATTATTAATTCCATTAATATAAATGATAAAGTCGTTTCGTGTAGATATCATTTTACTCACCTTACGCTCTTTAAAACAAAATCAGTCCCCCCATAAAGTTTGATATCAGTGTACGTCGATTTCACTGAAACTGGTCCGGCTGCTTGACTGATTTCTATATGTGGTATATAAAGAGGTTCACAAGCCGGAATGTGCATGGCAGGTATGCCATCTTTTAAATACGATTTTATATTCTCTACACTGCTCTTCACGCATTCGTTCAGATTCGGATCGTTCCGGTGGCATATTTTGAGAAATGATGCTGAAAAATCGAATTAATGTTAATTAAAATGCGTTTAAATAGGTATAACAATTCGACGAGACTTTGTTCTTGATAGTAATGACACGATGAATGTTCCACATACGGTTTATGGTACATACACTTACGTGGCACCGAGTGGAATCTGAGTCAGACCGTAACGCGATCTAAGGTGATCTAACGCGTCACAAATTTCATTTAAATCGTTAGTTTTAGCTATACCAGCAGATTTTTTTGTACTATTTTTAATATATTAACACTGTCACTGGAAACTTGAATATAATATCATTTTTTTTTTATATCTATTTTTATAATCGAGTTTGGAAATCCCATCGATACCAAAATCTTGAGTAATTAAAGCCACATAAACGATAACCTTGTATGACAACTAACTTCATGAGGAATACCCAATCGTTTTTTATCTATTCCGGAAAGTCAGTAAAAATAAGATGTGCAACACGTCGCGGTGTGATATTATTAACAAATATATGTACTCATGTTTAAAAAGATTTTATACTCACGTAATTCCAATACGGGTTTTCCATAAACGGTATAGTATGCCGTATTTAGCAGGAGCGTCCAAAATATCGTACTCCTGCGCATTGTGATCGCGATGACGTTCGGGAGCGAAATAATTTCGATCGCCCGCGATACCGTTATCGTAAAGCGCTGATCTGACCCGGCAATGCGCTGACTCTTTGAATTTCATATATATCGTTTCGACATTTTTATTGGTACGAATTCGTGAAATCAAACGTGATTACATGTATGTTATAAAAAATGTAGGGGAGACCGGGGATAGTTGACCTAATTTTAGGTTTTTTGTTTCTACAGATTTCTGTAGCTTATATTTTCGAATTTTTTGGTGACCATCATAAAGTTCAATTTCTTAGCAATACATAGGCAAGTTTTCCAAGGTTTCCAAGGAAAAATTCTGATGTATGCATCATGATTTTTGCCAAAATGGTCACCACCGCCGATTTCAATGTTTGATGGCTCAATTTAAAGAAAAAAGCATGCAGAATACTGTCCCGTTGTCCGTTTTTCGATATCGTTGCGGAGTGATGAGAAATTAATTTTTTAAGTGTCGAGTATGGGTCGTTTTGAAGCTTAAAACTGCTGTATCTTTCCATCCAGCCATCCTATCGAAACGCGACTTGCATATTCGTAAAGAGGAGACTCCCCCCTTTCGAACGAGTATTTGATCGGGCAAATTCGAGATACTTCGATTTTTGACAAAAATCCTGACCTATGCATCATGATTTTTGCCAAAATGGTCACCACCGCCGATTTCAATGTTTAATGGCTCATTTTAAAGATAAAAGCATGTAGAATAATGTTCCGTTGTCCGTTTTTCGATATCATTAAGCAATGATGAGAAATTAATCTTTTAAGTGTCGGAGTATGGGTATTTTTGAAGCTTAAAACTGCTGTATCTTTCCAACCAGCCATCCTATCGAAACGCGACTTGCATATTCGTAAAGAGGAGACTTTTCTCTTTCGAACGAGTATTTGATCGGGCAAATTCGAGATGCATCGATTTTTTGGCAAAAATCCTGATCTATGCATCAAGATTTAGAAAGAAGAAAGCATGCAGAATACTGTCCCGTTGTCCGTTTTTCGATATCGTTACGGAGTGATGAGAAATAAATTTTTTAAGTGTCGGAGTATGGCCATTTTCAAGCTTAAAACTGCCGTATCTTTCCAACCAGCCATCCTATCGAAACAAGACTGGCATATTCGTAAAGAAGAGACTTAACTCTCGCTTATTTCAGACAACATTCAATTAAGCATCGTGTGTTTAATTTGTCACTAGAAAACGATGAATAGCCTTGCCCCCCATATCGCATGTAGTCTCGCATGACTTAAGGAAACGATTTCCGAAAGCTAAAAAAAGAAAAGCCAAGTCTGACCAAGATCGACATGTTTGCGAATGTCAAGAATGACCGGTCCGTGGCCCAGATCGCGTGCCCTTCCACGATCCCCTATAAAAATACCACGTAGACTCATCGTAGACTTGCATTTAGTTTCATCCACGTACGTACTCGTACGTATCTTGTTAGATTTGATCGAAGTTAACGCAACATTATCGAATATCGAAGATACAGTCGACCATCGATCGGAGATTCGGCGATGTTCCTCAAAAGATCAGCCGGTTGATCTCGTTGAGCGAACGAAAATTCGTTATCCGACGCCGTTCAAGTTTATCGGCACGATTATCTCGGTAGTTCTATTAATAATCGTCATCATCGCCATCGTACTTATGCTCGTCTACAAGCCGATCAACATTTGGGTAGTGTCTATGGTAGATCATGCCGCTTAATAAATAACCATTTCAAAAATCACGATTAACGATCTCAAAAAAAAAAGATTTAAAGGAATATCAAAGTCTTCGGAAGAGGATAAACAATGCAGAGATATCTCAGAGTATTTTTGGGACTCTCGCTGATAATTCTAGCGAGATGTTCCCTTCTAGAGATGTCACAGACAATGTGGGCGAAATTGTTAGCCGGTGGGCTATCGAAAGTAGGTCAACTTGACCCACTGAGGGTTCCAATGGTAAAAGTCGATCAGTCCGAGGGTGACACGAATTACAGGATGATCCTACGAAACGTGGAGATCGTGGGATTGAACGATTCGACAGTGGAAAGCATTCACGTGGCTCGTGGAAGGTTGAGATCGAATCTGAGCGAGTTGGAAGCTGGATACGTTACTTACAGCGATCTCGGTGATCTCGAATCGATCAGGTACAAGTTCCACACGGTGATGAATAATCTCAGGAAACAGAACGGTAATGTCGAAGCTAATGCAAGGGAATCGAACTCTTCTCGATTTACGGAAAACCGTTCCGAGAAGATCACGGAATACGAGTCACGATACGCCGGTGTTCCATACGAAAGGATCGTTATGAACTCTGGACAAAGCAATTATCGAAATTACGATCAGCGAGCTCGGTTTCAGGAACGTCGTTACCAGGAACCCCAAGAGACTACGGTGGAACCTACAACGGATTCCTCGTATATGAGGAACTTGAAAATCGAGGAAAGAATGGAAAGCAGTCGTGCAGCTGATGGCTCGAAATATCCTTCGAGCGTTCATGTAATTTACGCACAAAATTCAAAGAGTTTAGAAAACAATCAGAAAGATTCACAGAGAGGCCAAGATGAGCCAGATTGTCCTGGTGGCTGTCACCCTAGACAACGAAACTCCCAATTGAGTATAGATCAAGCGAGTATCCAACAATCGTCGTCGAGACAAAGTCAACAACGCTCTAGCGACGTTGAACGTTTCCTCGAGCAAGCAGAAGATGCTTATGGTTCTGCATCGGAGACTAAAGAAACTAAATTGCAACAGCAAAGCGACAGACCGAGTTCTGCGATACTTACGGGTCAACGCCGTGAGTATCAACAAAGTAGCGTGGAAGGAAAAATCGAAAGAATGTCTCAGCGAACGGAACCGATTAAATCGACGGATCAGAGACTGGAAAATAAACCAGGTTATATCGACATTATCTATGCCGATCAGAAGAATGCAAGTCGCGTGAAACACTTTGGAAATATGAGATTGCTGGTCAATCAAGAAGCGAAGGTCTACGGTCTTGATGAAGTAATGAAGGTAACTTTTTATTACTCATCCTTTCATTGTATTAATTAACTTTGATTTGCTTTACCTCTTTGAAACACACGGTTTAAAGAAAATAAAAACCCAGGTTATAAATAACATATAATATAAAACTTTAAATGAAATATTAAACTGTATGATTGTGAGTACCTTCGATTTTTCGAAGTGCGTTAAAATATATCTTACCATGCATAAAAACCTAAGCAAAGGTAAAACATTTTCTAATCCGCCTAGCCCCTACACATTTTAAAAAAACTTGAATTTCACTGACTAAATTATCATTCCTTTTGACAGGATATTCGTGAGAATCAACGAATCCTCGTCTACAATTTCACAGAAGGTGATGCTCTAACGAAGAAAAACGAACGCGTGAGAGCAGCACTCGAGAGCAAAAGATTAAAAGATTTATCAAGATATGCTCAGGATTATCAAGAGAAGGACGGCTACTTCGAGGAGGGTATCGAAATGATATATCACTTTGGTGGGATGGGTGATGACGCGGAAAAGAAAAGCTTCAGGCGAATAAAACGCGCTCATCCGGAGAGCGACACATCGGTATGTATAAAAACTCCGTTGCATTATAATCTCGATCTAATCTAGTTCGGTAATTACACAAAAAAAATGGAGAATGACAGTTGCGTAAAGACGTACGATAATAAAAATATGTTCGCAAGGCCGACGACGACGACGTGATGCACGTGATCATGCGAATACGCGTGCCACTTCTTCGCGTGAAGTCCGAGTATATGCTCTCAGGGAAAGTGGGAGAGGAGGTTTTGCGAGGGAACGGATTGCTGGCAGGAAATTTCAGTGAGTTAATACATCAAATCTTGATATCCAATCGGATTTGATACACCTATTCCCACCACTGTTTCTTCTCCTTCATCCGTTTACTTTTATTTGTTTCGTCGAACAGCCGAGCTTCGAGGCGATTTTACGGTGGAACTGAAGAAAGGTAAAGAGGATTCCATGATCGTCCGAACGACTAGAGCAAAATTGACCGCGAAAGATAAGAAGATCGATCTCCAAGGAATGAACGAGGAAGGACCTGTGAAATCGATCTTAGCTCAAGGTACGTTCGACGAGAAGTGAAACGGGAATTCCAGAGACGAAAGTTCCGTACGGATCGTAAGCGTCGAGGTGCACACATCGATATCGATTATCGAATGGAAATCCTATATGGTCGTAGCGCGTGGTACGCGTGCGCTAGCCACGGATTACGCGACGCAAATTACATAATGACCATTTATGTATGAACATGAGCGCGTACGTAGGGAGAGAATGGAAAAAGTTTCTTCCTCGAAGCGCGTGAAATTCATTTCGTCGCTTTCTTGATTTTTAACGCTCGTGTGCTCTCTTTATTGTTCGAATGAAAATCGAATTGTAAAAGAAAAAAAGATAAGTTGGAAGAAAAGAAAGAAGAAAGGATCGATGGCAAAAGCTTTCCCTTTCGTGAGAGATTGACTTAATAATACGGCTCGTAACGAAGTAAACTCGCTTAATCTTCCATTCATGTTGACTTTCCTCCGCAGGTTTAATGGCTGCCGAGGCAGTCGCAGCTATGCTTGCCGATGACTTGGCAACGAAGGCTCTCAGCGAGAAAACTGCCGACGCTATGGTCTACCGGATGTATAACAATCTTCCAGCGACTAATTAATTAATTCGCTCGTCATGTTCTTATCTCTAATCTTTCTCTATTATATTACCAATATTTATCTTATCGAATCCGTAAGAACCCTCTGTTCGTTTCTTAATATTTATTTATTTATATTTATTTTAACAGGGTATTACATGATACGAATTAATATTTATTATTAATCGAAGATTCTCCACGAAGTAAATTCGTATTCCTTGCGATGCGTGTTTAGTCAGGGAATGTCATTATTTTAATTAGCTTAAGAACTTAGGATCACACACGTATATTTACGATTAGCATTTAGCATCTTTTTGTACTTTGAGAATACTTAGGATACCGTTAAGACGAGCAAAGTTTAAACGTTTTTAATATTAATTCTATATCATAGGTTACTTTATATTAACCAATAAATGATATCATTAATCTTGAGCCATTCGTACGAGTAATTTATAATTGCTACTAGCGACAATACACCTGCGAGCGATGCCACCGTCGAACGGTGCTTAACCTGTAATCATACTTTAGCAGAACTAGCGAAGTGAGACGATGGCCACTTGGCATAAAAAAAATAAGAACGGGATGCGACTATCGCGAGTAAAACGTTGGCGGTTGTCAACGTCTTTTGAAAGTCTGCATTTCGCAGGAAACGATTGCGCAGGATCCGTCGAGAAGGACGTTAGGGTGATTAACCTAATGATGATTCACGAGTGGGAGAACAGTGATCATTGTAATTTTCGAACGACACGCGCAGCGAAGACAAGAAGGGAGGGGTAAAAGATAATAACGATACACGATGTTTTTCTTCTCGCGTTTTATGACTAAAATTATCTTTTTTGTTTCTCAAATTCTTATCAATTTGTAACAAAGTAGGGTATGAGTCGAATGTTACGATCACTGAAATTCGACTCGATCGCGACTGGCATTTCGTCGAAGGAACGACCGAACGCGAGTTGACGCTTTCGCTGTGGTCTTTACCCCTTTCACGAACGAAGAAAGTTGTAATCTTGCCTCGATGATCACGCTGCTATCGATTTGTCAGGAAAGAAAATTATAGCCTCGAATTCCACGGACGCGAACTTGTCCCGGCTAGAGAATAAAACGATGGCTTGTTGACGAACGGTCTTGATCCTACGATGAAAGGAAAATGACATAGAAAGCTTGACATCGCTAGAAACAAATAAATCACACTTTGTACGTACAATGTTGTTAATTGACTCGATAAGACTCGGTTTCTTTCTCCTCTCGCGTAACTTTATCTAATTTCTTATGCAATATGAGGTCGATCAACGATTAAAACTACTTTTTTCTTATTTATCTATTTTTTTTTTTTTACTGAAAACCATAATGTAGCGGTTACCGTGATGTCGATCGTTGGATTGGTTTTACTTGCAAAAACTTTCAATGATCTTATCTATGAATGATTATAAGTGAATAGAGATGACACTAATAGATGAATCCATAAGGATGATTGCGACGGATGCGGGCTTACGCATCTCGATCGGTACCGACTTGACTACGGCCCTGACAGAGTTAAAAGGAGCCATTCTACCGTGATAAATTCACTATTGCGCCGAGTGGGGCGTTATACACTCGGAGAAAGTGTGCACTTAGTTTATATATACCCGTGCGCAGGGGCCATCGCACGCATTTTCAATATCGCTCTCGCTAATTGCGATCTCGTGTTTACCTGCGCGACGATCGACGGGATCCGAATTCGCCGGGCGAAGATCTTTTGCTAAATCATCTTGAAACATCGACGAGGATGACGATACTTGTAGGATTCCTGGCGATTTTCGCGATCTCATCGAGAATCGTGTTTGCCCAATTACGTGAGTATCTGTTCTTCATTTTTCAAAGATCGTTGAAAGAAGTACGCGTTTATACGGTCTTCTAATTTGATTGTTACGTGAAATTTTCAATTCGTTATAAAATTGAGGTATTTGTTCTAGCCGTCATTTTTTATCGATCTTTACGACTTCCGCGGTGAACGTATAAAGTTAACAGAGAAACTTCGATAGTTCGAAAGTGTTTCTAGGCTAGAACAATGCCCGTAGGCGTTCCTTTCTCACATTCCATTCGACAGGAGCGATAGAAAAGCGCAATTGCAACGTACAATATTTACATATTTTAAACGAACGCCGTACTGTTTTTTTCCATAAACGATTTAACCATACGTATTGGAAAGAATTCACGTCGTAGTATCGATTAAAAAAAAACGTATCGAACGTCCACGACTCGTAATTTCACTTTCTACATCCGCACTTTCGATTTTTAGGCTTCGAATGTCTCGAAGAGAAATGTATTCGGTGTTCCTCGTTTACGATGAATTCTCGCTCTCTCCAAAAAACATCGGGACACTATAATAATCCTAAGAAACTTTATATAAATTAAATACAAAATAATCACTCGTCGAAAAAACATATCCAAACTTACAAATTTCACAGGAGAATAATTGCAATTGCCACTTATCTTCTTTAGCACCAGGGGTAACACCGTGTCCACGAACGGATGACCTTCCAAGCTACGACAAATGCGTGCTAAAACAATTAGAAGCGATCACACCGTACCTTGCGAAAGGTATACCATCCTTGAAGCTTCCACCTTTGGATCCTCTTCTTCTCCCATCGCTGACTGTCGACAGAAATCTGGAGGCACTTAAGATTAAAGCTAACATGAGTCAAATTCGGGTTTACGGAGGCACCGATTTTGTGGTCGAAGAGCTCAATGCCAATCCGAACGATCTGACTGTCGCGATAAAGGTTCAGTTACCTCACGTTCACGTTAAGGGTGATTACGATGTCAAGGGTAGACTTCTATTGTTACCCCTCAACGGCAACGGCAGTTTTAAAGGAAATTTCAGTGAGTTTTTCTTTATTCGTGCCGTGAGAATGATGTTGCTTGACATTGTTTAATTATGTTTTCTTAATTTAGCCGATACGGAGGCAAGAGTAACGGCTCGAGGGAAGGAAGTTACCGACAAGAATGGCGTGCAGAGGCTAGAGATCGATCAGTTGGACACGAAAATCCGAGTTGGCAATGGGAATATTAGATTGAAGGCACCAACTTCCCGTGCCGCGGCTGGTAATGAAAGCAATCAGTTTTCATATTTACTGGATTTATTCATAGTAGGTATATTCAATCAATTTTATATTTTTCATTTCAGTCGATGCTGCAGCAACCTTCTTCAATTCCAATCCACGATTAGTTCTCGACATAGCCAGCCCGATAATCGAGGACACAGCCGCGACTATCAGCAGAGCTTTAGTCGCTAGGGCGCTCGGAGTTCTCACGAAAGCGGAGCTAGTGCCCTAATTTCTTTCTCTATACTTTTCTAATAACTTTCGTTCGTTTTTTTGTCTCTTTATATTGTTTCATCATTACGCATGTTTTCACTCGACAGTAGGGGCACACTCGTTGATAAACGTCGGGAGTGCTGTCATATGTTATTATATTAATTAACGATTCTAAACAATTTTGTATTTTACACACAAATCGGATTACAATGGAGCCGTTCACCTGACGACAAAATTTTCTTCAATTTTCCGGGAACAGCTCGTCGTACGTAAACGTTTGGACGATTTTATTTGCGACGTCCGTGAAGAGATCCGATAACGATGATTCCAAGACTGGTCTTATCTCGTCCAGGAACAGAGCGCTATTGGCATTTAGAATCTCGTTGCTAGCCGGACCTAAATCATAAAATAGCATATAATCGATTATTAATTAATTTTAGGACTTTAGTTTAATTATCGTTCGACGATACGCCTGCGATCCTTCGTTATAAGAATTATTTATAAAAAAATTTATATTGATCGACTTACCGAGAACTGGATCGCCACCAAATAAATTGCTAAGATAAATGTTAGATTTTCCGATTCGAATGTTGAGTTTCATTCTGTCGAAATGTAAATAAACACCATTGTCCCTATATACTTTTTGTGCCTTCAAGACCACGTCGGAATCGTATCCCGCTGTAAAAAGAACAAACGACGATAGAAATCGTTTAAAAAAGTGATATCAATTGTTTGAAACGTACTAAAGTTCCCAACGAGTTCACCCTGGCCACTGAGCTTCAATAACAGCAACCTCGCGTTTATTTGATATTTCCCATGGAAGTTGAGCTGTCCAAAGCTGACTTTGAAAGTGAACGATACATCGTCCGTGTTTGCCTTGAGGTCACGAACTTTAAAGGTAGACGGTCCATTTACCTGACGCACAAAAACACAGTTCGTACTTCAATGGGATGAAAATAGCTACGTTTTGGCTGCATAGATGATAATATCAAATCGCAGAGCTCCGTAAACAGGAACTTCAAATATTGACTTGCAAGTGTTTGCAAAAGCAATTCTCGACTTGCCAACGATCGATAGAATTTACCTGAATATCCGTGAGGTTGACATCGAGCCTTGCACCTACAGGTCCTCTCAAAAGACGAACTTGATTCAGTTTTAACGGTTCGATGGGTGGCGCCCCAAGTTCGGGAATTCCCTCGGATAATTTCTCTCGGAGTTGCTCGATCGAGTTCACGATGCACTGGTTAAGATCCGGGTCATTCTTCTTGCAAGCCTTTATATACGAAGCTACAAAAAGGAACGTGAGATATGATATTTGAAGAAATAAGTACGATGCAATACGATTTCTAATTATTCATTCAAATGTCTACTTATAAGAAGTAAGGTCTATTTCAAGGATAGCTCACGCATTATTTTATCATCCACCGTGTATGTCTACGACCAATAACTCGATGTATAATGACATTGGAGATACACTGATTAGCAAGATCGTCTAAGAAACTTTTATGGAGAAGAGTGCATTTCTTATTACCACACTTGGCGTATATAAGGAAAGTTCATTAGCTCGTTATTATTCGTGGTCGATTGCCCTTGACTAAACTATTTTTCTTAATCATTTGTCTATACTCACGCAACACGCAGAAGACGTCCCTGAAGAAAATCGACAAGAAGCTGCAAAAAGAAACGTACGAGATACGATTAATGTCTAATTATTTGAAATCAAACGGTGAAATATAACTATCGAGTAATGGAATTACATGAACTCGTTCGTTCGGAGCATGGTAACAGGGAAAAGTTTCAGACACATAACTATCGTACTTTCGATAGACTATTCAAATAAGTTAAAGCATCGGATTTCTACGACCTATTGTTTTCTTGATTACATAACTTTTAAACATATACCGCTTGAACCGGCCTTAATCGAACGATGAATTATGAATCACCTTTCCAATCGACGCTAATAATTCAATTAGTTTCTTACGCATCTACATATGTACCTACATAAATTATGTATTACAATTTTTTCTTACAACGTAACCAATTATTCGAGCCTCAATCTATTTCTTTGTGTCGCATAACAAGATTCATATATATTCATACGTGCATTTAAGCGACGTAAAATTAGCGAAGGACATTGAGTAGAGCGTAACACATGACATTTATGATTCCATAATGAAAGCACCCATCGACTTCATTCATCACGATTTCAATACATTTGTATCACCTTGGCACAATAAAATAAACATCGAAGAAATTTGCCGGGCAAAATTTGTCAATCGTAAACGACGAGACATACGGATTCAGAGACGCTGATAAAAAGCTATGCGTCATTAATATGTCAGTCATTAAAAGTAGCTAGTCTATTAATGACTCTACCTATGAAATATTGCGCGCATAATTTAGGATGTTGTAAGTGGTAATTAATGTCTATTGCTCGTAAGAGTCGAAGTTCGTTAGATATTAACAAGTTCTGTTTCTAGTAATAAACGTAATAGAATATTTATATATACATATATATAAATATAATAGCAAAATGGAGAATTTGTTGAATATATAATCCTTGTAAGAAGTCTATGTGACCGATATTTATGAAATCCCGGTACTGTTGTGACATAATAACCGTGTGTCGTAACGTCCGAGTGAGATCGAATAAAAAAAAAGGCAACAGCACGCACATATACGTGTACCCACGTAAGTATGTGAGAAAGCGAGAAATTTTCGCGACTATATCGTGCAAATAAAATCTCCATATGCATAATCGATCGGTGTCACTTACTCCTGGCTCAAAAAAATAACGGTCGACGTTCCCTGCAATCACTCATGTCAAACAAATATTCACGGAAAATGTTAAAATACCGAATACAGAAAAAAACACGTTGCACGTTACAAAGTGAGGGCGAGAAAACAAGTTTCTTCTTGCCTTTTTCCACGATGATCGTAATCGATCGTGATCCGTCCAACGATTTCGTTATAAAACTTTTCCTGGTTGCGTTCCACCTCGGTCATTGAATTCGAATAACTCGAATGCAATAAAATGATCGTAATCGAACAATTGCAACGGGCAGGTATGCAAGAAAGTCACGCTTACTTACCGATTGTCAGCAGCTCTTTTTTTTTAACAATCTCGCAAACTTAATAACGCTACTCCATTAGCGCCGTGAGAAAAAGCAATAACGCGATAGATAAAAAAAGTATGCTAGATAGACACTGGATTTAAAACGCACTGCTTTTTCATTTCTCTAATCAACGATTCGGTTGCCGTTTCAACGACGCGATGCAATATTTCCAGAAAATTGCTCAACGTGCATCGATCGATGCCGCGTGCGAAATCTCGGTTCCGCCGAGTTTCTCCGTTCGTTCGCAATTATTCACACCAATTATTAAAAAGAATTCTATGTCTATAGTCGATTGAGTAACTCGGAGACATCGATGCGTGTGAGCGAACTGATTCTCATATACTTAAATCAACTGGGAAAGATCAAACGCGATAACGGTAAAGATTATGGAAAAGAAGATTAGAATTAAAGACAAAAATTAATGGATAGATAAATAAAACAATAAATTATGGTTACGGTACAAAGAAACGTACCAGAGTTGAACAAGTGCGTAGACGCGAACCATCGCGAAACGAATCCGAAATGATAGATACGATGCTCCGAAACGAAGTGTGATCGGTGATCGTTCGAGGTGATCTCGAGATCGACGACTAAGTCGAGCGGCCGATACGCGCACGTTACGGGGATGATGATGATGATGATGTGAGCTACCGAGCACCACCATACCTACCGTACGCAAAAGGCAGGACGCAGCAGCTGGGATTGTTGCACTATCGCATTCGGCCACAGTTGATTACCTCGTGCCACTTGCCGGCCATTGGTCCATACCACCGATATCCCGCCTAACGATCGGAGAACGTACGCGAACGAATCGCCCAGGAGAATCGACTTTTCGTCGATCTTTCCCCTCCCTTTAAATCTTGTCAAATGCAATCACGTTTCTCTCGTTATCCACTTTACGTAAAGTCCTTTTATATGGGTGCTACCACCCTTTTGTATTACCTCTGAAAGAATGTAAGAAGATGCTGAGCTATTTTTCACATTTAAATATTATTTATATCATTATATGCAAATAAATATAAAGGGTCGATCTTGAACTTAACAATTTATCTATGCATGATATTCTTTTAGTTTTAGTCACAACGAGTTATATTTTTTGTTTGAGTTAGAGAATAAAATTTTAAATGAGCTGTTGATAAGCTGGTTGATGGATTTGTCTTTTTAACCCTCTATGGGACACAATTTTCCATAAAAATTTTTTTCACTTTTTATGATTTATTCTCACCGATTAAGGTTCAGTGAACATGAATTGAGCTTGTCAAAGATAAGTATTGAAATGGTCAAAATATCGACTAGTGTCTTATGAAGGGTTAACTGAGAATAACATTTAATGAATAACTCGCAAATGTTACTGGGTGTTATTTGAAACGAGTGAGAAAAAGAAGAAGTAAAGTAAAAGGATAGAAAAACGGCTTCTCCTCGCGACTTTCTATTTCTCGCGAAGAATATGCCATTTCTGTCTTTACGAAGAATCGCGTACGGGGGCCGACTGTCCTTTACTCTCTCCAATTCCTTCTTTTCGCTCGTTAGAAGGCGCGTGTCGCGTAACGTACTCCGATCCATCCGCGTATTTTATTTTGCACCTTTTTTTCTATTATTCATTAGTTTTATATAAAAAAGTCAAGAAAGGATTAGAATCCTTAAGTCGTCAAATTCTATTAATTCCAAAGAGGGTGAAAGTATCGTGTTCCGTAATGTAAAACCGTAGTCACGTGTAACGATCGCTCTTAAAGACCGACCAGATCGCGATGTGGCAATTCTAATAGGCAAGTCCGCATTATTTTTCACCAGGTTGAACGAAACACTTCCCGGGTATTAAATCTCAAGTCTCGTGAGTAATCGATAGTCACAATGTAACGAAACGCACTGATTTACATTTAATCAGTTTACGTGAAACCGCATTGCGGGTGCATATATCGACGAGGAGATATACCGCTATAATTTGATGCAATTTTATCGCAGGAGTGCGTAAACGCGTCTCTTCGCGATTTCTCGGAAACGAAAGACATAACGGGGATAGGTAAGATAAACTGCTTCGATGTTTCAAGGTCGTCGATAAGAATACAATTATCAAACGAGAAGAATGAAATCATTCCTTTCGCGGCACGTGATGAAGGAGAAGAATATTCGAAAGGATCGCGGATGAAACATATGGTAAAAATGATGAAGTTCGATCTTAGAAAAAAAGAATAATCGTATATCTCGTGGACTTCGAGATTCACGTTTTATGTAAATTTGTCGAATGCAGGAAAAACAAGGAAACAAGGATATGCATCTATGAAGCTGTCTGGCTGAAAATGATCGTAAAGACTTTATATACATACATTAATGCGATCGAGAAATATGTAAGGTGGGGGAAGAGTTATACACCGTTGATTGGAAGCTGATACCTGTCCCGTATGACCATGGCCATGGACTTAGATGATTCAGATTTACTTCTAAGGCTGATACCTCTGGCTAAGTGTATATATATGAGGAGAGAACACTTGAACGTTGATTACAGTCCTTATCGTGCTTTCATTCGCGTGGATCTATCGACTCCTCTTCTTACCATCGAATCTCGACCGGTTAGAGATGATCGACAAAATTTTCTGCGTCCTTCTTCTCGCGATTCTCACTACCGCAGAAATTCGTGAGTGTTTCTTTTATGTGATTCTTTACGAGTAAATATTCGTTCTCTCATTAATTTCTTTGTTCTTATATGAACGAAAGAAAAAGGAATATGGTATCGGTAACGACTGGGTAGAAAGCAAAGGAGAATTATGACAGTGCGTTTGGTAGACATAAATCGTGAAAAGTAGCAGAATCGAGAGCTCGAGAAAGCTATTAAAATGTCTTTTTAACTATCTAACAATTGACGTTACCCAACAAAGAAATTTAATCTACGGGACACATATAACAAAGTGTTTCACCGCACTTTGCAGGAGTTAACAACGCGAAGGCGGAAGTGCTGTAAACGAAAGATTCAAGGCCATTGATCTCGTTATAACATATACAAAAACATTGAACTTTGAAATTATGATCGTTACGATTTCAAAAAAATGATAACAATTTTCTTAACCTTCGATTTACGAGATGGAAGAGGAGAGTAAAAAGTTTTTAATTGTTTTTCTTTCGCAGCTTCTTACATTCAGGTATGCGGTCGAAGAAATCCTAATCTGGACGAATGTATTAGGAACAGCATCGACAAAATTAAATATAAGTTTGTCGAAGGAATACCAGAATTGGAAGTTCCATCGATCAATCCATTGATTGTAAGGAACGTGAAATTGGCCGATCTGCCAAATTTTAAAGCAAGAGCCGACAATGTTAAAATTTACGGTCTCGAAAAATTTACCATTACTAAATCCCATCTCGATCTGGATAAGAAACAAATCGAAGCCGCGCTTAAGTTCGATAAACTGCAAATCAAAGCTGATTATGACGTGGATGCAAAAATTCTTATCCCTGTCGTTGGTCATGGCCCTATCGAGTTGGAAACAGGTAATGAAATAGAAATCGTCCCTTTCATAAAAAACAAATTCGAAATCCTTCGTTCATAGTCCAGTCCAGCCAATTGGCCTTCGACTATGATTCTTCCGCGTTTTTATTCGCGTGCAATAATTGCGAGCGTTGCCGATCGTTACGTAATATTATGTCTTGTTGTCGTCGTATTTCAGAAAATTGTAGCATTTTCAACCATGTATCCGTAACATCGAATCAACGTGAACTTTTCGTTCTTTTTCAGATAATGTCAGTGGGAAGGTGACGATGCGTTACAAGATAATACAAAGGAAAGGCAAAAATTACGTATACTTCTACACTGTAACAATGAAAGTCGAAATCTCCGACTATAAAGCCAACTTCTTACACAACGGAGATGTCGATAGTACCTTGACGACTGCCATTAACGCAGCCCTTGCTGACGGTAAACAAGAAATTCTCGATAGTACTATTCCGAATGTCGAAACGAAAATCTCCGAGTATATACTCGACATAAGTAACAAGATCTGCAAACACTTCACTTACGAGGAACTTTTCCCCGATAGGGAGTAAGATCAATATAGTTTTTCAAGTATTTCGAATGAACTTTTTCTATTTTCTTTTTGTCGAATAAAACAAAGGATTAATGGTTGGATTTGACATTTTTTATGCCCGTTCGGTATCCCTTCCTATCTCCACTCGGTGTGCCTGTGAATTTTCAAATTTCGTTCAAGTCGATCGAAAAAATTAGAAAAAAAAGACGACGAAGCATCGACCATTTAAAAACTTGGAATTAGTGATTACATGGGTGAGGATGAAACGGTACACATAATGTACCATGCATTCTGCATCGTGACCTTCGTTTCAACTTCGACGAGTCGCTAGTTGAAAGGAAAAATTTCCTCGTTCGATTTCTTGCTCGATCTTTTGTCGACATAAACACGAATTTTTTACAAAGTTCTCTGCTTACGCTATTAATGTTTAAACGAAAGATTGCGCATAGAAGCAGCGATTAAACGGCAAGATTATATTTCTCGTCGAATAATTGCGACGTCGCCAATCATTTCTTACCTGTGATTCATTTCCGTGAGTACCGATTAAGATATCTATACTATCCTTACCTGCAAAGTTATCTTAATTCCTTGAATTCTTGTATAGTTCACCAAATTCGACAAAAATGCATGCAGTACTTTCTTTCCTTCGTCTCAATTTCATCTTAAATCGACATATGTATGTAATAAAAACATCAAATTTAACAATTGCTTTATTCGACGTATCGCGTCCGTACAATATTAAAGACTACACAAATTATAAATTATTAACTATTTATACGACAAATATGTCTACCTACCGACCAGAATACTTAGACGTCGACGAAAATCTATAGATATTACGGAATACAAGATCGAACGATAACGCACGTTAAGGAAAAAAAATATATACATAAACACAAACGATCGTACATCCCAACCCCCTTCCTTCATCGACACGGGTGGATACATATTTTCTTTCTCGATCAAAAAGCCCGTTTCTCTATGATTTCATCGTGTTAATCAGGACTGTCTACTTTTTTGGTTTTTCTTAAAAATTCTAGATACAAGCATCGTTCCTTTTCCCAGTCGCGAGCATACGTTGTACAAATAGTTATCTACATCTCTGAATATAACCTTGATTTTTAGAAAAGGTTACGATCAAAAGAATACCCAGCTACATGCGATTTTAATGTTAATCGATAGCTCATCTCGTAAACCATCCTCGTCTTCGATCGTTGCTTTCGAAGCAATCATCGAAAGATTATGGTAAAAGGTAAAAATAATAAAAAGGAAGAGAAAAAAAAATCACTCCCGATGTTTTGGCAGAAGAGAAACGATCCTGGACATGCTCGATCTTACAGTAAAACCTTTGGATAGAGAATTCAGAGGTAGTGTCGTCTAAAAGTCTCGATGATGTCATCGACGAACGAGTTGACCTTCGTTCGTGAGCATCATCGTCGTCGTCCTCATTTTTGTCCTTCTTCTAATTTTGCGGGAACAATTGCTCGTACGTAAATTGATTGACGATGCTGTTAGCTATCTCACGGAAGGCATCTGACAATGCTTTCTCGATCAACGGCTGAAGTTCCCGAAGGAACACGTTGAAGTTGCTGTTGATAGCAGAATTGACCACGTCACCGAGAACCTTGTCACCACCGAAGAGATTGTCCAAGTGTAGGGTACCCTTGCCAACGGTGATCTTCATCTTGAACTCGTCGATCGCAACGTGATCCTCGCCGTTCGGTTGCTTGTCCATCATTGCGTGTACTCTGACAGATCCGGTGCATTCGGTGAAGTTACCAGTCATGTGACCAGATCCACGGATTGGTAGGAGCAATACCTTGCCATCGACCTCGTACAAGCCTTGGATGTGAAGGTGGGGTAGGCTGACATCTATGTTGAAGAGTAGCTGATCCAGGTCGACCCTTTTGTTCGAGAAAAAAAAATATATCATTTCGTACAATTTTATTTCGTATCATTTGCAATAGGTATGGTTACGACATCGTTGAAAATTGTCTGAAATCTCGAATAAAAACAGAAAAGCATTTGTCTTTAGAAATTTAGATACGTGTTTTGTTTTTTAGGGATACGATAGACAGAGTTAACCACGAAATACGAAATTTTACGACTTTCGTTACGAATCAAGGACAGGTTTAGCGTCGTTTCGCGTCCCTTCGGCACGTGCCTCGCACGACAACACTTTAGAATACTACGAGGAAAATATAAACGGCAATAAAATGAAGACACAAATAGTCGCGTAGTCGTTTTACGGGTCAAGCTTGTTACTCGTTCATCGTTTTCTTCACGATTTTGTCCACTTAATCCCCTCTTTCCGTTCTTATCTCTATTTTGTTATCCCCCAACGATTATCCTTCCTTTTTTTTTTATGATCCGTACGTAAGAAGCACGCGCGAGAGAGCATTACACGAGAATTGTTTTTAGGTTCGCGTTTCTAGCACTCGTGTCACGGTCGTATCCACTATCGTAAGCGGAATACAAAATAATCTTGCTCCGTCCGATCGATCGACGAAGTTTTCTTCATTTATCTTCTTTTTTCCCGGCATTAGCGATCAATTATACGAGACTGGCATTTAAACCTTAGGATCGTCTTAAGACGAATTAAGAAATTAAAATAACTTGGAGGTATTAGAGTGTGGTATAAAAATAGCTTTGTGAATGAATGAATCGATGAAAATGCTAGGATAGTGGGAGACTGGGTACGGTTGTAACAATTTTGCTTCGATTGCCCATAGTATCAACACTATGCTAGTGAACGGATAATCGCTTTGTTAAAACCGTAACTTGTCACAACCGTACACAATCTCCCCTATGGTAAAATGATTAAATAGATCAAGCAGTACGTCGAATCACCGTTTTACCGCGCGGTTCTCACGGTAATAAAATAAATCAAAGACGACAACGTCGTACGGTAGCGGTCCGTTGTTATTATTAATACATTGTGACATGTTCGTTTGCTCGTATAACACGAGAGTCGTTTGCGATTACGCCAACCCGATGATGCCGTAATACGATCATCTCTCGGCCGATAATTTCCCGCTTCCTGACTGCCAATCTCGCATTAATTCGAACGACTGAAAAGGCAACTGCCACGCGAACACTCTCTTCATATTAATACAAAATTCTTTCAACCGGTCCCGCTGAACTTTGTTACGTCTGACCTTCGACGCAGTCTCCTCAAAGGAAATGACGCACGAGTTGTTCGTGCTTGTTCGATTTAAATAATAAAAAAAAAGAGTCGACGAATAAAATTGTAAAAGCTCGGTCGTCTCGAGCTATAAATATTCCACGGTGTTGTACACTGATGAAAACTGATGAATATTGTTGATTAGACGATCGAACAATCGCGTTAGACGCAAAGCGTGACAACAACGCGCTGATTCGAGATCCGTTAGCGTCCGGTTTATAAAGTTCCACTATAAATGTGTGAATATAATCGTATGATTTCCCAGAGATTCGACTAAATTTTAATCGCGAGAGATTAACGAATAATCCGCTGAGTTTCTATGGAGCAAGTAGATAGGTACTATTTCGATAAGTTATCGTATTGCAACTTACTTCAATTTACTTATAGTGAAATCACTGGCACCGTAAGCTTGTACATCCTTAGCCGTTATCCTGATACCTGAACCTTCGGTAGCAACGAGCTCCTTCAATAACAGCGGCTCCAACGATGGGATATTGTATTCCGGTACACCCTTTTGTAGGTAGGGTTTCAAGGTTTCTACGCTTTCGGTCACGCAACCCTCGACGTTCGAGTTGGAACGAGCGCAAACGTGAATGAAATCAGCTGGAAATGGAAAAGAATTTATACGGAAGAACGATGAATATCTGTTATTTCAGAATTATCATTTTATATCTTTTTACTCACGCAACTCCACCGATCTGCCAACGTTAACCGTCGCAGCTAGTACGAACAAGCAAGCTAGGTACAGCATGTTATTTCTCATATTTGACGTTACGAGATCGAATGATAAGACCCGAAATCGAAGAGAACGATGAGGGGTTGTCTAAGATGATTTACTCGAAGACGATTAGAGTTGATCCTCGATGGATGGTCAGACCCGAAGCGAATAAGAGAGAAGCCGTCGTGTGAGGACCTTATAGTGGTATCCTTCTTCCCCCCTCAGCCCCTCGAAGCAGCTGCCATCTCTGGGTTAGTCCGAGTTAGTCACTGAAACAATTGTTGCCCATCGACGTTGTCATCTACGTGTCCCACTACACTTACACACAGTTACAAGCGTAGAGAAGAGATATACACGTACAGTCTCCTTTGCATCCAGACGATCGCAAAGTCGAAGATGATCGTCGTGGGGGTGGGGGTGTGGAGAAGAGGAAATGGCAAAAAGAACAGACTAATCGCCGTCTAATATCGCCTAATGCCAATTCTCCGAACGCGTTCGATCTCTGCCCGGCTTTGGCCTTCTGGTTGGTGGATGATGAATTTTCTTCTCCTTCTTCTTTTCTGTTTTTTTTCCTCTTCTTTTTCCCTGCTACGCTTTACATCCATGACCCGTCTCGTACCTACTACCTGTCCAGTCGTCCTCGAATAGAACGAAATCGGAACGCGAGGGCCGACGACACGCGCACGGAATTTCGTACAGACGTTCCTGTTTTCCCGAAGACACGCTTTCTTCTACCTCCTTTCTTTTTTTCTTCTTCTTTTTCTTCGTATTCTCTTCCTTATTTTTCAAAAGCAGGACATGTCCACGAACGCGAAACGATCTAGGAAACTACGCGACAGTTTGCCGAATTTCGTGGAAGATTTTTTAAACAAGCGTCGATTGATTTAGAAGCGAAAGGTCGTCTACGTTCTCTCATAATCCTTTCGTGGAAATTATCTTAACGTTCTTCGTCAAAAAAAATATCGCATTTCGATGATATGCAAGTAGGACCTATCTCTTTACCATTTTTTTCAGCTTACTATGAAACCGGTTTTTTTTATTACCCGGCGCCAAAATATTGCTTCTGGTAACAAATTAGAAATATTCTCACTCATTTTCCTGATAAAATTCTGACATGTGTCGATAAGATTCCCCAATGACAATTCAATACCCACTTTTTCCGTACTTATCGAAGGTAAAAAAAAAAAACTGTGTGCACGAAGAGCGCTAGTATAAACACACGAGTCTCTTTATCGACCTTTACCTTCTACATATGCGCATATAGAATTTTATTAAAAAGTATATGGGTAGCGTTCGAATGGAGATTCGATCGGAGTGACATTTAACATAACTAACAGGCAAGAAAAAGTACAAACAGTAAAAAAAGAAAGATTGATTTGTGAGATCATTGAAGAATGACACGTCTAATTGTTGAGTTACACGATAGTCAATCAAATTCTAAAACAAATAGTATTATTTTTTTTAAACGCTTATCAGTGACATTCATTTGTTTACATTTATTACAATCAACGCATACGAGCTACTCGATAAGGAAAACAAGCTCGTTTTCGTTGTCACCCTCTAATGCGTCAAGAATGGATAATCACGAGCGAAATTAATTCCTATACAATATCAGCTGTTCTTCCTCAGGTCAAAGAAGTCGTTGAAATTATCAACGCCGTGACATAATAGCGCCATTGCATAAGCCAACTTACATCTCCTGCCGGATATAAAACGCGAGCACCTGAATTGTAGTCTTGAAGAACTCCTACTGAATTATCGCCAATGAAATTATCCGGGCGTATCCCCATCCTCCTAGCGATGACAACGGAGAACAAAATTGTACGTCGACCATTCTTCTCACTGGTCGGCAATGATCCTGAAAATCGGTAGTCACGATCGGTGGATTCGATCATTGATTCATCGATCATAATGGTTACTTCCTGCTCTTCGCACGTTCGAATAACAACAATCACTACGATACCATAGAATATTGTTGTATTCGTATCTAATGATCGTCTATTATTTCGGTAAGAGCTTACTTATTTTCTCTACAATTTTTCTACGAGGAATATCAGAAAAATTAATCCGATTACAAATTACCGATCTCCTGTTCTGTCAAAATGCGAATATGTAATCTCGTGTCGCGTAATCGCTCTTACAACTTAATGCTAAGGCATTATTGGACGGTAACCAGCTATTCAAGTTGAGATGCTCAGCACCGGATTAAGCCTTCAGCAGACCCTAGACAAAATATAAATCGGAGCCCCATTTACATAATTTGTTTTTTCTTTTATTGGTAACTTAGGCTACAGCCTAAGAACTAGAAGAGTGTTTGTTATCGAAGTAATCAGTATAATTATTTAATATCAATTTACATAAAAATATATGCATAAATTTTTACAAGCGCAAGCCTCGATTGAATCCGGGCCGAATTATAGAATTTAGACATTTGTCTCATTTGTCTATAGGGTTAATCCAGCCGTGGAGAGTTTAGAAAATTGTTGTAATTTTGGCAAATTTAATATAGCTTAATAAAATTCTACGTAACGAGTTTCTAAAAATTTGTTTATGTTGATTCAAAAGATTAGCCAGTTACCAAGAATGTGCAACAGTGGTGGGTATTTCAAGGCTCGATCTTCTCAATCGTAGCACGTACCTGATCGAAGGACACGCACGTTTATCAATTAATATTAAAGAACTACGTTTCTGACACTCGCCTATTTGTCGTTTCAAAAGAATTATCTATTCGGTATATCAAGAAATTGATAAATGACGCTTGGGAAGACTAAATCGCGTGGCCGTGACTTTGGTGGTCAAGTGGATCGTCACGAATACATTTTTTTAACAATCACGAAGAAGATGATAGAGAGAGAATAAAATAATCGTTTGGAAATGTTACTGTATAATAATGTAAAGGCAAATCATAAAAACTTGACGCGTTAAGGTGCGAAGATACTGCAGGAGCATCGAGAGATTAAAATAAAAGTCTTCAAACATTACCGTCACGTAGAGGCGATTACGTTCGTCCATCGAAAATTCCAATAAGTTCCGCGACGTAGCGGCATAAAGTCGAATAATATTGTTTCTCAAAGTAATACAGTTTATTCAATAAATACATAATTGTACAAAAATTAAAACTAATTCTCCTAACTACCATATGATCGATGAAGTGATGTACGAAATCTTAAAAGTAATAATGTCTCGGTGAACGACGGAATTCAACCGTTATATACATTGACACTAAATCTAATTCGAGCTATCTACACATTCAACAAAGCGACCAATTAATCAACGATAACAAAAATAACGATCAATTAAATTCTATTAACGAGGGCTAAGATGAGCGAAGACTGTTAGTTAATACCGAAGCACGAGAGATCGAATAAAAATGTTCAAGAACCTATCCCGAACGCACGGGAGTTCTCTCAAAGTGCAAAAAAAATACTGACAATCTTTTTATAACGAATTGTTCGGTCGCTCTAAGATTTTCCTTCTCTCTTTACAAACCATATTTATGTTTTGCTCTACGAACACGTTTGTAAACGAGCAGGAAATTTCCATAGGCGTGCTTCTCTTTTTAAGTGTCCCCACCCGTAAAGCTTGACGCGCTTTCGATGATCGAGGAAAATGTACATGTGCGTATAAGATCGGATGATGGCCTCTCTCTCTCTCTTTCTTTGAATTCTCACGGAAATGATCTTATCATCTCTTTGTCGTGCCACTTATTCGGCGATCCAAGCGTCGTACGGTACTTGTGCGAAAAGTTTCTCAACAAAACTCGACATCACTTGGACCAACTTTCTTCTTAAATCTGGCTTCATTTCTTTGAGCAACTCTTGGCTGTTACTGTTTATGAACAAATTCAAAGCGGCTTCTGCGGGTACAAAAATTTGCTACGTTAATTTTCATTATCGAAATGAAAGAAATAAGATTTACGAGCACAATACTTACGAAGTATGGTGTTACCATCGTGTACGTTTTCAACACCCATTTTAATATCTTGCACGCTAAAGTCCATCTTTAATTGTTGCAACCTCAAATAACGACGCTCTTGATACAAGAACGGCTTCGCCCTGATGAATACTTTAGCTTTGACGCCCTCTAAAAGTAAAAATAAATCTTTTATTTAAGTCCCAGGAAAACATTCGAAACGGCAACCAAAATACCAGGTTGCATTTCCGGTTGCCTGCTACGAGGCGTTGACCGTTTACAAAAGATCATAAGAGCATATAAATTTCATAAACGGGCACTAAACTCGATTAAGTATTACGAACGTCTAGTTAGAAGTAGTAGTGACCGGATGATAGTGAAAATGTAGGTACTAAACAAATTTGCGGTGCGTGAACGGTGAAAGTCCGAAACGTTCGTGACTTTTACCGACGTCGTTTCACGCGACGATAGAGCGTTTGATCGAGCAGCTCACGTATAAGCCATCTTTCAACGTGTGCATATTTTCAATTTTTTACTATTTAAAAAATAGATCTGACTATATGTGAACCAAAGAAGAAAGAATTTTTTTGTGAATATCCACTTATTGGTCAATGATATCGATAACATTTGATATAAATTACTATTTATCTAATCGAAAAGTTTCATTTATTTATAATACCAACCATATTCTCCCCAGTAGTCACCAGCACCGCTAGCCTGAACCAAAATCAAGGTACCGCTGGACCTATACTTAGCAGCAGCCCTGATTCTAGGGATGCTAAGAATAAGCTGCAATTGAACCTCATCATCGGACAATCTAGCTCTGAGACCGGTCACCTTGAGTGCCGAAACTCCTTTAGCATTGACGTCCTTGAACTGAGCTTTATATCCATCAGGACCACCACCGAGAGTTATGTGAACTTCATCCAAGACGATGGGCTCCACTTCGGGATAGCCTAACTGTGGTAGACCTACGACAAGGAAGATAAATGTAGAGTACAAAGCATAAAAAGGAAGTTAGAGGAAATAAAAGAGAAATTCGAGATAGCCGTATCAATAGAATGTGTAGCTTCTTCAACGCCACTCACTGGTACCATAGGTAGTGGACTGGAATGTAGGACACCAGGTGAGCACTCGAATTCACCGTTATAACCTGCTTCCTCTGACAAAGCAACTCCTGTCGTGTTCTCAACACGTGCTTCGAGTTATACCACACGAACAGTTTGCACACACTCTCTCGTTCATTTCTAGAGTCCCTAAATTCTCCAATAATCCCTAAACGATAGTAATATTGTAAAAGTTTCTCACCGTGTCTAAAATGTTCAGTGAGGACGTTGGCCGCTCTGGCAAGACAGCTCTCCAAATTGGGATCGCTTCTAGAGCAAGGTTCCAAAAATTCAAGGCCTCGGTATCTCCCCATCGCATCGACGCTCCCGAGGACCAAGATCGAACACGCGCACAGCACAATGACACTATTTGCCCTCATCGTTTCTTCTTCTTCTCACTTTATCCTCTCTTACCGGTTAGACGACCTTCGGAACGAGCAATTCCTTCTCTTCTTCCCCTCACGCGCGGACACACTCGAACCGATCGAATTTCTCAGCGTGGAATGACCGCTTAGCAAGGATGCGCACGGACTTATAGCACCTTGACATTGCCCCCGCTATAAGGCCGAGGGCGAAGAGGAGAAGAAGAAGAGGGACGAAGGGAAGTGAAGAAATGAGAGAGAGAGAGCTGCCATCTTAGGATTGGATTCTAACTTTCCATAGGAAGCCGTATAATTGCTTTCTTCTTGATTTTCTTTCCTTTGATCCATCACGACTGCATTCTCCTCGTGATGCAATTATGTCGTTCCATCTCGTTTAATGGCATCCGTGGCTCGCTGAAAGACTGATACCTCGAAACTCATCCTTTCTTTTAAAATATTAAGTATCGAAAAAACGTCGTTCTAATATTTGGCATCGCAAAGTTTTTTGGGCGATCGATAAACCATAACAGAGCAGTAGGTTTAATTAACTCGTGGTTTTCGCGTTATGACAAAGTGAAAGTGTGTTATTAGAAAGATATAGACTCTGTACTTTCTGTCAAGAACGACAGAACTATTAGCAATGTCTAGTGCAAGATCGTAGTAGGTCATTTTTTCAAATGTATTATCGGATTTAAATGCTACAGAGAGTTGGCTCGTCTAGTACAGTATTCGAGGAATATAACGGAACAAACGATTTTTATTGGATACTTTCCATTGTTATAGCTACTCGGTGACACGGTTAACTGGAAAAGCAATGGATAGAGCGTTCGATTTACTATTGTTATTTCTCTACATAACTCTTGGTATACTTACTAAGCCGATTATTTCATGAAAAAGAAGTTGGAGCTAATTAGTTCAACGCATATCGGCTCTCGTCTCTCTCCCACGATCAAGATTCTAAAGACTTTCTTCTTCTCACGAATAACGCAATGTCGAACAGGAAGGGAGGAACAATTATTTCATCCTTCGAAGATATCGGCAAAGTTGGTGTAATTATTACGAATTTGCACTTGGGCTCGTCATCGTAATTTCGTTAAAAAATTCATTGAACGTATTCAATAACGTCTAATAATAGATTTCATATCCTAGTGAGGATATAATGAACGATAAAAAATCGTAAGGGAGCTCTATCGAAAGAAAGCGTACGCTCGAAAGACGTCAGAGTATACGTCATCAAAGTATAACCGACTTTATTTAAGTGTGTTAAGCACCGTTAGTCGACACGATCGCGATCGCAATAATTTATCGTCCCAACGTGCTCGAGAGCTACTTACAAATTATTCAATATGTACCACGTTGACCGATGGATTAAACGACCAATGTATAATTATACCTAATGAAATTCAACTTCTCTTCCCTTTGAGTTAGGCCGTGTTCGAAGTTCAAAATTTCTATGAGACCTCAATTCCGTTCCATTTCTTACGTACGAAAACAAACATCGAAAATATCAACTAACTGTAAAAAAATTTCATGTCAAATTTCTTTGAATCTCATTTTGACTCTGATATACCGACCGAGCCGCGGCACGAACTTCTCAGTATCTTGTGTATCCTCTAAGAATGCGGGGTCAAGAACCGGATAACTCGGAAACTTCTCAAGGTAAACAGCTACACCGGCTGTCGAGGAAGATCTCTTTCCTCTCCATCAACGGTGGCAGCAGAAAAATCGTTACTTCTGCGAAATCTAATAAAAAAAATATATAATTCACGGACGTTCTAAACTTTCACAAGAGGCACCACGCATGTACAGAGAAAGAACGCAGGTTTGGGTATAATTGTGTTTTAATCTTTATATTACAAAAATAATCTGGCGAATCGACAAATAATCGTATATTCGTTTATGAGTTTTTAATGAGTATAAGAAAGTGATGGAAACGAAAAAACGTTTCCTCGTCAATAAATTGAAGTAGCAGAGACTAGGGCAAGTTGATACGTTTTATTTGGGGAAACCAAAATTTAATAATTTGTCCCATTGTGGGACAGCATCTCCATACACAAAAGTAGAGCATATAAATAAAGTAAAAAAATGTAGTTTTCTTACTTTTAAATGAGTCAATGAGACGTCAAATTAATTTTGCGATATAAAGTTTTATATAGCGTCTTCAGACGGTTTGAGAAGTCACCACGAATATTCACTTCGTTCTAATATCATAATACGTAGACCGAAATCGAAATACATCTATCTACATGAATATAAATTATAACACATACATAATCTATTTAGTATATGGTACATGCATGTACCCAGTGTCCTGATAATTCTATTGTATCAACCTGCCCCTGCATGAACTTGTCCTGGGCTCCCCTACGTAATATACTTTTATTCCATTTTCTTTTCACGTGGAACGAACGGGCTTTGGTTTGATAATCCTCTCGAAAGGAAAATTTTTGAAAGCTCTTCCAAAGATACTCGTGAACGCCGTGGACACTAATTCATTGATGACACCTCTCGTAACCGCGAAACCCGGTTGCCAAACGGTGTTGATAATTCTATCGAGCACACCCTCGAGAAGTTCTCGTCCAAACAACAAATTTGAGATGTGTAACTTTAAATCCCTTATAGTCTGCACGGTTACGTTCACTTTAATCTTTTGACCCGGTGCTTTCGTAATTATTGTCGTCTGGACGAGATCGTCTGAAAAAGAGAAAGGAAGGTAGAAATGGTTAGCGTTCCTTGTTTCGGGACGAAAACGTGCGGAAAATTGGACGATCGTTCGAACTTACAAAGGGTCAGCGTAAATTTTCCTCGATTACGTATCGACGAGCTGAACAATACTCCGTTAAATTCGTAATCACCGGATAATGCCTTTTCCGGAAAGCTTTGCGTGTAGACAACCTGAAAGTAATAGCAATTTTCTTGTTAGAAAATTTCTTATTATTATATGTGATGTGTAATTTCTCGTGAATCAAACTGATCAAATTCATGAAATAAAAAATTGATCCTATTCAGAATTAATTACATAATCATAAAACTGTTGATAAGTTGTCTTCAAATAGGTTTATATAATATTTATTAGGTACCTTGTAGTTCGGTAGGTCGCTGACAAATTTAATCACTTTGCTATTCGTCCATCCACTTTCGGTAACGTTTCTCAGAGTGAGGGTAAATCCAAAGTTAGGCATTCCCCGTGTGACGCTGATTTCTCTCTCAAAAAAGGGATCGAATGGCTGGACATTGTATTGTGGAAGTCCGGTTTTGAAATAAGGCCGAATCGCGTTTAGACCTTCTCGTACGCAAACGTCGAAACCGGCTACGTTTGGATGGCAATTTTTAAAATGATCCTCTGAAAAAAAAAGAAAAAACGTTATTGACTTATTTTGAATTTCTTTCAGAGCCGTTTCCTGTTAATAATATAATTTTTTTTTTTCGTCAAGATTCACAAAAAAAGTTACGAACGACTCATGGGAAGTTTCGATCTTCGAGCGAAAGTGAAATTTTTAGTCGTTTCTTTCTTCACAGTTTCTTGTTTCGAAAGCTGCCAAACATCTTCGTACAAAACATAAATATCCAATAAACATTCGGCTTTCTCGTATACCAGCTGACTTTCCCAAATTGGAACGACGCCAATTGCAATTAGATTATTTAATTATCGCCATAGCGTTTATAGTAAATACAGAAGGCTAAGACTTTTTAATAGAAACCTTGCGTGGAGGAATTCGTGTCGGACGAAAATTTCGTAACGTTACCATGTTAACTAGCCATAGTCTCCTCATGGTTACTCACTTTCAAAGCTATTCTGCGTCCTATTGAGAAATAGTTGATAAAGTGTTACGCAAGCATTGCGGTTAACAATAAGCCTACATTACAACTAACTACGTTGATGACATAAAAGTATAATGGAAAATAATAAACCATCGTTTTTTAACGCACGAAATCATCCACTTGCTAGTCTAAACGCGAACCCAAAGGATCAACCGAAGTCTTTTTTCTTCCCCTTTTTTATTGCACTCACCAAAAGCAGCCAACGAAAATCCACAAAAAAGAAGGAGAACGGCGAACACTTTTAACCACTGATACAACATCTTGACGGTCACTATTTTTTTCCGGTGTCTAATTACATACGAATACAAAACGTGCCAATCTTTACCAATGTCTAGCAAATAAACGATGTACGATATATACCGGTGTATGCTCGACCATACGCCAACGTTGCTCGCACTTTCACTCTCCGGAGTGCATCTGAGACCCGCGAGTTACCGGGCCCTCCTTACGACAGGATTTTCGGTTGATCTTATATAATTTTTCACGGGAAGATCGGTAGGAGATAGACTCTCACATCGGTTGATCGCCTCAACTATATGTTTCTACGAAGAATCGAACGAGTCGCACGTATAACATAACGAATAGTATATGTCGAAATCCCTACTCTTTCTCTTTTCGGCTCGAACACCCTCGTACCTCTCATCTCCGGGTTGCTTTCATTTTTATATTCTTCCACTCTTTTTATTTCTCTAGCCTGACAAATGTGGCTAACTCTGAACCAGGTGCAAAAAATTTTCCTCGTACTTTTCCGTCATCAAAACATATCGCTACATGGAGGAACAAAGTCTATTGTATACCTGCGGTTGAATAATATTATTAATTGCATCGATTTCATATTTTCGTTACGTGGGTATACTTTTTTATAAGACGTAGGAAAGTTCCACAAGAACGAACGAAATCTAAAACACGTATGTCTTGTGCGCCTGCACGAAGGCAAACCGGTACGTACCGCTGCTATTGCTATAAGAATTAAGAGTCAGTCCGGGAAGATTGAAATTGCAAGACAAGATCAAGGTAACGTGACAATATTTTTGGAATAATTATATAATTAGGATCTTTAATGAAGCTTTGCTGTAATCTTCTAAAATCTGAAATAAATCGCTCTTTTTTATTATCCAACAAGAAGACATATAAACAGAAATTGTAGAAAAACCAGTCCGAACGAATGTGGGGCAAGTTCGTTTTTGTTTCGCATAATAAAGCCATACCTATTCCAATTCCAAGGAGGCGAAACTTGAATATAAAGAACGCATATCATCAGGCGTCATCAGGAGTAATTATAATTTGAAGCATCGATTTATAAACACGATAGAGATTTTGTTTATTGTTATAATCTCAAGTTTTTTTCTTTAGTCGTTTACCTTGTCACGCATCAAAAAATAATTATCAATGAAAGTATCGTTCGTTCACGTAATAACGCGTTACCGATATACCTCGTTCAACGCTCTATACCTAATTTGCATTCACACACGAGTACACAAGCGGAAGGTACGAATATGTATACATATACTTTTTTTTTAAAAGTACACCTACTTTACGAGACCTTCGGATCCACGAAATATTTGCCACTCTCAGTTTCGTTTGTAGAAGCTTCTGTTCTTTAAAAGAACACCGGATGGCGTATTTTACAAATTAAGCATTCAGCACCATAACCCTCGGATACTACCGCGCGCAGACTTTATCGCATCCTATTAAGTTCAATGCCAAATCAAAGTATAAAGTTAACTTCGCGCCTCATCGTAGAAATTAGTGTCCTGAAAGACTCTCCGAAACGAGGTTCGGTAGTGGCGAAGTGTCGAAATATTAGAACGTCCCTAAAGCATTTAAATCCTTTTTTTTTCTTGTCTATTTTTCTCTCCGTTCCTCCTTTCCTTCTCTCTCTCTCTCTCTCTCTTTCTGTCTTTCTCGGTAAAGTAGTCGTTCTAAGCAAAAGTCGTTTGTCTCGCGGTATACGAAAGAGGCGCAGGTGCATGTTGCAGCAGTGAAAGTATCCGAGTACAGCTACGATCTAGCATCTGTCAATGCCCTCTTGCATATACAGTCTAACTCTAGCGGTGCCATTTAGTCGGTATCCGCGATTTGTGGAATACTCGTCGAAAGAAACACCGGCATCATTTTTGTCATCTTCAGTTTCTACATCGTGAGCCAACATTACCAAAGATTCGGTCGAAGATCAACAATTTTGTTGAAAAAAAAATAATCTCGAAAAATCGTTGAAAAGTGTTAGAAGAAGATCAAACGAAGATGTTAACGAAAAATCAACTCATAGGGTTCCTCTTCGTCGTGGGATACTCAAAGACTCTCTCGTTGGATTCAACTCGTGAGTAATTTGACCGACTCACCGAACTCGCGCGAGATAACGCAGCTTCCGCGTTAACGCGGTGCCCACGAGTAGAAGCGTGCTATCGCGTTTAAGGAATATAAGAGAGAAAGTTCAAATTGTGACTTGCTTGAGTTGGAGAAGGCGAGAAAACCATGGGAATTAAACTCTTAACCCAATTATTTTTCTTCCTAGCGTTTTCATTCGGCGCGTTCTTTTACGATAGAGAATTCGATTTATGTAAATAATGAATTTCTTTGCAGCCGAGTACGTGAAACAATGCTCCAGAAGCGACCCCAAAGTGAAAAGTTGCTTAATCGATGCCGTGCACCATCTGAGGCCTTACTTGAAGCTCGGTATACCTGAAATCGAATTACCCTCGGTCGAACCCTTTCGCGTAAGTTTTTTCAATCGATGAGAAGAAAAATTGAATAGTTCATCTACTAGAAACTCCATTAATATCGAGTAATAGGAAGATATAATAAGAGAATTGATATTTTTTTAAATAATGAATTGCAAATTTTTCAAGTAGAAAAAAATATAATCGATAATGTTAATAAAAATGTATGAACTCGGTGTGCATTCGTTTCTTACTGTAATTTATTCAGATTTCTTGTTCACGACGTCAGTAATTGCGAGCATTTAACTAATTCATGTCAGCTATAAGAAAAAACGAAGTTGAATACTCCAACATCACGATATACAAGATTTTATTCTGATATCGACGTTCCACCACACACCGTTCCTTTCGACAGATGGACGAGCTGACTCTCTCCCTGACAGGTGGTACGAACGGTTACAAGGTTCAGTTACGCGAACTTTATGTAAGGGGAGCGAGTAACTATACAGTCGAGGACATTCAGTTAGGGTCGCCCTTTGAAGCTATCATACGAATGCCAGCCCTTGTCCTTGACGCTCAATACACCAGGTGAGCTTTCTTCGAAACTGCGAATTCTCATTTTTGTCTCACACATCTTAGTCTCCCTGCACATAAATATCATAAATGTGGCTAAGCTAGTTAGAGCTAAATCGATACACCAGGTGAGCTTTTTCTCGAAATTGCGAATTCTCATTTACTGGCACGTCTCGGTGACCCTAATTTGTTCTTGTACATAAACATCATAGACACGACATCTTGTACAGAAATATCTTAGAACCGTCTAACCAAGCGAGAGGCGTACACATCGATTTCTCTCTTTACAGTTCTGGTGTCCTGATCATCCTACCAGCCAGTGGCAACGGAACCTTTCATGCACGTTTCGACGATGTCAGAGCTCTCGTAAAGGGCACGATATCGACGAAAATCCGTGACGACAAGACCTATCTCAACGTTGAAAGACTGGACGTCGAACTTAGCGTGAAAAATGTTAACATGCGAGTACGAAAGATCTATAGGAACAATCGGATATTAAGTACGTACGATCGTTTTACCTGATTGGGGGTTATAATAGAATGAAACGAAAAAAATGAGGGAATAATGATTTCCAGCGGAGGCGACCAATCTATTCTTGCGAGAGAACGGACAGGAAGTTTTGAAAGCGATGGAACCGCAACTGAAGAGGAAGCTATCAGTTCTGTTTGCTGGAATAGTCAATCAGTTGTTACGTCACGTGCCCGTAGAGACGTTCCTTTTACCTTGAGCAATCTTTGACTTTTCTATTATTTTTCTTTTCACGCTGTCCGTCATTTTATGTAGAAAAAATCAGCGGATCGTTTGATTTCTTTTTTCTTCTTCTATCTATCGATCGATATGTCATCACGAATGTCGACGAGAGAATTGTCGATTGAGATATCGATCGACGACGAAATTTCGTTCTAGATTAACTTTACGAAAGTATAGAGGCTACAAGTTCACTTTTTTCTAATCGTTTATTTCTAATATATAATTCCTTTTTTATCACGACCATTGTATATACGTCTAGCGTGTATTAGAGTTAGGAGATCACGATAAAGGAGTATCGTAGTATTGGAATAAAAAAATTGGAAATGGGCAAAAAAGGAAAACGATACTCTATTATTTAATAATATTCCATCATTCACGTTTCACAGTTATCATCTGATTACGATCTACATATCTTTAATTCATACGACGATGAAGATAAGATATCTGGAGGAGTTCACGCGAGTCCCGATAACGGTATAATTCATCGTCTCTTCTTTATCAATATCTTAACGCATTTTTTAATACTTAAAGCATATAGAAAAATATAATCGTGCTTCGATATAACGTGAAAACACTAACGCACCCTAACTAAACACGATAGAAAATAAAGAGAAAGATACTTTCCCGTTGTATTATTTCTACTCTATAAAGATTGAAATAATTTTATCGGTTCAGCCGATAAGGAGAAATTTCTGATCTCCGTTTTGGTTATTACATTGGATCTAACTCTGCCAGAACTAGACGATGAATTGAAGATTTCATTAGCATCGTTTACTTAATCGTCCCGACATAATCTGTAGCTATTAATTTTGAACAAACTCTGCAAGTCATGTGACTACACATGCAGCTAAGAATAATGAGCTTGCTATACAACGTCTCGTTCAACGTGACGTTTATTCAAATCATTTCGAAGGCTGACGAATTGATTTCTTTTCTACGAGTCCTCTTGAATCCCTTTGACTATTTCTCAACCCACCTTTGACTACTATTTTTTTTTTAACTTCTAAGATTGCTTTAGACCTAAGGGAAGACTTCGTTGAAGGAGACTTTGGAGAAGAAGTTATTGACCAGCTCGGTGAAGAGCTTGTCCCAGGTATCGGCAACGTACGGATACATTCCACGGTAAATCGTTGGCCAATATTCATTGACGAACGCCAACACCGTCTTGGCTGGAAAATAATAACGCGGTAAGGTAAGGCGAGCGAGGTCCGATGCAAGAAGCGTGAAATGACGTTATATACTTACTCAGTTCCTCGTTTCCATTAAAGAGATCACTGCACCATACTTTCATTTTACCAATCTGCACATTCGCGATGTAGTGCTCCACGACCCACCTGTCATCTTTGACTGGTCCGCTTATGGTCCAAGTGACTTTAACATCTTCGGTACTAACGTTGAAATGACCTAAGGTTAAACGAAATTATAAATAAATGAGGTATCAGTTTGATTAGTATTTCATTAGAATGGTTTAAAAATAATTAATTAAAACTTCTTTCTAATCTTACCTTCGCCACCGATTTTAAACGATGCCAAATTGCCATTCGCTTTATATTCGCCTTCAATGAGATTCTTAGGGAATTCCGCGTCTATTTCCAATTTGAAAAAGTCATCGGCGTATTCTGGCCGAACTGCCAGAAAACGTACGTTCTTCATACCATAAACGTAGATATCCCATGTTTCGATGCTTCCATGCAATTCTCCGTTACCAAATTCATCCTTGCTGTGAGCTACGTAGTAAGGATCCAACGCTGGGAAATTCACCTCGGGGATACCTTCGATCAAAATTTAACGACTTTAAACAATATGCATAAAATATACGTAATCGTATATAAAATTCCGTTTACTTGCATCCGATCGAACAAAGAAAACAAAGAGATTCGACTTACCTTTGACAAATACTGGCCATGATTCCTGAATAGCGAGTCTCAAGCAGGACGAATAATCATCTGTACCTCTTTTACAAGTTTTCACTTCCGCGGCTGCAAATTGAATAAGTCAGTCAAAATGTAATATATCAAGAACAAAGAACGAGTAAACAAATCGTAGAAAAAATGTTCACTTGAGAAAGACGAACTGTCAAGTTTGACACGAGCGTAAAAGAAAATTCTACCAAAAAAGGAACGGCTTATCGTTCGAATATTTTCACACAGGACACCGTGATAAACCGTAAAAATTGTTAATATACTTTCCAAACAAGTACGAAATATAACAAAGTTGGCTGGTCTTTGTTCACTTACGAAGTTTGTATTGACCGGCAACGGCAACGACGATGTACGCGATCGCGAGAACGATGCTGAACGGACGGCACGACATCCTGCCCGATTAAAAATCCTGCGGCTAGCCCGGACAATTATGACTACTCGCTTTATATAGTTCTCTCCGCCAAGGACTCACCGCACGGAGCTGCGTTGCAAAATTGCATGTCATTAAACGTGGTGGCACGTGAGAGGCGAGAAGCACGTTCCTTTGAGCGCGCCTAAGAAGCTAAAACTCGGCCAGATAGTAGCTGCAAGTGACGTTCTCGTGCTCCTCCTCCTTCATCGGTTACACCCTTACGGGATCCAGCGATCGATCGAACCCGTTCGATCTCAACTTCTTTTTTTTTTTCATCTCATTGCCAATGCAAAGAAGATTCTTCTACACTTTCAAACGTTTCTAACGTTTCTCTCACCCGATCGGCATCCCATTCGATCGGCAAAAGTCAGCCTGCTTGCGATTCTAAGAATGGCTATCGCGATAATCGACCATTCGTACCACCTCGTTCGTCTCGCAACGCTTTCGTCCCCGATTTCTTCTCGATTTATCGAGCCTTTTGCGAACAAAGAGATCGACGTGAGATATATTTTTTTTTCAGAAGTTTGACGGGCCTATATCGTTCTCGCCTTGAAGAATATCCTTTAATTATCTTTGGTGTCGATTGTCATTATACCCAACGTCTTATGTAATTTTTCTCGCACTTCGACTTTTACTCTATAGACTCCGATAATAAAACAAAAAAAAGTATCGTTCTTCCCATCATTTGCATCACCTGCAAATTATTCTTACTTACGTGGTTAATTTACCACTTGATTTCATTTACGTAATCCTTTCCAACATCTTCGTGCGAGATAATCGTTGGTATACTTAAAAAGTCTACTTTGGGTTGGTGCTCTTCGAAGTATCGGTCATTTTCATTGCCATTTCTGTGTCCCATTACATCGATTGCGTGTTAAGAGGGACACATTGCGACCTAGGCCCTGATGTGACTGTCACTCTCCATACTCGCGCTAGAACGCGGTGATGCATCGGTATCTAACACGGCGTACTATTATGCGCGCACCTCGGTACCGTCGCGTAGATTGCAAATATAACAAGTGGCTGCCCTTGGAATATATCGATATGAAAAACGAGTTTTTCCATAGAGAGAACAACAGAAAAGAACAACAAGTATACGAAATCATCCGTTCGTGTTGCAATAATCCTCTTTACTATTTTGCTAAATATTTCAATAGGATAAAGAATATAAACGTCCATGAAACTTTTCTTACACGTCTGAATAAAACGAGTTCCATCTAAAAACTAATTATTCAAATTTGCAAGCTATAAGGTCTCATAAATACTGAACCTTTTTTTTTCCCTTTAAACCAGCAACGGCATCATCGTCTTGCAAAAAATTAAAGATAATGTAATTTTTTTATATTTAGCAGTCTCGTCATTTAGAAAGCGAGCATGTACATATAACTCGCGTTTATTAAAGTAAAAAGAAAAAAAGGAGGAGGAAATATGTAGGTCTCCCCACTAGAGATTATAGATTGCTCAGGACGCGTGCATTCACTGAATGAACAAGAAACTAAACTGCTAAATTAATGTGTATCGAGGTTGTGATTATATACGATAGCATCGATTCCATGTATCGCATGTAGTCGCGTATGTAGCATTGCATAACTGTATGTAAACATACTGCGACTAATGCAAAATAGCGCTGGTAAATGACTGAATTAATTAGCGAGAAATAAGCTCTTCTTTGTTTCTCCAATATTTTCGTAAGATATAATTAAAGATAGTTGGTGGACAATAAGTGGTGTGGGTGGTTGAGTAAAATCGAGATCGTACACAACGAAGAAAAGGAAGTCATCTGTTAAAAAATAACAAAGAATCCGAGGAAAGCGATACTTGACGAAGAGAGTTTGGCAATTCTAACGAGTTACGAATTTAATGAAGCAAATCAACGTTTAGAACGACCGGTCTCGTAACGTATTACGTACGAAAATATCAAGGGTCATAAACACCAACGACGGTAAGCAAAAGTGGCAGGAAATTTAAAAAAAAAAAAGACAGAAATTCATCGAACGTGCGTTGTCGCGTATTAAGAAACCAAACATTTGAAATTGTTTGACAAGGCTGCATTTCCAACGCTCGAAGCAACGTTAGCTTTCGAGACGCTCTTTTATACGCCTCTTTACCCGTTTCGTCGTTCGCGCCACGCTCCCGAAAGGATTAAATCCCATACGCACGGTGGCTCATTCACCTCGGTCGATACGTTGGCGATCTTTTCAATCTCGGACCGTCTGCAGGTGACGCCATCTGCGTAGTACGGATTTACGCACGCGTACTACACGCCATTGTAGAATCAACGAGCGAATCAGCTGATCGCTTATTCACGTGGGAGAAATCAGCTGTGACCGATCATGGACGACCTGACGGAGGAGGATCTCGTGATTCCACCGGTTAAATACGAATGTAAGTTAAAAATAAACGATTAAACGAGTAATTAGTATTAGTATGATATCTCCAAAAAAGAAAAAGTAATCTACAAAATAGATTATATTTAAGAAGACGAATACGGAGTGTCTAACCTCGCAATAATTTGGCGGGAAGAAAAGTGAATTCTTTGAAATTTCCCTACATTAATCCTCCGTCGATGCTCATTATCATATTCTGCACGTTTGCTTTCAGATCTCGACCACACCGCGGACGTACAGTAAGTATAACCAATCCCACCTTTCTTAGCCGGTATTTCAAGGTTATATAGGTTAGGCTGCCGTTGGAAAAATACTGTCGCTTCTCGATGTAACGATAAAAGACGAGAAGTGTTATTATCGCTCTCTTTGATTGATAGGAAATTATTCTTCCAACGTTCAGGTTACATGCCTGGGGAGAAACCCTCGAGGAAGCTTTCGAGCAATGCGGTATCGCGATGTACGGATACATGACGGATCTATGTCGAGTAGAAATACTAGATGTTCAGCATATAGAAGCAGAAGGAGACGATCTTCAAGGTTTACTCTATCATTTCTTGGACGAGCTCTTGTTCTTGTTCAGTGCCGAACCATATATCATCGGAAAGGTAAAAAGGCCATCGTGAGTATGATACAAGTTTTGAACGAATCGAATTGTTTTCTTTCTCTCGTTTTACAGAAAGTGAAGATCGACGAATTCGATCGTGTTAATTTTAAAATCAAAGCAACGGTCTACGGTGAGGAATTCAGCATCGGTAAACATACTCAAGAGGCTGAAGTAAAGGCCATCACGTATTCGGCTATGCAGATTTTAGATCAACCTGACGTCGAACGACCCGAAGTTTTCGTCATCGTCGATATATGATCGGCTGAAATTAAGATATGCGATTTCCTCCACGCTCTCTCGTCGCTTCGGAAGCGTTCCGAACCTTCTATTGTTTTTTACAAATTGCATCATCGCTCTTTCTCTCTCTCTCTCACTCTTTCTCACTCTAAAGTCGATCGTTCGAAATACCCGTAAGTTATAGAGACACAAGCATATACGTATATTCAATATCTGCCATCTGTGTGCTCCAAAAAAAAGAAGTTGTTTTAAAAATCTACCATAAAAATTAGGTCGACTTTCGGGCGGTTTCCCAAACGAAAAGAAGAAACATGTGCCGGAGGACGACGCAGTCAACGAGGGAGGGGTCGAGGGAGGCTAAGAAGGGAAGCGTCACGTTCTAGGTAGGGTACAATTCTTTTCGTAGGGTTCGAATAAATACGTTAGGAAGAAAACACCGGGCCCCCCTTCTTACGGACACGAGACAACCTTGTACCTAGACCACACGGTGCCCTCGACCTACATGAACAGTTCAATTAGTCGTATCGCCAAAGATCATTTTGGATACGAGAACCACGCTTTTAATTTCCATTGACGAACGAACAGAATCAGTCAATTTTCCTGTATCATTATTTTCGACTAGTTGTAGCGCAGGATCGCTCTTATCGTATTTTATAAACTACTATTATATGAATAAAAACTGATTACTCGTTAAAGAAATTTTCTACGATGACTGAAAATACCTTTTTGTATAAAATCAGGATATCTTATTAATAACTATACTAGCTATCGTTAACAAACTCCGAAAGTAATTGCCAATGCCTAACTGATAATAGATTACTATAAAAGTAACTTTATTATTTATTAAAGATCAAGAAACAGGGAACGTATAACGGGTCGTCCGACCCGTCGTGGTAGGTTTAGCGTTAAGCGGGCCTTGCGACTTAAATACGCTCCTGTCTAGGCAGCCCTTCGCGAAGGAACCCGAGGAGAGCGACCGCTTAGTTTCATGTAAGAAACGAGCAGCGTCGCGATGTCTTCCCGCTCTTGGACGGTGAGCCGTCCGTGTGCCAAGAAAGTTTGATGAAACGAGGGTCAACGTTAAAAGCAGAAGCAGCAGTGGTCGAATTTTTATACAAAGGATTAGATTCCGAGCTCCGATCGGACGGTGCTTTTACTGGTGCGTCGAAAACAACTGTGACTATAGTAGTGCCTTTATTATTACAGGAATCCGAATACTTTTTTACATCGTGACATATTTTAAGAGTACATTGGCGCGTGTCAGTTATTGCGCATAAGTAAAGCGCGCACGTAGAACATAATTTACGATACAAGACTCTAGTAATATCATTTTTCGGACCCATGAACTACGCCAACGTCGATCTCCTTCTTCTAGTCTTCTTGGTTACATTACATAACTCGAATGGCGCAGGCGCGCGGGTTCTCGAGAATTTTTCATCGATAAGGCCCCTGGTCCTAGGCGTCGAAAGCGGGTCTGTCGATGTGTCTTGTCGCGAGTGGCATAACGATCGCGCGTATAAACCCTACCACGCCATGGCGGATCAACGAAGTGACCTATACGAAGCTAATTTAACGAATAATTGTGAAACGTGTCGAAATAAGTCCCATCTCGCGACTAAACTGTCATCAACTTTCTCAGTGCCATCGTAAAACAGTGTACGCTAGTTTTGGCGCGAAATTTCGAAACCCTTCGAATTTCATCGAACGCGCCTTGGTAGGCTCATCGAACGGTAACATTCGCCAACAGGATCTCAAGAACGATCCCCTACAAAAAGAAAAACCGTAGAAACGTAATATACCTCGACTTTGCGATCCTTACTACCTGAATACGAGGCCATCTTCGAAAGTGGCCAAGACCGCAGGGGTTTTGGCGCGTACGTGATTCCAACGCGCGGCCAAGAGATGGCATGCTTACCGAAAAAATGAGAAATGCTGTTATAGAAGACGCGAATGATAGAGGGAATACTTGCTGCTTTTTTAGAAAACCCAAGTATGGATCGAGAGTAAATTGGAAGAAAAACTTTACCACGAATCTCAAAGACCAAGCACACATAATTAAAACGATCCTAACAACAACGAAATAACCCAGATTACTATAAAAGCGAAGAACGGACCGAATATCGTCTAACTTTTCCACGCATCAAACACAGAGATCCTCCCTCGACCAATCCCAGACTCGTCCCACAAGAAAGTCCTAGAACGCAACGATCCTAGGGTATTCCGAAACTCATCGAAATCGTGCTCGTAAAGTATCGAAAACTCCAAGCGAGTGTATCGTTCGTGAACGCACCTACGAACGGATCTATCGGGCGACTGGTCGTTCTATCTGTCCTGTATTCGTAGCCAGTTGCCAGCGCGCCAGGCAGGCCCGTCTATCCAATCGCCCAGCTCACGAGCCGGCCTCGTGTGCGCGCGCGACACCCCGGACGGAAAAGGTTCGTTTTCTTCGCCGGTGGCCGCCGACCGAGCATGCCGAGGCGGGGCTCCTCCGCGTCTTAACGAGCACGGCAGCAAGGCCCTCGTATTCGTAAACGTTCACACGGGTGGACAAACGGCGAACAGCTCTCGCAACACGGCAGCCCAAGGAAAGAACGAGACCTTATTCTCTCGTCCTACCGCACGTACGGCAACGGTGATAAAATTCTATTTTACGAGACCCCGCGTGCTCGCTGCTGCCGCCACCGATCGTCGTCGTTCGTCCTTCCTCTTCTCGTCTACGTCCTGCTGTTGTAAGAATAACCAACCGAGAGCTCGTCGTTCGTGTACACAGTTTGTTAGAAAATGGACACCACACCGGTGATATAATAAAAGAGAGTGCGCTTCGGAGAAAGAGAGAGAGAAACGACCGCGCTAGCGGTGCACACGAGAGAGAGAGCGAGAGAGAGTAAAAAAAGAAAGAAAAAGTAAGAGAGGGAGGAGGGGTTCCAACGGAACATCCACGAGCGCCGAGGGCCAAGAAAAGAGACATATAGAGAAAGAGCCAGTGGATAGAAAAGAGAGGAAAAAGAAAGAAAGAGAGAGAGAGAAGGAAGGAGGGACCTCAGGGAGTGTACTAGCGATAGATGAGAGCGAAAGCGAGAAAAACTCGCGCGTGAACCGCCCAAGGAAATCCTCCTCCTCTCCTGGTGCCGTCCTCTACGTGTCGGCTTTTCTCCGAAGGAGAGAGAGGAGGGGAGGTCAGGGGCAAAGTAAGAGATAGAGAACAACTTTCGTTAAATCATCTCGAATTTCTTACAATTTTTTGGAGCAAAACAGCAGCGTCTTAAACGCTCCGTTTGCGATATCCTGTCACCGTCATATCCCCTCGTTATTCTCATCATCGTCATTCTCTAGAAGAAGAAACGCAAGAAAAGAAGCTAGAGAGAGAGACCGGGAGGGCCATGCCTCCTTCCTTGGCCCTGTGACACGCGCCAAGCCGCGTTCTACTACTACTACCACTACTACACCACCAATACTACTACATTATTCGTTGGCTGAACCTCCTCCCGGAAGAGAGCGTACTCTCCAAGCGATTACGCTCTGTGCGCGCTCGCATCGCGCGCTACTCGGCCAAGTAAGTGTAAAGAACATGCGCGAAAATGCTTTCTCGTACATCCGAATCTCTCTTCTTCGTCATCGTCGTCATCATCCTCGTCTCTTCGAAACGTGCTTTAAGATAGAGAGTGAACGTGGGAGAAAGAGAGAGGGGATATGGGTTGAGAGCGAGGTCGAATTTTCGCGAGCTAGAAGCACGCGACAGAGAGAGATAGAGAGTGTAGGAATTTTCGTCCGGGCGGACGCGCGCTCGATGTGCGCGCTCGAGCCACGTTCTCGGACGACACACGAGGAGGGAGAGGAAAAGAGACCGTTATTTTCAGGCTGCAGCCGCCGGCAGCGCGCCGATTTTATATATATATATATATATATATATAAGTACGATTCGAGTTTTACCTATGTACCAAACGTACAGAATATCGTTACACGAACACGAGAGTGGTTAGACGATAAAACGAAATTGATCAATCGGATCGAGAGACACACCACGAGTTATGCCACGCGTTTTATGTTTTCTAAAGCCGGCTTTCTATCTCTCTCTCTCTCTTTCTTTCTGACTCGTGGCTCTTTAAACGGCAGTATAGGTGCGCGCGGGTGTTCTACGTCGACCTTCGTATATATGCGTGCGCGATCGTTCGCATAATCGTGCCTTCCTACGTGTATGTACTCAAAGTCGTGTATTCACCCTCTTTCTCTCTCTCTCTCTCTCGCTAGCAAACCGTATTTATCTTTCCTCGTATGCGCGTGTCGCGTTGCGCGACCAGGCGCGAGAGCGATCGCACCGGGCGTATCGTCCTCTCTTCCACCACCTCGACTTCTTCCCCTCTTTCGTCGACCTCATCCTCCTTTCCAATAAGGTTAGAAGACTGCCTCGAGTTGCGTGAAGGAGAAAAGGAACGGCTGGATTTATCGGCAGGACTCAAGACGTTGCGTGTGTGTATATATATATATACATCATACACGCGTGGTGTTACGTCGTCGGGCAGAGAACCAACACGACGGTTAACAGCTGATCGTCCACGCCGCCATCTTCACGCATGCGCAGAAAACAGAAAGAGAGAGAGAGAGGAAAGTAGAGAACGCGCGCGTTTTAGCGCTACCGAGATAAGAGAAGGGGGAACGATCTCGACGGTCCGTCGATAGGGTCCAAGCTCTTCTTCCTCTCCTACTAAGAAGAAGAGTGGGGGAAATGGAGCTTACTCGTGGGCCCCTCCGTATAGTGCTTTCGGTCCGGGGGTCCTTCGTTCTCCTACTCCCTTCTTTCTCATAGATTTCATTTCCTTTTCGTTCCGTTTCTCGCACTCTCTGTCTCTTTCTCGTTGTGCATAGTATTTCTCCTTCCTTTCGATGCGTCTCTCGCGAGCATGCGAGCCGAGCTTTTCCCCGCAGGAGCCCGCGCCGGCCGGCCGGCCAATCGATGCTACGGTTACCCACCGCGACGCTCGCTTTATCTTCGAGATAACGGGCCACCAATCGATGAGTACGCGCCGTGCGTTGCTCCCAATGCCATTGGTCCCCTGCAAGAGTCAGCGTCGCCGGCAGTGCGGACGCGGCTGTCCTCTCGGAATCTTATATTTCTTCGTATTCTCCTCGTTTTTCTTCTCTCTCTCTCTCTTTTTCTTTCTCTCTTGGAAATTCCATTTTATAATAGTATCTCTGTCCACCTGGTCTATCGACGTGTCATTTTGCTTTCTTTCAAATGCAAATCACACGAGAATGTTAGTACTAACAGGAAATCGGTCGTTTCCTTGACGAATACCTTACTAGACACGTTTATATTTTTTCAACAGTCGATATTCCATGCTTTCTTTTTTTTTTTTTTTCAATTCACTTTATCGACTATCGGGACACCGTCGTCTTTCCTATTTTTTTTTCGTACTCATTCTCGGGAATTCTCACGAGTTTGTAGGGAGACGAGTCATGGGAATTTTTCGTCGAAATGTTTCGATTCTAACCATCTTTCTCAAGCTCTCGCGAGTACCTCGTGAAACACGTGCCTGCGGTCGGACGCGTTACGTTTGGAGCACCGTGTATAAGTTATACTTCCTAACCAATGAGCGACGAAAATGATAATCATTGTCTTTTTTTTATATATATATTATAGTCCTAGATACGCGCGAATCGTGTGTCCACTCGCTCCGAAAGGTTTCTAAAGGAAACGTAAAGTATGACACAAGATGAAAGGGAAAACGGACGAGTTTTTAAAGGAAAAAACTGTGAACGACGTTGTTCCTTCTTGCATGAAACGTTCGCGATATGAGTTTTTACGAGTTCGTATTTCGTCCAATCTGTCGTGCAACGAAGGACCGAAGGTATCTCGGAAATGCGATAAAAGTTTAACGAATGTTCCTCGAATGGAAACGCTTTGAAACGTGTTCGAGGGACTTCTATGAGAATCGTACCGTTTTGCAACGTTCGCGTTAGGAGCAACAAAAAAGAGTATATTACTATTTTGTTTTCGACGTGTTGACGCGTACTTGTTGCGATGGAACGGAATATCCCAAAGAAAATATACAATTTTAATTATGTGACAACGGTCCTTTCATGTAGCCCTACGATTATTTCAGGTACTCCTAAATAAATCACGATGCCACGAGTAAGGAGACAGGTTGTCCTGGAGGATCCGGCGAGACCCGTCACGCCGGATATGATGGAGACAAAGTTGTGTAAGTTGATTCGTTTTAACGCTAAATCTTTCGACGTTAAATTCATACTTAATTTCTATTTGAGAAATGCTTGAACAAAAACATGTTATTTGCTATGATTAATAAATATTATTTTTAATATACTTTTATGAAAGTAATTTTGTTATTTAAAAAGTGAGTTTCGCGTTATGGAAACCTCCACGTGTTTTCCTAAACCGCGTGTACCATAATAATTAACGAGAATTTTTCTTCAGTGAAAACCGAGTATCTGGACGAGGGCTCGTTGGACGAGGTACAATCGCAAAAGGTAGCCGAGGAAACGCCGAGTCCTCATCTGCAGGATCACCAGTATGGACAAACTCCTTGCTACCAGGTGGCCAGGAAACCAACTCAACCACCGCCTCGGACCGAGGTACGTTATTCTTCCTTGGATCGACGTTGCATTTTGCTCTTATATCCTCTATCGTTTCTTCTATATAATATTGTCCTTGCGAAATCTTAGCACCTTTATTTGGGACTTTAGCAGATATCGGTCCAGGCGGTTAAAAGAAGACTGAATTTGGAGGTTGGTACGACCGGAGCTAGTCATTCTACGTTCAAAGCACCGAGAGGTAAACGTAGAAGATCTGGATCGAATTCGATAGCTGGTCATACCCCCACTAAAAGTACGTCCTCTTCGATCTTTCGTATACATCCAACTCTTTTTTTACACGGTAGATACGTTCCAATGAAAATCTGTGTAAAAAAGGATACGCCAGTTTATTTTTCTCCGATTTCTACACGTATACACAGCGTGTAATTTTGTTTCCATATACAGATATTTTATGTAAGACATAGTTAAAACTTGACATCTTTTTGTTAATTATAAAATTATTTTGGAACTCGTGTTAGAACAAATAATTTCTCCAAAAAGAGTATTTGTTTTTTTTTTTTTGTGAACCGTGTTATTTCAAAATCGTGTAAATAAAGAGTTGGATGTATCCTATATTTCCAGCACCGCTCACGGTGCGGTCTCTTCTCGCAAATTTTGACACGATCGAAATTTCCAGGTAAAACCGTAGAGAGAACACGCTACGACACGTCGTTGAGTTTACTTACGAAAAAGTTTATACACTTAGTCGAGAGTAGTCAGGACGGGGTCGTTGATTTGAACGTAGCGTCGGAGAAGCTGGAGGTACAAAAGCGTCGTATATACGACATCACGAATGTCTTAGAGGGCATTGGAATTTTAGAAAAGAAAAGTAAAAATAATATACAATGGAAGTACGTCGATATTTCTAATCACGAAACTATTAGACGAATAAGTACAACGACGAGACAACGTAATCGATATGATTTTTGTTTCTTCTTTTTCGTTTTAGGGGCGGTCAGCTACCCAACGACAGGAACGATATCGCAACGCTCAGGAAAGAGCTCGCGGATTTGGAAGCGAAGGAGAATACCTTGGATCGATTAATACATGGTGCTGATAAGAACCTTAGAGAACTCTGTGCGGACAGGCAGTATGCTTACGTAACGTATCACGATTTACGTTCAGTCCCCATGTACAGAGATCAAGCCATAATGGCGGTGAAGGCACCTCCAGAGGCTACCCTTCATGTCCCTCAACCCATTAATAGCCTTGGTCAACAGAAGGTAATCTCTCGTTATCGTATAAATTCTTATAACCACAAACGCGTGTAATCCGATGGAATAATCAGGAACGTGTAATCGCTTCTCTCGCAAATTATTTTTCAGCTTCAAATGCACATGAGGTCGTCTCACGGCGAGATCGAGGTATTTCTGTGTCCCGACGATCCTGGCTTTAAGTCGTCGCCTAATCATGGTTACGCGACGACGCAGCCCGTGCCTTCGTCGAAAGAATCGGATGTACCTTATCTCCCTCCGGAACTTCTAGTCAACTCCGGAGGTTCCGATGTTCGCGTCGTGGAACAGCAACAGGAAACAAATACCGCGGAGAGTGCTCTAAATAGTCGTACGAGTATGCCGTCTACGTCGAACGAATTTACCACTGTAGCGGGTATGAGGGACGCGCTACTATGCGAATCGGATGATTACGGACCAATGGGTGGTGGCAAGTTCCAGCTCCAAACAGAGGACCAAATCGGCGCTCCAGGTAGGAATGCCTGCAGATATCCACTGTTGCTTTCGATCGCATAAAATCCACGCACTTTTCGATGGCTCCCCGCCCCACTTGCACTAATCGCATCGAATTTTTTTTCTTTCTCGTTTAATCTAGATACTATGCTATTACTGCGCGACGAGGTAGTTCTTCTGCACGTTTTGCAATCTTTCGAAGAACCGACACTTCTTTTCGTTGTTACTGCGTAAATAAGAGTCTTTCATTTCTAAATAACGTTCTTTCCTATTTTCTACCGGTGCTTTGGTGATCCTTTTTTTTAAATAACAATTGGCACGTATTTTCTTTTAATTAGATTTACCCTTTTATTTTTAATTTTTTTTTTTTTACTATTATCTGTATATTATTATGCTTCTTAACGCATTTTATAAGAACGTTGTTTTGTAACGATAGGAATGCAGCCTGCCAAGCATGTAATGCGCGTGCACATATTATGAGAAGATAGCGATAAATCTTCTTGAATCTGTCACTATACGTAATGCATATCTTTGAGAAGCATTACGATGCGATAGAAGTTTTATTGGATCTTCTTACTTTCTTTTTTTATTTGATTTTTTTTTAATATTACTGGCAAAAGTTTTAAGAAAAGGCATCTTTTAAGAGATATTTCACATATCTATTGTACATAATTCATCGATGTGAACGATACTCACTCGAAAGAGATTTATTTTCTGTGAAAATTCAACCAAACTTTTTTTCGATTTTGTTAATAACTATGTAACCATAAATACCTTTTCTTTTCTTTTCTTTTTTAATAAAATTCATTTTTTACACTGCGACATCATGCGTGTGTATATGTGTGTACATATTTTTGGAATGTATCCATCAAATAAATATTCTTTTCTTGTGGAAGGCTAGAACCGCTCCTCGGTTATCCTTTAGGTAACCACTCGAAAGAAATATTGATGCATGGTAAGAGAGAGAGAGAGAGAGACAGAGACAGAGCTAACTCGACAATTAACAAAAGTAACTCTATTCGAAGAGAATGGATAACAGCAACGTTTTATACTATCATGACTCAAATATAAATATATATAAATAATTAGAACACTTGGACAAAATTGTCGAGCTATCGTTCTCTTTGATTGATTGCAATATTTCGAAAAAAAAAAAAAATGGATGATCGCCGTACCCTGATGGAGCTCTGGCTGTGACTTGTGTGTTGTGTAACTGAAAATCACATCACAGGCAGAGTTCTAATTAGGTAACGGTTTCTAGCAGCCACTTTGCATCTTGGGAAGGTACGTTTATCACGAAAAATACTATCCTTAGCTCTTATAATATGGGTAATGGAAGGAGAGATATCAAATCCATGAACGACCATGGTCTACCACTATAATGTAGTTCATCGGTGTTCGGATGGATATTGAGAAAGTCCATCGTGTTTGTCTGTTCTGTTCCAGATTTAAGCATTCTCGATTTCGGAGAACACCTGCTATCCTTGGAGCCACCGTTATCCGAAAGCGACTACTCGTTCTCGTTAGGCACCGAGGAGGGTCTATCGGATCTCTTCGATTTCACGTTCTAGGAATGTCATCACTATCATCGCTATCACGAAGGCAGTCTTGTCTTTTTGGACTATCATTCTGAGTTCGCCTCCCTGATATTCGATTGGATGAAGATGCTTGCATTAGTTTATTACGACGCGTCTTCGCACATAACGATAGTAATTGGCAATTTCATTACACGTATATATACATATATATTTTACAGCTTGTTTAATTGTCGTCAAAAGACAAAGGTTTTAACTCGTACTAGATTACAACGTGTTTTTTTTTTTTTCGAGAAGGGGATTTAAAAGAGAATCGTTTCGATGCGTTGCACGCTTCACGAATAATTTATACCGTGTAATTTAACAAAAAGGGAAAAAAAGTCGAGTAAAAGATACGTTTGTTTTTATTCGTTCGTTCGCGACCGTGTCTATTCGATTTTATTAACGAAGCATGTCTTTAAATAAAGAAAAAAAACGTTCCGTACCGAGAAACTTTTCCGAGCCTCGTGTTACTTAGCCTTCTTGCTAATTTGGACTATTTTTTTTTTTTCTTTTTTCTCTTGATATGTTTATTCTCAAAGAAATTTCTCCTTTGGTATATTTTTTTCTTGATATACTCGAGATAGTTACAAGTTTTAACTATGCCGTTGTTGCTTCCAAAAAGATTATCGTTGACAACTTTCGTAGCTGGAATTTCAATATACGGGATGAGTTCAATTGCGAGACACAAGAGAAACATATCAGCAGTTTTTAACGCAGCTTTTGTGCGTAAAACCGACATTGATACGTTCGAGGACAATTAAATTTTGTGTGTAATGATATACGTGAGGCTTCATTCATTGACGAATTAGAGGCGCTTTCCGTGCAATTTATATTAAATATTGTAAATGAGTTGTGCGTGGGTGGAGCGAGGGGGAGGAGGAGACGGTATACAAAGAGAAGAGAGACTGGGCCTATGGCAGGTAAACGATCGTTTTTTTGCTTTTCCACGAGCGACGTTAAAAGTTACGACACAACTATTAAGAACATAAAAATCTGCGATTCGTCATCAAACTTTCTCATAAACTCCATCGCTTGATATAGGCACGCAGACAGATAATGCAGATCGTGTTGTGTTCATTTGTCGCCAGAACTCTTTTTTCTAGATCGTGGTAGAAGCAAAAATAATGTCATTCGGTTAGGCATAGATAAAAAATTTGTTAATATCGATCGATGCACGATATATATATATATACACACATATATATATAATTCATTGATAAATTGTTTGTAGAAAGTGCGGTCAGTAAAATGTAGTTTTTATTCTATATACTTTTGTAATCCTAATTCGTCGCGTATCTATTAAGACGTACGTGTACGTTCGATACATGTATGTATATTATTTTATCTCGAATTGTCGAAGAGAGAGAGAGGGAGAGTGAGAGAGAGAAAGAGCGAAAGAGATTGAGAGAGAGAGAGAGAGTGCGTGTCTTAGAAAAGTGAATTACGAGAGAGATCTCGGTGTATATTTGTTATATTCCTAATTTTTTTTAGGCATCATGTTCTTTAATTTCTGTTCTCGTAGCGTTTATGAACACGGAGACGAACTCAAATGTACAAGGGAAAACGAAAAAAGAAATGGTGAAAAAAGATAAATCTTCGGCTAATATCGCCACGTATAAACGCATATTTAATTGTAATTGTAACGGTAATTGTCTTAAGATTACTTTCAGGATACAGTAGTACTCTGATCCTGATATAATAAGGGATTTTCAATGAGAATCGCGCGCACCAGCGGCGTACCTTGAATTCTTCTACGCCGTAGTTTTAAAACGAAGACCACGGTATTGGAAAATGTTGCATCTGGAAAAGAGCTCTAAGCAATTTTATCTAAGAACCATTTAATAATGTTCCTAAAGAACTCAAGAGTACACACTGGGTGACTTTCTTTCTCTTGGAAGTTCCTTACGGATGTACCCTAACGTACAACTTAGTGTACGTCCAAAGCCATAGTGCCTACACAATAATGATCACACCCCTCTGCAAACTGTATATACTTTACATACATATATATATACAAATATATATATACACATTTAAGAATTGTAATGACCCTAATGGACAAGACACAGATGCTGCTGACACCATGGTTATCGCAAGATATCAGTTATAGTTATTTTTTATTACCATTATTATTACTGATATTGAGCATCAAATGAAAGAACGTTAGTTTGTAAACAAAGAAAAATCACTTATTATATATACTTATACATATATATAATAAGGAAAAGTGTGTTTTGTAGCAAAAGGGTGGACATTGCGCAGAACGAGGCGCGCGCGTGCGCACGCGTACAAAACCTTTTAATCACTGCGATTCGTCGAATTGAAAAAAAGAAAAAAAAAAATACAAAGAAAAAGCATGATACGCTGAAAATCATTGCTCGAGAAAAAGAAATCATCATCGGTGCTTGTTGAGTATTGAGATATCGTTTAAAGCTAATTATTTTAGTAAATCTACGTGTTCGTAAGAGCTTTAGAGTTTACGAGAGGATTAGAAGTGCGATTGTTAATCCTTTTTTTTATTTAAAGGGGTTGTAACGCGTCGTCCATTGTAAACGAAAAAAAATATATATAAACGAAGAGGAATGCATCTCGTTGCCCTGCACAATGTCCGACACGATACCTATGTTCACACAGCAGTTGGAATTGTATGGATTATGTTTCTTTTCTCATTTTTGACATTTGTTCAATTAATAATCGCAGCATCGCGCTTTTTTCATATGCTTCGTGCAACGGGCGGGAGGGAGAGAGCGAGTGAGAGAGAGCGAATGACGCGCGTGCTTGAATGCGTGAGTGTATGAGCCAAGTACACGATCGAAATCAATCGATCTCGACACACCAGTGAGAAGTTAACAATATTTTCTATCTGAATATTTACGAGGATATTGCGAAATCTGGATACGCGTAACGTATTGACGATACGGTTTTACATATTATACTTTTACGACTCCCATACATGACTTACACGCTACATTGATTTTGTGCATAATGTAATTAAATTCCAAGTTATTACGATACCGTGTATCGACAGATTTCGTAGGATCCTTTCTTAGTAACCTTACCATCGTTATGGTAGGTCCATCGTTTCATTTTTATCCTGATGTCTCTAGCAAGGTGATGATGATCGCTTCTACCAGTCTGTCAAATAAACTTTGGTCCTTCTTCTTCGCGCGTTTTTTCGAGAGAAAAAATTATTATATCCTAAAAGAATAAGGATGAATCATAAACTATACTTATCCGACGATTCGAACGAAATAGAGACCAAATTTGATCGTTTTCGGTTAGTGGGAGAGTAATTTTTGTTCAATTTCGAAATAAATCGATGTACGTTTGTTTTTTTTTTCTTTCGTTCTTATTCCTCCGGTCACATTGTTATCTCGATTGGACATATTTGAAAGACTGCTTAGGAACGGCGAAGGAATAGTAGGGCACTTCTTATTGTCGATCAATTTGCGACGATCGAACGACAAATCAATTATAACGAACGAGAATTTTGTCAAGAACTTGGGATACTCGATCCCGTTGAACTAATACTGAGAGAGATTGAGAGCGAGAGAGAGAAAGAGAAATCAAGTTATGAAATATAATCTTGTGTAATATCATGCAAGAACACTCGTTGTATTTTTTGAGTGCCCGTATATATGTATATAAAATTAATTCTTCAACGTTAACTTAATCGATTTGCATTATACAGCGAAGGAAAAGTAACTATTAGTTCAGTAACCTTCTTCTAAATCATCGGTAGTTCGTGCATAAAGGTATATCGGAACATAAGAATCCCTTTTGGGGAAAAGGGAAATGTGTCTTTGTTAACATTTTTCAAAAAATAAATGTTCTAAAATTGAAATAATTAACGTAGTGGCGAAGCACTCACCTATAGCGCGTACTTCATTAAACATTTATCACTTTTTATATTTTATTGTTATTTTATTAAGAGAGTCCATTACTTTCTAACAATGACTTCAAATCCGTTGAATTTCAGAGTTCGAATTCCAGTTCTTTATAGAAGTCGCACGTGTGCGTAGCAAAAACCCCTGTATATAGGCAACATCGATAAAGGCGCCCAATTCAGTCTTTCTGTGGTTACCGTCCTGAGCATTAGAATTGGTACCTCCTTCGGGGTCTTTTCGTAATTACGTTCCTGAGCATTAGAATAGGTGCTTCTTTTTAATTTTTTTTGTAGTATGATTTGAACCACGCTTCCATGGTAACCGCGATGTAAAATTTGACGCCAAAGTACATTTAATTTTAAACATGGAAATTGAATAGATAAAGAACTGGTTTGAAAATAATTTCAAAGCAAGATTAATTCATTTTGCGTGTTCAAAGTAATTCATTCTTCCTAATAACATTTTTGTTTAAATTATAAAAAATGTATGATATAACGTTTTTTTAAGGGGAAACAGGACCCCAGGCCTAACTCTGCGGTGATCAAAGCGCTACCTACTAGTAACTTTAGTCGTTAAGGGCGAAAGAGTATCAGCACAGACAACATGCCATTCGGCCGAAGATTGGAGGGTCTGGACTTTAATTTCCAAAGGGTCGATCCCAAAAAGTCGATTTTCTGACATCCGGATTTCGACTACGTCCGCGCGAACTCTTCTACCGAGTGCAATTTTCGACCGATCTGCACGTTCTATGGCTCGTTCGAAAGCTAAGACTTAAAGCTACAAGCACGTGCAACTATCATTCGGCTATGGAAATTACTTGAGGAGATATAAGTGTCTAAAGTTGAAAAAGGAAAGTGAAAAATAAGCATTTTTGGTGCTCGCTTAAACTCTTCTAGCTCCATGAATTCTCGGCCGATTCTAATGATTAGAAATGCGTTAGATAGATAGAAGTTCAACCTACAAGATGATACCCGCACGGTATGGCTATGACAATTAGAACGAGAATGGTAAGCTTGCAAACTTTCGGAAGCTTTAACGACGATGATGCTGAGATGATACGGAAAAATCCCCTATCCTATGGTGTACCTTGGACCATCCCCTTTCGAACGAGCCATCGATCATGCCATTCAGCCGAAGATAGGAGGGTGTTTTTTTTTTTTTTTTTTTTTTTTAAAAATGGTTTATTTACAGAGGCATGGTGTTACAAGTCTTTCGGTACAATTTAACAAATAAACATGTTAATAATTTTTATAGGTTTGTCCTAAAAAGGTAGTGGGGCCAGATTGGCACTAGTACCTGTATTCTTGATTGTGGTTAAATGTAAAGACAATTTTATTGTATGATTTTCGCGAAGTACGCTGTATTAGAGAACATTACATATGCAGAAAAGCCTGGAAAAACTGCATTACCATAATTTTTATTCTGTGAAACAGATATTAACTTCTACTTATTTTAAAGTGTCTACGAGCGGAGCTCTGCGTCAAGTTTGTGTGATGCGAGGCGATCACTGACGTTTCGAGCGTCTGATGATCCTTAAAAAGCGTCCGTTGTCAACGGATAAGGACGTCGAGACGGTCGAAACTTTAGCAGTTGATCATGGAGGAAAGCTGCAAGAACGTTAATCTGATTAACCATAGGTTAGCCAGAAAACGAGAGGCATCATTCGTCTACATTAGGCTAACCACCAGTAGTCTTTGTTTTTAAATCTGTTATCCGTTTTATCTCTTAAGGGTAGGGACATTGAAAAACGCCATGGTAGGTTTATATCAGTACTACTTGTAAATTTGTCGTAGGTAATTTTTGTACACCCGGTAGGTCTTTTAAAGTGATAAATTATTGGGATATTGTGTTCGTCTTGTAGGTACCCGTTTCTGTCTAGGTAAATGAAGCCTTCGGGTGGAATGTACCCATTCACTAACGTTTTTTCCATATAATTGTTGTCTATAGTAGTTATGTTTTTTATTATGTCGTTATTTAAGACTTTTTTGGTGTTAGCTAAATAATCTCGAGATAGTTTAAGGATAAAAGTATCGATTCGCGGGATTTTTGCGGTGTTGTACAATTTATCGTTAGAAATGTAATGTTTGAAGTCTGTATGTGCTGAACGGTAAATATTGCAGCATGCTCTCAGGCACTTCCTCTCAAAAATTCGCATTTTTTCCATTATGGGTGCCGCTAGATTAAAATAAATTGGGCAGGCGTAGGTTAGAATTGGCCTAATTAATGCGGTGTAACATAATACTTTGACTTTAGTGTTTAGATGTTTGGAGTAAAATATGTTTTTTAATTTATAAAAGGAGTTATGTGCGCTTTTAATTTTTGTTTCAATATGCTGTTTGTACGTTAAATGTTGATCTATGAGTAGTCCCAAATACTTAACTATTGTTTTATGTTCTATAGCGGTTTGTTCATTGGTGTTTGTTATTTTAAACTGTTTCCAGTTTTTTGCTATGTCCGAGTTTGTTTTTTTTAATATGTTTCTGAACAGAATGGTTTCACATTTGCTCGTGTTAATTTTTATTTTCCAGGTTGTAAAGTAATATATTATTTTGTTTACTAATCTCTCGAGGTCTAATCTGGCTACGGATGCTTTATCATTTATTGTGTATACTATCAGGTCGTCCGCGAAGGCAATAGCTATCTTATTCCCATCCTTGTTTAAATCAAAAAGTTTAAGTAGGTCGCTAAAGAATATGTTGAATAAAATCGGTGAGTTAACTGTGCCTTGTTGTAACCCGTTTCTTAGATAAAATTTGTTAGAATGGACTAATTTATCCGCTACTCTAAACGACTTATTTACTATGGTCTTATATATCATTTTTATTAAATGCCTGGGGAATGATTTTTTCAATAATTTATACACTAAACCTTCTGTCCACACAGTATCGAATGCTTTCTCTAAGTCAATTAAGCATGCGCCTACGCATTTCTTGTTATTTAAAGCTTTGGAGATGTCCGAAGTGACTTTATTTATGGCATGAATTGTTGAGTGTTTTCTTTTAAACCCAAATTGTGTGTCTGGTATTATATTATTGTCCATACAATGTTTGTTTATCGATTTATTTATTATTATTTCAAAGACTTTACTGATGTTAGGTAATAAGCTTATGGGTCTGTAATTTTGTGGGTGGTATTCGTTTTTGTTTTTTTTAAGGAGTGCAATCACTTTGGCTTCTTTCCAGTCTGGGGGCATGTACGAGTTGTTTAACAGATTGTTAAACAATATACTATAATATTTGATGTAATTTGGTGGGAGGTGTTTGAGGGCTATGTTAGGTATTTTGTCCGGTCCCGATGATTTCTTATTACTTAATTTTTTAATTATTTTCGAAAGTTCGTTTTCATTTGTAAAATAGTCCTCGAGTTCTGTGTCCTTCGGGTTATGCGCAGGCGATCTGTCGGTGAAGTTTGTTAGTGATTTGTTTAGTCTTCTATCTTCTTCCATTTCTTCTTTTAATTTATCTATTTCCTTTTTTATTATTGCGTTTAAGCCGGTTCTACCTAGATTCATGTTTTTAGTGTGCGTTTCTTCGAATTGTGCTCCTAATAAGTTTAGGATTTCTGGCTTCGAGTTTATTTTGTATGAATTATCTTGATTAATTGGTAAGTTCTTTATCTGTATTCCCGCTTTGTTTAGTATGCCGTTGTTATTAGATATGTGTAGTTCCTTAATTTCATGACTTGATTTGGGCCGGAAGATGCTGTTTATTGAAGGAAACATTTTATTTGCATCTTTGTGGGAAATCCTCTTGATCCTGTTGGTCCAGAAAGAGTTTACCGCAGCGGTGAAAAGCTTGGAGAGTTCTCTCTTGATTGCGGTAATTATATCTTTTATAATCTTTAAGAAATTTTGAACGTTATTTGTGTTTTTTCTTATGTTTCTTTGTATACGAAGCATTTCGGTCTTTAGATTTTGGAGTTTTTTAATTTGCGGGTTGATGTAAGTTTTTACCGCGTCTCTATGTTTAATTGTTGGAACGGCTTTCTGTAAAGCTTTGAAGATGTTTGCGTCCATTTCTTTTATAAATGTTTCTGTTTCCTGATTGTTGAGGTTTCTTGTATACGGAATTTCCAGTTTTCCTTTTGTAGAGAGGTAGGATTGGAATTGCATCCAATCGGCTTTAATATAGTTAAGTTGATGTGTTGTCTGTTGTGTTAATATTTTGAAGCAGGTGTCATTATCCATCGCAATTTGAATACACATAGCGTTGTGATCACTATCGAAGTGTGTGGATTGTATATTGCCATTTATTGTGCTATTAATGATATTTAGCCGAAAGTCGAATAAGCACACGTCTAAATAAGACTGTCCCGCCGGGTAAGATGGTTCTTCGGTCCCTTGTATCCTAGTTCGATAGGTTAACCCGTTGTCTGCAATCCAGTTGTGTATAAATATGCCACGTTGGTTCGTGTTGATGTTTTTCCAGTCGGGATGTTTGGCATTTAAATCGCCTGCTATTATGTAATAATTGGAAGGATTCCCAAGATTTAGCATATTGAATAAATTATTGAATTCTTGGTTGAATTCTTTTTTATTACTACCAGCGGCATAAACTGCTATTACATATAAATTTTCGTTGTTCACCATTTTTATTTTTATTATACTTGTTTCTAGTACGTTACACTCACGTGTGGTTATTGTTTCAAAATTTATGCATCTTTTGATTAGAATGGCTGTTCCTCCGCCGCATGAGTTGGGCCCTCGGTCATTTCTTATAACATTATAATCCTTAAATTCTATTTTGTGTATCCTATTTAATTTCGTCTCGCACAGTAATAATATATCAGGTTTAATTCTGTCTATTAGTTGCATTAGATTCGCTCGTCTTTGGTTAGTTCTTATTGAATTAACGTTTATACTAATTATTTTTAGATCATTTTTTAGCGTTATATTATTCTGCATGGTTATGTGAGGTTTTGTAAAAAGTCAAATATGCTGTTTATTCTCGTTGAGTTTTGGGATATCATTTCATTCATTTTATTAAATTGGTCTTGAATAGAGGACATGATTGTATTTTTAAAATCCTGGAGTTGCAGTTCTAAGCCTTCAGAGTATGGAACGTTTCTTGTCCTATTTTCCGTCTTTTCTGTATTTACGGCCGTGTTACTTAGATGTGACGTATGACCTTTATTAGGCGGGTTTCTTGATTTTGTTACGTCGGCAAACGAAACTGTAGGGTTAATAAATCTCTCTAGAAAGTTTTTCGCTATTTTTGTCCTGTTTGAGTTTTCCCTTTTTTTTTCCTTGAATTTATTAATTAACTCTTTCCTTCGCGGACATCCTTTATATGATGCCGGGTGACCGGTTTGGTTGCATAATGCGCAATACAATTGTTCTGTTTTTATCGTGGGATTACCCGTGAATTTACAGTTGCCTGGTTCATGATTGTCATTACATTTAACACATCTGTAATCTAGATTACAGTTGGACGCGGTATGACCTATTCTCTGGCATCTCAGGCATTGAATTACGTCTTTTTTTATTAGTTTTTCCCAAGTGACTACTTGGTGCGCTATGTATTTGATGTTCTTTAGACGATTTACGTTACTATCTGCAGATATTTGGACTATAAATACTGCTAACTGATTGTTCAGGTTTTTTGAGCGAGGCGTTATTAATCTGGAGATTTTAATTATTTTTAGTTCGTCCGATTCATGGTTTTTGAGGTCTTGTAATATTTCTTCTGGTTCGAAGCTACTGTGTAGGCCTTTTAACACTAGTGTTTGATTTTTTTCTGTTCGCGGAGTATATGTGTAAAATTTATAGTTATTAGCTTTTAAAGCATTTTTTATTTTGATGTAATCTACTAAACTATGCGCGAAGACTAACTGTTTACTTTCGTTAATTTTCCTTATATGGAAGTTGTTAGTTTTTAGATCTAGTTTAATTAGGTTAATAATCTTTTTAGTGTCGTTATTTGTTATATTTATTGGGGGAATGTTTACTTTTATCGGGTTTTGTTTGTCCCCTTGAGCTTCGTCAGGATGATTTGTTAGGATTTCCCGGCTTGTTGACGCTACCGCCTCTGTCCGCTGGCTGGCATTCGGATTTTGAATCCAGACGTTGCTTGATGTGTCTCCTGACTTCGTATTAGGTTTAAATATCTTTTGTGAACTTTTCCCTTTGAGTGGATAAGAAGACTGCTGGATATTTTTGGCTTCAATTTGTTTTGCCTGTTCTTTGACTTTTGTGCTATTATTTGTGTTTGATAACGAGTTTTTTATTTGCTGCAGTTCTCTTTTAAGTGCTTCATTCTCCTGCTTCATGTGTTGGATTATTTGTTCGAGCGTTTCGTTTCTCTTCGATTCGAGTGGGTTATTTGATCCCTTTTCGGCAGGCGAATTAGCTGTCTTATTTTGTGTATCTTTGTCCTCTTTCTGCTGCCCGGTTACATTCGGGTTAGTATTTAATTTTTGTTTTTTACCTTTCTGGTGGGCCATCTCAAGTGCATTGTTTTCTATTCTATCGGAATATGAAATTTTCTTCCTGATCGCGAGATCTTTAGTAGCTACATCTTTTCCGGGTGTATCCGTATTTGACAGGTATCTGGATTTTAGTTGTATATCACTCCGTGTGAAGTAAGAAAAAACTTGTCACTAATATTACACTGACACGATGTACACTATGTATAAATCGATTTACGGTAAATCAAGCGCACGCGGGCATACGTGTTATCGTGATGACCGTTTGCGTGAGACTTCAGGCTAACTTTCAAGATAGGAGGGTGTAGACTAAAATTTCCAAAGGGTCGATCCCAAAAATGTGTGTCGGTAAAAAATGTCATTGCCGGTAAAAGAAGGAAATGTCGGTAAAAAATGTCATTGCCGGTAAACGAAGGAAATGTCGGTAAAAAATGTCATTGCCGGTAAAAGAAGGAAATGTCGGTAAAAAATGTCATTGCCGGTAAACGAAGGAAATGTCGGTAAAAAATGTCATTGTCGGTAAAACAAGGAAATGTCGGTAAAAAATGTCTTTGTCGGTAAAACAAGGAAATGTCGGTAAAAAATCAAAGTCATGTCGGTAAAGAATCATTCTTTACCGACATTTCCTTGTTTTACCGACACAGACATTTTTTACCGACATTTCCTTGTTTTACCGACAATGACATTTTTTACCGACATTTTCGGCAATGACATTTTTTACCGACATTTCCTTCTTTTACCGGCAATGACATTTTTTACCGACACACATTTTTGGGATCGACCCTTTTGGAAATTTTAGTCTAGACCCTCCAATCTTCGGCCGAATGGCATGATCGATGGCTCGTTCGAAAGGGGATGGTCCAGGGTACACCATAGGATAGGGGATTTTTCCGTATCATCTCAGCATCATCGTCGTTAAAGCTTCCGAAAGTTTGCAAGCTTACCATTCTCGTTCTAATTGTCATAGCCATACCGTGCGGGTATCATCTTGTAGGTTGAACTTCTATCTATCTAACGCATTTCTAATCATTAGAATCGGCCGAGAATTCATGGAGCTAGAAGAGTTTAAGCGAGCACCAAAAATGCTTATTTTTCACTTTCCTTTTTTCAACTTTAGACACTTATATCTCCTCAAGTAATTTCCATAGCCGAATGATAGTTGCACGTGCTTGTAGCTTTAAGTCTTAGCTTTCGAACGAGCCATAGAACGTGCAGATCGGTCGAAAATTGCACTCGGTAGAAGAGTTCGCGCGGACGTAGTCGAAATCCGGATGTCAGAAAATCGACTTTTTGGGATCGACCCTTTGGAAATTAAAGTCCAGACCCTCCAATCTTCGGCCGAATGGCATGATCGATGGCTCGTTCGAAAGGGGAAAGTCCAGAGAATACCTCGGTATGGCGGCTTTTCCGTATCATCTCAGCATCATCGTTGTTATAGCTTCCGATAATTCAAAAAACGTTAATAAAACGCAAATAAAAAGGTGGGGCAGTGATGAGCAAATTGATCGCAATTTGTTGAGCCCAGAAAAGATCCCGTTCGTACACGGATAACTTAGAAATCGTCAAAATAGTGTTTGTTACGAAATTGTTTAATAACTTTTTTTTAATAATTGATACCGTTGGAGCAATTTTATAATCTTGAGCAAATTGCGAGCAATTTTTTGAGATATAATTCATTAAGATTGGTTCAAGTCCGGGGCTAACTTTACTCACCTGATGATAGGTCTATCCCTAGACAGACGAGGTATAGGATAGACTTATCATGCAATGTAAATTTTTGTCCCACGGTCCGGGGGCTACGTAGCCCCATTACCATTTTAGTGTCGCATACGACAATATCGGTTTAGAATGATTTTTTATCGGTTTAACGGTTTTCGCCGATTTCAATGTTTAATAGCCCATTTTAAAGAAGAAAGCATGCAGACTAATGTTCCGTTGTCCGTTTTTCAATATCGTTAAGCAATGATGAGAAATTAATTTTTTAAGTGTCGGAGTATGGGTCTTTTTCAAGCTTCAAACTGCTGTATCTTTCCAATCAGCTATCCTATCGAAACGCGACTTGCATATTTGTAAAGTAGAGATTTTTCTCTTTCGAATCATGTGCATACATCATGATTTTTGCCAAAATGGTTACCACCACCGATTTCAATGTTTAATGACTCATTTGAAAGAGAAAAGCATGCAGAATACTGTCCCGTTGTCCGTTTTTCGATATCGTTGCGGAGTGTTGAAAAATAAATTTTTTAAGTGTCGGAGTATGGGTCGTTTTCAAGAGAAAAATTGCTGTAACTTTTTAACCAGTCATCCTATCGAAGCCACACTGCCATATTCGTAAAGAAGAGACTTTCCCCTTTCGAACAAGTATTTGATCGGGCAAATTCGAGATACTTCGATTTTTGACAAAAATCCTGACCTATGCATCATGATTTTTGCCAAAATGGTCACCACCGCCGATTTCAATGTTTAATGGCTCATTTTAAAGATAAAAGCACGCAGAATAATGTTCCGTTGTCCGTTTTTCGATATCGTTAAGCAATGATGAGAAATTAATCTTTTAAGTGTCGGAGTATGGGTCTTTTTCAAGCTTAAAACTGCTGTATCTTTCCAACCAGCCATCCTATCGAAACGCGACTTGCATATTTGTAAAGAAGAGACTTTCCTCTTTCGAACGAGTATTTGATCGGGCAAATTCAAGATGCATCGATTTTTGACAAAAATCCTGATGTATGCATCAAGATTTAGAAAGAAGAAAGCATGCAGAATACTATCCCGTTGTCCGTTTTTCGATATCGTTACGCAATGATGAGAAATTAATATTTTAAGTGTCGAAGTATGGATAATTTTCAAGGGGGGATGAGATTCTCGTCCTTTATCGCAACAGATCTATTGATGTTACCAACTTCGATTATTGGGTCGAATATGATTCCTAAATTCACCGCTTCATATGGTAGAGGGCGTAAGTAAACGTCTTTTGTTTTGCACGATCGGTATTTCAGTACATGGGACACAAAGTCCCATAAGATGACAGGTCTGTCCTTTTACTTCGTCTGTGGTTCTGTTAGCCGCTAGAGTATATTGACACATGTTCCGCGACGTCTAGATTCGTACTGGTAAATGTTTAATTCTATAAAAGTTGTTCTCTTTTTAACTACGCCTATTTCTGTTTTCTACTTGTAACTATTTCTGTTTTAGTAATAATTATGGCTTCTACATGTTTGATTTTAAAACGAGGTATCGCAACTTCTTGCGTATCCTATGGAAAGCGTAATTTTCGTAAATTCTTGTTACTTAATAAACGAGGTAACCGAACTTTCAAAGAAAAGCAAAGAACAGATCCGTATCCGGATTACCCGATAGACAGTAAGTCCATTGTTGCTTTTATTTTTTACTTTTATGAAAAGAAAAACCTTCATTTAACATTGAATTCTTTCTATAGAAAGGGGAACAAGGGACACAGGTTATAGAAAGGGAAATAGATGGATTAATGTCCCAGAAATGATACCTGAACTTATTGTACCGTCTTTAGAAGGTTTCACGTTGAAACCGTATGTATCATATAAGGCAGATGGTATAGAAAAAGCAAAATTTACTGCCAAAGATCTTTTCGAACAGATATATGCCCCAAAAATTAAAGAAGATTTCATGAATAATAATTTGTTAGAAAATGGAGATCCCGTAAGTCCTAGCGAATATGAGCAGCTGACACCACAGGAAGCAAAAGATAATGCAGCACGAACTGGTAGTGACATTTTTTGTTCAAGAGGTAGAGATAAGAATAGTGTTCTTAAATAACTCTATGTCAGATTGCCCAATAGCGATAAGACATGAAAATATCTGGTTCAAATTGTTTCATGTTACAATAAACTATGGTTAAGTATCGCTAGATAGTATTGATTAAAACAGATCGAGGGATTAGTTAATCTTTTGATCCACATATGTTTTATTTGGTACATTCTATGCACGCGTGTATACATATGTAGATAATTTATAAACAGTAACTACTGATCTATTCTTTGTAACGAATAAAGAAACGAGCAAATATCTATTTTCTCTAGGAGGACAAAAATGGAGTTTCCGCATACACTTTTACAACTTATTTTATAGTATGTCCGTATGATGGCAAACTCGTGTGGCAGTCTTAATTCAATAGCAAATAATTGCTCTACTAAATATCGCAGATGTTATTCGTGTTAGACCGTGCATTGCAGAAACAATAATTATATATTACAAACAGTCTTTTTACAAGGTACTTGCTAAAATTAAAGACGAATTAGCGTGTAGCTTGTTGCGCATAGATGAAATGAATTTATTGCTGGTAAATGAATTATACATCCTTGTAAATGATCCTTACTTAATGGAAATTGCAAATTTACTGTTCCAAAAAGACAAGCTCGAATTGATATATTTGCTATCGATCGGTGGTTTAAGAAACAAATTTCAATTCCTGAGTCTTATACACATTTTAAATTCACGCCTTTTTAGAATGACAGATTTCTTGAGAATTAGGCTAACTTAACGGCTATTGATAGACTTATCAAAAGACTTTGAGCAAAGTTTGATTGTTTTTCGGGTAAAAAATGACAGAAAATTCGAATAGTAAAATCGTTGTCAGTTGTGCGCGGCCGGTATTGCACTCTACTGACTAAACTACTAAATTCTAATATTATGTATTTGCATAAAAAGTGCTGTATTCATATCAAAATGTAAAAACATTTCTCGATCAATACCACTTCGTTTTACGCGTATCTTTCCTAACAGATACGATTGTGCAGAAGCTAAAAAATGTATGTAAAAATACAAAACCTTCGTTTAAAAAAATTTAGTCTCTTGGATCGATATCCTTAAAACCAGTACGTCATGATGTAGACACGAAATTTTTGATGCTCTAGCTTTGGACTGAAGTCGTTGAGTAAAATTGACCTATTGTTCAAAAGTGGAAAGATACAAAAAGTGTATATGTTTTTGTATGAAAACAGTGACAATTAAGACATTGAATTTAGTGATTGCCATAACATTTTCTTCTAACTTTTTGGTGCTATCCATCTTTTTATATGGTGTTTATCTTCATTTTACACTACTAAGACAAAGCATCTCAAATCTGGTCTCTTGCAACGGTTCATGCATAAATTCGTAAAGCATATATTTAATAACTTCTGTTAAACATTTTTACAGAATGCAGCACTTCTTTCGTATTCTTATATGCCAACTACATTTTACCGCTATTATTATTGTTTTCCTTGTTATTATGATTATTTCCTAACATAACGTATGCACCATTACAAAGAGTGGAAGAATAAAACATGTCTAATTTTGTACATTCAACATTATTGAAATACTTTCTAGTAAAGCAATCGTAACGAAATATGTAAGAACAACAATTATATTTCTACTGAGATTTCCACTCTTTTATTAGTCAAAAAGAAAGTAAAAGTAGCATATGTCTTCCCTCTGTCGATACAGCGATTTAAATTCATTCAACCATTTTCATACTTTTTCTATTGAAAAAGTAGATCCTATATTTCTAAGCCTTACATTAGAACATCCTTATAATACCTCGTCATTGATTTGAACACTTGTGTTCTTCTCACTCAGTGGCAGTAGAGAATATCATTCGTTACATTTATTTCGTATAAATTTCATGAGTTAGAATACGTATCATATAAATAATGCGTTCCTAAAAAAAAGAAGCAATTGAATGTTCTCCCTGCTTTACTCGATCAATCGAAACATTATGGTTGTCGTCTCGTTTAGAGATGTAACATTTACAAAGGAAGGCATATGCCACTTATTTTCAAAAATCAATTTGATTGGTGTTTGTTGTTAATTATCAGTCTATGATATAATTGGATATTTGACTGATCAGATCAGTCATGTAATAAGGCAGGCGCACATGCTACTGTACGACAAAGATTTTGCGTAACGAATTTTAATACCTTATTCATAATTATTGCATTTTGCATAAAAACATCGACCCTGTACCAAGATATGTATGTACAGGATAATGGTAAGTGTCACGGAATGACATCTTCCACGAAAGAGCTTGTAAAAATCATGAATCTTTGACATTCAGCAACATGTACTATCCACATGGTTAGAGATTCTGGGTGTGTAAGCTAGAATACAATATTGTATAACGAAAAAGCATTACTATAAAGAAATCTGTATACGTCGGTACCATGCTTGAAATCTATGATCAAATATACACAATTAGACTAATATAATATTATGTGGAAAGACTAGGAAGGCAATACTGTTTATTATGGTTGTGTTCTTAATCTAGCTTTACAGACTCAAAATCTCTAAGTTATTACTAAATACAACAGGACAGATATTCATTCCATTGGATCCCCAGCATTTTCAAAAATGGTTGAATGCGTGTTGTTTGTAGTGGGCCACAAGAACCCCCCGACACTGCCGGGTGGCAAGTACGATGCCCCTCCACCTAGCCCGACCTGATACGTTCAAACAGGCGTTAAAATTTAATTTTAAGCAAAGGCACGTGCACGTACATTATAATTAATGAATATTTATTGTACTTCATTACATCGTGAATTCATATATTCACAGGGTGAATGTATGCTGATTAATATTAATGATATATATATATATATATATAGCTAAAATATCAATTACAAAAAAACAAAGCACTAAAGATAAACAACTGGGCAGATATTATAGATACAATTTTTACTGCACATTGATTTTTGCACAAAGGGATAAGACATGCACGAATTGAAATTAATTTTGTCATATAATAAGTAGGCCAACTTAAATAATATAATTGTTTATTTCGTTTAACATAAATTAGTTTACCAAAGAATAACAATCACTGCGTATGTGCTAATATAATATTATAACAGTCACAGTAATGGTACAACAAACCGACATAATCTTAACTTTACAATCTACTTTACTACTATCATCTATTGAAGCAAGTAAGCGGGATCTAAAGCTTTAGTTTGTAAAAAATATAAAAATAGGACAAGTATAAAAACATACAGCCAAAATTCTTATAGCTGTGTATCACAGTTTTAGTTGAAAAAGAAATCATAGCCTCTATATAATAATAATTAAATATTTTACATTTTTACTCTTTTATTGCATTACCTGTTGGCTCCATAAAAGTGTCCGTTCAGCTAACTGACAATCTGCCGCTAAGTGAGATGGTAAGCTCTTCCACCTTTCCTCTTCCCGTTTTCTATCTCTATCAAAATCAGCATCAACATGTCCCTGAGATAAAGGTGGCAATATTTGCGTTCTCTGAGCCATTTTATAACTATCCTGTCGCGATACATGATCGATACGTCTACTGGTACTATTGGTCGATACTGGAATCGGAGTTGGACTTCCACCGCCTCGATGTCTGTGATAAAGATTTCGTTTCTGTTGCAGCATACGCTGTTGTACCAAAAGTTGTAGCTGTGTACCGGAGTCTCCTCGTATTTTAAATTGCGGCTGACTTTGAGGTGGCGTAGATGGTGGCCTCAAATGGACAAGATCCAAGTGCCCCTTTGCTTTGCCCGAATCTGCGTTATCGTTAATTAAATGATACAATATTGCTTTAATCAGTCTTTACGTTATCTTAAATGGGATAGAACTTACCTTGGATACTTCGCTGCCTCGTGGTTGGTCTGTCACCACCTCCTTGTTGGCAGACAAGTAACCTTGGTCCACCATCGGATGCTCTGCGTCCTTGAGATGCTCGCGATATTCTTCCGGTTATCGGTGAGGGACTCTTTGGTGGTGGTGGAGTGCAAGAAGGTAAACTACTCGTAAAACAGTTTGCCCCTGTATAATCTGGCGGACAACCAGAGTCAAAACTAGATTCAAAAAGATCGGACGAGGAGCTGCCGCTACCACCCGCAAGAAATAAGGTTGCTCGACTAGGAGGATCAATAGGATCCATAATTGGACTATCAAAATGTTGCTGATAATCGCTTAATCTTCGATTGACAATTTGACTGTCGATTCGTTGGCTGATGTCATGGTCTAGGCCAAGCCTATGTTCTTCTAATTTAATCTGTGCTTCTCTTAACTCGTCACCGCTTGGTCCTTCCTCAAGATCTCCTTCCGCACTGCAACAACCTTCATCGGTCGAAGAACTCGTTGAACTGAACCTTTTTCCGCCTCTGCTTGCATCATCCTTTGTTCTAGAACAAAAAGTAAAGATTTTCTTGTTACGATGTATCCTTGATAACGAGAAGGACTTTACAATTATTTTCAGCTCGTTTTTTCATGTATTTGTTGATACAGACTTACGTAACAAGTTTGTTGTTATCGCTACAGCATTTAAGACAAAAGGATACCACAATATGACATAGAAATTTTAATACACACATTATATTTTCGTAAAAGTAAACACGTGTTAAAGTCATGGTAAATATAATAAATGAAAGTAAACAAACTTCGATGTTATAAAAGAAAAGATGAACTTTAAAAGATAATAATAATCAAATCAAAAGAACACAATGTATTAAACGGTTTCGTCAAATTATTATAAGCAAAATAAAAGGAAAGCAAGAAAAATGAAAGGAAGTTACCAAAAACAAAGTGACAGCAACGCGCTTCCAATCCAACCTGTCGTGACAAAATCTCCAATTTCTGCATCACCCATCAATAAAGATCAACGTCCCACTAAGCTATTGCTGTAAATAAAAATTAAACGATTAACATATTATACTTTTTAATTTTCTTGACTGGCAGGATTGGAAGTAGACCTAACATCAGTTTTAACAAAACAAACTAATTTTTCGGAAGTGCAAGCCGGAAAAGATAACGGTACCTTGATTTGAATTTATCTTCTTTCGATCTAGCAACAGTGGGCCAGCAAATATTATTTGTAGTACTGCTGACACGATGTTGCTTTAATCTCTCTAGTAACAAGAAATATATAGCAGCATGATGATCGTAGCTGCTATTTCTTAATGACTGTTAAGAAAGAAAGTATTTATTGATATACAGAATATAAAAGATACAAATATATTTTTATAATTTGACAAAATTCCATTGAAATCTTACCTCTCTCGTTCGTGTAATATCTATGCCTAAACTATGCATAAGTCGAAGAATTTGTTCATTAGGTTCGCGAATCGATGGGGATGACCTTGTTACGATAGCAGAACAAACAGTATCCGCCGAACCTGCCATCCAACGATGCCTCTTGATCTGTGGAATCGTGTATCTCTTTGCAGGTTCCAAAACTAACATTTTGCGTATAAGGTTTTCGCAATCTAGAAAAAATTAGCAATATTTTAGATCAAGATGAATATTAGAAATATACAAAGCAATCGAAATAGAACATGTAATATAACGTACCTGTACTCATAAAATACGGAATTTGAAATCTACCGCTTAGCACGCGATCTCTTAACGATTGAAGAGTAGATCCGTCAAAGGGCAGTGCACCGCATACTAACACGTATAACACGACACCTAAACTCTGTAACATCGAGAATACAAATCATTTTTCATACGTCATGCAACGAGTACAAAGTTCTCTTTCAAATGAAAGATATTTACCCATACGTCAATTTCTGGACCAGCATAATGCTTTCCCCTAAATACTTCTGGAGCAGCATAAGGAGGACTTCCACACCACGTACTTAATCTTTCTCCTGGTGCAAATCTGTTGCTAAAACCAAAATCCGCGATCTTAACGTTCATTTGAGCATCTAAGAGCAAATTTTCAGCCTTCAAATCTCTGTGAGCTATGCCCGTCGCATGACAATATTCAACAGCCGAAAGGATTTGGGCAAACGTCCCCCTAGCTCGTGGTTCCTCCATTCTTCCATATCGTGCTATGTAATCAAATATCTCTCCTTTACTTGCATATTCACAGACCTAAGTACAAAATATTTATGATATAAAATGCATCAGGTAAAGAGAAAATATTCAAAAATTCTGTGAGGATTCGTACCATATATATCATACTCTTAGTTTCCATAACTTGATATAATTTTACAATATGAGGATGTTCTAGCTGCTTCATAATTTCAACTTCTCTATAAACTTTTTCTAGATTGGTAGGATCCAGTCGAGTCTTATCGATTATCTTGATTGCCACCTAGAATAAATTTATACTATAATGCTGCCTGATAAAGTATAAGAATATAAAAAACAATAAAACAAAAGCAGAACATATATACCTCGGTTTTAGTAATCCTGTGCCTAGCTAATTTGACTATGGCAAAGTTACCCTTGCCAAGAGTCCCTTCAATGTCATAGAATCCCACACGGATTCGTATTTTACCCTGACCAGCTCCGGTACTCATCTTTAGAAAATATTCTTGAACCTTTACAAAGAAATTCTATTCCAAATACTCTTCGCCTTCTCTTAACGATCTAAAATAAAGAGAATAAAGAAAATGGTTAAACCTTATCACGACCATACAAACATTGCCATAGATTTTGTTTCAAAGAATTAGTCGAGAAATATCAACTATCTGTACAAATGCTTCTAAATAAATTTCATTATTAAATTGTTAATTAAATAAATTTTATAAAAAATTAAAAGTTTCCCAATAATTATAACACTTTCTTATATCTTCGGTAAAGACACTCTTCACAAACATAATTACCTCATTTAAAAGTCAGGGTTTCTTCGAGACGACACAAAAAAGTAAAGCAAGAAAAATCACGAGACGATCACGAAGCGTGCATACGTACAAAAAGGAAAAGTCCATCGAGAGTGGAAGCCTTTCGTATAAAAACGAGTGACATAAAACGAAGGTGACTAAGACTACCGGAAAAACGATCAAGCGTCGAAGATAAGTCCCTCGCGGAGTAGATGCTCCGGTCCGAACTTACAAACGGGCAGCCGCGAGGTATATAACCCGCGTTTGCCGCCCGAGTCTCTTTCTTTTTCTCTCTCTCCATCCTCGGGCACCCCCACCTTTATTACTTCGCACGTATTTCCTCTCACGGGTTAGCAGACGTTACGTGCTGGCAAACACGACGCGCCTTTGACGTAGTAAGTAAAATCAACCGTCGAGGCTATGAGACGAGCGGGGTCGTTGTCGTCGTTTGCCGAGTTAGATCGATCCAGGACGAATCACGATCGAATTCGAATGAATTAATCCTTTGAAACCCCCCCACCATTCATAAAAAGATAAAAGAAGAACAAGAATATACGAATTTAAATTAATCTATACATTTCATAAAAACAATGGATAGTTCTTTTGACTATTGAGGTGTCTCATAGTCTTAAAAAAAAAAGGTCTCTTTTCTTCGATCCAAGCGTAAAAAAAAACGATAGAAGCTTTATAATAGCGGCATGGACGCGCGTAGTGTATCTAAGAAGCCGGACAGAGAGAGAGAGAGAGAGAGCTCGAAGAGAGGGAGGGAGGGGGTAACGTGAAAGATCGTCCGGCCGTCCTTGTCTGGATTTTAGGACGAAGGACAGCGGTTGGAAAGGTCGGCGATCTCCTCTTAGCGGCGGATAGACGTGTCTCTCGTCCGCAACAAGTACGGCAAGTATTCGGTGAGTGACGTCACGGATCGAGGACTACCCCTAGTACGTATCTATCGACCTACGACGATCGATAGACACGTCGGTCGGTCCTCGATAAGGATGTATACCGATACGAGTAAGAGAGAGATAGATAGATAGCACGAGAAGGTGAGGGACAAAGACGGAGAAGATGGATCGAACGAGAGAGAAAAAAGAATCGATGAGACTCGTAGAAGCGTCGAGAAAATGTTAGACACGCGCATAATAATAATAACAAGAAGAAAAAAATAAACAATTGGGTATGTAAATTAGTAAGTCACATTGTAAGTCTAACTTACTTTCGTGCCGGTCAATCGAGACCAAGTCGAGAGTTCACGTCTCGAACGGTCTAGGGTGAGGATAGATGTTGTAGAAAACGTTGGTATCGTCGACCTCGAGGGGTACGTCGCACCGGAAGAACGGTGCCATCGGTAGAGACGTCGCCCTCTTCCTTTTATCTCTCGAGAGATTTACGGTTGCTATATTTCTCTTTCTTTATCTTTTTTAATATCGTCGGTCACGGAGTAGTGCCGTGACCGCGCGCGGTCCGCGAGACTCTCGTGACGGCACGGCGGTTCGATACCGACTGACCGGCAGCCATCTTGCTACCCCTCTGCTCTCGACGCTCCCACTCGAGGACTTTCACGCCCGCTTCCCCCTCCATTCTTCTTCACGCCGCTTCACCGAACCCCGGCCATTCTTAGCGAGCGATGCCGCCGGCGCGCTTCTCCCTACTACTCCTTCGCCGCCCCCCCCACCCCGCTCCCACATACTACACCGCGCGACACCCGCACCGCTTCTTCTTCACATACATCCTCCCCCTCTTCGTTCCTCGTCGAGCAGCGACCGTCTCGTGCGCGTACAATACGCGCGAGCGTTATCTTTGACGATTGACGTCAACGTACGTACGTATACGTACGTTAGTATATAACATATACATATATACGTGTGTAAACATGTAGGTAACACGCTACCACGTCCTTTCTTCTTCTTCTTCTACTTCCTCATCCTCGTTAATTGTCCCTCGATGTAATTGCACGACAAATAGCTAGCTCGTCCCCTCGACGCACGTGCTTCACGCGTTCGCCACGATCGGATTATTACCCTTCTCTCTCTCTCTCTTTTTTTCTTTCTTTCTTTCGATGTCCTTCCTTTCTTTTCGTGCTCACCGTTTTTCTTTGGTTTCTTTTTCTTTACCCGTCCACTCCTTCGATCACCTAGCCTCACGACTCGAGCCGAGGTTAACCCAACGGTCGATAAAACTTGCTCGCTTCTCCGTAGTTAGTCGGCAGATTTACGTGATTAATTATGCGAATTATCTTATACATTATTTCGTGTATGTACTACACGTTGGAAATAATCTATCGAGAGTACATGCTCTATGGAGTATCGCTAAGTTCACGGTGTGTCGTTAAACTTCGTACAACTTCGCGGGCATTTAGCGAGTTCGTCGAACGTCGTCGTTACTCTAACAAGCGAGTCATTGTAAATGCAGTAAAACAAAAGCATAGTGCAGAGGCAGGCGGTTGGCAAATCTTGTTATCTTTTAACTCGTCTTTCTTATCGATCGTAAATCTTTCTCGGGTGTTCGACATTCGGTACTGCAACGTTTAAATAGGTTGCATTATTTCGTACGGTGTGGGAGAGAGGTGCGCAGGGTGAGAAACGCGCGATGGATATCGTTTTACCCGATACAAATTGATCGTATATATTCATACGTGCTCATCGATGATGATCACGTAATACGTTTTCCGAGAAAGCCACGAGTTGCCCGGTACAATAATTACGCGTTCTATTTAATGTCGAATGTAGCGCGGCCTAACAGAGCCGTCGCGTGTCGATCGTTTCTTTCGAAAATTTGACGTCAACCGGCTCTCTCTTGTATTTGTGCCGACGCTGTGACGTTTTTAATGGTACATAATGGCCTTCGTTCGAAACGATTTACGCACGAAACGATTTGCTTTTATCCTGCCTGACAATTTTTTTCGTCGGCGTATTCGCCTTCTCGTTGACCCCGCGAGCAACGTCCTTTCGTTGTCCTTGATCGGCATCGCGATAAATCCTCTTTTCCTGCATTTACATACGTCCATACGTCGTCTTGTACATAAACGCGAATGCTTTACATACCTTCTTACGCCATGTTCGAATTTCGTTCCATAAATTAGCGTCTGATTTTTTCCAGATGTCGCTATTAGCGCCTTCGGTACCGGTCACGAGCATGGTGGATACAATCCATCTTCGAATGTTGCCTAACTCTACCAATCTATATTAGGATTTATTTGATAATTATTCAATATAGATCGATTCGGTTGTTGCTTAGAACGTTTATGGATTGCTTACGGTAACATAAGCAAACAAAAGTCGTGCGGTGATCTTTCGTCGATTTCGAAATGCCGAAAGCGATGTCTCGAATAGCGAAATAGATCAGCCAGAGAAACGGGGGCTTTTGCTCGTCCTTATTATATAATTCTATTTATACGAATTTTATTACGGTTCTATAAGCGTAAGATATTTCCCTCGACAAAGTTAATTTAACTTGCAACATCGTACGATTTCCCGGGAGGAAGCCACGGCGATATCTCGTTAGTATTCCCGACCTTTTTTTTTCTTTTTCCTTTTTCCCTCGGTTCGAATCACGCTTTACCTTTTCGAAGATAGCGCAAGATCGGACGATGCTATTACGTCCAGCTCGTCCGAGCGCGTCATCGAGCATCTCTCTCTTTCATCGACGTACTTTCGGCAATCTGCCACGAGTGTGTGCGTAATTTAGCCGACATTAAATAGCCGAGAGATGTGTCCGTAATTAAAATGACGAGACGCTCAAAGCTTTGGCAAATTAAAAGACCGACCGAGGTGGACGCTCGGTGCCTTATTAACCAGGACATTCCTTCTTCAAATAGTATTTAAAAAGCTCGCAAACTGCAGTCATAAAACAAAGCTGTTATCGCACGTTTATAACAGTTTTAACGACCTGCAATTACCGGTTACGTTATCGAGACGTAGATGATCTCCTTGATGATTATCGCACGGTAAGCTATCGATGAGTCGTTCGTAATGACGGATGCGAGTGTTTATACACGTTCAACAGTGTAGCGTGAAATTGCTCGAGAGAAAAATTTTCCACTGCTTCGGGACTGCGACAAATGTTTAAAGAAAAACATGTTTTCCTTGGAATAAAGAAATTCCTTTTTTTCTCCCATTCCAAAATAATCACACGTTATCGTATTACATTCGTTCGACATTATTAAACTAACCTTTGGTTAATAAATCGAACGAGCAAACGAAGTAGCCGGTACCGGCTATTCGAATTCGTTTCGCGCTCGAGAGAATCGAGAGTAATCTCGATGCGCGCGCGCGCGAATGGGTCGTGGGTATGGAGAAAAGACAGGACGAGAAATTGGTCGAACGGGTACGAGATTGGCCATGGGTCCTGCAAACTTTTGGCACGGTCCTGTTTGACGTCATTGAATGACGTCAATCCCGGGCCCCACCAGGATCCTCCTCTCCCTCCTCGCTCTCCCTCGTTGGCCCACGCCTTACGTAGCGCGCTTTATCGGCACGACGATGTAAAAAGACGAGCGTTGCTTGCCGTTTGTTCGTCTTGTCACCTCGTGACAACCCTTCGTACCTTTTCGTCTCTTCCCTATTCTCTCATTCGATTTTCTAATTTCTTTTTGAAAATGTTTATTATATTCGACAATTCGTCGAAGGTTTCGTCGAAAGTTAGAAAGAGACGTACAAGGTAGCCGCGAAAATATTTTCGAACTCTCGCGCGTACGTCGCGCGATGGTCCGACTGATTTATGAGGCGGGGGTGGAATATGCGGAAGCGCCACTCGCTTTATTGACATTCGAACGAAGCGCGTTGGCGTGCGACGAACTTTAAACCGCTTCGCTAATCCGATTAGACGTTAATCCCTTCGATATCTTAGCGAGGGCGTCTGATCGATCGATGGATCGCTCCGATCGATCCGATTAAACTCTATTTCATTCCTTTTTTTTCTATTTCAACATCGTTTCAACCCTGATACTCTAGATGCGTTTTTATATTTATGTTTTTGGTAAATAGGGACGTGGAAGATGATGTAGTTTCCCGAGTCGAAATTTTAATCGCGATTTGACCCTCCAAATAATATAGTTTATTCGGAATGGAAGACGATATGATAAGTTTCATTGACGTCTAAAAATACGTCAGATACCGATTAAAATTATTACGGCAATTTGGTTAGTCACCGATCTGGCGTCTCGTTAGTAAATATAGAGGGAACGTATCCGAAATAAATTTGACTACTGCGACTCGAGCGTAAAGCTCATTAACTTCGCGCATATAAATATTATATATATTCGGTGTGACGCGCTCGAAAGCTTCGCGAGCTAACGATCGAGTACCGAGAGAAATCACGAAGATTTTTCGTAAGCGAACGGGGAGATATATCGTTAAAGGTCTGCTGAACCCAATATTCCTTTCGCGTACGTCAATCGATGCTCATCGACGAGACGGATCTCGAAACAATGTGCGTTATCTTTTCATTAGTCTCTCCCTCTCTCTCGCTGATTCTACATAGAAAAAGGTTATACGAATGGAGAAAAGGCCGATAACGGTGACTCGACGCGATAACATTCGCTCGCGATATTTTTACGTTACTTCGAATGCTATTTATATAAGAAATTTATTATTTCTCGTATTTTTTTTTTCCGTAGAACGGTCAACGTGGCCAAACGACAAAATTACGTCGTACGGAGAACCCCGAGAAAGATCGTAAAATTTGCTCCTTCGTTTATTTATTTCTTTGTTTATTTATTCAAACGAACATCCAGGTGTGACGTCTCTTATCCTCGTTCGCGTCAATGCTCTCGATCGTTCGAGTTTCATTAAGTATTCGAAACGTGCAACGAGAAAAAAAAATGTATCCTTATCGCGTTATCGCGCGATTAGAACTATAGATCTTCCGTTCGCGTACATTACGGATAATAACGGTGAGAATATTAATACGTTCAATCCACCGTCCGCGTTGGGTCGTTACGTAGTATTACGTCGTAGCGACGTTATACCGGTGTATCACGTGAGAGAAGCTTTCGTGAAAAAGATGCGATCTCGAGAAGTTCGTGCATGCAACTCTAAAGTTCGATCGAAGCGGTTTCCCCCGCGTTTATAAGGCGATCGTGCATTGGTAATACGTAGGTATGTATATCTACGTGTACCTTGGCGCTCGATTATTCTTCTCAACGATATATATATACATACACACACATCTGTATGCCTATAGAGACATAGAGAAGACGAGAAAGAAAAATTTCTTTCGTAGAAGAGCAACTAAGAGCACTCGAGCTCTCCTTTTTCCGTACTATTTTTACGTCGTTAAGACTCGACTGCGTTTTTCTTACGTCGAGCGTGAAGTATTTGCGTAAATAGAGAGTAGATAAGAAGGTTTATGTAATGGTAGCTCGCGGTTTTCCTAAAGTTGCGAGATCGTCGTTAGCTAGCGGATTCTCGTTCAACAGTTACGCAACGAGATTCTCGATATTTTAACGACTCGCAATTTTGCGGCCTTACGTGCACACGTTATGTTATAACGTTGAAACATTTCGCGAATCTCTATGTCGGTCGCGCGAACATAGTTAGCTTTTCTTAGGAAGACGAGAGAAACGTGCGTAGGGATAGATAAATGGACGGATAGATGGATGGGACGGATGAATAGCCGGTACGAAATTTGCTCGAATTCGAGCGGGAACGAGCGTAGGCGTGGGGTCGCTTTCTCACGCGGCTCTCCCAACCGTTGACGCATTCGTATAAATCCCCAACGAGTCGTGACGTTATCGGTCAGGGGAGCTCTAGTTCGTTTCGATTTAACCACGATTATTTGAAATTTTGACGAAATTCGAATGATCATGGACGAACGTGTCACTCTCTCTATCGTACGTACGTAGAATCATCGGGATTTTTCCATTATTTGACATTTATCGTCCGATGACTAGGACATTAACGTCACGATAAATGAGTAAAAACTTTTGCCTCGTACGTGTCATCGAGTCTCTTGAGAAACGATCGACGAGTATTTTTTTTTCTTTGTTCGACATCGTGACTAATATTTTAACTAAAGTTGCAGTTTTCTTTTCCAATTTTTTCTTTTATTTATACCATTGAAGATCGGTGTTACCGAGCGATCAGCTGTTACCTTCGACCGACCGAAACGCAGCGCTCGCGCTCGGTGGAAATCGATTCGCGTTCGTCGGTGTACGCTTCCACTTCCGTGAGCACGGATATAGAATCCGTGGGTACTAGAATTCTAGACGGTTATCCACCGTGGATAAGTCCAACGGACGGGAAACGTTTCTGCGACGTCGTCGGTGGTGCCCGACTGTTTCTCGCTCTTTCGTGGATATCTCTCGGGTGCTCGGTTCGCTCGCTCGCTCGTTCGTCGAGCCGGTGGGAAGAAAATCGATATTACCCAGGTTCGCCCTGATACACGAGCCCTTGCTCGAATGTTATATTTAGATAGACCCTTGCCCCGTCATCAAGTAGCAAGGTACGACGGCGTTCCTCGCACAATTGCCTCTGTAAACCGATATTAATGCGGTTAGCGATGCCCCTATACGCTAAATATCTACGCGTTAGATTGCTTTGTTCGTAACGCGAGAGATCTCGTCCAACCTGACACGCGTTTTCCAGCCGAAAGAATTATTTCTTCGGCGAGAAGGCCGAGTGTCGGACTACAGGAACGGTCACGCGAAACTCTCCGTCGATCGACGGACCCGGTAAATACGAAATCTCGTGGATTCGTCCATTGACAAGATTCTAATCCCTAATCCGAAATGATGTTGGTTGGAACGACTCCTTCGAGATTTTTCCATTCCGGAGAAACGGATCGATCTACCGAGAAACGCGTCAGTACGCTCGTCCTTTTCTCGATTTTATTCTCAGCCTCTTATTTTCATAACACCGTGGATATATTATGGGAACAGATTGAAACACGTTCGTTTTTCAGCTCGTGCTTCGCTGGTTCGAGTGTTCTGACAATTTTTCGATCGTGATACTTTTTTCTTTGAAGATATTCTCTTCGCTTTATATTTTCTTCTTCTCTTTTGCTGGCTCGGGAAAGAGTAATTACGGTATGGCGGTATAAAAACGGTGAAAATCCTTTTGAAAGAACCGCCCCCGCTTAGCGACGCTACCGAGTAACACACTTTTATGTTCACCCACTCGATCGTACGTATAGTCTCAAGATATTCGTAACATTCGTTACCATCGTTCCTTCGAGCTCCATTATTCATCGTCATGGCATTAATCGGGAATAGGTTTTAGGGAATTCTGAATGGCAACCCATGCAACGCCATTACGAAATATCTTTGGATCGGTTGTCCTTGTTCGACGTGCGACTCGAATGCCCGAGGGATAACGAGAAAAGTTTGAACGGTAGGGGACAGATAACAATTACGGGATATTTTAGCGCTCTGCATATACGCCCGCGGAAATATATCGTATTCGGAAATGAAAATATATAGTATAGGTATCGTACACCCGCTCCCTTCTCGTTCGATCCTTCCGAAAACTCGTTTAAGTCATCTTTTCACAAATTTTGTTAGTCACACGCTCGTTCGATCGGTACTCGTACTACTCGTGAATGTTTCTACCTAAATGAGTTGCTCACCCAACGAGCCGGTATCTATCTATAGGATGAGGGAACGAGTTTAACGAGCTTCGGCTTTTACGCGCTTTAATAAATAAAGGAAAGTACGTTGTCGATAGATAAGTTTGCCGATGTAATAGTACAATAACTAGTGGATTCAAGTATACACGCACACATCGGTGTGCCGTAGTCACGACAGTTTCATAAAACGTCGCGCATTTTCCGTGCTTTAAGATAACGCACGTACGCGAACTTGCATTTTACAAAATTAACTTGGGTAATGAGCGACGAGGTTTTTTTTTTGTCAGTTTCGTTCGTATTTTCTTTTTCTCTTTTTTTCTCTTTCTCCTTCGCTCGTTAAAATCGCTCTCGGAAAGTTCGCGCGTGTCCGACGGGAAGAAAAGATTTTTCGGCAAAAAAAAAAAAAAATCCAGGCGTCACTATTTAGAAGAGTTCTTTTAGGCGGCACGCGTCCAGCTGATGGACGCTTAATCCCATTATTACATGCGCGATCGGAGGATTTGTTTGCAGCAATGTTACATGGCAAATCGATTAATCCCCTCGTGTCGGCTTAAAACCAGTACGTTTCTATCCGTTTTTTAATCCCAGCAAGGGGTTTTGGTGTTGTTATTGTTCCCTTTAACAAAAAGATTTAAAACGAAAAAATCCTAGCGTTAACGAATAATACTCAGAGTTGATCAAAATTTTCCAGGAAGTCATGTTTATATTTTTTACGGTCGAGTTGTATAAAAAAAGCAAGAGGAAAGGATTAATAAAGGAAAAAAAAATGTGAATAGGTCGAATAAATATCGTCCCCATAAATCAAGATGACTATGGGACCCGCGTAAAAAAGAAAACACACGTTGGACACGTTCGATTCGAGATTGACCGCGAATCGTTAAGTTGATTAGAGCAAATCTACTCTAGACTCGTGTGATCCTCTCTCTCTCTGTATCTCGCAGTGGCAGTAAAAAGTAAGAGCAGTAGCAGCAACAGCAGCAACAGGCGACTTCTGGCTCGGTTAGCAGGTCGCTGCTCGCGTTATATACCCATTGCTACCTGGTAGCTAGTACGATCTGCCTCTCTCTCTCTCTCTTTCTCTCTCTGTGATGTATTGATTGGAAGCTGGGGCTACAGGTGGCTTTCCGGCGCTTGCGCCGTAAACGGGTATGAATAAGTTCTCGTTCCTTTATTAAAATCCCCCATGAGCTTACCAGAGTAATCGTTAGCTGTCGGCGATCCCTTTTTACTTCCTTTCTCGTCTCTCTTTTCTCCATCGTCATCGCGAGGACAGCAACGAGTCGCACGGAACGTAGCCGCGCCTTGTCTCTTTGTTTTCGGCCAATTTCAAAAAGGCAAACGAAAAGGAGAGCGTTTTCGTTATCTTCGTTCGAAATCTTCGCGCCTTTCCCTGGTGACGATCGATTTTTTTTTGTCGTTTCTTATTTTTCCGCCCGTGTCAGCACTTTTTTTTTTCTTTCATCGCTTTTTTTCCTATCTCTCATTTATTCGTTCGAAGGGCTCTCCGTCTTACCATAAACGTACACTTTCCACTCGGGCAGCCTTTCACGGTCTTTACTCGGCGTCGAGCCGAGCGTTTTACCGGTAGCCTGTAACGCTCGAAGCCCGAATGAGCGTGAAAGATTCATGAGAGAGCGAGACGCCGAAGACACCGGCTTGAATCGTTGTAACTTTTTAATTAGCGCCCCTGCTCGTCCCTCTTCATCTACGCCATTGATTATAAACGGAATTTTTGTCGCGCGCCCGTTTACTCGTTCTTCTATTTTCTTCTTTCTTTTCTTTTCTTTATCTTCCTCTTTTTCGGGCCTGGAGCAAGCGAGCTATTTTGTCGACGCAACGTTTTCGCGTGATAATTAGTAAACTCTTCGTCAAAGCTCTTTATTCGAGGTATCGCTCGACGAGCTTCATTTTTTTCTTGATCGTTTAAAAAACGTGGACGTTGGATTTCGTGAAATTCGAGGTGCTTCGTCGGTCATGCTGATATATATTTTATTAGCTCCTTCTACGGTCGGGCTGACGGCGTGTCGATTATTTTATATATTCTACCTCGGAGGTTTCGTTAATTTCGAGAGAGAAATATTAATTTGCTCGATTTTGCTTCCCGATTGATTTTATAAAATACGAAACGATTTATATACGCGTGTATTAAGTATGCACATACATGGGAGATTATAGCATAGTTTCTAAACCTACCTTATACACCAGTTGTTAATTTATACATATAGAATACGTATGAATCTGATTTGCTATACAAAGTATAGTACTATTTAAATATAATTTATTAATTATATCTTAACGTAGTTGAATTTTCGATATTAACGTAAAATGGTACGAAATTTTCAGGCAAGCGCGCGACGTCTGCCCTGGCGACCGTGTTCGGCGTTTTTCCTATCGAACATAGGAGTTCGAGTCTATACTCGCATCTAAGTTTACAAAAAACATACAGCGGTTCGTTTTCTCCGCGAGTACCAACCGCGATATCCGTTTTTCCTGTGGCTGTCCCACGGGATGTTATTTTTTCACGTTCCATCAGCAAGTTTGCATTTACTCCTCTACTATGCTCGTGTCTAGTATCCGTGCGCGTGCGCTCTCTATCTCTCGAGATAACCGCTATATATTTCTTTTTTTTTAGGCGAGACGCGTTTCCTCAGTTTAACATGCATTTTGTGTATGAAACATTAACCATTATACGCGTGTCATTTGTCTGAAAGATTGATGCGCATAAATTGTTGATTCCCGGAGAGAGATAAAGGAGAGAGTTTCATTTGATCACTCGAAAAGCGTTACGATAATTCTCCGATAATTTTTACAAACGAAACGATAATTCCAGTTATACAAGAAAAATTCTACAAAGAAACTTATCCTATAATCGTATCGCTTTTATCAGCCTAATCAGAAATATTTGCAGCACGTAGTACCTCTATCCCGGGTATACTACACGTTTCCTCTTTTCTTCGGCTTACACCGAACGACATATGTATATTTATCCGCATCTACCGTCATATCGTTACAATGCGATCCCTTTCCTTTCCATCCCTTGGTGTGACTCTCTCGCTATCAGGTTGGAGAAAACTCGGAAAAAGAGAGAGAGAGCTTCGCGTTTCTCCTCTCTCACTCTCTTTCACCTCGTTTCGGCCACCCTCGTGTGTGTATACGTAAACGCAGAGGGGATGGAAAGCACGTCTGCGCGATGTGAACCAGAGGGTGGGAGAGCGATAGAATAAGAGAGACGGAGAGAGGGAGGGAGAGAGCAAGAGAGACAGTCTCTTTAGCGGGGACCCGACGTGCTTTTCTTCCCTCGACGACGACAGTTCTGCCGCACAACCAAAACGTGCCACATAATCGTGAGTAGATTTCTATATTCGTTTGATCTTACACACAAACTCTTACCACATTATTTTATATTATTATATTTTTTTTTATCGTTTATCCGTTTAACTCTCAACCCCACACGCAAAAAACACACACACACGACTCATTGGTCATGATATTAACGTGTTTATTATCGTTCATATACTACAATCGGTGTCCGTAACGATGGACCACCTCGTGGAAAGCTGTGCGAAAGCCTCACGCGTGTATCGAAATATTCTATCCTTTCGATCCGTTAATCTAAAAGGAGATTTTCCATTTTGCGTTCGCGAAAGAGTTTTCCCGGGAATTTTGTGTATCTACTCTCGTCGACGAGTTCGTCGAGTTCTCATTTATTTACTCGACCGGTGAATAAGTTAGCCCCCGCGATAGAAATAGTCACTTTTAATCGATAGATATCACTCTCGGCTATTTCGCTGAACGAAATTATCGTTCTCGATTCTGGTCGTTCAAATCTTTCTCGTCTCACGCGGTTCTCTCGTGTTCGGGGCAATCGCGGTTGTCAAAAGTGTCGACCTGCCGGAAAAGCGCAACGCGATATAAAAGGAGAAACAAGACGTGGAAGAGAGAGAAAAAAAAGATGGTTCAATGGAAAGCGCGGTTTTACGCGGCCCGGGCACTTGGTGTTTCCAAGCGATAGGGGAAATGCAGTTAGTTAGTAAAACGAGATTATGACTGCCGGTGCCGCGTTAAATTACCATTTGCTTCGACGCGAAGGAACGCTGACTTTTCTATCTCGCTGTCGCTCGGCCACTTCCACGAGGTCGATCCTGTGGAATCGATCTATAGTTTTATAAGTACCACAAAAAGTATTATGTGCGGGAAAAGAAAAGCTTGTCCCTTCGACCCTCCCCCCCGTACCCCTTCACCCACAGAGAGCACAGACCTGCATTTCCCTTTAACTGTTATATCGATGTCGGTCACTGACGAATACCCCGAGCACGGATTATTACTTGATATTTAGTCACGTTTTGCATATCTAACGTGTGTCGTATATATATATTTATTGTCATTAACCAATACTTTGTTCGACGTCAAATTGTAATATCAATTTCAACAAATATCTGCAGGATGTGTATTTAAAAGAAAAAAACACACACGAAAAATGTTTCGCATCGTTCATCAGTTTAATTCATTAGCCGTGATTGAGAAATCGTGACACGAATTGTGCCGTACCCGGAAATCGCGTATCTAACCGTCGTTGCTTTAATTTCGTTCGAGCGAATGGAAGATAAAAACAAAGTGCAAAGCCATCGAGTACTCAAGTAACACCGAGCAGAAGTTTATCCGTGTAACGACCGGAAAGGATCGCTTCCTAATTCGTTTACGGTCTGTCTCGATTATCTTTATCCTCTTCTTCTTCTTTTGCTACCTCTTATGGAATCCTCACGTTCGGACATCTTCGTGGACGTGTTTATATTGTAACGAGACCGATATTCCCCTATTCTACGAGGCAATGTAGGAATCAGCTTGCGCGGAATAGAGCGATAAGAACGTGCCGAGAAAGCAGGATTTTCCGTACGAACTACCTAAATTTCTCTCTGATTCTCGATATATACATACGGATATACGTTCGCACGTGTGTGCAAGCAGATGCACAGATAAGACTCGGTTAAATTCGTACTCACTATTTCTAAAGGAGAGCTAATAAGGGAAAGTATGCCGATCACGATGCGATCGAATGTAGGACATCGACGTTTCGCGTAGAAATATCGAATATCCGTAATTCATATTTCTTCCCTTTCCGACGGCATTGCAGTTTCACGTTCGCGGATAGATCGGACGTTTCCCTCTAGGTTGATTAAAAAACTAGAGATTTTTTTGTTTCTCATACGTGGAAAACGTAACGACACCGCGTATGACAAAAGGCAGCTTGCATATTATGCATAGGTACGTACGTATCGTATACTCTCGTACAATGATTCATCTATAAAAAAAAAAAAAAAATACGACCGAACGACACGGTAGGTCATCGAGTATTCTTAATACTCCTCTTCAACGATGGCAAAAGAAAACGGCTAAACCGGAGCCTGTTCTCTTTGTCTTCCATCGGTAGTTCGAAAGTGTGCATCTTCAAAGCTGCCGTAGCTTTTATGCAAATCATTTTCCTATACGAGACGATGAATAAAGAATCATTCTTTGGATGATCATGCCGGGCACGTCTTGGCACGTTCTCGTGAAAATTTTATGTAAATCCTTCCGCTAGTCCGACGACGAACGTGCAATTTCGGGAATTCGTTATTCAAATCTAATTCATCTATTTTTTTTTTCCTTCTTCTTTTATTAGTATAACATCGAAATAACGTATCAAATAGAAGCTTTTCCTTATACGATGTTCGCACCATGGGTCACCCGTACGTCGAGGACGTTACACAGCACTTTATACCTGGCGAGCGGAACTCGATTTGCCGGAGAGGAAAGTTACGTTCCACGAAAATCATTATTACGCTCTATACTGACACGCTGGTCCCGGTATTGTTGGACGTGAAAGCAACCTCGCACGAGCATTGACTCCGAGAAGCAAACAGTTCGTAATTGTTTTGTGGCGTGATCGAATTTTCTATGAGCTTTCCTCGTTTCCAAGTAAAATCTAACGCGTACGCGAACTACCGATTTTCCTCAATCCCGTTCCTCACGTTGTTATTTAATACCTTGAAATATTCATTTTAAATCTTCCGTGTTTCTTGAGGTACATCTCCGTGAAAACAGAAGTTCAAATTTGAGGTATACGGGTTTACCGCAAGACAAACTTCGATGTTTAACTCTCCTGAGATAATTTCGGGTGGTTGAAAAGCCATCGGCACGTAGACGCAACGTTACGAAACTTATAATTTATTTTAAGCCTTAATAATGGATACTGTAACTGAACGAAGGTAACCCACAATTGCATTAATTAGTCTCATAATAGGGTCTACTCTAGACTGGGTAATTGAAGAAACGGCTTTCCGCCCTATGAACCACGAACTTAGCCTTATTTGCCTAACATTTTCGTCATTACTGATACACTACCGAAGAAACAACCAGAGAGAAAGAGGGAAAGTTAGCGATGCGACGAATATGATAGGGGATAAGCCTGATTATCGGATGATTTAATACCTTGTTTGTTCTAGGGGCTAATTGTTTCTCCTACATTAAGTACGTTCAAAGTATTGTTTGCGATCTCGCGGTGTGTCTAGGCTCAACCGAGCGTTACCATGCGTGAAATTTAGCTTCAGCGCCGTGAAGGTTGAGTGTGCCAAGATTAAGAGAATTTCCTTTCTTTATCAAGCTACTTATTTAACCAAGTAAACTCAATCGTTGATCGTTACGACGCGAAAGAGCTCGTTATTGAATAAAGAACACTGATTTTAATTAATAGCTATAACTTATCCTCTGATCGGTGCGTAGGTAGGTTCCAGAGATTTCGTTACGCGATTCTAAAATAAGTATCTGTGCACAGACTTCATTGTCTCGATCGGTACACATAATCTTACGAGCAATTTTTTCCCTCCTTTTACGATCATAATCATAAAATCATGGCCACGACAATAAATGTACCTACATAGGGTTGGCTTTATTTTTACGATCGTCTCCCCGAAGATTATTTACATCCGTCTACCTTCGTAAACGAAGTACGATGAGAAACTTCGAACTTCGACTAACGAATTTTTGAAAGTTCTATTTTCTATCTCTCTCTTTCTTGAGCTCGTCCGAAGTTACTGACCATCGATAAGTTTATAGGTACTTGCGGCTAAACTTTTAACTACATATTTACCCATTATCCGATATTTATATTTCCCCCCCCCCTATTTTCTTAGCGACCAGCGACGTAGTCGACGTTAAAAGAAGTTTAAGTTAAATGATGAGTAAATTGATTTTCTCTCCTCTTCTTCCTTGGATCCCCCATCCAACGTTTTTCTACGGGTTTCGCGGGTAATACGATGCAAATAATGCAAAATACTTTACGCGTACTACGATAATTAGAGTTTAAAACTCAATACCGACTTTGATAGATCGCATTTCCTTCTGTTATTAAATTAACAATTATTTCATCATTAATTACAACTTGTGTACCTAAGTATCGGTAAAGTATAAAAGGTACGTTACAATTGTGTTATTTATTCTTTAGAAATCAGACGGAGAAAAGGTTATAATAGAAATAGAATAATAATTTGGGTAGTTGGCAAAGTGGTGATATAACGCAAGCTTCGAAATGATCGCGCGTCGCTTAAGAGGCCCCAAGGTAATATATTTCGGTCAGCGAGTCGAAAGATGAAAAAGTAAGGAAGAATAAGGCATAGAAATCACATTCTCTCTTGGGGTCTGTGGATCCATCGATCAGCCGTGGCCGAAATTTAAGTTTCCTCGGGACGTCTCAATACTTCCCACCGCGATGAGATGTCATTTTTTTTCCTTTTTGCAATGTCCGAGATGAATATATGCGAGCTCGTACATCTTCCGCGCGTATATGTGCGACGATATATCGAGGTTAGTGAAAAAAAGTTTGCGTTGCTTTCGAGAAACGAGTCCGTAAGGTTCTCCTCGCTCTTTTATTTCAAATTTTCCAGGAGTCTTATCGTTCGCTTCGATAAATTAAAAACCGTAATAAAAGAGTAGAAAGCGAGAAAGAGAGAAACGAGTTTGGTGCTCGAAAGAGAAAGAAATTCTAGAGTTTGCTTGCGTGGTTCGCACATAGAAGGACGTATCTCAAGTTGCTTGTCAGGTCCACGGCGGGAACAATTAAATCGAGCAAACAGCGCTGTCGTGCAATCGGGTTTTCGCGAAACCATAATGGGTGGACTGTATCTCGTTTCTCTCTTGCTTTGCTCATTCTCTGTAAAGCGAGCGCGGTCAGTTATATACGCACGTTTATGCGTGCACACAAACAGAAACCTACCGTTATCTCTCTCTCTCTGGCTCCGTCTACATATTCGTTATATGATTGCCTATATACACGTACGATTATAGTGACCATAGATTCTGAAGTGTATTGCAGACGTCCAGTCACCGATCGAACGTGTTTGCCACTGGCCATAAGCACGTTGTCTCGTAAAGTTCAACCGATTCTCCAGCATCCTTGTGAAATCCCTGGTTCGGTTTGGCAACGTTCTCCTTCTCTCTTTATCGAGAATCGGTGGTAATGTTTCAAAGGATTCGTTGAAGATTCACAGATGAGAGAAACGGTTCTCCGTTCTCCGAGAGAATCACATCGTTAAGCTTAATTTGAAGTTTGCTGGTTACATTCGGAAACTGATTCCCACGATGACAAGGGTTTTCTATTAAAAAAAAAAAAAAAAAAAATGCACTCCAGTGCTCTCTCGTCAAATATCTCGCGTCATAAAGAACGTCGATGAGAGCTCGCGAGCTTCAATATACGCAGAGACAGGTATGCACTTTGCGAGATCATGGGATATCCAGCGTCGATCCATTCGTGTTCAGGATGCTCGCTTATAGTCTTTTTCATTCTCTCCTCTCTCTCTCTCTATCTCTCGATGTCTGTCTCTCTTTTACTCCCTTTTTGATGCGTTCCAGCATCTCTACCAGTTTCTCTCTCTCTCTCTCTTCTCTCTGTAATTCGATGCCGTGTTACGCGTTCACCTACGTACGCACACGTGATAGACTCGAGCCTTGCGATCGTGTATATGGGAAGAATTCGCCGATACACGCAGGAAACGCGAGAGTATCGCTTGATGAAATGCAACGGATTCGATTGGTCCAGCCGTAACACCGGATGCATGCGTTTCTATCAACGAAGAATACCGTGTCGAATATAAGCGTATCTCACGTAATTTATTATTATTCTAGAAATTATGCTACGGTGTTTTTCTAACGAACGAATAAAATGAATCTGCGTGACGTTATTTAAAACGAATAATACTTGAATAAACAAAATGAGAATTGTCTTGTCCCAATTAGACGGAGTCACAGTAAATACAAGGTATAGAGAAGAGAGACTCCGAACTTAACGCGTCGCGCTATAACTATCGTATTATTTAGCAGGTTGTATCGCAAGATACATAATTGTCTCCGAGGGAATTTGTGCGAGATAACCGAGGTATGTTTGCACTTTGCTCCAGACAGGAGCTTACGTTGCCTCGTGGAGCTTCCGTTAATGAGGCTCTAGATCTCGAGGAATTATGGGAAAAAGAATGTTCGGCGAGCGGAAAGTGGCGAGTCCGCTTCGTGAAAATTTGAAGTTCGTTAGCCCGAGATAGCGTGAGAGATATGGTATACGAGGTACCAACTCCATACAGAGGAGTCAGTGGATGTATACCGTTCAGCTTATCGCGCGTGACAACGACACGTACAACGGCTGATAATTTTTCTCCTGGGATATTAGGAAGTCCCTCGCTGCTACGGAGAAGATACTTTAACTTCTTAGACCTTCCTCCTTCTCCTCTCCCTCGTTGCAATTAGTTTTCCCTTTTCACTCGTTTATTTAGGTACCGTCCTCTTATCTTCCTCACCGTTGGGTGATCCGTAACGCGAAAGTTAATTTCGGTAGTCGGGAATGAAATAGAAACGGGTGATGTTATCGTAATGTTAACGCAATTTTTTATTTATACTTCCTCTCTTCGAGACACCCATTGTTTCACGTAGAAATCTCGATCCTTCGTGAATCTTGTTAGCGAAGATACTCTCTCGTCTAACGACGGTGCGACACTACTGCAAGGTAGTTAAGGAAATTCTTGATCCACTAAAATCCACCGGTTTTCACAGCTCTCGCTCTATCTACTTTACGCTCGCAGAGAAAGGAAGTAGTTAAGGCAAACGCTTAGACACTCCTCTCTTACTTTCTTTGTCTCACTACCACTTTCTTTTTTTCTGTTTTTTTCCAAGCGAGTACGCAAAGTTAGTGAAAAAACGGTTCGTGAGTGCGAACACGTCGCCCTGAATTTTTGGTTTCACTTCAACCTCGGGAAAAGCCAAGTTGTCCTCCTTCTTTTCTCGCTGGTTCTATCAGTGCCACCTGTTGAGACATAAAATACGTTCGCAGAGTGTCGCGCCGTTCTTAAACATCAGCCAGCTAGCTGAGCACATCACGAGAAAATGGGATGTAAAACGATCCTCAGGGAATATGTGAGAATAGAGTACAAGGCAAATGTGTCGTTACTATGGTCGAATACACTTCATTAAATTAACTGGATTTTTAATAACGTTCGATGATCGATACATAGAACAAGAGTACAATTTAAGATAGAAAGGTTGAATTTTATTCTCACGCTTATTACCTTCCTTGTATATCTCATAAGGATATCGATGTAGGTAGTATCGGTACGATAGCATTTCCTTGGAAACGATTCGAGCATGCTCGAATATCCTTACTGCGTTGAAATATCTTAAAGTAAACTGGAATGAAATATCGCAGGGAGATCGCTTCGCAACGATCGAGACTTTATTGATAGAGTATGTAGGTATACTTAAGCCGAATCTCAAAAGCGGTTATTGCAAAATGTTCTGCAAGACGATTTATATTCGATATACCTACCTACATATAATATCTCGAGGACGAAAGATCGAGATAATCGCGGGAGCATTATTTTCTACCCTTAATATTCCTCAAGATTGGGAATATGCGCGGCGGATAGATTTTGAGAACGTTCGTATACCTACCTACCACGAACGTAAATTTTCTCGAGTCAGCGGCGTCGCGATTTAGAAGGCGTCCTACAAGAAATTCTTGGAATTCCTCAAGAGGTCAAGTACCACCACCACCATCAGGTTGGAACGTTTAATCGCGGAAATGCTCTGTTGAACTACTTCGCGGCGCGAAACTTTGTTGATGCGGAAGCGCGTTACGCTTGATGGACTTATTTCTTCTTTTCGGCCCTGAGGGAATGAAATATAGTTTACGCGTTGGTTTCACCGGTGCCCCGTCGATTTTTTCTGCCTCTTGTTCATTTCGACAGCATAAGCGCGAATGAAAAGACAATTATCGCGCTCGCGAATTTTCCTTTCTACTATTTTCCTTGTTTCTTGTTGGATTCGAGCACGTTTAGAAAAGCGAACGCGCGTATGCGGGCTAGAGATGAAAACCTTGCGTGTGTAGACGTTTTATAGGTAGAAAAGAGACTATACGTAGGTGTATATATGCATGGAGAACACGTGACACATGTAACGACTACGCCTTTCCGCAATTCTCTCGTTTCACTCGACGACGTTGGAGAATCGCTCGGTCTAATGGAGTTACTCTACAATGGAGGCATTGTATAGGCTCTACCAAAGTCCCTCCAACCTGTCGATCCCTCCCGTTTCTCACCCTCTCTCTCTCTCATATCCTCTCGCTCTATCTCACCCCCGTTCCCCTTCTGTTGGCTACGTCAACCACTTCGACCATGCGGAGCACTATATGCCTACTCTCCGCGTCTCGACGTAAATACAATATCGGGGCGATAGTTTCGCTCGCATTCAATCGCACGGCAGCCGGCATCAAGAGAGAGAGAGAGAGGCATAGTGAGAGAGAGCGTGTAATATATCGACTAGGACGACGTCGATACCAACGACGAGAGAAATAGCGGATTTCGCATGATCTTAGAATTTCGTAGACATTGTAGTACCTACCATCTAAAATATTAATACGCGTCTCTCATACCTCGCGAAAATTCTATTTTTATCGCTCGTCGCAAAGAATTCTCTCTCGTATAACTCGCGAAACCCCCGTCTATCTATTTTCGTATTCCTCTGATATATTAATAATAAAAATCGTAATATATCGTGACGCATGTACGTCATGACAAGCACTTGAAATCGTAAGAACGGTCGTTTCTTTAGCTCGGGAAAGGTACTTCAGTACCACGCTCTCTTATCGAAGATTGGAAGATTCGAGGAGTTTTTCTCAAGAACTAGGGGTTACTCCTTGGAAAACTTGCACCTTTGAAGTGTGCGGAGTAAAGTAGCTTGGTGCGAGCTTACCTCGAATAAGATTTTGCCTCGATTACATCGGAATCGAGCCGTGGGTAAACTTCCTCGAAGAAAGAGAAGTGGATGAGGAAGACGTTTCTTTCTAGGAAAAGGCGAACAGAGATAGAGAGAGTCAGAGAAAAAGAAATTTGTTTGACTCGGCATTCATTTTTTCTCTCGTTTCCAATGATTAAAAGAGGAGAAAATGACGGGAAAACAGACGAGGTAAGAGTCATCCAATGTTGACCGCGAGCAACATCGGCCACCCTCGTATTTTCACCCCCCCATTTTCTCGGAACTTTCGGTCGACCTTTTCCGATCGATCCATTTCATTAAACCGTTGTGGCACGGGAGAGCAACGAGTTTGGAGAGGAGATCGAAGGGTTCGAGGCTCTGGGGTTTGACCACAAGGCGCGTTTTTGCGCGACGCGACATGCTGACGTGTATACGCGTATATCGTAAGTGGTTCAAGGTGAGGGGTGGCTTGTTCTTTCAATAGGTTCATCAAGTGGGAAGGAAGAAGAGGGAGAGATAGAGATTTTTGAAAGGATCTAAAGAAGCCTATAACTCTGCGTGGGATGCGCAACTTAGGTGCGTTCGTTCACACGTTCATTGAGAAAAAAAAGAAGAGATGAAAGATTCTCTCTCGATGTGTTTGTGGATTGATACTGGCTAAGGGGCCGTGCTGCCTCGAGCTGACCCAGTTCGCCGCAATGGCTGACCCACTTTCCTGCAACGTTTAACCGCTGGCGATCTGGCACCGCGTGTGTGCGTGTACCTATGATAGCGAGAACAAGAGAGAGAACGAGAGAGAGGGAGAGAGAAGGAGGGAGAAAGATGGGTGATATACGCGAACTCGCGCGCGCGCCAACAGTGTGCCAGCCAAGCTGCTCGAACCGCTTGTCTATAGTATTTACGGTGTATATAGGTTACGTCCACCCCACCGTGATGCTCTACACATCGAGCACACGGCCAACAGGTAGCTGCGTTCGTTCCCTGGCCCATATAAATAGACACAGCCAGGATCATCCCTGGACCGGCGCGGTTGCCACTCTTCCTCGTTCTCCTTCGCCCGACCACCCTCCACCGATGTCAGCCACGAATTTTCTATCTCTCTCGCTCTCTTTCCATCTCTCCCTCTCTCTCTCGCTCTTTTCCTCCTTTTACCCCTGCCTTCCTTCCTATCCCCCTGTCCTATTCCTCTGCGCGCCACCCTCGACGCTCGCTCCGCATCTATCGCGCAACAATCCACCCCTTCTCTTTCTTTCACGCTCGTTCTCTATCTATCTCTTTCTCTCTCTCCCTTTCACATTGACTTGTACGCGTGTTCTCCTCCTACTCCATTGACCGTGTTTCACGATTCGTGTTTCACAAATATCGACGCGGCTTCTCAGCCTCTCTCCTTCTACATCTTTCTCTTTTCTTTATTACAGTTTTTTAATTTACACCCTTTTGACCGTTTTCTTCTTCTTTCCCTTTTGTCTTTCTCTCTCAATTATGACCCTTCACTTTATTGCAGTTTTTGTACCCTTCTTCTTTTCTCGTACTTCTGTTTCTTTTTTGTTTTATTCCTCGGCCATTCCGGTTTTGCGTCGGTGTCTTTTACTCTCTTTCTCTTAGATTTTTTTGTTAATTTTCTTTTTCCATAAAGTCAATTAAATTACTCCGTCTCTGCTTTTTCTTTCCATCCCTTTATCGATGCCGCATTATTTTAATTTTACGCTCCCGTTCGTCATCGACATTGTTGTAATAATAATATCGCGGGGCGTCGGCGCTTTAAATAAAAGTGGGGTAGCGTCTGGGTCGCGTCTTACGGAGTACAGCCGTGAGGCGTTTTTATGGGTATAAAAAAACGAGGGAAAAGGGCGACCCGTTTGGACAGCGCCGATGGAAATTTAAACGAGGGAGAGAAAAAAGAGAAAGAGAGAACGAGTAAGAGGGAAATAAATAAATGACGGAAAGGGGGAGAACCAACGGAGCGTCTCTGACAGAGTAATAGATTACATATTAAGCGTTAGCCGAGCACGCGTGTGGGCACCCTTTTGCATTTAGAATTCCGCTTTTCTGCCGTTCATCCTAATACGCTTATGTGGAAAGGGTGACTTACGTCTTTTCTCTCTCTCTCTTTCTCTGTCTATTCTAAAAGCACGAGCTCCACGCTAAGTTTCTGGACGTTCGTCCACAGCGTAAGTACTCTCATCGTTGTTGTTTTATTTTTGTTAAGCAGAGGAAACGTTTACGATCGTATTCATGCTTGATAAAGCTTCTTTCTATACTTCATGACGAATACTTTATAGCAGCACTCTCTTTTGGTTCACGGACTAAGAAGTCTCCGAGATCCTTTGCAATTACCTTTCAGTTTCGTTTTAATTAAATATATTTAATCGTAATGGAATTGTAGAGTACTGAAAAGTCGTGATGGGTTAAACGTATTTAACGATATAAACTGCCCGTTCCGATGTTTCAACGTTTTTTGCGTACTTCCATTACGTTGAGTATTTTTAATAAAAGTATTAATCATATTTTTGTTATCCGTTTGACCTGATACAGAACGTTTTCGTTCCCGGCTCGGTTGAAAAGATAATATGCCAATTATTCTTGTATATTTTCAATCATACGTGAATCGATTTATATTAAAGAAAAGCATATTCGTTACCGATTTCCGTTTAAATAAGCACGTGATATCGTACGATTTGATGTATCGTGAGAAATATGATATAGCAGCTGTTGCAGCTGTAGTTATGACCATCGTTATTTGTTTCCCCTTAGAATTCGTAATTAAGCGATCACACGCGAGGAAAGTCGTCAGCGAAACGGTTTATCTTGGCTGCTCGTAATCGCTCACGCAAAGTGATTTTCAATGTCGAGGAAAGTGGCGGATGGCATGCGAGGGATGGGAAAAGAAAAGCAACAAGTCGAAAGGGTGTAGCGATACGATCTCCATCGTCTCGAGACACCTATCGTACCTAGCGTCACGATCTTTTTCGAGCACGCAAGAGAGAGAGGGAGAAAAACGTTTATTTCGTGTAATACATCGATTCCGTTCGGAAAGCCCATTTCTCTCTTTCTTTCTCCCCTTCTTCGGAGATTCGAATAAATTGAAACAATATTAGAATTCGTCGTGCGCAGAAACGTCGTAATCGCTACGAATTTCGATTTTGTTCCAAGCAGGATGCTGCTGAAACCACCGAGGGACCAATATTTGTCGGCACTGCAAATAAATTGCTTGCGAATTGCTACGAATTAATGGCTGTAGATCGCCTGACACGATGTAATATCACGATGGACGGCGTCTGCTCTCAAATTTAGCAGGTGATATCGCCCAACATCGCTTCATCAAATTATCCCGCCACTCTATTGACCATTACCCTAACTCGACAGATTCATGACCCTCCGTAAACTTCTGATCGCTCGGCCTGAAACTTTATCATTACCATATAAAGTCTGATCGTCTCACTTTCCTCGACGTAGGTAATGGCGATGATCGCGAAGATGAACTTTCGTTCGAAGAAGAACGAGCCGCGTTCCCGTAAACTTCCAATTTTCCTTCTCCCAGTTCTTTCCCTTTTTAGACGGTAGACAGTAAACTCCATTTCGCTCTATCCCGGCGAGAAAATATTTAGCGCTCGAAGTTTTTGGTTGAAAAACGTGCTCTAAGAGCGATCCACTCCCGTCCAGTTTGCATAGTAAAATCCCAATTATACGAGGGATCAATTATCTCGACTTTCGATTAGCCGAATATCGATTAGCTGATCCTCCCCTAAACCTGCATATTCATTGATCAAATATTATCAAGATCGGCTATTGACGCAAACCAATTTTCGGCTCGTTTTGCTTAATACTTTCTGGCTAATAAATTCTATTGCCCTTTTTTCCAACGATACTCCCTTTTATAATAGCACGATATACCGGGAAACGGTTCGCTGATTTGAATTGGAACGAATTTCAAACAAAAGGATCGGGAAAAAGTTTTCGAAGGAATAGAAAACAGAACTGGCCACCTTTTTTTTTTTGTTTGCTCGTACGACGATAAAACGAAATTTCGACGAACGTCATCCCATGGCTCCCTTCTAATGGATTTTTGCGGATAAAACATTTGGTCGTGACTCCCTGAATGGTTAAACATAGGCAAAAGAGAGAGGGGAAGAGAGAGAGGCGTCACCGGTGACGACGTCAAGTGCGGTACTAAAAGCCCGAATCCGAATGCCATTTCCAGCCACAATATTGTCCTTTTGAAGTCGCTGTTCGACTCCGTACGCTACCAACCATTTCCTTCTTTTTCTTCCCTCCCACCCTATTTTTCCCTATCTCTCTTTTACCCTTCATCTTTTTTTTCTTTTTTCTTTTCATAACGCGACGCGCATTTCGATGCACGTTTTTCCACCGATCGGAAAATGCGCAAAAATTGGGGAAACTCTAGCTCGCATGGATATTTTATTTCTCTTTCGAGTTCATCGCGATCAACGGACCGGTTTAATCGGAATTTCTATCACGGTGAAATACACGTGAGCGCGAGATCTCTCGTGCGAGGGCGGAAACAAAGGCATCCCCGGAATATCGTTTAAAAATCATGGACAATATTTGTCGACGACGAATTTCGGACGAAATTGTTGGGTTGGTTTTGTCGGAGTGTGGAAAAGTAAAAAAGAGGAAACAGAAATGAGAAGGCAACAAAAAAAAAAAAAATAAAGAAATGAAAGGTCAGAGAGGAAGAAATCCAGAAAGTATAAAAATCCTAGTACGCTTTGATTATCCTCTCGAAGTACTTCGAAGAAGACTTTTAAAACGGTAACAATTCAACTTTCCTCAACGATCGCTGCCCGGAATTTGCATACACACACGTACACAAGAAGATAAAAGCCAGCCCGTACTTTACTCCCCGTGTTCTACGCGCGAGACCTATATTTTGTTTATCCCTTTATACGAAATACTCCATCGAATACACTCCCTCTATACCGTTTCTCGGTGTATGACGTTTCAAGATATCGATCACGACGCGAACTCTTTGTTTTCCCAAAGTAGAGACACACGTATTTTTCGTTATCCCTTGGAAAGATTCATTTTTCATAGACCCCCCCACCACCACGTCTCACGGAATTTCGAGTATCTTTTATAGCAGCTGCCACGCCTCTCTCGCTCGCCGAGTAAAGGAATTCGTTTCTGTATTATTTTTTTCTCACGATTTACGCGCGTCAAAAGCTCGGAACACGTTGCGATATTTTTCTCCTGCTTTGATGCGTTAACCGTAAACTCTGACATCGCGAAGGAAAAGTGGTAAAGGCTCGAGATTTTTACCGGCGAACATTTCCTTTTCGTTATTGCCACGCGCCATGTCGGACACGTCGCGCTTCTTATCCATCATCAACGACGCAGCTGCGTTGTTAAGATATCCTAGGCATCCTCTTCATGTGACGTGAGAAGGACAGATATAAAGGCCGTGCAATCTCTTTCCACTCACGCGTTTATCGTCGATCGATTACTAGCTTTCTCTTCCTTCTCTATATCCTCGAACACGATGTACCCTTGTCTAAGATCACCGATACCTTTAGCGAATATAGTAGTGGTGGACTACGAAGCGTTCCTTTCATCCCTTTTTCCCTCACTTTGTCCGGCATATAATACCGGCTTCTGTAAATTTCTCAAGTATGCCAGGATCTCTCGAGCAAAGGCTCGCAGTAACTGCGGCAACTCGAAGTATACTTCTAAAGTCCTTGCGCTTTACGCGGCCAGAGAGAGAGAGAGAGATAGAGAAGATCGGCCAGAATTTCCTCAAAGAGAGGTACTCGCGTCTCTCTTGGTCAAATGCACCTACATAACTGGGTACATTCACGGACATATCTATATAACGCGCTACCATCAAAGAAATTATCAATTTGAAAGACCATGGTGTAACGATCATTCCGAGGTAGGTATGTGAAAATAGAGGGATTTTACGAAGTTATATTTCAAACACGGTACGTATCACCATTCGAAACTAATTTCTCTTCGTTACAACGTACACGAAGAAAGTTTGCTCAGCAGGATGGAACATGAAATTTCTACCGTTTAGAATCTTTTTCCGCGGCTCATATATTCTATCTCGTGACTTTCCATCCTTGAGTTTCGGAAGCTGAAGTATCGTTAATCAATTTATTCACACGTATATCTACGTTTATACGCATGTGTAGACATAACGTATGTTAGTCGTATCAACGAGAATCGATTATTCGTGATAGGGGAACAAATAGACGAGCCGAGCTTTGCTTTTGCGAATATGGCAAGGATGTAAGTCCAAGAGCTTTACGAGCTTCTCCGGGATGACTAACCAACTTTCCACGGACGAGTTTCACGAAAAGGCCAATTACGATACTAATCCCTTAAAATGTGTTCGTGCGTTTCATACGAATGTCCGGACCCTTTCATTTTCCCTTTCTTTCTTTATCTCTGATTACGTTAAAACTCCCTCTCTCTCTCTCTCTTCGGGAAAAGAACTTGCCAGAGACATAAGAAAAAGTGAAACGAGCGAGGAACGTGTCCGGCGAAATGAAATTTCTGCAACGTGGAAAAAAGTGCACGTTCGTCGCTTTCGTTGCAGGCCCGAAGATGAAATGACCCTTCGAATGGTTGAAATGACTTTAATTGGAGTTGGTCGTCCATAGATTTTTAAGTACGCTTAAAACGCGACATGCTCTCACAGCAATATTTCTGATATACGGTGAAGCGAATACGCTTGTCGTATTGTCGTATACATATTTCATGAGCATAAGATTCATTCAATTACGGTGTGTAAGATAAATTGGAATAACGTTAATAGGATAACCAGACGTAGGAGAGACATTATCTCGGACGATTTTGCGAATCGATTTGACACTGATGACGGACTACGGGGAGTACCTTCGCTTCTTGATTTCTCGAATGACGTGAGGCGAATGAGAAGATGAAGGAAGGAAGGAGAAGATGAAGGAGGGAGAGGAGATCTCGCCAGCGGCACGGAAAATACCGTTTTTCTTGGATCGTTGCTTTTCCGCGTTTCGAGCGATACGCTATGTCGACAGCACTTCTTTTTATTCAATCTTCGCTTTCACGAGAGAAGTGACGCGGATATAACCACGGAGGGCTGGAAAATCGAGCGTGATCTCTTCTCTCCTTTTTTTTTTTTCCTCTCTCTTTCTCTCTTTCTTTTAATGGAATAGCACAAGGGAGCTCGGCAAAATTTCCTGCCAAATTTTCCTTCCTCGGTTTCCCAAATGGATTTCGAATGTGTGCCGACCGACGCGGTGATTTAGCATGCTGTTCCGATTTCCATGCTCCCTCCTTTTAGATCACAATACGGATATACGGAAATTGCTGTTTTCGTGGGTATACGAGCATCGTAGACTCTCCAATACGATAGCTAGCGCGATAGCTAAAACCCGGTTATACGTTTGTATTTTCTATGGCGATTTTCGTTGTCCTGGTTCGACGTTACCAAGCGAAAAATTCAATCCTCTCGATTTCGTCCGTTTATCCGCTCCTATTTCGTAGGGATTTGCGTGTAACGAGCGTTAATCGTTTCCATAAACGTCATCCCGCGTTGAAATACGACGATTTCCATCCGTCAGCACCGAGTGCGTATGCGATAGTAAAAGCGAGAGCGTTGTTACCCTATCTCTCTCTCTTTCCACAGAACGGAGAACACACGAACGGTAGGAAAGTGTTGATAATTCGAATCCCTGGTGGCTCGAGGTACCCGACGATGGAAATTGACTGGTTACATAAATCATGCGCCGTCACGAGGGCAGCTCGTAGCCGTGAACAGAAGTAAACAGATCGGCAGTGCGCGTTTTCACGCATTGCTAACGGCACGATTATTTATTTAAGCGTCACCGTAAAAGCTTCTGGCAACGATGGCCCATGCGATTAAGCAAAGCCTGGACAAACGTAAGCGAGCTTTTCCTGTGCGAAACGAAACGCTTATATAAATTAAAATCACGTCCATTCGATCGGAAAAATATGATTCGTTTGTTTTAGAGTAATGATTAATCGCTCTTTCGTCTCCTTTGTAACTTTTTCCAATATATTATATTATTAGAATAATTCTAGTCCGGGGTGTGCGTAACAATTTGCGATTGAGACGGCTTTATCGAGCGAACGATTATCGTTTCCTCTACCCTCGGGCGTTCTTTTACAAATGTAAGCGCGGCTCGTTCCTGTCTCGTAGGCTCGTCGCTCGGTCGGCGAACCAATCGATAGAGCAAACTGTTGATTCTGACCCGGACGTCGGCTATGACTCCGGATTTCGTGGGCCATGAAAACCGCTGCTCTCGATAAACGATCCTCCGGGAGTCGGGCCGATTTTAAGGGTTACGTTGTTCTAACTCGAAAGAAAAATTCACGAAGAAATCTAGTCTTGTTTTTTGTCATGATATCATTCAAAAATTTTTCTTTTTCTTTCTCACAAAAAAAGGAATTCTTTTCAAAGCAAAACGTTTACTCTCGTAGAAACTTCTCCTTTTTACTTCCGACAGTCGCAAATTTTGAATGAAAGAGATCGCGAGAAACTTTGGAACTCCGAAGCACCGACAAAGATCCGGTTTATTTCACCGAGTACTCTCTGATACTCGACAAATATGTCGCTATAATTATTGGTTCTGGTAGGTAGCCACTTTCCTGTGCAAGCAGCCATGTAAACTAGTTGCATCGGAACTTGTGACTTTTGGTTTCGGTGCCGGACTTCGACAACGCGCAAACTTCGCCACGGGTACCAAATCCGATTAAGGTACGCGAGAACTATCGAGATAGCCGATTTGCGTCATCGAAGAAATAATTATATTATTTTGGAAACTATCTTCTCCGGTCTACAATTTTCCTTTTTTTTTTTATTTATTTTATACCTCGGTCGTTCTCGTTTGTCAGAAGTACGTTTCTACGCGTACGTTTTTACGATTTTTTTACATATTATTTTAATACGCTTCTCATTAGTGGTAATTGTGCCGAGGTATTTCGCGTGGATTTCGAAAATGGGAGAAAAATTGTATTTGGCATTATTAAAATTTTGACGTTACGTTCCAGCTTCGCGTTCCTCATGGTACGAGTATCGGAAAACGAAAATGAAAGTTCGCGCGTAGAAAGTCCTCCGACCGGGAAATTCGCAATTTGAAATTTAACCGAAAGCTCCGATCGTTGATGGATGCTTTCAGGTTAAGCGACGACAAATTTTGTAGCAACGCAACGAGTCCGATTGCCCCGTATATATAATATTCTCCAAACGTATCAACTTATTTCATGAATAAAAAAAAATGCAAGAATTTTTACCCGATGGAAAAACCATATTTATTGGATGCAAGCCCGTTCAACCATTATTTCTGTAAAGTGCGTTTACAAGTTTGATCCGTGGTATCTTTTAAGAAGAAAAGCATCCTCTTATTTTAAAAATTGCATTCTCTTTGTAAGAAAAATGCATTTACAAAATCGAACGATCTCTCCCCCTTCCACTCCTCGCCGCATTTCCATCGCGAGCGCAAAAAAATCTACGAGTTCTAATGATTCGCCAAGTTTCCCTCGCAAAAATAATTCTCCTTTATACTCGCGAAAGCCGCGGCTCGAACCGTCCTCGAGGATCCTTCCACTCAGAGCTCTCTTCCGCACGGAGAAACTCCAAGGCAGAAACTCGGAGCCAGCCCCATCCTTTCTTCCTTCTTCTCTTTTCTCTTAGCCCCTATATACTACTCCTTTTCTTTTCTCTTCATTTTCCATCAAGTAAACTTCCCTTCTAAACGAAGTTACCCCGTTTCAAAGGCGTAAACGATTCGAGGAGGACGAGCATACGTCCTGTTCGAATAAAAAAGTAGGAAAGGTGGTTTGGGAAAATAAAGGGGGCTAACTACTTTATCGCGTAGGTTTATATCTTGCGAATCGGCGTAGTTCGAAAGAAAGAAAGAGACTAAAAGTAGAGAAGATGGAAGGACATCAGGGATAAGTTTCTTCGCGTAAAATTTCGC